>CP098295.1:2483354-3725032 GCA_023658535.1 Epichloe glyceriae | reverse complement strand
CTAACCCTAACCCTAACCCTAACCCTAACCCTAACCCTAACCCTAACCCTAACCCTAACCCTAACCCTAACCCTAACCCTAACCCTAACCCTAACCCTAACCCTAACCCTAACCCTAACCCTAACCCTAACCCTAACCCTACCGCAGCCGGTGGCCGCTAGCTAGTGGCTAGTATAGAGTTTATCTTAGAACCCTAACCCTAGCCTTACTGCAGCTAGTAGCTAGTAGCTAGTGGTTAGTATAAAGTTTATTTTAAAACCTTAACCTTACTATAGCTAGTAATTACTAGCTAGTATAAAGTAATAATATAAGTTAAAGATAACTTATATAATATATATTCTTTTATTATTATATAGTATAATTAAATTAGGTATATTACTTATATAATTTATTAAGTGAAAAACAACACCCTAAAAGATATAATACTAGCTTATAGTTATAAGTAGCTCTAGAGCCTATATATAATAGAGGGTTAATTATCTTAATAATATTAATTATAATAATAGCTAGAGATTTCTTATTATATAAAGACACTCTAAATTAAATAGTCTATTAGATTAGAAGTGCTATTTTAATTAAATAAGAGAAAATAATCTTAGTTTATTTTATTATAATCTTAGGTATTTTTTAATAAAACTTAAGTAGTTAATTTAAGAATCTTATAGTATGTAGTATATTCTAAAAAGAATCTAGCTATAAATAGTCTTTTTATAGATTAAATGCTTTCTTTACTTAAATAACTAATATTATTATTCCTTATTATATTATTTATCTTAATAACCCTTAGCGCTTATTATTATAATTATATGTTTTTAGGTATATATTTTATAGTATATAATACCTCCTTAGGTATATACTAGTTATTCTTAACTAGGCGTATATACTAATAACTAAAGTACCTTATAAGTGTAGTTAGTAATTAATACCTTTTATTAAGGGAAGGTATTATTTAATTTAGTATACTTAAGTCTAATTTAATTAACCTTATATAGTAAGTCTTCTTAAAGTAAAAGGGAAGTATTAAAGTAAAAGAGAGAAAATAAAATTAGTAATAATAATAAAAGTAAAATAAAAAAATAAAAAAAAGAAAGAGAAAGCTTAAATAAGAAAAGAAAAGAGAGAAAAAAATAATACTTTCTTAGCTAAAGACTTAAATTTCTTATCTCCTAAAAGAGCTTTAGTGTTTTTAGTGTTTAAGAATATATAGTAAGTAATATTAGTAAGGGAGTATAGACTATAGGTTACTTAGCTTCTTACTAAGTTACTCTTTTTTATAATTCTTATACTAATTAATTAATCCTTAAGTATGCTTTTTTCTTATTAGTAAGCTTTAATAATCTTAGCCTATATTTTATAGGGCACTAAACTAGGTAATACTATAAATGTGTATATAAATAATATTAGTAGTTATATAATAGTTTTCCTTTATACTACTCTTTATACCCTAAGGAATAGAAAGAGATTAATTATTATAGCTTAACTTATATCTTTAAGAGGGTATTAAATTATTCTTTCTTTTACTTATCTAAGTAAGGTCTTATAGTTATATACTTACTCTTACCTAATAACTCTATAAATTCTTAGTAATCTTAGCTAATCCTTTATATTTATTTAAAAAGCTTATTTATTACTATTTATTATAATTAAAAAGCCTTTATACCTTTATAACTAAGTTTCTTATAAATTACTTTAACTATTATATATTATTACTTAGGTATATTAATAACTAATACTAGCCCTTTTATAATTCCTATTAGTCTTTTTAAAGGTATTTATTCTCTAAAAAAACTTTTCAGCTTTATTTTATAGTTTTTATAGTCTCTTATACTAAGATTAATTAGTCTTTAAAGTGTAAATAAGAAATTAATTACTTAGCGCGTTTTTACTAAGTAATTTTTCTTACTATTCTCTTTAATCTTAATACTATTTAAGTATAAGTTAATAAAGTCTTTAATATCCCCTTAACCTCTTAATCTAATTAATTAAATAGTTTAAGACCTTTTTAAATAAAGTATTTATAATTTAGTTTTTCTTACTAGGAATATATTATATAAAAAGTTAAAGAGTAGTATATAGCTAATCTATTATATAACTAAGGCTTTAAGTATATTATTAATAGCGCTATTAAGCTAGTGTATAAGGACTTATAAATCTATCTCTAGTGTAAAAGGAACTTTATAGAGATAAATTTATAGCCTTTATAATATATAAATAACTACTTAGTATTCTTACTTAGTTATATTATACTTAGTCTTTATAATAGTCTAAGTACTACTCTTATATTAAATAAAATAGTATTTGCTATTAATTATTTAAAGTAATACTACCCCTTATTTAAGTAAACTTATATTTACTATAAGGATAATTTCTCTAAAACCTAGTCTAAGATTAAGTAAAATAAGAACTAGGGCTATAGTTATTACCTTTTTTAAAATATTTATAGCTTCTTATTAGTCTACCCCTTATACTTATTTTATTATTTTCTTTAGTAAAATTACTAGTAGTTTTACCTTCTATATATAGTGTTTTACCTAAATATAGTAAACTCCTATTAATCTAATAAAAGAGTATACCTTAAATAAATCCTAGTAAATTAACTATTCTAGGATCTTTATTATCTTTACCTTAGTTAGTTTTTATCTATTTATTTTATATATAAACCCTATAATTTTTACTAACTTCTAGTAAAACTTTAATTTAGCTACTAAGGCTATATAGTTAGAGAGTTTAATATTAACTAAAACTTTATTAATATTAATTAAATATTCTATTATATATTTACGTACTTTAGGCATAATTTCCTCCTTATTATATATTATAATTAGGCCTTTAACTATAATATTATTTAGGAAAGGTACGTAAATTTTAAGGATTAAGTTAAATAGGATTTGCCTAATAATTCTAATAAATTAAGCTACTAAATTAGTAGCTCCTTATAGTAAGTAGTAAAGTTATAAAAGCTTAATTATAGTAAAGATTATAGTTATATCCTTACTTCTTTTTACTAGTTTTACTTAGTTATATTCTAATAGTAAATTAATAATAGATAAAATCTTATATATTATAAAGCTCTTACTAAATGCCTTTACTCCTTAGGGAATTAGCGCGTTATATATTATTACTTTATTATATTTAGTGGCTAATAGGATTAGGCAAATCCTCTATCTTTTTATAATAAGAAAGTAAGAATTCCTATAAGAACTATAGCTTTTCTTTAGATATTTATACTTTAACTTCCTCTTTAATAAATTAACTAGTCTTCCTTATAACCTAAGAGGTATTAGGATAAAACTAGCTTACTATACCTTATGCTTAATAACCCTTATAACTTATAGTAGTGTAACTAGTAGGTTAACTTTTCTATATTCTAATAAGTCCTACACTAGCACTACTTCTTAGTTATAAAGGATTTCTTTAAAAACATTAACTTCTTCTTATATTAAGTGTTCTTATACCCCTTTAACTATCTAATCTAATTATTCCTAGGTTATTTTAAAACCTTAGGGTTTTCGCTAAATTACCTAGTAATATACTTATTATACTTCCTAGATATATCTAAACGCAATTTTACTTCTTCCTATTTCTTTGTTTTCTATTTTAGGTCTTCTTTTAGGGTTAACCTATTAGAAGGTATATTATTATGTAAATAAATCTTATTAGCTTTGCGTTTATATATTATATTTATTATAAGATTAGGTAGTTTTAGTTATTATAGGGGTTAGAAATCCTCTATAACTGCTTTAAGTTATTAGGTATAGTTTACTATTATATTCTTAACTACTTCTTAAAGGATATCTATTCCCTCTTTAGTTATAATAGGGATTAGTTACTTATCCTTATCTAGTTCCGCTTCTAAACCTTTATAAACTATTTAATCCTTCTCTTCCTTAACTTTAGGATAGCTAAATATAATAATATTAATTATAGGCTACTAGGCTAGTTACTTATTAGTATATTACTATTAGATACTTCCTATAACTCTTAAGATAATAATAATATCCTTAAAGTAATACTAGGCAAAGAGCTTACTACTTCTTAAATAATTAAATTACATTTATAATAACCTAAAGAATAGTATTCTTAAAATTAAGCTTATATTAACTAAATCTAGACTAATATAAAAGTTAGTAAGTATTTAAACATTCCCTAGATAAAGCTTTATTTAAACCTCCTAATTATCTTAATCCTATATAATAAGAATAATATAGTGTTTATTATATCTATAAGGTAAATTCTTAGGCCTAAGCGCCTAGCTATACTTTCTATAATTATATTCCCTTATAAACCTATATTAATAAGCCCTAGAAAAAGCTCCTTTTTAAGGTTATTTAAATAAACCTATAAGTATAGTAAGTCCTATAATTAATTAACCGTAGCCTATAGCTTTATAATTACATTAAGTATAAAACTTACTCTAGATAAATAAATCTAACCTTACTAAGTTTTTTCCTATTAACCTTATACCCCTAGCCTTTCCTAGATCTATTCCTATAAGGTAGCGTTAATTTCTAGTAGTGGAGTTAAGGCTATCTTTAGCGGTTTCTTCTTAGCCTTTACCTTATTTTATTTATCTTCCTAAAGGGTCTTCTTTATTATTTAAATAATAGAATTAATCTAGCTCCTAGGATTAATTAGTCTTAAGCTTGTTTTTACTCTAAATATCTTTAAAGGAGGTATAGGCCTTAGTGTGTCTTTATTATAATAATAGATATTCTCTATACCCTTTGCTTTTAAGAGGTATTTATTACTAACTGCCTTTACTAGTATTAGTATAATATAGTAAATATCCTAAAAAGGCACCCTAAGTTTCTTCTAAAAGACCTTATTATATAGCTAATCTAGGATTCTTTAACTAACCTTACTTAGTAAATCTTTCTTTCCCTTTACTAAGGTATCTTTACCT
The DNA here is from genome assembly GCA_023658535.1 of Epichloe glyceriae. Classification (NCBI taxonomy): domain Eukaryota; kingdom Fungi; phylum Ascomycota; class Sordariomycetes; order Hypocreales; family Clavicipitaceae; genus Epichloe; species Epichloe glyceriae. Next base: position 3,720,129 of record CP098295.1, on the reverse strand, counting down.
TTCTTAGGCTACTCTTAACTTAGATAATCCTATTTAGTATCTTCTAAGATTTCCTTAATATATATATATTTTATTACCCTTTCCTAAGGGCTATAATCTTTATAATATAAGTGTTTATCTCTTCTTCCTTTATACTTAACTTCTTAAACTTAATAGCTAAAATTACTCTTAAAGGCTTCTTTAAAATTATAGTTACCTTAACTTCCCTTTCTAGGTAGTATTTAGTAGGATTAAACTAACTTTCTATTTAATTAAATATATTTTACTTTTCTAGTATTATATCCTAACTCTTTTCTCTATAAAGTCTATATTCCTTAATCTAAGGTATTATATAAGTAATTCTACTATTTAAGAAGTATTTAACCTAAAATATAGCTAGCCTTTATATATAGCTACTAATTTAAAGGAATTTTAAGAGTAGGATAAGCAGTATTATCTAATGCTTTATGCTATCTCTAATTACTAGGATATAAATAGCTAGGTTATAAATAGCAAACTTTAATATCTTATTAAATGCTAGGGTATTACACTTTATAGCTAAGTAAGATTTAGTATTATAATAATAATATTAGTTTATCTATTAGTTTCTTCTAGTTATTATATTAATATTAAAGATACGCTTATTATCCTAATTAAATAATCTAATGCTATTTAGCTAGTAATGATATTATTATAGGTTTATATTATACTTCCACTTAAGCTACTTTATAATGTTAATTTCCTTACTTACCTAAGCTATAACTATAATTTTTAACTTAGCTAATTACTTTATTAAATTATCTATTTAATCTTAGTACTTAGCTAGTCTAAGAGCTATATCTTTCTTTATTTTATTATTAGGGTATTAGCTTTCTTATTACACTTAGAGAACTTAGCTACTACTAAGCGGTTTCTCTAGTTAGCTTAATAACCACTAAGCATACCTTAATTAAATAGTCTTTAGCTTCTTAGGTTAGGTTTAGTATTATCTAGGTAATACCCTCCTAAGTTAGCGATTTTAAGGTCCTTATTCTTAAGCTTTAGTTATATTTAAATATGCGCATTAAGTGTTACCTAAAGGGGTTTATACTATATAACTAGAACTTGCTTATATATATACCCTTTTTAATCTATAAAGCTTAAGATTAAATAGTCTAGGAGGGCCTTATAAATATAATTTAACTAAGTTATAGTTATTCTTTATTCTATTAGGTCTGCGTTAGATATTAAAGCTTAATGCTTTTATAACTAGTAATAGGTTTCTTCTACTAACTTTAGCTATATTAGGTTAAGGTCCTCTAGCTAACCTTAGGCACTCTTTATATAGTCTTAACTTATAGTATTAAACTAAAGGAGCATTTCCTCCTTTAATTCTGCCTAAGTGTGTAATACTATTAATATCTTAACCACTTATTAAATCTAGGGGTTAATATTACGCTTAAGTATCTTATACTAATTTTTCTTAGAAATATATATTGCTTTTATTTTAGCCTTAAAGTTCTTAATAAAATTAGCTATATTTTCCCCTATAAACTACTAAATATTATACCTATTTTACATTATAATAAGAGATAATTAGTAAGCTATTATTTCTCTAAGGATTTTTATAAAGGTCTTTGTATTAAGCCCTTTAAGGGGTCTAGAGGCTTTTTCCTTAATATTAAGGTCCTTTCCTAATAGCTTATTAGGGCAGGAATATATTAGCATTAAAACTATCTTAGGATTAGATAGTTCCTTACTTATAATTAAAGTACTTAGTAAAGGCAAATCCTATAGTTCTTTTAGTTAGCTTAGTTACTTAGTAAACCTTACTTTACTTAGCTAGTAAGAATAAGATAAGGTAAAATAATTAGATATAGATTTAGATAATAGTGCTTTTAATTAATCTTATAAGAGAGTAATTATTTAACTAAAAGCCTTAATTCTAAAGAGGACTTTATAAAAAGGGCTTCCTATAAGGTAATATTTATAGTTATAAATAACCTATAAGCAAAGACTATTAATATAATTATATAGCTTCTTATAATTAACTATAAAATCCTAATATATAGCTAAATTATTATAAAATAAACTATAGGTCCTAAGATTAAATAGTTTATAATGCTAAGTAGTGGTTTTCGAATTATGTTTTTATGTTTAGTAAGTTTTAGCAAGGGTATAATAGCTTAGCTAGTGTTTGTAAAGTATTCTCCTAAGCTAGTTAGCCTTTTTTTAACGTTTACTTATAACATAATCTCCTTTCCTTATCCTAGCTTAGTTTCTCTAGATTAGCTATTCTCTAACTTATACCTTAGCTTCTCTAAGGTCTAGGGCTAGATTTCTGATTTATATTATATTATAGGAAAAACAAAATAAAGGGGTCTTTACGTAAATTAATTTAGTATTAGCTAGGAATTATAGCTAAAAGTGCGCTTCTAATTAATCTTAGTCTATAGTAAATTAAATAGAAAATAAAAGTCCTAGGGGTTTAAGACTGCGTTTCTTTACTAGTTTTATTAAGTAGAAAATAACACCCTAAAAGACATAATACTAGCCTATAGTTATAAATAACTCTAGAGCCTATATATAATAGAGGGTTAATTATCTTAATAATATTAATTATAATAATAGCTAGAGATTTCTTATTATATAAAGACGCTCTAGATTAAATAGTCTATTAGATTAGAAGTGCTGTCTTAATTAAATAAGGGGAAATAATCTTAGTTTATCTTATTATAATCTTAGGTATTTTTTTAATAAAACTTAAGGGGTTAATTTAAGAATCTCGTAGTACGTAGTGTGTTCTAAAAAGAATCTAGCTATAAATAGTCTCTTTATAAATTAAATACTCCCCTTACTTAGATAACTAATATTATTGTTCCTTATTATATTATCTATCTTAATAACCCTTAGCGCTTGTTATTATAATTACGTGTTTCTAGGCGCGTATCTTATAGTATATAATAGTAGTGTAAACACTTATAATTAGCCCTTAAGGCTAGACTATAATATTAATATAAGTTCTCTAAGGTTATAGGTTTAAGCTAGTTATATATAAATAAGTATAAGTTATAATAAGGCTTTTCCTAGGCTTATAAGGAAGAAAAGTCCTTAGGGAATATATAGTATTACTAAGAAAGAGGGAAAAAAAGATTACTTAGGGAAAAGTCTTATATAATAGTTTAGGCTTTACTTAAAGTAATATAAGTATTTTTAAGGGCTTTCTTTTATATATTTCTCTTTTCTTCTTTAATTACTTAGCTTTAGCTATTACTTCCTTTACTTTTCTAAACTACTATATCTCTAGCCTAAGAAGGCCTTAAGGCCTCCTTAAGGCTACTCTCTTTACTATTTATTAGAGGTTTATAATAAGCTATTTTATATATTAGTCTATCCTATCTTAGTTATAAGGGCTTAGGTTAAGTTTATACTAGAGTTATTCTAATGCTTTTACTTTTATAAATAGCTTATCTATTACTTACTAGTTACATCTTATTATTAGTAAGGTATAGTCCTAGCTACTAGAGTTAATACTAATTAGCTATAGAATATAGTCTAAGCCTAATATATTTACTATACTATTATAATAAACTTATATATTATATAAAGCCTAGGCTAGGTTAATTATTATTAAAAATGGAAGGGGAATCTAGCTAGAGGGATAGGAAGACCTCTCTAATAGATTCTGACGCAGCGGCTTCTAGATTTACTATAATACAACGATTCTTTAAGATATAGAGCTTTGATAGTTAAATGTAGTTAATTTCTAATAATACGGACAATTTGATAAGTAATGAGAGGATTCTACTAAGTCCCCTTATAGACCTACTAACTATATTGGCAGAACTAGGTTGCTAATAGGGTCTTGCAAGCTACTTTTTATTTTCCGCATAATTTATTTGTATAGGAAAAGTAAAAATCAACTTATGGCTATACAAACTAGACGCCTGTGTAGCCTAACTAAGCACTTTAATAAATAACCCTATTAATAAAATATACCATAAAATCCAGAATAAATCAAGGATTTAAATAGTATACATCAGCCTTTTATACAACTACTAGTTCCTTAGTTACAGTTAATTTCAGCTTCCCTATAGGGTAACCTAGTCGGCTTAGTTATACAAGCCTGTGGGTTAGTTGTGTGCAGGAACGCAGGTCATAGCCAAAGCTATAAGTAACGCTACAAGTAACGCCTTGTAACTAACGTTACAATAACGCAACTAGGCAACTAGTAGGTCTATAAAATAGTGCTATAAATAGCATTATTTTAACAATTATACTATCTTTATTTTTATTATACTATCTAGTAGGTTTCCTTAAGGTATTACTAATTTAAGTTATTACTAGTTAGTAAATTCTAGTAGCTTTTTACTTTATTACTAGTCCTATTATACTTATCCTATAGTAAGTATTTTTAGTTAAAATCTTTTATAAAAATACTTCTTCCTTAAGACTTTTCCTTATTAATTATATAAATAAAGGTATTTTATTTATTACTATATTTTTCTAAGTAAAGGGAGTAAATATTTATTTCTTAGATTTCTATAAGTAACTAGTTAGTGCTTTTATAAGCTAACTATAAGCTTACTCTATATTTCTTATTTATATATATAGTATTTTATCTCTTATAGTATATAAGTTAGAATTTAGTAAGGCCTAGAGCTAAGGGCTATACTTATCCTATATATTCTTATTCTTAGATTACTATTATATTTATATTAGTCTAGTAATAGAGTGTAATATATATAAGGTTATATTTCTTATTTATATTTTAGAAGAGAATATATATTATTATATAAGTCTTAGAGAGACGGGTTTACTACTATCTTATACTAGCTTTATTTTAGCTTTAATTAGCTTTATATATTTCCTAATACTACTAGCTCTAGGCTATCTAGTATTTTATTTTATAAGTATTAAGTAGCCTCTTTTTTTCCTAGTTAAGCTAACTAGTTTTAGTCTCTCCTAGGGTAAGGCTAAGCTACTAGCTAGTAATTAAGTAGTAAAATAAAAAAGGTATTTCTAGTATTTTACTTTTACTATATTTTATTTTTCCTTAAAGGTTAGGTAAGTCCTAGACTATACTAAGTATACTTTAAAGTAAAGTATATATTTCTCTTATAGTTATCCTATAAATATAGGGTAAGATTTTTTACCTTCTTTATAATAGCTAGCTTTATACTTACTATACCTTAAGGTTACTTTATAGAATTTTACTATATAACTTATTTAGAAGTAGTTATAGTATTACCTTAGCTATAGTAATTTATTATAAGGTTTAGACTAGAATAGCTTTACTTTATATACTATCCTATTCTTATATATTTTATTAGTATTATTTACCTTAGCTAGGCTAAGGATAAGGGTAGTTCTTAGTGTGTTTTTACCTTTAGGTTATTTTACTATTACTTTAATTATATTTATCTTATTTACTTTTCCTATATTTACTATAAGGTTTTTACTAAGGTATATTTTATAAGAAAGCCTTTAACTATAATACTTAGGATTTAGTAGTAAAGGGTTACTTCTAGTCTAAAGGTATTAGTAATTTATTTTTAGTTAGTTTTATACTAAAAGGTGTTTTCTTTAAATATAATAATTATATCTTTACTAAGGAGTCTTTTAGCTATAACTACTATAGTCTAGCTAGTAGCTTTATTTACTACTATAACTATATCTTTTATACTTTTAGTCTAGAGTAATTCCTAAATAAAGTTACCCTTAATAAAGACCTTTTTATCCTAGTAGCCTAGTATTTAAAGGGGGGTTAGGTTTAATTATCTTTATATTAGCCTTATAGTAATGCTTACTTAGGTAAGGGAGTGGTATTTTTATTTACCTCTTTAATAGCTTCTTTAATAACTTCTTTAAAGGCTTTCTTTATAGTATAAATATTACTATTATTATTTATCTTTACTTTCTTAGCTTAAGTATAGCTTACTTTTAGGTTTATAATAGCCTAGGTAGTATTCTATACCTTAGATAGTTTATTACTAGGGATAAGGCTAGTAATCTTTTATAATATTTTTATTCTTCTAAGTATTTAAATTAAATCTAATTTACCTTTAGGTTATTATTATATCTCTAGATATTAAACTATCCTTTACTTATATTTAGGTAGTAGTAGCTTTATACTAGCCCCTTTCTCCTTTATTAATTACTATTAGCATCTCCTTCTCTTACTTACCTCTAGCCTTATTATAATATAATATTATAAAAAGGGGTAAAATAAGGTAAGGATTTTAATTATCTTATTAGTTTGGATTTTAGAGGTAATTCTAGACCTATAGGGTAGTGTAAAAAGATTTATAAAAGTATTAATAAAGGCTATAGTTCCTTCTTTTTCTTCCTTTTTATAAGGATTTTTATATTCTCTTATAGTATTAGGACTAAATCCTTAATACTTTTACTTATAGTAACCCCTATAGGCTACCTCAAACCTTTACGAATCTTTCCGCACCGCCCTACAGGTCCGGAATCGCCTCTAAAATACAAACTAACAAGATAATCAAAATCCTTACCCTATTTTACCCCTTCCTACAATATTACATTGCAATAGAGCCAGAGGCGGGCGGGAGGAGGAGACGCTAATAGTAATTAACAAAGGAGAAAGGGGCTGGCACAGAGCTGCCACCACCCGAACGTAGGCAGAGGACAGTTCAACGTCCAGAGATGCGATAACAACCTAAAGGCGAATTAGATTTAATTTAAATACCCAGAAGAATAAAAATACTACGAAAAGATCGCTAGCCTTATCCCTAGCGATAAATTATCTAAGGTATAGAACGCTACCTAGGCCATTGCAGACCTAAAAGCAAGCCGCGCCTAAGCCAAGAAAGCAGAGATAAATAACAACAGCAATATCCGCACTACAAAAGAAGCCCTTAAAGAAGTTATTAAAGAAGCTATTAAAGAGGTAGATAAAAACACCGCTCCTCCCACCTAGGCAAGCATCGCTACAGGGCTAACGCAGAGACAATCAAACCCGAACCCCCTATAAATACTAGGCCACTAGGACAGAGAGGTCCTTATTAAGGGTAACTCTATCTAGGAACCGCTCTGGACTAGAAGCGTAGAAGACACGGTCATAGTGGTAAACAGAGCCACTAGCCAGACCATAGTAGTTATAGCTAGAAGACTCCCTAGCAGAGACATAATTATTATATTTAAAGGAAACACCTCCTAATACAGGACTAACCAAAAATGGATTACCGCTGCCTTCGGACTGGAAGCAACCCTTCACCGCTAAATCCTAAGCATTATAGTTAAAGGCTTCCTTACAAAATACACCTTAGCAGAAAACCTTATAGTAAACATAGGAAAAGCAAATAAGATAAATGTGATTAGGGTAACGGCAAGATAACCCAGAGGCGAAAACGCACTAAGAACCACCCTTATCCTCAGCCTGGCTAAGGTAGATAACGCTAATAAGATATGTAAGGATAGGACGGTATATAAAGCGGAGCTATTCCAGACCGAACCCTACGACAAATTACTGCAGCTAAGGCAGTATTATAACTGCTTCTAGATAGGTTACATAGCGAAATTCTATAAAGCGGCCCTAAGGTGCGGCAGGTACGGAGCCAGCCATTACAAAGAGGGCGAGAAATCTTACCCTATATCCACAGGATAACTACAAGAGAAGTGCATACTCTGCTCCGGGGCGCACCTGGCATAGTCTAGGACCTGCCTAACCCTTAAGGAAAAATAGAATATAGTAAAAGCAGGATATTAGGAGCGCCCTTCCTATTTTACCACTTAATCACTAGCTAGTAGCCTAGCCCTGCCCTAGGAGAGACTAGAACTAGTTAGCCTTACTAGGAAGAAAAGAGGCTACCTAATACTTGCGGAACAGAACGCTAGATAGCCTAGAGCAGGTAGTATTAGAAGGTACGCGGAGCTAATTAGAGCTAGAACAGAGCTAGCATAAGACAGCAGCGAACCCCTCCTCTTAGACCTACACAATAATAATACGCGTTCTCTTCTAGAATATGAATAAGAAGAATAACCTTATACACATCGCGCTCCGTCACCAGACTAATATAGACGTGATAGCAATCTAAGAATAGGAACACACAAGATAAGCATAGCCCCTAGCTCCAGGCCTTGCCAGATTCTAACTCGCACATTATAAGGGTTAGAATACAGTATACATAAACAAGAAACACAGAGTAGGCTCGTGGTCGGCCCGCGGAGGCACTAACTAGTTACTTATAGAAATCCAAGGAATAAATATCTACTCCCTTTACTTAGAAAAACACAGCAATAAATAGAACACCCCTATTCACACAATTAATAAGGAAGAGCCCTAGGGAAGAAGCGTCTTTATAGGTGATTTTAACTAAAAACACCCGCTATAGGATGAATATAACAGGACTAGCAATAGAGTGGAAGAGCTACTAGAGTTCACTAGCTAGTGGCAACTCAGATTAGTAACTCCACAAGGGGAACCCACCAGATAGCACAACAGAGACAGAGACAGCATAATCAATCTGGCCTAGGCTTCGCATAACTTACAAGTCCACTATAATAGCGCGGCAGACATATTAGGCTCCGACCATATCCCGCAGCTAATCAGCATCGACTCCGGTAGTTAGGACCGTACCCCACAGATAATAAGACATAACTAGCAAGCAATAGACAGACTGTTTGCAAAGGCAGAAGCGTTAGTACAACTCCAACCCAAACTCGCCCCAAACCCCACGACTAAGAAGGGATAGACTAGTACACGGAATAGCTTATCACAAACCTCTAACAAATAGCAGAGAGAGTGGCACCAAGGAGGCCCCAAGGCCTCCCCAGGCCGGAGGCATAGTGGTCTAGAAGAGCAAAAGAAGTAGTAGCTAAAGCCAGATAAGCAAAGAGGGCATAGAGACAACGCAAGACTAATATAAATTAGAACACATATAAAGAGGCGGAGACGAACTAAGAACGCACTATCAGAGAGGAAAAGAGGAATATATAGAGGGAAGCCCTTAAAAATACTAATATATAGGAAAAGGACAGAGGCGTCTGGAGACTAGAGAGATAGGCTAGACTTAGGAGCTAGGCCCCCTAAGCTCCTAAGAATACCGGACTTAGAGAGAACCGAAAACGACCCGAACCCGGCCACAGCGCACACTAACAAAGCCGAAGTCCTTACACAAAGATTTTTCCCTAAACTAACGGCAGACCTCTCCCATATCCCTAACCTTTCCTTCCCTAAGCTTAAAAATGCCCCTTTTCTAACCTAAGAGCGATTTATAAGAGCTAAAATCGCAGACATCCTCTTAGGCATGGCTAGCTAGAAGGCCCCAGGAGATGACAAACTCCTAGCAGGCCTCATTAAAGCCTGCGATAACCCGGCAAAGGATGCAATTATAAGGCTACTTAACGCTACCCTGGAAGTAAGGTACTTTCTAGCCCGCTTCCAAACTACTAGAGTTATAGTTATTAGGAAGCCTAGGAAGACAACAAAGGAAATAAGAAGAGCTAACGCATAGAGGCCTATATCACTACTTAACATAATAGGCAAGATCATAGAGGCAGCGATAGCGAGGTAGCTCATAAGCTATGCTAAGGCAAACAACCTTCTTCCAGAACTGCAAATAGGCAATAGGAGAAACAGGTTAACGGAAACTGCTATAAGAGCCTTAACAGAATGCGTGCAAGAGGCCTAGGAAAGAGGCAGCATCGCCTTACTAGCTTAAATAGACATATCTGCAGCCTTCGACGGAGTTAGCCATCCCTACCTCATCGCCCTCCTAGTTAAGATAGGCGTACCGCTATAGCTAGTAACAGTAATACAGAGCTTCCTCGTAGGTAGAACGAGCTAGCTTAGCTTTAATAGAGACCTATTATGACTATTTAAGATTAAGGCTAGCACCCTATAAGGCTCCCTACTCTCCCTATCCTCTTCTTACTATACTCCGCTAAGTTATACACACGCCTCTGCTCTGTCCTAGGCATAGTAGTAATAGGATTTGTAGATAATACTAATATTACAGTATTTAGAAAAAACACAGCATAGACACAGAAAAGACTTAAAGCTGCCTAGAAGGTATATAAAAAATAGGTAAAGGAAGTAGGAGTAAAGTTTAACCCCTTAAAAACCAAGCTTATACACTTTAGCAGATCTAGATAACCCCTAGACTAGGGTCTAACTTAGAGATAAGGAGATAACGCCTATAGAGTCCTGCTAATTCCTAGGAGTATAGGTAAATAGAAAACTTAACTAGAGCACTTACAAGAACATTCTAAAGGGAAAATTAGCCTAGCAGAGGCTTGCCCTTACTACATTATTAGCCTTAGCATAGGGATATAGCTTTAGGGACGCTAGACTCCTCTACACACAGGTAGTCTAACCTATTATTACCTATAAAGCGAGCATATACTATACCCTAACCAAAGCTAGAGGGAAACCTAGAGGGATAGTGAAGAACTTTATAGCAGAATAATCAGCCTGCCTCCAGGTCGTTATAGGGGCGTTTAAAGCCACCCCTATTGTATAGCTAGAAGCAGAAATAGCAGTGCTACCACTTAACCTATACCTAAACATAGTTAAACAGAGGTTCGAGGATAGAATTGCTAATAATAGGATAGCGGAGATAATCCAAACCGCCTTACGGTTAGTTAAGACTGTACTACGCCGCAAAAGAGTCAGACGTACCTAACTAAGGGAAGAAGAGCTAGACGCAAACCTATATAACAAGTGGAATAAGAGATGGGAAACATGGCATAATAGAGAACGCCTAGGCTGCCACTAGCACGCAAGAGAACCTACCGAGGACCGCCCACTATACCCTAACCTAAAAGAGATCCAAAAATTCCACACAAACCTAGATAAACACGTCTCTTTAATAATAGTATAACTACGCATAGGGAAGATAAGGCTAAACAAATTCCTCTATAGTAAAGGCATGCCTGGGGTAACATCGCTAATATACAGCTGCGGCTATAGAGAAGAAGACTAGTACTATATTATTACAAGCTATAGTAACTATAACCACATAAGACCCTAAAGATAGCCTAGAGACAAACGGGAGGCAAGGCTAGCCCTGGACGATCCTACGCGAGCGAGAACCATCGCCAGATAGGTCATATAAACTAGGAGACTTAACTACTATAGGCTAGTGCAGGACCTGGCATTTGCCTTAAGCAGAACAGGACTAAGACTGACCTGCCCCTAGAGAACACAAAATAATATGCGGACGACTAGATCAGACGCTAAAGAGAGAGAACTCTAGGGAATAGGTAGCTTAGAGGCGCGAGAGGGCTAGGACTAATATTACAATAAGACAAGACCACTGCAAAAAGGAACAAACTCTTAATTAAAACTACTAACGCCAGGTATTATTAGCCCCCCACGCCCTAACGCCACCCCTAAACCAGCCTTAGTCCATTACCTTACTCCTCCTCTAGAATAGGGATAGTATCCTCTATTACCTTAGCACGCCCCTTTACTAGAAGGGAGGCGGCTAGGAGCCGGTTCGTCTCCGCCATTTAAGCGTCTAAGCGACGCATCTAGAACACCATTTTATTATGCTAGCCCCCACTAGAACTAGAACCAGATTAATCCAGGCCTGCCGCTAAAGCGCTCCGCTTCTTACTTTAATTTTCAGCATAGAGTTTTCTCACACGATCGTGATAATTATTAGGAACCTAAGATAGGCACATATTAGATACGAAACAGACCCGGATTCGCCCCGCAGATAGACACATACCTTAGCACCGCTAGCAATAGCGGCTTGGATCTCCATTAACCATAAGTGCTCGGCTTGACGCCCTATGGTATTCGGCTAGGAGGCAGATTAGCAGCGAAATAGACCTAGACACAGCGTAAAACATTACCTTATCATAACTATTATTACGAACCTAATAATCAAAGCAGGCGTTAGTCACAGCACCTAGCCAAATATCAGCAGAATCGCTACCAACACTTATCCGGCTCAGAGCCGCCTATACTAATAACATCGTAACACTAATAGCTAGGAGTCCTTATTAATTAAGAGTAACACGAAATGCACTAAAACTGCTGTGGCTTACCTAACTACTTAGAATTAGAAACGAAAAAGCCTTAAAATAGGATTGGAAGAATAACTTACACAAAGCTCCCTATCTAGAGCCTGCCTTAACTAAGCCGAAGTTAGCTGCTTTTAAGGATAACGCTCTAAGAGGCTTAGTTCCTAGGCGAGTTAGAAGCAAAAGAGTACCCCTAAGGGACAGGACTTATAGGGGAAATAGATAATAATATAACGCAGGACAATAACAACAAGGATTATAACGTGAACTACAACAATAGTTAGCAACCGCACTAAATCCAACCCGGAATTACACTAGCAGACAAAAAGGCATAAACAAACCTAAGAGAAGATAGATAACAAGGAGAGAAAAGAGGGTAGAATCCCGCAAGGGAATTGCATCCTTTTATATACATAAGGGGGTAGAGTAATTCACTATAGCAACGTTAAAAGTAAAGCATAAGGAAAAGTAAAAAGACATCGCAAAATAGGCGTATAAGCAGAACCAATCCTTAACCGGATTAGACCTGGCCTCACCCCCTACACATAACTAGAAGCAAGTGCTTAGGGTTTATAACACATCCAGGTTAGAAGCAGACTAGACTTAGCTAAAAAGTAGGGCCACAGAAGAGTCAGCAAAAAGTGAAAAATTGTGAGGATCCTACCACATTAGTATTCACCTCCTATTAGAAAAAGCAAGGAGACCTAAGATAGAGCTGCCCTAGGCCCGCGAGCGCACTAGAAGGAGCAAATCCTTCCTCCTAAACTCGGATTTTACGGATTTTAGGGATAAGGCTAGCGAGAGCTAGCTATAACTTTCCACGACAGGAAACTTATCAAACGGCACAGCCCTGCCACAGGGACGGTGCCAACCTAAACACAGAAGCAAGAGGGTTTTTCTCCCCATTCATAGGTTTTCCCTGTTAACCAACCAGCCGGAGTACTAGTACTAGCAAATATATAGCTAGCTAGCGTATCCAATATATATATAGTAACCCCTTTTATATAAGTTACTTACTCTTTTATTTAAATTATTATTTAGTTACTAAAGATAAATTACTCTAGTACTTTATTTAGTAATATTTTTATAAAGGTATTAGCTAAGTTATTAGCTTTATTAATCTAATATATCTTATAGAGTTTATAGTATTTATATAACTACTATAAGGCTATAATATTAATTATTAAGTGTTTTTCCTTAGTTATACTAAGCTTAATAAGGCATTTATATAAGGAGTATAAATTTACATATACTATAACTAGGGTTATAAGTATATTTAATTAATCTATAATTAATTTAAGTATTATTATAATTATATAGGCTATATTAATACTAGTAACTATTTATAGACTTTAAAGGTAAGTATACTTTATATAACTCTCTTACTCTTAGTTAAGCTAAAGTTATTATAAACTAGCCTTAGGGTAACTATAAATAAGCGTTTAAAGTGTAATTACTATTCTTAGAGAGAAAGGAAAGAACTAGATAAAAGATTATATAGTGCTTAGCTATATATTCCCTAATATATAGTCTATATATATAGTATATATAGTAGCCCTAAGTCCTAAGTATATTTATATATAATATATATACTTATTTTTATACTTATTTTAAACTATTACTTATTTATATATCCCCTTATTTTACCTTAAACCTATTTAGTGCCTTAGTATTTTATATATTCTCTAGGGGTTCTTATATTAGCTATATATAACCTTTTTATTTAACTAGAATATTATAATTTAATCCCTAGCCTAGCGTATTCTTAGCTATAAGAATCTCCTTTACCTAGTACTCTATAAGATTATTATTTATATTTATTATTATTAGCTCTAGTAGTAGTCTTTTATTAGCTAGCTTTTAACTTAGTAATAGGTCCTTTACTACCCTCTAGACTAAATCTATATAAAAGACTAGGTATAGCCCCTAGGAATATCTAGCTTTATAGTTAATAGTATTAGTACCTCTAGTACCTTATACTTAGCTATAACCTAGTCTAGCTTCTTATATAAGTAATTTATTTTAATATTCTTAAGACTTAGCTATATATAGTCTTTAACCTAGAAACATTCTATAAGTCTTTAACTACTATTTATGTTTTCCTATTACTATTACTAAATAAAAGCTATAGTTACTTATATTAGGTCTATGCTCTCTTTTAAATACTATAGAAATACTTATACTTACTCTTTTACTAAAGTCTTTAAAGCTTTTATAAATAGTAGTTCCTAAATTATAAGTATATTAAAGCTATAAAAAGCTATATTTATACTTACTCCTATTACTAAGAAATCCCTATTATTTAATACTAGTTAATAGGCTAGTAAGTAATTTACTTACTTTAATTATAAAAGGATAATATTACTTATAATACTACTTAAACCTCCTAGTTAGCTCTCTCTATATCTTTATCTATTTATAAGTAGTATAAGGTTAATAGTAATTACTTAGTACTAACCTTCTTATAAAGCACTATATAAAAGTTACTTAGCTAATCTAACCTATAATCTATAATAATCTAGGTAAGGAACTTATAGAACTACTACTAATAGTGCTTAAACTATTTTGCATATACCTTAGCCTTTATTAATATTATAGCCTTAAGTTATATAAATTTAAAGAGCTTATTTATAATAACTATTAGGAACTATAGGTTAGCCTAGTCTTTAGTAAGAAGCTTTATTATAAAGTTAATAGAGATTTATAACTAATACTTATCTAGTAAAGGGATTAGCTTTAGTAAGCCCTATTATAACTATTAGCTCTTTTAGCCTTTATAGTAGTAGTAATTATATATAAACTACGCTATATCCTATAATATACTATTCTAATAGAAGTCTTTCTAAAGTGCCTTAAAGGTAGTGTTTTGCCCTAGGTAACCTAGTAAGGGTAAGTTATAAGTCCGCTAAATTAAAGTTATAGTTAAAGGCTCTTACTTTAATACCTAAGTCTAGCCTTAGAATTAAAGCGCTCCTTTTACGCTAAGTTATTCTTTAAAGTAATACTCTTTAAAACCACTATAAGCCTAATATTAATATATAGCTAACCCTAACTAAAGCTAAACTAAGTAAGTGTTATTACTAATTATATAATAAGTGCCTTTAGTTTAGCTAACTATACCTCTTCCTAATAGCGCTTTAATAACATATTTAGCTAGCTTACCTAAGTCCTTAGCTTATAGTATAAGTAAAAATTAAAAAGTGCTAGAGTCTTTACTTATTATACTTATTATTCTAATATCTCCCTTAAGGCTATAAAGTACTCTAAGTTCTTATAGTCTATAAGTATTATAAATAAACTACTAATACTCTATAGCTTTACTAACTATACCTTAAGATATATATATATATATATTATATACACTAGCTAGCTATATATTTACTAGTACCAGTACTTTAGCTAGTTAGTTAATAAGGAAAACCTATAAATAAGAAGAAAAACTCTCTTATATTTATATTTAAGTTAGTACTAGCCTTATAGTAAGGCTATACTACTTAAAAAGTTACTAATTATAAAGAGTTATAGCTAGCTCTTACTAGCCTTATCCTTAAAATCTAAGTTTAGAAAAAGGATTTACTTCTTTTAGTATACTTATAGGCCTAGGGTAGCTTTATCTTAGGCCTTCTTATATTTTCTAATAGGAGGTAAATTCTAGTATAGTAAAATCCTTACTACCTTAAGATATAAGATAATTACTAAAAGCTTTTTATTATATATTATATAATTCCTTTAAGCTAGTTATAAGTAAGCTAAGTAATATACTACTAGATATAAGACCTCTTTATTATTTATTTAGGAAAGGTAATCTCTTAATACTATTTCTAAGTAATTTACCTTTACTACTATATTCTTATTAGGGTCTTATTATATAAGGATTAAGTATAATATAAAAGCTAACTTTAATATTTTAAAAGCCTTATTATATACCTCTATTTAGCGGAATACTATACCTTTCTTTATTAGGTTAATTAAGGGGCTTATAACCTCTAAAAATTATAGTATAAAATTATAATAAAAGTTAGTAAATCCTAGAAACCTATATACTCCTTAGACTTATATTAAAGCCTCCTAATCCCTAATTACTATAATCTTTTATTATCTAAGTAAATCTATTTTCCTATATAAATAATAAACCTAAGGTACTTAACCTCTTTTATAGTAAAGATATATTTCTTAATATCTAGATTTAGCCTAGCTTACTATAGCCTAGCTAGTACCTTATAGACTTTCTATATATAATCTTTTTATAAATGTTAGTTACGCAGGGTTATAATGTGTGAGCTCTGAGAATAGTATCGTTATTAATTATCTATTCTAAGCTAGCGAAGAAAGAGGGAAAAGAGAGGTTAAAAAGTGAGGGCACTCTTATGAGGTAAAAACGGGCAGCTGTGCGTGTAGGTCACGTGGTGCAAGCCCTGCCCTATTACAGGGCCTGACTGTGGATCGGAAAGTGGGGTCGCGCGCGCACGCGAGGGCGCGCGTGGGCTGACCTTCTTCCGGCCACAATTGCGGCTGCTAAGCGCGATTAATATTATGCTTGTTCTAACACTAGGAACTCTCTCTTTTAACACAATTGTTAATGCATAATATTAACAGTAGAAGAGAAAAGAAAAGAAAGGGGATAAGGTAAAGCAGGCAGCGGATAAATGTAGAAGGGATTAACTTAATGAAAAACCTTATGCAGGTGTGTGGTAAAGGGAAGCAAGGAAAAACAACACTCTGTTATTAATAATCCTTCCAAAGGCTAAGCAGGCCTCTAACCGCAGCCTTTTAAATCTCACATTGTAAATAATATCTGCGCGCTAATCCTTGCCCCCCCGCCCTATTTACCGTTACAGTCTTCGCTTCCCTGTGCTTAGTGTACATAACACAGGGGCCGTGACAGTTCCTTTACAATGGCCACTAGGGGCCCTAATAGGTCTCCGGCGGCCCTCACTAGGTTAGGGGTGATAATCAGAGTAGCTCTTGTAACCTAACCTAATAAGGGCCGCAGTTCTAGGCATAAGATGCCTAATAAGGGCCGCAGTTCCTCCTCCTTCTTCCTTAGGGGATTTTCACATCCCCTATAGTATTAGGGCTAATTCCTAATACTATTACCTGTAATAACCCTCTTCTACGCAGGTCACCTACCCTTCCATCCGGATTATTATCTAGTTGCTAGAGATAAACTGCTCTAGTGCCTTATTTAGTAATGCCTTTGTGAAGGCGTTAGCTAAGTTATTAGCTCTGTTAATCCACTAGATCTCATAGAGTTTGCGGCGTTTGTATAACTGCCGCAGGGCTATAATGTTAATTATTAGGCGCTTTTCCTTAGTGGTACTAAGTTTGACGAGGCATTTATACAGGGAGTATGAATCTGTGCATACCACAACCGGGGTTATAGGTATGTTTAATTGGTCCGTGATTAATCTGAGGGTCGTTGTGATCGCGTGGGCCATGTTAACGCCGGCCACTATGCCGTAGACCTCGGAGGCAAGCACACTTTGTGTGACTCTTTTGCTCTTGGTTAAGCTAAAGTACATAATGTTGCCTTTAATTGTGAACTTGCTGTCCTTATAGTCTTTATTAGCTATAATTAGAATATAGCTAAGTTACGAAGTGAGGTCCTAATTGTTTGCAAAGGACCTATCTACAAAGGCATATAGCTTCGCTTTGGCAAGGTTAATTAGAACAAACGTTAGGCCCCTCTCCGGGTTGTCTATCTGCCATTAGATCTAGCAGTTAAGGGCTTTGACGTTCTTAATCGTTAGTTCCTAGTATTATGCAGCAACAGATAGATTGTAGCAAGCTTCCGGTTAGCAGATTAAGGCAATGTAAGCGCCCTAAGCTCGTTATTCGACGTACTTCTACTTTGCGTTCGTCAGCGGGATTACATTAAGCTTGCTGCTTTGCCCTTTTGTTAGAGGGAGATAGCCGCGTTAGCTGCTATTGTAATAATACCTCCGTTAAAGGTAAGGGGTTATTCTCTATTAGGAATTGCTTTGGCTTTGCCGCAAAGGCCGTAGCAGTTAGTTACTTTTCTTCCTTTTTAGAGAACTCCTTATCCAATAGCCCCAATGTGTTATCAGTTTACATGCCTACGCATATAAACTTGATGCTTTCCTTCTTTATTACTAGTAGGCATAGATTGTATGTAGAGGTCTCTATCTAGAGCTTCTCTCTGTAATGCCTGTGGTATGTGACCTACTAATGCATTCTAGCCTCTGTAATGCCGTAGAGAGGCTTGATTACCCTTATAATCGTTCTATTTAGGTGTTGGTTGCGGATCTGGATTAGGAGCCTAGCGAGGATTGTCCTGTTTAATGGGGTTTGTGATTAAATATAAGCTTGCGTAATATCGCGAATCCACAAGATAAGGTCTTTCTTTATTAGCAAGGGAGCTATTGTAAGGATAAGGCGTTAACTAGCCCGTTGGATTGTTAGGGCTTGTGTTAGGATGTCTTGTTTCGCCTTATCGCCAAAGCCTTGGATAATAAGCTGTGATTTCTTGTACAGCTAGCCTGTCTTCCCTTTCACCTTGTTAATAATATGGGAGTTAAAGATCCTCACACTACTGTGCTTTTTCTTATTAAAGGTTATGAATTTAAACACGCCTTAGTCAATTAAGGTATTAATTTCAGCCTTAGTAGAGAGCTTAAAGGGCTCTCCCAGGGTTATGATAATGCCTTCCTTGCGCAATCGGATTGCGAGGTTAAGGTCGGCTTCCTCCTTCGCTAATACAAACACGTTAGTCTCGTTAACAATTGCTAGGGGTTCTTGCAGGGTCTGCCTAGCCTTCTCTTTAGCGGGATCTCCGGGACCTTGCCCGCTAGTTTATCTTAAGCCTCTTACCCTTCTTCCTTAGGCAGCTATTCTTAAGGTATTAGGACTTCTCTGTTAGGATCTGCGTAATAGAGCCTAATAGAGGTTAACTAGAAGGTTTTTAGGCCTTGCGGGAGATTAAGCGTGCAAGTCTCTCTATTAATGGAGAGGAGGTTGTATAGGCCTTGCTAACCGTCGCCTTCGCGCCACACTCGGACTAGTGATCTAAGTGGGAGGTTAAGGGTCTTCGCCGTATCTAGGCTATTCCTTGTGGCAAGGGCTTTGTTAACTTTCTGGATAGTGTGTAAGCGTTTAATCTCCTTTATTGCCTTCTGCATAGTAATAACACGTTATAAGATATCTAGTAATAGAGGGATTTGCTAGTTATATGTAAGTATGCACTAAAGATAAGGAGAGTAGGAATAAGGCTATTTAGTCCTATAGTGTTATTAAGGGCTTTTATAGCTATCTACAGGGCGACTGTCTTAGGGGTTATTAGGCATTCCTGCCGGATAATATTATAGGCCCTTTGGAGTGGCTTATAATATTGTTTAACCTTTCTAATGCTATAGTGTGCCTTAATAGGAACCTCTTTAACAGAGATTAATATTAACGCTGTAAATTAACGGAACTCCTTACCGCGGAAGTTCGTGCTAGCATTGGTGATGATCTAATCTAGAGGCCCTTAGTATGTATTGATCTAGCACACCCTGAGAGCTTCCTATGTTAATTTAGCTGAGATATCTTTAAGGAATCTCACTGTATTAAAAGCTGTAGCTACGTTAATAGCATAAAGGGTTAGGCGGTTGCTGTTAAGGTATATAATATTCACTATTACTTTAAAGTTAAAGGTATATTTGTCCTTAAGGGTAAACTTAAAGTAATAGGGGCTATCCGCGTTTATTTAGCATTAGTAGCAAACCCTTATCACTACTTTAATAGCATTGATCTTAATCTTGTGCCCTGAGTTGCATAGGAGATTATGAAGCTGGCGAACTAATAGATAACTAAATCGGCGATGCAAGCGCCGCAATTCGACTTTAGTCAGGTAATTCCATGCTATTAACGCCTCGTTTTGCATTAATAGCATTCACGCGTGCCCCTATTTATGTACTAGAGGGACTTTAATGCTTCCTTGCTATAAGATGTTCTTAGTAGTAATGAAATTAATCTTTAGTTAGCCTATATTATTAAGGCATAGTAAGAAAGGGGTGTTTATAGGTATTACGTGGAACGTGATCTTGCTAAAGGGAGTGGGCATATTAGCTGTTCTAAGCGAGATAATCGGCGTGCCTCCTCTGAACCTAATAACCGCTTCCCTAGCTCTTGCTTTATTAAGTTAGATCCTTAGCATTATTCGTTACAATGCGATGAATTGTAAACGGCCTGCCATTAAATACTAGGCTGCCCTAGTATCTGGTATAATACCTTAGAAGACTTCGGATAAGTAGCGGTCTTTAAGCAGGAACATGTAAGGAGGTTTGTTAGCTATCCTTACATTAAAGGGCTTTTTCCGCTTAATCCATACATTATCGCCTAGTTAGTGAGAATCTTAACTATTCTTTGGCCATTAAGCGTTGCACTATAGGTAAAGAAGCTTGTGGGCACTAATCTATCCTTCCCTTTGGTTTTATTGTTAAATCTAAGGCTTACTATGTATTAAGCGACCTTGTTATCTTTAGAGGGTTAAGAAGGAGGGTCTAGACTAGGGCTTCCTTCATACTATACAAGGAATAAGTTATATAAAGCTTATGAGGATGAAGAGGAGTTAACTATATAGTGGTTCTTAAACTGCTGGTATGCCTTCTTCCGTTTCTCCTTAAAGTGCTTTGTTAACTAATATCTCTCTTTACCGCATATATAGCACTTCCTTAAATGGGGGTCCCTGTGTTCCTTTGTGCCTTTAGGGAGGGTATTGTAACTCTTTGCCTTTGCCGTTATACCTCCTATTAGTCTAGAATTAGTCTAGGGTTTTGGCATTAGCAGGGAATTAATGTTAGCCACCGGATTCTTCTATAATAAGACAAATAGTTATCCGTACCTATTTATAGAACTATTAGAGGCTATTAGGAGGGTTAGTGATATAGCTCCTACACTCTAGGATTCCATTACAAGCGTTCATAATCTGGTTCCAGAGGGCTCGTTTAGATTGACCTACATTAGGTATAGCCTGTTGTAAGATAGAGAGCTTTTCCACGAGTTTATTAAAGCATTCTATCTTTAATTTATCTTGGTTCTCGCTAATGATCTTCTGGAGTGTGGTTTAGTGCTACTTAAGAAGATATCTCTATCTTATATCCTTAGTCTTAAACCTCTTTTTCATCTATATAACTAGAGTTAGTAGGTCTTAAGGGTTCTCTGGTTTTAAGAGGTAATCTAAGTAGAATTAGAGGGCTTTCCTTTAAGCATAACCTTAAATACATAGCCTAATTGCTCTTATTTAATGTCTAATATCTCGCACTTCCTCTTAAAGGTTTATAGCTTTGACTTAAAGACGTTATAGTTATTAGCACTATATTACTATTCTAATGTGTATATCTTCGTAAGATTAACAATCTGCTTCGCTGTGGGCTATAAGGGTGCGAGTAGATTATTAATAGAAGCCACTCTCTATTAGGTAGGAGGGAGTGTAGTCCATAGTTATTAAGCTGCTGTATAGGTTTAAGGCTATGGGGAGGTATATATTAACAGGTACCTCCTACAGGGAAGTCATACCCGTTATTATGTAATTGCCTTAACAGGGTAACGCTTAGTGGGCTTTAATAAAGAGAATAAGAGGTCTTTAATCTACAACGCTCTTAAATGTCTCCTTTATTAAGAAGATCGTTTAAGAAGTCATTATTATTCTAAAGTTTCCTTTGGAATTCTATATACCTCTTTCTCGTATCTTTAACTTCCTCTTAGGACTAAAAACGGAATTTATTTTAGTTAAGGACTTCTTAAAGGTTAATTAGCACCTTCGTTAATCGGCTAATTATTATATACACCCCGTTATTTATAAGATAATCCCATAGGTGCTTTGCCACTAGGATTAGTGTTTTAAGGAATATCTTTTCTCTCTATTAATTAAAGTCCTAAGTAAACTCTATAAATAGTGTTCTTCCTGTCACCTTTCTTGCTTTATAATCTATAACTCTGGTAAGGAGATAGGCTATAAGTTCCTTAGGTGTGTTGCTTTTCTTAATATTAAACTCTTTAACCTTATAGAATAACTCTTCTATAATATATTTGTGTAAGGTTTAGGGGATATATAGAAGGGGGAGGATGTTTGCTCTATCTCCCTAATGCCTTTTAGTAGCTTCTATAAAGTCTTCTCCTACTTAAGAGCCTTCTTAGCTTATAGGGGCTTGTGTTTATTCTTTTGTGTTAACTATTATAATATATAGGCTTTAGAGGGGAAAGAAATAGGGAAAAGTATGTGTTTTTAGGTAGGGGAGGATAGCGATAACTTCTGCTATTATAGGGAGGTTTTATAAAGGATTATGAGGCTTAGTAGTTAACTTCTTACGTGATAGAATGCACTAAGGAGAAGAATAATAGGACAGACCTAGCTGCTAGAGTTAAACTCTTCTTTAAGGTTTAGGCTTCTATTTATTATTAGTTACTCTTACTAAAGAACAAAAGGGACTAAGATAAACTTCTTCCTTAGCATAATCACAGATCTTATAATAATTAGGTTGCTCTTGCTAAAAACAAAAGGGGCCTAACCACACTGCTTCTAAGAAAGCCTCTTCTATGTAAACCTTACTAATCTGCGGTATTTGCGTGCGTTTGAAAGTGGTTACCTGTGAAGTTAACCACTAATCAGTGTTGGTTACGCAGGGTTATAATATGTAAGCTCCAAGAATAGTATTGTTATTAATTATCTATTCTAAGCTAGCGAAGAAAGAGGGAAAAGAGAGGTTAAAAAGTGAGGGCACTCTCGTGAGGTGAAAAACGGGCAGCTGTGCGTGTGGGTCACGTGGTGCAAGCCCTGCCCTATCACAGGGCCTGACTGTGGATCGGAAAGTGGGGTCGCGCGCGCACGCGAGGAGCGCGCGCGGCCGACCTTCTTCTGGCCACAATTGCGGCTGCCAAGCGCGATTAATATTATGCTTGTTCTAACAATAAACCCCTAAATAAATTAAGATATTATTAAGGTATACTATAATATAGTCCTTAAGGATATTACTAAGCGCTTTATTAATATACCTCTAAAAGGTTATAAGTATACTTACTAAACTAAAGGAGTATACTAATTACTTAAATAATTTAAACTATATTTAAAAAGTAGTCTAGTATTCCTAGCCCTTAGTAATATAAATATAATAAAATACTACTTATATATTTAGCTTTATAAACTATTTTACTTTAGCTAAGAAGTATAATATCTCCTTTACTAAAGGTAAGGGGTAGTAGTCCTATTTTATAATCTTATTTAGTATATAATAATTTATATAAAACCTCTAACTACCCCTAGGTTTCTTTACTAGTAAAACTAGTACTATTACTAAAAATAAACTTACCTTAATCTAGCCCTTATTTATTAAGTCTATTACTTACTTATATATCTTTAAGAGGTATTAATATAGTATATTATATAATAGTACTTAAGGTAAGTCTAGTTTATTACCCTCTATATCCTATTTAAGGTAAATATAGTAGTTAGATTTACCCTAGTATAGTAAAAGAGTATTTACCTTACTCTTTTAAAAAGATTTTTAAAGTCCTATAACTCCTTTAGTAAAAATACTAAAAGCTCTTACTCTATAAGTTTTAGTGTAGTATTAATCTATAAAATAAATATAATCTCCTATAAGCTTATAGTATATAGCTATATATACTTCTTTTACTTCCTTACCCTTTATACTATTCCTATAAATAAAGATCTTATAATATATACTATAAGCTTCTTTACCTCTTTACTAGCTATAGTCTAAATCTATAGGTTATTAGCTACTCTTATAGTAAGCTAGTAATATTTTATATTTAAATTAATATTATAGTAAACTATTTATAGTATTCTTAGAATAAGTTATCTTATTAATCCTAGAATTATATACACTATAATTAGTATCTTTTATCTATTTATATTTATTTAAAAATAAATAATATATATTATTAATAAGCTTTTCTTATAATTCTCCTTTCTTACTCTTTTTATACTAACTATAGTATAAACTATTCTCTTAGTTAGTAAAAGAATATATTTTAGTTATAGCTTTTAGACTAAGTATTTACTAATAGTAGTATAGTAGCTATATTCTATATAAACTTATATATTTAAAAGGTTATCTTATTTATTAATATAAGGACTAAGAAAGGTAATATATTTATATTACTTTAAATTTATTTAAAGTTATTCTTAATAATAACTATATACTATAAAGCCTCTTTAAGCTTTTATTTCTCTTCCTTATTTAAATAACTTAATAAAGGGATTTCTCTTTTCTAACTTATTACTTAAGTCCTTAAGGTTAACTTCTTTTATATTATAAGTATTAACTAATAGTATTTTCTTTAAGTAAAGAGTATAGTATAAGAGGTATTTTATAACCTAATACTTATTAAAACTATATTATAAGCACTTACTTTTCTTATAGTAAGTATTTAGTACTTCCTAAGAGACTTACTTTACTTACTTTATACTCCCTTTATTACTTATACTTAGCTATATATATTAGCCTAAAGCCTTACTAAAAACTTTTTAAGTTCTTATTATACTTACTAATTAGAAATTTATTATAAGTATATTCTTATCCTATAGGTAAGACCTCTTTATAAGGGCTATAGGTTAGGACTACTTATATAACTAATACTTTTTCTTTAAGTAATAAGACTTAATATCTAATATAATACTCTAAAAGTAAGCTACTATTACTAAGTAGTTAGCCTAAGGAATATCTTAGCTAATACTATAATCTCTTATATACTTTATTAAGCAAAAATAATACCTTAAAAGATATAATACTAGCTTATAGTTATAAGTAGCTTTAGAGCTTATATATAATAAAGGGGTTAATTATCTTAATAATATTAATTATAATAATAGCTAGAGATTTCTTATTATATAAAAACGCTTTAAATTAAATATATATATATATATATATTAGATACACTAGCTAGCTATATATTTACTAGTACTAGTACTCCGGCTAGTTAGTTAATAAGGAAAACCTATAAATAAGA
Source organism: Epichloe glyceriae (assembly GCA_023658535.1). Taxonomy (NCBI): domain Eukaryota; kingdom Fungi; phylum Ascomycota; class Sordariomycetes; order Hypocreales; family Clavicipitaceae; genus Epichloe; species Epichloe glyceriae. The sequence goes on along the minus strand of CP098295.1, from coordinate 3,695,202 downwards.
AGAAAACCCTCTTACTTCTATGTTTAGGTTAGCACTATCCCTATAGTAAGGCTATACTACTTAATAAGTTTCCTATTATAAAAAGTTATAGCTAGCTCTTACTAGCCTTATCCCTAAAATCTATAAAATCTAAGTTTAGGAGGAAGGATTTGCTCCTTCTAGTGCGCTTATAGGCCTAGGGTAGCTTTATCTTAGGCCTCCTTACTTTTCTAATAGGAGGTGAATTCTAATGTAGTAGGATTCTTATAAGATAAGAACTCCTAGCTATTAGTATTATAACGTTATTAGTATAGGCAGCTTTAAGCTAGATAAGTATTAGTAGTAATTCTGCTAATATTTAGCTAGGTGCTATAACTAATACCTGCTTTAATTATTAGGTTTATAATAATAGTTATAATAAGGTAATGTTTTACGCTATGTCTAGGTCTATTTTACTGCTAATCTACCTCTTAGCTAAATACTATAAGGTATTAGGCTAAGTACTTATAGTTAATAAAGATCTAGGCTACTATTACTAGCGGTGCTAAGGTATATATCTATTTATAGGGCGAATCTAGGTCTATTTTGCATCTAATATATACCTATCTTAGGTTCCTAATAATTATTATAATTATATAAGAAAACTTTACACTAAAAATTAAAGTAAGAAGTAAAGCGCTTTAGTAGTAAGCCTAGATTAGTCTAGTTCTAGTTCTAGTAAGGGCTAGTATAATAAAATAGTGTTTTAAATACATTACTTAAACGCTTAAATAGTAAAAATAAACTAGCTCCTAGTTACCTCCTTTCTAGTAAAGGGGTGTGCTAAGGTAATAAAGAATACTATTCTTATTTTAGAGGAGGAGTAAAGTAATAGACTAAGGCTAGTTTAGGGGTAGTGTTAGGGTATAGGGGGCTAATAATACTTAGTATTAGTAGTTTTAATTAAGAGTTTATTTCTTTTTATAGTAATCTTATCTTATTATAATATTAGTCCTAGCTCTCTTATACCTCTAAGCTACTTATTCCTAAAGTTCTCTTTCTTTAGTATTTAATCTAGGCGTCCGCATATTATTTTATATTCTCTAGGGGTAGGTTAGTCTTAGTCCTGTTTTACTTAAGGTAAATACTAAGTCCTACGCTAGCCTATAGTAGTTAAGTCTCCTAGTTTATATAACCTATCTAGTAATAGTTCTTACTTACGTAGGATTGTCTAGGGCTAGCCTTACCTTTTATTTATCTCTAGGCTATCTTTAGGGTCTTATATAGTTATAGTTACTATAGCTTATAATAATATAGTACTAGTCTTCTTCTTTATAGCTATAGCTGTATATTAGTAATATTACCCTAGGCATGCCTTTATTATAGAGGAATTTATTTAGCCTTATCTTCCTTATACATAGTTATACTATTATTAAAGAGATATATTTATCTAGGTTTATATAAAACTTTTAGATCTCTTTTAGGTTAGGGTATAGTAAGTAGTCCTTAGTAAGTTCTCTTATATACTAGCGGTAGCCTAGGCGTTCTCTATTATACTATATTTCCTATCTCTTATTCCACTTATTATATAGGTTTATATCTAGCTTTTCTTCCCTTAGTTAAGTATATCTAACTCTTTTATAGTGTAGTATAGTCTTAACTAACTATAAGGTAGTTTAGATTATCTTTACTATCCTATTATTAGTAATTCTATCCTTAAACCTTTATTTAACTATATTTAGGTATAGGTTAAGTAATAGCATTACTATTTTTACTTCTAGCTATATAATAGGGGTGGCTTTAAATGCCCTTATAATAACCTAGAGGTAAGCTAATTATTTTACTATAAAGTTTTTACTATCCCTCTAGGTTTCCCTCTAGCTTTAGTTAGGGTATAGTATACGCTTGCTTTATAAGTAATAATAGGTTAGACTACCTATATTTAAAGGAGTCTAGTATCCCTAAAGCTATATTCTTATACTAAGGCTAATAATGTAGTAAGGGTAAGCCTTTACTAGGCTAATTTTCCTTTAGGATATTCTTATAAGTACTTTAGTTAAGTTTTCTATTTACTTATACTCCTAGGAATTAGTAAGACTTTATAGGTATTATCTCCTTATCTTTAAGTTAGACCCTAGTCTAGGGGGTTATTTAGATTTACTAAAGTATATAAGCTTAGTTTTTAAGGGGTTAAACTTTACTCCTACTTCCTTTACCTATTTTTTATATACCTTCTAGGTAGCTTTAAGTCTTTTCTAAGTCTATACTATGTTTTTTCTAAATACTATAATATTAGTATTATTTATAAATCCTATTACTACTATACCTAGAATAAAGTAAAGGCATGTATATAACTTAGTAGAGTATAGTAAGAAAAGAATAGGGAGAGTAAGAAGCCTTATAAGGTACTAGCCTTAATCTTAAATAGTTATAATAGGTCTTTATTAAAGCTAAGCTAGCTTATTTTACCTATAAGGAAGCTTTATATTACTATTACTAGCTATAGTAGTATGCCTATCTTAACTAGGAGGGTAATAAGGTAAGAGTAGCTAACTCTATTAAAGGCTGTAAATATATTTATTTAAGCTAGTAAGGTAATACTACCTCTTTCCTAGGCCTCTTACATATATTCCGTTAAGGCTCTTATTATAGTTTTTATTAACCTATTTCTTCTATTACCTATTTATAGTTCTAGAAGAAGGTTATTTGCCTTAGTATAGCTTATAAGCTACCTTACTATTACTACCTCTATAATCTTGCCTATTATATTAAGTAATAATATAGGCCTCTATGCGTTAGCTCTTCTTATTTCCTTTATTATTTTCCTAGGCTTCCTAATTACTATAACTCTAGTAGTTTAGAAGTAGGCTAGAAAGTACCTTACTTCTAGGGTAGCATTAAGTAGCCTTATAATTATATTCTTTACTAGGTTATCGCAGGCTTTAATAAGGCTTACTAGGAGTTTATTATCTTCTAAGGCCTTTTAGCTAGCTATGCCTAAGAGAATATTTATAATTTTAGCTCTTATAAATTACTCTTAGGCTAGAAAAGGGCGTTTTTAAGTTTAGGGAAAGAAAGGTTAGGGATATAGGAGAGGTCTACTATTAGTTTAGGGAAAAATCTTTATATAAGGACTTTAGCTTTATTAGTGTGTGCTATAGCTAGGTTTAGGTTATTTTTAGTTCTCTCTAAGTCTAGTATTCTTAGAAGCTTAGGGGGCCTAGCTCCTAAGTCTAGCCTATCTCTCTAGTCTCTAAATACCTCTATCCTTTTCCTATATATTAGTATTTTTAAGGGCTTTTCTCTATGTATTTCTCTTTTCCTCTTTAATAGTGTGTTCTTAGTTTGTCTTCGCCTCTTTATATATATTCTAATTTATATTAGTCTTATATTATCTCTATACTCTCTTTACTTACCTTACTTTAGCTACTACTTCCTTTACTCTTTTAAACTACTATACCTCTAGCCTAGGGAGGCCTTAGGGCCTTCTTAGTGCTACTCTCTTTACTATTTATTAGAGGTTTATAATAAGCTATTTTATATATTAGTCTATCCTATCTTAGTTATAGGGGTTTAAAGTAAGTTTAGGCTAGAGTTATACTAATGCTTTTGCTTTTATAAATAGTCTATCTATCACCTACTAGTTATACCTTATTATTAGTAAGGTATAGTCCTAATTACTAAAGTTAATGCTAATTAGCTATAAAATATAGTTAGAGCCTAATATATCCGCTATGCTATTATAGTAAACTTATATATTATGTAAAGCCTATACTAGATTAATTATACTATCTTTATCTCTATTATGCTATCTAGTAAGTTCCCCTTAAGGTATTACTAATCTAAGTTACTACTAGCTAGTAAACTCTAGTAGCTCTTTTACTTTATTACTAGTCCTATTATATTTATCCTATAGTAGGTATTTTTAGTTAAAATTACCTATAAAAACGCTTCTTTTCTAAGGCTTTTTCTTATTAATTATGTAAATAAAGGTGTTTTATTTATTACTATGTTTTTCTAAGTAAAGGGAGTAAATATTTATTCCTTAAATTTCTATAAGTAACTAGTTAGTGCCTTTATAGGCTAACTATAAGCCTACTCTATACTTCTTATTTATATATATTATATTCTACCCCTTATAATATATAAGTTAGAATCTAGTAAGGCCTAGAGCTAGGGGCTATGCTTATCTTATATATTCCTATTCTTAAATTACTATTATATTTATATTAGTCTAGTAATAGAGCGTAATATATATAAGGTTATTCTTCTTATTAATATTCTAGAAAAGGATATATATTATTATTATATAAGTCTAGGAGGGGGTTTACTACTATCTTATACTAGTTCTATTCTAGCTTTAATTAGCTTTATGTATTTTCTAATACTACTTACTCTAGGTTATCTAGTATTTTATTCTATAAGTATTAAGCAGCCTCTTTTCTTCCTAGTAAGGCTAACTAGTTCTAGTCTCTCCTAGGGTAGGGCTAGGCTACTAGCTAGTAATTAAGTAGTAAAATAGGAAGGGCACTCCTAGTATCTTACTTTTACTATATTTTATTTTTCCTTAAGGGTTAGGTAAGTTCTAAATTACACTAGGTATACCCTAGAGTAAAGTATACACTTCTCTTATAGTTATCCTATAAATATAAGGTAAGATTTCTTACCCTCTTTATAATAGCTAGCTTTACACCTACTATACCTTAGGGCTACTTTATAGAATTTTACTATATAACCTATTTAGAAGTAGTTATAGTACTACCTTAGCTATAGTAATTTATTATAGGGTTTAGTCTAGAATAGCTTTACTTTATATATAGTTTTATCTTTACATATCTTATTAGTATTATTTACCTTAGCTAGGCTAAGGATAAGAGTGGTTCTTAGTGCGTTTTTACCTCTAGGTTATCTTACTATTACCTTAATTACGTTTATCTTATTTGCTTTTCCTATATTTACTATAAGGTTTTTTACTAAGGTATATTTTATAAGGAAGCCTTTAACTATAACACTTAGGATTTAGTAGTAAAGGATTACTTCTAGTCTAAAGGTAATAGTAATTTATTTTTAGTTAGTCCTATACTAGGAGGCATTTCCTTTAAATATAATAATTATATCTTTACTAAGGAGTCTTCTAGCTATAACTACTATAGTCTAGCTAGTAGCTTTATTTACTACTATAACTATATCTTTTATACTTCTAGTCTAAAGTAGTTCTTAGATAAAGTTACCCTTAATAAAGACCTCTCTATTCTAGTAGCCTAGTATTTAAAGGGGGTTTAGGTTTAATTATCTTTATATTAGCCTTATAGTAATACTTACCTAGGTAAGGGGAGTGGTGTTTTTATTTACCTCTTTAATAGCTTCTTTAATAACTTCTTTAAGGGCTTCCTTTATAATATAAATATTACTATTATTATTTATTTTTACTTTTTAGCTTAGGCATAGCTTGCTTTTAGGTTTATAATAGCCTAGGTAACATTTTATACCTTAGATAGTTTATTACTAAGGATAAGGCTAGTAATCTTTTATAGTATTTTTATTCTTCTAGGTATTTAAATTAAATCTAATTTACCTTTAGGTTATTATTATATCTTTAGATATTAAACTATCCTTTACCTATATTTAGGTAGTAGTAGCTCTATACTAGCCCCCTTTCTCCTTTATTAATTACTATTAGTATCTCCTTCTCTTACTTACCTCTAGCTTTATTATAATATAATATTATAAGAAGAGGTAAAATAAGGTAAGGATTTTAATTATCTTATTAGTTTATATTTTAGAGGTAATTCTAGACCTATAAGGTAGTGTAAAAGATTTATAAAGGTTAAGTATACTTTAAATTAAATAGTTTATTAAATTAGAAGTACTATCTTAATTAAATAAAGGGAAATAATCTTAGTTTATCTTATTATAATCTTAAGTATTTTTTAATAAAACTTAAGGGGTTAATTTAAGAATCTTATAGTATATATATATTTTAAAAAGAATCTAGCTATAAATAGTCTTTTTATAAATTAAATACTTCCCTTACTTAAATAACTAATATTATTATTCCTTATTATATTATTTATCTTAATAATTCTTAGTGCTTATTATTATAGTTATATATTTCTAAGTATATATCTTATAGTATATAATACTTATTAAGTATAGTATATAGTTTAAATAACTTTACTATATTTACTTAATTTAACTTACTTATAAGCACTAACTTTTACTTAAACTAAATATAAAAGTTACTAAAGTACTTATATTATTATTACCTTAGCTAATTAAGTTTAGTAATAGCTATCTCTTATTAATAAAGGTTATTAAATATTTCCCTTAAGTATTTAAGAAAGTACTTTAAGTTAAAATAAACTAAGTAATTCTTTTTAAAGTAAGAAGTAACTTAAGCTTATACTTTAAGTAAAAGGTTTTAGTAAATAAAGTATTATTAGTCTTATATATTACTAATAAACTCCTAGTCTATAAGTAATTTATAACTTATAAGGCCTTTTATACTAAGAATAAGACTTTATTACTATTAAATAGTAAGCTTATAAGTAATAGCTTTTATTTAATAGGATTTTATATAAAAGCTATATTTTACTTATTAGTAAGGTTTATAATTTACTTTACTTATCTCTTAATAATTTTTTATAATACTACTATTTTATTAGTATTTATAGTAAAGAATAGTAAATATTATAAACTAGCCTTAAAGTAACTATAAATAAGTATTTAAAGTATAATTACTATTTTTAAAGAAAAGAAAAAAACTAAATAAAAGATTATATAGTATTTAGCTATATATTCCCTTATATATAGTCTATATATATAGTATATATAGTCTATATATATAGTATATATAGTCTATATATATAGTATATATAGTCTATATATATAGTATATATAGTCTATATATATAGTATATATACTCTATATATATAGTATATATACTCTATATATATAGTATATATAGTAGCCCTAAGTCCTAAGTATATTTATATATAATATATATTTTTTTATATACTTTTTATACCCTTTTTATATACCCTTTATATCTCTTTTAAACTTAAAAAAACCTAAGCCTTAAGCTTAAGTTTATAATAAAAGTATATAATATTACCTTTAATTATTAACTTACTATTTTTATAATCTTTATTACTTACTTTTAAACTACTAAAGTTATAGTAATTAAAAAGCCTAGGAAAATAATAAAGAAAAGAAAAAGCTAATATATAAAGACTTATATTATTACTTAATATAATAAGTAAGATTATAAAGGTAATAATAGTAAGGTAACTTATAAGCTATACTAAGGTAAATAACTTTTTCTAAAACTATAAATAAGTAATAGAAGAAATAGATTAATAAAAACTATAATAAAAGCCTTAATAAAATATATATAAAAGGCTTAGGAAAGAGATAGTATTACCTTACTAGCTTAAATAAATATATTTATAGCCTTTAATAAAGTTAGCTACCCTTATCTTATTACCCTTTTAGTTAAGATAAGTATATTACTATAACTAGTAATAGTAATATAAAGCTTTCTTATAAGTAAAATAAGCTAGCTTAGCTTTAATAAAGACTTATTATAACTATTTAAGATTAAGGCTAGTACTTTATAAGGCTTCTTACTCTTTCTTATTCTTTTCTTACTATACTTTACTAAGTTATATATATACCTTTACTTTATTTTAAGTATAGTAATAATAGGATTTATAAATAATACTAGAGTTAGATATACTTAACTAAGGGAAGAAAAGCTAGATATAAACTTATATAATAAGTAAAATAAAAGATAGGAAATATAGTATAATAAAGAATACTTAGGCTACTACTAGTATACTAGAGAACTTACTAAGAATTACTTACTATACTCTAACTAAAAAGAGTAAGAACTATTACTAAATAAGTTATATAAACTAGAAGACTTAATTACTATAAGCTAGTATAAGACTTAGTATTTACCTTAAGTAAAATAAGACTAAGACTAACTTACCCCTAGAAAATATATAATAATATATAAATACTTAAATTAAATACTAAAAAGAGAACTTTAAGGAATAAGTAACTTAGAGATATAAAAGAGTTAAGGCTAATATTATAATAAGGCCCTAATACTACCCCTAAACTAGCTTTAGTCTATTATATTCTTAGGGTTTATAATATATTTAGGTTAGAAGTAAACTAAACTTAGCTAAAAAGTAAGGCTATAAAAGAGTTAGTAAAAAGTAAAAAAATTATAAGGATTTTACTATACTAGAATTTACCTCTTACTAGAAAATATAAGAAGGCCTAAGATAAAGCTACCCTAAGCTTATAAGTATACTAGAAAAAGTAAATTCTTTTTTCTAAACTTAGATTTTAAAGATAAGGCTAGTAAGAGCTAGCTATAACTTTTTATAATAGAAAACTTTTTAAGTAATATAGCCTTACTATAAGAATAGTGCTAACTTAAATATAAAAGTAAGAGGGTTTTTTTCTTATTTATAGGTTTTCCTTATTAACTAACTAGCTAGAGTACTAGTACTAGTAAATATAGCTAGCTAGTGTATATAATATATATATATATCTAATCTTTATTATCTATAATTAGTATATAGCTAAGTTATAAGAGTAAGTCCTAATTATTTTTAAAGGACTTATTTATAAAAGTATATAGCTTTATTTTAGTAAGGTTAATTAAAATAAATATTAAGCCTCTTTTTAAGTTATTTATTTACTATTAAATCTAGTAGTTAAGGGCTTTAATATTCTTAATTATTAGTTCCTAGTATTAAGTAAGAATAAATAGATTTTTATAAGGTAACTTAGTTAGCTTACTTATATATACTATAGCTTTACTTAAGTAGTAATATAAGATATATTATATAATTATATAATATAGTATATAGTAATAATACTATATAGTAATATAACTAGGTAACTAGTTTATTAAGTAAAAATAATACCTTAAAAGATATAATACTAGCTTATAGTTATAAGTAACTATTAAAATAATACTATTTATAGCACTATTTTATAGGCTTACTAGTTACCTAGTTATATTATTATAATGTTAGTTATAAGGCATTACTTATAGTATTACTTATAGCTTTAGCTATAACTTATATTCTTATATATAACTTACTTATAAGCTTATATAACTAAGCTAACTAGGTTACTTTATATAAAAGCTAAAATTAACTATAACTAAGGAACTAGTAATTATATAAAAGGCTAATATATACTATTTAAATCCTTAATTTATTCTTAATTTTATAGTATATTTTATTAATAAGGTTATTAATTTAAGTACTTAGTTAGGCTATATAAGCGTTTAGTTTATATAGCTATAAGTTAATTTTTACATTTCCTATATAAATAAATTATATAGAAAAAAAAAAATAGCTTATAAGACCTTATTAGTAACCTAGTTTTACTAATATAGTTAGTAAGTCTATAAGGGACTTAGTAAAATCCTCTTATTATTTATTAAATTATTTATATTATTAGAAATTAACTATATTTAACTATTAAAGCTTTATATATTAAAGAATTATTATATTATAGTAAATCTAAAAGCTACTACATTAGAATTTACTAAAGAGGTTTTCCTATTCTTTTAGCTAGATTTCCTTTTATTTTTAATAGTAGCTCTTAAGCTTATATATAATAAAAGGGGTTAATTATCTTAATAATATTAATTATAATAATAGCTAGAGATATCTTATTATATAAAGATACTCTAGATTAAATAGTCTATTAGATTAGAAGTGCTATCTTAATTAAATAAGGAGAAATAATCTTAGTTTATCTTATTATAATCTTAGGTATTTTTTAATAAAACTTAGGGGTAAATTTAAAAATCTTATAGTATATATTTATAAAAAGAATCTAGCTATAAGTAGTCTTTTTATAGATTAAATATATCCCTTACTTAAATAACTAATATTAGTATTCTTTATTATATTATTTATCTTAATAATCCCTAGTGCTTATTATTATAATTATATATTTCTAGGCGCGTATCTTATAGTATATACTAGTAAGCTTATAAAATAGTACTAATAAGCTTTATAATAAGCTAGGTAAGGTAATAAGCTTTATAATATATGGCTAGGATTAAGACCCCTTAAGACTAATCTTAAGACCTTTAGTCTCTTAGCTAAATAGATTAATCTAGCTATATTAAATCCCTAGTTATAGACCCCTCAAGACCTTGCTAGTCTATTGGCTTTGTTAGATTAAAATTAGCCATATTTTTAGCTTTATTAGATTGAAATTAGCTGTATTAAATCCCTAGTTATAGACCCCTTAAGACCTTGCTAGTCTATTAGCTTTATTAGATTAAAATTAGCTATATTAAATCCCTAGGATAGACCCTTTAGTCTATTAGGTTAATAGATTAATCTAGCTGTATTAAGTCCTTAGGATAAAATATCCTAGATTTCCCCCTTTAAATAGAAAATTAACTCTTTATTTATAGCCTTTAGCTTAGATTATTTAAACTAAAAAAATAACTTAAGATTTTAAAAAATACCCTTTATAGCTTAGATCCTTAGTAATAGATTAAAAACCTTACTTAGATTATTATATTTAACTAAGATTTCCCCCTTTTATAACTTAAATCCTTATAATAAATTAAAAACCTTATAAGCCTTAATATTAGTATTAGGCTTATTTTACTAATATTAATATTATTAGTATTATTATTATTATTAAATTCATTGTTTTTAGGTAGTGGTTTTTGCCTAATAAAATAATAAGCTAGGTAATAAGCTTTATAATAAGCTAGGTAATAAACTTTATAATAAGCTAGGTAATAAGCTTTATAATAAGCTTTATAATAAGCTAGGTAATTAGCTAGGTAATAAGCTTTGTAATAAGCTAGGCAATTAGCTAGGCAATAAGCTTTATAATTAGCTAAGTAATTAGCTAGGTAATAAGCTTTATAATAAGCAAGGTAATTAGCTAGGTAATAAGCTTCGCAATAAGCAAGGCAATTAGCTAGGCAATAAGCTTCGCAATAAGCGAGGTAATTAGCTAGGTAATAAGCTTTATAATTAGCTAGGTAATAAGCTTTATAATAAGCGAGGTAATTAGCTAGGCAACAAGCTTTGCAATAAGCTAGGTAATAAGCTTTGTAATAAGCTAGGTAATTAGCTAGGTAATAAGCTTTGTAATTAGCTAGGCAATTAGCTAAGTAATAAGCTTTGTGATAAGCGAGGTAATTAGCTAGGCAATAAGCTTTGTAATAAGCTAGGCAATTAGCTAGGCAATAAGCTTTATAATAAGCTAGGTAATAAGCTTTGTAATAAGCTAGGTAATTAGCTAGGTAATAAGCTTTGTAATTAGCTAGGTAATAAGCTTTATAATAAGCTAGGCAATTAGCTAGGTAATAAGCTTTATAATAAGTGACTTATAAGGATATTATAAATAACCTCTTTTAATTAGCTATATAGAATAAAGCACCTTATATACCCTTACTAAAAATAAATAAAGTACCTTATATACCTAAGTAAAAAGCCCCTAATCCTTATTTATTTACTCACTACCTTAAATATAGGGGTTTTTTTCTACTATATAGGTATATATATATGCACGCTAAATTACGCGTGTATATAAAAGTACCTTATATATATAAAGGTAATTAGCTAGGTAATAAGCTTTATAATTAGTATTAAAAATAGAAGGGGAATCTAGCTAAAGGAATAGGAAGACCTCTCTAATAGATTTTAATGCGGTAGCTTTTAGATTTACTATAATATAATAATTCTTTAAGATATAAAGCTTTAATAGTTAAATATAGTTAATTTCTAGTAATATAGATAATCTAATAAGTAATAAGAGAATTTTACTAAGTTCTCTTATAGACTTACTAACTATATTAGTAAAACTAGGTCACTAATAGGGTCTTATAAGCTACTTTTTATTTTCTATATAATTTATTTATATAGGAAAAGTAAAAATTAACTTATAGCTATACAAACTAAACGCCTATATAGCCTAACTAAGCACTTTAATAAATAACCCTATTAATAAAATATACTATAAAATCCAGAATAAATTAAGGATTTAAATAGTATACGTTAGCCTTTTATATAACTACTAGTTCCCTAGTTATAGTTAATTTTAGCTTCCCTATAGGGTAACCTAGTCAGCTTAGTCATACAAGCCTGTGGGTTAGTTATGTGTAGGAACGCAGGTTATAGCTAAAGCTATAAGTAACGCTACAAGCAACGCCTTGTAACTAACGTTATAATAACGTAACTAGGCAACTAGTGGGCCTATAAAATAGTGCTATAAATAGCATTATTTTAATAATTAGCTAGGCAATAAGCTTTGTAATAAGCTTTATAATTAACTAGGCAATAAGCTTTGTAATTAGCTAGGCAATAAGCTTTATAATAAGCTAGGTAATTAGTAAGGCAATAAGCTAGGCAATAAGCTTTGCAATAAGTAAGGCAATTAGCTAGGTAATAAGCTTTGTAATAAGCAAGGCAATTAGCTAGGCAACGAGCTTTATAATTAGCTAGGTAATAAGCTTTGTAATAAGCTTTGTAATTAGCTAGGCAATAAGCTTTGTAATTAGCTAGGTAATAAGCTTTGCAATAAGTAAGGTAATTAGCTAGGTAATAAGCTTTACAATAAGCTAGGCAATTAGCTAGGCAATTAGCTAGGAAATAAGCTTCGCAACGAGCGAGGCAATTAGCTAGGTAACAAGCGAGGCAATTAGCTAGGTAACAAGCTTTGTAACAAGCTAGGTAATTAGCTAGGTAATAAGCTTTGCAATTAGCTAGGCAATTAGCTAGGCAACAAGCTTCGCAATTAGCTAGGTAATTAGCTTCGCAATTAGCTAGGCAATTAGCTAGGTAACAAGCTTTGTAACAAGTGAGGCAATTAGTTAGGTAATAAGCTTTATAAAGGGCTAGGTAATAAGCTTTACAAAGGACTTGCAATTTAGTTAAGCTATTAAATTAGCTACTAATAAATTTATAAAGGGCTAGGCAATAAGCTTTACAAAGGGCTAGGTAACGAGCTTTATAAAGGGCTAGGTAATAAGCTTTATAAAGGACTTATAATTTGGTTAGGCTATTAAATTAGCTACTAACGAATTTGTAAAGGGCTAGGTAATAAGCTTTGTAAAGGGCTAGGTAATAAGCTTTATAAAGGGCTAGGTAACAAGCTTTGCAAAGGACTTATAATTTAGTTAGGCTGTTAAATTAGCTACTAACAAATTTATAAAGGGCTAGGTAATAAGCTTTATAAAGGGCTAGGTAATGAGCTTTATAACGGACTAGGAATCTGTTAAATTTACTAATAAGCTAGCTACCTTTAAAGGTTATTGCGTTCTTTAAAGACTTCCTTAATAAAGTCTTTAAGCTATTAGAAGTTATTCTTTTCTATAGCTAGCTTTTCTTAAAGGTTTTATATTTACTACTACTACTATTAAATTTACTAATTTAATTACTACTACTGCTATTAATATTAGGCCCTTAGGTCTTAAAGATCCTATTAGTGCTATTTTTATTACCACTAAAATTACTGCTAGAGCTACTATTAAACTTATTAAAAATACTAACTAGCTAGGCATAGGTCCTTAAGATATTAAAAGACCTAATTTTTAACAGGAAAGTCTTCTTATAAATACTATAGGTTTAGCGCTAATAATCTTACTTATAAAGCTACTATAATTACTACTACTTACACTAATCTAGCTAGTGTAAGGGAAGCATTATAATAAGCTTTATTAGGTTTATAGGGAAGCTGCCTAGGGGATACTAGTAATTAAAATTAACAAATTTATTAGATTAACGGTTAGAACGAAGATTAACGGTTAAGTTAAGGGTTAACGAATTAATCGAAAGTTAAAGGTTAAAGAAATCAAAGAATTAAAGGTTAAAGGTTAACAAATTAATTAAATTAAAGGTTAACGAATCGAAGGTCAAAGGTTAAAGCAATTTGAAGGTTAAAGGTTAACGAATTGAAAGTCAAAGGTCAAAGCAATTTAAAGGTCAAAGGTTAAAGGTCTTTGAATTGAAGGTTAACGAATCTGATAATAGGCATAATGCCTAGGGAGCTATTAAGCCTAATAAAAGGGATAGCTTTAACGAGCTTAGTGAATTAGTTAACGAATTGTTAGCTTAGTGGCTTTTATTAGCAGTAAAAGCGCTTGAGGTGCGCAGCGATTAAAGAGCAATTACTACCACTTGTTACGATATAAAATGTGATATAATGAGTGTGTTAAGGTTGTTCTTCTATAACTAGCTACAGGCCAAAACTATTATCTAATATAGGGGTTCTAGGTCACGTGCTAGTCACGTTCTAGGTCATGTTCTAGATAACATGCTATTGTTAATTCTAGCACGTAATAATTCTAGACTTATAAGGCAGTGTAAAAAGATTTATAAAGGTTTTAGAAAGATTTACAAAGGTTCTTAGTTTATATATAATATATAAGATCTTAGTGTATTTAATATAGATATATATATATATTATTAAGTTATAATATTTAAAGTAATAAATTTTACTTTATAAAGTAGTTTTTATAATAGTTTAATCTTTAAATCTATTATAAACTTAAGCTTAAGGCTTAGGTCTTTCTTAGGTCTAGAAGGGACGTGAAGAGTGCGTAAGAAGGGTATAGAGAGTGTACGGAAAGGACACGTGTTATGTGTAAGCAAGCTTAGGACTTAGGGCTTACTACGCGCTATACGCACAGACTATACATAGGAGGATATATAGCTAGGCGCTATGTAATCTCTTATCTAGTTCTTTCCTTTCTCTTTAAGAATAGTAATTGCACTTTAAACGCTTATTTGCAGTTGCCCTAAGGCTAGTTTATAACAAAATCTTTATTTACTTCTTAGTATTAATTCCCTAATACTTTTAATTTCCTTTTTAAATATATATAATCTTAGCTCTTATTATAGGTATATAAGATTAGCAAAACCATAGGCTATTTTTCTAAGCCTTTAACCCATTTTTATAATAAATGGCAATGATGCTATGCTAATTGGGGTTAGCTAGAACTGACTAGGAAATCCTTCTAGAACTATATCTCCCTCTCTAGGCTATTAAACCACGTATGGGTGCGGAGAATCCTTGCTCCCAGCGCCCTAACCTTAGCGATGTGCTTCACTATCTAGCGCTGGGCCTTAGTGTTATGTAGCTGTAACTCCTAGTTACTAAAGGCCTGTCCCTCACTTACGCACTGTTGCCTAACCGATTCTATAAACTCGTGGTATATATTAGCCTATACTAGAAGAGCCTAGACCTGCTTAGAACGTGAAAACTAATCCTATATTAGCTTATTAAGTAAGGTAAAATAGGGATATGTAAGGAAGGGCAGAGAAACATACAGCGTTATTATAGAGGATTTGCCCTAGCTAATATACCCGTAGGAGTAAAGCTTTATAAAGCTTAGGGTCTGCAACCTTAAGGTAATAGAAACGCTAATATCGTTCCTTAAGATAACTACAATTATAGATAGACTTATAATACAAGCAGCATTTGGTCGAATTCTTGTAAGGGGTATATACTAGCCCCTGTCCTACCACTACACTCATATTATTAGTTATAGTGCGTAGCCTGTTACGCTACGGTGCTAGACTTACCACGAAGGCAGCGAAAGTTAACCACTAGCTTAGGATTAATCCTAGCTATTTTAGCTATAATAGCTAAGTACCGCATGCACACGTCTATCATAGTAAGATTCTCTACTACTACCTTCTCGTTATCTTTAAACCCCTATACCCCGCGGTTTTGGCATAGCATCCTAGGGGTAATCTTAGTATATAGTGATGCGCAAATAGTAGCTTCTCTAACCGCCCGCTAGTCTGGCGGAGGCGTAACTAGGCGGTTAATTCTAAGGTTAGTGTGGTTTAATATAACTACAAATCTTATTTAAGGAAGGAAGAAGGGGAAGAAGTAAAGAAGGAAGGAAAGATAGAGGGAAGGGGTAGAAGTAAAGAAGGAAGGAAAGAGGGAGGGAAGGGAATAAAAGAAGGAAGGGCTAAGCTTAGGTTATATGATTTTTAGGGCTAAGCTTAGGTTATATAATATTTAGGGCTAACTTATCTTATATTCTATTATATAAATCCTAATAAAGGTATTACTAATACTTATATTATACTCTATTATATAAATCCTAATAATAGTATTACTAACTTAATATCTATAGATTTAAATAAAGGCATAACTAACTTAAGATCTGCAGACCTCAATAAGGTATAACTAACTTCAGATCTAGAGATCTGAATAGAGGTATAACTAACTTAAAATCTATAGATATAAACAGAGGTATAACTAACTTAAGATCTGCAGAACCTAATAGAGGTATAACTAACTTAAGATCTACAGAACCTAATAGAGGTATATCTAACTTAAGATCTATAGATCTAAACAGAGGAAATAGAGGTATTATTATAGGATAGTATAATAGGTGGGTAGAAGCTACCTATATATAGCGCTACCCCTAGCTCTTAATATACTATCTAGAAGAAAATTTAGATATTACTTTAAGGGGATATAATAGTATAGTACTAATAATATTAATTAGGAGAAAGAAATACTATATTTAGTAAAATAGTAAAAGTATTTGTAGTAGTTAGGAAAGAATTTAGCATTTAAGTATAAGACATAATAGTATAGCTTAATAAAACTAAATATACTAAAGAGAATATCCTAAAAGGAGTCTTATTTTATAAATTCGCCTCTAAGACTTTTTAATATATAAGAGTAAATAGCAAAACAATAGACTTATAGCTCCTATTACGCTTTACGTTTTAAGCTCTATCTAAGGCTACGCTAGATATAGCTAATGCTAACTAAGAAAGACATAAGGTTAGCCTATATTACTATAGTTAATAACAAGAGGCGTGATTTTTCTCTTAAAAAGAATCTAATTAATTAGGCAGCTAAATATACAAAAAGGTTTACAACCACTAGTAATCTAGCGGGCGATAACACACAAGGCATCTAGCCTAAAGCCTAGGAAATCACACAAATTGCAGGAGTATGTCTGCCTGGAGCTGTACAAAGGAGCTGCACCTACCCTACCTTACGTAACCCTGTTTTCCTACTAAGAAGAGTTTTCTTCTCTTCGCTTATTTAATCCTAGCTAGCTTTATTATCCTTAAAAACTCAATTTAATTAATTATTTTCCTTTGCCTCTTTTATCCCTTTGTATATTAATAGTTTATTTAACTACAACCTACGTCGCCCCGCAGCAATACCCACTATAACGCACACCTTACATTAGCTCTTAGCAACATAATAAGTCTAGCGCAGTTAATTTTGGCTGTGGCGCATCTAAATTTATTTTTAATTAATATTTTCCTTTAAAGTAATAGATGTAAGGCAATATAAGCTATTTCGGTTAGTCAATGCCTAGCTACGCAAACGCACTAGGGCTAGCTACACTCTTACTAAAGAAGAAAAAAATCGCTTATAGATTATTTAAGAGTGTGAGAATTATAAGAAATACGGTTTTAGGGAGGCTAGGAGGTCCGAAGAATTCGAATATATATACTACTTAGTAGCCGCTAGCCTATATCCAATTAACACCAACGATAAGTTACCTAATTTTATTGTATTTAACAAGGAATATTAGATAGAACAACAGTCATTATATAAACAAGGTTTTGCGTTGCATTTATGTATCCGAATACTAGCATTAGGAAAACGGAGTGCGATATCAGGACAAATTGCTTACGCTAACATAGCTTAAGGGCTAGCTAATTCTAATAAGGAGCGAAACAAATTTAGAAGCCAAATAGACAGTCTACTACTACAATTAGGAGTAGCCTATGTGTTTAAAAAATAAGGATTTTATAAGCGCTTTTAGAAGCTTATAGGAGAGCAATAGTAGGAGAAGAAATTTACGCAAATTTGCCTGCGAATTAAACGATTATATTAGGAATAATACCTAGGCGAATAGAAGATATTAAAGGAAACGTTTAAAAAGTTTATAAAAATAGCATAAGAGAAGATACCTATAGAGAAACCATTTACTAAGGAAAAGGAAGGTACTAGACGTGCATTAGTTACTGTCACTTAAGAAACACATAAATCTAACGCAAACTAAGAGGTAGTAGATAAGAATAAGGAAGCAAATAACGTTCTAGATATATTAAAGTAATTATAAGAGAAGGATATAAAATAGTTAGTAAAAGACAATTTAGCTAGACATAAGTAACAAACACGTTTAACGAAGACTAAATCTAGGTAAAAGGACGCTAAATAAACAATAAGAAAGGCGAACCTAGCTGTATTAATCTCGCTTATGCGTAAGAAAGCGCGACTAACTTAAGTGAGGATTCCGAACTTAAGGCACAGACAAAAATAGGAGTCGGAGAAGATTAGTTAGAGTCTAAGTATAACGAAGGTTAGATTAAATCTAACCTTGAAGAGGAGGAGGACTAGATGCTAGCTAAATTCCTTATTAGGCTGTTACAGGTCTATAAGAGAATAGAAGGCCTTAATTTTAACTTAATATTCGCGAGGTTTAGAAAACCTAGCTTAAGGGCGGACGCCTACAAACTAATGCCCAAAATCAGCGTAGTAGCAAGGGAAAGGGCTATAGAGGAATTCAATGCTAAATACAAAGGAAAGGGCATCAAAGATGTTGATTTTAGCACATTCTAGCACACTTAAGTAGGTTAGCGCAAAAACGAGGTCTGGACTATAAACTATGCGATATGGGCTTATGCGTATGAATTTACGCTTAAAGGAGCCACTATAGTAAATAACGGCTTAGAAGTGGACTTAAATAACGCGTATTTCACACTCTAGTAGAATGTGATTATATAGCTTATTACTATCTTTAAAGAGTAAAAGGTGGCTCTAAGAGTGAGGATAGTAGTAGCAAAGTAGTTAGGAAACCTATTAAAAGAGTAATATTAAATCTAATAGAATGCGGAGCGATGCGGCGAGCTAAGAATTAGGCAAAAACAGCGGTGGTAGCTTTCTATAATGGCGTAACAGTTAAACGTGGTTAACAGACGGCCATATATGACAGTACTATATCATTACCACTACGCGCAAAGCTATTAGCTCTACGATTCGCAGACGAATTCGGCGTGGTAAACGCCACGATCGCAGGAGCGCTAGCTAGTATTAGTCAAACTGATTTACTCTTAATTAGAACAGATAGCATATAGCCTTAGAAATTAGTCAAAGTTAAACAAGACAAAGCTAGAAATAAGTAACACATGCATAGTAAGCTAGATAATTTAGTAGACTAGATCAATCAGGTTAAAGCGAATATTAAGGAGATTAATAAAAAGGTTACTAAGGTAGTCATAATAGCAAATAAGGCAATAAAAACAAATGAAGACATAATAAAGATAGTATAGGATAAGGCTAAAAGGTCAAAATCTAAATTCACGTAAGTGGTAATAATCCTAAAAGAGCAAAAAGAGAAAATCATAGGCCTTTAAAACAAAGGAGTATTAACTAGTCTTAGCAAGAATTTCGAAAAGTTAGCGAAAAACAGCATTTATAAGACTAATTTTGACATTAAAATAGATCGGATTCACAATAATATTAAAGGAATACTTAAAATAAGAAGTCGCGATTATGCAAAAATCCAAGAACTTGCCTAAAGATACGATAAGTTTACCGCAGAACTTTAGGTATTAAAAGGGGTAAAGGAAACCATCACAAAAACCCTAATAAAGACCGGGGCTGCCACACCTCTAGCTAGCACTCCCTCTAATAGAATCGACTCCCTTACATGCAAATCCAGCACATAACAATAACTAACCTAATATTTGCAGAACTAAGTAAAGGTATAACTGACTTGAGATCTACAGATCCGAACAGAGGTATAACTGACTTGAGATTTACAGTGCCTAATGCATATATAACTGACTTAAGATTTGCAGAACCTAATAGAGGTATAACTAACTTAAGATCTGCAGATCTGAACAGAGGAAACAGAGGTATAAATGACTTAAGATCTATAGTAGAATATTAATATTAGAGGCTTTAATTTAATCTATATACGGAACTCTTTAAAACTCCGAAACCTGAACTTTATTTGTTATACTTAATAATACTATTCTAAGTTCCCTAACTACGCCAGTTTTTTAGTCTCTCTACTATAGGAACTTAGTCTCTCTATAAATTTATACTTTTGTTAGCAACTCTGCATATTCGTGTAAACTTAATTAGCAAAAAAACAAAAATTAAGTTATTTCCCTTTATTTATTGTCCTTACTATAATCCCTTTCCTTATCGCTGTTGCTGTTCTAAACACCGCCCTCCCCGTTATCAATCTAGTCGTCGTTATTAGGATCCTCTTCCTTGCCCTTATTTCCCTTAATTTTAATATTTGCGTAAAGGGCCTCTAACTACTCTCTCTCCGCCTTTCCGCGCTTATTATTATAGGCATTTATCGCTAATATAATCTTCTTCTGCTTGTTAGATGTCTGTTTTGCCACTAGGTCTACACCCTACTTAACTAGAGAGAAGAAGGTGTTATGTAGGGCCTTGGGTAGTAGCATTAGCCACCGCTGCATCTTATTGCTTTTAAACTCGCCATTCCCAATCGCTATATAAAGGTATGCGATAATCTGTGTTATATTCTTGTTAAAGAATTCCTGTTTATTATAATTATTGTCGTCCATAGCGAATATAAGCTTTAACAAGCAGGTTATCGCGTATCTAAGCCTACGCGTTACACTACTATTTAGCTTAAACTCTTTAGGTAACGTCTCCTTTAGCGATACCTAGGACATCCTGTTAAATATATAGCTAAAGAATAGTCACTATAGCTCGTAAAGCAACATCTCCTTAGCTATACCATAGATCCAGGATAGGACCTTAGCATTAGTCCACAGCTGCACAGTCCACTTTAAAAGCATATTCGCCTCTTAGTAGTCTTAAAAGCTGTTAATAACCTTAATTATGTGCCAAATAACGCAGTGCTTCTAGCCTATTTAATATAGTCTAGCCTATACTTGCCTTATAATCTAGGCATTTAAGTGAAAATTAACAAAGATGCCTGTATGACATGCCTCCTAAAGATTAACCCCAGTGCTTATAATTAATATATTTGCCACAAACACACATTCCTTAGTCCTAATGTCTAGGAATGCTTTTAGAGCTGCCTGTTTTTAGTTAGCTTGTCTATGCTTTGCATTGTAAAGGCCTTAAGGCCGCAAAACCTAACCAAGGCAAATATATACCTAGGAAAAGGACTATTAGTAAGCTCAGAGTTGAGATATATAGATCTAAGGCAGGCTTAGCTTTAGCGTTAACACTTACATCTATATTGCTAGTAAATTGCAGAAAATGAGCACCTTCTTCTTTCCCCTTATAATATACTAGTAAAGAAGCTTAATAACGCGCCTAGCTATAGGGCTGCCATATGCGAGATATCCTAGCCATTAACGGGATGTTTCTAGGTCTATGAAGGCAGGCTCTTGGTTAGTTATTGTGAAGAACATGCTAAGGCCATGATACCGGTCGTTTATAACCAGGTCTTTGCAGCTGTTAGTGCTAAACGTGACCTTCTTGTCGCGTGCCTTATCTTTCTATTCACGCTGTTTTTCTTTGTTAGTTAGGAAATCTTAACCTCCTTACAGGACACCGCGCAAGCCACTCTAGCCACGGCATCGGGGGTTATGGCTATCGCTATAACCATGTTGTGGCGCAAGATGCTCAAGAACCTATAATCTTAGGTAACTAGGCTCCCTCCTTAGTAAGAGCTATAGTTACGCTAAGGTGGCTTCTCCCCTTCCCTGGATTCCCCGCTAGTCATAACTATAGTATTACTTATAGTTTAGGAAGGTGGCAGGTTCGCGGTTAACTCCATTTATTTGCTATGTGACTTAACTAAGACGCCTATGGCTACTAGATATACGACTTCTTTATAGTAAATAGTTTGAACTAGAAGGTTAATACTAGGGAAGATTACATCTCCTCTTTGCTACCTAGCTTCTGAATAACCGAGTGACTTAAACGGAAAATGTAAAAGTTTCTCTTTATAGCTTCTGTGATTGTCTTACTAAAGGTAAACCTATAACCAATATCACAGGCCACCTGGATAATAAGGTTAGGGCATATTTGCTAGATTTAGATGTTCCTATTATAGAAGGATTAGAGCTATGCCTTAATCTCACTATTTATATTAAATTCGTTAT
Organism: Epichloe glyceriae; assembly: GCA_023658535.1. NCBI lineage: Eukaryota > Fungi > Ascomycota > Sordariomycetes > Hypocreales > Clavicipitaceae > Epichloe > Epichloe glyceriae. The sequence continues at coordinate 3,673,117 of CP098295.1, read as the reverse complement.
ATAGGATGCTTACCTAGGCGCTCTAGGCGGAGGTTAGGCTAGGTGTTAGAGACATGGTTAATACTTCCCCTATAAACGGATCGTAGTCTTTGTCCCACAGGATTTGCGCCTCTCTATAAGAGAGGTAGAGAAGGATAGAATTAGTGAGCTTAGTAGGGTTAATACGTGTTTACTTAAAGATAAAGCAGGCAAAACTAATAACATCTTTGTTGCCTGCAAGCACTAGGGTGCCGGATACCTATAACCTAAATTTCTTGTTAATCATGGCCAGGTATTAGTTATAGACTTTCTGGAAGTTGCGGGTAATATATGCTTTATCGCAGATAACCATAGCGAATTAATAGCTGCCCGCCGCCTCCTCTTTTTACTTAAATTTAATAAGATTGCTATTAGGTACCACGTTCTTATAACGCTTAATAGCCATTACCCCTAGTTCCCGATTTCGAGTTAGACATATTTTGTGGCATTTTTAAAGGCTACATCTAATTTTTCCTTGCTGTCTTTCCTATAACTCTTCTGGAATTTAGTTCTCTTAGTAGGAGTGGCTAGGCTTTTAGAGGCTAGCCTCTTTCTTTAGTACTGCGCTTAGATTTATCTCCTATAGTAGGAGTGGGCGTAGTATAACCGTTATTCTTAGTGTTATTAGTATCCGTGTTGTCGCTTCCCTTGTCTTTATCTTTGTCTTCGCTATCTTCCTCTTTATTAAAAATAAATCGGGTTTTAATAGTCTTAATTAATCTATAACAAAATGTGTTATATAAAGTAAAAATATTATGCGGCTAGTCTAATTAAAGTAGATTAGCTTAACTCTGTGTTATAATCTGTAGATTTAAACCACGATTATGGACTAGGAATATAGTGAGGGGGCGGTTAAGATTTGTAAATCTAAACCACGCTTATGGACTAGCAATGCAGTGAGGGGGACGGCTGAGATATGCAAATCCTAACTAGGTAGTTTCTTACCTGTATATTATATGGTTTAGCCATGAGTTTCTTTATAGAAGTATAGAACCTAGTCTAGCTAATATACTTAGCCCCTAACTCCTTTGCAATCGATTTTTGTCTATAAAACACAAGTAATCTAAACCCTGGGTTGTTCTTTCTAGCCTCTTGGATAGTCTGAACTAGCATAGGCACTGGTGTGATAACTAGGGAAGGTATGTGCTGCTCCTTCTAGCCTATACTAGTCTCCTTAACACCCTGATTATAGGCCTCTGTCCTGCGGGCGGCGATCTTAATTGCCGCGAGTGTAACTATAGTCTTTCTAAGACCTATATCTAGACTAAGGCTAGCAGAAATCCCCTAACTATAAAACTTTATTACATAGTCTAGGTTAGCCACCTAATAATGTTTTAGGGGCCGGACTCTGGCATCTTTGTAAACGCGGAAGTCTAGTGTTAGCTCTAGGTCCTTTGTAATCGCATTAAAGTTAATAATTTCCTCTGGCTAGAAGTCTTAGATGTGCGATTTGACTAGGAAGCTAGTTCTGTACATTATATCTAGTGCTTCCCGCTTAGCGGGTGTCTTCCCTATATTACATTTAGCCTAGTTAGCCTTATCTTCTAGTTAGGCCTCCCTCTCCGCTAGTTTGTAGTGTTCTGTTTTCTAATAGCGGTTATATATAATTTAAGATACTTATGCCTAAGGACTTCAGCGAACTTTGTTCTCTCCTGCTAGATATAAATGCTAACCTTATTGTAGGTTTTAGCTATTTTGTTGCGGCTATGTCTAATAACCTTTAGGATTTCTAGCTATTCCTCTAGGCTTAGCCTGCGGTATGCCGCGGGACTGGTGTGTAAGCCCTTTACAATGCCCCTGTCATTGAGCGTGGAAGCGCTAAAATATATAGAACTAAGAATATTAGTAGAGGGGTTAGGTTGTTAGACTTCTCCTTAGGACACAGAGCCTCTGCGAGAAGTTATTAGCGCTCTAATTCCTACACCTAGGCACCTCTAGAAAAGGCCTTGTCGGCCTTGTTGATTTTAGTAATTACGGGCTTCTAGTCCGGGTTATAGTAGCCTAGCTAACTAGTAAAACTCCCTAAGCTCCCCCTCTTTTAGCGTCTATCTAACCCTTACCGTTTTTTTAAATGTACGACGGTAAGTCGTATAGACGACCACGCTAAGCGTATAATAGAGATCCTCCTTGGAAAATAGGCTAATAAATGGCGGCTTACTGCGTAGAGGAACCCTGTCTTCTAATAGTACTTTCGTGGGATACTAATAGGTATAATTAGTCTTACCCTCCACTCCGAATAGCCGCCTATCCTTAATCTATTACACTATATTATTAGGGGCAAACATTAATAGCTATAATGCGTGAATAAGAATAGTTATGTTAATATGAAACGTTGTTATCTCTATACGATTATTTTAAGTAACCTAGTTAGTTACTAGGAGGAAGATTAGTAACTTAAGCTTACTATATATGGTTTTTAGTAGTAGTATAATAGCAGGGTCTTTAACTAGTTTCATAATAGTGGATAGCGCTGTAAAAACTTTATTGCTCTTTGGTTTCCTAGTGGTAACGCGTATTTAGCGAACAGCTACAAATAACCCTTAAACTACCTTATCTAAAAGAGTATCCTTATACTTCTTAGAAGTATTCTATGCTTTCTAAGTAGCTAGGGTTTAGGTGACTACCATTACCTTGTTATATTTCTCGCCTGTGACCTTAAGCTATAGCTGCATTATATAAGGAACTAAATAGACTGTGTTAGTGATTAAGCTTATAGTATACTAGGTAGGAATAAAGGCTGGTTAAGATTTACAGATCTAAACAGTAGCTTATAGAAGAGACTAGGTAGGAAGGAAGGCTAGTTAAGATCTGCAAATCTAAACAGTAGCTTATAGAAGAGACTAGGTAGGAAGAAGGGCTGGCTAAGATCTGCAGATCTGAACCACAGCTCACGGAAGAGACTAGATAGGAAGGAGGGCAGGCTAAGATCTGCAGATCTTAACTTAGGTTATTACTTACTAATTTTATCTAAAAAATAATAAAAGTTGCTTAGTGTTTTAAACTAATTGTAAATAATTATCTTTGTAAGGGAGAACTCCTTATGCATCTTAATATATTCCTTAATCCAGACACCGCGTTCGTTGCCTAATTCACTCTATTTTGTATAGCTGATGTTTTAGTGCTCCTGCGTTCTTAGTAGTTTTAGCTTTATGTGATTTTTGAATTATAAGAAGTCCGCTAACTCGAGTTTTTCTAATATCTTATCCTTATTAGCTTATAACTTTGGGTTATCTATTTTAAATAGTAAAAGAGAGGCCTAGTTATTTTTCTTAATTTCTATAACTAGGTAATTATTCTTCTATAAGAATAATGTTATTTCGCTTATATTATTATGATCTTCCTCTGGCTAGGAGGTGGTGTTAGTGACATTTATGCTAGCGTTCTCTAGCGTATTTACCTATAACTTAACTTTATTATCCGTAGGGAGTTAAGTTTAGGATTATTTCATGGGGAATATCTTATTAACCCTTAAGGGGCGACCTTTCCCTACGTCTTCTTAGACCCTCCCTTAGCTATAGTAGTGTAAGGGCTGCGCGGATATTAGTTAGTGGGGCAGCTTAAGATCTGCAGATCTTAAATAGGAGTTCTATCCTACCGTGATGTAGTCACGCAAGCGCATATAATATTATTTAGGACAGCTTGGTTTTATAGGCAGGTTTAGGTCTGTAAATCTAGTGTGGAAGAGCTACCTCTAATACCTAAGATATTAGGTGTATATTAGGCAATTAGGGACTAGAGGTGTTAGGAATTAGTTAGGGAGTGGTATAAAGGCGGTTTAGATCTAGGGATTTGAAAATTTATATAATAGAATATATAAAGGAGAAGGTATAACCTAGCGGATTATAAAATTAGGAAATTGGTTTTATTCTCTAGTAAGCGGTGAGAGGTGCCTAGTGGCAGAAAACGCACGTGATAAGTGATTTTCAGATCTATATATCTTAAGTAAGGTTAGTAAGGCCTTAGGTTATGTGGTGAGGAAAAGAGTATATAGATATTAAGCAGATTTAGCAGGTGATAATAATAGAGGCTTAGTAGGGGATAGTGGGGAAAGGTAATGTAAAATAAGCTATATCTAAGCTAGCGCTATAGCTAATAAGCACCCCTACATAGCTGCAGGAACACCGTGTTTATAAAGAGGAGCATAGGTGTTGTAAGGCATATAAGCACAAATTAGTGGCTAGTTAGCTGCGCCGCTTTTTCGTGTAACAATAGTTATTGCTTTATCTAGGTGTTCGTCGTGAGAGATGTGGGGCGGTTAAATTAATGCACGCGATACGATTGGGCGCATTGCGCGCGCATCCTAATATGTGGCGAGGCCCTGTAAGTAACCCTACACAAGGCCCCCTTTTCCCGTGGCCTCTCCCTTCTAGCTAGATTCCTCCCCTTCTCTCTTGAATTAATTATGCCTTTTATTAATTATTAAATTCGTTAAATCGAAGACCTCTTGCGCGTTACACTAGTGAATTGCCCCTTAGTGAAATTAATAATAGGGGCTTAGGTAACTAAGATAAAATTTAGATTTGCAGATCTAAACTAACCTTTTTAATACCTTTATATATAGTAACAGATAGTTGCTAAGGCTATCCATAACCTCGCGGAGTAGGCTAATAACAATGCTTAAGAATTTCTTATGCGAGCCAAGCGCAATCTTGCTGCCGCTAATGCTGTCAAACAGCTAACATCGCCTGGCCCGGAATGGGCTCTTAATGAGGCCGCAGTCTCTGTTATTTATGCAATTAAGCAGTAGATTATTAAGAATATCTATGTTAGTTATAAGATTACACCTAGTTAGGGCACGCCTAAAGCTGCTAGGGCTAACGATACTTCTGACTCTAGCATTGCCGCAGGCGATCTGATATAGGAGGTGGCGGATAGCTAGGAGAGCGCTAACCTAGAGGACATCATTATTATTAAGGAGAAGGAAGCACCCTCTGTCTAAGTGTACAACTTCCTGATAAAGCTGTGGATCTTTATTTTGCTCTAGGAAGAGATAAATAAAGTATAGCCTAAGTTCTAAGACAAGTCGATTATAGATATTGCCTGCCTTTAGAAAGAGTTTTACTAGATTAATCGCAACCTCTACACCACCTCACAGGCTTACATAATGTATAGAATGTCTAAGCAAGGCGGCTTGCGTGTTATTTATTAAGATAATAGTAAGGATGTAAAGGTCTTTACTAACACTAAGGACAGGATCTTTAACGTTACTATATTAGTGACTCCCTTAGATCGCAAAATTGTGCAGTAAGGAAGCCATTATTAGCACTAGCATTAGCGGCACTGTCTACTAGGTGTAGATTAAGGATAGCGAGAAGGACTACATAGAGGATCTACACTTAGAATAGTATAGATTTGCTCTTCCTCCTATCTCGTCCTGTAATAGTAATACGCCTAGTGGTGTATTAAAAACCAGAGCTCGCGCATTCACTATTTATCCTAAATTCTTGCAGTTAGTTGCAGTAAATTTATTAACTTTATTTAGCTATCTTCTAGAAGAAGCTTTTGAAGGCTAGCTATAATTGTGTTATAAATACTAAATCTCTTCTTAAGTAATGCTCCTTAAGACTAATATAGGTAAAGCTAGCAAAGATTCTACCTTTAGTTATAATAATATAGTTATAGTGTCTCTTAATAAATCTGGTTAGGTTACATTCTAGGGTATACAAGACCTTACTATAACTAACAAGGAAGATTCAGATTCTAACCCCTAATCTTCTCTGCCCACCCACTTATCACTAGAAATCAAGGAGCCACTTATGACACTAGCCACTTACACCTAAAGGCGAAAAGGCTTAGCCCACATCCGTTCTCTTGCTTAATAAGCAATAGCTATACCAGAAGCGAGGCGCCCTCCGCTATATAATTATTATTATAAAACAGAACCACACTCTCTAGCTTTAGGATCTTGCACTTAGCAAACTAGTGTAAGAGTTTAATCTTCTATAAAGCAAAGAGTTAGATGCTGTCTGCTGTGTGATGTGCTATCTAGCTGGTGGCATGATTGTTATTAGTTATCTGACTTGTAACTTAGTCTATTTTGCCTATCTTTCTGCTCCTAAGTATAAGTTAAAAAATATGTTATAGGTAGACTACATCTAACGCCTTATTGCCTAGGACGCTGCTATTCTATAGCTAGATAGCACTGCTATAATTAGTGGACTTAATTATAGACTTTTTATATAATAGTAAGGGTATAGGTAGGATTACTAAATTTAAGTCTATAGATCTAAACTGATATTTTTAAAACATCTTTACATAGTAATTTTAGATCTATAGATCTAAACTAACCTTTTTTTAAAATATCTTTATATAGTAATTTTAGATCTATAGATCTAAACTAACCTTTTTTTAAAACATCTTTTGTGAGGCCTGCTTACAATACACGGACACACCCTGTAGGCACACTATGCCACAGGGCTAGGTCTACGTAATACTAGCAAGCCACTGGCTATAAAGCAGCGACTCAGACCTATAACACACTTAGACCTAGCAAGCTTTAGTTAATATACTAAGTGCCCCTATACGTTTTTGCCTAGCTATCCCTATCCTTACATCTGTATATAGTAACTTCAGATCTGTAAATCTTAACTAACCTTTTTAAAACCTTTGTATATAGTAACTTGAACACTGGGTTTATTATTAACCTAGCTATAACTCCCACGCACTTCCATCACTCTTACTAGCGGAAATATTTAATGATTTAGTATCCGTGTCCGTGCCTAATTCTGCTGGCTTGCTTATAGGCTCCTTAGGCGGTTCCCTCTAGCTAAGGAAGGCTATTATAGCTGCAACACCCTAATCCTACCTCTGCTTATTGTTGTACTTTCTTTAATAGGTCTTAGTAGCGTGTAACTTAGCGGTTAGGTACTAGGTAGGGTTAAAGCAGGGTTATATCTAGTTTACTACTTAGACATTATTATCTTTGTGCTTAGTGGGGTGTCCTCTAGGCCTAGTTTATAGCAGAGGACGCGTAGTTAATAACATCTATTATGCTTAACCGCTATGCGGCTTTAATCCACTGCTAGTCTAATACGCTAGTTAGCGAGAAAACTGCCTATAGACATAATGTATAACCGCAGCATTTGCACTAGCTCTTTATAGGGAGAAATATAGCTGGCTAGCTATTCTACACCCTGCTATAAGGTGTTATTAACTATAATCCTACCTCCACTATTACGCTAAAGTTTCTATTAGTATTACTAGTCTAGGGTAGCTATCCCCCTAAGCCTATCTATATTATCCTAGTGTGTTAATAGCCCTATAAGCTTGGGGTTAACGCCGTTAAGCCCCTGCACCTAGGCGAGCATAAGACTGACCCTCTCGGAGTGGTGTAAGAGCGATTAGGCTGCCGTTAGGAGATTGACCGTTAACATCTGCCGCTAGGTTAGATCTGGCATTAACTAGCGCTACTGCCAAACCCGCATAAGCGTTACGAAGTAGTCGTAGTTATTATAGCACTATATGCTCTAGGTAAGTTGTAAGGGGTTAGTAATAGGTTCTTCCGCGTAAACTATAGGGGCCTGGAATTAGATAAGGAAAAAGGATAGTAAGGCCCTGTTAATTAAGGCGCAGGCATTAGCACGTTCTTATGCAAACGGGCTATTATGCTTAAGGGGCGTTAGTAGGTTACGTAGTGTGCTAACCTCCTTAGAGCGGTTAGAGTTAAATATAACTAGTGTGTAGTTGCTAATTTGTTTTATGAAATAATTAGTAAATAAGATAGCGCTATAGTGGGAGTTTGTGTGGTAGGAGTTACATAGTGTCCTAAAGAGCGTGTAAAACGCATTTAACTTCTATGTCTTATTATCTAAGTCTTTAAAGAGCGTGTAGTATACTAGCTAGGACTACTCTCCTTAATTAAGGGCTATTAGGTTAGCGCGCTTAGAGAGCTATCTAGGGAATATGCCCTAGAGCCTGATCTTGTCGCCGCGGTCTGTCTTGCGAGGCAATATTAATACTATAGCACTTACCTCTAAGGGTCTGCTACTAGGTCTACTAATAACTAATCTAAGCACGTGGTTAAAGTTATTAAAGACAGGCGCTAGGTAGTGCTTGAAGTATATGGCGTATACCTTGTGGTATATAGTAGTGATGTTGGCTAGTAGAATAATGCTTAGTACTAGGTTATCCTAGAAACGCAGTAGTAGGAGATAGAGGGTAGGGGGCCTCTTCTAGCGTACTTGGCAAAGGTAAGCGGCGTCACAGGCGTCTTAGTGTTTTACGCCTAGTTAACAAGCAGCGCGGGTTTAGTGGGTGCGGCAGGGCAGTCCTAGGTATAAATACTACCCTGTATCTTTTAGAATACTATTTCCTAGTACTTCTATAGCTTCTTAAGTAGGTAAAGGGAGTATGCCTATGCTACCTCACTTACAATTAGGGTAATGACTAAGGCCTTAAGCCTAACAGCCATTTTCCTAAGCCTCCTAGTCTAACCTACTGCCCTAACGCGGTGTTATTAATATTATTAAGTTCCCGGCAAATAGTGGCAGTAGCGTGTGTGTAGTGCTAGATAAGGAAGCTAGTGTAAACAGAGCCTGTGGTAAAGGACTAGATACTACGCTATAAGAGCTAGCGGTTTACTAATGGGTTTTACAAGATATAGTAGCTTAATAGTATTATAAAGGAGAGGTGTAGATTTATCTAGTCTATCTACTAGTTATCCAGCTAGATATAGCTATTGCGTCGTAGCTAGTCTAGTAGGCTAAGCCCGTGACGGCGTGTTCTCGCCCTTGTATTGTTGCTAGGGGCAGGCGCCTGCCACACGTTGCGCTATATCTAGTGGTTATAGGGCAGGTTAGCCTCGCTTATTAGGCCTAGCTGTAGTAGTTATAGGAACAGGGAGGCTATGTAGTGCTGTGTAATATAGTGCCTTAGGTCTTTGTCTTAGGGGTTAGGTAGGGCGCTAAGGCGGAAGATATTATTAAGGAGGGTGATAAGGTAGCTAGCGTTTATAAAGACAAAGGTGTTAATACCCCGCGTGGGGAGGATCTAGTAAGGGTAGTGCTGCCCTGCGTTACCCTGCTTGTCCACGTAAGCGTGATTCTATATCCTATTACTAAGGGTAGTAGCCTTATGCCTAGCTAAGAAGCTGCCCTAGCTATAGAGCACGGCTATGATATTAAGGCAGAAGGTGATCTCCTTCCTAGCTATGTAGCCCTAATAGCTTACCTTGTTGTTATAGAGCGTCTAGACATAGCCCTGATTTGCTACCTAGGTAGCCTTAATCTTTAAGCGCAGCGGCGCGCCAGCGTTCATCGCGCTAGCCTAGTTATAGCCCGCGACGTACATCTTCTGAACCACGCTATTAGGCAGGGCAAGTGTGGTAATCTCTGTATTAGCATAGAGCTTATAGTCGCTAGATATAGTGCTAAAGAGCTCCTTATAAGAGTGGTAGCCCTTAGCACGCACGACACCAGTCTTACGGCAGAACAGGTGCCCTAGATACTGATGTTAGGCACCACGCCTAACCGCGACGCGGGCCTTGCCTATGTACGTTGCCGCGTTGCGAAGGCTATAGGAGCGAAAGATAGTTAGGTCTAGCTTTATATTTAGGGAGGCATTGCACACTGTCTTGTGGTACTGTTCTATACATGTCCGCTTCCACAGCAGCGTTACACCGCCTATAATGCTATTGTCCTTGCTATTATCCTCGCTATTACTATCGCTCCTATTATTACGTGTATTAGCGTTAGTCTTGCTCTATTTACGCTAGGCGCTTGTTAGGGTGCGTCTTATTCTCGTCGCTAAGTCGCGGAAGCTAATGTTAACCTAGGTAGACTAGGGGTTAATATAGGCTAGCTAGAGGGAGCCTAGAATAGTGGCACTAAAGCTCTCTAGTACCTCCTACACTGTATTAGCAATAAAGATATTCTTTGTGTTATGCGCTTAGAATAGTAGCTTAGGATCCTTAAAGTAATTAACTATCTGTCCTAAGGATGTAGTAACCTTAAAGGGAGCTGTAGTGCCGCTGTATATTATCCTATATATTACTAAGGTACTAGGCGGGTATAGGGAAGCGTAGGTAAAGCTAGCCTAGCTTGTTGCCCCTCTTTAGCGTGGCTGTATCTACCAGACCCTTATACATTAAGCTAAATCGCTCCTAGTTTAACTATAACTTAGCCTTTGCTATAGCGAATAAGGTGGGTATTTCCTGCGTGTAGAAGGGCGGAACATGCTAGCGGATAGCTAGTAGTAAGGCGCTATTTACAAAGTCAGCCTGCCTTTAGTGGCTTAAGATAAAAGCCTAGCTGCCTTGCCTAAAGCTAGGCTTAATATACACATTAGGGAAAAGATAAAGATAGAGAAGCTAATACTAATACCACTAAGGGCTGTTGTATAGGAGCTAAGATAGGTATAACGGGTCCTGCCTAGTTAGATACTATAGGGTTAGATTACCTAGTTACCTTAAACTAAAAGCATATAAGGTAGCACTAAGGAGAGGCGTATATATATTAAGGGGGATGGCGGCGAGCGAGGTAACACTAACCCAAATACTATTGACGTCCTATGCCTAATAAATAGCTATAGTAAACTTACAGTTAAACTCTTACTTAGTGGCCTTTAATAATATAGGTAGTTTTAATGCTAGTCTAATGCGCGTAGGCCACGGGTTATCTTCCTTAGCTTTTACCTAGACTGCTACGGGTGCCTATCTGCTAGTTAACCTAAGGGGTTAGTGGCTAGCAAGCGGATAATATGCTTGTAGCTAAGGCTAATAGAGCTTGCTACGTGGCAGAAGCTATTAAAGGGCAAGGCGGCCGGCGGTGTGGTAGTAGTGGCGGTGCTGCTAGCGTTATGGCTATTGCCCTTATTCTTAGTATTATTAATATTATTATCTTAGACCCCCTTATAGCATAGGAATAATAGTGTTAGAATGCATCTTAAAATATGGCCTTATACACTAGGGTTTGCCTGTGTAAAAATCATTACTATTACTATTACTATTATTAATATAGCTTATGTGGTTATTAGTAAGGCGCTCTCTCGCCTGGTTGGCAATAGCCAGTAACGCGTTGCTAGGCTGTTGCTAGTGCTGGTAGCGCGGGGGGGATCGCGTTGATGGCGTTGATGGGTGGCGCGGGGGATTGTGTTGATGGCGTTGATGGGTGGCGCGGGGGAGGGATCGCGTTGATGGCGTCGATGCGTGGCGCGGGGAGGGATCGCGTTGATAGCGTCGATGCGTTGCGTTGCTGGCGCGGGGAGGAGGGGACGGCGTTAACAATGCGTTCCGTTGTGGCTAGGACATTAGCCGTGGCATCTCCTCGTTCTCCGATTCGCTAATGTGGGTCTCCTTATTCTCCGATTCGCTGATGTAATGGCCAAAATCTTCAAAATTACCTAAGTTAAAATCCTCGCCATAGTCTGTTCCGAAATCACCATTATTAGCATTAGCATTGGCGTCGGCATCGGCATCAGCATCATCAGCATTGGCGTCGGCATCAGCATCATCAGCATCAGCATCAGCATTAGCATTAGCATCAGCATCGGCATCGGCATCTGCATTGGCATTGGCATTGGCATTGGCATTAGCATTAGCATTGGCATTAGCATTAGCATTGGCATTAGCATTAGCATCGGCATCTGCATCGGCATTGGCATCGGCGTTAGCATTGTAACCGCCTGGCTCGCTGCTAGCTAGGCCGGCCGCGAGGTCCGTGGTGGTCGTTACCTCGACCTGCGGCTAGGAGGGCTTGTTGCTGGCTGGCGTGCCACGGTTGCTCACCAGCTTGATATCCTGTAGTATAGTGGTAATGGAGTTAACGCTGCGCTTATGCTTTATCTTTTCCTCCTAATGCTAGTAGTATTGCTAAAGGACGCCGGAGGTGGAGCTACTTGCCACAACTATCTAGGGTTAGAGGCTGGGCAATAGCTCCTTTACTAAGGGTGATAAGCGATTAAGAGGTAGCGGTAAGGATAGCACTAGTGATATAGTACTGCGGTTGCTTGGGGTCGCTTTGGTAAGCCTTTAGGATCTCCTTAGTTATGTGGGCTACGTATCCTAATCTGCTACTTCCTAATCTACTGCTTCCTACCTCTTCTTTGCTTAATATCTCTACTACCTAGTATTTTTACGCTCTTGCTTTTCTTTAGGGTTAAGTGGGGGCGACTGTGGCCACGCTTTAGGGCGCTTGATTTGGCGTTAGATACTAAGTTAGAGGGTATTTTAGATTAATTTTGGTTTTAATATTGCTATAAAGCGGGATATTCTTAGAGGTTCTAAGTGATTTACTATAGATAAAGGAGGCACAAATTCTAAGATAATTAGTGTATTATAATAAAAGCGCATATAAAAAATAATATAGAATTAGGCTATTATTAACTCTTTCTTATAGGTTAGTTTGTAAAGGGTTTAAACTCTAACCTTGCCTTTCTTATGTGGGAGGTCCTTGCTACTGCTAAAGGTCTAGATAACTGCTAAAGGATTAATTATATAATTCTCCTGTCTGTGACCCTACTGCCTCTGCTCCTAACACTCCTAGCACTCTTATTCTAGATCTTCTAAATTACTTTATTAGAATCTGCAGACCTAAAGCTAATAGGGCTTTGTTAAGGCTTATAGGCTAGTTACGTGAATAGAGTAAAGGTATGATAAAGGTATCGCTACTATTAAGCTGAAAGGTAGGGGTGTGTGCTTGAAGGTTTTAATGTCTAGCCTCCCACATTCTATGTGTGCGGCCCTCGCTATATACGCCCTCTAGTGTGCACGTGACTAGCTCGCGGCTAGGTCAGTGCGACCCGCCACTGGACCCTATTGTACATGATGCCATTGCCTCGGTTGCCTCCATTGCCTCCACGACCCTGACAGGCTGCCGTTAGGATCTGCAGACCTAAAGCCAATAGGGCTGCCGTTAGGATCTGCAGATATGAAGCGAATAAGGCTGCTATTAGGGTCTATAGACCTGAAGCTAATATGGCTACTATTATCTTCTTAAAGACGAATATATAAGTTCCTTATTCTTCTTAACAATCTTAAGGACATAGTAGCAGTAGTGAGTGAAGAGTGATAATATAACCTCTCCTTCCTTCTAATATAGGTGATAAGTAGGCATATAATCCTCCAGAGGCCTATTCCTACTGCTGAGCTGCGGGTGCTACTAATTATATAATACAGTTCGGCGCATATAATACAGTTCCGCGGGGCTAATGTTCACCTAAACGCCCGTACTTCCTGCCAGGTATAATAGCAAAACCAGTCCTAGTTATCGCTAAGTATTAGAGCTTAGAGTTCTTAATATCTTCCCTCTCCGCCTTGTTACTAAATTGATTGTTATAACGTGTGACCTCTGTATAGTCTCGAATCCAGTTATTGACACGAAATCTCGGATTGCCTAGATTAGCTATGGCCGCGGACGTAAGGGGCTGGTCGCTGGGCTTTATTATTATTAGCTCTGTTATTAGGTCTAGTAGTGCCTCTAACCTAGTAGCTAGTACCCTATTAGAATAAGTCTATAGCTCTAGGGGCTAATATATCTGGCGGATTCTAATGCCTATAAAGGGAAGAATAAAATAGGCAAACGCTAAGGTGAAATTAGGGTTACTGTCTTTATCACACTCTGCTATATAAATAAAGGAAGGAAAGTAATAAAGGGTAGCCACAATGTATCTATAATAGTAGCTAAGTACAGGGTTGTTGCGAAGAGTTAGTCTATTCTGGTTGTAATGTTAACCTGCGACGCAATAGCTAGTGTATGTGTTATCTCTATCCTCTAAGTTATAATAAAGTTTACCTATTTGCATACCCTTCTAAAGGTAGGAATTATATATATTAGGAAAGAAGATGTAATTATGTGAAATGTTGCAACCTAGTTCGTAAAATGTATACTAGCCCTATGCCTAGTAAAACTCAGAGAAGGGCGGAAGCCTATCTATTTACGTAGGGGATAGAGCTAGGACGTTAAGGGTATATGCTTAAGATATTTAGCTAGAGCTAGGTAGGAGTAATAAAGGAAGAAGTGTAATAAAGAAGGAAGGAAGGAAGGAAGAAGTTAGGTAATAAAAGGTAGGACTTTTCTTTTTAGGATATAAAATTATAAGATAAAAATATTACGTGATTTCACGGGATTTTCACTGGAATAACCCTCCTAGTTATAGTAATAGTATAAAGAATAGAATAAGTAAGGGTAGTGGTATTATGAATAAAAGAAAAGAGTAAGGGATTATAAACCTTTATTCTATCTATAGATTAGAGTGAATGTGTAGGGACCTTCTTTAAACCCTTTTAGCCTTATTAAGATTTACAGATCTTAACTGTAGGGTTTGCAGGGCCTAATAGAAGAACTTCTTCTATGTATTTTCTATGTAATAGAACGTCGTGCGTTTGCACGTATTTAAGCCTCGCAATGCCGCAGACTATGTAAGTCCCTTATCTTCTTAAGTAAATAACAAAGCAGGCCCTAGCCTGTTTAATTAGCTGATCTAATTATAGACCTTAGAAAGAGGCCGGAAAACGCTATTTCCCTTGTTCTATGTGCTAATATATGCGCGCAAGCGTGGGAGGTGCTGTTCTATAGAAAATGCGTGTAAGAGTACTATCTCTTTTGTTTTGGGATTAGCTTTACTTATATAATAAAAAAACCGTTATTCTATATTTTGCTACTTAAATAAAAGAGACTACTAGTGTTAGAACAAATATCATATCAATTCCTTTACAGCCGCGGGTGTGGCCGGCAGCAGGTTGGCTCGCGCGTGTGCGCGCGACCCCCTAGGCGCCCGCAATCCGGCCACGTAACCCACACACGGCGGCCTTTTTATTCTCATGAGAGTGCCCCTCTTTTAACCTCTCGTTCTTCCCTTTCTTAGATAGCCTAGAATAGATAAGTAAATATAACGCATACTATTTATTCTCTGTCTTTGTCCCTATATAAGATAGGAGTCCTAATATTAGGAACCCTGTGTGAAACCTATAACTAGTCTTCCTAAGTAGGGGACTTTCTTAATAGTTTTTGATTGGGTAGAATAAAGCGCCTCACATACATTTTATATAGGGTATGGATTGACATATCCTAGCGTGGTACACTTGAATAAAGCGCCTCACATACATTTTATATAGGGTATAGATTGACATATCCTAGCGTGGTGCACTTAAATAAAGCGCCTCACATATATTTTATATAGGGTATAGATTGACATATCCTGGCGTGGTGCACTTGAATGAAGCGACGCATAGATATTGTATAGATGCCCTTATTAATATATTCTAGTGTGGTGCACTTAAATAAAGCGACGCATAGATATTGTACAGATGCCCTTATTAACACATTCTGGCGTGGTGCACTTAAATAAAGCGACGCATAGATATTGTACAAATGCCCTTATTAACACATTCTGGTGTGGTGCACTTGAATAAAGCGACGCATAGATATTGTACAGATGCCCTTATTGACATATTCTGGCGTGGTGCACTTGTATAAAAGGAATGGACATGGATCTTATAAATAACACTTCTTAATTAGCTATATAGAATAAAGCACCTTATATACAGGGGGCTTCTTGATTAGGTGCATGTAAATAAAGTGGGCCTACTTGAATAAAGCGACTCACACACCCTAGTAAAAACCCCGGATCCTTGTCTCCTTACTCACCGCCTTTAATAGTGGACCTTTTTTTCTGCCACATAGGTACATGTGTGTGCACGCATAATTGCGCGTGCACGCACAAGTACCACGCGCGCGCCACCGCGAGCGCGCTGCCAAACCCTACCCTAGATGCCCATCCGATATTTCAGCTCTATTAAATTAAAATTAGCTGTATTAGATCCTAGTCATAGACCCCTTAAGACCTCGCTAGTCTATTAGCTTCGTTAGATTAAAATTAGCTATATTAGATCCCTAGGATAGACCCTTTAGTCTATTAGGTTAATAGATTAATCTAGCTGCATTAGGTCCCTAGGATAAAATATCCTAGATTTCCCCCTTTAAATAGAAAATTAACTCTTTATTTATGGCCTTTAGCTTAGATTATTTAAACTAAAAAGATAACTTAAGATTTTAAAAGATACTCTTTATAGCTTAGATTCTTAGTAATAGATTAAAAACCTTATATCATAGACTTAAGCTTAAGGCTTAGGTCTTTCTTAGGTATAAAAAGGATATAAAGGGGTATAAGAAGGGTATAAAAAGTATGTAAGAAGGATACGTATTATATATAAATATACTTAGGACTTAGGGCTACTACACACGCTATATATATAGACTATATATAAAGGGATATATAGCTAGGTACTATATAACCTCTTATCTAGTTCTTTCCTTTCTCTTTAAGAATAATAATTACACTTTAAATACTTATTTATAGCTACCTTAAGGCTAGTTTATAATATTTATTATTCTTTACTATAGATTTTAATAAGATAGTAGTATTATAAGAAGTTATTAAGAGGTAAGTAGCGTAAATTACTAACCTTATTAATAGGCAAAATACAGCCCTTATATAAAATCCTATTTAGCTAGGCAATTAGCTAGATAACAAGCTTTGTAATAAGCTTTACAATTAGCTAGGTAATAAGCTTTGTAATAAGCTAGGCAATTAGCTAGGTAATAAGCTTTGTAATAAGCAAGGTAATTAGCTAGGCAATAAGCTTCGTGACAAGCTAGGCAATTAGCTAGGTAATAAGCTTTGTAATAAGCAAGGTAATTAGCTAGGCAATAAGCTTCGTGACAAGCTAGGCAATTAGCTAGGTAATAAGCTTTATAATTAGCTAGGTAATAAGCTTTATAACAAGCTAGGCAATTAGTAAGGTAATGAGTTTTGTAACAAGCTTTGTAATAAGCTAGGCAACGAGCTTCGCAATAAGTAAGGCAATTAGCTAGGCAACAAGCTTTATAATAAGTAAGGTAATTAGCTAGGTAATAAGCTTTGCAACAAGTAAGGCAATTAGCTAGGTAATAAGCTTTGCAATAAGCTAGGCAATAAGCTTTGCAATAAGCTAGGTAATTAGCTAGGTAACAAGCTTTGTAATAAGCTAGGCAATTAGCTAGGTAATTAGCTAGGTAATTAGCTAGGTAATGAGCTTTGTAATAAGCGAGGCAATTAGCTTTGTAATAAGCTAGGCAATTAGCTAGGTAATTAGCTAGGTAATTAGCTAGGTAATGAGCTTTGTAATAAGCGAGGCAATTAGCTTTGTAATAAGCTAGGCAATTAGCTAGGTAATTAGCTAGGTAATAAGCTTTGTGACAAGTAAGGCAATTAGCTAGGCAATGAGCTTTGCAATTAGCTAGGCAATAATCTTTGTAATAAGCTAGGCAATTAGCTAGGCAATAAGCTTTGCAACGAGCTTTGTAATTAGCTAGGCAACAAGCTTTGCAACAAGCGAGGCAATTAGCTAGGTAATAAGCTTTATAATAAGCTAGGCAATTAGCTAGGTAACAAGCTTTATAATAAGTAACCTATAAGGATATTATAAATAACCTCTTTTAATTAGCTATATAGAATAAAGCACCTTATATACCCTTACTAAAAATAAATAAAGCGCCTTATATACCTAAGTAAAAGCCCTTAATCCTTATCTATTTACTCACTACCTTAAATATAAGGGTTTTTTTCTACTATATAAGTATATATGTGTGCACGCTAAATTACGCGTGCACGCAGAAGTACATTTGCGCGTAAAAGTAATTAGCTAGGTAATAAGCTTTGTAATAAGCTAGGTAATTAGCTAGGTAATAAGCTTTATAATTAGCTAGGTAATAAGCTTTATAATAAGCTAGGTAATTAGCTAGGTTATAAGCTTTATAATAAGTAAGGTAATTAGCTAGGCAATAAGCTTTATAATAAGCAAGGCAATTAGCTAGGTAATAAGCTAGGCAATTAGCTAAGTAATTAGCTAGGTAATAACCTTTGTAATAAGCAAGGTAATTAGCTAGGTAATAAGCTTTATAATAAGCAAGGCAATTAGCTAGGCAATAAGCTAGGCAATAAGCTAGGCAATTAGCTAAGTAATTAGCTAGGTAATAACCTTTGTAATAAGCAAGGTAATTAGCTAGGCAATAAGCTTTATAATTAGCTAGGTAACAAGCTTTATAATAAGCAAGGCAATTAGCTAGGCAATAAGGTAGGCAATTAGCTAAGTAATTAGCTAGGTAATAAGCTTTGTAATAAGCTAGGTAATTAGTAAGGTAATAAGCTAAGCAATAAGCTTTACAACAAGTAAGGTGTTAAGGCTTATAGGCCAGTTATATAAACAGAGTAAAGGTATAATTAAGGTATTACTACTATTAAGCTAAAAGGTAAGGGTGTGTGCTTAAAGGTTTTAATCTCTAGCCTCCTATATTCTATATATGCAGCCCTCACTAAATACCCCCTCTAGTGTGCACGTAACTAGCTTGTGGCTAGGTTAGTGTAACCTACCACTAGACCTTATTATATATAATGCCATTACCTCTATTACCTCTATTACCTCTATAACCTAATATAGTTCCCCCTCTTTATATAATTATCCTTAATTATAATAAGCTACTTTATTATAGTATTCTTACTATATAAACTTTCTTACGTAAGTTTATTATAACTCTTTACAGCTTAATATACTATAAGGAAACTATAATAATAATATTAATATAGGTTACAAATTCTTTTTACACTACTTATTAGTTCTAGGTAGTAATTTAATTATAGCTAGGGTATGGCCTTATAACTACTCTTATCCTTATTATTACTAATTTTATAGAAGTAAATACCTTATATTAAATTTTATAATTAGGCTAAAAGGATAGGGTATTAGACACTATTTGTCTAAATAGGTTTATTTATAAATCCTAATAAGGTAGTGGCAAATTCGCTATATGCGCGTAGCTAGCCTATATTCTTAATAGTAGTAGCTATAATGCTAAATTTTCTAATTTATGAATTACTTATATGGCGTGTGTAAATCACTTAAGGGGTCTGTGGTTAATATAAGAGAGGCTAAATTCCCCCTTTGCCTCACTTCCTTTTCTCCTTATCCCTCTTAATAATTTATAAGTTACCCCTACTAGCCTAATAGTAGTGTTTTCACTACTATTACTTAGTAGTTACTAACCTCTCTTAGGGTTATAGTATCCTTATATCTTATTATAATATTCTCCACGCTTTATTTTCCTTATTATTAATGTTGAGTTAACTAAGGGGATTCGGGTCCTATAACCACAGGTCACTAGTGCACTAGTTACTTAATATAAAAGGGTTCAATTCTGCTTGTCTTCTAGATCTAGCTATAGGGGATTGAGGCTATAGATATACCTCAATCCTAGGGATGCCTCCGCATACGTGGTGTTATAGGTCAAACACGCTGTCTGGGGCAAAGTGGGGCGATGGTCCTATGCGGCCAATTGCGTTACTAGTCTAGGTGGGGCAATAAGACCCTATGCGCCAGTTGCGTTCCAGTGCATAGTGGGGCAATAAGACCCCGTGCATCCAATCGCAATTCAGTGCACAGTGGGGCGATGAGACCCTGTGCATCTAATCGCAATTCAATGCAAAGTGGTGACGAATTCGTCCGCAACGAATTCGCAGCGATTCTAACACTAGCAATTTTCTCTTTTTGTTGTAAGCGCAAGAGGCTTAAAAGCGCAGTAAAATCAATCAAAGGAAATGTCATAATAAAGGGGTAACTAAGCAGGTTTCGCTGCTTTAATTGGTTAGATATGCAGGTCTGTTATTAAAGACAGGAAAACAGAGGTAATGACAGAAGTAGGAAAAAGAGAGGTTATAAGGTTGCTTACGTAGCTAAGTGGGGCTAGTCGTTGATGCGGCCAATCGTATCGCGTGCATCAATTCGGTAGACCCACTTTTGGTCTAATCCGAACATTAGCCGTAGGTGCTGAACATAAGCCGTAGGAAGCTCTAGCAATCTCTCTTTTTCTCTTTTAGCTAAAAAGCTTAAAAACGCAATAAAAATCGAATTAAAGGGAAGTGTTAATAAGTGGATCCTTTAGTGGAAATCCACAGCTGTGATTAGTCTGGGTTTAATCTGTTCCAGACCGTTAATATTAGGGAAATAAGGGCATTATCAATTTACTAGTCTCTTCACCTAACCTTCCACATATATATTAACCTAGTTATTATTAATAAAGGTCTTAAGGCTCTTATTCAATAAGGCTTTTGTTATTACATTAGCAATATTATCTCTTCCGTTAATCCAGCGGATCTCGTAGATCTCGCGCCGTTCGTATGATTGTCGCAATGCTATAATATCAATCATAAGTCGCTTCTCCTTCATTATTCTAAGCTTAATAAGGCATTTATAAAGCAAAAACAAGTCTATATAGACCACAATTAGCACCTATGGCAACTTCAGCTGCTTCATTACAATATTAAGCGTGGTGTTCACAGCGTAGGTTACGTTAATGCCTTGTACTATGCTGTATAGCTCTAATACTAGGGCGCTTCTTATAACCCTTTTGCTTTTTATAGAGCTATATGTAATAATATTACCTTGTATTATGAATTTAGCGCTCTTATTATTGCTTTCGTTACCTAGGATAATTACGTATCCTAGTTATAAGCTTAAGTCCTTATTATTTGCAAAAGAACCGTTAATAAAGACATATAGCTTAGCGGACAAGAGATTAATTAGTATGTAGCAGAGGCTGTAGTCTTAATATTCTATTTGCTAGTGAAGCCTTTTATTTAGTTATTTAATATCGTTAATCATAATATTGTGTTATTAGGTAGCGACAGAGAGGTTATATAATGCTTTAGGCTAACAGATTATGGCGATGTACGCTCCACGGGCGCGTTATTTAACGTACTGTTAATGCTTTAAATCCGTAGCTATATTAACAGGCTGAATCTTCTTACTTTAGCCTTTCTGATAGAGGTTTAGCGAGTTATTATTAGATTTGGTTAGCATACAGCTATTAAAGATTAGCAGTGCTCCTATGGTAAGCCTTTGCTTTGGCTTAGTGGTGAAGTTAGCTTTCTTTAGCTTAGATTCTTCACGCTTAAAGAAGGTATTATTACTAAGCCCTAAGGTATTATTAGTTTACATTCTAATAATTCTAAAGCAGTCCTTATTATCTAAAATCAATAGGCACAGGTCGTATGTTAAAGTGACTATACTAAGGTTATCACAATAATGACGGAAGTACGTTAACCACTAGTGTGTTCCTGCTTCCGCGATTCCGTAGAGGGGCTTAATAACTTCTATCACTATTCCTTGTAAATATAAGTGTTTAATCTGATTAGGAAGTTACGCGATAATACACCTATTAAGCTTTGTTGTTAACTATACGTAGGCTTATGTAATATCACGGATCTAAAGGCTAATGCCTTTCTTACAGAGGAAGGGGCTAGGGCTATAATCAATCGTTAACTAGCCTATTAGATAGTCAGAGATTGGGTTAGGATATTAAATTTATCGTGATTACTGTGGCCTTAGATAACTAGCCGTGATTTCTTGTATAGTGTTTCCGTTCCCTTTCCTTTGACCTCTTAAACCATGCAGGATTTGAAAATCCGCTAGCCACTGTGTAGGTTTAGGTCAAATCTAACAAATTTAAAGACTTTATAAGCTTGCAAAGCGCTGATTTTGTCTTAATCAGAGCGTTTAAACGGGTCACCTAGAGTGGTTATCTTCCCTTCTTTACGAAGTTACACAGCTAGGTTAAAATCGGCCTTTTCCTTTGCTGTAAGGAAGGTTTCACTCTAAATTAGCTCTTTAGGTAGCTAGAGAGGGTTCTTTCTAGGCCTTCTACAACCTCTCTTAGGTATTAGATTTGTGTCGGTTGTGGTGTTCGGCTTTGGAGGTCTTCCTCTTTGTCTTGTAATATGCTCTTCTTCTAAGTTAAAGTCTTTATTGGATGTATTAGAAGCGGCTTTGGATTCCGGTTTTTCTCGTTAGGGATTGTCGTTATCACGTAGATATAGCTTAATAACAGTTGATTGAAATCTAGCAGGTCCGTACGGTATTTGAAGAGTGCAGCTTTTACTATTAGTGGCGATTAGCTTGTACAGGCCCTGCTAGCCTTCTTTCTCACGTCACACACGCATATCTAACTGCAGAGGCAGTGAATGTGTAGGCGTTATATTTAGACTGTTATAGGCAGCGAGGGCATCTCTAACCTACCTTCTCACTAGGTATTGTCAGGCTTTGTTAGTTGCTTTCCGTAAGATCGCAGCTCATTATGTAATAAAGAGGCTTGGTGGAGAATCGTTAGCTAGTCGCGGGTATAAACTAAACACAAGGAGCGTGGGCATAAGGCTATCTAGCCCTACTAAATCATTAACGGCCTTAATAGCTATTTAAAGCTTTTAATCTATTATCACGCTTGTGTTATTACCTAGCTCTTTGCTAATAATATTATATGCTCTTCTTAGCGGTCTGTGGTATTGTTTAACCTTTCTAATGCTCTAGTGCGCTTTCACAGGCACTTTGTTAACGCTAATTGCCATAACGCACGCATAGTTACGGAATTTGTTTAAGGCAAAATTCTTTCTAGCATTGTGAACTATCTAGTCTAGAGGACCTAGATAGGTATTAATCCAGCACTCTTTTAGCGCGTTCTAGATGTTATATGCCTTCTACTTCTAAGGCTTAAGGAAGCGAGTTGCTTAGAACAAGGTTACCGCGTTAACGATATAAAGCACAGGCTTTCTATCAAGGTGCATCACATTAATAATTATCTTGTAGTTAAAGTCACAATCGTCTTTTAACGTAAATTGGAATCGCCCTAGTGACTTCCTGTTAAGTTAATAGTGGTGGCAGACCTTTGTGATCTTCTTAATAACCTTATTATTTACATCCTCGCCTACGCGATATAAGACCTTTAATAGCTGTTGTACGGAAGGATGTCCAAATTGTTAATAAAGCTAACGAATTTGCTTTTCTAAGAGAAAGTAGGCGGTTACTTCCGTGGCTTCTAGAGTCTACCACGGATGTCCCTATTTCCTAATAATCAGCACCCTTTGATCACCTTAAATTAGCACGTTCTTAAGGTTATCAATCTTAACCCTTATATTATCCATGTTATTAATGCTATACAAGAACGGTATACTTGTATCGATAACATAAAACGTGATAGGGCTAAAGACTGTAGGAACCTTTAAGATTCCTACTGATGTTGCTAATCTAGCGCTAAATTTAACGGTTTGTTACCTCTTAATAGGTTCTATTGTCAAAGAGGGCATCCTCTTCACTAGGGCCTTAGCCTAGTTAATACCAGCTGTTAAGAAGCCTGCCGCCCTAGTATTAGGAATAATACCTCTAAATACCTTATTAGAGTAGCGTTCCTCTAATATGTAAGCGGTTAACTAGGGCCTAAACGGATTCTCCTTACGGAGAGTATGCTAGAGGGCTTCTTTTCTGAGGTTTTAGAAGATATCACCTCCGTTCACTAGCTTCATAGCACTTGTAAAGAATTGCGTAACTATTAGCTTGCTTTTAATCTTACCGGATTCTTTAACAAAGGCTTTAGCCACATCCTAGGCATCTTTATTGTTAGAGCTTTTGTTATCCTCTTTTGTAGCGCTATTATTGCCTTTATAGGCTTGGAGGAAAGCTTTGTATTTGCTATTAGAAGGAGGGTTCCTATGCCTTTTATTCTTCCACTATTATTGCCTTACTTCCTAACGATCCTTATCGCTATAATTAGAGGACTAGCAGCCGTCTTTTCCGCATATAAAGCATCGTAGCCATCGTCAGCGGCCTTAGTCACGGCCTTAATCGCAATTAGGGCCTCTAGAGCGCCTATATTAACGATCCGTAAAGAAGTCCTTATTAGTGCGGTTATTAGTATAGAACTGTTATTAGCTAACTTCTTTTTGGGCTTCGGCAATGCTAATTGACTTGCGAAGATTACCTATAAGGTCCTCGAATGTGTTATTAACTGCAAATTCTGTAAGGCTATATTCTAGTACACCTCTAATAGCTTAGAGGGTCTGTTTAATAAGTTCTGTATTGTTAGCAAGAGGGTTAAAGAGTCCGTTATAGATATCTTAAAGGCTTTAAACCATAGTATTAAGGCACTCTATCTTCGTTTTATTAGGATGTTTGGCGATAGTGCTATGTAGCATAATACTATTCCACTCTTGGCGGTAGAATTGCTCATTTATGGCCGTTTTAAAGTGTTATCTAACAAGCTTAACTATTTGATTAAATATGAAGCCTACTGATAGCTTTGTGGCGATGTTTGTGAGATAGAATTTCTTTGCATTACCTATTAGCATCACAAGGAATGCTTTTATAAGCGCGGTTTCCGTGAAGTTAAGCTAACGGCATTGGTCTTGTAATATCACTACCTTTGGTTTAATAAAGTCAAATATCTTCCCGCTATATTTGTTAGCCTCTTTGTAAATCTTTGTAAGATTAAGTACCTTCCTTATATTATTATATTATTCCTAGGCTTAAGGTGTTATAAGGGGTAGTGAGAGGTATGTTCCTAGTTAGGCTTAAGGGATAACAGGAATAGCAGGTTAAGAGGGCTAGGCATTTGTAATTAGCGGGCTTGATGTTATTAGCGATGGTTCTGGCGTAATATTAGGTGCTTACGGCGAGGAGCGTGGATTCTTTATTATTAGTATTAGCTTCGCATTTAGGTGGAGGTTCGAATAGAATCTGCCTGTGGCGACTTACTTATTAATCTCTTCTAGAGGCTATTTGGATTGTACTTCTTCTTAGAGTACTCTTTTAAGTGCTTTAGTAATCCTTCCACTAGATCTCCCTGCGTATACACTGTGTTTGCGAAGGAGGTCTCGTAGCGCTTTAGTTAGGCCTTTATAGGCTCTGTCAAAGAGGTCTTTATTCTAATTGCTAAAGTCAAATCGGTAATTCTCCTATTATTCCTAATCTTTGTATACTTGCTCTTTGTAGTAAAGGATTATATAAGCGATCTTATTATTAAGATTAGTGGTGGTTGCGGTCTCTAGGTTAATGTTATCGCTTATTAAGTCCTAGTCTGTTAACAGGTTCTTCTAGCATTGTCGTATCCGCTCTAGAAGCTCTTCTCTTATTAGATAAGAGTAAGGGTTTTAAGGGTCTTCTATCTAAGAAGTTATAATAAAAGAGAGGAGGAGAAAGAGGAGGAGGAGGGGATTTAGCTAGCTTATTGGCTAAGATTCCGAGATAGTTAGCGGGGTTAAATCCTTATAGCGCTAGCCCCTAATCGGATAAAGGCTAGTAATTCAATCCTTTAGAAGCCTAATACCACAGAGGCATTATCTTCTCCCTATAGCACGTCTTCTTACAGAGGCAATCGTACGTCTCTTCTTAGTGTTCTCTTGCTGCTCTGTGGTTAGTTATGCTAAATCCTTCTTAGTTAAGCAACCACTGATTAGTGTTAAGTTAACCAAGGGGATTTGGGTCCTATGACCACAGGTCACTAGTGCACTAGTTACTTAATATAAAAGGGTTTAATTCTGCTTATCTTCTAGATCTAGCTATAGGGGGATTAAGGCTATAGATATACCTTAATCCTAGGGATGCCTCTGCATGCGTGGTGTTGTGGGTCAAACACGCTGTCTGGGGCGAAGTGGGGCGATAGTCCTGTGCGGCCAATTGCGTTACTAGTCTAGGTGGGGCGATAAGACCCCGTGCGCCAGTTGCGTTCTAGTGCACAGTAGGGCGATAAGACCCCGTGCATCCAATCGCAATTCAGTGCACAGTGGGGCGATGAGACCCCTGTGCATCCAATCGCAATTCGATGCAAAGTGGTGACGAATTCGTCTGCAACGAATTCGCAGCGATTCCAACAATTAACTTTATTAGTCTTAATATTATTAGTTTCCCTTACCTTATTTCTTCTTACTTACCTATTACTAACTTATTACTAGTATATAATATTTACTATTTATACTATAACTCTAGCTATATTTACTCCTATCCTAAAGAAATCTCCTTATAAGAGGGTGTCTTAGGCCTCTAAGACTTCTAGGTATATTTATTGCTTACTTATAGTATATTTACTACTAACTTATAATTAGTAGTATTAAAATTCTATATCTTTACTATAGCTAGTAAGCTACTATTTAGTAAATAGCTCCTAAGGATAATAATAGTAAGCCCTAATATATTATTAATAAGAAGCCTATCCCTAATAAATATTATTATTCTCCTAGTATAACTAAGTTACTTACTTACTACTTCCTATTACTAACTTAACTAAGGAATTCTTTAAAATACGCTTATTATGTAAAAAATAATAAGTCTTATATTAGAGTATATTCCTCTCCTTATAAACACTACTTATAGATAACTAATACACTACTAGTATCCTACCTAAATTATAAAGCTTTATTAAAAGCTTTTTAAGATTATAAAGGTTATCCCTAAGGGCAGCTATTACTATATTTATCTAGTAAGGGCTTCCTTATTCTTAGTAACTTAGCTATAGCTAACTTATTACTAGGCTCTTATAAAAGCTAAGCGTAAATTATATAATACTCTATTAGCTATAAAAACGCTAATAAACATAGTTATATTTACTATACTTAATTAACTACTAAGGCTACCTATAAGGCAAATACTAATAAGCATGCTATTATATTACAGCTCTTTAATACTACTAACCTTAAGGTCTAGATTAATATTATAAATAGCTTACACTTTATTACCTAGTATACTCCTATAGTATTATCTTTAAAGTCCTAAGCATAGCTTTTAATTTACTAACTAGCTACTAGTTTACTAAGTTTATCTCTAATATTCCTACTTATATTAGCCTCTCTAAGCTCCCTAAAGAGCTCTATGCCTTTATTTATAAAGATAAAGAAAAGTCTTCTAATAAGAATACTCCTATAGCTATAGTAGTTAAGAATATAAATAAAAATGTAATTACTAATATAACTATAAAGTAATAGATACTAGGTAACTATAGGGTAAAGTACTAAAAATATAACTTATTAAATTTTATTATATACTAAATTACTAAAGTAATTATCTCTCTATAACCTAGCTACTTAATTACTACTTATAGTTATTAATAATATCCTTTATAATAAAATCTCTTTTTAATACCTAGGAATTCTCTAAGCTATTATAGCCTTTTTATTTTACTAGGTATTTTTACTATTAGCTATTATATTAATATAAAATAATTCTCTTAACTTTAAACTCTTATTTATTATCTTTAATATTATCTTATAATAAGGATATATTTATAAAGTTAGTTAAGTCTCCTTTAAAAGGTTTAAGGCTTATAATATTAAACACATTATATAGTTATATACTAGCTAGTAGTTATAATTAATAAGCTAAGCTATAGTTACTAACTACCTTTTTAATCTTATAAGGTCTTAAATACTTTATAGTAAGCTTTTAGCTTAAGTATCTTAGGTTAATATTTTTATTAATAGTAGTATATAGTCTTTAACCTTAAACTCTATTAGTATTCTTTTTAATTATAGTATTTCTTTTACTATACTTAAGTATTACTTAGTAATTACTTAATCTCTAAGTGCTTTTATCTTAGTTCTAAGACTTTATTCTTTACCTAGTTATTTACTAATAAGGCTATTAGGACTACTTAGTGTAGTTCTCTTAGGTTATACCCTTATAGTGCCTTTACTAGTATTAGGCTATAACTACTATACTTACTTATATTATAGGTAAACTATACTATTAGCAAATATTTAACCTAATTATTCTATTTAGCGTATATATAAGCTCTTAAATAATGCTTTAAAACCTAGTTTAATTACTTTATTTAGCTATTTATTTAGGGGTAAAACACAGTACTTAATTACTACTTTATTATAATTAAGTAGTAAAATATTCTTTAAAATTCACTTATAAACATTAAACCTTAGTTTATTATAATGTCTTTTAGAGTACTATAGTCTTTAAAAATGTTTTCTAAGAAAACTATAGCTAACCTATTACTAGTTAGATATATAAATACTAGTATATAAATACTATACTTTAAAAACCTATTTATAATAACTAATATTATATTATATACTTAGTTTTTCTAATCTTTTACTAGTAGTAGCCTTATAATAAAGTCTATTAATAGCTCTTAAAAGAGATAATTAAATACTAGTAGCATAGCTAACTTACTATAAGGCTTATATAACCTTAGCTTTAAAACTTAATAACTAATGTAAGTTTATATATATAACTTAATATCTTTCTTTATTAAAGGCTAGTAATATTAGTTTATAATCTAGTAAAGTGTCTTACTAACCCCTAATAACTTACTATAGGATTATTATAGGTTAGTAGTAAGACTTCTTTTTATATCCCTTATAGTATATAAACTCTATTATTATATATTAATAGTTTAAAGGGCACTATAGACTATATCTATAACTTACTAGCTAATAGCTTAAAGGGCCTAATTATTTATAGTCCTAATAACACACTAGAGTTATTACTTATTAGTAATAACTTTTACTATATAATAAAGGCATTCCCTTACTATACTTTAAATAGTAAGACTAGGATTAGGGGTTTTAACTTTATATTCTTATCCTAAGCGGTTAAGTTTAACTTAGTAAAGGTTTTTCTAATTACTAAGATTCTTACTATAATACTCCTATAAACTTACTACTCTTTAGTAACACTATATATAACTCTTTTAACTAGGCTAGTAATATTAGTAGTACTATTACTATATCTATATAACTAAATAGTAGTAAGGTATAAGACCCTATATCTAATAATATTAGTAGTACTATTTTAGCTAGTAATATTAGCAGTACTATTACTAAGTCCTTATAGCTTTTTACTTACTTAAATATTAATAAGAGGTAATTTCCTATAACTAGTAATATTAGTAGTACTATTACTAAGTCCTTACTCCCTATTACTAATAGGTAGTAATCTTAGATATAGAGTATTAGTAGTACTATTATTACTCTCCTACTACTTATTAATTATAAACTTAATACACTATAGTTTTCTAGACTTATAATATTAGTAGTATTATTATAGTGTTCTTATAGCTTAATAGCTATAAACTTAGTAAAGAAGGTTAGTAACTAAGAGGTTAATACCTTAGCTTTCCTTTTCTTACTAATATAATTTAATCTCCTTAATAAAGTATTAGTAAGATTTAGCTTACTTACCCTATATTTAATAATAAAATTAAATAAGTATAGCTTATTTAATATAGTAACCTAGTAACTTATTAGCTTTAGCTTTATTATAAAGTACTTATAGTTTAAGTAATCTATTATTACTTTAACTAAGTGCGCTAAGTAAGTAAGGTAATACCTTTATATTTAAAAAGCCTCCTAGATTACTAGTAATTTTATATTAGGCATTATATAGCATAGCTTAGTATTATTTAACTTCCTTAATATAAACACTATAAAGTGCTAGTAACCTAGTACTAACTATATAAGAATAGCCTTAATTATATACCTAGAGGCATTAGTCTTAACTTATAATAGAAGTAGCGGATTAAAATAGACTAAAATTAGTGCCTCCTAGAATTACTACTATAAGTCTTTAAATACTACTAACTTATAAGGCTTTAGCTTAAATCTTACTAGTTATTTTCCTTAAAGGTAATTAGTTAGTAAGATAACTATTTTACTATAGCTTTTAATAAAGTATTTATAAAACCTAGTAAACCTAAGGAAAGACTAGATATTAAATATATATATATTGATTACGCTAGATAGCAATTTATGCTATTTACTAGTACTCCTGCGGTGATATATGCTTTATAATAGGAAAACCGTACTAAGTTACTAATTATCCAATTAATAATTAGATAATTAGTTAGTTGCCTAGTTGGGTGAAAAACCTATTACGATTTGTTATGCAATGTGTGTTTATCCTGTACGTACAAAGTTGGATACCTAAGCTAATGTTTACAACGATTTTTTTCCTATAATTATCCCCCGTTTTCTACAATCTGGTTCCCAATTCCTAACTAAATATGCAATATAGTTGCAAACCCTAGCTCAAATTATAACCCTAGAGCTCTGGGTATCCTAGCTAATTTATATAGCAAGATAGCTTGTTTAATTCGCTTGCAAAGCAAGGAAAAGTGGGTCACAACTCCACTTTTCCTTGCCCTGTGATTGGTTCAATTCTAAAGGTGTGACCAAGACCTTTAGAATTGTGCCCCGTGTGGGATTCGAACCCACGACCTGCGACCCAGAACAGGTCTCCACAGCGTGTAACCACCACGCCACGGGGTGATATTAAATATATAGTTAAGTACTAGCTAGGTTATAATTACTTTAACTTTACTAGGTTTTATAGAGATTCCCTTCTCTAATATTACATAGCCTAGGAATTTAACCTCTTTATAGGAGAATTTACACTTATTTAGATTAATAAAAAGATTAGCGTTTTAAAGCCTCTTAAGCACTTATTTTATATAGCCCTTATATACTAAGATATTGCTACTATATATTAGGATATTATTAAGGTAAATAATATAAATAATATTAATAAAGCCCTCTAAAGCGCTATTAATATATTCCTAAAAAGTTATAGGTATATTAATAAGCTTAAATAGTATTATAAAATACTTAAAGTAACTATATTTATACTAGAACGCTATTTTTACTTATCTCCCTTATAAATATATAGCTAATAGTATATATCTTTAAGGTTTAATTTTATAAAAATCTTAGCTCCCTTTAATTAGTCTAAGATCTTAGGGATTAGTAGTAATAAGGCCTTATTCTTAATAGTAATCTTATTAAGGCCCTTATAATTTATATAAAGGTATATATATATATATTAAATACACTAGCTAGCTATATATTTGCTAGTACTAGTACTCTAGCTAGTTAGTTAATAGGAAAACCTATAAATAAGGAGAAAAACCCTCTTACTTCTATATTTAGGTTAGTACTATTTTTATAGTAAGGCTATACTACTTAATAAGTTTCCTATTATAAAAAGTTATAGCTAGCTCTTACTAGCCTTATCCCTAAAATATATAAAATCTAAGTTTAGGAAAAAGGATTTACTTCTTCTAGTGTGCTTATAGGCCTAGGGTAGCTTTATCTTAGGCCTCCTTACTTTTCTAATAAGAGGTGAATTCTAATATAATAAAATCCTTATAATTTTTTTACTTTTTTACTAACTCTTTTATAGCCTTACTTTTTAGCTAAGTCTAGTTTGCTTTTAACCTAAATATATTATAAACCCTAAGCACTTACTTTTAGTTATATATAAGGAGGTAAGGCTAGGTCTAATCTAGTTAAGGATTAGTTTTACTTATACGCTTATTTTATAATATCTTTTTTACTTTTCCTTATACTTTACTTTTAATACTACTATAGTAAATTACTCTACCCCCTTATATATATAAAAGGAAGCAATTCCTTATAGGATTTTACCCTTTTTCTTTCCTTATTATTTATTTTCTCTTAGGTTTATTTATACCTTTTTATTTACTAGTGTAATTCTAGGTTAGATTTAGTGCGGTTACTAACTATTATTATAGTTTATATTATAATCCTTATTATTATTATTCTTTATTATATTATTATCTATTTCCCCTATAAGTCCTATCCCTTAGGGGGTACTCTTTTACTTCTAACTTACCTAGAAACTAAGCCTCTTTAAGCGTTATCCTTAAAAGTAGCTAACTTTAGCTTAGTTAAGGTAAGCTTTAAATAAGAAGCTTTATATAAGTTATTCTTTTACTTCTATTTTAAGGCTTTTTTATTTCTAATTTTAAGTAGTTAAGTAAGCTATAGTAGTTTTAGTGTGTTTTATGTTACTCTTAATTAATAAGGACTCCTAGCTATTAGTATTATAACATTATTAGTATAGGTAGCTTTAAGCTAGATAAGTATTAGTAGTAATTTTGCTAATATTTAGCTAAGTGCTATAACTAATGCTTACTTTAATTATTAGGTTTATAATAATAGTTATAATAAGGTAATATTTTACACTATATCTAAGTCTATTTTACTACTAATCTACCTCCTAGCTAAATACTATAAGGCATTAAGCTAAGCACTTATAGTTAATAGAGATCTAGGCTACTATTACTAGCAGTGCTAAGGTATATATTTATTTATAGGGTAAATCTAGGTCTATTTTATATCTAATATATACCTATCTTAGGTTCCTAATAATTATTATAATTATATAAGAAAACTTTATACTAAAAATTAAAGTAAGAAGTAAAGTGCTTTAGTAGTAAGCCTAGATTAGTCTAGTTCTAGTTTTAGTAAGGGCTAGTATAATAAAATAGTGTTTTAGATATATTACTTAAACACTTAAATAGTAAAAATAAACTAGCTCTTAGCTACCTCCCTTTTAGTAAAGGGGTATACTAAGGTAATAGAGAATACTATCCTTATTTTAGAGAAGGAGTAAAGTAATAGACTAAGGCTAGTTTAGGGGTAGTATTAGGATATAGGGGGCTAATAATACCTAGTATTAGTAGTTTTAATTAAGAGTTTATTCCTTTTTATAGTAATCTTATTTTATTATAATATTAGTCCTAGTATATAAAGGTATATATATATATATATTGGATACGCTAGCTAGCTATATAGTTGCTAGTACTAGTACTCCGGCTGGTTGGTCGACAGGGAAAACCCATAAATGGGGAGAAAACCCTCTCGCGTCTGTATTTGGGTCGGCACCGGCCCTGTATCGGGGCTGTGCCGCTCGAAAAGTTACCTATCGTGAAAAAGTTATGGCCAGCTCTCGCTAGCCTTATCCCTAAAATCCGAAAATCCGAGTTTGGGAGGAAGGATTCGCTCCTTCCGGTGCGCTTGCGGGCCTGGGGCGGTTCTGTCTCGGGCCTCCTTGCTTTTTCTAGTAGGAGGTGAATTCTGTTGTGGTAGGATCCTCACAGTTTTTCACTTTTTGCCGACTCTTCCGTGGCCCCACTTTTCAGCTAAGTCCGGTCCGCTTCCGACCCGGGTGTGTTATAAACCCCGAGCACCTGCTCTTGGTTATGTGTGGGGGTGAGGCCGGGTCCGGTCCGGTTAAGGATCGGTTCCGCGTGTATGCCTGCCTCGTGATGTCTTTTTCACTTTTCCTTGTGCTTCACTTTTAAAGCTACTATAGTGAATCACTCTGCCCCCCTCACATATATAAAAGGAAGCAATTCCCCGCGGGATTCTGCCCTCTTTTCTTTCCTCGTCATCTATCTTCTCTCGGGTTCGTTTATGCCTTTTTTGTCTGCCGGTGCAATTCCGGGTCGGATTTGGTGCGGTTGCTGACTATTGTTGTAGTTTTCTCTATAATCCTCGTCGTCGTCGCTGTTCGCCATGTCGTCGTCTATTTCCCCGTGAGTCCTGCCCCTTGGGGGTACTCTATCGCTTCTAACTCGCCTAGGAACCGAGCCTCTCCGAGCGATATCCCCGGAAACAGTTGACTTCGGCTTAACTGAGGCGGGCTCTGGATAGGGAGCTTCGTGTGAGTTATTCTTCCGCTCCTATTTCGAGGCTTTTTCGTTTCTAATTCCATGCAGTTGGGTAAGCCACGGCAGTTTCAATGCATTTCCTGTTACTCTCGATCGATGAGGACCCCTGGCCATCAGTGCCACGACGTCGTTGGTATGGGCGGCCCCGAGCCGGATGAGTGTCGGTGGCGTATCTGCTGACCTATGGTTAGGTGCCGTGACCGACGCCTGTTTTGATTGTTAGGTTCGTAACAATGGTTGCGACAAGGTAATGGTTTGCGCCGCGCCCGGGTCTACTTCGTTGCTAATCCGCCTCTTAGCCAAATACCGCGGGGCGCCGAGCCGAACATTTGTGGCTGACGGAGGTCCAAGCTGCTATTGTTAGCGGTGCTGAGGTACGCGTCCGTCTACGGGTGGTTCCGGGTCTGTGTCGCATCTAACGTGTGTTCATCTTAGGTTCCTAACGATTACCACGATCGTGTAAGAAAGCTCTGCGCCGAGAATCGGAGTAAGAAGCGGAGCGCTTCGGTGGCGGGCCTGGATCGGTCCGGGTCCGGTTCCAATGGGGGCCAACATGATGAGATGGTTTTCTGGATGCGACGCTTGGACGCTCGAATGGCGGAGACGAACCGGCTCCTGGCCGCCTCCTTCCGGCGAAGGGGCGTGCCAAGGTAATGGAGGATGCCATCCCCATTCCGGAGGAGGAGTGATGCGACGGGCCGGAGCCGGTCCAAGAGCGGCGTTGGGGCGTAGGGGGCCAATAATACCCGGCGTTAGTAGTTTCAATTAAGAGTTTGTTCCTTTCTCCGGTTTTTCCCTTATTGTGACGTCGGCCCCAACCCTCGCGCGCCTCTAAGCCATGTTGTTATGTGTCCTCCGGGGGCGGGTCGGTCTCGGTCCTGTTCCGCTTGAGGCAAATGCCAGGTCCTGTGCTAGCCTGTAGTAGTTGAGTCTCCTGGTTTGTATGACCCATCTGGCAATGGTTCTCGCTCGCGTGGGATCGTCCAGGGCTAGCCTCGCCTCCCGTTCGTCTCCGGGCCACCTTTAGGGTCTCATGTGGTTATAGTTACTGCAGCTCGTAATAACGTGATACTGATCTTCCTCTCCGTGACCGCAGCTGCATATTGGCGATGTCACCCCGGGCACGCCTCTATTAAAGAGGAATTTATTTAGCCCTATCTTCCCTGTGCGTAGTTGTACTATCGTTAAAGAGACGTGTTTATCTAGGTTTGTGTGGAACTTTTGGATCTCTTTTGGGTCGGGGCATGGTGGGCGGTCCTCGGTAGGTTCTCTAGCGTGCCGGCGGCGGCCCGGGCGTTCTCTATTATGCCATGATTCCCATCTCTTACTCCACTCGTCGTATAAGTTCGCGTCTGGTTCTTCTTCCCTCGGTTGGGTGCGTCTGACCCTTCTGCGGCGTAGTACGGTCTCGACCGACCGTGAGGCGGTTCGGATTATCTCCGCCATCCCATTGTTAGCAATTCTCTCTTCAAACCTCTGTTTAACCATATTAAGGTATAGGTCAAGTGGTGGCACCGCTGTTTCTGCTTCTAGCTGTACGATGGGGTGGCTTTGAACGCCCCTGCAACGACCCGGAGGCAGGCCGATTGTTCTGTCATGAAGTTTTTACTATCCCTCTAGGTTTCCCTCCGGCTTTGGTCGGGGTGTGGTATGCGCTCGCTCCATAGGCGATAACGGGTCGGACTACCTGCGTGTAGAGGAGTCTGGCATCCCTGAAGCTGCATCCCCATGCCGAGGCCGATAACGTGGTGAGGGCGAGCCTCTGCCGGGCCAACTTTCCCTTAAGGATGTTCTTATGGGTGCTCCAGTTGAGTTTTCTGTCTACCCATACTCCTAGGAATCGGCAGGACTCCATAGGCGTTATCTCCTCGTCTCCGAGTCGGACCCTGGTCTGGGGGTTGTCGGGATCTGCTAAAGTGCATAAGCTCGGTTTTTGAGGGGTTGAACTTTACTCCTGCTTCCTTTGCCCATTTTTCGCACACCTTCCAGGCGGCTTCGAGTCTTTTCCGTGTCTGTGACGTGTTTTTCCGAATGCTGCGATATTAGTGTCATCCGCGAATCCTATTGCTACCGTGCCTGGGACGGAGCGGAGGCGTGTGTATAACTCGGCGGAGTATAGTAAGAAGAGGATGGGGAAAGCGGGGAGCCTTGTGGGGTGCCGGCCTTGATCTCAAACGGTCGTGATAGGTCTCCGTCGAAGCTGAGCCGGCTCGTTCTACCTGCGAGGAAGCTCCGTATTACTGTTACTAGCCATAGCGGTACTCCCATCTTGACCAGGAGGGCGATGAGGTAGGGGTGGCTGACTCCGTCAAAGGCTGCAGAAATATCCATTTGAGCTAGCGAGGCGACGCCGCCTCTCCCCAGGCCTCTCGCACGCATTCCGTTAAGGCTCTTATTGCGGTTTCCGTTGACCTGTTTCTCCTGTTGCCCATTTGCAGTTCTGGAAGAAGGTTGTTCGCCTCGGCGTAGCTTGTGAGCCGCCTCGCTATCGCTGCCTCCATGATCTTGCCTATTATGTTGAGTAGTGAAATAGGTCTCCATGCGTTGGCTCTCCTCATCTCCTTCGTTGTCTTCCCAGGTTTCCTGATCACCACGACTCTAGCGGTTCGGAAGCGGGCCGGAAAGTACCCTACTTCTAGGGTAGCGTTGAGTAGTCTCACGATTGCATCCTTAGCCGGGTTATCGCAGGCTTTGATAAGGCCTGCTGGGAGTTCGTCGTCTCCTGGGGCCTTCCAGCTAGCCATGCCTGAGAGAATGTCTGCGATTTCAGCTCTTACGAATCGCTCTTGGGCCGGAAAAGGGGCGTTTTCGAGTTCGGGGAAGGAAAGGTCGGGGATGTGGGAGAGGTCTGCCGTTGGTTCGGGGAAAAATCTTTGTGCGAGGACTTCGGCTTTGTCGGTGTGCGCTGTGGCCGGGTTAGGGTCGTTTTCCGTTCTCTCCAGGTCCGGTATTCTTGGGAGCTCGGGGGCCCAGCTCCTGAGTCTAGCCCATCTCTCCAGTCTCCAGACGCCTCCGTCCTTTTCCCATGTATTAGCATTTTTAGTGCTTCCTCCATGCATTCCTCTTTTCCTCTCTAACGGTGCGTTCTTGGTTCTGTCTCCGCCTCTTTATACGTGTTCCAATTTATATCGGTCTTGCGTCGTCTCCATGCCCTCTTCGCTTGTCTGGCTTTAGCCACTGCTTCTTTTGCTCTTCTAGACCACCATGCCTCCGGCCCGGGAGGCCTCAGGGCCTCCTCGGTGCCACTCTCTCTGCTATTTGTTGGAGGTTTGTGACAAGCCATTCCGTGTACTGGTCTATCCCTTCTCGGTCGTGGGGTTCGGAGCGAGTTCGGGCCGGAGTCGTACTAACGCTTCTGCTTTTGCGAGCGGTCTGTCTATCGCTCGCCAGTCGTGTCTCATTATCTGTGGGGTACGGTCCTGACTGCCGGAGTCGATGCTGATTAGCTGCGGAATATGGTCGGAGCCTGATATGTCTGCCGCGCCGTCGTAGTGGACTTGTAAGTCGTGCGAAGCCCAGGCCAGATCGATTGTGCTGTCTCTGTCTCCGTTGTGCTGTCTGGTGGGTTCCCCTCGAGGCGTTACTAATCCGAGTCGCCACCGGCTAGTGAACTCTAGTAGCTCTTCCACTCCATTGCTAGTCCTGTTATATTCATCCCATAGCGGGTGTTTTTGGTTGAAATCACCTACGAAGACGCTTCTTCCCGGGGCTCTTCCTCGTTAATTGTGCGAATAGGGGTGTTCCATTCGTTGCTGTGTTTTTCTGAGTAGAGGAGTAGATATTTATTCCTTGGATTTCTATGAGCGACCAGTCGGTGCCTCCGCGGGCCGACCACGAGCCTACTCCGTGTTTCTTGTTTATGTATACTGCATTCCGACCCTCATAATGTGCGAGTTGGAATCTGGCGAGGCCCGGAGCCGGGGCCATGCTTGTCTTGTGTGTTCCCATTCTTGGATCGCTATCACGTCTATGTCGGTCCGGTGACGGAGCGCGATGTGTATAAGGTTATTCTTCTTATTCACATTCCAGAAGAGGACGCGTATCATTATTGTGTAGGTCTAGGAGGAGGGGGTTCGCTGCTGTCTCGTGCCGGCTCTGTTCCGGCTCTGATTGGCTCCGCGTATCTTCTAATACTGCCTGCTCTAGGCTGTCTAGCGTTCTGTTCCGCGAGTGTTGGGCGGCCTCTTTTCTTCCCAGTGAGGCCGACTGGTTCCAGTCTCTCCGGGGCGGGGCCGGGCTGCTAGCTGGCGATCGAGTGGCGAAACGGGAAGGGCGCTCCTGATATCCTGCTTTTGCTATATTCCATTTTTCCTTAAGGGTTGGGCAGGTCCTAGACCACGCCGGGTGCGCCCCGGAGCAGAGTATGCACTTCTCTTGTAGTTGTCCCGTGGATGTAGGGCAAGATTTCTCGCCCTCTTCGTGACGGCCGGCTCCGCACCTGCCGCACCTCGGGGCCGCTTTGCAGAATTTCGCTATGTGACCTATCTGGAAGCAGTTATAACACTGCCTTGGCTGCAGTGATTCGTCGTAGGGTTCGGTCCGGAATAGCTCCGCTTTATATACTGTCCCGTCTTTACATATCTTGTTAGCGTCATCTACCTCAGCCAGGCCGAGGATGAGGGTGGTTCTCGGTGCGTTTTCGCCTCTGGGTCGTCTTGCCGTTGCCCTAATCACATTTATCTTGTTTGCTTTTCCTATATCTGCTGCGAGGTTTTCTGCTGAGGTGTATTTCGTGGGGAAGCCTTTAACTATAACGCTTAGGATTCGGCGGTGGAGGGTCGCTTCCGGTCCGAAGGCGGCGGTAATCCATTTTTGGTCGGTCCTGTATTGGGAGGCGTTTCCTTCGAATGTGATAATTGTGTCTCCGCTAGGGAGTCTTCTGGCTGCAACTGCTGTGGTCTGGCCGGTGGCTCTGTTTACCGCTGCGACCGTGTCTTCTGCGCTTCTAGTCCGGAGCGGTTCCTGGATGGAGTTACCCTTGATAAGGACCTCTGTCCTGGCGGCCTGGTATTTGTAGGGGGTTCGGGTTCGATCGTCTCTGCGTCGGCCCTGCAGCGATGCTCGCCCAGGTGGGAGGAGCGGTGTTTTTATCTGCCTCTTTGATGGCTTCTTTGATAACTTCTTTGAGGGCTTCTTTCGTGGTGCGGATATTGCCGTTGTTGTTTGTCTCTGCTTTCTCGGCTCGGGCGCGGCTCGCTTTCAGGTCTGCAACGGCCTGGGTAGCGTTCCATACCTCGGATAATTTATCGCTAGGGATAAGGCTAGCGATCTTTTCGTAGTATTTTCGTTCTTCTGGGTATTCGAATTGAATCCGATCCGCCTTCGGGTCGTTATCGCATCTCTGGACGTTGAACTGTCCTCTGCCTGCGTTCGGGTGGTGGCAGCTCTGTGCCAGCCCCTTTCTCCTTCGTCAATTACCATCGGCGTCTCCTCCTCCCGCCTGCCTCCGGCTCTGTCGCAATGCGACATCGTAGGAAGGGGTAAAATGGGGTGAGGATTTCGATTATCTTGTTGGTTTGTATTTTAGAGGCGATTCCGGACCTGTAGGGCGGTGCGGAAAGATTCGCAAAAGGTTTCTTATATAAAGGTATAATTTCCCTCCTTTCTTTAGTATAAATAAAATTAGGGCTTTTACTAGGCTAATAAATCTCTAAATCTAACCCCTTTTTATATACTTTGTCGGGCGAAACCACCACCCAAAAACAACGAATTTGACGATGACGATGATGCTGATAATGTTGATAATGACAGCAAAATGAGCCCGATACCGATATCGAGGCCTGCGAGGTTTTCGATCCATCGCGAGGATCCAAGTCGTAAAAGGGGGAAATCTCAGGTTCTTCTCAAATCATCTCAAAAATCTCGAATAATCTTAAAAAATCTCAAATAATCTCAAAAATCTCGGTTTGAACAATCTAAGCCAAAGGCCACAAAGGGAGAGTTGATTTTCTATCTAAGGGAGGGAAATCTAGGATATTTTATCCTAGGGATCTAATGCAGCCGGATTGATCTATTGACCCGATAGACCGAAGGGTCTATCCTAGGGATCCAATGTGGCCAATTTCAATCCGACGAAGCCGATAGACTAGCAAGGTCTTGAGAGGTCTATGACTAGGGATCTGATACAGCTAATTTCAATCTGACAGAGCTGAAAATGTAGCTGATTTCGATCCGACGAAGCCGATAGACTAGCGAGGTCTTGAGGGGCCTATGACTAGGGATCCGATGTGGCTAGATTGATCTGTTCAGCCGAGAGACCGAAGGTCTCGAGACCGGTCTCAAGGGGTCTTAATCCTAGCCACACAATACTTACTATATACTTATAAAGAACTTATAATTCTTTCTTAGCTAGGTTATATATAAGTCCTTAAGGAGGTATTTTCCTTTCTTTTAATTTAATAGTATAAGTCTAACTACCTAGCCTAGGGAGAGTGCTTATCTCTAGATTTAAGAATATATCCTTAAACTCCTAGTAAACCTTTAGAAGTTTTACTTAATTAAAAATATTAGCTAGGTTTATTAGTATAAAGTAATTACTTACTTTCTCCTTATTTACTATATTATTTAGGTTATCCCTTTTATTAGCTACCTTAGCTACCTTATTATCTTTCCTATTAAGTACCTTATACTTAATAAAGGCTATATACTTAACTAGCTTAATTAACTATAAGGGAAGCATTACTATAACTACTAAGTATTTTACTATATACTATTTATTTTATAACCTTACTACTAATAAGATATACTTCTTTATTATTAAGTGTTTTTAAAGTCTATTTATCTATAATATT
This sequence comes from Epichloe glyceriae, assembly GCA_023658535.1. Lineage (NCBI taxonomy): Eukaryota > Fungi > Ascomycota > Sordariomycetes > Hypocreales > Clavicipitaceae > Epichloe > Epichloe glyceriae. Next base: position 3,633,039 of record CP098295.1, on the reverse strand, counting down.
ATTATAGGTTTATACTATTTTACCTAGTTAATACTTAAGACTAGCTTCTTACTACTATTAGTAATATAGTAGTAAATTTAGTATATCTTTACGTGTTTTATACTATCCTTTACTATTACTACTTATTATAAAATTCCTTAATATAGTATAATATTACTAAATACACTTTTAAGTATATTATTACTTAGTTATATATTAGCCTAGTTAAGCTTTATTAGTATATTTAAATAGATTAAAGAATATATAGTACTAGGGTTAAATAGGATTAGTATTACTATTTAGTAGTAATCTTACTATAACTTAGCTTTTATATATATTTATAAACCTAATTATCTATTTTTATAAAGCTATATTATATTAAAAGCATTTCCCTAAGGTTATATAAATCTAATTAAAGCCTTATTTAAGTTTATATAACCCCTTACTTAGTTACTACTATCTTAATATATAGTAGTAATATAGTTACTTTTACTATAAATATTATAATCTAGCTTAAGGCACTTAGATATAATATACCCTAGTTTTTATACTTAAAATAAGTAATAAATAAGTTCCTTATACTTATATAGTACCTTTCCTATAACTTACCTTTTAAAGAAGTTAAATAATTTCTTTTTTTCTAGTAATTACTCCTTAGTTATTCTTATAGTTAGTTCTCTTTTTCTCTTTTATTATTACCTTTACTTTTTTCCTTAGCCTATAAGGTAATTCTAGCTTACTAAGTACTTCTAGCTAAATACTTACTTCTTTATTATACTATTTAAAAACTATATAAACTAAGTAATTTATAGAGGTTTAGGTATAGGCTTAAGTAGTTTTACTTTTACCTTACTTTAAGTCTTTATAAATAACTAAAATATTTAGTCTTTACCTTACTTAAGGTTTAGTAATATTCTTATTACTTTTAAGTAATAACTATTTTTATTTATTTCTTTTATTTTTAACTACTAAATAAACTTTATTTAAGTATAGCTTTTATAGTTTATATAACTATTTATAGTAGTAAAATATATTTACTATTACTTTACCTTATTTACTAAGTAACTACTAGTATATATAACTATAGTTATATTATTTATAAATATATTTTAATTTATTATAAAGACTATATTTAAATTTACTAGGAATATCTATAGGTTTTTATAAGTATTTCCCTTATATATAAGAGCCTTTAGCTATATCTTTACTAAGCTATATTTATATATTCCTAGTATAATTAGTACTAGCTAAGGTATAGGGGTTTAAGAGGTAAGGGTAAAGCCTAAGTTAGTATTATTTAATTAAGAAAAGGTATTTACTTCCTATAAATTTTTATAGTTACTTTAGTTTATGCTTTTTCTAGGTAATTTATAGCTATATCTTTACTTATATAAAGCTATAGTTAAGTATAGCTTCTTTATCCTTAAATATTACTTCTAATTCTTAGGAATTTATAAGGGTAGTTAAATAAGAAAACTCTTACTTTATACCTAGGTTTTAATTTATAAGTATATTTTTATATAATATATTTACTCTAGGATTATTAGTAGCTATAAATTAAGTATTTATTTTTCTTAGTGCTAATATTCTTAACTTACTAAGAATTTATTACCTTAATAAAATAAGAGAGATTAACTTATTAAGGCTTATAGGCTAGTTATATAAATAAAGTAAAGGTATAATTAAGGTATTACTACTATTAAGCTAAAAGGTAAGGGTATATACTTAAAGGTTTTAATCTCTAGCCTCTTATATTTTATATATATAGCCCTTACTAAATACCCCTCTAGTGTGCATATAACTAGCTTATAGCTAGGTTAGTGTAATTTACTACTAGACCTTATTATATATAATACTATTACCTCTATTACCTCTATTACCTCTATAACCCTAATATAAGGTAATTAGCTAGGTAATAAGCTTTATAATAAGTAAGGTAATTAGCTAGGTAATAAGCTTTATAATTAGCTAGGTAATAAGCTTTATAATAAGCTTTATAATTAGCTAGGTAATAAGCTTTATAATAAGCTAGGTAATTAGCTAGGTAATAAGCTTTATAATAAGTAAGGTAATTAGCTAAGTAATAAGCTTTATAATAAGTAAGGCAATTAGCTAAGTAATAAGCTTTATAATTAGCTAAGTAATAAGCTTTATAATAAGTAAAGCAATTAGCTATTATAAACTAGCCTTAGGGCAGCTATAAATAAGTATTTAAAGTGTAATTATTATTCTTAGAGAGGAAGGAAAGAACTAGATAAGAGATTATATAACGCCTAGCTATATACCCCTCTATGCGTAGTCTGTGCATATAGCGCGCAGTAGCCCTAAGTCCTAAACATGTCCGTATATAACACGTGTCCTTCTTATATACTCTCCGCGTCCTTTTATACCTAAGAAAGACCTAAGCCTTAAGCTTAAGTCTATAATATTAGCTAGGTAATAAGCTTTATAATAAGCTAGGTAATTAGCTAGGTAATAAGCTTTATAATTAGCTAGGTAATAAGCTTTATAATAAGCTAGGTAATTAGCTAGGTAATAAGCTTTGTAATTAGCTAGGTAATTAGCTAAGTAATAAGCTTTATAATAAGTAAGGTAATTAGCTAGGTAATAAGCTTTGCAAAGGGCTAGGTAATAAGCTTTATAAAGGGCTAGGTAATAAGCTTTATAAAGGACTTATAATTTAGTTAGGCTATTAAATTAGCTACTAATAAATTTATAAAGGGCTAGGTAATAAGCTTTATAGAGGGCTAGGTAATAAGCTTTATAAAGGACTTATAATTTAGTTAGGCTATTAAATTAGCTACTAATGAATTTATAAAAGGCTAAGTAATAAGCTTTACAGAGAGCTAGGTAACAAGCTTTATAAAGGGCTAGGTAATAAGCTTTATAAAGGGCTAGGTAATAAGCTTTGTAAAGGACTTGTAATTTAGTTAGGCTATTAAATTAGCTACTAATAAATTTATAAAGGGCTAGGTAATAAGCTTTACAGAGAGCTAGGCAATAAGCTTTATAAAGGGCTAGGTAATAAGCTTTGTAGAGGGCTAGGTAATAAGCTTTATAAAGGACTTATAATTTAGTTAGGCTATTAAATTAGCTACTAATAAATTTGTAAAAGGCTAGGTAATAAGCTTTATAGAGAGCTAGGTAATAAGCTTTGTAAAGGACTTGTAATTTAGTTAGGCTATTAAATTAGCTACTAATGAATTTATAAAGGGCTAGGTAATAAGTTTTGTAAAGGGCTAGGTAATAAGCTTTATAAAGGACTTATAATTTAGTTAGGCTATTAAATTAGCTACTAATAAATTTGTAAAGGGCTAGGCAATAAGCTTTATAAAGGGCTAGGTAACAAGCTTTGTAGAGGGCTAGGTAACAAGCTTTGCAAAGGACTTATAATTCGGTTAGGCTATTAAATTAGCTGCTAACGAATTTGTAAAGGGCTAGGCAACGAGCTTTATAAAGGGCTAGGTAATAAGCTTTGTAAAGGGCTAGGTAACGAGCTTTGTAAAGGGCTAGGTAACGAGCTTCGTAGAGGGCTAGGTAATAAGCTTTGTAAAGGACTTGCAATTTAGTTAGGCTGTTAAATTAGCTGCTAACGAATTTATAAAGGGCTAGGCAATGAGCTTTACAAAGGGCTAGGTAATGAGCTTTGTAGAGGGCTAGGTAATAAGCTTTGTAAAGGACTTATAATTTGGTTAGGCTGTTAAATTAGCTGCTAACGAATTTACAAAGGGCTAGGTAATAAGCTTTATAGAGGGCTAGGTAACGAGCTTTGTAAAGGGCTAGGTAATAAGCTTTGTAAAGGACTTGTAATTTAGTTAAGCTGTTAAATTAGCTACTAATAAATTTGTAAAGGGCTAGGTAATAAGCTTTGTAAAGGGCTAGGTAACGAGCTTTATAACGGACTAGGAATCTATTAAATTTGCTAATAAGCTAGCTACCTTTAAAGGTTATTGCGTTCTTTAAAGACTTCCTTAATAAGGTCTTTAAGCTATTAGAAGTTATTCTTTTCTATAGCTAGCTTTTCTTAAAGGTTTTATATTTACTACTACTACTATTAATATTAGGCCCTTAGGTCCTAAAGATCCTATTAGTGCTATTTTTATTACCACTAAAATTACTACTAGAGCTACTATTAAACTTATTAAAAATACTAACTAGCTAGGCATAGGTCCTTAAGATATTAAAAGACTTAATTTCTTAATAGGAAGGTCTTCTTACAAATACCACAGGTTTAGCGCTAATAATCTTACTTATAAAGCTACTGTAATTACTACTGCTTACACTAATCTAGCTAGTGTAAGGGAAGCATTATAATAAGCTTTATTAGGTTTATAGGGAAGCTACGTAGGGGAGGCTAGTAATTAAAATTAACAAATTTATTAGATTAATGGTTAGAACAAAGATTAATAGTTAAGTTAAGGGTTAACGAATTAATCGAAAGTTAAAGGTTAAAGAAATCAAAGAATTAAAGGTTAAAGGTTAACAAATTAATTAAATTAAAGGTTAATGAATCAAAGGTCAAAGGTCAAAGCAATTCGAAGGTTAAAGGTTAACGAATTGAAAGTCAAAGGTCAAAGCAATTTAAAGGTTAAAGGTTAAAGGTCTTCAAATTAAAGGTTAACGAATCTAATAATAGGCATAATGCCTAGGGAGCTATTAAGCCTAATAAAAGGGATAGCTTTAACGAGCTTAGTGAATTGGTTAATAAATTGTTAGCTTAGTGGCTTTTATTAGCAGTAAAAGCGCTTGAGGTGCGCAGTGATTAAAGAGCAATTGCTACCACTTGTTACAATATAAAATGTGATATAATAAGTGTGTTAAGGTTATTCTTCTATAACTAGCTACAGGCCAAAACTATTATCTAATATAGGGGTTCTAGGTCACGTGCTAGTCACGTTCTAGGTCATGTTCTAGATAACATGCTATTATTAATTCTAGCACGTAATAATTCTAGACTTATAAGGCAGTGTAAAAAGATTTACAAAGGTTTTAGAAAGATTTACAAAGGTTCTTAGTTTATATATAATATATAAGATCTTAGTGTATTTAATATAGATATATATATATATTATTAAGTTATAATATTTAAAGTAATAAATTTTACTTTATAAAGTAGTTTTTATAATAGTTTAATCTTTAAATCTATTATAAACTTAAGCTTAAGGCTTAGGTCTTTCTTAGGTCTAGAAGGGACACGAAGAGTGCGTAAGAAAGGTATAGAGAGTGTACGGAAAGGACACGTGTTATGTGTAAGTAAGCTTAGGACTTAGGGCTTACTACGCGCACTATACGCACAGACTACACATAGGAGGATATATAGCTAAGCGCTATGTAATCTCTTATCTAGTTCTTTCCTTTCTCTTTAAGAATAGTAATTGCACTTTAAACGCTTATTTATAGTTACCCTAAGGCTAGTTTATAACAAAATCTTTATTTACTTCTTAGTATTAATTCCTAATACTTTTAATTTCCTTTTTAAATATATATAATCTTAGCTCTTATTATAGGTATATAAGATTAGTAAAAACTATAGGCTATTTTTCTAAGCCTTTAACCCATTTTTTATAATAAATAGCAATAATACTATGCTAATTAGGGTTAGCTAGAACTAACTAGGGAAATCCTTCTAGAACTATATCTCCCTCTCTAGGCTGTTAAACCACGTATAGGTGCGGAGAATCCTTACTCCTAGCGCCCTAACCTTAGCGATATGCTTTACTATCTAGCGCTAGGCCTTAGTGTTATATAGCTGTAACTCCTAGTTACTAAAGGCCTGTCCCTCACTTACGCACTATTGCCTAACCGATTCCATAAACTCATGGTATATATTAGCCTATACTAGAAAAGCCTAGACTTACTTAAAACGTGAAAACTAATCCTATATTAGCTTATTAAGTAAGGTAAAATAGGGATATATAAGGAAGGGTAAAGAAATATATAGCGTTATTATAGAGGATTTGCCCTAGCTAATATACCTATAGGAGTAAAGCTTTATAAAGCTTAGGGTCTATAACCTTAAGGTAATAGAAACGCTAATATTGTTCCTTAAGATAACTATAATTATAGATAGACTTGCAATATAAGCAGTATTTAGTTGAATTCTTATAAGGGGTATATACTAGCCCCTATCCTACCACTACACTTATATTATTAGTTATAGTGCGTAGCCTATTATGCCACAGTGCTAGACTTACCACAAAGGCAGTGAAAGTTAACCACTAGCTTAGGATTAATCCTAGCTATTTCAGCTATAATAGCTAAGTACCACATGCACACGTCTATTATAGTAAGATTCTCCACTACTACCTTCTTATTATCTTTAAACCCCTATACCCCGCGGTTTTAGTATAGTATCCTAGGGGTAATCTTAGTATATAGTAATATATAAATAGTAGCTTCTCTAACTGCCTGCTAGTCTAGTAGAGGCATAACTAGGTGGTTAATTCTAAGGTTAGTGTAGTTTAATATAACTATAAATCTTATTTAAGGAAGGAAGAAGGGGAAGAAGTAAAGAAGGAAGGAAAGATAAAGAGAAGGGGTAAAAGTAAAGAAAGAAGGAAAGAGGGAGGGAAGGGAATAAAAGAAGGAAGGGCTAAGCTTAGGTTATATAATTTTTAGGGCTAAGCTTAGGTTATATAATATTTAGGGCTAACTTATCTTATATTCTATTATATAAATCCTAATAAAGGTATTACTAATACTTATATTATACTCTATTATATAAATCCTAATAATAGTATTACTAACTTAATATCTATAAATTTAAATAAAGGTATAACTAACTTAAGATCTGCAGACCTTAATAAGGTATAACTAACTTTAGATCTAGAGATCTAAATAGAGGTATAACTAACTTAAAATCTGTAAATATAAATAGAGGTATAACTAACTTAAGATCTGCAGAACCTAATAGAGGTATAACTAACTTAAGATCTGCAAAACCTAATAGAGGTATATCTAACTTAAAATCTATAGATCTAAACAGAGGAAATAGAGGTATTATTATAGGATAGTATAATAGGTAGGTAGAAGCTACCTATATATAGCGCTACCCCTAGCTCTTAATATACTATCTAAAAGAAAATTTAGATATTACTTTAAGGGAATATAATAGTATAGTACTAATAATATTAATTAGGAGAAAGAAATACTATATTTAGTAAAATAGTAAAAGTATTTATAGTAGTTAGGAAAGAATTTAGTATTTAGGTATAAGACGTAATAGTATAGCTTAATAAAACTAAATATACTAAAGAGAATATCCTAAAAGAAGTCTTATTTTATAAATTCACCTCTAAGACTTTTTAATATATAAGAGTGAATAGTAAAATAATAGACTTATAGCTCCTATTATGCTTTACGTTTTAAGCTCTATCTAAGGCTACGCTAGATATAGCTAATGCTAACTAAGAAAGATATAAGGTTAGCCTATATTACTATAGTTAATGACAAGAGGTGTGATTTTTCTCTTAAAAAGAATCTAATTAATTAGGTAGCTAAATATACAAAAAGGTTTACAACCACTAGTAATCTAGCGGGCGATAACACACAAGGCATCTAGCCTAAAGCCTAGGAAATCACACAAATTGTAGGAGTATGTCTGCCTAGAGCTGTACGAAGGAGCTGCACCTACCCTACCTTACATAACCCTGTTTTCCTACTAAGAAAAGTTTTTCTTCTCTTTGCTTATTTAATCCTAGCTAGCTTTATTATCCTTAAAAACTTAATTTAATTAATTATTTTCCTTTACCTCTTTTATCCCTTTATATATTAATAGTTTATTTAACTATAACCTACGTCGCCCTATAGCAATACTTACTATAACGCATACCTTACATTAGCTCTTAGTAACACAATAAGTCTAGCGTAGTTAATTTTAGCTGTAGTGTATTTAAATTTATTTTTAATTAATATTTTCCTTTAAAGTAATAGATATAAGGCAATATAAGCTATTTTGGTTAGTCAATGCCTAGCTACGTAAACGCACTAGGGCTAGCTACGCTCTTACTAAAGAAGAAAAAATCGCTTATAGATTATTTAAGAGTGTAAGAATTGTAAGAAATACGGTTTTAGGGAGGCTAGGAGGTCTGAAGAATTCGAATATATATACTACTTAGTAGCCGCTAGCCTATATCTAATTAACACTAATAATAAGTTACCTAATTTCATTATATTTAATAAGGAATATTAGATAAAATAATAGTTATTATATAAACAAGGTTTTGCGTTATATTTATGTATCCGAATACTAGCATTAGGAAAATAGAGTGTGATATTAGGACAAATTACTTACGCTAATATAGCTTAAGGGCTAGCTAATTCTAATAAGGAGCGAAACAAATTTAGAAGCTAAATAAATAGTTTACTACTATAATTAGGAGTAGCCTATATGTTTAAAAACAAGGATTTTATAAGCGCTTTTAGAAGCTTATAGGAGAGTAATAGTAGGAGAAGAAATTTACGCAAATTTGCCTATAAATTAAACAATTATATTAGGAACAATACCTAGGCAAACAGAAGATATTAAAGGAAACGTTTAAAAAGTTTATAAAAATAGCATAAGAGAAGATACTTATAGAGAAACCATTTACTAAGGAAAAGGAAGGTACTAGATATATATTAGTTACTATTACTTAAGAAACACATAAATCTAACGTAAACTAAGAGGTAGTAAATAAGAATAAGGAAGTAAATAACGTTTTAAATACATTAAAGTAATTATAAGAGAAGGATATAAAATAGTTAGTAAAAGACAATTTAGCTAGATATAAGTAACAAACATATTTAATAAAGACTAAATCTAGGTAAAAGGACGCTAAATAAATAACAAGAAAGGCAAACCTAGCTACATTAATCTTACTTATACGTAAGAAAGCGTAACTAACTTAAGTAAGGATTTTAAACTTAAGGCATAGATAAAAATAGGAGTTAGAGAAGATTAGTTAGAGTCTGAGTACAATAAAGGTTAGATTAAATCTAACCTTAAAGAGGAGGAGGACTAGATGCTAGCTAAATTCCTTATTAGGCTATCATAGGTCTATAAGAGAATAGAAGGCCTTAATTTTAACTTAATATTTACGAGGTTTAGAAAACCTAGCTTAAGGGCAGACGCCCACAAACTAATGCCTAAAATCAGCGTAGTAGTAAGGGAAAGGGCTATAGAGGAATTCAATGCTAGATATAAAGGAAAGGGCATTAAAGATATTGATTTTAGCACATTCCGGCACACTTAAGTAGGTTAGCGCAAAAATGAGGCCTAGACTATAAACTATGTAATATAGGCTTATGCGTATGAATTTGCGCTTAAAGGAGCTACTATGGTAAATAACGGCTTAGAAGTGGACTTAAATAACGCGTATTTTATACTCTAGTAGAATGTAATTATATAGCTTATTACTATCTTTAAAGAGCAAAAGGTAGCTCTAAGAGCAAGGATAGTAGTAGTAAAGTAATTAGGGAAACCTATTAAAAGAGTAATATTAAATCTAATAGAATACAAAGCGACGCAGCGAGCTAAGAATTAGGCAAAAACGGCGGTGGTAGCTTTCTATAATAGCGTGATAGTTAAACGTGGTTAACAGATAGCCACATATAATAGTACTATATTATTACCACCACGCGCAAAGCTATTAGCTCTATGATTTATAGACGAATTCGGCGTGGTAAACGCTATAATCGCAGGAGCGCTAGCTAGTATTAGTTAAACTGATTTACTCTTAATTAGAATAGATAGCATATAGCCTTAGAAATTAGTTAAAGTTAAACAAGATAAAGCTAGAAATAAGTAACACGCGCATAGTAAGCTAGATAATTTAGTAAACTAGATTAATTAGGTTAAAGCAAATATTAAGGAGATTAATAAAAAGGTTACTAAGATAGTTATAATAGTAAATAAGGCAATAAAAACAAACAAAGACACAATAAAGATAGTATAGGATAAGGCTAAAAGGTTAAAATCCAAATTTATATAAGTAGTAATAATCCTAAAAGAGTAAAAAGAGAAAATTATAGGCCTTTAAAACAAAGGAGTATTAACTAATCTTAGTAAGAATTTCGAAAAGTTAGCGAAAAACAGCATTTATAAGACTAATTTTAACATTAAAATAGATTAGATTTATAATAATATTAAAGGAATACTTAAAATAAGAAGTTATAATTATACAAAAATCTAAGAACTTGCCTAAAGATGCGATAAGTTTACTGTAAAACTTTAGGTATTAAAAGGGGCAAAGGAAACTATTACAAAAACCCTAATAAAGACTAGGGCTGCCACACCTCTAGCTAGCACTCCCTCTAATAGAATTAACTCCCTTACATGCAAATCTAGCACATAATAATAACTAACCTAATATCTGCAGAACTAAGTAAAGGTATAACTAACTTAAGATCTACAGATCTAAACAGAGGTATAACTAACTTAAGATTTACAGTGCCTAATGCATATATAACTAACTTAAGATCTGCAGAACCTAATAGAGGTATAACTAACTTAAGATCTGCAAATCTAAATAGAGGAAATAGAGGTATAAATAACTTAAGATCTATAAAACCTAATATAGGTATAACCGACTTAAGATCTATAGTAGAATATTAATATTAGAGGCTTTAATTTAATCTATATATAGAACTCTTTAAAACTCCGAAACCTAAACTTTATTTATTATACTTAATAATACTATTCTAAGTTCCCTAACTATACTAGTTTTTAGTCTCTTTACTATAGGAACTTAGTCTCTCTATGAATTTATACTTTTGTTAGCAACTCTGCATATTTATGTAAACTTAATTAGTAAAAACAAAAATTAAGTTATTTCCTTTATTTATTGTCCTCGCTATAATCCCTTTCCTTATCGCCGTTGCTGTTCTAAACACCGCCCTCCCTATTATTAATCTAGTCGTCGTTATCAGGATCCTCTTCCTCGCCCTCATTTCCTTAATTTCAATATTTGCGTAGAGGGCCTCTAACTACTCTCTCTCCGCCTTTCCGCGCTTATTGTTATAGGTATTTATTGCTAATATAATCTTCTTCTGCTTATTAGATGTCTGTTTTGCTACTAGGTCTACACCTTGCTTAACTAGAGAGAAGAAGGTATTATATAAGGCCTTAGGTAATAGCATTAGCTACCGCTATATCTTATTGCTTTTAAACTTACTATTCCTAATTACTATATAAAGGTATACGATAATCTATGTTATATTCTTATTAAAGAATTCCTGTTTATTATAATTATCATTGTCCACAGCAAATATAAGCTTTAATAAGCAGGTTATCGCGTATCTAAGCTTACGTATTACACTGCTATTTAGCTTAAACTCTTTAGGTAATATCTCCTTTAGTAACACCTAGGACATCCTATTAAACGTGTGGCTAAAGAATAGTTACTGTAGCTTATAGAGTAATATCTCCTTAGCTATACTATAAATCTAGGATAGGACCTTAGCATTAGTCTATAGCTATATAGTTTACTTTAAAAGCATATTTGCCTCTTAGTAGTCTTAAAAGCTATTAATAACCTTAATTATATGCTAAATAACGCGGTGCTTCTAGCCTATTTAATATAGTCTAGCCTATACTTGCCTTATAATCTAGGTATTTAAGTGGAAATTAACAAAGATACCTATATAATATGCCTCCTAAAGATTAACCCTAGTGCTTATAATTAATATGTTTGCCACAAACACACATTCCTTAGTCCTAATGTCTAGGAATGCTTTTAGAGCCACCTGTTTTTAGTTAGCTTATCTGTGCTTTATATTATAAAGGCCTTAAGGCCACAAAACCTAACCAAGGCAAATATATACCTAGGAAAAGGACTATTAGTAAGCTTAGAGTTAAGATATATAGATCTAAGGCAGGCTTAGCTTTAGCGTTAACACTTATATTTATATTACTAGTAAATCGCAGAAAATAAGCACCTTCTTCTTTCCCCTTATAATATACTAGTAAAGAAGCTTAATAACACGCCTAGCTATAGGGCTACTATATGCAAGATATCCTAGCCATTAATAGGATGTTTCTAGGTCTATAAAGGCAGGCTCTTAGTTAGTTATTATAAAGAACATACTAAGGCTATAATACTAGTCGTTTATAACTAGGTCTTTGTAGCTATTAGTGCTAAACGTAACCTTCTTGTTACGTGCCTTATCTTTCTATTTACGCTGTTTTTCTTTGTTAGTTAGGGAAATCTTAACCTTCTTATAGGACACCGCGCAAGCCACTCTGGCCACGGCGTTAGGGGTTGCGGCTATTGCCATGACTATATCATAGCGTAAGATGCTTAAGAACCTGTAATCTTAGGCAACTAGGCTCCCTCCTTAGTAAGAGCTGTAGTTACGCTAAGGTGGCTTCTCCCCTTCCCTAGATTCCCTGCTAATTGTAACTATAGTATTACTTATAGTTTAAGAAGGTAGTAGGTTCGCGGTTAACTCCATTTATTTGCTATGTGACTTAACTAAGACGCCTATAGCTACTAGATATATAACTTCTTTGTAGTAAATAGTTTAAACTAGAAGGTTAATACTAGGAAGATTACATCTCCTCTTCACTACCTAGCTTCTAAATAACTAAGCGACTTAAACAGAAAATGTAAAAGTTTCTCTTTATAGCTTCTATAATTATCTCGCTAAAGGTAAACCTATAACCAATATTGCAGGCCACCTGGATAATAAGGTTAGGGCATATTTACTAGATTTGGATGTTCCTATTATAGAAGGATTAGAGCTGTGCCTTAATCTTACTATTTATATTAAATTCATTATGCAGGATGCTTACCTAAGCGCTCTAGGCGGAGGTTAGGCTAGGTGTCAGAGACGTGGTTAATACTTCCCTGTAAACGGATTATAGTCTTTGTCCTATAGGATTCGCGCCTCTCTATAAGAGAGGTAAAGAAGGATAGAATTAGTGAGCTTAGCAGGGTTAATACGTGTTTACTTAAAGATAAAGCAGGCAAAACTAATAATATCTCTATTGCTTATAAGCACTAGGGTGCTGGATACTTATAACCCAAATTTCTTATTAATTATAGCTAGGTATTAGTTATAGACTTTCTAGAAGTTGCAGGCAATATGTGCTTTATCGTAGATAACTATAGCGAATTAATAGCTACCCGCTGCCTCCTCTTTTCACTTAAATTTAATAAGATTGCTATTAGGTACCACGTTCTTATAACGCTTAATAGCTATTACCCCTAGTTCCCGATTTTAAGTTAGACATATTTTGTGGCATTTTTAAAGGCTCTATCTAATTTTTCCTTGCTATCTTTCCTATAACTCTTCTAGAATTTAGTTCTCTTAGTAGGAGTGGCTAGGCTTTTAGAGGCTAGCCTCTTTCTTTAGTACTACGCTTAGATTTATCTCCTATAGTAGGAGTGGGCATAGTATAACTATTATTCTTAGTGTTATTAGTATTTGTATTGTCACTTCTCTTATCTTTATCTTTATCTTCGCTATCTTCCTCTTTATTAAAAATAAATCGGGTTTTAATAGTCTTAATTAATCTATAATAAAATGTGTTATATAAAGTAAAAATATTATATAGCTAGTCTAATTAAAGCAGATTAGCTTAACTCTATGTTATAATCTGCAGATCTAAACCACAATTATAGACTAGGAATATAGTAAGGGGGCGGTTAAGATTTGCAAATCTAAACCACGCTTATAGACTAGTAATATAGTAAGGGGGATGGCTAAGATATGCAAATCCTAACTAGGTAGTTTCTTACCTAGATATTATATAGTTTAGCTATGAGTTTCTTTATAAAAGTATAGAACCTAGTCTAGCTAATATACTCAGCCCCTAACTTCTTTATAATTAATTTTTGTCTATAAAACATAAGTAATCTAAACCCTAGGTTATTCTTTCTAGCCTCTTAGATAGTCTAAACTAGTATAAGCACTAGTGTAATAACTAGGGAAGGCATATGCCACTCCTTCTAGCCTATACTAGTCTCCTTAACACCCTAATTATAGGCCTCTATCCTGCAGGCGGCGATCTTGATTGCTATAAGTATAACTATAGTCTTTCTAAGACCTATATCTAGACTAAGGCTAGTAGAAATCCCCTAACTATAAAACTTTATTACATAGTCTAGGTTAGCCACCTAATAATGTTTTAGGGCTAGACTCTAGCGTCTTTGTAAACGTAAAAGTCTAGTATTAGCTCTAGGTCCTTTACAATTACATTAAAGTTAATAATTTCCTCTAGCTAGAAGTCTTAGATATGCGATTTAACTAGGAAGCTAGTCCTATATATTATATCCAGTGCTTCCCGCTTAGCGGGTGTCTTCCCTACATTGCGTTTAGCCTAGTTAGCCTTATCTTCTAGTTAGGCCTCCTCTCCGCTAGTTTATAGTATTCTGTTTTTCTAATAGCAGTTATGTATAATTTAAGATACTTATGCCTAAGGACTTTGGCGAACTTTGTTCTCTCCTACTAGATACAAATGCTAACCTTATTATAGGTTTTAGCTATTTTATCGTGGCTATGTCTAATAACCTTTAGGATTTCTAGCTATTTCTCTAGGCTTAGCCTACGGTATGCTATAGGACTAGTGTGTAAGCCCTTTACAATGCCCCTATTATTAAGCGTGGAAGCGCTAGAATATATAGAACTAAGAATATTAGTAAAGGGGGTTAGGTTATTAGACTTCTCCTTAGGACGCGGAGCCTTTGCAAGAAGTTGTTAGCGCTCTAATTCCTACACCTAGGCACCTCTAGAAAAGGCCTCGTCAGCCTTGTTAATTTTAGTGATTATAGGCTTCTAGTCTAGGTTATAGTAGCCTAGCTAACTAGCAAAACTCCCTAAGCCCCCTCTTTTAGCGTCTATTTAACCCTTACTGTTTTTTTAAATGTATAACAGTAAGTTATATAAATAACCACACTAAGCGCATGATAGAGATCCTCCTTAGAAAATAGGCTAATAAATAGCGGCTTATTACGTAAAGGAACCCTGTCTTCTAATAGTACTTTTGTGGGATACTAATAGGTATAATTAGTCTTACCCTCCACTCTAAATAGCTGCCTATCCTTAATCTATTACACTATATTATTAGGGGCAAACATTAATAGCTGCAATGCGTAAATAAAAATAGTTATGTTAATGTAAAACGTTGTTATCTCTATATAATTATTTTAAGTGACCTAGTTAGTTACTAGGAGGAAGATTAGCAACTTAAGCTCACTATATATGGTTTTTAGTAGTAGCATAATGGTAAGGTCTTTAACTAGTTTTATAATAGTAAATAGCGCTGTAAAAACTTTATTACTCTTTAGTTTCCTAGTGATAACGCGTATTTAGTAAACAGCTGTAAATAACCCTTAAACCACCTTATCTAAAAGAGTATTCTTATACTTCTTAGAAGCATTTTATGCTTTCTAAGCAGCTAGGTTTAGGTAACTACCATTACCTTGTCATATTTCTTGCCTATAACCTTAAGCCATAGCTACATTATATAAGGAACTAAATAGACTATATTAGCAATTAAGCTTATAGTATACTAGGTAGGAATAAAGGCTAGTTAAGATTTACAAATCTAAATAGTAGCTTATAGAAGAGACTAAGTAAGAAGGAAGGCTAGTTAAGATCTATAAATCTAAACAGTAGCTCACAGAAGAGACTAGGTAGGAAAAAGGGCTAGCTAAGATCTGCAAATCTAAACCACAGCTCACGGAAAAGACTAGATAAGAAGGAGGGCAGGCTAAGATCTGTAAATCTTAACTTAGGTTATCACTTACTGATTTTATCTAAAAATAATAAAAGTTACTTAGTGTTTTAAACTAATTATAAATAATTATCTTTATAAGGGAGAACTCCTTATATATCTTAATATATTCCTTAATCTAAACACCGCGTTTATTACCTAATTCACTTTATTTTATATAGCTAATATTTTAGTGCTTCTATATTCTTAGTAGTTTTAGCTTTACGTAATTTTTGAATTATAAGAAGTCCGCTAACTTAAGTTTTTCTAATATCTTATCCTTATTAGCTTATAACTTTAGGTTATCTATTTTAAATAGTAAAAGAGGGGCCTAGTTATTTTTCTTAATTTCTATAACTAAGTAATTATTCTTCTGCAAGAATAATGTTATTTTGCTTACATTATTATAATCTTCCTCTAGCTAGGAGGTGGTATTAGTAATATTTATGCTAGCGTTCTCTAGTGTATTTACCTATAACTTAACTTTATTATCTATAGGGAGTTAAGTTTAGGATTATTTTATAGGGAATATCTTATTAACCCTTAAGGGGCGCCCTTTCCCTACATCTTCTTAAACCCTCCCTTAGCTATAGTAATGCAAGAGCTACGCGAATATTAGTTAGCGGGGTAGCTTAAGATTTACAAATCTTAAACAGGAGTTCTATCCTACTGTAATATAGTCACGTGAGCGTATATAATGTTATTTAGGATAGCTTAGTTTTACAGGCAGGTTTAGGTCTACAAATCTAGCGTAGAAGAGCTACCTCTAATACCTAAAATATTAGGTGTATATTAGGCAATTAGGGACTAGAGGTATTAGGAATTAGTTAGGGAGTGGTGTAAAGGCGGTTTAGATCTAGGGATCTAAAAATTTATATAATAGAATATATAAAGGAGAAGGTATAACCTAGTGGATTATAAAATTAGGAAATTAGTTTTATTCTCTAGCAGGTAGTAAGAGATGCCTAGTAGCAGAAAACGCATATAATAAGTGATTTTCAGATCTATATATCTTAAGTAAGGTTAGCAAGGCCTTAGGTTATATAGTAAGGAAAAGAGTATATAAATATTAAGCAGATTTAGTAGGTGATAATAATAAAGGCTTAGTAGGGGATAGTGTGGGAAAGGTAATGCAAAATAAGCTATATCTAAGCTAGTGTTACAGCTAATAAGGACCCTTATATAGCTGTAGGAACACCGCGTTTATAAAGAGGAGTATGGGTGTTATAAGGCATATAAGCACAAATTAGTGGCTAGTTAGCTGCGCCGCTTTTTTCGTGTAATAATAGTTATTGCTTTGTCCAGGTATTCGTTATAAGAGATGTGGGGCAGTTAAATTAATGCACGCAATACGATTAGGCGCATCGCGCGCGTATCCTAATATGTGGCAAGGCCCCGTAAGTAACCCTACACAAGGCCCCCTTTTCCTATGGCCTCTCCCTTCTAGCTAGATTCCTCCCTTCTCTCTTGAATTAATTATGCCTTTTATTAATCATTAAATTCGTTAAATCAAAGACCTCTTGCGTGTTGCACTAGTCAATCGCCCCTTAGTGAAATTAATAATAAGGGCTTAGGTAACTAAGATAAAATTTAGATCTGTAAATCTAAACTAACCTTTTTAACACCTTTGTATATAGTAATAGATAGTTACTAAGGCTATCTATAACCTCATAGAGCAGGCTAATAACAATGCTTAAGAATTTCTTATGCAAGCCAAGCGCAATCTTGCTGCCGCTAATGCTATTAAATAGCTAACATTACCTAGCCTAGAATAGGCTCTTAATAAGGCCGTAGTCTCTGTTATTTATGTAATCAAGTAGCAGATTATTAAGAATATCTGTGTTAGTTATAAGATTACACCTAGTTAGGGCACGCCTAAAGCTACTAGGGCTAATAATACTTCTAACTCTAGCATTGCCGCAGGCGATCTAATATAGGAGGTAGCGGATAGCTAGGAGAGCGCTAACCTAGAGGACATCGTCATTATTAAGGAGAAGGAAGCACCCTCTATCTAAGTGTATAACTTCCTAATAAAGCTATAGATCTTTATTTTGCTCTAGGAAGAGATAAATAAAGTATAGCCTAAGTTCTAAGATAAGTTAATTATAGATATTGCCTGCCTTTAGAAAGAGTTTTACTAGATTAATCGCAACCTTTACACTGCCTCACAGGCCTATATAATGTATAGAATGTCTAAGTAAGGCAGCTTACGTGTTATTTGTTAAGATAATAGTAAGGATATAAAGGTCTTCACTAACACTAAGGATAGGATCTTTAACGTTACCATATTAGTGACTCCCTTAGATCGCAAAATTATGCAGTAGGGAAGCCATTATTAGCACTAGCATTAGCAGCACCATCTACTAGGTGTAAATTAAGGACAGCGAGAAGGACCACATAGAGAATTCACACTTAGAATAGTATAGATTTGCTCTTCCTCCTATCTTGTCCCACAATAGTAATACGCCTAGTGGTGTATTAAAAACCAGAGCTTACGCATCCACTATTTATCCTAAATTCTTGCAGTTAGTCGCGGTAAATTTATTAACTTTATTTAGCTATCTTCTAGAAGAAGCTTTTAAAGGCTAGCTATAATCGCGTTATAATATAAGGGCTTAGGCTTTACCTAAGCATTAGTTGTAGCATATATAACAAGAGGGCTAATAGCGGATAACACGGAGATAAGTAGGGGCCTGAGCTAAGACAGCAAGGGTGGGGATTAAGGCTAAATGTAGGATAGCAGGGGATGAAGATAAGGCTGAATGTAAGATAGCAGGGAATGACAAGGGGATTGGAAGAGATGGAGACGAGATGACAAGGGGATAGGAAGAAGCGGTGTGAAGACAACAAGGGGATAGGAAGAGGACAGATAGGATAGCTTAGGATAGTTAAGGAGTATAAGGGGCACAGGAAGGGATAGGTTTCCTACCTTCCTTTCTTCCCTCCTTAAGTTTCTTAATATCATATTAACGCCTAACAGCAGTTGCCTTAGGGCCAGTCCATAACATATAAATACCAAATCTCTTCTTAAGTAATGCTCCCTTAAGACTAACACAGGTAAAGCTAGCAAAGATTCCACCTTTAGTTATAATAATATAGTTATAGTGTCTCTTAATAAATCCGGTTAGGTTATATTCTAGGGTGTACAAGACCTCACTACAACTAACAAGGAAGATTCAGATTCTAACCCCTAATCTTCTCTGCCCACCCACTTATCACTAGAAATTAAGGAGCTACTTATAACACTAGCCACTTACACCTAAAGGCGAAAAGGCTTAGCTCACATCCATTCTCTTGCTTAATAAGCAATAGCTATACTAGAAGCAAGGCGCCCTTTACTATATAATTATTATTATAAAATAAAACCACACTCTCTAGCTTTAGGATCTTATACTTAGCAAACTAGTGCAAGAGTTTAATCTTCTATAAAGCAAAGAGTTAGATGCTGTCTGCTGTATAATGTGCTATCCAGCTAGTGGCATAATTGTTATTAGTTATCTAACTCATAACTTAGTCTATTTTGCCTATCTTTCTACTCCTAAGTATAAGTTAAAAATATGTTATAGGCAGACTATATCTAACGCCTTATTGCCTAGGACGCTGCTATTCTATAGCTAGATAGCACTGCTATAATTAGTGGACTTAATTATAGACTTTTTATATAATAGTAAGGGTATAGGTAGGATTACTAAATTTAAGTCTATAGATCTAAACTAATATTTTTTAAAACATCTTTACATAGTAATTTCAGATTTATAGATCTAAACTAACCTTTTTTTAAAACATCTTTACATAGTAATTTTAGATCTATAGATCTAAACTAACCTTTTTTTAAAATATCTTTACATAGTAATTTCAGATCTATAGATCTAAACTAACCTTTTTTTAAAAACATCTTTATATAGTAATTTCAGATCTATAGATCTAAACTAACCTTTTTTTTAAAACATCTTTTGTGAGGCCTGCTTACAATACACAGACACACCCCGTAAGCACACTATACCATAGGGCTAGGTCTACGTAACACTAGCAAGCCACTGGCTATAAAGCAGCGACTTAGACCTATAACACACTTAGACTTAGCAAGCTTTAGTTAATATACTAAGTGCCCCTATACGTTCTTGCCTAGCTATCCCCTATCCTTATATCTGTATATAGTAACTTCAGATCTATAGATCTTAACTAACCTTTTTAAAACCTCTATATATAGTAACTTAAACACTAGGTTTATTATTAACCTAGCTATAACTCCTACGCACTTCTATTACTCTTACTAGTAGAAATATTTAATAATTTAGTATCTATATCTGTGCCTAATTTTACTAGCTTGCTTATAAGCTCCTTAGGCGGTTCTCTCTAGCTAAGGAAGGCTATTATAGCTATAATACCCTAATCCTACCTCTACTCATTATTATACTTCCTCTAATAGGTCTTAGCAGTATATAACTTAGCGGTTAGGTACTAGGTAAGGTTAAAGCAAGGTTATATTTAGTTTACTACTTAGACATCGTTATCTTTGTGCTTAATAAGGGTATTCTCTAGGCCTAGTTTATAGTAGAGAACGCGTAGTTAATAACATCTATTATGCTTAACCGCTATGCAGCTTTAATCTACTACTAGTCTAACACACTAGTTAGCGAGGAAACTACTTATAGATATAATATATAATCGCAGCGTTTATACTAGCTCTTTATAAGGGAAAAACATAGCTAGCTAGCTATTTTACACCTTACTATAAGGTATTATTAACTATAATCCTACTTTTACTATTACGCTAAAGTTTCTATTAGCATTACTAGTCTAGGGTAGCTATCCCCTAAGCCTATCTATATTATCCTAGTGTGTTAATAGCCTTATAAGCTTAGGGTTAACGCTATTAAGCCCCTACACCTAGGCAAGTATAAGACTAACCCTCTTAGAGTGGTGTAAGAGTGATTAGGCTGCTATTAGGAGATTAACTATTAACATCTACTGCCAGGTTAGATCTAGTATTAACTAGCGCCACTACTAAACCTATATAAGTATTATAAAGTGGTTATAGTTATTATAGCACTATATACTCTAGGTAAGTTATAAGGGATTAGTAATAGGTTCTTTTACGTAAACTATAGGGGCCTAGAATTAGATAAGGAAGAAGGATAGTAAGGCCTTGTTAATTAAGGCGTAGGCATTAGCACGTTCTTACGTAAATAGGCTATTATACTTAAGGGGCGTTAGTAGGTTACGTAGTGTGCTAACCTCCTTAGAGCGGTTAGAGTTAAATATAACTAGCGTGTAGTTACTAATCTATTTTGTAAAATAATTAGTAAATAAAATAGCGCTATAGTAGGAGTTTATATAGTAGGAGTTACGTAGTGTCCTAAAGAGCGTGTAAAACATATTTAACTTCTATATCTTATTATCTAAGTCTTTAAAGAGCGTGTAGTACACTAGCTAGGACCACCCTCCTTAATTAGGGGCTGTTAGGTTAGCGCGCTTAGAGAGCTATTTAGGAATATGCCCTAGAGCCTAATCTCGTTGCCGCAGTCTGTCTCGCAAGGCAATATTAATACTATGGCACTTGCCTCTAAGGGTCCACTACTAAGTCCACTAATAACTAATCTAAGCACGTAGTTAAAGTTATTAAAGACAGGCACTAGGTAGTGCTTAAAGTATATAGCATATGCCTTATAGTATATAGTAGTAATATTAGCTAGTAGGATAATGCTTAGTACTAGGTTATCCTAGAAATGTAGTAATAGGAGATAGAGGGTAAGGGGGCCCCTTCTAGCGTACTTAGCGAAGGTAAGTGGCATTATAGGCGTCTTAGTATTCTATGCCTAGTTAATAAGTAGCGTGGGTTTAGTAGGTGTAGTAAGGCAGTCCTAGGTATAAATACCACCCTATATCTTCTAGAATGCCGTTTCCTAGTACTTCTATAGCTTCTTAAGTAAGTGAAGGAGTACGCCTATGCTACCTTACTTATAATTAGGGTAATAACTAAGGCCTTAAGCCTAATAGCTATTTTCCTAAGCCTCCTAGTCCTAACCTACTGCCCTAACGCGGTGTTATTAATATTATTAAGTTTCTAGCAAATAGTAGCGGTAGTATATATATAGTGCTAGATAAGGAAGCTAGTGTAAATAAAGCCTGTGGTAAAGGACTAGATACTACGCTACGAGAGCTAGTAGTTTACTAATAGGTTTTGCGGGATATAGTAGCTTAATAGTGTTATAAAGGAGAGGTGTAGATTTATCTAGTCTATTTACTAGTTATCCAGCTAGATGCAGCTGTTACGTTGTAGCCAGTCTAGTAGGCTAAGCCTATAATAGCGTGTTCTCGCCCTCCTATTATTACTAGGGGCGGGCGCCTGCCACGCGTTACGCTATATCTAGTGGTTATAAGGCAGGTTAGCCTCGCTTATTAGGCCTAGCTATAGTAGTTATAGGAATAGGGAGGCTGTGTAGTGCTATGTAATATAGTGCCCTAGGTCTTTGTCTTAGGGGTTAGGTAGGGCACTAAGGTAAAAGATATTATTAAGGAGGGTAATAAGGTAGCTAGTATTTATAAAGATAAAGGTATTAATACCCTGTGTAAGGAGGATCTAGTAAGGGTAGTGCTACCCTACGTTACCCTACTTATTCACGTGGGCGCGATTCTATATCCTGCCACTAAGGGTAGTAGCCTTATACCTAGCTAAGAAGCTACCCTAGCTATAGAGCATAGCTATAATATTAAGGCGGAAGGTAATCTCCTTCCTAGCTGTGTAGCCCTAATAGCTTACCTTATTATTATAAAGCGTCTGGACATAGCCCTAATTTGCTGCCTAGGCAGCCTTAATCTTTAAGCGTAGTAGCGCGCTAGCGTTTATCGCGCTGGCCTAGTTATGGCCCGCAACGTACATCTTCTAAACCACGCTATTAGGCAGGGCAAGCGTGGTAATCTCTGTATTAGCATAGAGCTTGTAGTTGCTAGACATAGTGCTAAAGAGCTCCTTATAAGAGTAGTAGCCCTTAGCACGCATAACACTAGTCTTGTAGTAAAACAGGTGCCCTAGATGCTAATATTAGGCACTACGCCTAACCGCAACGCGGGCCTTACCTATATACGTTACTGCGTTGCAAAGGCTATAGGAGCGAAAGATAGTTAGGTCTAGCTTTATGTCTGGGGAGGCATTATACACTGTCTTGTAGTACTGTTCTATATATATCCGCTTTTATAGCAGCGTTACTGTTAAAATAATGCTATTTTTAGCACTATTTTATAGGCCCACTAGTTGCCTGGTTGCGTTGTTGCAACGTTGGTTACAAGGCGTTGCTTGCAGCGTTGCTTGCAGCTTTGGCTGTGACCTGCGTTCTTGCACACAACTAACCCACAGGCTTGTATGACTAAGCCGACTAGGTTACCCTATAGGGAAGCTGAAATCGACTGTAACTAGGGAACTAGTAGTTGTATAAAAGGCTGACGTATACTATTCGAATCCTTGATTTATTCTGGATTTTATGGTATATTTTATAAATAGGGTTATTTATTAAAGTGCTTAGTTAGGCCACATGGGCGTCTAGTTTGTATGGCCGTGAGTCGATTTTTTACTTTTCCCATACAAATGAATTATGCGGAAAATAAAAAGTAGCTCGCGAGACCCTATTGGCGACCTAGTTCTGCCAATATGGTCGGTAGGTCTATGAGGGGACTCAGTAGAATCCTCTTATTGCTCGCAGACCGTCCGTTAGCTAGAAATCAACTATATTCAACTATCTTGGCTCTCAAAGTGAATTATCTATCGTGGTTTAGTTATCTATAGGTCGTAGCGCCCTCTATTGCGCTAGCTATCTAGGAATTACTAGGAGGTCTTCCTATCCCTCCAGTACATTCCCCTTCCCATTTTCAATAGTTACACTGCCTATAATGCTATTGTCCTTACTATTATCCTTACCATCGCTATTGCTATTACCGTCGCTATCGCTGTCGCTCCTATTATTACGTGTATTAGCGTTAGTCTTGCTCTGTTTGCGCTAGGCGCTTATTAGGGTGTGTCTTATTCTTGTTGCTAAGTTACAGAAGCTAATGTTAACCTAGGTAGACTAGGGGTTAATATAGGCTAGCTAGAGGGAGCCTAGGACAGTGGCACTAAAGCTCTCTAGTACTTCCTACACTATGTTAGCAATAAAGATATTCTTTATGTCATACGCTTAGAATAGTAGCTTAGGATCCTTAAAGTAATTAACTATTTATCCTAAGGACATAGTAACCTTAAGGGAGCTATAGTGCTACTATATATTATCCTATATATTACTAAGGTACTCAGTAAGTATAGGGAAGCGTAGGTAAAGCTAGCCTAGCTTATCGCCCCTCTTTAACGTGGCTATATTTACTAGACCCTTGTACGTTAAGCTAAATCGCTCCTAGTTTAACTACAACTTAGCCTTTACTATAGCGAATAAGGTGGGTATTTCCTATATATAGAAGGGCAGAATATACTAGCGGATAGCTAGTAGTAGGGCGCTATTCACAAAGTTAGCCTACCTTTAGTAGCTTAAGATAAAAGCCTAGCTACCTTACCTAAAGCTAGGCTTAATATGCGCATTAGGGAAAAAGATAAAGATAGAGAAGCTAATGCTAATACCACTAAGGGCTGTTATATAGGAGCTAAGATAGGTATAACAGGTCTTGCCTAGTTAGATGCCATAGGGTTAGATTACCTAGTTACCTTAAACTAAAAGTATATAGGGTAGCACTAAGGAGAGGCATATATATATTAAGGAGGGGATAGTAGTAAGCAAGGTAGCACTAACCTAAATACTATTAATGTCCTATACCTAATAAATAGCTATAGTAAACTTATAGTTAAACTCTTACTTAGTGGCCTTTAATAATATAGGTAGTTTTAATACTAGTCTAATACGCGCAGGCCACAGGTTATCTTCCTTAGCTTCTACCTAGACTACTACGGGTGCCTATCTGCTAGTTAACCTAAGGGGTTAGCTACTAGTAGGCGGATAATATGCTTATAGCTAAGGCTAATAAAGCTTGCTACGCGGCAGAAGCTATTAAAGGGCAAGGCAGCTAGCGGTATAGTAGTGGTGGCGATGCTGCTAGCGTTATGGCCATTGCCCTTATTCTTAGTATTATCAATATTATTATCTCAGACCCCCTATAGCACAAGAACAATAGTGTTAGAACATATCTTAAAATATAGCCTTATACACTAGGGTTTGCCTGTGTAAAAATCATTACTATTACTATCACTATTATTAATATAGCTTATATAGTTATTAGTGAGGCGCTCTCTCGCCTAGTCAGCGATGGCCAGTAACGCGTTGCCAGGCTATTACTAGTGCTAGTAGCGCGGGGAGGGATCACGTTAATGGCGTCAATGCGTGGCGCTAGGGGGATTGTGTTAATAGCGTTAATGGGTGGCGTGGGGAGGGGATCGCGTTAATGGCGTTAATAGGTGGCGTTGCTAGCGCAGGGGAGGAGGGGATAGCGTTAACAATGCGTTCCGTTATGGCTAGGACATTAGCTGTAGCATCTCCTCGTTCTCCGATTTGCTAATGTAAGTCTCCTTATTCTCCGATTTGCTAATGTAATAGCCAAAATCTTTAAAATTACCTAAGTTAAAATCCTTGCCATAGTCTGTTCCGAAATTACCATTATTAGCATTAGCATTGGCGTTGGCATTGGCATTAGCATCATTAGCATTAGCGTCGGCATTAGCATCATTAGCATTAGCATTAGCATTAGCATTAGCATTAGCATTAGCATTAGCATTAGCATCGGCATTAGCATCAGCATCGGCATTGGCATTAGCATCGGCATCGGCATCGGCATCTGCATCGGCATTGGCATCGGCATTAGCATTAGCATTAGCATTAGCATTAGCATTAGCATTAGCATTAGCATTAGCATTAGCATCTGCATTGGCATCGGCATCGGCGTTAGCATTGTAACCGCCTAGCTTGCCGCTAGCTAGGCTGGCCGCGAGGTCCGTGGTGGTCATTACCTTAACTTACGGCTAGGAGGGCTTGTTGCTGGCTGGCGTGCCACGGTCACTCACTAGCT
The DNA here is from genome assembly GCA_023658535.1 of Epichloe glyceriae. Lineage (NCBI taxonomy): Eukaryota > Fungi > Ascomycota > Sordariomycetes > Hypocreales > Clavicipitaceae > Epichloe > Epichloe glyceriae. The sequence continues at coordinate 3,607,322 of CP098295.1, read as the reverse complement.
TAATATCCTGTAATATAGTGGTAATAGAGTTAATGCCACACTTATGCTTTATCTTTTCTCCTAACGCTAGTAGTATTACTAAAGGACGCTAGAGGCAAAGCTACCTGCCATAACTATCTAGGGTTAGAGGCTAGGTAATAGCTCCTTTACTAAGGGCAATAAGCAATTAAGAGGTAGCGGTAAGAATAGCACTAGTAATATAGTACTACGGTTACTTAGGGTTGCTTTAGCAAGCCTTTAGGATCTCCTTAGTTACATAGGCTACGTATCCTAATCTACTACTTCTTAATCTACTACTTCCTACCTTTTCTTTGCTTAATATCTTTACTACCTAGTATTTTTATACTCTTACTTTTCTTTAAGGTTAAGTAAGGGGTAACTATAGCTACGCTTTAGGGCGCTTAATTTAGCATTAAATGCTAAGTTAGAGGGTATTTTAGATTAATTTTAGTTTTAATATTACTATAAAGTAGGATATTCTTAGAGGTTCTAAGTAATTTACTATAGATAAAGGAGGCATAAATTCCAAGATAGTTAGTGTATTATAATAAAAGCGCATGTAAAAATAATATAGAATTAGGCTATTATTAACTCTTTCTTATAGGTTAGTCTATAAAGGGTTTAAACTCTAATCTTGCCTTTCTTATATAGGAGGTCCTTGCTACTGCTAAAGGTCTAGATAACTACTAAAGGATTAATTATATAATTCTCCTATCTATAACCCTGCTGCCTCTGCTCCTAACACTTCTAGCACTCTTATTCTAGATCTTCTAAATTACTTTATTAGAATTTGTAGACCTAAAGCTAATAGGGCTTTATTAAGGCTTATAGGCTAGTTACGTGAATAGAGTAAAGGTATAATAAAGGTGTCGCTGCTATTAAGCTAAAAGGTAGGGGTGTGTGCTTAAAGGTTTTAATCTCTAGCCTCTTACATTCTATGTGTGCAGCCCTTACTACATACGCCCTCTAGTGTGCACATGACTAGCTTGCGGCTAGGTTAGTGTGACCTGCCACTAGACCCTATTATACATAATGCCATTGCCTTAGTTACCTCTATTGCCTCCATAACCCTAATAGGCTGCTGTTAGGATCTGCAGACCTAAAGCTAATAGGGCTGCTATTAGGATCTGTAAATATAAAGCGAATAAGGCTGCTATTAGGGTCTATAGACCTAAAGCTAATATAACTACTATTATCTTCTTAAAGATAAATATAATACGTAAGAATAAAGAAAGTAATAATTAATATCTTATTATTCTTTTCTTATAAATGTATAAGCTAGTTAATTTTATAAGTTCCTTATTTTTCTTAATAATCTTAAGGATATAGTAGTAGTAGTAGGTAAAGAGTAATAATATAACCTCTCCTTCCTTCTAATATAGGTAATAAGTAAGTATATAATCCTCTAGAGGCCTATTCCTACTGCTAAGCTACGGGTGCTACTAATTATATAATACAGTTTAACGCATATAATATAGTTCTGTGAGGCTAACGTTTACCTAAACGCCTATACTTCCTACTAGGTGTAATAGCAAAACCAGTCCTAGTTATTGCTAAGCATTAGAGCTTAGAGTTCTTAATATCTTCCCTCTCTGCCTTATTGCTAAATTAATTATTATAATATGTAACCTCTATATAGTCTTAAATCTAGTTATTAACACAAAATCTTAGATTACTTAGATTAGCTATAGCCGCGGACGTAAGGGGCTAGTTACTAGGCTTTATTATTATTAGCTCTGTTATTAGGTCTAGTAGTGCCTCTAACCTAGTAGCTAGTACCCTATTAGAATAAGTCTATAGCTCTAGGGGCTAATATATCTAGCGGATTCTAATGCCTATAAAGGGAAGAATAAAATAGGCAAACGCTAAGGTGAAATTAGGGTTGCTATCTTTATTATACTTTACTATATAAATAAAGGAAGGAAAGTAATAAAGGGTAGCTATAATGTATCTGTAATAGTAGCTAAGTATAGGGTTACTACAAAGAGTTAGTCTATTCTAGTTATAATATTAACCTATAATGCAATAGCTAGTGTATGTATTATCTCTATCCTCTAAGTTATAATAAAGTTTACCTATTTACATACCCTTCTAAAGGCAGGAATTATATATATTAGGAAAGAAGATATAATTATGCAAAATATTATAACCTAGTTTGCAGAATATATGCTAGCCCTATACCTAGTAAAACTTAGAGAAGGGCGGAAGCCTGTCTATTTATATAGGGGATAGAGCTAGGATATTAAGGGTATATGCTTAAGATATTTAGCTAGAGCTAGGTAAGAGTAATAAAGAAAGAAGTATAATAAAGAAGGAAGGAAGAAGTTAGGTAATAAAAGGTAGGACTTTTCTTTTAGGATATAAAATTATAAGATAAAAATATCACGTGATTTTACGGGATTTTTACTAGAATAACCCTCCTAGTTATAGTAATAGTATAAAGAATAGAATAAGTAAAGGTAGTGGTATTATAAATAAAAGAAAAGAGTAAGGGATTATAAACCTTTATTCTATCTATAAATTAGAGTAAATGTGTAAGGACCTTCTTTAGACCCTTTTAGCCTTATTAAGATTTACAGATCTTAACTGTAGGGTTTGCAGGGCCTAATAGAAGAACTTCTTCTATGTATTTTCTATGTAATAGAACGTCGCGCGTTTGCATGTATTTAAGCCTTGCAATGCCGCAGACTATGTAAGTCCCTTATCTTCTTAAGTAAATGACAAAGCAGGCCCTAGCCTGTTTAATTAGCTAATCTAATTATAGACCTTAGAAAGAGGCCGGAAAACGCCATTTCCCTTGTTCTATATGCTAATGTATGCGCGCAAGCGTGGGAGGTGCTGTTCTATAGAAAATGCGTGTAAGAGTACTATCTCTTTTGTTTTAGGATTAGCTTTGCTTATATAATAAAAACCGCTATTCTATATTTTACTACTTAAATAAAAGAGACTACTAGTATTAGAACAAATATTATATTAATTCCTTTATAGCCGCGGGTGTGGCTAGCGGTAGGTTAGCTCGCGCGTATGCGCGTGCGACCCCCTAGGCGCCCGCAATCTGGCCATATAATAGGGCAGGGCCTATAGCCACGTAACCCACACACAGCGGCCTTTTATTCTCATAAGAGTGCCCTCTCTTTTAACCTCTTGTTCTTCCCTTTCTTAGATAGCCTAGAATAGATAAGTAAATGTAATATATACTATCTATTCTCTATCTCCGTCCCTATATAAGATAGGAGTCCTAATATTAGGAACCCTATGTAAAACCTATAACTAGTCTTCCTAAGCGAGGGACCTTCTTAATGGTTTTTAATTAGGTAAAATAAAGCGCCTTATATACATTTTATATAGGGTATAGATTAATATATCCTAGTGTGGTGCACTTAAATAAAGCGCCTTACATACATTTTATATAGGGTATGGATTAACATATCCTAGTGTGGTGCACTTGAATAAAGTAACGCATAGATATTGTACAAATGCCCTTATTAACACATTCTAGCGTGGTGTACTTAAATAAAGTAACGCATAGATATTATACAAATGCCCTTATTAATATATTCTAGCGTAGTGCACTTAAATAAAGCGACGCATAGATATTGTACAGATGCCCTTATTAACACATTCTGGTGTGGTGCACTTAAATAAAGCAACGCATAGATATTGTACAAATGCCCTTATTAACACATTCTAGTGTAGTGCACTTAAATAAAGCAATGTATAAATATTATATAGATGCCCTTATTAATGCGCTTCCTAGCGTGGTACACTTACATAAAAGGAATGGATATAGATCTTATAAATAACACTTCTTAATTAGCTATATAGAATAAAGCACCTTATATATAAGGGGCTTCTTAATTAGGTGTATGTAAATAAAGTAGGCCTACTTAAATAAAGTAACTCACACACCCTAGTAAAAACCCCGTATCCTTGTCTCCTTACTCACCGCCTTAAATGTAAACCCTTTTTTTCTGCCTACAGGTATATATGCGTGCACGCCGAATTTCGCGTGCACGCACAAGTACCGCGCGCGCGCCACCGCGAGTGCGCTGCCAAACCCTAACCCTAGATGCCCATCCGATGGTGTTCTTACTTACATAGGATTATCTAGGGCTAGCCTTGCCTCCCGTTCGTCTCTAGGCTACCTTTAGGGTCTTATATAATTATAATTACTATAGCTTATAATAACGTGAAACTAGTCTTCCTCTCTATAGCCGTAGCTGCATATTAGTAATATTACCCTAGGCATACCTCTATTAAAGAGGAATTTATTTAGCCCTATCTTCCCTATGCGTAGTTATACTATTATTAAAGAGATATGTTTATTTAGGTTTATATAGAACTTTTATATCTCTTTTAGGTTAGGGTATAGTAAGCAGTTCTTAGTAGGTTCTCTAGCGTGTTAGCAGCGGCCTAGGCGCTCTTTATTATGCTATATTTCCCACCTCTTATTTCACTTATTATATAAGTTTACATCTAGCTCTTCTTCCCTTAGTTAGGTATATCTAACTCTCCTATAGTATAGTACAGTCTTAACTAACTATAAGGCAGTTTAGATTATCTTTACTATTTTATTATTAGTAATTCTCTCCTTAAACCTCTATTTAACTATATTTAGGTATAGGTTAAGTGGTAGCACTGCTATTTTTACTTCTAGCTATATAATAGGGGTAGCTTTAAACACCCTTATAATAACCTAGAGGTAAGCTAATTATTCTATTATAAAGTTTTTTACTATTTCTTTAAGTTTCCCTCTAGCTTTAGTTAGGGTATAGTATACGCTTACTCTATAAGTAATAATAGGTTAGACTACCTATATGTAAAGGAGTCTAGTGTCCCTAAAGCTATATCCTTATACTAAGGCTAATAATGTAGTAAGGGTAAGCCTTTACTAGGCTAATTTTCCCTTAAGGATATTCTTATAAGTACTCTAGTTAAGTTTTCTATTTACCTATACTCCTAAGAATTAGTAAGACTTTATAGGTATTATCTCCTTATCTCTAAGTTAAACCCTAGTCTAGGGGGTTATTAGGATTTGCTAAAGTGTATAAGCTTAGTTTTTAAGGGGTTAAACTTTACTCCTACTTCCTTTACTTATTTTTTATATACCTTTTAAGTAGCTTTAAGTCTTTTCTATATCTATACTATATTTTTCTAAATACTATAATATTAGTGTTATTTATAAATCCTATTACTACTATACCTAGGATAGAGTAAAGGTATGTATATAACTTAGCGGAGTATAGTAAGAAAAGGATAAGGGAAAGTAAGAAGCCTTATAGAGTGCTAGCCTTAATCTTAAATAGTTATAATAAGTCTTTATTAAAGCTAAGCTAGCTTATTTTACCTATAAGGAAGCTTTATATTACTATTACTAGCTATAGCAGTACGCTTATCTTAACTAGGAGGGTAATAAGGTAAGGGTAGCTAACTTTATTAAAGGCTATAAATATATCTATTTAAGCTAGTAAGGTAATACTGCCTTTCCCTAGGCCTTTTACATGTATTTTATTAAGGCTTTTATTATGGTTTCTATTAACCTGTTTCTTCTATTACTTATTTATAGTTCTAGAAGAAGGTTATTTACCTTAGCATAGCTTATAAGCTACCTTACTATTACTACCTCTATAATCTTGCCTATTATATTAAGTAGTAATATAGGCCTTTATACATTAGCTCTTCTTATCTTCTTTGTTATCTTCCTAGGTTTTCTAATTACTATAACTCTAGTAGTTTAGAAGTGGGCTAGAAAGTATTCTATTTCTAGGATAGTATTAAGTAGCCTTATAATTACATCCTTTACTAGGTTATTACAGGCTTTAATAAGGCCTGCTAGGAGTTTATTATCTTCTAGGGCCTTCTAGCTAGCTATGCCTAAGAGAATATTTATGATTTTAGCTCTTATAAATTACTCTTAGGCTAGAAAAGGGTATTTTTAAGTTTAGGGAAGGAAAGGTTAGGGATATAGGAGAGGTCTACTATTAGTTTAGGGAAAATCTTTATGTAAGGACTTTAGCTTTATTAGTGTGTGCTATAGCTAGGTTAGGGTTATTTTTAGTTCTCTCTAAGTCTAGTATTCTTAGGAGCTTAGGGGGCCTAGCTCCTAAGTCTAGCCTATCTCTCTAGTCTTTAGACGCCTCTGTCCTTTTCCTATATATTAGTCTTTTTAAGGGCTTCTCTCTATATATTCCTCTTTTTCTCTCTAATAGTGCGTTCTTAGTTTATCTCTGCCTCTTTATATATGTTTTAATTTATATTAGTCTTGCGTTATCTCTATGCCCTCTTCGCTTACCTAGCTTTAGCCACTACTTCCTTTGCTTTTCTAGACCACTATTCCTCTAGCCTAGGGAGGCCTTAGGGCCTTCTTAGTGCTACTCTCTTTACTATTTATTAGAGGTTTATAATAAGCTATTTTATATATTAGTCTATCCTATCTTAGTTATAGGGGTTTAGAGCGAGTTTAGGCTAGAGTTATACTAATGCTTTTGCTTTTATAAACGGTTTATTTATTACTTACTAGTTATATCTTATTATTAGTGGGGTATAGTTCTAACTGCTAGAGTTAATGCTAATTAGCTATAGAATATAGTTAGAGCCTAATATATCCGCTATGCTATTATAGTAAACTTATATATTGTGCAAAGCCTAGGCTAGATTAATTATACTATCTCTGTCTTTATTATACTATCTAGTAAGTTCCCTTAGGGCATTACTAATCTAAGTTACTACTAGCTAGTAAGCTTTAGTAACTCTTTTACTCTATTACTAGTCCTATTATATTTATCTTATAGTAAGTATTTTTAGTTAAAATTACCTATAAAGACGCTTCTTCCTAGGGCTTTTCCTTATTAATTATGTAAATAAGGGTGTTTTATTTATTACTATATTTTTTTAAGTAAAGGGAGTAGATATTTATTCCTTAGATTTCTATAAGTAACTAGTTAGTGCCTCTGCAGGCTAACTATAAGCCTACTCTGTGTTTCTTATTTATATATACTACATTCCACCCCTTATAATATGCGAGTTAGAATCTAGCAAGGCCTTGAGCTAGGGGCTATACTTATCTTATGTATTCCTATTCTTAGATTACTATCACGTCTATATTAGTCTAGTAATGGAGCGCAATGTGTATAAGGTTATTCTTCTTATTTATATTCTAGAAGAGGATATATATTATTATTATATAGGTCTAGGAGAGAGAGGTTTATTACTATCTTATACTAGCTCTATTCTAGCTTTAATTAGCTTTACGTATCTTCTAATACTACTTACTCTAGGCTATCTAGTATTTTATTCTATAAGTATTAAGTAGCCTCTTTTTTTCCTAGTAAGGCTAACTAGTTCTAGTCTCTTCTAGGGTAAGGCTAGGCTACTAGCTAGTAATTAAGTGGTAAAACAGGAAGGGCGCTCCTAGTATCTTACTTTTACTATATTTTATTTTTCCTTAAGGGTTAGGTAAGTCCTAGACTACGCTAGGTATGCCCTAGAGTAAAGTATATACTTCTCTTATAGTTATCCTATAGATATAAGGTAAGATTTTTTACCCTCTTTATAATAGCTAGCTCTACACTTACTATACCTTAGGGCTGCTTTATAGAATTTTGCTATATAACTTATTTAGAAGTAGTTATAGCACTGCCTTAGCTGCAGTAATTTATTATAGGGTTTAGTCTAGAATAGCTTTGCTTTATATACTATTCTATCTTTATATATCTTATTAGTGTTATTTACCTTAGCTAGGCTAAGGATAAGGGTAGTTCTTAGTGTGTTTTTGCCTTTAGGTTATCTTACTATTACCCTAATTATATTTATCTTATTTGCTTTTTCTATATTTACTAAGAGGTTTTTTACTAAGGTATATTTTATAAGGAAGCCTTTAACTATAACACTTAGGATTTAGTAGTAAAGGGTTACTTTTAGTCTAAAGGCAGTAGTAATCTATTTTTAGTTAGTCCTATACTAGAAGGCGTTTCCTTTAAATATAATAATTATATCTTTTCTAGGGAGTCTTCTAGCTATAACTACTATAGTTTAGCTAGTGGCTTTATTTACTACTATAACTATATCTTCTATGCTTCTAGTCTAAAGTGGTTCCTAGATAGAGTTACCCTTAATAAGAACCTCTTTATCCTAGTGACTTAGTATTTAAAGGGAGGGGGTTTAGGTTTAATTATCTTTACATTAGCCTTATAGTAATACTTGCCTAGGTAAGGGGAGTAGTGTTTTTATCTACCTCTTTAATAGCTTTTTAATAACTTCTTTAAGGGCTTCCTTTATAGTGTGAATATTACCGTTATTATTTATCTCTGCTTTCTTAGCTTAAGTATAGCTTGCTTTTAGGTCTATAATAGCCTAGGTAGTGTTCTATACCTTAGATAGTTTGTTACTAGGGATAAGGCTAGTAATTGTTTTATAGTATTTTTATTCTTCTAGGTATTTAAATTAAATCTAATCCGCCTTTAGGTCATTATTACATCTCTAGACGTTAAACTATTCTTTGCCTACGTTTAGGTAGTAGTAGCTCTATGCTAGCCCCCTTTCTCCTTTATTAATTACTATTAGCGTCTTCTCCTCCTACCTGCCTCTAGCTCTATTATAATGTAATATTATAGGAAGGGGTAAAATAGGGTGAGGATTTCGATTATCTTATTGGTTTGGATTTTAGAGGCGATTTCGGACCTGTAGGGCGGTGCGGAAAGATTCGCAAAGGTATACCTAATTAACATAAGATTTATAATTATACTAAGGAAGAAGTTTATCTTAGTCCCTTTTATTCTTTAGTAAGAGTAGCTAATAATAAATAAAAGCCTAAACCTTAAAGAAAAGTTTAACTCTAGTAGCTAGGTCTATCCTATTATTCTTCTCCTTAGTAAATTCTATTATATAAGAAGTTAACTACTAAGCCTTATAATCCTTTATAAAACCTCCCTATAATAGTAAAAGTTATTACTATCCTCCCTTACTAAAAAAGACATATTTTTCCTATTTCTTTCCCCTTTAAAACCTATATATTATAATAGTTAACGTAAAAAAATAAATATAAGCCTTTATAAGCTAAGAAAGCTCTTAAGTAAGAGAGGACTTTATAAAAGCTATTAAAGGTATTAGGGAGATAGAGTAAATATTCTCCCCTTTTATATATCCCCTAGACCTTATATAAATATATTATAGAAGATTTATTCTATAAGGTTAAAGAGTTTAATATTAAGAAAGATAATATACCTAAGGCACTTACTGCTTATCTCCTTACTAGAGTTATAGATTATAAAGTAAGAAAAGTAATAGGAAAAACACTATTTATAGAGTTTACTTAGGACTTTAATTAATAAAGAGAAAAGACATTCCTTAAAATACTAATCCTAGTAGTAAAGTACTTATAGGATTATCTTATAAATAATAGGGTATATATAATAATTAGCTAATTAATAAAAGTACTTATTAACCTTTAAGAAGTCCTTAACTAAAATAAATTCTATTTTTAGTCCTAAGAGAAAGTTAAAGATATAAGAAAGAGGTATATAGAATTCTAAAGGAAACTTTAGAATAATAATAACTTCTTAAATAATTTTCTTAATAAAGGAGATATTCAAGAGTATTATAAATTAAAGACCTCTTACTCTCTTTATTAAAGCTTACTAAGCGTTACCCTATTAAGATAATTACATAATAATAGGTATAACTTCCCTATAGGAGGTACCCGCTAATATATACCTCCCCTATAGCCTTAAACCTATATAGCCGCTTAATAACTATAAACTACACTCCCTCTTACCTAATAAAGAGTAACTTCTATTAATAATTTACTTACACCCTTATAGCCTATAGTAAAATAGATAATTAATCTTATAAAGATATATATATTAGAATAGTAATATAGTGCTAATAACTATAATATCTTTAAGTTAAAGCTATAAACCTTTAAGAGAAAGTATAAGATCTTAGATATTAAATAAAAGCAATTAAGCTATGTATTTAAGGTTATACTTAAAGGAAAGCCCTCTAATTTTACTTAGATTACCTCTTAAAACTAGAGAACCCTTAAGACTTAGTAACTCTAGTTATATAAATAAAAAGAGGTTTAAGACTAAGAATATAAGATAGAGATATTTTCTTAAGTAGTACTAAACCACACTCTAGAAGATTATTAGTAAGAACTAAGATAAATTAAAGATAGAATGCTTTAATAAACTTATAGAAAAACTCTTTATCTTATAATAGGCTATACCTAATATAAGTTAATCTAAATAAGCACTCTAGAATTAGATTATAAATGCTTATAATAGAATCCTAGAGTGTAAGAGCTATATTACTAACCCTCCTAATAGCCTCTAATAGTTCTGTAAATAAGTACAAATAACTATCTATCTTATTATAGAAGAATCCGGTAGCTAATATTAATTCCTTACTAACACTAAAACCCTAGACTAATTCTAGACTAATAGAAGGTATAATAGTAAAGGCAAAGAGTTATAATACCCTCCCTAAAGGCATAAAGGAATATAAGGACCCCCTATTTAAGGAAATACTATATATATAGTAAAGAGAGATATTAGTTAATAAAGCACTTTAAGGAAGAATAAAAGAAGGCATACTAGCGGTTTAAGAACTACTATATAGTTAACTCCTTATTATTCTTATAAGCTTTATATAACTTATTCCTTATATAGTATAAAGGAAGCCCTAGTCTAGACCCTGCTTCTTAACCCTTTAAAGATAATAAGGTTACTTAGTATATAGTAAGCCTTAGATTTAATAACAAAACCAAAGGGAAAGATAGACTAGTGCTTATAAGCTTCTTTACATATAGTGTAACACTTAATAGCTAGAGAATAGTTAAGATCCTCACTAACTAGGCGATAATATATAGATTAAGTAGAAAGAGCCCTTTTAATGTAAGAATAGCTAATGAACCCCTTATATATTCTTACTTAAAGACCGCTACTTATCTAAGGTCTTCTAAGGCATTATACCAGATACTAGGGCAGCCTAGTATTTAATAGTAAGCCATTTGTAATTCATTATATTGCAACAAATAATACCAAGGATTTAATTTAATAAAGCAAGAGCTAGCAAAGCAGTTATTAGATTTAGAGGAGGCACGCTAATTATCTCGCTTAGGTTAGTTAATATGCCTACTCCCTTTAGCAAAATCACGTTTTATATAATACTCACAAACACCCCTTTCTTACTATACCTTAATAATATAGGCTGATTAAAAATTAATTTTATTACTACTAAGAATATCTTATAGTAAGGAAGCATTAAAGTCCCCTAGTATGTAAATAAGGGCACGTGTAAATACTATTAATATAAAATAAGGCATTAATAGTATAAAACCACCTAACTAAAGTTAAATTACGGCGCTTATATTGCTAATTTAGTTATCTATTAGTTCGCTAGCTTTATAATCTCCTATGTAACTTAGGGCATAAGATTAAGATTAATACTATTAAAGTAATAATAAGGGTTTACTACTAATATTAAATAAACGCTAATAGCCTCTATTACTTTAAGTTTACTATTAAGGATAAATATACCTTTAACTTTAAAGTAATAGTAAATATTATATACCTTAACAGCAACTACCCTACCCTTTATACTATTAATATAGCTATAGCTTTTAATACAGTAAGATTCCTTAAAGATATCTTAGCTAAATTAATATAGGAAGCTCTTAGGGTGTGCTAGATTAATGCATACTAAGGACCTCCTAATTAGATTATTACTAATACTAGCATAAACTTCTACGGTAAGGAGTTTTATTAATTTGTGGTATTAATGTTAATCTCTGTAAAAGAGATTCCTATTAAGGCACACTATAGCATTAGAAAGGTTAAAAGATATTATAAGCCGCTCTAAAGGGCCTATAATATTATCTAGCGTGAATGCCTAATAACCCCTAAGCTAGTTGCCTTATAAATAGCTATAAAAGCCCTTAATAACACTATAGGACTAAATAGCCTTATTCTAACTCTTCTTATCTTTAGTGCCTACCTGTTATGGACTGGCCCTAAGGCAACTGCTGTTAGGCGTTAATATGATATTGAGAAACTTGAGGAGGGAAGAAAGGAAGGTAGGAAACCTATCCCTTCCTGTGCCCCTTATACTCCTTAACTGTCCTAAGCTATCCTATCTGTCCTCTTCCTATCCCCTTATTATCTTCATACCGCTTCTTCCTATCCCCTTGTCATCTTACCTCCGTTCCTTACTATTTTACATTCAGCCTTATCTTTATCCCCTACTATCCTATATTTAGCCTTAATCCCTACCCTTACTGTCTTAGCTTAGGCCCTTACTTATCTCCGTATTGTCCGCTGTTAGTCCTCTTATTATGTATGCTATAACTAATGCTTAGGCAAAGCCTAAGCCCTTACATACATCCTTGCTTACCTATCACAAACCCGTATAGTAGAAATAAACCCCGCGTCTATACCTGCTAACTTTAACCATTTGTTCCCTGTCCTATTATGCCCTTTCTGTGGTTAGCGTCTTTGTTATTTGTTATTGTTATTAGGTGGTGTGTGACGCGTACCCCTCCCCACTAGGTTATGGAGACTGTCTTTACCTATCGCGTTTGCTTTTCGTTATTAGGCTAAGTGCGTGATGTGTGTTCCTAGCCCCTCCTTTATTATTGTGGTAACCTTAACCCCTCCCTTACTTATCCGTAACCCCTCTAACATAGTTACGCTTCCTGTATAAATATCCCACTTTCTTACCCCTTATATAGCCCCTCCTTTCTATATACTACCTCCCCTTAACAATATTACAAACTTTTTGTTTCCCCTATCCAGCTCTTTACATTCCCGTTAAGTCCTTATTCGTTCACTTGTTAATATGTCTCGTTTGCGTTATACCTCTAACGTCCCTCCGCGCGTCCCCGCAACGCCTCCGGCTCGTGCTATCAGTAAATACCTTATAGAGGGTGATTCTAATAATAATAACTATGCTGCTCCTGCGTTAGTTTTTCGTCCCTGCGGCCCTTATATTAAGCGGTCTCTGACCACAGGCGTGCTAAACTGTTGTCCCCTAAGAGTGGAGGCTCTTGTCCTCCTTGCCGGCATAACTATATAACCTATGTTTAGTTAACCAGGTTTTTGTCTACTAACCTAAGGCTTTGACGTGCCCTTAAAGACCTCGAAGCCGCCATTGTAGCGGGTGATTATATTGTGACGCCCGGTGTTGCGAAGACCCCAACATCTAAGCGTAAGATGCCCGTCCTGTCTTAGGACTTTCATGCCCTTGTAGGCAGATGGACCGCGCTTCTAAATTAGGCGTAGTTTAATCCGGCCCCTGTGCGCTTAGCCCTTAGCCCCTCCCCTCCTCTAACGCCCCCAGGTTAAATCTGACAGGTTTTAACATCGTGCCCTTTGTAGGCGGAAGTCCCTTAGCCAGCCGTTAGATAGGAGGCGCCCTCTAATAGGTCACTAAAACCTTGTTCTAGCAAAACCAGCAGCTTGTGAACGGCATCTCTGCTATATGGGAAGAGTTTTGTAAGCACTTGGCCGCGATTATTAAAGCGTTGTCTCCCCACCGTTATGGGGTCGCTTAAAGCCGTTTCTAACTTATTAAAGCTAGCGATAATTCGCCCTCCCGCCGCCATCAGCGACATTCCTGTAATGCCTCTGGTACTGGTCCTATTGATTACTATCTCTCCCGCACTATTAGGCCTGTTTGCGCTCCTCTTGTAACTAGCAGTACCTAGGGGGTGGTCCTCCTCCCCCTACACCCGCTTCATGCCCTCTAACCATTAATCCACTTAGGCTATTTAGAGCCTAAGTAGCAGCAGAGGACAATAACATTGCTCCTAGTAGGTAATATCTTATGCCCCCTAGGCACTAATTAGAACCGTCTTACCCCGACCCGTATTAGGGGTATGAGGGCGTGGGGACCTATGATAATAAGAGTGGGACTGAGGGTGTGGATGATAATATCCCCTAGGAATTTGTTAAAAACTTTTAAATTTATATAAGCGGCGATTTGTCTGCGTCCTAGGTCCGGCTTAAGCCTACCTATAGTAGTTAAGTTTGCTATAATTAATTTGGTCCGTTATTATGTTGTGTATCTCCTATTCCTTTTCGAACTCGTTAAGTGCCTGTGTCTTTACTATATTCTCTAGTGGTTCCTATGTTAGCTGTGAGTATCCCGCCTATTTAACTAGGACGTTACGTCTATTACCTCTGCCTAGTGCATTACGAGCCACCAGAATCTGTTCCACGCAATACTCCTTAACAAGCTTGTTATTGTCTTCTAACAGTACCTACTCTAGAGCTGGTTAGGAGTCCTGTAGTTTCTGACTTAGGAGAGGGTCTATTGCTGCTTATTTAATAAGGTCTACGTAGAATACCAGATAGATGCCCCTTAGTATATCTAGTTAGACTATTAGTGGTGTAGGTACCTCTACTACTATATACTTTGCTAAAACCTAGTTAAGTTTCCTTAAGGGGCAGTTTATCTTAATATTCTTAAGAGAAAGCCACACTTTATTACCTACTTAAAAGCGTTCCGCTAGGCATTGTGAAGCTACTATTACGTCCTATTATCATTGCTATACATAGGCTATCGCGGCCTAGGCTAGAAGAGTCCCCTCCTATAAGTGTTCCAGAAACTATATAGCCCTTCCCTTAGGTATTGTAGTAAATGCTAAAAGGTCCGGCTAGGATTAAATAGGTTCTAGGTTGTATCCATATAATAACTTGTTTAGGCTTACCCCTATAATAGAAGAGGTCCTATTGTTTATCGCGAGCTAGTAAGCAGCTAAGTGTTTAGGCTAGTTAAATTAAGAGAAGGAGATTGCTACCCGTAGTATTGCTTATACCTCCTAGTTTACTTATTCTGTGCTGCCATTAGTCTATAGGTGATGTGACGTGGAGAGTAATTAATCTATTCTAACTAGCAAGTATAGCATTATCTAAAACTTCCCTAACCAGTCCGAGCCGCGGTCTGTGATAATAGACTAGGGAACCCTCTAAACCTCTACTAAACCATCTTGAATTGTTCTACATATTCCTTAGCACTAATAGAAGTTATTACCTCTAGCTAGACGAATTTTGAAAGCCTATCTATAATAACTATTAGGTAACGAGGTCTCTCTAAGAATGATGCCAGTAATTCTGTTATAAAATCCATTAAGATCTGTGACTAGAACCTGTTAGGGATTGGTAGCGGTTTTAGCAAGCCTTAACATTATTAATAACTCTTATAACCTCTAAAACAATGGCAATTCCAAACGAATCTGGCGACATCCTGTGACATCCTATCCCAGTGAAACTATCGCTATAGAATCTGAAATATAGTGTTCTAGCTAGGGTGTCCTACAACTAGCAAATTGTAATATTACTAAATAAGAGTTATTATAAGAGGTTCCTATGCCAGCACCTAGGTATAACCCCTAAATTAGAGCGCCCTATGGGCACTGAGTGAGTAATCCGCTACCTGTTCTCTTATTATTACTTCTAGGGAAATTTTCGTGCCCCTTCCTAAATAGCTTTTAGTTAAATATAGTACGTAGGGTCTGCTATAATAGCTTAGTCCTATAATAACTAAAGGTATTCCGTAGCGAAGAGGACCTCTCTAACTGGTGGCGGAGTCGCGTTTAAGATAAGAGGATCCTGATTAGGGTCCTCCTACGAGTCTGTAAGTGATTAAGAGAGTTATGCGATAGTGACCGGTTGTAGTATCTGTCCTGTCCTTACTCCTATACCCTTCTTATCCTACTCCCTTTATGAAAGTGCGTCTAGTTATTAAGCCTACGTGCTAGGTCTATAATATAAGTGGAAATTAAACAGGGCGAGCGTATCTGCCCACTAAGCCTGCTGTTCTATTATTAGGCGAGGAGTGGTGAAGTATTCTAGGTTCTTATGATCTGTGTAAATCGTGAACGGTTATAAAACGCCTTATAGCTCTACTAACCACGCCTTAAGGTAAGAGATAATAGCTAGGAGCTCCTTATTGTGGATAGTGTAGTTCCTTTATAAGGCCAACAAGCTCGCGGAGTAATATATAACTAGGTATATAATGTGGTTAGGTCCTTCCTGTAACATGTAACCTCTAAGGGCTAGGCCTAAACAATCCGCCTTAACTACCGTAGGTTAATCTGGGTCCTATTGTGCCAGAACCGGGTACTTAATAAAAGCCCCTTTTAATTTCTTAAAGGCCTTGTTCTCTTTAGGCCCCTATTAGAAAGGGACATTCCTCTTTATAAGTTATATAAGCGGTGCTACTATCTTAGAGAAGTCCTTAATAAAGTCTTAGTAGAAATTCGCGAACCCTAGGAAGCTTCGGACCCTACGTAGCTTTGTGGGCGCTAGCTATTCCCTAATTACTATAACCTTTGCTAGGTTAGGACGGACTAAATGTCCTGCCATAATAATGTAGCCTAAGTACTAGACTTCCTTCACGGCAAACACAGACTTACTAAGGTCTAGGTACAATCCCACCGCCCTCAAGCAGCCAAGTATCAGTCAGACCTTAGCTATATAGTCCTTCCTTAACCCCCTAAATAGACTAAGATATTGTCTAGATATGCTATAATAAAATCCCCTAACGCGTCCCTTAAGGATTTATTAATATAGCGTTAGAAGGTTGCTAGTGCGCCTGCTAGTCTAAATAGGCAGACTAACTATTTAAATAGTCTGAATCTGGTCCGGAATGCTGTTAAGTGCTCCTCGCCCTCTACTATCCGTAGTTTATGGAATGCTACGCGGACATCTACCTTTATAAACTATTGTGCCCTAGAGAGGGATTGTAGGGTTTCCTTAATTAGAGGGAGGGGTATTAGTCTTGTGCCGTTATCTTATTAAGCGCGCGGTAATCCACATAAAAACGCTAACCGCCGTTTAACTTCTTAACGAGGAGAACTAGGGCTGCGGCTAATAAGGAGCTAGCACGGATCTATCCTTTGTCTATAAAGTCTGTAATTTAACGTCTGATCTCCAGAAGCTAGTCCCTTGGCATGTTATATAATAGTCCCTATAGCAGTGCGGGTTCAGAACTGTCCGGGTTCTTGCGTAGCTAGATATGGTGGTTAAGGGATCCCCTATAAGGGGTAACCCGTCCGCTTTGGTTTTGTTAAAAGGTCCGCAAAGTCCGCTAACTCCTCTAGTAGTGTTAATATATTAGGTTTATTTGGTTATTGTTTTAGTGCTGTAAGCTGTAGCACTATTATTATCTCCCTTAAACTTATGGTAATAAAGCGAGTTATAGTATCTTTCTGTTATTAGGCTCTGCGTGCTTCTGCGGCGTATAAGGCTTTAATAATTCCTTAAACAGGCTTATCTATACCACGCTCTAAGGCTTCTAATATATAAAGACCCTCTACGGCCCCTATCACTAGTTATTATTTTGCTACGTGAATCACTATATCTTATTATTCTAACTATAGCATCCCAAAGATCACATCCTAGGTAAGGCCTGGAATAATATATAGGTATACTAATGACTCCTACTTGTTAATGTTAATCCTGGTGTGTACTATATGGGTAATTAAGGAGGTCTCCTCTTTTATGTGTTTCCCCGCTTTTCCGTTTCCACTGCAGTACGGACTTGTCTCCGTGTTAGTAGTTATATAAGCTTAAGGCCTAACTGTCTTGCTGCTAGTTTGCTAATAGCACTGTAGTAATTGTATCTATAGTTAATCTAAACATTAAGGTAAGAGTATATATTAAAGAGTACAGGAACTAGGAATAGTGGTTAATCTATATAACGTTCTATGTCCTCCTCTGTACTTATGCACTAATTATACTTATCCGTAACTGTGGGCGCTAGCTAGCCCTCCTACCCCTATATAAGACTCTGCTTAGGGGCTACTTGTTTTCCGTGTTATTAGGGATAATTTCCTCATCCACGCTTTCCTTATCCGCCCCGTGTGTGTTAATGTTAACCTGTGGTTGCTAAGGCGGGAGGAGGGGCATCCTAGAATATAATAGCCCTTAACGCTATAATATAAGCAGCACCCCTCCTAGCAGCGTTTAGTCATTTCCGCCCCTAATACCTATTTAGCCCTCTATAGTTTGATATCCTTCTAGGCTTTTTCCTTTTTATCCGATTTCTTTTGTTTCCCTGCCTATATTATTACGGCCCGTACCCCTGTTATTAGCGTGTCGCCGTTGTAGTTGATTTATTAGGGTGCGTGTTAGACCAGCTGCGGTCCGCGTCGGTTCTAATACTTGTCCTCCGCGGCGAGAGACTTAATGTTAACCGCAATGCTGCGGTAGACAGCAACTGCTAGGTAGTAGTCTATCCTACTAACTCCTCTGCTAACCGTGATCTCTCTTATGCGCTTATTAAGTGCGCGTCGTAGTTTAGCTAACTTAACTTCGCTTACCTATTAGGCCCCTCCTACTAGGGAGAGCTTCTGTTTAAAGCAAATAAAGAATGTAGTAAATAATTCTCCTAATCCTTGCTCTATCTAGTTAAGTTCTATTAGGGCCATTTCCTGCCTGTATAGGTTTGCATATAGGGTCTCTAAGTAGTTAAGAAAGGCTTTTAGCCTGTAAGCGTTTAGCTCGCCTGCCTTAAAGTATATTGTAATACAGGCCTAGACCTTAGGTAAAAGTTATTAGTAAATGAACACCTATTAGTCCTTGTTATCTCTAATAAAGTCTATATCTACCTTAAGTTTATGTTCTATAAGGAACTTCTAGGCAGCGAATGTGATTTTATTGCCATTATATAGGTCGCCTATCTGGATCGGTTTTCGTTAAACCTGCGGTGCTATTAGCGTTAGTTTGGGAGCCATAAGTTACACAGGAGGGTCCGTATTAGGAGCTGTTAGTTATGTAGCCGCGTCTAATAAAATGGTAACTTACGGTGCAGGCGTTGGATTTGCTTACACGTTTTGTCGTAAGGACTTAATTGCCCTAGCCTACTATTCTAGCATTAGCCAAAGTGTTTTAAATTAGGCATTATAAGCCCCTAGTGGTAAAGTGGCATCTGATAGGGGAGTTATAGTCCCTAGCCAGTTTGTTTGTCTGGTTAAAGGTTATCTCCTAGGTCTATTGCGTAATCTATTATCGTTTGTTTTAGTAGTCTTTATAGACTAAAGGAAGTTTCTTAAATGTTATAGACTGGCCCTAAGGCAACTGCTGTTAGGCGTTAATATAATATTAAGAAACTTAAGGAGGGAAGAAAGGAAGGTAGGAAACCTATCCTTCCTATGCCCCTTATACTCCTTAACTATCCTAAGCTATCCTATCTGTCCTCTTCCTATCCCCTTATTGTCTTCACACCGCTTCTTCCTATCCCCTTGTCATCTCACCTCCGTTCCCTGCTATCTTATATTCAGCCTTATCTTCATCCCCTGCTATCCTACATTCAGCCTCAATCCCCACCCTTGCTGTCTTAGCTCAGGCCCCTACTTATCTCCGTGTCGTCCGCTGTCAGTCCTCTTGTTGTGCATGCTACAACTAATGCTTAGGCAAAGCCTAAGCCCTTACACTACCTATAGATAATAAGCAAATCCCCTCTATTACTAGATATATTATAACGCGTTATTACTATGCAAAAGGCAATAAAGGAGATTAAACGCTTACACGCTATTTAGAAAGTTAATAAAGCCCTTACTACAAGGAATAGCCTAAATATAGCAAAAACCCTTAACCTCCCGCTTAGATTACTAGTCTAAGTGTAGTGCAATAGTAATGGTTAGTAAGGCCTATATAACCTCCTCTCTATTAATAAAGAGACCTACACGCTTAATCTCCTATAAGGCCTAAAAGCCTTCTAGTTAACCTCTATTAGGCCTTATTATAAAGACCCTAATAAAGAGGGCTTAATACCTTAAGAACAGCTGCCTAAGGAAGAAGGGTAAGAGGCTTAAGATAAGCTAGTAAGCAAGGTCCTAGAGATCCTGCTAAAGAGAAGGCTAGGCAAACCCTGTAAGAACCCCTAGCAATTATTAGGAAGACTAATGTGTTTATATTAGCAAAGGAGAAAGCTAACCTTAACCTTATAATCTAATTGCGTAAGGAAGGCATTATTATAACCCTAGGAAAGCCCTTTAAGCTCTTTACTAAGGCTGAAATTAATGCCTTAATTAACTAAGGCGTGTTCAAATTTATAACCTTTAATAAGAAAGAGCATAGTAGTGTAAGGATCTTTAACTCCTATATTATTAATAAGGTAAAAGGGAAAATAGGCTAGCTATTCAAGAAATCACAGCTTATTATCTAAGGCTTTAGCAATAAGGCAAAGTAAGACATCCTAACACAAGCCCTAATAATCTAACAGGCTAGTTAATGCCTTATCCTCGCAATAGCTCCCTCACTAATAAAGAAAGACTTTGTCTTATAAATTCGTAATATTACGCAAGCCTATATTTAATTATAAACCCTATTAAACAAGACAATCCTCGCTAAGCTCCTAATCCAGATCCGCGACTAATACCCTAATAGAACGATTATAAGGGTAATTAAGCCTCTCTATAGCATTGTGGAGGCTAGAACGTATTAGTAGGTTATATACCATAGACATTATAGAGAGAAGCTCTAGATAGAGACCTTTACATATAATCTATGCCTGCTAGTAATAAAGAAGGAAAGCATTAAGTTTATATACGTAGGTATATAGACTAATAATACATTAGGGCTATTAGATAAGGAGTTCTCTAAAAGGAAGAAAAGTAACTAACTGCTACGGCCTTTATAGCAAAGCTAAAGTAATTCCTAATAGAGAACAACCCCTTACCTTTAATAAAGGGATTATTAAAATAGTAGCTAATGTGGCTATCTCCCTCTAGCAAAAGGGCAAAGTAGTAAGCTTAATATAATCCCACTAATAAACACAAAGTAGAAGTACATTAAATAATAAGCTTAGGGCGCTTACATTACCTTAATTTGCTAACCGGAGGCTTACTATAATCTATCTATTACTGCTTAACACTAGGAACTAATGATTAAGAACGTTAAAGCCCTTAACCACTAGATCTAATAGTAAATAGATAACCTAGAGAGAGGCCTAATGTTTATTTTAATTAACCTTACTAAAGCAAAGCTATATACCTTTATAGATAAGTCCTTTACAAATAATTAGGACCTTACCTTATAACTTAGCTATGTTCTAATTATAGCTAATAAAGACTATAAGGATAGCAAGTTTATAATTAAAGGTAATATTATACACTTTAGCTTAACTAAGAGCAAAAGAGTTACACAAAGTGTGCTTACCTCCAAGGTCTACGGCATAGTGGCTGGCGTTAACATAGCCTACGCGATCACAATAACCCTCGAATTAATCACGGACTAATTAAATATACCCACAACCCTAGTTGTGGTATACATAGATTTATACTCCCTATATAAATGCCTTATTAAGCTTAGTACTACTAAGGAAAAGCGCCTAATAATTGATATTATAGCCTTATAGTAGTTATACAAACGCCGCAAACTCTATAAGATCTAGTGGATTAATAGAGCTAATAACCTGGCTAATGCATTTATAAAGGCATTGCTAAATAAGGCGCTAGAGCAATTTATCTTTAGTAACTAGATAATAATCTGGATAGAAGGGTAGGTAACCTATGCGGAAGAGGGTTACTATAGGTAATAGTATTAGGGAATTAGCCTTAATACTATAAGGGGATATAAAAATCCCCTTAAGGAGGAAGAAGGAGGAGGAACTATAGCCCTTATTAGGCATCTTATGCCTAGAACTACAGCCCTTATTAGGTTAGGTTATAAGAGCTACTCTTATTATTACCCCTAACCTAGTAAGGGCTGCTAGAGACCTATTAAGGCCTTAGTGGCTATTGCGGAGGAACTGTTATAGTGTCTGTGTTATATACACTAAGCATAGGGGAGCAAAGACTATAACAGTGAATAGGGGTAAGGGGGCGGAGGATTAACGCGCGGATATTATTTATAATATAAGAATTAAAGGCTATAGGTAAAGGCCCGCTTAGCCTTTAGAAGGATTATTAGTAATAGGGTGTTATTTTTCCTTATTTCCCTTTATTATATACTTATATAGGGTTTTTATTAAGTTAATCCCTTCTATATTTATCCGCTACTTGCTTTACCTTATCCCCTTTCTTTTCTTTTCTCTTCCACTATTAATATTATGTATTAATAATTATGTTAAAAGAGAGAGTTCCTAGTGTTAGAACAAGCATAATATTAATCGCGCTTAGTAGCCGCAATTGTGGCTAGAAGACAGCCCGCGCGCCCTCGCGTGCGCGCGTGACCTCACTTTCTAATTCATAGTTAGGCCCTGTAATAGGGCAGGGCTTGTAACACGTGACCCACACACGCACAGCTGCCCGTTTTTCACCTTACGAGAGTGCCCTCACTTTTGACCTCTCTTTTCCCTCTTTCTTCGATAGCTTAGAATAGATAATTCACAACAATACTATTCTCAGAGCTCACACATTACGACCCTGCGTAACCAACATGATCCTTAACCTTAGAATTCTCTAGTAAACTACTAATAATAATAAAAGACATAGAAGTGCTTAAAAAGACTAGAGAGTTAAGCTTAAAAATATAAATAGCTTTATTCATATAGATAATGGTTAGGGGCAACCACTATGTGCTAGTGGACGTAAAGGGGAAGGTGCAGCTACGCACTTACCTTGCTTTATATAACCTTTCTTTTACTACTTAGAAGAGTTTTTCTTCTCTTTGCTTTTTTAATCCTAGCTAGCTTCTTTATTATCTTAAACAAGATTAAATTGATCAGTCTTTTTCTTCTCTTGTGTTCCCTTTCGTATTATCAGTATCTTTCTGCCAATGGAACCCAGGCAGTTCCTGGATAACGTATTTGCCTGGGATGGGCCGTTGAATACCGTCGTTACTTCTGGCAGCTAGGGTTAGAGCAGCCCCAAAAAGCCACGAGCTGCGTGGAGACAAGCCACAGCACTAGCGACTGCGATGATAATAGCGACTGCGACAAAAAGCACTTACATACTACAATAATACTAGGATATAGTGACAAAGTAGTGTTAGGCCTGTGTTATTGCCGTCGTGACGTGGCAGATATCTATTGGCTGGCTATTCCGCCGTTGCTGCCTGCCTCTCCTTTCACGATCCTTTTCTTTCACACCCCTGAAATCTCATCTATTGCTTAACACACCGTGAACTAAGACGAGAGGCCATTGCTGGCATAGTTCGTGACAGGACAATGCGGCGGAAAAGGTAGAGAGCGCCACAAGCTCAAGAGAGGGGTTCAGAGCCATTGAGTGAGTACAAAGTACCTCTTTTCCCCGCGCGTTCGGACTTCTCTCAACCCCTCAAGCTCTCGCCTCTTTCAATTGCCTTGCATACCTTGTGCATCGATGCTAGGTTCCAGCAAACTCCTTTCCTTTACACTATTTCTACCCTAGTGCACTGAAGAAAACCACCTCGTAATACCAAGACGAGAACCCTCAAGTCCTTTGAAATTCATGCACGTTGCGGCCCTATTAAAACATGTGTCGCATCTTCAGAACGACCACACGCTTCACCCATTGCCCGGAGAGCTGCACTCGGGTGGACGAAAAGGTCGTCACGGATGAATGCACAAAGTTCAACGAGACCGGGAGGGCTTGCGACAACCCCGAGGTGGTGCATTTCGGCCAGTCAAGGAGCAGGAGCCAATGCGACAATCACAAGGATGAGGGCTACAGTGACCGCAACACACGCTAGTAGTCTCTTATCAGACTGTTGCAGTCTTATAGACCCAGTGGTGGTGATAGCAAAGAGTAGATACAGCGAGTTTAATAACAAAGAGGCGAATTCGCTCGTGTTAGTTAGTGGGCATTAATTATATATACGTGTGCTAGAGTACCGACCCAATCCCCACCCGTCAACTCACTTGAGCCGCCTCGGGTTTTGTAGCGTATAACGCAGTTAAAGAATTAATAGCTTGTTCCGACGTATTCAAGGTCCCATCCCAGCAGCCCCGAATCGTAGCTCCGCAGACCAAGTGGGACACATCGGGAAATTTGCTTCCCAAACAACTTCTCAACCTCCCCTCCTCCAGTAGGTCAGCATAAGGCTCTTCGCCGACCATGATGAAGTAGATGACAGAGCCGAGGGCGAAGATGTCGTCAGTCTTTTCCACCGTGCGATGCCAGCTCCAGCCAGGGGCCGAAATCTCGGTCCGGCCGCAACAGTAGGAACGGACCCAGCGACTGAACTGCCAGCAAAGTCAGCGATGTAAAGATCGAGAGTCGCGTTTAGTATAAAGTTACGCGGTGTGACATCGCAGTGAATAATGTCTACCGCATGGAGTGCTCCCAGCGCCACAGCTGCCTGCAGGGTCCAACGCTGTCGGATCTCCGTTGGAATCTGTGCCGTCTGCTTTATGTAAGTCGCTAGGTCGCCCTTCTCGAGGTACTCTAGGGTTAAGCAGCAGGACTCGGGGTCCCAGTCGATCAATCTAGGAACATACGGGCAGCTCCCAATTCTTCGGTAGATCTCAGCTTCTATCCTCATGTCCCGACGATGACCTTCCTCTTCCTTGGGCGAGTATGGGTTCGACTTTGGGGACTTCACGATGTGTCCCGATGGGAGCCGCTCAACATGCCCTGTTACTCCGCCACCGACTTGCTTCCCTTTCGTGATATAGTAGATGGTGCCGTACGGTACGGTTTCTGGAATCTGAAAAACTGAGTCCGGCCAGTTAGGATGTTCCCTACGCTGCCAAGACCCGGGGATAGGCCTATATGTGATGCGACAGGGAGGCACTGGGGGTCCTAATAGAACTCAGTCAGTGCGTGTCAATAAATTGGAAGCGGTCTCATACAGTGTCTTTCTCGGCTTTAGTCTCAAGTGACCCTATTGATTGTCTGCCTAGGATTCTTAGGAGAAGATTCCATATGCCTGCGCCTTGTGCGATGGCGAACCGCCATACCGCGGCTAGAAATGGCAAGCGACCGAGATATTTGTCGATGAACATTGCGTGGAATTGATATGAAAGCCATCGACGACCTTCGTTCGTTGTCCATCGGTCATATTGATATAACTGTTCAAAGTAATTGCTTGCAAGCGAGCAGAAGACGCGTTGCGTAGCGTCTGGGCGCACGAGAGATGCCGTAGGTCAGGTGACGATTCGAACTTATGTACCTACCTACCTCGGTCAGTATCTGCCGTAACGGGGCCCGTTCCCGCTTCTGGCCCAGGCTGAAGGGGAAGGTGCAGCCACGCACCTGCCCCACTTTACGTAACCCTTCTTTTGCCACTGAGAAGAGTTTTCTTCTCTTCGCTTTTTAATCCTAGCTAGCTTCATCATCTTCTTAACCAGATTAAATTAATTAGTCTTCTTCTCTTGTGTTCTCTTTTAGATTATTAGCCTTTTTAGCGACCACGCTAGGAGACTTAGCAAATAAGAGCTTTCCAAAGCATCCCTAGACGTGTTATTGTTATATTCCCTGCTCTTAACTATTATTATAGTCCCTAATCCCTACTTATTAAAAACGGAAGGGGAATGTACTAGAGGGATAGGAAGACCTCCCTAGCAAATTCCTAGATAGCTAGCGCAATGGAGAATATAGTGCGCTATATTAGTATAATTAAATCAATTGATTAAGTTTATAACACACGTGGCAAAATAATAACACTTTACCACTAAAAACACAGCGACCTCCCCTTATCCTCTGTAAAGAGAGTAGCGTTTATAAGAGACTAGACTTATTTATAAATAATTATATTGAAAATGGAAGGGAATCTAGCTAGAGGGATAGGAAGACCTCTCTGATAGATTCTAACGCGGCGGCTTCTAGAGTTACTATAATATGATAATTCTTTAAGATATAGAGCTTTGATAGTTAAATGTAGTTAATTTCTAGCAATACGGACAATCTAACAAGTAATAAGAGGATTCTACCAAGTCCCCTCATAGACTTACTAACCATATTAGTAGACCTAGGTTACTAATAGGGTCTTATAAGCTACTTTTTATTTTCCACCTAATTCATTTGTATAGGAAAAGTAAAAAATCGACTCACGGCTATACAAACTAGACGCCTATGTGGCCTAACTAAGCACTTTAATAAACAACCCTATTAATAAAATATACTATAAAATCCAGAATAAATCAAGGATTCGAATAGTATATATCAGCCTTTATACAACTACTAGTTCCCTAGTTACAGTCGATTTCAGCTTCCCTATAGGGTAACCTAGTCGGCTTAGTCATACAAGCCTGTGGGTTAGTTGTGTGCAAGAACGCAGGTCACAGCTAAAGCTGCAGGCAACGCTGCAAGCAACGCCTTGTAACCAACGTTGCAACAACGCAACTAGGCAACTAGTGGGCCTATAAAATAGTGCTATAAATAGCATTATTTTAACAAATTATAAGATTAAGAAAATCACTAGCTATAGTTAGCATTGCCTAGTATATAAAAGTGAGTAATTAGAGACTGTAGGATAGGCAAATAGTAAGAGACTTACTGTCTTATACATATTACCACGTTTATTATATTAGATATAACGTTTAGACTATTTACCTTTAATACCTATAGTAACTAAAGCCTAGGAAAACTACATGTAATTACTAGTAAAATAATCTTAATTAGGGGTGCTTCTTAAAGTTAGTATAACTTAGTTAAGGGGGCAGAGTGATTCACTATAGCAACGTTAAAAGTGAAGCACAAGGAAAAGTGAAAAAAGACATCGCGAAACAGGCGTACAAGCGGAACCAATCCTTAACCGGATCGGACCTAGCCTCACCTCCTCACACATAACTAAAAGCAGGTGCTTAGGGTTTATAACACATCCGGGTTAGAAGCGGACTAGACTTAGCTAAAAAGTGAGGCTATAGAAGAGTTAGTAAAAAGTGAAAAAATTGTAAGAATCCTACCACATCAGAATTCACCTCCTATTAGAAAAAGCAAGGAGGCCTAAGACAGAGCCGCCCTAGGCCTATAAGCGTACTAGAAAGAGTAAATCCTTCCTCCTAAACTTAGATTTTACGGATTTTAGGGATAAGGCTAGTAAGAGCTAGCTATAACTTTCCATAACAGGAAACTTGTTAAGCGGCATAGCCCTGCTACAGGGACAGTGCTAACCTAAACACAGAAGCGAGAGGGTTTTCTCCCCATTTATAGGTTTTCCTGTTAACTAACTAGCCGGAGTACTAGTACTAGCAAATATATAGCTAGCTAGCGTATCCAATATATATATATATATATAACTTAGTTAAAGATAATGTATATATAAATAAAGGTAAATGTTATGAACTGGCCTTAGGGCAACTGCAAACAAGCGTTTAAAGTGCGATTACTATTCTTAAAGAGAAAGGAAAGAACTAGATAAGAGATTACTGTTATAGACTTAAGCTTAAGGCTTGGGTCCTTCTCAGGTACAGAAGGGACGCGGAGGGTGCGTGGGAAGGGTGTAGAGAGTGTGCAGGAAGGACACGTGTTATGTGCGGACATGCTTAGGACTTAGGGCTACTACGCGCACTATGCGCACAGACTACGCATAGAGGGGTATATAGCTAAGTGCTATATAATCTCTTATCTAGTTTTTCCTTTCTCTTTAAGAATAATAATTACACTTTAAATGCTTATTTATAGTTACTCTAAGGCTAGTTTATAATATTTATTATTCTTTACTATAAATACTAATAAAATAGTAGTATTATAAGAAGTTATTAAGAGATAAGTAGCCTAAATTACTAATCTTACTAATAGGTAAAATATAGCCCTTATATAAAATCCTATTAAATAAAAGCTATTACTAATAGGCTTACTATTTAATAGTAATAAAGTATTATTCTTAGCCTAAAAGGCCTTATAGGTTATAAATTACTAATAAATTAGGAGTTTATTAGTAATATATAAAATTAATAATGCTTTATTTACTAGAATCTCTTACCTAAAGTATAGGCCTAGGTTACTCCTTACTTTAAAAAGGGTATTTAGTTTATTTTAACTTAAAGCACTTCCTTAAGTACTTAAGGGAAATATTTAATAACCCTTATTAATAGGAGATAGCTCTTACTAAGCTTAATTAGCTAAGGTAATACTAATATAAGCGCTTTAGTAACTTTTATATTTAGTTTAAATAGAAGTTAGTGCTTATAAGTAAGTTAGATTAGGTAAATATAGTAAAGTTATTTAAACTATATACCACACTTAATAAGTAAATAAGAGATTATAGTATTAGCTAAGATATTCCCTAGGCTAACTACCTAGTAGTAGTGGCTTACTTTTAGAGTATTATATTAAATATTAAGTCTTACTAACTAGAGGAGAAGTATTAGTTATATAAGTAGTCCTAACCCGTAGCCCTTATAAAGAGGTCTTACCTATAGGATAAGGATATACCTATAATAGATATCTAATTAGTAAGTATAATAGGGACTTAAAAAGTTTCTAGTAAGGCTTTAGCCTAATATATATAACTAAGTGTAAGTAATAAAGGGGCGTAAAGTAAGTAAAGTAAGTCTCTTAGAAAGTACTAGACACTTACTATAAGAAGAGTAAGTACTTATAATATAGTTCTAATAAGCATTAGGTTATAAAATACCTCTTATACTATACCCTCTGCCTAAAGGAGATGCTATTAGTTAATGTGTGTAATAGAAAAGATATTAACCTTAAGGACTTAAGTAATAAGTTAGGAAAAGAGAAGCCCCTTTATTAAGTTATTTAAATAGGGAAGAGAATTAGAAGCTTAGAGAGGCTTTATAGTATATAGTTATTATTAAGGATAACTTTAAATAAATCTAAAGTAATATAAATATATTACCTTTCTTAGTCCTTATATTAATAAATAAGATAACCTTTTTAAATATATAAGTTAATATAGGATATAATTACTATACTACTATTAGTAAATGCCTAGTCTAAAAGCTATAACTAGAATATATTCCCTTACTAACTAAGAGAATGGTTTATACTATAGTTAGTGTAAAAAGAGGGGGAAGGGAGGATTATAAGAAAAGCTTATTAATAATATATATTATCTGTTTTTAAATAGATATAGATAGATAGGAGATGCTAATTATAGTATATGTGATTCTAGGATTAATAAGATAACTTATCCTAGGGACACTATAAATAGCTTACTATAATATTAATTTAAATGTAAAGTATTATTAGCTTACTATAGGGGTGGCTAATAACCTATAGATTTAGACTATAGCTAGTAAAGGGGTAAAGAAGCCTATAGTATATATTATAGGGTTATTATTTATAGGAATAGTGTAAAGGGTAAGGAAGTAAAAGGAGTATATATAGCTATACACTATAAGCTTATAGGAGATTATATCTATGCTATAGATTAATACTACGCTAAAACCTATAGAGTAGGAACTCTTAGTAGCCTTACTAGAGAAGTTATAAGACTTTAAGGATCTTTTCTAGGAGAGTAAGGTAAATGCTCTTCCACTACACTAGGGCAAGTCTAATTACTACATTTGCCTTAAATAGGATATAGAGGGCAATAAACTAGACTTACCTTAAGCGCTATTATATAATATACTATATTAATACCTCCTAGAGATATATAAGTAAGTAATAGACTTAATAGATAAGGGCTAGATTAGGGTAAGCTTATTCTTAGTAGTAGCACTAGTCCTACTAGTAAAGAAACCTAGGGGTAGCTAGAGGTTCTATATAAACTATTATATACTAAATAAGATTATAGAATAAGACTACTACCCCTTACCTTTAGTAAAAAGACACTACACTCCTTAGCTAAAGTAAAATAGTTTATAAAGCTAGATATATAAGTAGTATTCTATTATATTTATATTACTAAGGGCTAGGAATACTAGACTGCTTTCTAGATATGGTTTAGATTATTTAAGTAGTTAGTATACCCCTTTAGTTTAGTAAGCACGCCTATAACCTTCTAGAGGTATATTAATAAAGCGCTTAGTAGTATCCTTAGGGACTATATTATAGCTTACCTTAATAATATCTTAATTTATTTAAGGGGTTTATAAAAAGATTATATATAGAAAGTCTATAAGGTACTAGCTAGGCTATAATAAGCTAGGCTAAATCTAGATATTAAGAAATATATCTTTACTATAAAAGAGGTTAAGTACCTTAGGTTTATTATTTACATAGGAAAATAGATTTACCTAGATAATAAAAAGATTACAGTCATTAGGGATTAGGAGGCTCTAATATAAGTCTAAGGAGTGCGCGGATTTCTAGGATTTACTAACTTTTATTGTGATTTTATACTATAATTTTTAGATATTATAGGCCCCCTAATTAACCTAATAAAGAAAGGCATAGCATTCCGCTAAATAGAGGTATATAATAAGGCTTTTAAGACATTAAAGTTAGCTTTTATATTATACCTAATCCTTATATAATAGGACCTTAATAAGGATATAGTAGTAAAGGCAGATTACTTAGGAATAGTATTAGGAAATTACCTTTCCTAGATAAATAATAAAGGGGTCTTACATCTAGTGGCGTATTACTTAGCTCGCTTATAACTAGCTTAAAGGAATTATATAATATATAATAAGGAGCTTCTAGTAATTATCTTATATCTTAAAGCGTGGTTAGTAAAGCTATAGAGTATTAGTAGTCTATTTATAATACTCACAGACTATAAGAACTTAGAGTACTTTATAGCCCTAAGGGAGATATTAGAATAATAGGCATAATAGGCAGAGACTCTAGCACTCTTTAATTTTTACTTACACTATAGGCTAGGGACTTAGGTAAGGCAGCTAGATATGTTATTAAGGCGCTATTAGGAAGAGGCATAGTTAGCTAAACTAAAGGCACCTATTATATAATTAGCGATAACGCCTACTTAGTTTAGCTTTAGTTAGGGTTAGCCATATATTAATATTAGGCCTATGTTAGTCTTAGAGAGCACTACTTTAGAGAATAACTTAGCTTTAGAGGGTAACACACTAGAGGGTAGTTTAGCCTAAGCACTAAGTATCCTAGCTAGGGACTCCTTATTTATAAATAAGTACCTCTAATCCCTATAGGATTAATCCGTGGCCTATAATAAGACCTATAGACTACAGCTTAAGGCAGTAAGGGCTAGAGCTTAGAAGTTTCCTAATGCTACTAGTATATAAGAGTAGATTATAGACTATTAGATTAGCGTAAAAGAGGCGCTTTAATTCTAGGGCTAGACTTAGGTACTAAAGTAAGAGCCTCTAACTATAACTTTAATCTAGTAGACTTATAACTTACCCTTACTAGGTTATCTAAGGTAAAACACTACCTTTAAGGCGCTTTAGAGGGACTTCTATTAGGATAGTATATTATAGAATATAGTATAGTTTATACGTAATTACTACTACTATAAGGGATAAAAGAGTTAATAGTTATAATAGGGCTTACTAAAGCTAATTCCCTTACTAGATAAATATTAGTTATTGTTAAAATAATGCTATTTTTAGCACTATTTTATAGGCCCACTAGTTGCCTGGTTGCGTTGTTGCAACGTTGGTTACAAGGCGTTGCTTGCAGCGTTGCTTGCAGCTTTGGCTGTGACCTGCGTTCTTGCACACAACTGACCCACAGGCTTGTATGACTAAGCCGACTAGGTTACCCTATAGGGAAGCTGAAATCGACTGTAACTAGGGAACTAGTAGTCGTATAAAAGGCTGACGTGTACTATTCGAATCCTTGATTTATTCTGGATTTTATGGTATATTTTATAAATAGGGTTATTTATTAAAGTGCTTAGTTAGGCCACACGGGCGTCTAGTTTGTATGGCCGTGAGTCGATTTTTTACTTTTCCCATACAAATGAATTATGCGGAAAATAAAAAGTAGCTCGCAAGACCCTATTGGCGACCTAGTTCTGCCGATATGGTCAGTAGGTCTATGAGGGGACTTAGTAGAATCCTCTCATTGCTCGCAGACTGTCCGTTAGCTAGAAATCAACTATATTTAACTATCTTGGCTCTCAAAGTGAATTATCTATCGTGGTTTAGTTATCTATAGGTCGCAGCGCCCTCTATTGCGCTAGCTATCTAGGAATTACTAGGGAGGTCTTCCTATCCCTCCAGTACATTCCCCTTCCCATTTTCAATAGGTTATGAGCCTGGAAGGCCTATAGATTAACTTTATTACACTGCATTATTCACTGCGATTGCTAGATTTTTGGCTATTAGTTGTGGTTTTACTACACTGTGGGCTCTTAAGATTACGAAGGAAAACCGCTAGAATTTAAAGCTTTTCATCGCCTAGCACCCCGCATCGCAACACTAGACCTTTGGTGTTGAAATTCACTCGCCGCACCTGCAATATAATTTATTGCAACCATCACCTGTGATTTTATTCACAACCGCGACCGTCATTGATATTATCTACGCTGTAGATACGCTGCACTTCCCTCAAAATCACTTCGGACTTTTTAGTATATCCTATACTAAGCTTTTTGACCTATTATATTACAATACATTGCATTGCACTGCGCTGCGCTGCGCTGTACGTTCTATATTACCTATTATTCCTATCTGTGGCTCTTGGTGTTGTGAAAATTTTCTCCCTGAGAATTTTCACCGGCCCGTTTTTGCCCGCGCATACCTTTGACCCACTTTTCTAGCCAGAGGGGCTCCCTTTCAAACAGCCCCGCCACGCATTTTACGTGCGCAAGCAGATTGCATTACAACCAATTTTCTAGCACACGTTATTTGCAACAGGAAGAAAGTCAGAGATTATACACAGGGGTCGAAGATGGCGCCACCTAATTTCAAGGGAAAGGGACCTGGGGCAGGACCTTCCAATCCTAACCCTAACCCTAACCCTAGTAACCCTGGGGACCCAAGTCAGATGGATATAGAAGGTCAACCTATGGCTGCCCAAGCCAGCCCTTTGCAACTAGAAATGCAGAGGCAAATTGAGCAACAAGGCAAGACCTTAACTGAATTTATTCAGCATAGTGAGGATAATCGTATTAAAAACGAGGCTAGCATTAATGATCTTTTAAGTAAATTAACGCAAACCATGTCTGCTATACAAGGTCTTCAGACCTTTTCTAGGCCTAAGGAAGAAAATACTGAGGTACCTAGAGAAGATCTGGCTGCTAGATCTTCACCTGCGCCTGTACTATCTTCTACTAGTAACCTTCAAGCTGCTTTTAATGGAAGCGCTATAAAGGAACTAAATAAGAAAGTACACTCTATTCCTGAGGGAGCTAAGCTAAAAGGCCCTGAAAACTATGATCAGTGGAAGCAAGCCCTGAACATACAATTTAGAGCCCTAGGATTACCTGAATTCTTAGATAATCCAAGCATAGCTAGTCAGCTAGCTGACCCTGACCAGGCTATTCTTTTGATGATATTAAGAGATAGCTGTCAGTCAGGGCCACAAGCAGCTATCTGCTAGCAGATGTCCCCGAAGAAGCCTATAAAGTCCTTATTAGGCAGTATTCGCAGAGTGCTGAAATCCAGCGTGGTACGCTATACTCTAGCTACCATTCCCTAAATTTTTCAAATTATAAGGGATCTTTAGAGGCTTTTAATGCTGATTTTCATAATTTACTAGCTAGACTGCAGCTTTGCAGTGTAGTGATCGCACTAATTGATCAAGTAAATCATTATATTAATGCATTAAAGCAGACCTTTCCTAGTTGGGCTGAGAGACAAAGATTCACTATTAGAGCTTCTAGGGCACAAGGACTGCCTGTAAATACCTTGAATTTACAGTTCCTCATGGCGGACTTATTAGAAGAGCAAAGAGATAAATCTTCCCCTATAGCTAAGGCTCTTAGCTATAAGGCTTCTAATAAAAACAAGGGAAATTCTAAGGACCAGGAAAAGAACACATCTAATCCTACCCCTAAGAAGGACCCTAACGCTAAGAAAGAGCAGGATAAGAAGGATTCAAACCCTTCTAAGGCCTCTAGGAAGAAGCAGAAGAAGAAGAGTGGCACTAGGGCTAATAAGAAAGGAAAGGAAGCCGCGTTTGCTTTAGGCTACAGCCTAGCAACAGGATACGTTAAAGAATTAGATTCTAACGAATCTAGCAGCGATAATAGTAGTGATTCTGAATCTGATTCGGATACCTCTAGTGTCACTACCACTAGTAACACTACTACCAAGCCCGCTTTTAATTACTCTAATAATGTAATTAAAAATTCCCTTCTGTATGATACTGGTTCCTCTTGTCACATTTGTAATAATAGGGCTTTCTTCAGGGATTTCAAACCCCTAAAGAAAGGCGAATGCGGCCCTATAATTACAGCTGGAGGACCTATCTATCCTAAAGGGAAGGGTACTGCTGTATTTAACGTGCTGGTAAAGAAAAATCCACCAGAATATAGGTCTTTAGCTTTGCTAGATGCCCTATATTTCCCAGGCATAGATACAAACCTAGTTAGTGGTTTAACCCACTATCTCTCCGGGGTTATCTTCTGAAAGATCAGCTTTTCCTAGCTAATAAAAGTCCCTGTGGGTTATTAGAACCTACTAAACACGGCTTCTTTTTGCAAGTTAAAGGACAACCAACCCCTATAATTTGCAAGCATCAAACCCACCTCTCCTTTATGGGCTCCCGGATTCATCAACATCTAACCCATACGACTTATATGGGGTTTTCCTACCCTATAGAGGTGCAAATTCCACAGCAGCCTACCCTGGATCCAACGGAATATCAGCGAATTGAAGAAATCGACTCTGAAGACGACAATATCGACAATTCAGCCCTACATCCCACCGGAGCTCCTAGTCAGGCATCTTCTGTTGTAGGGGATTTAGAAGGTCCATATCCTAATGCGTTGGATGACGATAGTGGCCGTCTAGAATCCCCTGAGGCCTGTGATCCTCAAGAAGCCTGGCACGATAGGGAGCAAAGGGATAGTAGCTCTGAAAAGCTAGATTCTAGTTACAAGAAGTTACTAGATTTAGCCCTTCTTTGGCATATTCGATTAGGCCACATCGGCCTCCCCTTGCTAAAGAAATCATCGAAATTAGCTAAAGGGATCCCTGATTTTTCCGCCATCAAAGACAAGGATTTCAACTGCTTAGCCTGTACGCAAACTAAGGCTATTAGAAGACCCAGCAAAAGACCTATTCAGGACCCCCTAGAGTTCTAGATATTCTAGAGGGAGATACGGTAAAAATTGAACCTATACCTCACAATAAGAAGGCCCTAGTCCTTTTCCTTATTGATCGAAAATCACGGTATAAATGGTGCCTCTCATTAGCTAATAAAGAAGGTCAGACCCTTTATAATGCTATTAAGGGCTTTTTAAGGAATTAAAAATCAATATAATTCGTATCCTAGGCATCTTCATTTTGACGGAGGCACTGAAATTAACAACGACCTCCAACAATGGCTGACTTCTAAGGGAATTTGCTTTAGCACCTCCTGCCCTTATATTCACGAACAGAATGGGCTAGTTGAGCGAGCTATTAGGGTTATCCTCGATCGACTTAGAGCTACCCTACAGTGGTCCAAATTGCCCCTGTATCTCTGGTCTTACATCCTTCCAGCCATAGTGGACTTAGTTAACATCACCGCGAATACGACTAAGCCCCTAACCCCTAAGCAGCTATATCTAGCTGACTTAGAGCCTAAGACCACCTATAAGCCTGACTTCTCGAAAATTAGGGCTATAGGGTCTTATTGTGAGGTTCTAATACCTCTGGAGCAGAGATCTAAGCTGCAAAAGCTAGCCCTAGGACCATCCCTGGCCGGTTACTAGCTACTCTAGGTTCTAACGTCTATCTTGTTTATATACCCTCTAAAAGGTCAGTCGTCAAGACTAGCTTTGTAAAAATAATAGAGGATATAGGCTCTGTAAGGATCCCTAAATCTTCAGGGAGTTATCCTTCAGAGGGAGGAATCGATGACTTTCTTCGTGATAGTTATCCCTCGCAAGATAATCTAGAAATTCAGGATAATCCAAAGCCTAAAAATCTAGTCCCCTAGAGAGCAGCCCTATAGAAGCCCCTCAAAAGGCACCTATAGGTAATCCATTAGCTGATTCAGATGCTATGGATGTTGACGATTTCAATATAACTTCTTTTGTTAAGGAGTTATGCTTTAAGGCTCAGGAAAAGGCTAAATCAACTAACAACAGTGATTCGGATACCCCTAAGACCTGGAAACAAGCATTAAAAAGCAAGGATAGTCGAAAATGGATAAATGCGACTTTTAACGAATTCAAGCAGCTTTTAACTGCTAGAACCTTCAAATTTATAGGGATAGACCAAGTTCCTAAGGGCCGAAGGATCCTAAAAACAGACTTGTCTACAAAGTCAAAAGGGATAAAGAAAATAATCCCCTAAAATACAAGGCCTGCCTCGTTGCTAAAGGCTTTATGCAGATAGAAGGTCAAGATTATCTCGAGACCTATGCTGCCACAAGCATCCCTCCTAGTTGGCGAATATTATTAGCTCTAGCAGCTTCTAATGACTGGGAAGTCGAACAAGTCGATTTTATAGGGGCATTCTTAAATAGTCTACTAAAGGAAGCTATTTATATGCAAATCCCAGACGGATTTACCGAATTTGCCGAAGCCACGCCTGAAATAGCTAGATTACTTAAGAAATATGGCTATAAACCCGCTCAAAAGCAAGTTATTTTCCTTCAAAAAGCTTTATATGGATTAAAACAAAGCTCTAGAGAGTGGCAGCAGGCCCTAAAGGACCTTCTTCGCAAGCACGGATTTCACCCCTTAATTTCAGACCCAGCCGTTTTTATAACCCAACTACATCCACATATATAGCGACTTATGTGGATGACTGCCTTCTGATAGGACCCGACCTCAAATATATCAATAGATTAAAGAAGCTTTTGCATAAAGCTTACCCTATAGAAGACCGTGGACCAGCTGAATTTTTCCTAGGCGTTCAAATCACTAGAAATCGAAAGAAAGGGACCCTAACTATTCATCAGTCCCAGTACATTTATAAAGCCCTAGAAAGGTTTGACCTGAAAGATGCTAAGCCCGTTCAAATTCCTCTTCAACCCGGAATTATTAAACAAGCAGCAACCCACCTAACAAAATCTCTCTCACCCCCGATCATAAGCTATATCAGTGCATTATAGGGACTATTATGTACTTAATGCTTCTAACAAGACCTAATATTGCTTTTCCGGTCCAGTGGCTTTCTACAGCGCTATCTAAGCCGTTTATAGAGCACTTAAATGCTGCTAAACACCTGCTTAGGTACCTATCTGGCACTATGGGTTATTCTATAACCTATAGAAGGTCTAGATCTGTTACAAACTCTAAAGCCTCTACGACCCTTATTGGATTCTGCGATAGCGACTACGCTAGTGATAGGATCTCTTCAAAATCAACCTATGCTTATTTATTTAAG
Organism: Epichloe glyceriae; assembly: GCA_023658535.1. Classification (NCBI taxonomy): domain Eukaryota; kingdom Fungi; phylum Ascomycota; class Sordariomycetes; order Hypocreales; family Clavicipitaceae; genus Epichloe; species Epichloe glyceriae. The sequence goes on along the minus strand of CP098295.1, from coordinate 3,570,137 downwards.
CTAGCCGAAGGACCTATTAGCTAGAAATCGAAGAAAGCAACTACAATAGCTTTGTCCACATTAGAAGCTGAATCTGACGCTTTATGTGAGGCTATTAGGGAGCTAGAATGGTTAAATGGCCTATTTACGGAAATTAAACTGCCTCTAGCCCCTCCAGTCCCGATTTTTAGCGACAACCAAGGTGCTATTACGACTGCTAATAACCCTGCTCTTCATAGCAGAACAAAGCATACCCTGCTAAAATTCAACTATACCAGAGAAAAGGTACAGAAGGGTATAGCTAAGGTTATCTACATTAATACTAAAGAGATGCCTGCAGATGGCTTAACTAAGCCCCTGCCCTATGATAAATTTCAACAATTTATTAAATTACTAGGTCTTACGAAGTCCTAGCTTTATAAAAGCAACAAAAAGTCGAAAAATAATAAATCAACAAAATATTGGAATTCTAGTTGAAAAGTTATTGGATTTATAGTTAAAAGTTATTGATTTGTTGGAATTTATAGTTGACTTAGATATCTATTAAAGAGCTAAGTTATTAGGCATTGAATTAGTTATGTCACACTTTTCTAGAGGGAGTGTTAAAATAATGCTATTTTTAGCACTATTTTATAGGCCCACTAGTTGCCTGGTTGCGTTGTTGCAACGTTGGTTACAAGGCGTTGCTTGCAGCGTTGCTTGCAGCTTTGGCTGTGACCTGCGTTCTTGAACACAACTGACCCACAGGCTTGTATGACTAAGCCGACTAGGTTACCCTATAGGGAAGCTGAAATCGACTGTAACTAGGGAACTAGTAGTCGTATAAAAGGCTGACGTGTACTATTTGAATCCTTGATTTATTCTGGATTTTATGGTATATTTTATAAATAGGGTTATTTATTAAAGTGCTTAGTTAGGCCACACGGGCGTCTAGTTTGTATAGCCGTGAGTCGATTTTTACTTTTCCCATATAAATGAATTATGCGGAAAATAAAAAGTAGCTCGCGAGACCTTATTGGCGACCTGGTTCTGCCAATATGGTCGGTAGGTCTATGAGGGGACTTAGTAGAATCCTCTCATTGCTCGCAGACCGTCCGTTAGCTAGAAATCAACTATATTCAACTATCTTGGCTCTCAAAGTGAATTATCTATCGTGGTTTAGTTATCTATAGGTCGCAGCGCCCTCTATTGCGCTAGCTATCTAGGAATTACTAGGGAGGTCTTCCTATCCCTCCAGTACATTCCCCTTCCCATTTTCAATAGTTATAAATCTCTATTAACTTTATAATAGAGCTCCTTACTAGAGACTAGGCTAACTTATAGTTCCTAATAGTTATTATAGATAAGCTCTCTAAATTTATATAACTTAAGGCTATAATATTAATAGAGGCTAAGGCATATGTAAAACGGTTTAAGTACTATTAGTGGCAGTTCTATAGGTTCCTTACCTAGATTATTATAAATTATAGGTTAGATTAGTTAAGTAACTTTTAAATAGTGCTTTGCAAGAAGGTTAGCACTAAGTAATTACTATTAACCTTACACTACCTATAGATAAATAGAGGTACAGAGAGAGCTAACTAGGAGGTTTAGGCAGTATTATAAGTAATATTATCCTTTTTGTAATTTAAGTAAGTAAATTACTTACTAGCCTATTAACTAGCATTAAATAATAGGGATTCCTTAGTAATAGGAGTAAGTATAAATATAGCTCTTTATAGCTTTAATATACTTCTAATCTAGGCACTACTATTTATAGAAGTTTTAAGGACTTTAGTAAAGAGTAAGTATAAGTATTCCTATAGTATTTAAAAGAGAGCATAGACCTAATATAAGTAGCTATAGCTTTTATCTAGTAATAGTAATAGGAAAACATAAATAGTAGTTAGAGACTTATAGAACGTTTCTAGGTTAGGGACTATGTATAGCTAAGTCTTAAGAATATTAAAATAAATTACCTATATAAGAAGCTAGACTAGGTTATAGCTAAGTATAAGGTGCTAGAGGTACTAATACTATTAAATATAAAGCTAGATATTCTAAGGGGCTATACCTAGTCTTTTATGTAGATTTAGTCTAGAGAGTAGTAGAGGACCTATTACTAAGTTAAAAGCTAGCTAATAAAAGACTGCTACTAGAGCTAATAATAATAGATATAGATAATAATCTCGTGGAGTACTAGGTAAAGGAGATTCTTATAGCTAAGAATACACTAGGCTAGGGATTAAATTATAATATTCTAGTTAAATAAAAAGGTTATATATAGCTAACGTAAGAACCCCTAGAAAATATGTAAAACACTAAGGCACTAGATAGGTTTAAGGCGAAATAAGGGGATATATAGATAAGTAATAGTCTAAAATAGGTGTAAAAATAAGTATAGTTTAATTTACCCTTAGAGGAGTAAGATAGCTAGAATACACGTAGGAAAGCGAAGGGAGGTTAAGAAGTAAGGGAGGGGATAAAATTTTTTTTTTTCCTAAGGAGTGGGGAGAGGGGGTAAGAAGGGGGTATATTATAGACTTAAGCTTAAGGCTTAGGTCTTTCTTAGGTATAGAAGGGACGTAGAGGGTGCGTGGGAAGGGTGTAGAGAGTGTGTGGGAAGGACATGTGTTATATGCGAATATGCTTAGGACTTAGGGCTACTACGCGCTATGCGCACAGACCACGCACAGAGGGGTATATAGCTAGGCGCTATGCAATCTCTTATCTAGTTCTTTCCTTCCTCTCTAAGAATAACAATCGCACTTTAAACGCTTGTTTGCAGCTGCCCCAAGGCCAGTTCATAACAATTACATAGCGCCTAGCTATATATTCTCCTATGCGTAGTCTATGCGCATAGCGCGTGTAATAGCCTTAAGTCCTAAGTATATTTACATATAATATATATCATTTTCACACACTCTTTATACCTTTCTTACGCACTCTCTGCGTCCTTTCTAGACCTAAGAAAAACCTAAGCCTTAAGCTTAAGTCTATAATATACCCCCTTTCTTACCCCCTTTCCTTACTTTATAAAAAAAATTTTTATACCTCTCTTACTTCTTATCCTTCCTTTTAACTTCCTATATATATTCTAAGGGCTTTACTCCTTTAAGGGTAAATTAAACTATACTTATTTCTATACTTATTTTAGACTATTACTTATTTATATATCCCCTTATTTTACCTTAAACCTATCTAGTGCCTTAGTATCTTACACACTCTTTAAGGGTTCTTATATTAGCTATATATAACCTTTTATTTAACTAAAATATTATAATTTAATCCCTAGCCTAGCATATTCTTAGCTATAAGAATCTCCTTTACCTAGTACTCTATAAGGTTATTATCTATATTTATTATTATTAGCTCTAGTAGTAGTCTTTTATTAGCTAGCTTCTAACTTAGTAATAGGTCCTCTACTACTCTCTAGACTAAATCTATATAAAAGACTAGGTATAGCCCCTAAGTATATCTAGCCTTATAGTTAATAGTGTTAGTACCTCTAGTACTTTATACTTAGCTATAACCTAGTCTAGCTTTTTATATAAGTGATTTATTTTAATATTCTTAAGACTTAGCTATATATAGTCTCTAACCTAAAAATATTTTATAGGCCTTTTACTACTATTTATATTTTCTTATTACTATTACTAGATAAAAGCTATAGCTACTTATATTAGGTCTATGCTTTCCTTTAAATACTATAGGCATACTTATACTTACCCTTTACTAAAGTCTTTAAAGCTTTTATAAATAGTAGTTCTTAGATTATAAGTATATTAAAGCTATAAAGAGCTATATTTATACTTACTCCTATTACTAAGAAATCCCGATTATTTAACACTAGTTAATAGGCTAGTAAGTAATTAGCTTACTTAAATTATAAAAAGGATAATATTACCTATATACTACCTAAACCTCCTAGTTAGCCCTCTCTATACCTTTATTTATCTATAGGTAATATAAGGTTAATAGTAGTTACTTAGTGCTAACCTTTTTATAGAGTGCTATCTAAAAGTTACTTAACTAGTCTAATCTATAATCTATAATAATCTAGGTAAGAAACCTATAAGGATAGGGGATAGCCAGGCAAGAACGTATGGGGGCACTTGGTATATTAACTAAAGCTTGCTAGGTCTAAGTGTGTTATGGGTGCAAGTCACTGCTTTATAGCCAGTGACTCGCTAGTGTCACGTGGACCTAGCCTTACAGCATAGTGTGCTTGCGGGGTGCGCCTATGTGTTATAGGCAGGCCTTACAATTACCCCCTTTCTAGCTAGGCTCCTAAATAGCTCAGATATCGCTAGTTAATGTGCAGCTATTTGCCAGGTGCTTGCAACCACATCACTAAATACAGTATTATAATAAAACAATAATCCATTCCTTAGTAATAAGTAGCACTTATATATAAATTTGCCTACGCTTTACTATCTTATTATAAGCTTTTCTCTTTCTTATTACTTATCTAATTTCCTATCTCTAATTTAACTTTAAATATATTACTACTTTATTACTAGTTTATAACCTTTTTACTATTTAAATAGAGGTTATTTGCTTTTACCTATACTTATATATACACTATCTTTAGACTAGGTATACTAACTTTATAAAGCACTTGCTAATTAAGATCGTTTTGCCTATAATTATATATAGTTTTCCCTAGGCTTTATTTACTATAGGTATTAAAGGGAAGTAGTCTAAGCGTTATATTTAATATAATAAACATGGCAATATATGTAAGATAGTGAGTCTTCTATTATTCTCCTATTCCGCGGTCCCTAATTGCTAACTTTTATATACTAGGCTATGCTAACTATAGCTAGTGACTTTCTAAACCTTATAACTATTTACAAATAGGTCTAGTCCCTTATAGACACCACCCTCTTTAAGGAGGATAAGGATAATGTTACTGTGTTTTCTATAGTAATGCGCTGTTGCTTTGCCACGTGTGTGGTTAATTTAATTAATAGGTTTAATTATACTAATATAGCGCACTATGTTACCTTTAGGCTAACTAGTGCTGTAAAGGCATAATAGGTTTATTAATTCTAGCCCTCTTTGCTTATTCTTTGCTTACCTTTCTATATAAGCCACCTCTATTTCTTACTAGAATTATCTAGTGTCTTAGTAGCAGTTATAAGTTTCTATAGTAGCTGCTACCCCCTTTTCCTCCTCTAGTATATATATAGCTTTTAATTGCATTTTTGCTAGGTTTTTACTAACTCTTTTATAGGTAAATCCTAAGGAAGCTATAGCTGCCTAGGAGGTAAAGATAGTTCTTTAGCTTTGCCTATTAGACCTAGGCTATATAGCCTAGGCCATAGCGTTATATTGTTTCTATTATGCTATAGACAAGGTTATCTAGGCGGATAAGAATAATGCTAAGTTTAGCTATAATAGGGATGTGTTATTAACCTATCCTAGTATTACTATAGAGAATTTTCCTATCTTTTTACCCACGCTATAAGCGTATTTTCCTTTATTTTTAGTAAAGTAACCTAGACTTTAGGTTAAGTTTTTAATAGTAGCTAATAGAGTGTGAGGCCCGCCCACAACACATAGGCGCACCCCGCGGGCACACCATGCCATAGGGCTAGGTCCACGTGACACTAGCAAGTCACTGGCTATAAAGCAGCGACTTACACCTATAACACACTTAGACCTAGCAAGCTTTAGTTAATATACTAAGTGCCCCTATACGTTCTTGCCTAGCTATCCCCTATTCTTATAATTCTAAAGCTTTAACCCTAGCTACCTAAGAATATAATAGGGGAGAACCTAACAAACCCCTAGTATAGCACTAGAGGTAACGCACAAAACTATAAATAAAGATAGCACCCTAGCTTCTAAAATAGTTAGTACTTAAGCTAAATTAGGAGAATCTTTAATTAATTCCTAATAAGCTATAATAACTAAATAAATTACTTAACTTAAAGAACTAAAAAAACTACAGAATAAAGAGAAAGAACTTATCTAGCTACTCTAACTAAACGTAATAGAAGAGCCCGCAAAAGGCAGCGAAAATCTAGTACCTCTTTAAGCAATAGTTGCGGTAAGGTTAAAGTGCGTAATATTATAGAACTAACACACCTTACTAACCCTTAAAAACATAAAATATAGTTAAATAACCTAAACTATGTATTTATAGGAGCAAAACGCAAGTTCTAATATAATTACTAAAAATCCTCCTTACACTTAACTATATATATAAGGACTATAGGGCAAGATAGGACTAATACCTTAACGAATAGTTAGCTAGTAACTAAGAAGAACTTTAAGATAATTAGGAGGTATTCTAATCTTAAACACTAACACTACTAAAGGACTTAGCTAACTATAACGCGTAAATTACTATAATACTTAAGAACGTAAAGTAATGTAAAGGCTAGAGCCTTATTAAGTTTAGTATTTACATAGATTTGCTAGAGAAATATCTAGAAAGAGCCTTAAAGAAGTCCTACGCCCTTATATTCTTTGCGAAACTACTCCTAACTTATAGGACTACCTTAACTTATATACCTCTATTATTAGCAAAACCCACGAAGAGGTTATATAACTTACTTAATAATTTTAGGAATTAATGCCAAAGAACAAGCAAAAGCCTAACCACCTATAAGAGAGGTATTTATATAAGGCTCCCTAATACTAAAGGCGTGATTTACTATATAGTAACTAACTGTATACTAACTAAGATAAGAAAGAGGAAGAAAAGACTCCTACTACACCCTAAATAATAAGGAAGTTAGATAGGGCCTAACGTGTTATAACTACAGGATTATAGGTTATATAGTGGCTTAATGCTATAAGCTAAAGAAAGAACACTAAAAGGGTTAGGAAAACGCCTTAAGGTAGAAGTAAATGCCCTTACTTCTGCCCTATAAGCTAAAGTACTAATAGGGTGTTGTTTTTACACACTAGTTACTATTTACAGGCATAAAGACATAGTAACGGTGGCCAATCTAGATAGTTACGCTAAGGTTAACATTATTAGCACGGAATTCGCAAAGACCCACAGGTTATAATAAGTAGAGATTACACCTCCTACCCTTAAGGCAATAGGGGCTTTTATAGTTCCTTAATATAGTGTATATTAAGTACCCCTTATAATTATAGACTTAAGGGGAGAATAGAAAGACCTTAGGCTCCTATATATTACTATTAATAGGGACTTAAGAGTAGAGGGAAGCCCTATATTAATTAGAATATATACACTTACGGAGGAATAAGTGTACCTTTACTTACACTTATAAGAGTAGTGGTTTAAGAAAAAGAAGAAGGCCTTTTCACTACTAACTCCCCGCAAATTTACTAAGGTAACGTAGAATAAGACTATTATATACGCTATTATAGGAGTTATAGAGGACGAATTTATTATATTAGAAGATAATAAGGAGGCGAAAGTATATAGAACTATTAAAGATATCCCTAAGGATTTATAGGAATTTAGAGATATCTTCGTATCTAATAAGGCAGGAACCCTACTATTAAAGAAATTAACTAACCACGCAATCAATCTAGTACTAGGGGCTACACCCCCTTATAGGCCTATTTACCCTCTCTCTTAAAGCAAATTAAAAGAGCTCTAAGAATATATTAATAATAACCTAGCAAAAGGCTATATAAGGCCTTCTAAGAGTCCTATAGGCACGCCTATCCTATTTATACTAAAGAAGGATAAAACGCTTTAACTATATGTAAACTATTAGGGACTTAATAAAGTAATATAGAAGAATTGCTACGCTCTCCCCTAATTTTAGAGATCCTAGACTAATACTAAGGGGCTAAATACTTCTTAAAGATTAATATTAAGGACATATACTATTAAATTTATATTAAAGGGGCGATAAGTAAAAGACTGCTTTTTATATGTGTTATAGCCACTACAAATACCTTATTATGCCTTTTGGATTAACTAACGCGCTTACTACCTTCTAAAGTTATATTTATAAAGCGCTTTATAAGCTAATAAACACTATTTATATAGTGTATTTAGATAATATCCTTATCTTCTCTAAGATATAAGAAGAGCATACTACACATATTAAGGAGGTATTAGAGCGTATAAGAACTATAGAACTATACGCGAAACCCTTAAAATGCTTATTCTACTAGGACTTAGTTAAATTCCTAGGATTTATTCTCTTAGTTAATAGAATCTTAATAGATATAAGCTAAGTACAAACTATTTAAGATTAGAAAGAACTAATAAGCTTTAAGGATATTTAATCCTTCCTTAGATTCTATAACTTTTACTAATGTTTTATCTATTAATACTCTAGGATTATAGCACTACTATATACGCTAATAAAGGGTAGTTAAAATAGTATTTAGACTAGGAAGTTTATATTTAGAGTAAAGGAAAGGGCAGCGTTTAACTAGCTAAAAGACGCCTTCTAATAAGCCCCTCTGCTCTATTATTATAACCTAAGTTAACTAGTGCGTATTAAGACAGATGCCTTAGTCTTTATAATAGCAGGAATCTTATCCTAGTAAGATAACAAGGGTTATTAGCACCTAGTGGCCTTTTAGTTAAGGAAGTTTATAAATACGGAGCGAAATTATAGTATAGCTAACTAAGAGCTATTTGCTATTATAAAGTTATTTAAACACTAGTAACACTATGTTAAAGGGGTGATAACCCTAGTGGAGGTCCTATTAGATTATTATAACCTATAGACCTTTATAAACTAACTAAAGCTTAACGGAAGGCAAGCTAGATAGTGTATGTTTCTATGCCTATTTCACTTTATAATAAGACATAGACTAGGGAAGAGTAACCCTACGGATACACTATTAAGAAGGTCTAATTATAAGGGCAAACCTGTAATAAATTAGGCGCTATTACTAGAACTTTAGAGGAAGCTAGTACTTACTAAGAAAAGGGTAGTAATAGAGATACTAATGTATTAAGGAAGACGTAGCGAGACGCCTTTAGGGAAGGAAAATATCCCTATCTTAGAAGAATAATGTGGTAAGATGCCTTTAGGGAAGGAAAATATCCTAGTTATTAGAGATTAGCTTAGCGAGACGCCTTTAAGGGAGGAAAATACCCTAGCTAAAAGAGATTAACGTAGTAAGATGCCTTTAGGGAAGGAAAATGTCCTAGTTAAAAGAGACTAGCTTAGCGAGATGCCTTTAAGGGAGGAAAATGCCTAGCTAAAGGTGTTAGAGCCGCCGAAGAACTGGTAAAAGATTGGCTAGATAAGGGCGATTTCAAAGAGGCAATAGTGTGTGTATAAGGCATTAGCACACTAGAGATTTGGGCGGCTATAGCGTTACTAAATCCGTATCTAACTGAATTAAATAAGCTACTAGCTTAATTACTACAAAAGGCATAGGACTAAGACCCGGATTTACAGAGGCAGAATGGTAAGGTAAATTCCTTAGTAAGAAGCAAGGGAAAAGCTAGCCTATAGTTGCGTAGCGCAAGGGGTCTCCTAATGTACTAAGACTAGGTAGTTATTCCTTAAGAGCCTATCTTATAATAGGAGCTCCTATGGCTATACTATAATAATCCGCTAGCGGGTCACTTTAGTGTTAAACGCACGCTTAACCTGTTAAAGCGTCATTTTTAGTGGCTATAAATAGGAGTTATAGTATCTAACTACGTTACAAGCTGTGGTATATACTAGCGGGTAGTAGCTAGAAGGCATTGCCTATATAGAACACTTAAATTACTACTAATACTAAGGCAACCTTAGGTAAAAATCTCTATGGATTTCGTCACAGGACTGCCCACAACATGGGTTAATAAGCGAGAGACTAACGCAATCCTAGTGATTATAGACTAATTCACTAAGTACTTTGTTTTCTCCTAGTATTAACCACTATTAACGTAGCTAAATTAGCAAAACTGTTCTATAAGGAAATTAAGCTATAATTTAAAGCACTAGAGGGTATTATGTCTAATAGAGGCCTAGTCTTTATAAGTTAATTCTAGTTAAAGCTATACTACCTAGCGTATATAAAATATAGGCTTTTAATAGCGTTTTACCCCTAAACTAACGGGTAAATGGAGCAAATAAACCAGGTCCTTAAACACTACCTCTAATGTTTTATTAAGGAGAACTAATAGATATAGGTAAAGCTACTACCTATAGCTTAATTTGCCTATAATAACGCAGTAAATAAGACTATAGGTTACTCCTAAACTACACACTTATAAGTTACTTACTAGAGTTTTGCCTAGCTCTTAGGGGTAAGATTATAGAGGGAGAGGTGCCTAAAGCCTACGCGCGTATTGTGAAGTTATATAAAGTTAGAGAACGGTTAAAGTAAAACTAGGCAAAAGCCACTAAAGCCTAGGTAAAGTACTATAATTAATACTACTAACCTCTAACCCTAAAAAGGAGAGACTTAGTACTATTATTAGTAAAGAATATTAGGCTTAAAGACGTAAAATAGAAGCTAACCCTAGATTTATTAGACTATTTTAAGTGCTTAATACTATAGGGAAATAAGCGTACTAACTAGCGCTACCTGATAAGTATAGCTAACTACATAACGTGTTTTATATTAGCCTATTAGAGCTATAGAACTACTAGGAAAACGCTAAAGATAAGGAAATGCTAATGCTAGACCTTAAAGATAAAGAGGATAAGTATAAAGTTAAAGAAGTAAAAGGTTATAGAAAGACCTATAAAGGTAATAAGTACTTAGTAAAATAGAAGGGATAGCCTAGCAAATATAACTAATAAATCCTTACTAAGGATATAGAGGGCACTTAACATACTATTTAAGTATTTTACTAAAGAAAGGTAAGTAAGAAGAGTGGTAAGATATAAGCAAGTTATAAGCAAAGAGACACGAAATTACTACAGAAAAGGCCTAGTACTACTAGCTACTATTAAACAAACTTAACCTAAAGTCTAGGCTATATTACTAAAAAACAAAAGAAAACATGCTTAAAGTGTAAGTAAAATAACTAGAAAATTCTCTATAGTAATGCTAGGATAGGTTAATAACACGTCCCCTTATAACCAAACTCTACATTATTCTTATCTGCCTAGACAACCTTATCTATAGCATAGTAAAAACGGTATAGCGCCATAGCCTAGGCTACATAGCCTAGGTCTAATAGGTGAAGCTAAAGAACTATTTTTGTCTCCTAGGCGGCTATGGCTTCCTCTAGGTCTTCCTATAAAAGAGTTAGTAAAAACTAAGCAAAAATATAATTAAAAGCTATACGCTTATAGGAAGGGAAAAAGTAAGAGCAGCAGCAACTATAGCTACTTGTAGCTACTACTAGGACACTAGATAATTCTAGTAAGAAATTAAGGCAGCTTACACAAAAGGTAAGCGAAGAATAAGTAAAAAGGCTAGAATTAATAAACCTATTATGCCTTTACTACACTAGTTAGCCTAAAGGCAATACAGTAAGCTATATTAGCATAATCAAATCCGTTAATTAAATTAATAATACACGTAGTAAAGCAATAGCGTGTTACTACTAAAAACATAGCGACATTATCCTTATCCTTAGCGGAGAGGGTAGCGGCTATAAGAGATTAGACCTATTCGTAAATAATTATTAGATTAAGGAAATCGCTAGCTATAGATAGCATAGCCTAGTATGTAAAAGTTAGCGATTAAGGACTGCGAAATAGAAGAATAACAGGTAACTCACTGTCTTACACGTATCCCCTATTTGTTACATTAGATACAACGCTTAAATTGTTTTCCCTTAATCCTAGTAGTAATAAAAGCTTAAGGAAACTACATATAATTATAGGTAAAATAATCTTAATTAGCGGGTGTTTTACAAAGTTAGCGTAACCTATCTAAAGATAGTGCATATATAAGCATAGGTAAAAGCAAATTACCTCTATTTAGACAGGAAAAAAGTTATAAACTTATAGCGAAGTAATAGTGTATTTAAAGTTAAATTAGAGATAAGGAATTAAACTAGTAATATAAAAGAGAAAAGCTTATAATAAGATAGCAAAGCGCAGGCGAATTTATATATAAGCGTTACCTATTGCTAGGGAACGGATTATTATTCTTTATTATAATGTTTGCATCTAGTAATGCAGTTGCGAGCACCTAGCGAATAGCTACGCATTAGCTAGCGATACCTAAGCCGTTTAGGAGCCTGGCTAGAAAGGGGGCAATTATAAGGCCCGCCTATAACACATAGGCGCACCCTGTAAGCACACTATACCACAGGGCTAGGTCCACGTGACACTAGCGAGTCACTAGCTATAAAGCAGCGACTCGCACCCATAACACACTTAGACCTAGCAAGCTTCAGTTAATATACCAAGTGCCCCCATACGTTCTTGCCTAGCTATCCCCCATCCTTACATAGAGCTAGGCCTTTTCTGTAGTAATTTTATGTCTCTTTACTTATAACTTACTTATATCTTACTACCTTTCTTACCTGCCTTACTTTAGTGAAATACTTAGATAGCATATTAGGCACCCTCTATATCCTTAGTAGGGATCTATTAGTTATATTTACTAGGCTATCCCTTTTATTTTACTAGGTACTTATTACCTTTATAGGTCTTTCTATAACCTTTTACTTCTTTAACTTTATACTTATTCTCTTTATCTTTAAGGTCTAGTATTAGCATTTCCTTATCTTTAGCGTTTTCCTAGTGGTTTTATAGCTTTAATAAGCTAATATAAAATATATTATATAGTTAGCTATACTTATTAGGTAGTGCTAGTTAGTATGCTTATTTTCCTATAGTATTAAGCACCTAAAATAGTCTAATAAATCTAGGGGTTAGCTTTTATTTTATATCTTTAAGCCTAATATTCTTTGCTAATAGTAGTACTAAGTCTCCTCTTTAGGGTTAGAGGTTAGTGGTGTTAATTATAGTACTTTGCCTAAGCTTTAGTGGCTTTTACCTAGTTTTGCTTTAACTATTCTCTAACTTTATATAACTTTATAATATATATGTAAGCTTTAGGTATCTCTTCCTCTTTAATCTTACCCCTAAGAGCTAGGCAAAACTCTAGTAAGTAACCTATAAGTATATAGTTTAAGGAGTAACCTATAGTCCTATTTACTGCGTTATTATAGGTAAATTAAGCTATAGGTAGTAGCTTTGCCTATATCTATTAGTTCTCCTTAATAAAGCATTAGAGGTAGTATTTAAGGACCTAGTTTATTTGCTCTATTTGCCTGTTACTTTAGGGGTAAAATACTATTAAAAGCCTATGTTTTACATATGCTAGGTAGCATAGCTCTAACTAGAATTAACTTATAAAGACTAGTCCCCTATTAGATATAATGCCCTCTAGCGCCCTAAATTATAGCTTAATTTCCTTGTGAAATAGTTCTGCTAATTTAGCTATGTTAATAGTGGTTAATACTAGGAGGAAAACGGAGTACTTAGTGAATTAGTCTATAATTACTAGGATTGCGTTAGTCTCTTACTTGTTAACCTGTGTTATAAGTAGTTTTGTAATAGAATCTATAGAGATTTTTACCTAGGGTTACCTTAGTATTAGTAGTAATTTAAGTGTTCTATATAAGCAATGCCTTCTAGCTACTACCTGCTAGCATATACCATAGCTTATAACGTAGTTAGATACTACAACTCCTATTTATAGCTACTAAAAATAACGCTTTAATAGGTTAAGCGTGCATTTAACACTGAAGTAACCCGCTAGCGGATTATTATAGTATAGCTATAAAAGCTCCTATTATAAGATAGGCTCTTAAGAAACAACTACCTAGTCTTAGTATATTAGGAGACCCCTTACGCTACGTAACTATAAGCTAGCTTTTCCCTTGCTTCTTGCTAAGGAATTTACCTTACTGTTTTGCCTTTATAAATCTAGGTCTTAGTCCTATGCCTTTTGTAGTAATTAAGCTAGTGGCTTATTTAATTTAGTTAGATATAGATTTAGTAACGCTATAGCCGCCTAAATCTCTAGTATACTAATTCCTTATATATACGCTATTGCCTCTTTAAAATCACCCTTATCTAGCTAATCTTTTACTAGTTCTTTAGTAGCTATAATACCTTTAGCTAGGGTATTTTCCTCCCTTAAAGGCATTTTACTACACTAGTCTCTCTCTTTAGCTAGGGCATTTTCCTCCCTTAAAGGCGTCTTACTAAGCTAGTCTCTTTTAACTAGGATATTTTCCTCCCCTAAAGGTGTCTTACTATATTAATCTCTTTTAGCTAAGGTATTTTCCTCCCTTAAAGGCATTTTACTAAGCTAATCTCTAATAACTAGGATATTTTCCTTCCCTAAAGGTATCTTACTATATTATTCTTCTAAGATAGGGATATTTTCCTTCCTTAAAGGTGTCTTACTATATCTTCCTTAATATATTAGTATCTTTTCTACTACCCTTTTCTTAGTAAGTACTAGTTTTCTCTAAAGTTCTAGTAATAGCGCCTAATTTATTATAGGTTTATGCTTATAATTAGACCTTCTTAATAGTGTATTTATAGGGTTACTCTTCCCTAGTCTATATCTTATTATAAAGTAAAATAAGCATAGGAATATACACTATTTAGCTTGCTTTCTGTTAAGCTTTAGTTAGTTTATAAAGGTCTATAGGTTATAATAATCTAATAGGACCTTCACTAGGGTTATTACCCCTTTAATATAGTGTTACTAGTATTTAAATAACTCTATAATAGCAAATAGCTCTTAGTTAGCCATACTATAATTTTGCTCTATATCTATAAACTTCCTTAACTAAAAGGCCACTAGGTACTAATAACCCTTATTTTCTTACTAGGATAAGATTCCTACTATTATAAAGACTAAGGCATTTATCTTAATGCACACTAGTTAACTTAGGTTATAATAATAAAGTAAAGGGGCTTATTAGAAGGCATCTTTTAGCTAGTTAAACGCTACCCTTTCCTTTACTCTAAATATAAACTTCCCTATCTAAATACTATTTTAACTACCCTTTATTAGCACGTGTAGTAATACTAGAATCCTAGAGTATTTATAGATAAAATATTAGTAAAAGTTATAAAATCTAAGGAAGGATTAAATATCCTTAAAGCTTATTAGTTCTTTCTAATCTTAAATAGTTTATACCTAGCTTATATCTATTAAGATTCTATTAACTAAGAGGATAAATCCTAGGAATTTAACTAAGTCCTAGTAAAATAAGTATTTTAAGGGTTTTATGTATAGTTTTATAGTTCTTATACACTCTAATACCTCCTTAATATATATAGTATACTCTTCTTATATCTTAGAGAAGATAAGGATATTATCTAAATACACTATATAAATAGTGTTTATTAGCTTATAAAGTGCCTTATAAATATAACTTTAGAAGGTAGTAAGCATATTAGTTAATCTAAAAGGCATAATAAGGTATTTGTAGTAGCTATAATATATATAAAAGGTAGTCTTTTACTTATTACCCCCTTTAATATAAATTTAATAGTATATATCCTTAATATTAATCTTTAAGAAGTATTTAGCCCCTTAGTATTAGTTTAGGATCTCTAAAATTAGGGGAAGAGCATAGTAATTCTTCTATATTACTTTATTAAGTCCTTAATAGTCTATATATAGTTAGAGCGTTCTATTCTTCTTTAGTATAAATAGGATAGGTATGCCTATAGGACTCTTAGAAGGTCTTATATAGCCTTTTACTAGGTTATTATTAATATATTCTTAGAGCTCTTTTAATTTGCTTTAAGAGAGAGGGTAAATAGGCCTATAAGGGGTATAGCCCCTAGTACTAGATTAATTGCGTGGTTAGTTAATTTCTTTAATAGTAGGGTTCCTGCCTTATTAGATATAAAGATATCTCTAAATTCCTATAAATCCTTAGGGATATCTTTAATAGTTCTATATGCTTTTACCTCCTTATTATCTTCTAATATAATAAATTCATTCTCTATAACTCCTATAATAGTGTATATAATAGTCTTATTTTACGTTACCTTAGTAAATTTATAGGGAGTTAGTAGTAAAAAGGCCTTCTTCTTTTTCTTAAACCACTACTCTTATAAGTATAAGTAAAGGTACACTTATTCCTCTATAAGTGTATATATCCTAATTAATATAAGGCTTCCCTTTACTCTTAGGTCCTTATTAATAGTAATATATAGGAGCCTAAGGTCTTTCTATTCTCCCCTTAAGTCTATAATTATAAGGGGTACCTAGTATACACTATATTAAGGAACTATAAGAGCCCCTATTACCTTAAGGGTAGGAGGTATAATCTCTGCTTATTATAACCTATAAGTCTTTGTAAATTCTACGCTAATAATGTTAACCTTAGCATAACTATTTAGATTAGCTACTATTACTATATCTTTATGCCTATAAATAGTAACTAGTGTGTGAAAATAATACCCTATTAGTACTTTAGCTTATAGGGTAGAAGTAAGGGCATTTACTTCTGCCTTAAGGCATTTTCCTAACCCTTTTAGTGCTCTTTCTTTAGATTATAGCATTAAGCCACTACATAACTTATAATCCTATAGTTATAATATATTAGGCCTTACCTAACTTCCTTATTATTTAGGGGTGTAGTAGGAGTCTTTTCTTTCTCTTTCTTATCTTAGTTAGTATATAGTTAGTTACTACGTGGTGAGTTATGCCTTTAGTATTAGGGAGCCTTATAAGAATACCTCTCTTATAAGTGGTTAGGCTTTTGCTTGTTCTTTAGTATTAATTCCTAAAATTATTAAGTAAGTTATATAACCTTTTCTTAGGTTTTGCTAATAATAGAGGTATATAGGTTAAGGTAGTCCTATAGGTTAGGGAGTAGTTTTATAAAGAATATAAGGGTATAGGACTTCTCTAAGGCTTTTTCTAAATATTTCTCTAGCGAATCTATATAAATACTAAACTTAATAGGGCTCTAGCCTTTATATTACTTTACGTTCTTAAGTATTATAGCGATTTACGCGTTATAGTTAGCTAAATCCTTTAGTAGTGTTAGTGTCTAAGATTAAAATACCTCCTAATTATCTTTAAGTTCTTCTTAGTTACTAGCTAACTATTTATTAAGGTATTAGTCCTATCTTACCCTATAGTCCCTATATATATAGTTAAGTATAAGGAGGATTTTTAGTAGTTATATTAGAACTTATGTTTTACTCCTATAAATGCATAGTTTAGGTGATTTAACTATATTTTATGTTTTTAAGGGTTAGTAAGGTGTGTTAGTTTTGTAATATTATATACTTTAACCTTACTATAGCTACTCTTTAAAGAGGTGCTAGATCTTTACTACCTTTTTACAGGCTTTTCTCCTATATTTAGTTAGAGTAACTAGATAAGTTCTTTTTCTTTATCCTATAGTTTCTTTAGTTTTTAAGTTAAGTAATTCGCTTAGTTATTATAGCTTATTAGAAATTAATTTAAGGTTCTCTTAATTTAGCTTAGGTACTAACTATTTTAGAAGCTAAGGTGCTATCTTTATTTATGGTTTTATGCATTACCTCTAGTGCTATACTAGGGGTTTATTAAGTTCTCCCCCTATTATGTTCTTAAGTGGCTAGGGTTAAAGCTTTAGAATTATAAGAATAGGGGATAGCTAGGCAAGAATATATAAGGGCACTTAGTATATTAACTAAAGCTTACTAGGTCTAAGTGTGTTATAGGTGCGAGTCACTGCTTTATAGCTAGTGACTTGCTAGTGTCACGTGGACCTAGCCTCGTGGCATGGTGTGCCTGCGGGGTGCGCCCGTGTGTTGTAGGCGGGCCTCACAAAACCTATAAAACCACTACTAATAGTGCTTAAACTATTTTGCCCACACCTTAGCCTTTATTAATATTATAGCCTTAAGTTATATAAATTTAAAGAGCCTATCTATAATAACTATTAGGAACTATAGGTTAGCCTAGTCTCTAGTAAGAAGCTTTATTATAAAGTTAATAGAGATCTATAACTAATATCTATCTAGTAGGGAATTAGCTTTAGTAAGCCTTATTATAGCTATTTGTTATAAACTAGCCTTAGGGCAGCTGTAAACAAGCGTTTAAAGTGCGATTGTTATTCTTAGAGAGGAAGGAAAGAACTAGACAAGAGATTGCATAGCGCCTAGCTATATACCCCTCTGTGCGTGGTTTGTGCGCATGGCGCGCGTAGTAGCCCTAAGTCCTAAGCATGTCCGCACATAATATGTGTCCTTCCCGCACACTCTTTACACCTTTCCCGCGCACCCTCCGCGTCCCTTCCGTACCCAAGAAGGACCCAAGCCTTAAGCTCAAGTCTATAACACTATTAGCTCTTTTAGCCTTTATAGTAGTAGTAATTATATATAAACCGCGCCACATCCTATAATATACTATCCTAATAAAAGTCCCTCTAGAGTGCCTTAAAGGTAGTATTCTACCCTAGGTAACCTAGTAAGGGTAAGTTATAAGTCTATTAGATTAAAGTTATAGTAAAGGTCTCTTACTTTAGCACTCAAGTCTAGCCCTAGAATTAAAGCGCTTCTTTTACGCTAATCTAATAGTCTATAATCTACTCTCTTATACTAGTAGTATTAGGAAACTTCTAAGCTCTAGCCCTTACTGCCTTAAGCCGTAATCTATAGGTTTTATTATAGGCTACAGATTAGTCCTATAGGGATTAGAGGTACTTATCTATAAATAAGGAGTCCCTAGCTAGGATATCTAGTACTTAGGCTAAACTACCCTCTAGTATAGTGCTCTCTAAAGCTAAGCTATTCTCTAGAGTAATACCCTCTAGAACCACTATAGGCCTAATATTAACACGTGGCTCACCTAACTAAAGCTAAACTATATAAGTGTTATTACTAATTATATAATAGGTACCTTTAGCTTCGCTAAATATACCTCCTCCTAATAGCGCCTTAATAATATATCTAGCTAACTTACCTAAGTCCCTAGCCTATAGTATAAGTAAAAATTAAAAAGTGCTAGAGTCTTTGCCTATTACACCTGCTATTCTAATATCTCCCTTAAGGCTATAAAGTACTTTAAGTTCTTATTGTTAGAATCGCTGCGAATTCGTTGCGGACGAATTCGTCACCACTTTGCATCGAATTGCGATTGGATGCACGGGGTCTCATCGCCCCACTGTGCACTGGAACGCAACTGGCGCACGGGGTCTCATCGCCCCACCTAGACTAGCAACGCGATTGGTCGCACAGGACTATTGCCCCACTTCGCCCCAGACAGCGTGTTTGACTCACAATACTATGCATGCGGAGGCATCCCTAGGATTAAGGTATATCTATAGCCTCAATCCCCCTATAGCTAGATCTAGAAGACAAGCAGAATTAAACCTTTTACATTAAGTAACTAGTGCACTAGTGACCTGTGGTCATAGGACCCGAATCCCCTTAGTTAACTTAACACTAATTAGTGGTTACTTGACTAAGAAGGATTTAGCATAACTAACCACAGAGCAGCAAGAGAACACTAAGAAGAGACATACAATTGCCTTTGCAAGAAGACATACTATAGGGAGAAGATAATGCCTCTGCGGTATTAGGCTTCTAAAGGATTAAATTACTAGCCTTTGTCCGATTAGGGGCTAGCGCTATAAGGATTCAACCCCGCTAACTATCTCGGAATCTTAGCTAATAAGCTAGCTAAATCCCCTCCTCCTCCTCTTTTTCCCCCTCCTCTCTTTTATTATAACTTCTTAGATAAAAGACCCTTAAAATCCTTACTCTTATCTAATAAAAGAAGAGCTTCTAAAGCGGATACAATGATGCTAGAAGAACCTGTTAACAGACTAGGACTTAATAAGCAATAACATTAACCCAGAGACTGTAACCACCACTAATCTTAATAATAAGATTACTTATATAATCCTTTACTATAAAGAGTAAGTATATAAAGATTAGGAATAATAGGAGAATTACCGATTTAACTTTAGTAATTAGAATAAAGACCTCTTTAATAGAGCTTATAAAGGCCTAACTAAAGCGCTATAAGACCTCCTCTATAAACACAGTGTATACGTAGGGAGATCTAGTAAAGGATTACTAAAGCACTTAAAAGAGTACTCTAAGAAGAAGTATAATCTAAATAGCCTCTAGAAGAGATTAACAAGCAAATCGCTATAGGCAGATTCCATTTAAACCTCCACCTAAATGCGAAGCTAATACTAATAATAAAGAATCCACGCTCCTCGCCGCAAGCACCTAACATTACGCTAGAACTATTGTTAGTAACATTAAGTCCGCTAATTATAGATGCCTAGCCCTCTTAACCTGCTATTCCTATTATCCCTTAAGCCTAACTAGGAACATACCTCTTACCACCCCTTATAATACCTTAAGCCTAGGAACACTATAATAATATAAGGAAGGTACTTAATCTTACAAAGATCTACAAAGAAGCCAATAAATACAGTGGGAAGATGTTTAACTTTATTAGACTAAAGGTAGTGATATTATAAGACTAATACTATTAGCTTAACTTCACAGAAACTACGCTTATAAAAGCATTCCCTATAATGCTAACGGGTAACGCGAAGAAATTCTATCTCACAAACATTACTACAAAGCTATTAGTAGGCTTCATATTTAATTAAATAGTTAAGCTTATTAGACAGCACTTTAAAACGGCTATAAATAAGCAATTCTACCACTAAGAGTGGAATAGCATTACACTACGTGGCACTATTGCCAAATATCCTAATAAGACAAAGATAGAGTGCCTTAACACTATGGTTTAAAGCCTTTAAGATATTTATAATAGACTCTTTAACCCTCTTGCTAATAATATAGAACTTATTAAACAAACCCTCTAAGCTATTAGAGGCGTACTAGAATATAGCCTTATAGAATTCGCGGTTAACAACACATTTAAGGACCTTATAGGCAACCTTCGTAAGTTAATTAGCATTGCCAAAGCCTAAAAAGAAGTCAGCTAACAACAGTTCTATACTAATAACCGCACTAACAAGGACTTCTTCACAGATTGTTAATATAGGCGCTCTAGAGGCCCTAATCGCGATTAAGGTCACGATCAAGGTCGCGATCAAGGCCGCCGACGACGACTACAATGCTTTATATGTGGAAAAGACAGCTGCTAGTCCTCTAATTATAGCAATAAGGATTGTTAAGAAGCAAGGCAACAATAGTGGAAGAACAAGAGGTATAGGAACCCTCCTTCTAATAGTAAATATAGAGCTTTCCTCTAAGCCTATAAAGGCGATAATAGCGCTGTAAAAGAGGATAACGAAAGCTCTGACAATAAAGATGCCTAGGATGTAGCTAAAGCCTTTGTTAAAGAATCTAGTAAGATTAAAAGTAAGCTAACAGTTACGCAATTCTTCACAAGTGCTGTGAAGCTAGTAAACGGAGGTAATATCTTCTAAAACCTTAGAAAAGAAGCCCTCTAGCATGCTCTCCGCAAGGAGGATCCGTTTAGACCCTAGTTAACCGCCTATATATTAGAGGAACGCTACTCTAATAAGGTATTCAGAGGTATTATTCCTAATACTAGGGCGGCAGGCTTCTTAACAGCTAGTATTAACTAGGCTAAGGCCCTAGTAAAGAGGATGCCCTCTTTAACAATAAAACCTATTAAGAGGCATCAAACCGTCAAATTTAGCACTAGATTAGTAACATTAGTAGGAATCTTAAAGGTTCTTACAGTTTTTAGCCCTATTACGTTTCATGTTATTAATACAAGCACACCGTTCTTATACAGCATTAATAACATGGATAACATAAGGGTTAAGATTAATAACCTTAAGAACGTGCTAATTTAAGGCGATTAAAGGGTGCTAATAATTAGGAAATAGGGATATCTATAGTAGACTCTAGAAGCCACGGAAGTAACCGCTTACTTTCTCTTAGAAAAGCAAATTCATTAGCTTTATTAACAATTTAGACATCCTTCTATACAACGGTTATTAAAGGTCTTACATCGCGCAGGCAAGGATGTGAATAATAAGGTTATTAAGAAGATCACGAAGGTCTGCCACCACTATTAACTTAATAGGAAGTTACTAGGGCAATTCTAATTTACATTAAAAGATAATTATAACTTTAACTACAAGATAATTATTAATATGATGCACCTTAATAGAAAGCCTGTGCTTTATATTATTAACGCAGTAACCTTATTCTAAGTAGCTCGCTTCCTTAAACCTTAGAAGTAGAAGGCATATAATATTTAAAATGCGCTAAAGAGTGCTAGATTAATACCTATCTAGGTCCTCTAGACTAGATAGTTTATAATGCTAGAAAGAATTTTGCCTTAAATAAATTCCGTAACTATACACGCGTTATAGTAATTAGCGTTAATGAAGTGCCTGTGGAAGCGCACTAGAGCATTAGAAAGGTTAAACAATACCACAGACTGCTAAGAAGAGCGTATAATATTATTAGCGAAGAGCTAGGTAATAACATAAGCGTGATAATAGATTAAAAGCTTTAAATAGCTGTTAAGGCCATTAATAATTTAGCAGGGCTAAATAGCCTCGTGCCCACGCTCCTTGTGTTTGGTTCATACCCACGACTAGCTAATGATTTACCACTAAGCCTCTCTATTACATAACGAGCTATAATCCTACAGAAAGTGACTAACAAAGCCTAATAATACCTAGCAAGAAGGCAGGTTAGAGATGCCCTCGCTGCCTGTAACAGTCTAAACATAACGCTTACACATTTACTGCCTTTGCAATTAGATGTGCGTGTGTGGCATAAGAAAGAAGGCTGGCAGGGCCTGTACAAGCTAATCGCCACTAACGGTAAAAGCTACACTCTTTAAATGCCGTATAGACTTGCTAGATTTTGATTAACTATTATTAAGCTATATCTATATAATAACGATAATCCCTAATAAGAAGAACCGGAATCTGAAGCCACTTCTAATATATCTAATAAAGACTTTAACCTAGAAGAAGAGCATATTATAAGATAAAGAGGAAGACCTCTAAAGCTAAACACTATAACTAACACAAATCTAATACCTAAGAGAGGTTATAGAAGGCCTAGAAAGAACCCTCTCTAGCCACCTAAAGAGCTAATTTAGAGTGAAACCTTCCTTATAGCAAAGGAAAAGGCTGATTTTAACCTAGCTATGTAACTTTGTAAAGAAGGGAAGATAACCACTCTAGGTGACCTATTTAAACGCTCTAATTAAGATAAAATTAGCGCTTTGTAAGCTCATGAAGTCTTTAAATTTATTAGATTTAACCTAAACCTACACAGTGGCTAACAAATTTTTAAATCCTATATAGTTTAAGAGGTTAAAGGAAAGGGAACAGAAACACTATATAAGAAATCACGGCTAGTTATCTAAGGCTATAGTGATCACGATAAATTTAATATCCTAACCCAATCTCTGACTATCTAACGGGCTAGTTAATAATTAATTATAGCCTTAGCCCCTTCCCTCTATAAGAAAGGCATTAGCCTTTGGATTCGCAATATCACATAAGCCTATATACAGTTAATAACAAAGCTTAATAGGTGTATTATCGCGTAACTTCCTAATCAGATCAAACACTTATATCCATAAGGAATAGTAATAGAAGTCATTAAGCCCCTCTACAGAATCGCGGAAGTAGGAATACACTAATAGTTAACGTACTTCCGTCATTATTGTGATAACCTTAGTATAGTCACTTTAATATACGACCTATACCTATTAATTTTAGATAATAAGAACTGCTTTAGAATCGTTAGAATACAGACTAATAATACCTTAAGGCTTAGTAATAATACTTTCTTTAAGCGTGAAGAATCTAAGCTAAAGAAAGCTAACTTCACCGCTAAGCCAAAGCAAAGGCTTACTATAAGAACACCGCTAATCTTTAATAGCTATATGCTAACTAAATCTAATAATAACTCACTAAACCTCTATTAGAAAGGCTAAAGTAAGAAGATTTAGCCTATTAATATAGCTACGGATTTAAAGCATTAATAGTACATTAAACAACGCGCCTGTAAAGTGTACATTGCCACAATCTGTTAGCCTAAAGCATTATATAACCTCTCTATCACTGCTTAACAACACAATATCATAATTAACAATATTAAACGACTAAATAAAAGGCTTCACTAGCAAATAGAATATCAAGACCACAGCCTCCGCTACGTACTAATTAATCTCTTATCCGCCAAGCTATATATCTTTGTTAACAGTTCTTTCGCGAATAACAAGGACTTAAGCTTATAACTAGGATACGTAATTATCCTAGGCAATAAAAGCAATAACAAGAGTGCTAAATTCACAATATAAGGTAATATTATTATATATAGCTTTACAAAAAGCAAAAGGGTTATAAGAAGCGCCCTAGTATTAGAGCTGTATAGCATAGTACAAGGCATTAACGTGACCTACGCTGTGAACACCACGCTTAACATCGTGATAAAGTAGCTAAAGTTGCCACAGGTGCTAATTATAGTCTATACAGACTCTTTTTCACTTTATAAATGCCTTATTAAGCTTAGAATAACGAAGGAGAAGTAACTTATAATTAATATCATAGCATTGCGACAATCATACGAACGGCGCGAGATCCACAAAATCCGCTAGATTAACGGAAGAGACAATATCGCTAATGCAATGACAAAAGCCTCATCGAACAAGAGCCTTGAGACCTTTATTAATAATAACTAGGTCAATATATGTGTGGAAGGTTAGGTGAAGAGACTAGTAAATTAACAATGCCCTTATTTCCCCCTAATATTAATGGTCTGGAACAGATTGAACCCGGACTAATCATAGCCGTGGATTTCCACTAAAGGATTTACTTATTAACACTTCCCTTTAATTCGATTTTTATTGCGTTTTTGAGTTTTTAGCTAAAAGAGAAAAGAGAGATTGCTAGAGCTTCCTACGGCTTATATTCGGCCCCTATAGCTAATGTTTGGATTAGACCAAAAGTGGGTCCACTGAATTGATGCACGCGACACGATTGGCCGCATCAACGACTAGCCCCACTTAGCTACGTAAGTAACCTTATAACCTCTCTTTTTCCTACTTCTGTCATTACCTCTGTTTTCCTGTCTTTAATAACAGACCTACACATCTAACTAACCAATTAAAGCAGCGAAACCTGCTTAGTCACCCCTTTATTATGACATTTCCTTTGATTGATTTTACTGCGCTTTTAAGCCTCTTGCGCTCACAACAAAAAGAGAAAATTGCCAGTGTTAGAATCGCTGCGAATTTGTTACGGACGAATTCGTCACCACTTTGCATCGAATTGCGATTAGATGCACAGGGTCTCATCGCCCCACTGTGCACTGGAACGCAACTGGCGCACGGGGTCTCATCGCCCCACCTAGACTAGCAACGCGATTGGTCGCATAGGACCATCGCCCCACTTCGCCCCAGACAGCGTGTTTGACCCATAACACCATGCATGCGGAGGTATCCCTAGGATTAAGGTATATCTATAGCCTTAATCCCCCTATAGCTAGATCTAGAAGACAAGCAGAATTAAACCTTTTACATTGAGTAACTAGTGCACTAGTGACCTGTGGTCATAGGACCCGAATCCCCTTGGTCAACTCAACACTTATAGTCTATAAGTATTATAAATAAACTACTAATACTCTATAGCTCTACTAATTATACTTTAAGATATAAGATAATTACTAGAAGCTTCTTATTATATATTATATAATTCCTTTAAGCTAGTTATAAGCTAAGTAATACGCTACTAGATATAAGACCTCTTTATTATTTATCTAGGAAAGGCAACCTCCTAATGCTATTCCTAAGCAATCCGCCTCTACTACTATATCCTTATTAGGGTCCTATTATATAAGGATAGGGTATAATATAAAAGCTAACTTTAATATCTTAAAAGCCTTATTATATACCTTTATCTAGCGGAATACTATACCTTTCTTTATTAGGTTAATTAGGGGCCTATAACTTCTAAAAACTATAGTATAAAATCACAATAAAAGTTAGTAAATCCTAGAAACCCGCGTACTCCTTAGACCTATATTAAAGCCTCCTAATCCCTAATCATAGTAATCTTTTTATTATCTAGGCAAATCTGTTTTCTTACGTGGATAATAAACCTAAGGTACTTAACCTCTTTTATAGTAAAGACATATTTCTTAATATCTAGATTTAGCCTAGCTTACTATAGCCTAGCTAATACCCTATAGACTTTTTATATATAATCTTTCTATAAACCCCTTAAATAGATTAAGATATTATTAAGGTATACTATAATATAGTCCCTAAGGATACTACTAAGCGCCTTATTAATATACCTTTAAAAGGTTATAGGCACGCGTACTAAACTAAAGGGGTATACTAATTACTTAAATAATCTAAACTATATTTAGAAAGCAGTCTAGTGTTCCTAGCCCTTAGTAATATAAATATAATAAAACGCTACTTATATATCTAGCTTTATAAACTATTTTGCTTTAGCTAAGAAGCATAGTGTCTTCTTTACTAAAGGTAAGAGGTAGTAGTCCTATTCTATAATCTTATTTAGCGAGTAATAATTTACATAAAACCTCTAACCACCCCTAGGTTTCTTTATTAGTAGAACTAGTGCTACTACTAAAGATAAACTTGCCTTAATCTAGCCCTTATCTATTAAGTCTATTACTTACTTATATATCTCTAGGAGGTGTTATTATAGTATATTATAGAGCACTTTAACCTTTGCGAATCTTTCCACACTGCCTTACAGGTCCGGAATCGCCTCTAAAATCCAAACTAACAAGATAATCAAAATCCTCACTTTATTTTACCCCTTCCTATAATATTATATTATAATAGAGCTAGAGGCAGGTGTGAGGAGGAAACGCTAATAGTAATTAATAAAGGAGAAAGGGGTTAGTATAGAGCTGCCACTACCTAAACATAAGTAAAGGATAGTTTAATGTCTAGAGATATAATAATAACCTAAAGGCAGACTAAATTTAATTTAAATACCTAGAAGAATAAAAACACTATAAAAAGATTACTAGCCTTATCCCTAGCAATAAACTATCTAAGGTATAGAATACTACCTAGGTGTTATGGACTAGCCCTAAGGCAACTGCTGTTAGGCGTCAATATAATATTAAGAAACTTGAGGAGGGAAGAAAGGAAGGTAGGAAACCTATCCCTTCCTATGCCCCTTATACTCCTTAACTATCCTAAGCTATCCTATCTGTTCTCTTCCTATCCCCTTATTATCTTTATACTGCTTCTTCCTATCCCCTTGTTATCTTATCTCTGTCTCTTCTAATCCCCTTATTATCTTATCTCCGTTCCCTGCTATCTTATATTCAGCCTTATCTTTATCCCTTACTATCTTACATTTAGCCTTAATCCCTACCCTTGCTGTCTTAGCTTAGGCCCCTACTTTTCTCCGTGTCATCCGCCATTAGCCCTCTTGTTGTGCATGCTACAACTAATGCTTAGGCAAAGCCTAAGCCCTTACACTAGGCTATTATAGACCTAAAAGTAAGCTAGACCTAAGCTAAGAGAACAGAGATAAATAATAATAGTAATATTTATACTATTGTTATGGACTAGCCCTAAGGCAACTGCTGTTAGGCGTTAATATAATATTGAGAAACTTGAGGAGGGAAGAAAGGAAGGTAGGAAACCTATCCCTTCCTGTGCCCCTTATACTCCTTAACTATCCTAAGCTATCCTATCTATCCTTTTCCTATCCCTTTGTTATCTTTACACCGCTTCTTCCTATCCCCTTATTATCTCATTTCCGCTTCTTCCTATCCCCTTGTTATCTTATCCCCATTCCCTGCTATCTTACATTTAGCCTTCTCTTTATCCCCTGCTATCCTACGTTTAGCCTTAATCCCCACCCTTGCTATCTTAGCTTAGGCCCCTACTTATCTCTATATTATCCTTTATTAGCCCTCTTATTATACATGCTATAACTAATGCTTAGGCAAAGCCTAAGCCCTTACATACATCCCTACTCACCTATCACAAACCCGCATAGCAGAAATAAACCCCGCGTCTATATTTACTAACTTTAACTATTTATTCCCTATCCTATTATAACCTTCCTAAGGTTAGCGTCTCTTATTATTTGTTATTGTTATTAGGTGGTGTATGACATATACCCCTCCTCACTGTGTTATAGAGACTGTCTTTACTTATTGCGTTTGTTTTTGTTATTAGGTTAAGTGTGTAACGTGTGTTCCTAGCCCCTCCTTTATTATTATAGTAACCTTAACCCCTCCCTTACTTATCTATAACTCCTCTAATATAGTTACGCTTCCTATATAAATATCCTACTTTCTTACCCCTCTTAAAACCCCTTCCTTCTTACATACTACTATTATCCCTCTAACCTTATAATCCCTTTATATATTCCTATTTATAACTCTAAGCTTATTTCTTTCCGCCCTTATTTATCCTTTCCTTAAGATATCTTATTCCTATCTTCCCTTATTATCCTCTCTACGCCTCTAGCCTATACTATTAGCAAGTACCTTATAAAAGGAGATTCTAATAATAATTGTTAAAATAATGCTATTTATAGCACTATTTTATAGGCCCACTAGTTGCCTAGTTGCGTTATTGCAACGTTGGTTACAAGGCGTTGCTTGCAGCGTTACTTGCAGCTTTGGCTGTGACCTGCGTTCCTGCACACAACTAACCCACAGGCTTGTATAACTAAGCCGACTAGGTTACCCTATAGGGAAGCTGAAATCGACTGTAACTAGGGAACTAGTAGTCGTATAAAAGGCTGACGTATACTATTCAAATCCTTGATTTATTCTGGATTTTATAGTATATTTTATTAATAGGGTTGTTTATTAAAGTGCTTAGTTAGGCCACACGGGCGTCTAGTTTGTATGGCTGTGAGTCGATTTTTACTTTTCCTATACAAATAAATTATGCGGAAAATAAAAAGTAGCTCGCGAGACCCTATTAGCGACCTAGTTCTGCCGATATAGTTAGTAGGTCTATAAGGGGACTTAGTAGAATCCTCTCATTGCTTGTTAGATTGTCCGTATTACTAGAAATCAACTACATTTAACTATCAAAGCTCTATATCTTGAAGAATCGTCGTATTATAGTGAATCTAGAAGCCGCCGCGTTAAAATCTATTAGAGAGGTCTTCCTATCCCTCTAGCTAGATTCCCCTTCCATTTTCAATAATAATAACTATACTACACCTACATTAGTTTTCTATCCTTATAGTCCTTATATTAAACGCTCTCTAACCATAGGCATCCTAGCCTATTATCCTCCTAAGTCTAGAGGCTTATACCCTCCTTATTAGCATAACCACGTTACCTATATCTAGTTAATACGGTTCTTATTCGCTAACCTAAGACTCTGTTATGCCCTTAAAGATCTAGAGGCCACTATTACTATAGGTAACTATATTATAACGCTAGGAGTTACAAAGACTGCGTTAACTAAGCGAAAGATGCCTATCCTATCTTAGGATTTCTATGCCCTTATAAGCTATTAGAATACGCTCCTACACTAGGCGCAGTTTAACCTAGCCCTAGTGTATTCTACCCTTATGCCCTCCCCCTCCTCTAATACTCCTACTATAAATCCGCTAGGCTTTAATGTTATGCCCTTTATAAGCAGTAGCCCCTTAGCTAGCCACTAAATAGGAAGCGCTCTCTAATAGGTCGCTAAAAACCTATTCTAATAGAACTAGTAGCTTATAAGTAGTCTCTTCGCTATATAAGAGAAGTTCTATAGCTATTTAGCAATAATAATTAAAGCGCTATTCCCTTATTATTATAAAGCTACTTATAGTTATTCTTAGCTTATTAGGGTTAGTAATAAGTCTCCTTCTCACTACTATTAGTAACTATCCTATCCTGTCCCTGCTACTAGCCCTGTTAATTAGTGTTACTTCTGTGTTATAGGAGTTGCTTATACTCCTGCTATAACTAGTGGCCGCTATAAAGGCGGCTTCTCCCCCCTATTAGTCACTTCCTATCTCCTAATTATTAATCTACCTATACTCCTTAGAGTCTAAGTGCTAGCAGAGGCTAATAACATCACCTCCTACTAGGAATATCCCACGTCCCCCTAGACATTAGTTAGAGATATCTTACCCTAATCTATATTAGGGGTATAATAATATAAAATCTTATAATAAAATAGGTGTGGGTAAGGAGGTTAGGGATAATATCCCTAGCGAGTTTGTAAGGATAGGGGATAGCCAGGCAAGAACGTATGGGGGCACTTAGTATATTGACTGAAGCTTGCTAGGTCTAAGTGTGTTATGGGTGCGAGTTGCTGCTTTATAGCCAGTGACTCGCTAGTGTCACGTGGACCTAGCCCTGTGGTATAGTGTGCCCGCGGGGTGCGCCTATGTGTTGTAAGTAAGCCTTATAATTGCCCCCCTTTCTAGCCAGGCTCCTAAACGGCTTAGGTATTGCCAGTTAATATGCAGCTATTCGCCAAGTGCTCGTAACCGCATCGCCAGATATAAGTATTATAATAACATAATAATCCGTTCCCTAGTAATAGGCAGCGCTTATATACAAATTCGCCTGCGCTTCGCTATCTTATTATAAGCGTTTCTCTTTCTTATTACTAGTCTAATTTCCTATTTTTAATTTAACTTTAAATACATCACCTCTTTGCCACTAGTTCATAACCTTTTCGCTGTCTTAATAGAGGTTATTCACTTTTATTTGTGTTTGTGTATACACTGTCTTTAGACTAGTTACGCTAACTTTATAAAATATCCGCTAATTAAGATCGTTTTACTAGTAATTATATGTAGTTTTCCCTAGGCTTTAGTTGCCGCGGGTATTAAGGGCAAACAGTCTAAGCGTTATATCTAATGCAATAAGCGCAGTGATACGTGTAAGACAGTAAGTCTCCTGTTGTTCTCCTGTTCTGCGGTTCCTAATCGCTGACTTTTATATACTAGGCGATGCTTACTTTAGCTAGTGATTTTCTTAATCTTATAATTATTTACAAATAGGTCTAATCTCTAATAGACGCCACT
Organism: Epichloe glyceriae; assembly: GCA_023658535.1. Classification (NCBI taxonomy): domain Eukaryota; kingdom Fungi; phylum Ascomycota; class Sordariomycetes; order Hypocreales; family Clavicipitaceae; genus Epichloe; species Epichloe glyceriae. The sequence continues at coordinate 3,539,350 of CP098295.1, read as the reverse complement.
CTCTCCGTGGAGGATAAGGAGAATATCGCTGTGTTTTCAGTGGCAATACACTATCGCTTTGCCACGTGCGTGGTGAACTTGATTAATGGGTTTAATTATGCTAATACGGCTTACTATATTGCCTTTAGGCTAACTAGTGTAGCTAAGGCACGCTAGGTTAGTTAATTTTAGCCCTTTTCGCTAGTTCTTTGCTTACCTTTCCGTGTAGGCTGCCTCTATCTTATACTAGAATTATCTAATGTCTTAACAGTAGCTGCAGGTTTCTATAGTTACCACTGCGCTGTCTTTTCCTCCTCTAGTATGCGCATAGCTTTTAGCTATCTTTTTGCTAGATTCTTGCTAACTCTTTTATAGGAAAATCCTAAGGAAGCTATAGCTACTTAGGAAGCAAAGATAGTTCTCTGGCTTTGTCCCTTAGACCTAGGCTATGTGGCCTAGGCTATAGCACTATATTGCTTTTAGCATGCTATAGACAAGGTAATCTAGGCGGATAAGAATGACGCGGAGTTTGGGTATAATAGGGATGTGTTTTTAACCTACCTTAGTATTACTATAGAGAATTTTCCTATTACTTTACCCACGCTTTAAGCGTGTTTTCTTTATTTATTAGTTATATAGCCTAGACTTTTAGGTTAAGTTTTCTTAATAGCAGCTAATAGTACTATGCCTTTTCTATAATAATTCCGTGTCCTTTCGCTTGTGACTTACTTATATCTCGCCACCTTTCTTACTTACCTTTCTTTAGTGAAATGCTTAAATAGTGTGTTAGGCGCCCTCTATGTCCTTAGTAGGGATCCATTAATTATATTCGCTAGGCTATCCCTTCTATTTCACTAGGTACTTGTCACCTTTGCAGGTCTTTCTATAACCTTTCACTTCTTTAACTTTATACTTATCCTCTTTATCTTTAAGGTCTAGTATTAGCATTTCCTTGTCTTTAGCGTTTTCCTAGCGGTTTTATAGCTTTAGTAGGCTAACATAAAACACGTTATGTAGTTAGCTATACTTATCAGGTAGCGCTAGTTAGTACGCTTATTTTCCTATAGCATTAAGCACTTAAAATAGTCTAATAAATCTAGGGGTTAGCTTCTGTTTCGTATCTTTAAGCCTAATATTCTTTACTAATAATAGCACTAAGTCTCCTCTTTTTAGGGTTAGAGGTTAGTGGTATTAATTATAGTACTTTGCCTAGGCTTTAGTAGCTTTTGCCTAGTTTTGCTTTAACTGTTCTCTGACTTTATATAACTTCGTAATACGCATATAGGCTTTAGGCACCTCTCCTCTGTGGTCTTGCCCCTAAGAGCTAGGTAAAACTCTAGTGAGTAACCTATAAGTGTGTAGTTTAGGGAGTAACCTATAGTCCTATTTACCACGTTATTACAGGCAAATTAAGCTATTAGCAGCAGCTTTGCCTATATCTATTAGTTCTCTTTAATAAAGTATTAGAGGTAGTGTTTAAGGACTTAGTTTGTTCGCTCTATTTACCTATTAGTTTAGGGGTAAAACGCTGTTAAAAGCCTACGTTTTACACACGCTAGGTAGCATAGCTCTAACTAGAATTAACTTGTAAAGACTAGGCCTCTATTAGACACAATGCCCTCTAGTGCTCTAAATCATAGCTTGATTTCCTTGTGAAATAGTTCTACTAATTTAGCTACGTTAATAGTGGTTAACACTAGGAGGAAAATGGAGTACTTAGTGAATTAGTCTATAATTACTAGGATTACGTTAGTCTCTTACTCGTTAACCTGTGTTGTGGGCAGTCCTGTGACAAAATCCATAGAGATTTCTACCTAGGGTTACCTTAGTATTAGTAGTAATTTAAGTGTTCTATATAGGTAATGCCTTCTAGCTACCACCCGCTAGCATACACCACAGCTTATAATGTAGTTAGATACTATAACTCCTATTTATAGCCACTAAAAGTAACACTTTAACAGGTTAAGCGTGTGTTTAACACTAAAGTGACCCGCTAGTGAATTATTATAGTATAGCTGCAGAAGCTCCTATTGTAAGATAGGCTCTTAAGGAATAACTACCTAGTCTTAGTATATTAGGAGACCCCTCACGCTACGCAACTATAGGCTAGCTTTTCCCTTGCTTCTTGCTAAGGAATTTACCTTACTGTTCTGCCTTTGCAGATCTAGGTCTTAGTCCTGTGCCTTTCGTAGTAATTAAGCTAGTGGCTTATTTAATTTGGTTAGATACGGATTTGGTAATGCTGTGGCCGCCCGAATCTCTAGTGTGCTAATGCCTTGTACACATACTATCGCCTCTTTAAAATCACCCTTATCTAGCCAATCTTTCACCAGTTCTTTAGCGGCTATAACACCTTTAGCTAGGGCATTTTCCTCCCTTAAAGGCATCTTACCACGCTAGTCTCTCTCTTTAGCTAGGGCATTTTCCTCCCTTAAAGGCGTCTCGCTAAGCTAGTCTCTTTTAACTAGGACATTTTCCTTCCCTAAAGGCGTCTTACTACGTTAATCTCTTTTAGCTAGGGCATTTTCCTCCCTTAAAGGCGTCTTGCTAAGCTAATCTCTAATAACTAGGATATTTTCCTTCCCTAAAGGCATCTTACCACGTTATTCTTCTAAGATAGGGATATTTTCCTTCCTAAAGGCGTCTTACTATGTCTTCCTTAATATATTAGTATCTCTATTACTACCCTTTTCTTAGTAGGTACTAGCTTCCTCTAAAGTTCTAGCAATAGCGCCTAATTTATCATAGGTTCGCCCTTATAATTAGACTTTCTTAACAGTGTATCCGCGGGGTTGCTCTTCCCTAGTCTATGTCTTATTATAAAGTAGAATAGGCATAGGAATATGCACTATTTAGCTTGCCTTCTATTAAGCTTTAGTTAGTTTATAAAGGTCTGTAGGTTGTGATAATCTAATAGAACCTCCACTAGGGTTATTACCCCTTTAACATAGTGTTACTAGTGTTTAAATAACTCTATAATAGCAAATAGCTCTTAGTTAGCTATGCTGTAATTTCGCTCCGTGTCTGTGAACTTCCTTAACCAAAAGGCTACTAGGTGCTAATAACCCTTGTTATCTTACTAGGATAAGATTCCTACTATTACGAAGACTAAGGCATCTGTCTTAATGCGCACTAGTTAACTCGGGTTATAATAATAGAGCAGAGGGGCTTATTAGAAAGTGTCTTTTAGCTAGTTAAACGCCGCCCTTTCCTTTACTCTAAATATAAACTTCCTAGTCTAAATACTATTTTAACTACCCTTTATTAGCGCGTGTAGTGGTGCTATAATCCTAGAGTATTTGTAAATAAAACGTTAGTAAAAGTTGCAGAATCTAAGAAAGGATTAAATATCCTTAAAACTTGTTAGTTCTTTCTAATCTTAAATGGTTTGTACCTAGCTTATATCTATTAAGATTCCGTTAACTAAGAGGATAAATCCTAGGAACTTAACTAAGTCCTAGTAAAATAAGTATTTTAAGGGTTTTGCGTATAGTTCTGCGGTTCTTATATACTCTAATACCTCCTTAATATGTATAGTATGCTCTTCTTGTATCTTAGAGAAGATAAGGATATTATCTAAATACACTACACAAATAGTGTTTATTAGCCTATAAAGTGCCTTATAAATATAGCTTTAAAAGGTAGTAAGCGCGTTAGTTAATCCAAAAGGCATAACAAGGTATTCGTAGTAGCTATAACGCGTGCAAAAAGCAGTCTTCCACTTATTGCCCCCTTTAATGTGAATTTAATAGTATACGTCCTTAATATTAATCTTTAAGAAGTATTTGGCCCCTTAGTATTAGTCTAGGATCTCTGAAATTAGGGGAGAGCGTAGTAATTCTTCTATATTACTTTATTAAGTCCCTAATAGTTCACATATAGTTAGAGCGTTCTATCCTTCTTTAGTATAAATAGGATAGGCACGCCCATAGGACTCTTAGAAGGTCTTATACGGCCTTTTGCTAGGTTATTATTAATGTATTCTTAGAGCTCTTTTAATTTGCTTTAAGAGAGAGAGTAAATAGGCCCGTAAGGGGTGTAGCCCCTAGTACTAGATTAATTATATAGTTAGTTAATTTCTTTAATAGTAGGGTTCCTGCCTTATTAGATACGAAGACGTCTCTGAATTCCTATAGATCCTTAGGGATATCTTTAATAGTTCTATACGCTTTTGCCTCCTTATTATCTTCTAACGCAATAAATTTGTCCTCTATAACTCCTGTAATAGCATACACAACAGTCTTATTCCGCGTTACCTTAGTAAATTTATAGGGAGTTAGTAGTAAAAGGCCTTCTTCTTTTTCTTAAACCACTACTCTTATAAGTGTAAGCAAAGGTGCACTTATTTCTCCGCAAGTGTATGCATTCTAATTAATACAGGGCTTCCCTCTACTCTCAGGTCCCTATTAACGGCAATGTATAGGAGCCTAAGGTCTTTCTATTCTCCCCTTAAGTCTATGATTATAAGGGGTACCTAATATACGCTGTATTAAGAAACCGTAAGAGCCCCTATTACCTTAAGGGTAGGAGGTGTGATCTCTGCTTATTATAACCCGTAGGTCTTCGTGAATTCTACGCTAATAATGTTAACCTTAGCGTAACTATCTAGATCGGCCGCTGTTACTATATCTTTATGCCTGTGAATAGTAACCAGTGTGTAAAAACAACACCCTATTAGTACTTTAGCTTGTGGGGCAGAAGTAAGGGCATTTACTTCTGCCTTAGGGCGTTTTCCTAACCCTTTTAGTGTTCTTTCTTTAGCTTATAGTATTAAGCCACCACATAACTTACAATCCCGCAGTTATAATACGTTAGGCCCTATCTAACTTCCTTATTATTTGGGGGCGTAGTAGGAGTCTTTTCTTCCTCTTTCTTATCTTAGTTAGTATACGGTTAGTTACTACGTAGTAAATCACGCCTTTAGTATTAGGGAGCCTTATATAAATACCTCTCTTGTAAGTGGTTAGGCTTTCGCTTATTCTTTAGCATTAATTCCTAAAATCATTAAGTAAGTTATATAACCTCTTCGCGGGTTTTGCTAATAACGGAGGCATATAGGTTAAGGTAGTCCTATAAGTTAGGGAGTAGTTTTGCGAAGAATGTAAGGGCGTAGGACTTCTCTAAGGCTCTTTCTAGATATTTCTCTAGCAAATCTATGTAAATACTAAATTTAATAAGGCTCTGGCCTTTGCATTACTTCGCGTTCTTAAGCATTATAGTAATTTGCGCGTTATGGTTAGCTAAGTCCTTTAGTAGTGTTAGTATCTAAGATTAGAACGCCTCCTAATTATCTTTAAGTTTTTCTTAGTCACTAGCTAACTATTTATTAAGGTATTAGTCCTATCTTGCCTTATAGTCCCTATATATATAGTTAAGTATAAGGAGGATTTTTAGTAGTTGCGTTAGAACTTGCGTTTCGCTCCCATAAATGCATGGTTTAGGTTATTTAACTATATTTTGTGTTTTTAAGGGTTAGTAGGGTGCGTTAGTTCTGTAATGTTACGCACTTTAACCTTACCACAGCTACTGCTTAAAGAGGTGCTAGATCTTTACTGCCTTTTTGCGGGCTTTTCTATTATATTTAGTTAGAGTAACTAGATAAGTTCTTTCTCTTTATCCTATAGTTTCTTTAGTTCTTTAAGTTAAGTGATTTATTTAGTTATTATAGCTTATTAGGAATTAATTAAAGATTCTCCTAATTTAGCTTAGGTGCTAACTATTTTAGAAGCTAGGGTGCTATCTTTATTTATGGTTTTGTGCGTTACCTCTAGTGCTACGCTAGGGGTTTGTTAGGTTCTCCCCTATTATGTTCTTAGGTGGCTAGGGTTAAAGCTTTAGAATTATAAGGATAAGGGATAGCTAGGCAAGAACGTATAGGGGCACTTAGTATATTAACTAAAGCTTACTAGGTCTAAGTGTGTTATAGGTGCGAGTTACTGCTTTATAGCTAGTGACTCGCTAGTGTCACGTGGACCTAGCCCTGTGGCATAGTGTGCCCGCGGGGTGCGCCTATGTGTTGTGGGCGGGCCTCACAGAGTTTGTTAAGGATTTTTAAATATTTGTATTTGTAAGAGGCGCTATAAATACGCCCTAAGTCTAATTTATAGTCTTAATAAGTAAATGAGTTTATTGTAATTAATTTAGTCCGTTATTATAATATATATCTCCCTATTCCTTTTAAACTTATTAAGTGCCTATGTCTTTACTATATTCTCTAGTAGTTCTTATATTAGCTATAAGTACCTTACCCATTTAACTAGGATATTATATCTATTGCCTTTACCTAGTGCATTTTAAGCCACTAGGATTTATTCTATATAATACTCCTTAATAAGCTTATTATTATTTTCTAATAGTACTTACTTTAGAGCTAGTTAGGAGTCCTATAGTTTCTGACTTAGGAGAGGGTCTATTACTACTTATTTAATAAGGTCTATATAAAATACTAGATAGATACCCTTAGTATATCTAGTTAGACTATTAGTAGTATAAGTACCTCTACTACTATATACTTTACTATAACCTAGTTAAGTTTCCTTAAGGGGTGGTTTATCTTAATATTTTTAAGAGAAAGCTATACTTTATTACTTACTTAAAAGCGTTTTACTAGGTATTATAAGGCTGCTATTTTATCCTATTATTATTACTATATATAAGCTATTACAGCCTAGGCTAGAAGAGTCCTCTCCTATAAGTATTCTAGAAACTAAATAGCCCTTCCCTTAGGTATTATAGTAAATACTAAAAGGTCTAGCTAGGATTAAATAGGTTCTAGGTTATATCTATATAATAACTTATTTAGGCTTACCCCTATAATAGAAGAGGTTCTATTATTTATTATAAGCTAGTAAGTAGCTAAGTGTTTAGGCTAGTTAAATTAGGAGAAGGAGATTACTACCTATAGTATTACTTATACCTCCTAGTTTACTTATTCTATGCTACTATTAGTCTATGAGTAGTGTAATGTAAAGAGTAGTTAATCTATTCTAACTAGTAAGCATAGTATTATCTAAAACTTCCTAACTAGTCTAATCCGTGGTTTATAATAATAGACTAGGGAACCCTTTAAACCTCTACTAGACTATCTTAAATTGTTTTGTATATTCCTTAGCACTAATAGAAGTTATTGCCTTTAGCTAGATAAATTTTAAAAGCCTTTCTATAATAACCATTAGGTAACAAGGTCTCTTAGAGAATAATGCTAGTAATTCTATTATAAAATCCATTAAGATCTATAACTAGAACCTATTAGGGATTAGTAGTGGTTTTAGTAAGCCTTAACGTTATTAATAACTCTTATAGCCTCTAAAATAATGGCAATTCTAAACAAATCTAGTAACATCCTATAATATCCTATTCTAGTAAAACTATTACTGTAGAATCTAAAATATAGTGTTCTAGCTAGGGTGTCCTATAACTAGCGAATTATAACATTGCTAAATAAGAGTTATTATAAGAGATTCTTATACTAGCACCTAGGTACAACCCCTAAATTAGAGTGCCCTATAAGCACTAAGTAAGTAATCTATTACCTGTTCTCTTATTATTACTTCTAGGGAAATTTTTATGCCCCTTCCTAAATAGCTTTTAGTTAAATATAGTATATAGGGTCTGCTATAATAGCTTAGTCCTATAATAACTAAAGGTATTATATAGCAAAGAGAACTTCTTTAACTAGTAGTAAAGTCACGTTTAAAATAAGAGGATTCTAATTAGAGTCCTCTTATAAGTCTATAGGCGATTAAGAGAGTTATGTAATAGTGACTAGTTATAGTATTTGTCCTATCCTTACTCCTACACCCTTCTTATCCTACTCCCTTTATAAAAGTATATCTAGCTATTAAGCCTATATACTAGGTTTATAATGTAAGTGAAAATTAAATAAGGTAAGCGTATTTGCCTAATAAGCCTACTATTCTATTATTAGATAAGGAGTGGTGAAGTATTCTAGGTTCTTGTAGTCTATGTAAATTATAAATAGTTGTAAAACGCCTTATAGCTTTGCTAACCACGCCTTAAGGTAAGAGATAATAGCTAGGAGCTCCTTATTATAAATAGTATAGTTCCTTTATAAGGCTAATAAACTTATAGAGTAATATATAACTAGGTATATAATGTAGTTAGGTCCTTTCTATAATATATAACCTCTAAGGGCTAGGCATAAACAATTTACCTTAACTACTATAAGTTAATCTAGGTCCTATTATACTAGAACTAAGTACTTAATAAAAGCCCCTTTTAATTTCTTAAAGGCCTTATTCTCTTTAGGCCCTTATTAGAAAGGGACATTTCTCTTTGTAAGTTATATAAGCGGTGCTACTATTTTAGAGAAGTCCTTAATAAAGTCTTAGTAGAAATTCTTAAACCTTAAGAAGCTTTAGACCTTATATAGCTTTGTAAGCGCTAGCTATTCCCTAATTACTATAACCTTTACTAGGTTAGGATAGACTAAGTGTCCTACTATAATAATATAGCCTAAGTACTAGACTTCCTTTATAGCAAACACGGACTTACTAAGGTCTAGGTATAATCCCACTACCCTTAGTAGCCTTAGCTATATAGTCCTTCCTTAACCCCCTAAGTAAACTAAGATATTATCTAAATATGCTGTGATAAAATCCCCTAACGCATCCCCTAAGGATTTATTAATATAGTATTAGAAGGTTACTAGTGCGCCTACTAGTCTAAATAGGCAGACTAATTATTAAAATAGTCTAAATCTAGTCTAGAATACTATTAAGTGCTCCTTACCCTTTACTATTTATAGTTTATAAAACGCTACGTAGATATTTACCTTTATAAACCATTATACCTTAGAGAGGGATTATAGGGTTTCCTTAATTAAAGGGAGGGGGTATTAGTCTTATACTATTATCTTATTAAGCGCGTGGTAATTCACATAAAAACGCTTACTACTGTTTAACTTCTTAATAAGGAGAACTAGGGCTATGGCTAATAAGGAGCTAGTGTTATGGACTGGCCCCAAGGCAACTGCTATTAGGCGTTAATATGATATTGAGAAACTTAAGGAGGGAAGAAAGGAAGGTAGGAAACCTATCCCTTCCTATGCCCCTTATACTCCTTAACTATCCTAAGCTATCCTATCTGTCCTCTTCCTATCCCCTTGTTATCTTCATACCGCTTCTTCCTATCCCCTTGTTATCTTGTCTCCGTCTCTTCCAATTCCCTTATTATCTCACCTCCGTTCCCTACTATCTTACATTCAGCCTTATCTTCATCCCCTGCTATCCTATATTCAGCCTCAATCCCTACCCTTACTGTCTTAGCTTAGGCCCCTACTCATCTCCGTGTCATCCGCCGTCAGCCCTCTTGTTATGCATGCTACAACTAATGCTTAGGCAAAGCCTAAGCCCTTACAGCTAGCATAAATCTATCCTTTGTCTATAAAGTCCTTAATTTAATGTCTAATCTCTAGAAGCTAGTCCCTTAGTATATTATATAACAGTCCTTATAGTAGTGTAAGTTTAGAACTGTCCGGGTTTTATATAGCTAGATATAGTAGTTAAGGGATCCCCTATAAGGGGGTAACCTATTTACTTTAGTTTTGTTAAAAGGTCTGCAAAGTCTACTAACTCCTCTAGTAGTATTAATATATTAGGTTTGTTTAGTTACTATTTAGGTACTATAAGCTATAGCACTATTATTATCTCCCTTAAACTTGTAGTAATAAAGCGAGTTATAGTGTCTTTTTGTTATTAGGCTCTGCGTGCCTCTGTGGTATATAAGGCTCTAATAATTCCTTAAATAGGCTTATCTATACCACGCTCTAAGGCTTCTAATATATAAAGACCCTTTACGGCCCCTATTACTAGTTATTGTTTTACTATATAAATCACTATATCTTATTATTCTAACTATAGTATTCTAAAGATTATATCCTAGGTAAGGCCTAGAATAACATATAGGTATACTAATAACTCCTACCTATTAATATTAATCCTAGTATACACTATATAAGTAATTAAGGAGGTCTTCTCTTTTATACGCTTCCCCGCTTTTCTATTTTTACTGTGGTATAGACTTATCTTTATATTAGTAGTTATATAAGCTTAAGGCCTAACTGTCTTACTACTAGTTTGCTAATAGCACTATAGTAATTATATTTATAGTTAATCTAAACATTAAGGTAAGAGTATATATTAAAGAGTATAAGAACTAGGAATAGTAGTTAATCTATATAAAATTCTATGTCCTCCTCTATACTTATATACTAATTATACTTATCCATAACTATAGGCGCTAGCTAGCCCTCCTACCCTTATGTAAGACTTTGGTTAGGGGCTCCTTATTTTCTGTGTTATTAAGGATAATTTCCTTATTTACGCTTTCCTTGTTTACCCTATATATATTAATATTAACCTATAGTCACTAAGGTAAGAGAAAGGGGTATCCTAGGATATAATAGCCCTTAATACTATAATATAGGCAGCACCCCTCCTAGTAGCGTTTAGTTATTTCCGCTTCTAATACCTGTTTAGCCCTTTATAGTTTAATATCCTTCTAGGCTTTTTCCTTTTATCTAATTTCTTTTATTTCCTTAACTATATTACTATAGCCTATACCCCTATTATTAGTGTGTTACTATTATAGTTAATTTGTTAGGGTATATATTAGACTAGCTATAGTTTGCGTTAGTTCTAATACTTGTCCTTTATAGTAAGAGACTTAATATTAACTATAATACTATAGTAAACAGTAACTACTAGGTAGTAATGTATTCTACTAACTCCTTTACTAACTATAATTTCTCTTATACGCTTATTAAGTGCATATTATAGTTTAGCTAACTTAACTTCGCTTACCTATTAGGCCTCTCTTACTAAGGAGAGCTTCTATTTAAAGTAAATAAAGAATATAATAAATAATTCTCCTAATCCTTACTCTATTTAGTTAAGTTCTATTAGGGCTATTTCCTACCTATATAAGTTTATATATAAGGTCTCTAAGTACTTAAAAAGGCCTTTAGTCTATAAGTGTTTAGCTTACTTACCTTAAAGTATATAGTAATATAAGCCTAGACCTTAAGTAAAAGTTATTAGTAAATAAATACCTATTAGTCCTTATTATCTCTAATAAAGTCTACGTCTACCTTAAGTTTATGCTCTATAAGAAACTTCTAGGTAGTAAATATAATTTTATTACTATTATATAGGTTACCTATCCGAATTGGTTTTCGTTAAACCTATGGTGCTATTAGCGTTAGGTTAGGAGCTATAAGTTATATAGGAGAGTTTATATTAGGAGCTATTAGTTATATAAACATGTCTAATAAGATAGTAACTTATAGTGTAAGCGTTGGATTTACTTACACGTTTTATTATAAGGACTTAATTGCCCTAGCCTACTATTCTAGTATTAGTTAAAGTGTTTTAAATTAGGCATTATAAGCCCCTAGTAGTAAAGTGGTATTTAATAGGGGAGTTATAGTCCCCTAGCTAATCCGTTTATCTAGTTAAAGGTTATCTCCTAGGTCTATTACGTAATCTATTGTTATTTATTTTAGTAGTCTTTATAGACTAAAGGAAGTTTCTTAAATATTATAGACTAGCCTTAAGGCAACTACTATTAGGCATTAATATAATATTAAGAAACTTAAGGAGGGAAGAAAGGAAGGTAGGAAACCTATCCCTTCCTATACCCCTTATACTCCTTAACTATCCTAAGCTATCCTATTTATTCTCTTCCTATCCCCTTATTATCTTTATACTACTTCTTCCTATTCCCTTATTATCTTATTTCCACTTCTTCCTATCCCCTTATTATCTTATCCCCATTCCTTACTATCTTATATTTAGCCTTCTCTTCATCCCTTACTATCCTATATTTAGCCTTAATCCCCACCCTTACTGTCTTAGCTTAGGCCCCTACTCATCTCCGTGTCATTCTCTATTAGCCCTCTTGTTATGCATAATACAACTAATGCTTAGGCAAAGCCTAAGCCCTTACAACTATAAAGGAAGCCCTTAAAGAAGTTATTAAAAAGCTATTAAGAAGGTAAATAAAAACACTACTCCCCTTACTTAGGCAAGTATTACGATAGGGCTAATATAGAGATATTTAAACCTAAACCCCCTTTAAATACTAGGCTACTAGGATAGAGAGGTCCTTATTAAGGGTAACTCTATTTAGGAACTACTTTAGGCTAGAAGCGTAAAAGATATAGTTATAGTAGTAAATAAAGCTACTAGCTAAACTATAGTAGTAGTAGCTAGAAGACTCCCTAGTAGAGATATAATTATTATATTTAAAGGAAATGCCTCCTAGTATAGGACTAACTAAAAATAGATTATTACTGCCTTTAGACTAGAAGTAACCCTTTACTACTAAATCCTTAGTGTTATAGTTAAAGGCTTCCTTATAAAATATACCTTAGTAAAAAACCTTATAGTAAATATAAGAAAAGTAAATAAGATAAATATAGTTAGGGTAACTATAAGATAACCTAGAGGCAAAAATATACTAAGAACTACCCTTATCCTTAGCCTAGCTAAGGTAAATAATGTAAATAAGATATATAAAAATAGAATAGTTTATAAAGTAAATCTATTCTAGTCTAAACCTTATAATAAAATACTATAGCTAAGGCAATACTATAACTACTTCTAAATAGGCTATATAGTAAAATTCTATAAGGTAGCCTTAAGGTATAGTAAGTGTAAAGCTAGCTAGTATAAAGAGAATAAGAAATCTTACCTAATAACTATAGGATAATTATAAGAGAAGTATATGCTTTACTCTAGGGCATACCTAGTGTAGTCTAGGACTTACCTAACCCTTAAGGAAAAATAAAATATAGTAAAAGTAAGATACTAGGAACGCCCTTCTTATTTTACTACCTAATTACTAGCTAGTAGCCTAGCCTTACCTTAGAAGAGACTAAAACTAGTTAGTCTAACTAGGAAGAAAAGAGATTATCTAATACTTATAGAATAAAACACTAGATAGCCTAGAGTAAGTAGTATTAGGAGATATGTAAAGTTAATTAAAGCTAGAATAAAGCTAGTATAAGATAGTAATAAACCCCCTCTCTTAGACTTATGTAATAATAATATGCGTTCTCTTCTAGAACGTGAATAAGAAGAATAACCTTATATATATTATGCTCTATTACTAGACTAATATAGATATTAAAAATGGAAGGGAATCTAGCTAGAGGGATAGGAAGACCTCTCTAATAGATTCTAACGCGGCGGCTTCTAGATTTACTATAATACGATGATTCTTCAAGATATAGAGCTTTGATAGTTAAATATAGTTTATTTCTAGCTGTTAAAATAATGCTATTTTTAGCACTATTTTATAGGCCCACTAGTTGCCTAGTTGCGTTGTTACGCGGCGTTGCTGCACTACGTTGCGTGGTTGTGTAACGCATCTTGCGTGGTTGTGTAACGCATCTTGCGTTGCCACCTAAGCAAAGCTACGGTATGTATGACTAAGCCAACTAGGTTACCCTATAGGAAGCTAAAATTGACTGTAACTAGGGAACTAGTAGTTATATAAAAGGCTGACGTATACTATTTAAATCCTTGAATTTTTCTGGATTTAATGGTATATTATATATAAAGGGTTGCTTATTAAAGTGCTTAGTTAGGCCACATAGGCGTCTGGTTTGTATGGCCGTGAGTCGATTTTTACTTTTCCTATACAAATGAATTATGCGGAAAATAAAAAGTAGCTCACAAGACCCTATTGGCGACCTAGTTCTGCCGATATGGTCGGTAGGTCTATGAGGGGACTCAGTAGAATCCTCTCATTGCTCGCAGACCGTCCGTTAGCTAGAAATCAACTATATTTAACTATCTTGGCTCTTAAAGTGAATTATCTATCGTGGTTTAGTTATCTATAGGTCGCAGCGCCCTCTATTGCGCTAGCTATCTAGGAATTACTAGGAGGTCTTCCTATCCCTCCAGTACATTCCCCTTCCCATTTTCAATACTAATACTTATTAGAACTATATTATAAGTACTTACCCTCCTTATAGTAAGTATCTAGCACTTGCTAAGAGACTTACTTTACTTACTTTACGCTCTCTTTATTACTTACACTTAGTTATATATATTAGGCTAAAGCCTTACTAGAAACTTTTTAGGACCTTATTATACTTACTAATTAAATATCTATTATAGGTATATCCTTATCCTATAGGTAAGACCTCTTTACAAAGGCTATAGGTTAGGACTACTTATATAACTAATACTTTTTCTCTAGTTAGTAAGACTTAATATCTAATATAATACTCTAAAAGTAAGCTACTATTACTAGGTAGTTAGCCTAAGGAATATCTTAGCTAATACTATAATCTCTTATTTACTTTATAAGTATAGTGTGTAGTTTAAATAACTTTACTATATTTACTTAATCTAACTTACTTATAAGCGCTAACTTTTACTTAAACTAAATATAAAAGTTACTAAAGTACTTATATTATTATTACCTTAGCTAATTAAGCTTAGTAATAGCTATCTCCTATTAATAAGGGTTATTAAATATTTCCCCTAAGTATTTAAGGAAGTGCCTTAAGTTAAAATAAACTAAGTACCTCTTTTTAAAGTAAGAAGTAACTTAGGCCTATACTTTAGGTAAGAGATTCTAGTAAATAAAGCACTATTAATCTTATATATTACTAATAAACTCCTAATCTATTAGTAATTTATAACCTATAAGGCCTTTCTAAGCTAAGAATACTACTTTATTACTATTAAATAGTAGGCCTATTAGTAATAGCTTTTATTTAATAGGATTTTATATAAGGGCTATATTTTACTTATTAGTAAGGTTAGTAATTTAGGCTACTTATCTCTTAATAACTTCCTATAATACTACTATTTTATTAGTATTTATAGTAAAGAATAATAAATATTATAAACTAGCCTTAGGGTAACTATAAATAAGTATTTAAAGTGTAATTATTATTCTTAAAGAGAAAGGAAAGAACTAGATAAGAGATTATATAGCGCTTAGCTATACACCCCTTTATGCGTAGTCTATACGTATAGCGCGTGTAGTAGCCCTAAGTCCTAAGCATATCCGTACATAACATGTGTCCTTCCGCACACTCTTTATACCCTTCCCGCGCACCCTCCGCGTCCCTTCCGTACCCGAGAAGGACCTAAGCCTTAAGCTTAAGTCTATAACAAAAGAACTAATAAGCTTTAAGGATATTTAATCCTTCCTTGGATTCTGTAACTTCTACTAACGTTTTATTTATAAATACTCTAGGATTATAGCACTACTACACACGCTAATAAAGGGTAGTTAAAATAGTATTTAAATAGCGAAGTTTATATTTAGAGCAAAGGAAAGGGCAGCGTTTAACTAGGTTAAAGACGCCTTTTAATAAGCCCCTTTACTCTATTATTATAACCTAAGTTAACTAGTGCAAATTAAGATAAATGCCTTAGTCTTTGCAATAGTAGGAATCTTATCCTAGTAAGATAATAAGGGTTGTTAGCACTTAGTGGCCTTTTGGTTAAGGAAGTTCATAGACACAAAGCGAAATTATAGTATAGCTAACTAAGAGCTATTTGCTATTATGGAGTTATTTAAACACTAGTAACACTATATTAAAGGGGTGATAACCCTAGTGGAGGTCCTGTTAGATTATTATAACTTATAGACCTTTATAAACTAACTAAAGCTTAATAGAAGGTAAGCTAAATAGTGCATATTCCTATACTTATTTTACTTTATAATAAGATATAGACTAGGGAAAAGTAACCCTATAAATACACTATTAAGAAAGTCTAATTATAAGGGCAAACCTATAATAAATTAGGCGCTATTACTAGAACTTTAGAGAAAGCTAGTACTTACTAAGAAAAGGGTAGTAAAAGAGATACTAATGCATTAAGGAAGATATAGTAAGATGCCTTTAGGGAAGGAAAATATCCCTATCTTAGAAAAATAATGTAGTAAAATACCTTTAGGGAAGGAAAATATCCTAGTTATTAGAGATTAGCTTAGCGAGATGCCTTTAAGGGAGGAAAATGCCTTAGTTAAAAGAGATTAACATAGTAAGACGCCTTTAGGAAGGAAAATATCCTAGTTAAAAGAGACTAGCTTAGCAAGACGCCTTTAAGGGAGGAAAATACCCTAGCTAAAGAGAGAGACTAGTGTAGCAAGATGCCTTTAAGGGAGGAAAATACCCTAGCTAAAGGTGTTATAGCCGCTAAAGAACTAGTGAAAGATTAGCTAAATAAGGGTGATTTTAAAGAGGTAATAGTATATGTATAAGGCATTAGCACACTAGAGATTCGGGCAGCTATAGCGTTACTAAATCCGTATCTAACCGAATTAAATAAGCTACTAGCTTAATTACTATAAAAGGCATAGGACTAAGACCTAGATCTACAAAGGCAAAACAGTAAGGTAAATTCTTAGTAAGAAGCAAGGGAAAAGCTAGCCTATAGTTGCGTAGCGTAAGGGGTCTCCTAATATACTAAGACTAGGTAGTTATTCCTTAGGAGCCTATCTTATAATAGGAGCTTCTATAGCTATACTATAATAATCTGCTAGCAGGTCACTTTAGTGTTAAACGCACGCTTAACCTATTAAAGCGTTATTTTTAGTGACTGTAAGTAGGAGTTATAGTATCTAACTATATTACAAGCTATAGTATATGCTAGCAGGTAGTAGCTAGAAGGCGTTGCCTATATAGAACACTTAAATTACTACTAATACTAAGGTAACCCTAGGTAGAAATCTCTATGGATTTTGTCACAGGACTACCTATAACACAGGTTAATAAGCAAGAAACTAACATAATCCTAGTAATTATAGACTAATTTACCAAATACTCTGTTTTCCTCCTAGTATTAACCACTATTAACGTAGCTAAATTAGTAGAACTATTCTATAAGGAAATTAAGCTATAATTTAGAGCGCTAGAGGGTATTATATCTAATAGAGGGCTAGTCTTTATAAGTTAATTCTGGTTAGAGCTATGCTACCTAGTGTATGTAAAATGTAGGCTTTTAATAGCGTTTTACCCCTAAACTAATAGGTAAATAGAGCAAATAAACTAGGTCCTTAAACACTTCCTCTAATACTTTATTAAGGAGAACTAATAAATATAGGTAAAGCTACTACTTATAGCTTAATTTACCTATAATAATGCAGTAAATAGGACTATAGATTACTCCCTAAACTACACACTTATAGTTTACTTACTAGAGTTTTGCCTAGCTCTTAGGGGTAAGACTATAGAGGAGAGGTGCCTAAAGCCTACGCGCATATTATAAAGTTATATAAAGTTAGAGAATAGTTAAAGTAAAACTAGGCAAAAGCCAAAAAGCCTAAGCAAAGTACTATAATTAACACTACTAACCTCTAACCCTAAAAAGAGAAGACTTAGTGCTATTATTAGCAAAGAATATTAGGCTTAAAGATATAAAACAGAAGCTAACCCCTAGATTTATTAGACTATTTTAAGTGCTTAATGCTATAAGGAAATAAGCATACTAACTAGCGCTACCTAATAAGTATAGCTAACTATATAATATGTTTTATATTAGCTTACTAAAGCTATAAAACCACTAGGAAAACGCTAAAGATAAGGAAATGCTAATACTAGACCTTAAAGATAAAGAGAATAAGTATAAAGTTAAAGAAGTAAAAGGTTATAAAAAGACCTGTAAAGGTAATAAGTACCTAGTGAAATAGAAGGGATAGCCTAGTAAATATAACTAATAGATCCCCACTAAGGATATAGAGAGTGCCTAATACGCTATTTAAGTATTTTACTAAAGAAAGGTAAGTAAGAAAGGTAGTAAGATATAAGCGAGTTATAAGTAAAAGGATATAAAATTATTATAGAAAAGGCATAGCACTATTAGCTACTATTAAGAAAACTTAACCTAAAAGTCTAGGCTATATAACTAATAAATAAAAGAAAACACGCTTAAAGTATAGGTAAAGTAATAGGAAAATTCTCTATAGTAATACTAGGGTAGGTTAAAAACACATCCCTATTATACCTAAACTCTATATTATTCTTATCTACCTAGATTACCTTGTCTATAGTATGCTAAAAGTAATGTAATGCTATAGCCTAGGCTATATAGCCTAGGTCTAAGGGATAAAGCCAGAGAACTATCTTCGCTTCCTAAGTAACTATAGCTTCCTTAGGATTTTCTTATAAAAGAGTTAGTAAGAATCTAGCGAAAAGACAGCTAAAAGCTATATGTGTACTAGAGAAGGAAAAGATAGCGTAGTAGTAACTATAGAAACCTATAGCTACTATTAAGACACTAGATAATTCTAGTATAAGATAGAGGTAGCTTATATAGAAAGGTAAGCAAAGAACTAGCGAAAAGGGCTAAAATTAACTAACCTAGTGTGCCTTAGCTACACTAGTTAGCCTAAAGGCAATATAGTAAGCTATGTTAGCATAATCAAACCTATTAATTAAGTTTATAATATACGTAGTAAAGCAACAGCGCGTTACTACTGAAAACACAGTAATATCCTTCTTATCCTCTGTAAAAGGGTGGTATCTATTAGAGATTAGACTTATTTGTAAATAATTATAAGATTAAGAAAATTACTAGCTAAAGTAAGTATTACCTAGTATATAAAAGTTAGTAATTAGGAACTATAAAATAGGAGAATAATAGGAGACTTACTATCTTACACATATTACTACGCTTATTGTATTAGATATAATATTTAGACTATTTACCCTTAATGCCTATAGTAACTAAAGCCTAGGAAAACTATATATAATTACTAGCAAAATAATCTTAATTAGCAGATATTTTATAAAGTTAGCGTAACTAGTCTAAAGATAGTATATATATAAATATAAATAAAAGTAAATAACCTCTATTAGGATAGCAAAAGGTAGCGAACTAGTAATAAAGAGGTAATATATTTAAAGTTAAATTAGAAATAGGAAATTAAACTAGTAATAAGAAAGAGAAAAGCTTATAATAAGATAGCGAAGCGCAGGTAAATTATATATAAGCGCTACCTATTACTAGGGAATAGATTATTATGTTATTATAATGCTTATATTTAGTGATGCGGTTACAAGCACTTGGCAAACAGCTGCACATTAACTAGCAATACCTAAGCTATTTAGGAGCCTGGCTAGAAAGGGGGTAATTATAAGGCCTGCCTATAATACATAGGCGCACCCTGCAGGCATATAATGCTATAGGGCTAGGTCTACGTGACACTAGCGAGTCACTGGCTATAAAGCAGTGACTTGCACTCATAACACACTTAGACCTAGTAAGCTTTAGTCAATATACCAAGTGCCCCCATACGTTCTTGCCTGGCTATCCCCTATCCTTACACAAGAAAGGTAACTAAAGAACACTATTTATAGAGTTTACTTAGGACTTTAATTAATAAAGAGAAGATATATTCCTTAAAACACTAATCCTAGTAACAAAGCACCTATAAGATTATCTTATAAATAATAGGGTATGTATAATAATTAGCTAATTAATAAAGGTACTTATTAACCTTTAAGAAGTCCTTAACTAAAATAAATTCTGTTTTTAGTCCTAAGAGGAAGTTAAAGATATATATATATTGTTTACACTAGCTAGCTATGTAATTTACTAGTACTAGTACTCTAGCTAGTTAGTTAACAGGAAAACCCATAAATGGGGAGAAAAACCCTCTCGCGTCTGTATTTAGGTTAGCACTAGCCCTATAGCAAGGCTATGCCACTCGAAAAGTTACTTATTGTAGAAAGTTATAGCTAGCTCTTACTAGCCTTATCCCTAAAATCCGAGTTTAGGAGAAAGGATTCGCTCCTTCTAGTGTGCTTATAGGCCTAGGGTAGCTCTATCTTAGGCCTCCTTACGTTTTCTAATAGGAGGTAAATCCTAGTGTAGTAAGATTCTTATAGTTTTTCACTTTTTACTAACTCTTCTATAGCCTTACTTTTTAGCTAAGTCTAGTCTGCTTCTAACCCAGATGTGTTATAAACCCTAAGCACCTGCTCTTAGTTATATGTAAGGAGGTAAGGCTAGGTCCGCTTTGGTTACGGGTCGGTCCTGCGTGTGCGCCTGTCTTGTAATATTTTTTTACTTTCCCTTATGCTTTACTTTTAGAGCTACTATAGTAAATCACTCTGCCCCCTTATATATATAAAAGGAAGTAATTCCCCGTGAACGATTTTGCCCTCTTTTCTTCCCTTATTATCTGTCTTCTCTTAGGTTTATTTATGCCTTCTTATCTACCAGTGCAATTCCAGGTCGGATTTAGTGCGGTTACTAACATTTATTATAGTTTGCGCTATAATCCCTATTATTACCATTCTTTGTTATATTGTTGTCTATTTCCCCTATAAGTCCTCCCTCTTAGGGTACTTTTCCACTTCTAACTTGCCTAGGAACCAAGCCTCTCCAAGCGATATCCTCGAAAGCAGCTGACTTTGGCTTAGTTAAGGCGGGCTCTGGATAGGGAGCTTTGTGTGCGTTATTCTTCCGCTCCTGTTTCGAGGCTTTTTCGTTTCTAATTCCAGGCAGTTAGGTGAAGTTAAAGATATAAGAAAGAGGTATATAAAATTCTAAAGGAAACTTTAGGATAATAATAACTTCTTAAATAATTTTCTTAATAAAGAAGATATTTAAGAGCGTTACAAATTAAAGACCTCTTACTCTCTTTATTAAAGCTTACTAAGCGTTACCCTATTAAGATAATTATATAATAATAGGTATGACTTCCCTGTGGGAGGTACCTATTAACATATACCTCCCTATAGCCTTAAACTAATGCAGCCGCTTAATAACTATAGACTACACTCCTCTTACCTAATAGAGGGTGGCTTCTATTAATAATTTACTTGCACCCTTATAGCTTATAGCAAAACAGATTATTAACCTCACGAAGATATACATATTAGAACAGCAATACGGTGCTAATGTGGGGATGGGGATAGCCAGGCAAGAACGTATGGGGGCACTTGGTATATTAACTAAAGCTTGCTAGGTCTAAGTGTGTTATAGGTGCGAGTCGCTGCTTTATAGCCAGTGACTTACTAGTGTCACGTGGACCTAGCCCTATGGCATAGTGTGCCTACGGGGTACGCCTATGGATTATAAGCAGGCCTTATAATTACCCCCTTGCTAACCAGGCTCCTAAATAGCTTAGATATTACCAGTTAATATACAGCTATTCGCCAGGTGCTTGCAACTATATTGCCAAATACAAGCATTATAATAAAATAATAATCCATTCCTAGCAATAGGCAGCGCTTATATATAAATTTACCTACGCTTTGCTATCTTATTATAAGCTTTTCTCTTTCTTATTACTAGTCTAATTTCCTATCTCTAATTTAACTTTAAATATATTACTACTTTGTTACTAGTTTATAACCTTTTCGCTATCTAAATAGAGGTTATTTGCTTTTACCTATGCTTATACATACACTATCTCTAGACTAGGTGCGCTAACTTTATAAAGCACCCGCTAATTAAGATTATTTTACCTGTAATTATATATAGTTTTCCCTAGGCTTTATTTACTATAGGTATTAAAGGGAAGCAGTCTAAGCATTACATTTAATATAACAAACGTGGTAATATATGTAAGATAGTGAGTCTCCTATTATTCTCCTATTCCGCTGTCCCTAATTACTAACTTTTATATACTAGGCTATGCTAACTATAGCTAGTGACTTTCTTAACCTTATAACTATTTATAAATAGGTCTAGTCCCTTATAGACATTACCCTCTCTAAGGAGAATAAGGACAATATTACTGTGTTTTCTATAGTAACACACTGTTGCTTTACTATATATATAGTTAATTTAATTAATGGGGTTAATTATGCTAATACAGCGCACTATATTACCTTTAGGCTAACCAGTACTATAAAGGTATAATAGGTTTATTAATTCTAGCCCTCTTTGCTTATTCTTCACTTACCTTTCTATATAAGCTACCTCTATTTCTTACTAGAATTATCTAGTGTCTTAGTAGTAGTTATAAGTTTCTATAGTAGCCACTACCCCGCTTCTCCTCCTCTAGTATGCGTATGGCTTTTAATCGCGTTTTCGCTAGGTTTTGCTAACTCTTTTATAGGCAAATCCTAAGGAAGCTATAGCTACCTAGGAGGTAAAGATAGTTCTTTGGCTTTACCTATCAGACCTAGGCTATATAGCCTAGGCTATAGCGTTATATTATTTTTACTATGCTATAGATAAGGTTATTTAGGTAAATAAGAATAATACTAAGTTTAGCTATAATAGGGATACGTTATTAACCTATCCTAGTATTACTATAAAGAATTTTCCTATCTTTTTACCTATACTATAGGCATATTTTCTTTTATTTTTTAGTAAAGTAACCTAGACTTTAGGTTAAGTTCTTTAATAGTAGCTAATAGAGCTAGGCCTTTTCTATAGTAATTTTATGTCTTTTTGCTTATAACTTACTTATATTTTACTACCCTTCTTACCTACCTTACTTTAGTGAAATACTTAAATAATACACTAAGCGCTCTCTATATCTTTAGTAGGAATCTATTAGTTATATTTACTAGGCTATCCCTTCTATTTTACTAGGTACTTATTACCTTTATAGGTCTTTCTATAACCTTTTACTTCTTTTACTTTATACTTATTCTCCTTATCTTTAAGGTCTAGTATTAGCATTTCCTTATCTTTAGTGTTTTCCTAGTAGTTTTATAGCTCTAATAGGCTAATATAGAATACGTTATATAGTTAGCTATACTTATTAGGTAGTGCTAGTTAGTATGCTTATTTTCCTATAGCATTAAGCACTTAAAATAGCCTAATAAATCTAGGGTTAGCTTTTATTTTATATCTTTAAGCCTAATATTCTTTACTAATAGTAGTACTAAGTCTTCTCTCTTTAGGGTTAGAGGTTAGTGGTATTAATTATAGTACTTTACCTAAGCTTTAGTGGCTTTTACCTAGTTTTACTTTAACTATTCTCTAACTTTATATAACTTTATAATATATACGTAGGCTTTAGGCACCTCTCCTCTATAGTCTTACCTCTAATAGCTAGGTAAAACTCTAGTAAGTAACCTATAAGTATATAGTTTAAGGAGTAACCTATAGTTCTATTTACTGCGTTATTATAGGTAAATTAAGCTATAGGTAGTAGCTTTGCCTATATCTATTAGTTCTCCTTAATAAAGTATTAGAGGTAGTATTTAAGGACCTGGTTTATTTGCTTTATTTACCTGTTAGTTTAGGGGTAAAACGCTGTTAAAAGTCTTTATTTTATACATACTAGGTAGTATAGCTCTAACTAGAATTAACTTATAAAGACTAGTCCCCTATTAGACATAATGCCCTCTAGTGCCCTAAATTATAGCTTAATTTCCTTATAAAACAGTTTTGCTAATATAGCTATATTAATAGTAGTTAATACTAGGAGGAAAACAAAGTACTTAGTAAATTAGTCTATAATCACTAGGATTACATTAGTCTCTTACTTATTAACCTATATTATAGGCAGTCCTATAACGAAATCTATAGAGATTTCTACCTAGGGTTACCTTAGTATTAGTAGTAATTTAAGTGTTTTATATAGGTAATGCCTTCTAGCTACTACCCGCTAGCATATACTACAGCTTATAATGTAGTTAGATACTATAACTCCTATTTATAGCCACTAAAAATAATACTTTAATAGGTTAAGTGTGCATTTAATACTAAAGTGACTTACTAGCGGATTATTATAGTATAGCCGCAGAAGCTCCTGTTATAAGATAGGCTCTTAAGGAGTAACTACCTAGTCTTAGTATATTAGGAGACCCCTTACGCTACGTAACTATAGGCTAGCTTTTCCCTTACTTCTTACTAAGGAATTTACCTTACTAAGGAATTTACCTTACTGTTCTACCTCTGCAAATCCAGGTCTTAGTCCTATGCCTTTCGTAGTAATTAAGCTAGTAGCTTATTTAATTTAGTTAGATATAGATTCGGTGACGCTGTAGCCGCCTAAATCTCTAGTATGCTAATTCCTTATACACACGCTATTACCTCTTTAAAATCACCCTTATCTAGCTAATCTTTTACTAGTTCTTTAGCGGCTATGACACCTTTAGCTAGGGCATTTTCCTCCCTTAAAGGCATCTTGCCACGCTAGTCTCTCTCTTTAGCTAGGGCATTTTCCTCCCTTAAAGGCGTCTTACTAAGCTAGTCTCTTTTAACTAGGATATTTTCCTCCCTAAAGGCGTCTTACTATATTAATCTCTTTTAGCTAGGGTATTTTCCTCCCTTAAAGGTATCTTACTAAGCTAATCTCTAATAACTAGGACATTTTCCTTCCCTAAAGGTATTTTACTTCATTATTTTTCTAAGATAAGCATATTTTCCTTCCCTAAAGGCATCTTACTATATCTTCCTTAATGCATTAGTATCTCTTTTACTACCCTTTTCTTAGTAAGTACTAGCTTTCTCTAAAGTTCTAGTAATAGTGCCTAATTTATTATAGGTTTACCCTTATAATTAGACTTTCTTAATAGTGTATTTATAGGGTTACTCTTCCCTAGTCTATATCTTATTATAAAGTAAAATAAGCATAGGAATATACACTATCTTGCTTACTTTTTGTTTAGCTTTAGTTAGTTTATAAAGGTCTATAAGTTATAATAATCTAATAAAACCTTTACTAGGGTTTTTACCCCTTTAATATAGTATTACTAGTGTTTAAATAACTCTATAATAGGAAATAGCTCTTAGTTAGCTATACTATAATTTCGCTCTATA
This sequence comes from Epichloe glyceriae, assembly GCA_023658535.1. NCBI lineage: Eukaryota > Fungi > Ascomycota > Sordariomycetes > Hypocreales > Clavicipitaceae > Epichloe > Epichloe glyceriae. The sequence goes on along the minus strand of CP098295.1, from coordinate 3,514,643 downwards.
TTTATAAACTTCCTTAACTAAAAGGCCACTAGGTGCTAATAACCCTTATTATCTTACTAGAATAAGATTCTTACTATTATAAAGACTAAGGCATTTATCTTAATACACACTAGTTAACTTAGGTTATAATAACGGAGTAAAGGGGCTTATTAGAAGGCGTCTTTTAGCTAGTAAAACACTACCCTTTTCTTTACTCTAAATATAAACTTCCCTATTTAAATGCTATTTTAACTACCCTTTATTAGCGTGTGTAGTAGTACTATAATCCTAGAGTATTTATAGATAAAATATTAGTAAAAGTTATAGAATTTAAAGAAGGATTAAATATCCTAAAAGCTTATTAGTTCTTTTTAATCTTAAATAGTTTATACTTAGCTTATATCTATTAAGATTCTATTAATAAAGAGAATAAATCCTAGGAATTTAACCAAGTCCTAGTAAAATAAGTATTTTAAGGGTTTTATATATAGTTTTATAGTTCTTATATACTCTAATACCTCCTTAATATATATAGTATACTCTTCTTATATCTTAGAGAAAATAAGGATATTATCTAAATACACTATATAAATAGTGTTTATTAGCCTATAAAGCGCCTTATAAATATAACTTTAGAAGGTAGTAAGCGCATTAGTTAATCTAAAAGGTATAATAAAGTATTTATAGTAGCTATAATATATGTAAAAGGCAGTCTTTTACTTATTACCCCCTTTAATATAAATTTAATAGTATATATCCTTAATATTAATTTTTAAGAAGTATTTAGCCCTTAATATTAGTCTAGGATCTCTAAAAATAGGGAGAGTGTAGTAATTCTTCTATATTACTTTATTAAGTCCCTAATAGTCCATATATAGTTAAAGTGTTTTATCTTTCTTTAGTATAAATAGAATAGGTATACCCGCAGGACTCTTAGAAGGTCTTATATAGCCTTTTACTAGGTTATTATTAATATATTCTTAGAGCTCTTTTAATTCGCTTTAAGAGAGAGGGTAGATAGGCCTATAAGGGGTATAGCCCTAGTACTAGATTAATTATATAGTTAGTTAATTTCTTTAATAGTAGGGTTCTTACCTTATTAGATATAAAGATATCTCTAAATTCCTATAAATCCTTAGGGATATCTTTAATAGTTTTATATGCTTTTACCTCCTTATTATCTTCTAATACAATAAATTCATTCTCTATAACTCCTATAATAGTATATATAATAGTCTTGTTTTACATTACCTTAGTAAATTTACAAGGAGTTAGTAGTAAAAAGGCCTTCTTCTTTTTCTTAAACCACCACTCTTATAAGTGTAAGTAAAGGTGTACTTATTCCTCTATAAGTATATATCTCCTAATTAATATAAGGCTTCCCTCCACTCTTAGGTCCTTATTAATAGTAATATATAGGAGCCTAAGGTCTTTTTATTCTCCTTAAGTCTATAATTATAAGGGGTACTTAGTACACGCTATATTAGGGGACTATAAGAGCCCCTATTACCTTAAGGGTAGGAGATGTAATCTCTGCTTATTATAGCCTATAGGTCTTTGTAAATTCTACGCTAATAATGTTAACCTTAGCGCAACTATCTAGATTAGCTGCTATTACTATGTCTTTATACCTATAAATAGTAACTAGTGTGTAAAAATAACACCCTATTAGTACTTTAGCTTATAGGGTAGAAGTAAGGGTATTTACTTTTACCTTAAGGCGTTTTCCTAACCCTTATAGTGCTCCTTCTTTAGCTTATAGTATTAAGCTACTATATAACCTATAATCCTGTAGTTATAATATATTAGGCCCTACCTAACTTCCTTATTATTTAGGGGTGTAGTAAGAGTCTTTTCTTTCTCTTTTTATCTTAGTTAGTATATAGTCAGTTACCGCGTAGTAAATCACGCCTCTAGTATTAGGGAGCCTTATAGGAATACCTCTCTTATAAGTGGTTAGGCTTTTGCTTATTCTTTAGTATTAATTCCTAAAATTATTAAGTAAGTTATATAACCTTTTCTTAGGTTTTACTAATAATAGAGGTATATAAGTAAAGGTAGTCCTATAAGTTAGGGAGTAGTTTTATAAAGAATATAAGGGTATAGGACTTCTCTAAGGCTCTTTCTAGATATTTCTCTAGTAAATCTATATAAATACTAAACTTAAAGGGCTCTAGCCTTTATATTACTTTATATTCTTAAGCATTATAGTAATTTATATATTATAGTTAGCTAAGTCCTTTAGTAGTGTTAGTATCTAAGATTAAAACACCTCCTAATTATCTTTAAGTTCTTCTTAGTTACTAGCTAACTATTTATTAAGGTATTAGTCCTATCTCGCCCTATAGTCCTTATATATATAGTTAAGTATAAGGAGGATTTTTAGTAGTTACGTTAGAACTTATATTTTACTCCTATAAATACATAGTTTAGGTTATTTAACTATATTTTGTGTTTTAAAGGGTTAGTAAGGTATATTAGTTCTATAATATTATACACTTTAACCTTACTATAGCTACTATTTAAAGAGGTGCTAAACCTTTACTACCTTTTATAAGCTCTTCTCCTATATTTAGTTAGAGTAGCTAGATAAGTTCTTTTTCTTTATTCTATAGTTTTTTTAGTTCTTTAAGTTAAGTAATTTACTTAGTTATTATAGCTTATTAGGAATTAATTAAAGGTTCTTCTAATTTAGCTTAGGTACTAACTATTTTAAAAGCTAGGGTACTATCTTTATTTATAGTTTTATGCGTTACCTCTAGTGCTATGCTAGGGGTTTATTAGGTTCTCCCCTATTATATTCTTAGGTAGCTAGGGTTAAAGCTTTAAAATTATAAGGATAGGGATAGCTAGGCAAGAACATATTAGGGCACTTAGTATATTAACTAAAGCTTGCTAGGTCTAAGTGTGTTATAGGTGTGAGTCGCTGCTTTATAGCTAGTGACTCGCTAGTGTCACGTGGACCTAGCCCTATGGCATGGTGTGCCTGCGGGGTGCGCCCATGGATTGTGAGCGGGCCTCACAGCTAATAACTATAAATCTTTAAGAGGAAGTGTGAGATCTTAGATATTAAATAAGAGTAATTAGGCTACGCGTTTAAGGTTATGCTTAAAGGAAAGCCCTTAGATTTTACTTAGATTACCTCTTAAAACTAGAGAACCCTTAAGACCTAGTAACTCTAGTTATATAGATAAAAAGAGGTTTAAGACTAAGGATATAAGGTAAAGATATCTTCTTAAGTGGCACTAAACCACACTCTAGAAGATTATTAGTAAGAACTAAGATAAATTAAAGATAGAATACTTTAATAAACTCGTGGAAAAACTCTCTATCTTATAATAGGCTGTACCTAATATGGGTTAATCTAAATAAGCCCTTTAGAATTAGATTATAAACGCTTGTAATAAAATCCTAGAGTGTAGGAGCTGTATTACTAACCCTCCTAATAGCCTCTAATAGTTCTATAAACAGGTATAAATAACTATTTGTCTTATTATAGAGGAATCTAGTGGCTAATATTAATTCCCTACTAATACTAAAACCCTAGACTAATTCTGGACTAATAGAAAGTATAATAGTAAAGTTAAAGAGTTATAATACCCTCCCTAAAGGCATAAAGGAATATAAGGACCCCTTATTTAAGGAAGTGCTATATATATAGCAAAGAGGGATATTAGTTAATAAAGCACTCTAAGAAAGAACAGAAGAAGGCATACTAGTGGTTTAAGAACTACTATATAGTTAACTCCTTATTATCCTTATAAGCTTTATATAACTTATTCCTTATATAGTATAAAGGAAGCCCTAGTCTAGACCTTACTTCCTAACTCTCTAAAGATAATGAGGTCGCTTAGTATATAGCAAGCCTTGGATTTAATAATAAAACTAAAGGGAAAGACAGACTAATGCTTATAAGCTTCTTCACATATAGTGTAACGCTTAATGGCTAGAGAACGGTTAAGATTCTCACTAACTAGGTAATAATATATGGATTAAGCGGAAAAAGCCCCTTTAATATAAGAATAGCTAACAAACCTCCATATATATTCCTGCTTAAAGACCACTACTTATCCGAGGTCTTCTAAGGCATTATACTAGATACTAGAGCAGCGTAGTACTTAATAGTAGGCCGCTTGTAATTTATTGTATTATAATAGAAGATGCTAAAGATTTAACTTAATAAAGTAAGAGCAGGTAAAGCAGTTATTAGATTTAGAGGAGGCACGCTAATTATCTCACTTAGGTTAGTTAATGTGCCCACTCCCTTTAGTAAGATCACTTTTTATATAATACCTACAAACACCCCTTTCTTACTATACCTTAATAATATAGGCTAATTAAAGATTAATTTTATTACTACTAATAATATCTTATAATAAGGGAGCATTAAAGTCCCCTAGTATGTAAATAGAGGCACGTGTAGATACTACTGCTATAGAATAAGGCATTAATAGCATAGAACTACCTAACCAAAGTTAAATTATAGCGCTTGCATTGCTAATTCAGTTATCTATTAGTTCGCTAGCTTTATAATCTCCTATATAACTTAGGGCATAAGATTAAGATTAATACTATTAAAGTAGTAATAAGGGTTTACCACTAATATTAAATAAACGTAAATAGCCCCTATTGCTTTAAGTTTACCCTTAAGGATAAATATGCCTTTAACTTTAAAGTAATAGTAAATATTATATATCTTAATAGTAACCGCCTTACCCTTTATGCTATTAACGTAGCTATAGCTTTTAATATAGTAAGATTCCTTAAAGATATCTTAGCTAAAATAACATAGGAAGCTCTTAAAGTGTGCTAGATTAATGCATACTAAGGACCTCCTAATTAGATTATTACTAATACTAGCATAAACTTCTGTAGCAAGGAATTCTAATAATTTGTAGTATTAATATTAATCTCTGTTAAGAAGGTTTCTATTAAGGCGCACTATAGCATTAGGAAGGTTAAGAGATATCACAAGCCGCTCTAAAGGGCCTATAATATTATCTAACGTGAATACCTAATAACCCCTAAGCCTATTACCCTATAAATAGCTATAAAAGCCCTTAATAATACTAAAGGACTAAATAGCCTTATTCTAACTCTCCTTATCTTTAGCGTATACTTACGTATAATAAGCAAATCCCCTCTATTACTAGATATATTATAACGCGTTATTACTGTGCAAAAGGTAATAAAGGAGATTAAATGCCTATACGCTATCTAGAAAGTTAATAAAGCCCTTACTATAAGAAATAGTCTAGATATAGCAAAACCCTTAACCTCCCGCTTAAATTACTAGTCTAAGTGTGGCGTGAAGGCAATGGTTAGTAAGGCCTGTATAACCTCCTCTTTATTAATAGAGAGACCTACACGCTTAATCTTCTATAAGGCCTGAAAACCTTCTAGTTAACCTCTATTAAGCCTTATTATTGTTAAAATAATGCTATTTATAGCACTATTTTATAGGCCCACTAGTTGCCTAGTTGCGTTGTTGCAACGTTAGTTACAAGGCGTTGCTTGCAGCGTTGCTTGCAGCTTTGGCTATGACCTGCGTTCCTGAGTCGATTTTTACTTTTCCTATACAAATGAATTATGCGGAAAATAAAAAGTAGCTCGCAAGACCCTATTAGCGACCTAGTTCTGCCAATATGGTTAGTAGGTCTATAAGGGGACTTAGTAGAATCCTCTTATTGCTCGTCAGATCGTCCGTATTGCTAGAAATCAACTACATTTAACTATCAAAGCTCTATATCTTAAAGAATCGTCGTATTATAGTGAATCTAGAAGCCGCCGCGTCAGAATCTATTAGAGAGGTCTTCCTATCCCTCTAGCTAGATTCCCTTCCATTTTCAATAATTATAAAGACCCTAATAGAGAGGACCTAATACCTTAAGAACAGCTACCTAAGGAAGAAGGGTAAGAGGCTTAAGATAAGCTAGTAGGTAAGGTCCTAGAGATCTTACTAAAGAGAAGGCTAGGCAGACCCTACAAGAACCCCTGGCAATTATTAATAAGACTAATATGTTTATATTAGTAAAGGAGAAAGCTAACCTTAACCTCGTAATCTAATTACGTAAGGAAGGCATTATTATAACCCCTAGAGAACTATTTAAGCTCTTTATAAAGACTAAGATTAATGCTTTAATTAACTAGGGTATGTTCAAATTCATAACCTTTAATAAAAAGAGTATAGTAGCCTAAGAATCTTTAACTCCTACATTATTAATAAGGTAAAGGGCAAAATAGGCTAACTATATAAGAAGTTAAGGCTTGTAATTTAAGGCTTTAGTAATAAGGCAAAACAAGTAATTCTAACACAAGCTCTAACAATCTAATAAGCTAGTTAACGCCTTATTCTTACTATAGCTCCTTCCCTGCTAAAGAAGGGCCTTGTCCTATGAATTCATAATATCACATAGGTATACATTTAATTACAAACCCTGTTAAATAGGACAATCCTTGCTAGGCTCCCTATCTAGATCCGCGACTAACACCCTAATAGAACGATTATAAGGGTAATCAAGCCTGTTTACGGTATTATAGAGGCTAGAACGCATTAGTGGGTTATATACTATAGGCATTATAGAGAGAAGCTCTAGATAGAGACCTCTATGTATAATCTATGCCTACTAGTAATAAAGAAGGAAAGCATTAAATTCGTATATATATATATATATATATATATATTGATTACGCTAGATAGCAATTTATGCTATTTACTAGTACTCCTGCGGTGATATATGCTTTGTAATAGGAAAACCGTACTAGGTTACTAATTATCCAATTAATAATTAGATAATTAGTTAGTTGCCTAGTTGGGTGAAAAACCTATTACGATTTGTTATGCAATGTGTGTTTATCCTGTACGTACAAAGTTAGATACCTAAGCTAATGTTTACAACGATTTTTCCTATAATTATCCCCCGTTTTCTACAATCTGGTTCCCAATTCCTAACTAAATATGCAATATAGTTGCAAACCCTAGCTCAAATTATAACCCTAGAGCTCTGGGTATCCTAGCTAATTTATATAGCGAGATAGCTTGTTTAATTCGCTTGCAAAGCAAGGAAAAGTGGGTCATAACTCCACTTTTCCTTGCCCTACGATTGGTTCAATTCTAAAGGTGTGACCAAGACCTTTAGAATTGTGCCCGTGTGGGATTCGAACCCACGACCTGCGACCCGGAACAGGTCTCCACAGCGTGTAACCACCACGCCACGGGGTAAATTCGTATATATAGGTATGCAGACTAATAATATATTAGGGCTATTAGATAAGGAGTTCTCTAAAAAGGAAGAAAAGTAACTAACCACTGCGGCTTTTATAGTAAAGCTAAAGCAATTCCTAATAGAGAACAACCCCTTACCTTTAATAAAGGGATTATTAAAATAGCAGCTAATATAGCTATCTCCCTCTAGTAAAAAGGGCAAAGCAGTAAGCTTAACGTAATCCTACTAATAAACGCAAAGTAGAAGTACATTAAATAACAAGCTTAGGGCGCTTATATCGCCTTAATCTACTAACTAGAAGCTTACTATAATCTATCTATTACCGCTTAATACTAGGAACTAATAATTAAGAACATTAAAGCCCTTAACTACTGTGTGGCTAGGATTGAGACCCCTTGAGACCGGTCTTGAGACCTTCGGTCTCTCGGCTGAACAGATCAATCTGGCCACATCGGATCCCTAGTCATAGGCCCCTTGAGACCTTGCTAGTCTATCGGCTTCGTTGGATTGAAATCAGCTACATTTTCAGCTCTATCAGATTGAAATTAGCTGTATTAGATCCCTAGTCATAGACCCCACAAGACCTCGCTAGTCTATTGGCTTCGTCGGATTGAAATTGGCCACATTGGATCCCTAGGATAGACCCTTCGGTCTATCGGGTTAATAGATCAATCCGGCTGCATTAGATCCCTAGGATAAAATATCCTAGATTTCCCTCCCTTAGATAGAAAATTAACTCTCCCTTTATGGCCTTTGGCTTGGATTGTTCAAACCAAAAAGATAACCTGAGATTTGAAAAGATACCTTTCACAGCTTGGATCCTTAGCAATAGATCGAAAACCTTGCTTAGATTATTGCAATTGACTAAGATTACCTCCCCTTTTACGACTTGGATTCTCGCGATAGATCGAAAACCTCGCAGGCCTCGATATCGGTATCGGGCTCATTTTGCTGACATCGTCAATATTATCAGCATCGTCATCGTCAAATTCGTTGTTTTTGGGTGGTGGTTTTCGCCTGACAAAAATGGTGGACAAATGGGGAATGGTCCTGTCAGACCTTCCGCAGTTGAATTCGATGACCTTCTCCTGATATTGCCTCTCTGGTTTTCCCCTTCGGTTGCCCCGTATGATTACTATAATTATTAACAGCGTCTTACCTCTTTCCCCTTTGATCTGGGTTAGCTTGATTAAAACCGACAATCCGATCAATTAATCTAGGTTATCTGACTAGTCTGTTATCGTTAAAATCATCAGACAGTTAGAATCAATTAATCGTGACCCTCATGACCTTTCCCCTCGACCCGGGTTAGCTAGGTTAATCTTCCTTTTCTAGCTTTGACCTTTTAACCTTCCTCTTTAACCTTCCTTTTTAACCTTCCTCTTTGACCTTCCTTTTAACCTTCCTCTTTAACCTTCCTTTTTAACCTTCCTTTTTGACCTTCCTTTCTAGCTTCAACTTCTCTTCTGATTTTCGACCTTCTGACCTGCCCTAGCTCGAATTAATTAAATACCCTAGTTTTGCTTAGCTATCCGTTGGGGAGGCAGGCATCTAGACCCTCGAATTCGACTTCAATAAATCAGGTCTTTATTAGGCCTTTGACCTGACCTTTATCAACTAGGTCCTTTGTCACGGATCAATTGATTGGACTGTCTGACAAGACCTCTGACCGTTGAAGACCTCTCTGACCGACGATTTCCCTGATGATTGAAGGAAATCTGACTATTAGAGGGTCTTCTGAAGAGGTCTCTGCCGTTAATAAGACCCTCTGTCATGGATTGATTAGTTGATTAATCACTCCCTTGGTTATATCTCCCTCTGACCGTTAGACTAGATTAATCACTAATGATCCCTCTAACCGATTGACAAGACCTCTGACCGTTAAAGACCTCTCTGACTGACGATTTCCCTGACAATTGAAGGGAAATCTGACCGATAGAAGGTCTTCTGATAAGGCTTTTGCCGATTAAAAATCTGACAAGACCTCTGACCGTTGAAGACCTCTCTGACTGACGATTTCCCTAACGATTGAAGGAAATCTGACTGATAGAAGGTCTTCTAACGAGGCCTTTGCCGATTAAAAAGGGCTCCTTATTGATTGGACTGTCTGACGAGACCTCTGACCGTTGAAGACCTCTCTGACTGACGATTTCCTGACGATTGAAGGGGAATCTGACTGTTAGAGGGTCTTCTAAAGAGGTCTCTGCCGTTAATAAGACCCTCTAACCGATTGACAAGACCTCTGACCGTTAAAGACCTCTCTAACTGACGATTTCCTGACGATTGAAGGGGAATCTGACTGATAGAAGGTCTTCTGACGAGGCCTTTGCTAAATGAAAAGGGCCCCTTATTACGGATCAATTAATTATCTAACAATACCTTTGACTGACCTTATTGATAGATGACCTCTTTGATTAATAGATGGAAGGGAGGCTGAAAATCACTAATTTTTTTTTTTATTGTATATTTACAGTTATTCCTTTCTTGTTGTTCTTTTTGTTACTGTTTTCCCTTTCCTAGGGGCTAGGAAGGAAAACAGTTAGGAGGTGTTGTGTGGCTAGGATTGAGACCCCTTGAGACCGGTCTCGAGACCTTCGGTCTCTCGGCTGAACAGATCAATCTGGCCACATCAGATCCCTAGTCATAGGCCCCTTGAGACCTTGCTAGTCTATCGGCTTCGTTGGATTAAAATCAGCTACATTTTCAGCTCTGTCAGATTGAAATTAGCTGTATCAAATCCTAGTCATAGACCCCACAAGACCTCGCTAGTCTATCGGCTTCGTCGGATTGAAATTGGCCACATTAGATCCCTAGGATAGACCCTTCAGTCTATCAGGTCAATAGATTAATCCGGCTGCATTAGATCCCTAGGATAAAATATCCTAGATTTCCCTCCCTTAGATAGAAAATTAACTCTCCCTTTATGGCCTTTGGCTTGGATTGTTTAAACCGAAAAGATAACCTAAGATTTGAAAAGATACCTTTTATAGCTTGGATCCTTGGCGATGGATCGAAAACCTTGCTTAGATTATTGCGATTGACTAAGATTACCTCCCCTTCTACGACTTGGATCCTCGCGATGGATCGAAAACCTCGCAGGCCTCGATATCGGTATCGGGCTCATTTTGCTAACATCGTCAATATCATCAGCATCGTCATCGTCAAATTCGTTGTTTTTGGGTGGTGGTTTTCGCCCGACAAACTACTAGATCTAATAGTAAATAGATAACCTAGAGAGAGGCCTAATGTTTATTCTAATTAACCTTACTAAAGTAAAGCTATATACCTTTATAAATAATTAGGACCTTACCTTATAACTTAGCTATATTTTAATTATAGCTAATAAAGACTATAAGGATAGTAAGTTTATAATTAAAGGCAATATTATACACTTTAGCTTAACTAAGAGTAAGAGAGTCACATAAAGTGTGCTTGCCTCTAAGGTCTATAGCATAGTTACTAGCGTTAATATAGCCCACGCGATTATAATAACCCTTAAATTGATTACAGACTAATTAAATATACCTATAACCCTGGTTGAGGATATATAGATTCATACTCCTTATATAAATGCCTTATTAAGCTTAGTACCACTAAGGAAAAGCGCCTAATAATTAATATTATAGCCCTATAGTAGTTATACAAACGCCGTAAACTCTGTGAGATCTAGTGGATTAACAGAGCTAATAACCTGGCTAATGCCTTTATAAAGATATCGCTAAATAAGGCGCTAGAGCAATTTATCTCTAGTAACTAGATAATAATCCGGATAGAAGGGTAGGTAACTTACGTAGAAGAGGGTTACTATAGGTAATAGTATTAGGAATTAGCCCTAATACTATAGGGGATATAAAAAATCCCCTAGGGAGGAAGAAGGAGGAGAAACTACAGCCCTTATTAAGTATCTTATACCTAGAACTACAGCCCTTATTAGGTCAGGTTATAAGAGCTACTTTAATTATCACTCCTAACCTAATAAGGGCTGCTAAAGACCTATTAGGGCCCTAGTAGCTATTATAGAGGAACCGTTATAGCCCTTATATTATATACACTAAGCATAGGGGAGCGAAGACTATGACAGTAAATAGGGGGCGGAGGATTAACGCGTGGATATTATTTATAATATAAGAATTAAAAGGCTGTAGGCAAAGGCCCACTTAGCCTTTAGAAGGATTATTAGTAATAGAGTGTTATTTTTCCTTGTTTCCCTTTACCACATACCTGTATAGGGTTTTTATTAAGTTAATCCTTTTTATATTCACCTACTACCCGCTTTACCTTATCCCTTTTCTTTTCTTTTCTCTTTTACTATTATTGAAAATGGAAGGGGAATCTAGCTAGAGGGATAGGAAGACCTCTCTAATAGATTCTGACGCGGCGGCTTCTAGATTCACTATAATACAACGATTCTTCAAGATATAGACCTTTGATAGTTAAATGTAGTTGATTTCTAGCAATACGGACGATCTGACAAGCAATGAGAGGATTTTACTAAGTCCCCTCATAGACCTACTGACCATATTGGCAGAACTAGGTCGCCAATAGGGTCTCGCGAGCTACTTTTTATTTTCCGCATAATTCATTTGTATAGGAAAAGTAAAAAATCGACTCACGGCCATACAAACTAGACGCCCGTGTGGCCTAACTAAGCACTTGAATAAACAACCCTATTAATAAAATATACTATAAAATCCAGAATAAATCAAGGATTCGAATAGTATACGTCAGCCTTTTATACGACTACTAGTTCCCTAGTTACAGTCGATTTCAGCTTCCCTATAGGGTAACCTAGTCGGCTTAGTCATACAAGCCTGTGGGTTAGTTGTGTGCAGGAACGCAGGTTATAGCCAAAGCTGCAAGCAAAACGCTGCAAGCAATGCCTTGTAACCAACGTTGCAATAACGCAACTAGGCAACTAGTAGGCCTATAAAATAGTGCTATAAATAGCATTATTTTAACACTCCCTCTAGAAAAGTATGAGGTAACTAATTCAATACCTAAACTTAGCTCTTTAATAGATATCTAAGTTAACCATAAATTCAATAATAAATCCAATAACTTTTAAACTTAAATCAATAACTTTTTAACTTAAATCAATAACTTTTCAACGGAATTCCAGTGTTTTTGTTAATTTTGATTTTTCGACTTTTTAGTTGATTTTCTTTTTAAAGCTAGGCCTTTGTATTCGTAAGGCCTAATAGTTAGATAAATTGTTAAAATTTATCATTAGGCAGGGGCTTAGTTAAACCATCTGCAGGCATCTCCTTAGTATTAATGTAAATAACCTTAGCTATACCCTTCTGTACCTTTTCTCTAGTATAGTTGAATTTTAGCAGGGTATGCTTTGTTCTGCTATAAAGAGCAGGGTTATTAGCGGTAGTAATAGCGCCTTGGTTATCACTAAAAATCAGAACTAGAGGTGCTATAGGCAGCTTTATCTCATTAAAGAGACCGTAAAGCCACTCTAGCTCCCTAATAGCTTCACATAGAGCATCTGATTCAGCCTCTAATGTAGATAAAGCTATCGTGGTTGCTTTCTTCAATTTCCAGCTAATAGGTCCTTCGGCTAGCTTATAGAGATAAGCATAGGTTAATTTTAAGGACTTATCACCCGCGAAGTCGCTATCACAAAAGCCAATAAGGGTTGCAGAGGCTTTAGTAGCAGATTTAGACCTTCTATAAGTTATAGAATAACTTATAGAGCCTAGAAGATATCTAAGCAAATGTTTAGAGGCATTTAAATGCTCTATATATGGCTTAGATAGTGCTATAGAAAGCCACTAAACCGGAAAGGCAATATCAGGTCTTGTAAGGAGCATTAAGTACATAATAGTTCCTATAATACTCTGATATAGCTTGTGATTAGGGGGAAAGAGGCTTAGTTAAGTGATTAGCTGCCTGTTTTATAATTCCGGGTTGGAGTGGAATTTTAACAGGCCTAGTATCTTTTATATTAAATCTTTCTAAGGCTTCAGAAATGTACTAGGACTGGTGGATAGTTAAGGTCCCTTTCTTTCGATTTCTAGTGATTTAAACGCCTAGGAAAAATTCAGCTGGCCTACGATCTTCTATAGGATAAGCTTTATGTAATAGCTTCTTTAGCCTATTAATATAAGCTAGATCCGGACCTATAAGAAGACAGTTATCCACATAAGTCGCTATATATGTAGATGTAGTTAGGTTAAAGAAGACAGCTAGGTCAGATATTAGGGGTGGAAGCCTAATTTCCAAAGAAGGTCCTTTAAAGCCTGCTGCCACTCTCTAGAGCTTTGTTTTAATCCATATAAAGCCTTTTGTAGGAAAATAACTTGCTTTTGAGAGGGTTTATAACCGTATTTTTAAGTAGTTTAGTTATTTTAGGCGTAGTGGCTTTGGCAAAATCGGCGAATCCATTAGGGATTTGCATATAAATAGCTTCTTTTAGCGAGCTATTTAGAAAGGCCCCTATAAAATCAACCTGTTTAACTTCCCAGTCATTACAAGCCGCTAGGGCTAGTAATATTCGCTAACTAGGGGAATGCTAGTTGTAGCATAGGTTTCGATGTAATCTTGACCTTCTATCTGCATAAAGCCTTTAGCAACGAGTCGGGCCTTGTGTTTTAAAGGATTATTTTCTTTATCCTTTTAAGCTTATAAACAAGCCTATTCTTTAGAACCCTCTGGCCCTTAGGAATTTAGTCTATCCCTATAAATTTGAAGGTTCCAGCAGCTAGAAGCTGCTTAAATTCGTTAAAAGTTGCATTTATCCATTTCTGACTATCCTTGCTGTTCAAAGCTTGTTTCCATGTCTTAGGGGTGTTGGAATCATTATTAGAAGACGACGATTTAGCCTTTTCTTGTGCCTTGAAGCATATCTCCTTAACGAAAGAAGATATATTGAAAGCATCAATGTCCATAGAATCAGGATTAGTTAAAGAATCTGAATCTGAAAACGGTTTTTCAATAGCACCCTTATTAGGGGCGCTAGAGCTTAGGCTCTCTAGGGGTAGCGCTGGAGGCGTTACTGGCGCTGCGGGCGCTAGAGGCTTTGGATAGCTATCCTGAACCTCTAGATTATCTCGTGAGATATCGGCTTCTCCCTCTAAAGGATAGCTCCCTAAAGGCCTAGGGGACCCTACAGAGCTTATATCCTCTATAATTTTAACAAAGCTAGTCTTAACAACTGACCTTTTAGAGGGTATATAAACAAGATAAACGCTAGAACCTAGAGTAGCAAGTAGCCGGCTAGGGATAGTCCTAGGGGCTAGCTTGTAAAGCTTTGATCTCTGCTCCGGAGGTATTAGAACCTCATAATAAGACCCTATAGCCCTAATTTTTGAAAAATCAGGCTTATAAGAGGTCTCAGGCTCTAAGTTAGCTAGATATAGCTGCTTAGGGGTTAGGGGCTTAGTTGTATTCGCGGTGATGTTAACTAAGTCCACTATGGCTGGAAGGATGTAAGACTATAGATATAAGGGCAGCTTAGACCACTGAAGTGTAGCTCTAAGCCAGTCTAGGATAACCCTAATAGCCCTCTCAACTAGCCCATTCTGTTCGTGAATATAAGGGCAAGAGGTGCTAAAACAAATTCCTTTAGAAGATAACTATAACTAAAGTTCGTTGTTAATCTCAGTGCCTCCGTCAAAGTGAAGGTGCCTAGGATACGCGTTATATCGGTTTTTCAGGGCCTTAAAGAAGCCCTTAATAGCTGTATAAAGGGTCTGACCTTCTTTATTAGCTAATAGAAAACACCATTTATACCAGGATTTTCGATCAATAAGGATAAGGACTAGGGCCTTCTTATTATGCGGTATAGGTTTGATTTTAACCGTATCTCCCTCTAGAATATCTAAAACTCTAGGGGGTCCTGAATAGGTCTTTTAGTAGGTCTTCTAACAGCCTTCGATTGCATACAGGCTATGCAGTTAAAATCCTTTTCTTTAATTGCGGAAAAATCAGGGATCCTTTAGCTAATTTCGAAGACTTCTTTAGTAAAGGGAGGCCGATGTGGCCTAATCGAATATGCCAAAGAAGGGCTAAATCTAGTAACTTCTTGTAACTAGGATCTAGCTTTTCAGGGCTATTATCCCTTAGCTCCCTCTGTTACCAGGCCTCTTAAGAATCACAGGCCTCTGGGGGCAATAGACGGCCATTATCGTCACCCAAGTCATTAGGGTATGGACCTTCTAAACCCCCTATAGAAGGTGCCTAACTAGGAGGAGCTTCGGTGGGATATAGGGCTGAATCTTCGTCTTCTTCAGAGTCTAATTCTTCGATTCGTTGATATTCCTCGGGATTAAATGCTGGCTGCGGAATTTGAACCTCTATAGGGTAGGAAAACCTAATTCGGTCTTATAGGCTCTTTATTAGTTGCAAAATTGAGAGCCCATAAAGGAGAGGTGGGTTAAATGCTTGCAAATCTTAGGAGTGGCTTGCCCCTTAATTTACAAAAAGAAGCCGTGTTTAGCAGGTTCTAATAACCCACAGGGGCTTTTATCGGCTAGGAAAAGCTGATCTTTAGCTAGATAACCTCCCTTTAGATAGTGGGATAACCCACTAACTAGGTTAGTATCTATGCCTAGGAAATATAAGGCATCTAGCAGAGCTAAAGGCCTATATTCTGGTGGATTTTTCTTGACCAGAACGTTAAAAATAGCGGTGCCTCTTCCTTTAGGATAGATAGGTCCTCCTGCTGTAATTATAGGGCCGGTTTGACCTTTCTTAAGAGGCTTAAAGTCCCTAAAGAAAGCCCTATTATTACAAATGTGATAAGAAGAACCTGTATCATATAAAAGGGAGTTTTTAACCACATTATTAGAGTAGCTAAAAGTAGGCTTAATAGTAGTGTTACTAGTAGTAGTGGTACTAGAAGTATCCGAATCAGATTCAGAATCACTGCTATTCTCGCTACTAGACTTGCTAGAATCTAGTTCTTTAACGTATCCTGTGGCTAGGCTATAGCCTAACGCAAAAGCAGCTTCTTTTCCTTTATCCTTTTCCCTGTTACTACTCTTCTTCTTCTGCTTTTTCTTCTTAGAGGCTTTAGAAGGGTTTAAATCCTTCTTATCCTGCTCTTTAGTGGCATTTGTAGAGTCCTTCTTAGTGTTAGGATTAGAGGATTTCTTCTCCTAGTCCTTAGAATTTCCCTTATTATTAGAAGCCTTATAACTAAGAGCTTTAGCTATAGGGGAGGTTTTATCCCTCTGTTCTTCTAATAAATCTGCCATAAGGAACTGTAAATTTAAGGTATTTATAGGCAGTCCCTATGCCCTAGAAGCTCTGATAGTAAATCTTTGTCTCTTAGCCTAACTAGGGAAGGTCTGCTTTAATGCATTGATATAATGATTTACTTGATTAATAGGTGCGATCTCTACACTACAGAGTTGTAGTCTAGCTAGTAAATTATTAAAATCAGCATTAAAAGCCTCTAAAGATCCCTTATAATTTGAAAAATTTAGGGAGTGGTAGCTAGCGTATAGCGTACCTCGCTGGATTTTAGCACTCTGCGAATAGTGCCTAATAAGGACTTTATAGGCTTCTTCGGGGATTTTTGCTAACATATAGCTGCCTGAGGTCCAGATTGACAGCTATCTCTCAATATTATCAAAAGAATAGCTTGATCACAGTTAGCTAGATGGCCTGCTAGGCTTGGATTATCTATAAATTCAGGTAATCCTAGGGCTCTAAATTGAATGCTTCGGGCTTGCTTCCACTAATTATAATTTTCAGGGCCTTTTAGCTTAGCTCCCTTTGGAATAGAGTGAACCTTCTTATTTAGCTCCTTAATAGCGCCTGTATTAAAGGCAGCTTGTAAGTTACTAGAAGGTAAACTCGCAGAAACAGTAGCAGGCAGGTCTTCTACTAGGACCTTAGTATTTTCTTCCCTTAGTCTAGTAGAATCCTGAAGACCTTGAATAGCAGTCATGGTTTGCGTTAATTTATCTAATAGATCATTGATGCTAGCCTCGGTTTTTAGCCGTTTTGACTCGCTATGTTTAATAAAATCTGTCAAAGTCTTGCCTTGTTGTTTAATTTGGCTTTGCAGTTGTAAAGCACTGGCCTAAACAGCCAGTTGACCTTCTATATCTATCCTATCAGGGTCCCTAGGGGGCTAGAAGGGCCTATAGCAGGTCCCTTACCCTTATAATTAGGTGGTGCCATCTTCAAAAATTCCTGTTCAAAATCTCAAAATTTGTTCCTGTTGCAAATAACGCGCGCTAGAAATTAGTTGTAATGCAATCTGCTTGCGCACGTAAAATGCGTGGCGGGGCTGTTTGAAAGGATAGCCCAAAAGGTCAAAAAGTGGGTCTGCGGTATGCGCGGGCAGAA
The DNA here is from genome assembly GCA_023658535.1 of Epichloe glyceriae. Taxonomy (NCBI): domain Eukaryota; kingdom Fungi; phylum Ascomycota; class Sordariomycetes; order Hypocreales; family Clavicipitaceae; genus Epichloe; species Epichloe glyceriae. The sequence continues at coordinate 3,497,130 of CP098295.1, read as the reverse complement.
AAAGCCAGAGAAGATCCTCTGCGAAAATTTTCTCAACACCAAAGATAGGATCGCGGATAATAGGTATTACAAAAGCCACAACGCAACGTAACGTAGTGTATAGTGCGTGTAACGTAGTGTAATAAGTCAAAAAGCCTAGTATAGATATACTAGATATCCAATGATTTAAAGGATGCAGCGTATTTACTGTTGTAGATAATATCAAATATAACAGTCACAATAGTGAATAGAATCACTAAGAAAGAGGTTGTGGTTGTAACTAGATAGTTACGGTTGCAATGTGGTGGTTGCAGGTGCGGCTATAAATGAATTTTAACACCAAAGGTCTGGTGTTGCGATGCGGGGTGCTAGGGGATGAAAAGCTTCAAATTCTAGCGGTTTCCTTCGTAATCTAAGAGCCCACAGGTATAGTAGAGAGTAACTAGTACCTAAAATCAAGCAGTAATCGCAGTAGAATAGCGCAGTAATGTAGTAATTCTATAGGCCTTCCAGGCTCATAACCTATTAAAAATGGAAGGGGAATCTAGCTAGAGGGATAGGAAGACCTCTCTAATAGATTCTGACGCGGCGGCTTCTAGATTCACTATAATACGACGATTCTTCAAGATATAGACCTTTAATAGTTGAATGTAGTTGATTTCTAGTAATACGGACGATCTGACGAGCAATAAGAGGATTCTACTGAGTCCCCTTATAGACCTACCGACCATATCGGCAGAACTAGGTCGCCAATAGGGTCTCGTGAGCTACTTTTTATTTTCCGCATAATTCATTTGTATAGGAAAAGTAAAAATCGACTCACAGCCATACAAACTAGACGCCCGTGTGGCCTAACTAAGCACTTTAATAAACAACCCTATTAATAAAATATACCATAAAATCCAGAATAAATCAAGGATTCGAATAGTATACGTTAGCCTTTTATACGACTACTAGTTCCCTAGTTACAGTCGATTTCAGCTTCCTATAGGGTAACCTAGTTGGCTTAGTCATACAAGCCTGTGGGTTGGTTGTGTGCAGGAACGCAGGTTACAGCCAAAGCTGCAAGCAAAACGCTGCAAGCAACGCCTTGTAACCAACGTTGCAACAACGTAACTAGGCAACTAGTGGGCCTATAAAATAGTGCTATAAATAGCATTATTTTAACAACTATTAATATTATATATTAATAATTGTGTTAAAAGAGAGAGTTCCTAGTATTAGAATAAGTATGATATTAATCGCGCTTAGCAGCCGTAATTGTGGCCGGAAGAAGGTCGGCCCGCGCGCGCCTCGCGTGTGCGCGCGTGACCCCACTTTCCGATTTACAATCAGGCCCTGTGATAGGGCAGGGCTTGCAACACGTGACCCACACACGCACAGCTGCCCCTTTTTCACCTCACGAGAGTGCCCTCACTTTTTGACCTCTCTTTTCCCTCTTTCTTCAATAGCTTAGAATAGATAATTAACAACGATACTATTCTTAGAGCTCACACATCACGACCCTGCGTAACCAACAATTAGCAATCCGTTTATAATACTTATAGACTATAAGAACTTAGAGTACTTTATAGCCTTAAGGGAGATATTAGAATAGTAAGCGTAATAGGTAAAGACTTTGGCACTTTTTAATTTTTACTTACGCTATAGGCTAGGGACTTAGGCAGGTTAGCTAAATACGTTATTAAGGTATTATTAGGAAGAGGTATAGTTAGCAAAACTAAAGGCGCCTATTATATAATTAGCAATAACGCCTACTTAGTTTAGCTTCAGTTAGGGTTAGCTATGTGTTAATATTAGGCCTATAGTGGTTTTAGAGGGCATCACTTTAGAGAATAGCTTAGCTCTAGAGGGCACTACACTAGAGGGTAGTTTAGCCTAAGCACTAGATATCCTAGCTAGGGACTCCTTATTTATAAATAAGCACCTCTAATCCCTATAGGACTAATCCGTAGCCTATAATAAGACTTATAGACTACGGCTTAAGGTAGTAAGGGCTAGAGCTTAGAAGTTTCCTAATACTACTAGTATAAGAGAGTAGATTATAAACTATTAAATTAGCATAAAAGGGCGCTTTAATTCTAGGGCTAGACTTAGGTGCTAAAGTAAGAGCCTTTAACTATAACTTTAATTTAGCAGACTTATAACTTACCCTTACTAGGTTACCTAGGGCAAAATACTACCTTTAAGGTGCTCTAGAGGGACTTCTATTAGGATAGCATATTATAGGATGTGGCGTGGTTTATATGTAATTACCACTACTATAAGGGCTAAAAGAGCTAATAGTTATAATAGGGCTTGCTAAAGCTAATTCCTCCACTAGATAGATATTAGTTATAGATGTAAGGGCTTAGGCTTTGCCTAAGCATTAGTTGTAGCATGCATAACAAGAGGGCTAATAGAGGATGACACGGAGATAAGTAAGGGCCTAAGCTAAGACAGCAAGGGTGGGGATTAAGGCTAAATATAAGATAGCAGGGAACGGAGATAAGATGACAAGGGGATTAGAAGAGATAGAGATAAGATAATAAGGGAATAGGAAGAAGCGGTGTGAAAATAATAAGAGGATAGGAAGAGAATAGATAGGATAGCTTAGGATAGTTAAGGAGTATAAGGGGCATAGGAAGGGATAGGTTTCTTACCTTCCTTTCTTCCCTCCTTAAGTTTCTTAATATTATATTAATGCCTAACAGTAGTTACCTTAGGGCTAGTCTATAATATTTAAGAAACTTCCTTTAGTCTATAAAGACTACTAAAATAAATAATAGATTATACAATAGACCTAGGAGATAACCTTTAACCAGATAAACGGATTAGCTAGGGGACTATAACTCCCCTATTAGATGCTACTTTACTACTAGGGGCTTATAATGCTTAATTTAAAACACTTTAGCTAATGCTAGAACAGTAAGCTAAGGCAATTAAGTCCTTATAACAAAACATATAAGCAAATCCAACGCTTACACTGCAAGTTACTATCTTATTAAATATATTTATATAACTAATAGCTCCTAATACAAACCCTCCTATGTAACTTACAGCTCCTAACCTAACGCTAATAGCACTATAGGTTTAACAAAAACTAATCCGAATAGGTAACTTATATAATAGTAATAAAATTACATTCACTACCTAGAAATTCCTTATAGAATATAAACTTAAGGTAAATATAGACTTTATTAGAGATAATAAGGACTAATAGGTATTTATTTACTAATAACTTTTACCTAAGGTCTAGGCCTATATTACTATATACTTTAAGGTAAGCAAGCTAAACGCTTATAGACTAAAGGCCTTTCTTAAGTACTTAAAGACCTTATACATAGACTTATATAGGTAGGAAATAGCACTAATAGAACTTAACTAGATAGAGCAAGGATTAGGATAATTATTTACTATATTCTTTATTTACTTTAAATAAAAGCTCTCCCTAGTAGAAGAGGCCTAATAGGTAAGCAAAGTTAAGTTAGCTAAACTATAATACACACTTAATAAGTGCATAAGAGAAATCATAGTTAGCAGAGGAGTTAGCAAAATAGATTACTACCTAGTAGTTACTGTTTACTATAGTATTATAGTTAACATTAAGTCTCTTACTATAGAGGATAAGTATTAGAACTAACGCAGACCGTAGCTAGTCTAATACACACCCTAACAAATTAATTATAATAGTAACACGCTAATAATAGGGGTATAGGCTATAGTAATATAGTTAGGGAAACAAAAGAAATTAGATAAAAAGGAAAAAGCCTAGAAGGATATTAAACTATAAAGGGCTAAATAGGTATTAGAAGCGGAAATAACCAAATGCTACTAGGAGGGGTACTGCTTATATTATAGCGTTAAGGGCTATTATATCCTAGGATACCCCCTCCTCCTGCCTTAGTAACCATAGGTTAACATTAATACACACAGGGTAAATAAGGAAAGCGTAGATAAGGAAATTATTCCTAATAATATAGAAAATAAGTAGCCCCTAAGTAAAGTCTTATATAGAGGTAGGAGAGCTAGCTAGCGCTTATAGTTACGGATAAGTATAATTAGTATATAAGTATAGAGGAGAATATAGAATATTATATAGATTTACCACTATTCCTAGTTCCTATACTCTTTAATATATACTCTTACCTTAATATTTAAATTAACTATAAATATAATTACTATAGTACTATTAGCAAACTAGTAGTAAGATAGTTAGGCCTTAAGCTTATATAACTACTAATATAGAGATAAGTCTATACTATAGTAGAAATAAAAAAGCAGGGGAAACGCATAAAGGAGAAGACCTCCTTAATTACCTATATAGTGTATACTAGGATTAATATTAATAGGTAAGAGTTATTAGTATACCTATATGTTATTCTAGGCCTTACCTAGGATATAATCTTTAGAATACTATAATTAGAATAATAAGATATAGTAATTTATATAGTAAAATAATAACTAGTAATAGGGGCCGTAAAGGGTCTTTATATATTAGAAGCCTTAGAGCGTGGTATAGATAAGCCTATTTAAGGAATTATTAAAGCCTTATATACTATAGAAGCACGTAAAGCCTAATAATAGAAAGATACTATAACTTGCTTTATTACTATAAGTTTAAGGGAGATAATAATAGTGCTATAGCTTATAGCACTAAAACAGTAACTAAATAAACCTAATATATTAACACTACTAGAGAAGTTAGCGGACTTTATAGACCTTTTTAACAAAACTAAAGCGAATAGGTTACCCCCTTATAGGGAATCCCTTAATTACTATATCTAGCTATATAAGAACCTAGACGGTTCTAAACTTACACTACTATAAGGACTATTATATAACATGCTAAGGGACTAGCTTCTAGAGATTAGACATTAAATTACAGACTTTATAGATAAAGGATAGATTTATGCTAGCTCCTTATTAGCCACAGCCCTAGTTCTCTTTATTAAGAAGTTAAATAGTAGTTAGCGTTTTTATATAAATTACTACGCGCTTAATAAGATAATAGCATAAGACTTGTTAAAATAATGCTATTTATAGCACTATTTTATAGGCCCACTAGTTGCCTAGTTGCGTTGTTGCAACGTTGGTTGCAAGGCGTTGCTTGCAGCGTTGCCTACAGCTTTGGCTGTGACCTGCGTTCTTGCACACAACTAACCCACAGGCTTGTATGACTAAGCCGACTAGGTTACCCTATAGGGAAGCTAAAATCGACTGTAACTAGGGAACTAGTAGTCGTATAAAAGGCTGACGTATACTATTCGAATCCTTGATTTATTCTAGATTTTATAGTATATTTTATTAATAGGGTTGTTTATTAAAGTGCTTAGTTAGGCCACACGGGCGTCTAGTTTATATGGCTATAAGTCGATTTTTACTTTTCCTATACAAATGAATTATGCGGAAAATAAAAAGTAGCTCGCGAGACCCTATTGGCAACCTAGTTCTACCGATATGGTTAGTAGGTCTATGAGGGGACTTAGTAGAATCCTCTCATTGCTCGTCAGATCGTCCGTATTGCTAGAAATCAACTACATTTAACTATCAAAGCTCTATATCTTAAAGAATCGTCGTATTATAGTGAATCTAGAAGCCGCCGCGTCAGAATCTATTAGAGAGGTCTTCCCATCCCTCTAGCTAGATTCCCCTTCCATTTTCAATAAGACTAATACCCCCTCCCTTTAATTAAGGAAACCCTATAATCCCTCTTTAAGGCGTAATAGTTTACAAAGGTAAATATCTACATAGCGTTTTATAAACTATAGATAGTAAAGGGTAAGGAGCACTTAATAGCATTTTAGACTAGATTTAGACTATTTAAATAGTTAGTTTACTTATTTAGACTAGTAAGCGCACTAGTAACCTTCTAATACTATATTAACAAATCCTTAGGGGACGTGTTAGGGGATTTCATTATAGTATATCTAGACAATATCTTAGTCTATTTAGGGGTTAAGGAAGGACTATATAGCTAAGGTCTAACTAATACTTAGCCACTTAAGGGCAGCGGGATTATACCTAGACCTTAGTAAGTCTGTGTTTGCTATAAAGGAAGTCTAGTACTTAGGCTACATTATTATAGTAGGATATTTAGTCTATCCTAACCTAGTAAAGGTTACGGTAATTAGGGAATGGCTAGTGCCTATAAAGCTATATAGGGTCTAAAGCTTCTTAGGGTTTGTGAATTTTTACTAAGACTTTATTAAGGACTTCTCTAAGATAGTAGCACTGCTTATATAACTTATAAAGAGAAATATCCCTTTCTAATAGGGGCCTAAAGAGAATAAGACCTTTAAGAAATTAAAAGGGGCTTTTATTAAGTACCTAGTCCTAGTATAATAGGACTTAGATTAACTTATAGTAGTTAAGGCGGATTATTTAGGCCTAGCCGTTAGAGGTTATATATTATAGGAAGGACCTAACCACGTTATATACCTAGTTACATATTACTCCGCAAGCTTGTTAGCCTTATAAAGGAACTACACTATTTATAATAAGGAGCTCCTAGCTATTATCTCTTGCCTTAAGGCATAGTTAGCAAAGCTATAAGGCGTTTTAAGACTGTTTATAATTTACATAGACTACAAGAACTTAGAATACTTTACCACTCCTTATCTAATAATAGAATAGCAGGCTTATTAGGTAAATACGCTTACCCTATTTAATTTTTACTTATATTATAGACCTAGCACGTAGGCTTAACAGCTAGACACACTTTTATAAAGGGAGTAGGATAAGAAGGGTGTGGGAGTAAGGATAGGACAGATACTATAACTAGTTACTATTATATACCTCTCTTAATTACCTATAGACTTATAGGAGGACCCTAATTAAAATCCTCTTATTTTAAATATAACTTTACCACTAGTTAGAGAAGTCCTCTTCGCTATAGAATATCTTTAGTTATTATAGGACTAAGCCATTATAGCAGACCTTATATACTATATTTAACTAAAAGCTATTTAGGAAGGGGTATAAAAATTTCCCTAGAAGCAATAATAAAAGAATAGGTAGTGGATTACTTACTTAGTGCTTATAGGGTGCTTTAATTTAGGGTTATACCTAGGTGCTAGTATAGTAACCTCTTATAATAACTCTTATTTAGTAATATTACAATTTGCTAGTTATAGGACACCCTAGCTAGAACACTATATTTCAGATTCTATAGTAATAGTTTTACTAGGATAGGATATTATAGGATATTACTAGATTCGTTTAGAATTACTATTATTTTAGAGGCTATAAGGGTTATTAATAACATTAAGGCTTACTAAAACCGCTACTAATCCCTAATAGGTTTTAGTTATAGATCTTAATGGATTTTATAATAGAATTACTAGCATTATCCTTAAAGAGACCTTATTACTTAATAGTTATTATAAATAGGCTTTTAAAATTTATCTAGCTAGAGGCAATAACTTCTATTAGTACTAAGGAATATATAAAATAATTTAAGATAGTCTAGTGGAGGTTTAGAGGGTTCCCTAGTCTATTATTATAGACTATGGCTTAGACTAGTTAGGGAAGTTTTAGATAATACTATACTTACTAGTTAGAATAGATTAACTACTCTTTACATTACACTACCTATAGACTAATAGTAGTATAAAATAAGTAAACTAGGAGGTGTAAGCAATACTACAGGTAGTAATCTCCTTCTCTTAATTTAACTAGCCTAAACACTTAGTTACTTACTAGCTTATAATAAATAATAAGACCTCTTTTATTATAGGGGTAAGCCTAAATAAGTTATTATATAGATATAACCTAGAACCTATTTAATCCTAGCTAGACCTTTTAGTATTTACTATAATACCTAAGGGAAGGGCTATTTAGTTTTTAAAACACTTATAGGAGAGGACTCTTCTAGCCTAGGCTATAATAGCCTATGTATAGCAATAATAATAGGATGTAATAGTAGCTTTATAATGCCTAGTAAAATACTTTTAAGTAAGTAATAAAGTATAGCTTTCTCTTAAGAATATTAAGATAAACCACCCTTAAGGAAACTTAACTAGGTTATAGTAAAGTATATAGTAGTAAAGGTACTTACACTGCTAATAGTCTAACTAGATATACTAAGGGGTATTTATCTAGTATTTTACATAAACCTTATTAAATAAGTAGTAATAGACTCTCTCCTAAGTTAGAAACTATAGAACTCCTAACTAGCTTTAAAGTAAGTACTATTAGAAGATAATAATAAGCTTATTAAGAAGTATTATATAAAATAGATCCTAGTAGCTTAAAATACACTAGGTAAAGGTAATAGATATAATATCCTAGTTAAATAGGTAGAGTACTTATAGCTAATATAAGAACTACTAGAGAACATAGTAAAGATATAAGCACTTAATAAGTTTAAAAGGAATAGGGAGATATATATTATAATAATAAACTAAATTAATTACAATAAACTTGTTTACTAGCGGAGACTATATATTAGACCTAGGGCGTATATAAGGCGCCTCCTATAAATAATTAAAAGCCTTTATTAAACTTATTAGGGATATTATCCCTAACCTCTTTACCCTTACTCACATTATTATAAGAATCTATATTATTATACCTATAGTATAGATTAGGGTAAGATAGCCCTAACTATTATCTAGGAGGGACGTAAGATATTCCTAATAGGAGGTAATACTACTAGCCTTTATTATTACCTAGACTTTAGAGAGTGTAAGTAAATAGTTAGTTAGGGGATAGGAAGCGACTAATAGGCAGAGAAGTGCTACCTCTATAGTAGCTACTAGTTATAATAGGAGTATAAACAGCCCCTATAATATAGGGGTAATAAGGGATAGAGGTTCTAGTATTAGCAAGAAGGGGACTTATCTCTAACCCTAATAAGCTAAGAGCGATTATAAGTAGCCTTATAATATTAAGGAGAGAGCGCTTTAATTATAGCAGCTAAATAGCCACAAAACTCCTTACATAAAGCGGAGATGCTATTTATAAGCTATTAATTCTACTAGAACAGGCTCCTAGTAACCTATTAGAGAGCACTCCTTATCTAGTAGCTAGCTAAGGGGCTACTGCCTATAAATAGTATAACATTAAAGCTTAGTGAATTTATAGTAAGAGCATTAGGGGAAGGGGGCCTAAGGGCTAAACACACTAGGGCTAGATTAAATTACGCTTAGTTTAGGAGCGTATTCTAATAGCCTATAAGGGCGTAAAAGTCCTAGAATAGGATAGGCATTTTACGCTTAGTTATTATAGTCTTTGTAATGCCTTATGTTATAATATAGTTACCTATAGTAATAGTGGCTTCTAAGTCTTTAAGGGCATAACAGAGCCTTAGGTTAGCAAATAAGAACTATATTAACTAGATATAGGTTATATAGTTATACTAATAAGGAGGGCATAAGCCTCCGCTTTTAGGAGGATAATATTCTAAGACACCTGTAATTAGGGAATACTTAATATAAGGACTATAAGGACAAAACTAACGTAGGAGTAGTATAGTTATTATTATTAAAATCCCCTTTATAAGATACTTACTAATAGTATAGGCTAGAGGTATAGTAGGGATAGTAGGAGGAAGGTAAGAATAAGATATCTTAGAGGTAGGATTAATAAGGATAAAAGGTAAGAGCTTAAAGTAATAGATAAGAACGCGTAAAGAAGTTTATAAGGTCTAAGGGAGAATAGTTATTATAAGAAGGAGGGGTAGTATAATGGGTAAGAAAGTAGGATATTTATATAGGAAGCGCAACTATATTAGAGGGGTTATAGATAAGTAAGGGAGGGGTTAAGGTTACTATAATAATAAAGGAGGGGCTAGGAATATATATTATGTACTTAGCCTAATAATAAAAAACAAACATAATAAGTAAAGACAGTCCCTATAACTTAGTAAGGAGGGGTATACGTTATATGCCACCTAATAACAACAACAAATAACAAAGACGCTAACCACAAAAAGGGCATAATAGGATAGGGAATAAATAGTTAAAGTAAGCAAATATAGACATAGGGATTACTTTTACTATGCGAGTTTATAATAGGTAAGTAAGGACGTATATAAGGGCTTAGGCTTTGCCTAAGCATTAGTTATAGTATATATAATAAGAGGGCTAATAGAGAATAACACAGAGATAAGTAAGGGCCTAAGCTAAGATAGTAAGGGTAGGGATTAAGGCTAAATGTAAGATAGTAGGGGATAAAGATAAGGCTAAATATAAGATAGTAGGGAATGGAGATAAGATAATAAGGGGATTAGAAAAGACAGAGATAAGATAATAAGGGGATAGGAAGAAGTAGTGTAAAGATAACAAGGGGATAGGAAGAGGATAGATAGGATAGCTTAGGATAGTTAAGGAGTATAAGGTGCACAGGAAGGGATAGGTTTCCTACCTTCCTTTCTTCCCTCCTTAAGTTTCTCAATATTATATTAACGCCTAATAGCAGTTGCCTTAGGGCCAGTCTATAACAATAGATCTCTATTAACTTTATAATAGAGCTTCTTACTAGAGACTAGGCTAACCTATAGTTCCTAATAGTTATTATAAATAGGCTTTCTAAATTTATATAACTTAAGGCTATAATATTAATAAAGGCTAAGGCATATGCAAAACAGTTTAAGCACTATTAGTAGTAGTTTTATAGGTTCCTTACCTGGATTATTATAGATTATAGGTTAGATTATTTAAGTAACTTTTAGATAGTGCTCTATAAGAAAGTTAGCACTAAGTAACTACTATTAACCTTACATTACCTGTAAATAGATAGAGGTATAAAGAGAGCTAACTAGGAGGTTTAGGTAGTGTTATAGGTAATATTATCCTTCTTATAGTTTAAGTGGGTAAATTACTTACTAGCCTATTAACTAGTATTAAATAATAGGGATTCCTTAGTAATAGGAGTAAGTATAAATATAGCTCTTTATAGCTTTAATATACTTATAATCTAGGAACCACTATTTATAAAAGCTTTAAAAACTTTAGTAAAAGGGTAAGTATAAGTATTCCTATAGTATTTAAAGGAGAGTATAAACTTAATATAAGTAGCTATAGCTTTTATCTAGTAATAGTAATAGGAAAATACAAATAGTAGTTAAAGACCTATAGAATATTTCTAGGTTAAAGACTATATATAGCTAAGTCTTAAGAATATTAAAATAAACCGCTTATATAAGAAGCTAGACTAGGTTATAGCTAAGTATAAGGTACTAGAGGTACTAACACTATTAACTATAAAGCTAGATATTCCTAGGGGCTATACCTAGTTCTTTATATAAATTTAGTCTAGAGGGTAGTAGAGGACTTATTACTAAGTTAAAAGCTAGCTAATAAAAGACTACTACTAGAGCTAATAATAATAGATATATATATATATTGTATACGCTAGCTAGCTATATATTTGCTAGTACTAGTACTCTAGCTAGTTAGTTAACAGGAAAACCTATAAATAGGAGAAAAACCCTCTTACTTCTGTATTTAGGTTAGCACTATCCCTATAGCAAGGCTATACCGCTTAAAAAGTTTCCTATTATAGAAAGTTATAGCTAGCTCTTACTAGCCTTATCCTTAAAAACCGAGTTTAGGAGGAAGGATTTGCTCCTTCTAGTGCGCTTATAGGCCTAGGGTAGCTTTGTCTTAGGCCTCCTTATATTTTCTAATAGGAGGTAAATTTTAGTGTAGTAGGATCCTCACAATTTTTTCACTTTTTACTAACTCTTCCATAGCCTCACTTTTTAGCTAAGTCTAGTCCGCTTCTAACCTAGATGTGTTATAAACCCTAAGCACTTACTCCTAGTTATATGTGGGAGGTGAGGCTAGGTCTAATCCGGTTAAGGATTGGTTCCGCTTGTACGCCTGTTTCGCAATGTCTTTTTCACTTTTCCTTGTGCTTCACTTTTAACGCTGCTATAGTGAATCACTCTGCCCCCCTCACATTAATAATAGATATAGATAATAATCTTATAGAGTACTAGGTAAAGGAAATTCTTATAGCTAAGAATACGCGAGGCTAGGGATTAAATTATAATATTCTAGTTAAATAAAAGGTTATATATATATATATATATATATATATATATATTATTTACACTAGCTAGCTGTATAATTTGCTAGTACTAGTACTCCTGCTAGTTAGTCGACAGGAAAACCCATAAATAAGGAGAAAACCCTCTCGCGTCTGTATTTAGGTTAGCGCTGGCCCTGTAGCAGGGCTATGCCGCTTGAAAAGTTACCTATTGTAGAAAGTTATAGCTAGCTTTTGCTATCCTTATCCCTAAAATCCGAGTTTAGGAGAAAGGATTTGCTCCTTCTAGTGCGCTTATAGGCCTAGGGTAGCTTTATCTTAGGCCTCCTTGCGTTTTCTAATAGGAGGTGAATTCTAGTGTGGTAGGATCCTTATAGCTTTTTTTACTTTTTGCTAACTCTTCTATAGCCCCACTTTTCAGCTAAGTCTATCCACAGGGCGACCCCAGGTCTGTATTGCATCTAACATTTGTCTAATTTAGGTTCCTAATAATTATCACAATTATATAAGAAAGCTCTGTGCTAAGAATTAAAGTAAGAAGCGGAGCGCTTTAGCAGCGGGCCTAGATCAGTCTAGGTCTAGTTCTAATAGGGGCTAGTATAATGAGATAGTGTTCTAGATGCGTTACTTAGACGCTTAAAAATCGGAAATGAACTGGCTCCTAGCTGCCTCCCTTCTGGCAAAGGTGTTAAAATAATGCTATTTATAGCACTATTTTATAGGCCCACTAGTTGCCTAGTTGCGTTGTTGTAACGTTAGTTACAAGGCGTTGCTTGCAGCGTTGCTTGCAGCTTTGGCTATGACCTGCGTTCTTGCACACAACTAACCCACAGGCTTGTATGACTAAGCCAACTAGGTTACCCTATAGGGAAGCTGAAATCGACTGTAACTAGGGAACTAGTAGTCGTATAAAAGGCTGACGTATACTATTCGAATCCTTGATTTATTCTGGATTTTATAGTATATTTTATTAATAGGGTTGTTTATTAAAGTGCTTAGTTAGGCTATATAGGCATCTAGTTTATATGGCTGTGAGTCGATTTTTACTTTTCCTATACAAATGAATTATGCGGAAAATAAAAAGTAGCTTGCAAGACCCTATTAGCAACCTAGTTCTCCTAATATAGTCAGTAGGTCTATAAGGGGACTTAGTAGAATCCTCTTATTGCTCGTCAGATTGTCCGTATTGCTAGAAATCAACTACATTTAACTATCAAAGCTCTATATCTTGAAGAATCGTCGTATTATAGTGAATCTAGAAGCCGCCGCGTTAGAATCTATTAGAGAGGTCTTCCTATCCCTCTAGCCAGATTCCCTTCCATTTTTAATAAAAGGGATACGCTAAGGTAATAGAGAATACTATCCCTATTCTAGAGGAGGAGTGATATAGCGGGTTAGGGCTAGTCTAGTAGTGGATTTAGGGCGTAAGGGGGCTAATAATACCTAGCATTAGTAGTTTTAATTAAGAGTTTTTTCCTTTTTCCTAGAGTGATTTTGTTTTTATCTTATTATAATATTAGCTCTAGCCCTCTTACGCCTTTACACCGCCTATTTCCTAGAGTTCTCTCTCCTTAGCGCCTGATCTAGGCGTCCTCCTGTTATTATGTGTTCTCTAGGGGCGGGTTAGTCTTAGTCCTGTTTCACTTAAGGCAAACGCTAGGTCTTATGCTAGCTAATAGTAGTTAAGTCTCCTAGTTTATATAACCTATTTAGCGATAGTTCTCGCTTATATAGGATTATCTAGGGCTAGCCTTACCTCCTATTTGTCTCCGGGCTACCTTTAGGGTCTTATATAGTTGTAGTTACTACAGCTTATAATAACGTAAAACTAGTCTTTCTCTCTATAACCGCAGCTATATATTAGTAATGTTACCCTAGGTACACCTTTATTAAAGAGGAATTTGTTTAGCCCTATCTTCCCTATGTATAGTTATACTATTGTTAAAGAGACGTGTTTATTTAGGTTTATGTGGAACTTTTAGATCTCTTTTAGGTTAGGGTATAGTGGGCGGTCCTCAGTAGGTTCTCTGGCGTGCCAGCGTCAGCCTGGACGCTCTCTGTTATGCCATGTTTCCTATCTCTTATTCCATTTGTCATACAGGTTCGCGTCTAGCTCTTCTTAAAAGGTTATATATAGCTAATATAAGAACCCCTAGAGAATATATAAAACACTAAGGCACTAGATAGGTTTAAGGTAAAATAAGGGGATATATAAATAAGTAATAGTTTAAAATAAGTATAAAAATAAGTATAGTTTAATTTACCCTTAGAGAAGTAAGACTACTAAAATATATATAGAAAAGTAAAGGAAAGGATAAGAAGTAAGGGGGTATAAAAATTTTTTCCTATAGAGTAAGGAGAGGGAGAGTAAGAAGGGGGTATATTATAGACTTAAGCTTAAGGCTTAGGTCTTTTTAGGTTTAGAAGGGATATAAAGAGTGCGTAAGAAAGGTATAAAGAGTGTGTAAAAGAATATATATTATGTGTAAATATACTTAGGACTTAGGGCTACTACGCGCTATGCGCACAGACCACGCATAGGGGGATATATAGCTAGGCGCTGTGCGATCTCTTGTCTAGTTCTTTCCTTCCTCTTTAAGAATAGTAATTGCACTTTGAACGCTTGCTTGCAGTTGTCCCAAGGCCAGTTTATAACACTAAGAAGCCCTTAAAGCTCTGCAATAGCTTTAATCTAATAAGGGTTATATTATCTCGTTTGACACTTTCCTTCCAAACTCGGTTTTTAGGGATAAGGCTAGCGTAAGCTAGCCACAATTTTCCACGACAGGAAACTTTTTAAGTGGCATAGGCCCGCTATAGGGCTAGTGCTAACCCAAAAACAGACGCGAGAGGGTTTTTCTTCCTAGTTATAGGTTTTCCTGTTAACTAACTAGTAGGAGTACTAGTACTAGCAATTTAAATAGCTAGCTAGCGTAAACAATATATATATATATATCTCGTTTAACGGCCACAATTAAAGCGCCTAACTGGCCAAAAGAAATGTCAGAGGTACTTCTACACTAAAAAGTGGGTGTGCAGGGACCCTTCCGGTTTTCGCTAGGTCAGGTTGGAAATTTGAAAACTACGGTTGGATATTTATGTGCCCGCAGGAGGAAAGGAAAAGGGGCTGTGGGAGACCACGTGATTTAGAGTTACGGTAGTCGCGGGCGCGGACGCAGCAGGCGGGTATTAAAGACGGACTTTGCCAGAGCTGAGACTCCACTCTGTCACACACACACACACGCACGCACACAACCCGCTCCACCACTTTCACTTGTCTCAATGTCTAGCAACGCCTCCGAATATTACAAAGAGCTCTTTGAACAGGAGAGAAGGAGACGCGAGCTAGCAGAGGAACAGCTAAGACGCGAGAGTGACCGAAACCGAGGGACCACTTTCGTGGAACTGCTGCACCAGTGCCACGAGCTACTGTCGCTACCGTTGAAAGCCGAAGACCCAAGTCGCTCAACCAAGGGATCGATACCACTTCCCAAGGGGAAATACTGCCCAGAGCGACTAACACCTTGGGTAAGCTGTCCCGCTATGCAACAGCAAATATATAAGTCGGTTTACCGCCATCTGCAACCAGCAGAAGGGGACGCCCCACGCGTGTTCTCATCGCGAATCGAATTAGAAGGGCTCTCCCGACGGCTTACGAGCGATCCCATCAGCAGTGAACAAGGACTAGAGATGTACGAGCGATTTGCCGTGGACAATCATGTTGTTGACATAATAGCCGAGTTATGCAAAATACCCGCTGCTCAAGACGAGTTCAAAATTAGGAGAGGGGTCCGGTTTGAAAATCATAAAAATTGCTTGGACAAGACTCACCATGCTGAAACCGCGGCAAGCCAGTCATCGTTCATTCACTGGCCAAAAGCTGACGAATTCTGCATCCATATTGTCAACAATGACACGAATGTCCTCATTATTTCGGGGAATACAAGCCACCGCACAAACTCTCAAATGAGACGATCCTTTTAGGACTGAGGCCAATGAACGTGTGGGAGGAAATGGTTGGATCCGAAAGAATTCCTACAGGCGCGGAAGAAAAGCTCAAATGGAACGCAGAGCGGCTCGTCTGCTCCGCCATTGTTCAGCAATACCATGTGATGATACAGGAGGGCCTGGCGTTCTCATATTTGACCAACGGTTTCTGCGACATTCATCTATGGGTTCCTGCAGAGGATCCTAGGAATTTACACTACCATCTGTACTACCCAAACAGAGAAGTAGGCCTAGAAGATCGCAATCTGCTGGAACCGAAAACAACTATTGCTAGAAGGCTATGCCTCTTCCTGATGGGCTGTGGCTATCCTATACGCAATCAAGACTGGCGAGCCGAGGCACGAGAGAAGCTCCGTACGTGGCAGACTAGCTTCAACCATGTGTCTTCTCAGATCTCGCAAGCCGAACAGGGTAACGATTCTCTTCACTCTGACAGGCCTGATCCCGACCACGGGAGCCCGGATCCCAGTTCAGAGTGCCAGCCATCCTCACCTCCATCAATTGAATCACCAACGGCGGAAGGTCGACGCGTGCCAACGAGATCCCGGGCTTCTTGTGCGTCACCGGAAGCTTGGCAGCAGCGTGCAGAATCGCCGGATTCTTCAGGATCAGACAAGAATCCAGCAGTGTCACAGCGTAAGCGTGGCATTAGTCAAGTCTCCTGTCTACACAATCACCATCCCATCAACGAAGTTTCCAGGGTAGTAAAGACTACTCTTCAAGACAACAAGACGCCAAGTTTTGCACGCTGCATTGTTTGCTTAGCCTACAGCATGGAGGCGCTCTAGATAATCAGTGTCCAAATGTAAGACGTCATCAACAAAATGAAAAGACCACAACACACCCCATCACCGCGGAGCAGCTAGTGCGTTCCCTAAAGGAGCAACTAGACCGGGATCTTGATCGAAATTGCACGCCGTTTGGACGTTGCGGGCGATCTGGCGCGCCGTTTAAGCTAACATGTGCTACTTACGGCTACACTGTGGTCGGGAAAGGAACGACCACAGATTGGTGGCCAGAAGTTTCTCAGGAGGCAGACGCATACCGGATGTTACAAAAAGCCCAAGCATCTGCGGTGACTGTCTTTCTTGGGACAATAAATCTATCAAAAGTCTATTTTCTTCATGGGGCGGGAGAAATCCGTCATATGTTAGTCATGGGCTGGGGAGGTGAGAGCCCGGAAGAGATCGGGGCGGGATCAGAGCTTCAGGGAGAACTTAACCGGTCAGTAAAGGAAATTCGCCGGCTAGGCGTTATTCATGGGGACCTTCGACGCGATAATATCCTCTGGAACACTGAGCTCCGTCGGATCTTAATTATTGACTTCCACATGTCAAAATTAATTCCCCAACGCAAAATACAACAAATTCAGCGGGCCAATAAACCATCTCGCGAGTTAGGAGACGGTACAGCGAAACGACAGCCAAAGCGGCTGCGCGCTTTGTGAATATCCCCCAAAAGCGCGCGAAAAATAACTACTTATTTTATCTGGTAGTTGTAGATTAGTATTCTTCAATAGTCACTCGTTTACGGCGTACGGTGGGGGCCTCAATGTAGCCGCTATAGCGATGCATTCTTATAGAGGTTAGCTAGACTAGCGCTTGGAATTGATACTTTGAAGCGCTTAAATATTATTGGCGTGTAGTGAAACGTTCTGCGGAAAGATATATATATATATATATTGTTTACTCTAGCTAGCTATGTAATTCTAGCTAGTTCTAGTACTCCGTCTAGTTAGCCAATAGGAAAACCCTCAATTAGGAAGAAAAACCCTATTGCGTTTGTTTTCGATTTAACGCTAGCCTTACTGCGGGTCTGTGCCGCTCAGTGAGTTACCTATTGTGAGTAGATGTTGCTAGCTTGCGCTAGCCTTATCCCCTTGTGAAGAATTTGAATATATATATATATATTGTGTACGCTAGCTAGCTATGTGTATATAGCTAGGTCTAGTACTTTATTAGGTTAGTTAATGTGATAGTCTAGGCTTTGCCTAGAGCAATATAGGTGTCAATTGCACAAGTCAGAGAGGACTTGTACAATGCGTATTCTTTGTTGTCACATGGCGCAATTGGATCGGGCACATCACCCGTATGGTGGCGCAGACACCCGCGATTAGCCCTGTGGGCTAGACCATAACAGTTAATAGGAAAACCCTTAGTTAGGAAGAAAAACCTTATTATATTTGTTTACAGTCTAGTGCTAGCCTTATTATAAGCTTACACTACTTAGCAAGTGTCTTATTATTGAAAATGGAAGGGGAATCTAGCTAGAGGGATAGGAAGACCTCTCTAATAGATTCTAACGCGGCGGCTTCTAGATTCACTATAATACGACGATTCTTCAAGATATAGAGCTTTAATAGTTAAATGTAGTTGATTTCTAGCAATACGGACAATCTGACAAGCAATGAGAGGATTTTACTAAGTCCCCTTATAGACTTACTAACCATATTAGCAGAACTAGGTTGCTAATAAGGTCTCGCAAGCTACTTTTTATTTTCCGTATAATTCATTTGTATAGGAAAAGTAAAAATCGACTCATAGCTATACAAACTAAACGCCCGTGTGGCCTAACTAAGCACTTTAATAAACAACCCTATTAATAAAATATACTATAAAATCCAGAATAAATCAAGGATTCGAATAGTATACGTCAGCCTTTTATACAACTACTAGTTCCCTAGTTACAGTTAATTTCAGCTTTCCTATAGGGTAACCTAGTCGGCTTAGTCATACAAGCCTGTGGGTTAGTTGTGTGCAGGAACGCAGGTTACAGCCAAAGCTGCAAGCAACGCTGCAAGCAACGCCTTGTAACTAACGTTACAACAACGCAACTAGGCAACTAGTGGGCCTATAAAATAGTGCTATAAATAGCATTATTTTAACACTCCCTCTAGAAAAGTATGAGGTAACTAATTCAATACCTAAACTTAGCTCTTTAATAGATATCTAAGTTAACCATAAATTCAATAATAAATCCAATAACTTTTAAACTTAAATCAATAACTTTTTAACTTAAATCAATAACTTTTTAACGGAATTCCAGTGTTTTTGTTGATTTTGATTTTTCGACTTTTTAGTTGATTTTCCTTTTTAAAGCTAGGCCTTTGTATTCGTAAGGCCTAATAGTTGGATAAATTGTTAAAATTTATCATTAGGCAGGGAGGCATCTCCTTAGTGTTAATGTAAATAACCTTAGCTATACCCTTCTGTACCTTTTCTCTAGTATAGTTAAATTTTAGCAGGGTATGCTTTGTTCTGCTATAAAGAGCAGGGTTATTAGCGGTAGTAATAGCGCCTTAGTTATCACTAAAAATCGGAACTAGAGGTACTATAGGTAGCTTTATCTTAATAAAAAGACCGTAAAGCCACTCTAGCTCCCTAATAGCTTCACATAGAGCATCTGATTTAGCCTCTAATGTAGATAAAGCTATTGTGGTTGCTTTCTTCGATTTCCAGCTAATAGGTCCTTCAGCTAGCTTATAGAGATAAGCATAGGTTGATTTTGAGGACTTATCACCCGCGAAGTCACTATCACAAAAGCCAATAAGGGTTGCAGAGGCTTTAGTAGCAGATTTAGACCTTCTATAAGTTATAGAATAACTTATAGAGCCTAGAAGATATCTAAGCAAATGTTTAGAGGCATTTAAATGCTCTATATATGGCTTAGATAGTGCTGTGAAAAGCCACTGAACTGGAAAGGTAATATCAGGTCTTGTAAGGAGCATTAAGTACATAATAGTCCCTATAATACTCTGATATAGCTTGTGATCAGGGGGAAAGAGGCTTGGTTAAGTGATTAGCTGCCTGTTTTATAATTCCGGGTTAGAGTAGAATTTTAACAGGCCTAGTATCTTTTATATTAAATCTTTCTAAGGCTTCATAAATGTACTGGGACTAGTGGATAGTTAAGGTCCCTTTCTTTCGATTTCTAGTGATTTAAACGCCTAGGAAAAATTCAGCTAGCCCACAATCTTCTATAGGATAAGCTTTATGTAATAGCTTCTTTAGCCTATTAATATAAGCTAGATCCGGACCTATAAGAAGACAGTTATTCACATAAGTCGCTATATATGTAGATGTAGTTAGGTTAAAGAAGACAGCTAGGTTAGATATAAGGGGTGGAAGCCTAGTTTCTGAAGAAGGTCCTTTAAAGCCTGCTGCCACTCTCTAGAGCTTTGTTTTAATCTATATAAAGCCTTTTGTAGGAAAATAACTTGCTTTTAAGAGGGTTTATAACCGTATTTTTGAGTAGTTTAGTTATTTTAGGCGTAGTGGCTTTAGCAAAATCGGCGAATCTATTAGGGATTTGTATATAAATAGCTTCTTTAGCGAGCTATTTAGAAAGGCCCTATAAAATTGACCTGTTTAACTTCCCAGTTATTACAAGCTACTAGGGCTAGTAATATCCGCTAACTAGGGGAATGCTAGTTGCAGCATAGGTTTTGATGTAATCTTGACCTTTTATATACATAAAGCCTTTAGCAACGAGTAAGGCCTTGTGTTTTAAAGGATTATTTTCTTTATCCTTTTAAGCTTATAAACAAGCCTATTCTTTAGAACCCTCTAGCCCTTAGGAATTTGGTCTATCCCTATAAATTTGAAGGTTCTAGCAGCTAGAAGCTGCTTAAATTCGTTAAAAGTTGCATTTATCCATTTCTAACTATCCTTGCTGTTTAAAGCTTGTTTCCATGTCTTAGGGGTGTTAGAATTGTTATTAGAAGACGACGATTTAGCCTTTTCTTGTGCCTTAAAGCATATCTCCTTAACGAAAGAAGATATATTGAAATCATCGATGTCCATAGAATCAGGATCAGTTAAAGAATCTGAATCTGAAAACGGTTTTTCGATAGCACCCTTATTAGGGGCGCTAGAGCTTAGGCTCTCTAGGGGTAGCGCTGGAGGCGTTACTAGCGCTGCGGGCGCTGCGGGCGCTGCGGGCGCTAGAGGCTTTGGATAGCTATCCTGAACCTCTAGATTATCTCGTGAGATATCGGCTTCTCCTCTGAAGGATAGCTCCCTAAAGGCTTAGGGGACCCTACAGAGCTTATATCCTCTATAATTTTAACAAAGCTAGTCTTAATAACTGACCTTTTAGAGGGTATATAAACAAGATAAACGCTGGAACCTAGAGTAGCAAGTAGCTGGCTAGGGATAGTCCTAGGGGCTAGCTTCTAAAGCTTTGATCTCTGCTCCGGAGGTATTAGAACCTCACAATAAGACCCTATAGCCCTAATTTTCGAAAAATCAGGCTTATAGGAGGTCTTAGGCTCTAAGTCAGCTAGATATAGTTGCTTAGGGGTTAGGGGCTTAGTTATATTCGCGGTAATGTTAACTAAGTCCACTATAGCTAGAAGGATATAAGACCATAGATATAAAGGCAGCTTAGACCACTGAAGTGTAGCCCTAAGCCGGTCTAGGATAACCCTAATAGCCCTCTTAACTAGCCTATTCTGCTCGTGAATATAAGGGCAAGAGGTGCTAAAACAAATTCCTTTAGAAGATAACCATAACTAAAGTTCGTTGTTAATCTCAGTGCCTCCGTCAAAGTGAAGGTGCCTAGGATACGCGTTATATCGGTTTTTCAAGGCCTTAAAGAAGCCCTTAATAGCTATATAAAGGGTCTGACCTTCTTTATTAGCTAATGGAAAACACCATTTATACCGGGATTTTCGATCAATAAGGATAAGGACTAGGGCCTTCTTATTATGTGGTATATATATATATTGGATACGCTAGCTAGCTATATATTTGCTAGTACTAGTACTCCGGCTGGTTGGTCGACAGGGAAAACCCATGAATGGGGAGAAAAACCTCTCGCTTCTGTGTTTGGGTTGGCACTGTCCCTGTGGCGGGGCTATGCCACTTGATAAGTTTCCTGTTGTGGAAAGTTATAGCTAGCTCTTGCTGGCCTTATCCCTAAAATCCGTAAAATCCGAGTTTAGGAGGAAGGATTTGCTCCTTCTAGTGCGCTTGCAGGCCTAGGGCGGCTCTGTCTTAGGTCTCCTTGCTTTTTCTAATAGGAGGTGAATACTAATGTGGTAGGATCCTCATAATTTTTCACTTTTTGCTAACTCTTCTATGGCCCCACTTTTTAGCTAAGTCCGGTCCGCTTCTAACCCGGATATATTATAAACCCTAAGCACCTGCTTCTAGTTATGTGTGGGGGTGAGGCCAGGTCCAATCCAGTTAAGGATCGGTTCCGCTTATACGCCTGTTTCGCGATGTCTTTTTCACTTTTCCTTGTGCTTCACTTTTAATGTTACTATAGTGAATCACTCTGCCCCCTCACATATATAAAAGGAAGCAATTCCCCGCGGGATTTTGCCCTCTTTTCTCTCCTCATTATCTATCTTCTCTTAGGTTTGTTTATGCCTTTTTGTCTACTAGTGCAATTCCGGGTTGGATTTAGTGCGGTTACTGACTATTATTGTAGTTCACGTTATAATCCTTATCATTATTGTCCTGCGTTATATTATTATCTATTTCCCTATAAGTCCTGTCCCTTAGGGGGTACTCTTTCGCTTCTAACTCGCCTAGGAACCGAGCCTCTTAGAGCGTTATTCTTAAAAGCAGCTAACTTTGGCTTAGTTAAGGCAGGCTTTAGATAGGGAGCTTTATATAAGTTATTCTTCTAATCCTATTTTAAGGCTTTTTATTTCTAATTCCAGGCAGTTAGGTAAGCCACGGCAGTTTTAGTGCATTTCGTGTTACTCTTAATTAATAAGGACTCCTAGCCATTAGTGTCACAACGTTGTTAGTATAGGTGGCTCTAAGCTGGATAAGTGTTAGTGGCAATTCTGCTAATATTTGGCTAGGTGCTATAACTAACGCCTGCTTTGATTATTAGGTTTGTAATAATGGTTGCGATAAGGTAATGTTTTACGCCGTGTCCGGGTCTATTTCGCTGCTAATCTACCTCCTAGCTGAATACCGCAGGGCGTTAAGCCAAGCACTTGTGGTTAACGGAGATCTAAGCCGCTATTGCTAGCGGTGCTAAGGTATGTGTCTATCTGTAGGGCGAATCTGGGTCTGTTTTGCATCTAATGTGTGCTTATCTTAGGTTCCTAATGATTATCACGATTATATGAGAAAACTCTATGCTAAAAATCAAAGTAAGAAGCGGAGCGCTTTAGCGGCGGGCCTAGATCAATCTGGTTCTAGTTCTAGTAAGGGCTAGCATAATGAAATAGTGTTCTAGATGCGTTGCTTAGACGCTTAAATAGCAGAGACAAACCGGCTCCTAGCCGCCTCCCTTCTAGCAAAGGGGCGTGCTAAGGTAATAGAGAATGCTATCCCTATTCTGGAGGAGGAGTGAGGTAATGGACTAAGGCTAGTTTAGGGGCGGTGTTAGGGCGTGGGGGCTAATAATACCTGGCGTTAGTAGTTTTAATTAAGAGTTTGTTCCTTTTTCGCAGTGGTCTTGTCTTATTATAACATTAGTCCTAGCCCTCTCGCGCCTCTAAGCCACTTGTTCCTTAGGGTTCTCTCTCTTTAGTGTCTGATCTAGTCGTCCGCATATTATTTTGTGTCCTCTAGGGGCGGGTCAGTCTCAGTCCTATTCCGCTTAAGGCAAATGCCAGGTCCTGCGCTAGCCTATAGTAGTTAAGTCTCCTAGTTTGTATAACCTATCTGGCGATGGTTCTTGCTCGCGTAGGATTGTCTAGGGCTAGCCTTACCTCCTATTTGTCTCTAGGCTATTTTTAGGGTCTTATGTGGTTATAGTTACTACAGCTCGTAATAACGTGGTACTGGTCTTCTTCTCTATGGCCGCAGCTGCATATTAGCGATGTTACCCTAGGCACGCCTCTATTATAGAGGAATTTGTTTAGCCCTATCTTCCCTGTGCGTAGTTGTACTATTGTTAAAGAGACGTGTTTATCTAGGTTTATGTGGAATTTTTAGATCTCTTTTAGGTTAGGGCATAGTGGGCGGTCCTTGGTAGGTTCTCTTGCGTGCTGGCGGTGGCCTAGGCGTTTTCTATTATGCTATGTTTCCTATCTCTTATTCCACTTGTTATATAGGTTTGCGTCTAGCTCTTCTTCCCTTAGTTAGGTGCGTCTAACTCTTCTGCGGCGTAGTACGGTCTTAACTGACCGTAAGGCGGTTTGGATTATCTCCGCTATCCTATTATTAGTAATTCTATCCTTAAACCTCTGTTTGACTATATTTAGGTATAAGTTAAGTGGTGGTACTGCTGTTTCTGCCTCTAGCTGTATAATAGGGGTGGCTTTAAACGCCCCTGTAATGACCTAGAGGCAGGCTAATTGTTCTGCTATGAAGTTCTTCACTATCCCTCTGGGTTTCCCTCTAGCTTTAGTTAGGGTATAGTATACGCTTGCTCTATAGGCAATAATAGGTTAGACTACCTGTGTGTAAAGGAGTCTAGCGTCCCTAAAGCTATATCCCTATACTAATGCTAATAATGTGGTAAGGGTAAGCCTCTGCTAGGCTAATTTTCCCTTTAGGATGTTCTTATAGGTGCTCTAGTTAAGTTTTCTGTTTACCTATACTCCTAGGAATTAGCAGGACTCTATAGGCGTTATCTCCTTGTCTCTGAGTCGGACCCTAGTCTGGGGGTTGTCTGGATCTACTAAAGTGCATAAGCTTGGTTTTTAAGGGGTTAAACTTTACTCCTGCTTCCTTTGCCTATTTTTCGTATACCTTCTAGGCAGCTTTAAGTCTTTTCTGTGTCTATGCCGTGTTTTTTCTAAATACTGCGATATTAGTGTTATTTATAAATCCTATTACCACTATGCCTAGGACAGAGCGGAGGCATGTGTATAACTTAGCGGAGTATAGTAAGAAGAGGATAGGGGAGAGTGGGGAGCCTTATAAGGTACTAGCCTTAATCTTAAATAGTTGTGATAGGTCTCTGTTAAAGCTAAGCTAGCTTGTTTTACCTGCAAGGAAGCTTTGTATTACTATTACTAGCTATAGCAGTACGCCTATCTTGACTAGGAGGGCGATGAGGTAGGGATGGCTGACTCTGTTAAAGGCTGCAGATATGTCTATTTAAGCTAGCGAGGCGATGCCGCCTCTTTCCTAGGCCTCTCGCATGCATTCCGTTAAGGCTCTTATAGCGGTTTCCGTTAACCTGTTTCTCCTATTACCTATTTGCAGTTCTAGAAGAAGGTTGTTTGCCTTAGCATAGCTTGTAAGCCGCCTTGCTATCGCTGCCTCTATAATCTTGCCTATTATGTTAAGTAGTGATATAGGCCTCTATGCATTAGCTCTTCTTATTTCCTTTGTTATCTTCCTAGGCTTCCTAATCACTATAACTCTAGTAG
Organism: Epichloe glyceriae; assembly: GCA_023658535.1. Taxonomy (NCBI): domain Eukaryota; kingdom Fungi; phylum Ascomycota; class Sordariomycetes; order Hypocreales; family Clavicipitaceae; genus Epichloe; species Epichloe glyceriae. The sequence continues at coordinate 3,471,878 of CP098295.1, read as the reverse complement.
TTTAGAAGCGGGCTAGAAAGTACCTTACTTCTAGGGTAGCGTTAAGTAGCCTCACGATTACATCCTTTACTAGGTTATCGCAGGCTTTAATAAGGCCTGCTAGGAGTTCGTCATCTCCTAGGGCCTTCTAGCTAGCTATACCTAAGAGAATGTCTGCGATTTTAGCTCTTACAAATTGCTCTTAGGTTAGAAAAGGGGCGTTTTCAAGCTTAGGGAAGGAAAGGTTAGGGATATAGGAGAGGTCCGCCGTTGGTTCGGGGAAAAATCTTTGTGCGAGGACTTCGGCTTTGTTAGTGTGCGCTGTGGCCAGGTTCGGGTCGTTTTCGGTTCTCTCTAGGTCTAGTATTCTTGGGAGCTTGGGGGCCTAGCTCCTGAGTCTAGCCTATCTCTCTAGTCTCTAGACGCCTTTGTCCTTTTCCTATATATTAGTATTTTTAGGGCTTCCTCTATGTATTCCTCTTTTCCTCTCTGACGGTGCGTTCTTAGTTCGTCTCCGCCTCTTTATACGTGTTCTAATTTATATTAGTCTTGCGTTGTCTCCATGCCCTTTTCGCTTGTCTAGCTTTAGCTACTGCTTCTTTGCTCTTCTAGACTACTATGCCTCTAGCCTAGGGAGGCCTTGGGGCCTCCTTAGTGCTACTCTCTCTGCTATTTGTTAGAGGTTTGTGACAAGCCATTCCGTGTACTAGTCTATCCCTTCTTAGTCGTGGGGTTCGGAGCGAGTTCGGGTCGGAGTTATACTAATGCTTCTGCCTTTGCGAACGGTCTGTCTATCGCTCGCCAGTCGTGTCTTATTATCTGTGGGGTACGGTCCTAACTACCGGAGTCGATGCTGATTAGCTGCGGGATATGGTCGGAGCCTGATATGTCTGTATTATGTGGTATAGGTTCGATTTTAACCGTATCTCCTCTAGGATATCTAAAACTCTAGGGGGTCCTGAATAGGTCTTTTGGTAGGTCTTCTAATAGCCTTCAATTGCATACTGTTATGAACTGGCCTTGGGGTAGCTGCAAACAAGCGTTTAAAGTGCAATTGTTATTCTTAGAGAGGAAGGAAAGAACTAGACAAGAGATCGCACAGCGCCTAGCTATATACCCCTCTGTACGTGGTCTGTGCGCATGGCGCGCGTAGTAGCCCTAAGTCCTAAGCATATCCGCATATAATACGTGTCCTTCTCGCACACTCTCTGCGTCCCTTCTATACCTAAGAAGGACTTAAGCCTTAAGCTTAAGTCTATAATATACCCCCTTCTTACCTCCTCTCTCCTCTCTCCTTAGGAAAAAAATTTTTATACCCCCTTACTTCTTATTCTCCCTTTACTTTCCTATATATATTCTAGCTGTCTTACTCCTCTAAGGGTAAGTTAAACTATACCCGTTTCCACACCTATTTTAGACTATTACTTATTTATATATCCCCTTATTTTGCCTTAAACCTATCTAGTGCCTTAGTGTTTTATATATTTTCTAGGGGTTCTTATATTAGCTATATATAACCTTTCTATTTAACTAGAATATTGCGATTTAATCCCTAGCCTAGCGTATTCTTAGCTATAAGAATTTCCTTTACCTAGTACTCTGTAAGATTATTATCTATATCTATTATTATTAGCTCTAGTAGCGGTCTTTTATTAGCTAGCTTTTAACTTAGTAATAGGTCCTTTACTACCCTCTAGACTAAATTTATATAAAAGACTAGGTATAGCCCCTAGGAATATCTAGCTTTATAGTTAATAGTGTTAGTACCTCTAGCACCTTATACTTAGCTATAACCTAGTCTAGCTTCTTATATAGGTGATTTATTTTAATATTCTTAAGACTTAGCTATATATAGTCCCTAACCTAAAACTATTCTATAAGTCTTTAACTACTATTTGTGTTTTCCTATTACTATTACTAGATAAAAGCTATAGCTGCCTATATTAGGTCTATGCTCTCTTTTAAATGCTATAGAAATGCTTATACTTACCCTTTTACTAAAGTCCTTAAAGCTTCTATAAATAGTGGTACCTAGATTATAGGTATATTAAAGCTATAAAGAGCTATATTTGCACTCACTCCTATTACTAAGAAATCCCTGTTATTTAATACTAGTTAATAGGCTAGTAAGTAATCTGCTTACTTAAATTACAAAAGGATAATATTACCTATAACACTGCCTAAACCTCCTAGTTAGCTCTCTCCGTACCTCTATCTATCTATAGGTAGTAAGAGGTTAATAGTAATTACTTAGTGCTAACCTTCTTATAGAGCGCTATCTAAAAGTTACTTAACTAATCTAACCTATAATCCGTGATAATCTAGGTAGGGAACCTGTGAAACCACTACTAATAGTGCTTAAACCGTTTCGCATATGCCTTAGCCTCTATTAATATTATAGCCTTAAGTTACATAAATTTAGAGAGCCTATCTATAATAACTATTAGGAACTATAGGTTAGCCTAGTCTCTAGTAAGGAGCTCCGTTATAAAGTTAATAGAGATCTATAACTAATATCTATCTAGTAGGGGAATTAGCTTTAGTAAGCCCTAATATAACTATTAACTCTTTTGTCCCCTATAGTAGTAGTAATTATATATAAACCATATCACGTCCTATAATATACTATCCTAATAGAAGTCCCTTTAAAGTGCCTTAAAGGTAGTGTTCTGCCCTAGATAACCTAGTAAGGGTAAGTTATAAGTCTACTAGATTAAAGTTATAGTTAGAGGCTCTTACTTTAGTACCTAAGTCTAGCCCTAGAATTAAAGCGCCCCTTTATACTAATCTAATAGTCTATAATCTATTCTTATATACTAGTGGTGTTAGGAAACTTCCGAGCTCCTGCCCTTACTGCCTTAAGCCGTAGTCTATAGGTCTTATTATAGTCCACGGATTAATCCTATAGGGATTATAGATGCTTATCTATAAATAAGGAGTCCCTAGCCAGGATGCTTATTGCTTAGGCTAAATTACCCTCTATTATATTACCCTCTAAAGCTAAGTTATTCTCTAAAGTAATGCCCTCTAAAACTAACATAGGCCTAATACTAATGCGTGGCTAACCCTAACTAAAGCTGAACCGAGTAGGCGTTGTCGCTAATTATATAATAGGCGCCTTTAGTTTAGCTAACTATACCTCTTCCTAATAGCGCCTTAATAATATATTTAGCTAGCCTGCCTAAGTCCCTAGCCTATAGCGTAAGTGAAAATTAAAAAGTGCTAGAGTCTTTGCCTATTACACCTATTATTCTAATATCTCTCTTAGGGCTATAAAGTACTCTAAGTTCTTATAGTCTATAAGTATTATAAATAGACTACTAACACTCTATAGCTTTACTAACTACACCTTAAGACATAAGATAATTACTAGAAGCTCCTTATTATATATTATATAATTCCTTTAAGCTAGTTGTAAATAAGCTAAGTAATACGCTACTAGATGCAAGACCCCTTTATTATTTATCTAGGAAAGGTAACCTCCTAATGCTATTCCTAAGCAATCCGCCTCTACTACTATATCCTTATTAGGGTCCTATTATATAAGGATTAGGTATAATATAAAAGCTAACTTTAATATCTTAAAAGCCTTATTACACGCCTCTATCTAGCAAAATGCCACGCTCTTCTTTATTAGATTAATTAGGGGCCTATAACGTCTAAAAATTGCGGTATAAAATCGCAATAAAAGTTAGCAAATCCCAGAAACCCGCGCACTCCTTAGACCTATATTAAAGCCTCCTAATCTCTAATCACTATAATCTTTTTATTATCTAGGCAAATTTATTTTCCTATATAAATAATAAACCTAAGGTACTTTGCCTCTTTTATAGCGAAGACGCATTTCTTAATATCTAGATTTAGCCTAGCCTATTGTAGCCTAGCTAGCACCCCACAGACTTTCTATATATAATCTTTCTATAAACCCCTAAATAAATTAAGATATTATTAAGGTAAGCTATAATATAGTCCCTAAGAATACTACTAAGCGCTCTATTAATATACCTCTAGAAGGTTATAAGTATGCTTACTAAACTAAAGGGGCATACTAACCACTTAAATAATCTAAACTACATCTAGAAAGCAGTCTAGTATTCCTAGCCCTTAGCAATATAAATACAATAGAATGCTGCTTATATATTTAGTTTTGTAAACTATTTTGCTTTAGCTAAGGAGCGTAGTGTTTCCTTTACTAAAGGTAAGGGGTAGTAGTCCTATTCTATAATCTTATTTAGCGCGCAATAGTTTACACAAAACCTCTAGCTACCCCTAGGTTTCTTTACTAGTAAAACTAGTGCTACTGCTAAAGATAAGCTTACCCTAATCTAGCCCTTATCTATTAAGTCTATTACTTACTTATATATCTCTAGGAGGTATTAATATAGTATATTATATAATAGTGCCTAAGGTAAGTCTAGTTTATTGCCCTCTATATCCTATTTAAGGTAAATATAGTAGTTAGACTTACCCTAGTGTGGTAGGAGAGCGTTTGCCTTACTCTCCTAAAAAGATCCTTAAAGTCCTATAACTCCTCTAGTAAGGCTACTAAGAGTTCCTACTTTATAGGTTTTAGCGTGGCGTTAATCTATAGCATAGATATAATCTCCTATAAGCTTGTAGTGCATAGCTATATATGCTCCTTTTACTTCCTTGCCCTTTACACTATTCCTACAAATAATAATCCTATAATACACACTATAGGCTTCTCTACCCCTCTGCTAGCTATGGTCTAAATCTACAGGTTATTAGCTACCCCTATAGTAAGCTAGTAACACTTTACGTTTAAATTAATATTATAGCAGGCTATTTACAGTATCCCTAGGATAAGTTATCTTATTAATCCTAGAATTATATACGCTATAATTAGCGTCTCCTATCTATCTATATCTATCTAAAAACAAATAATATATATTATTAATAAGCTCTTCTTATAATCCTCCCTTCCCTCTCTTTTCACACTAACTATAGTGTAAACTATTCTCTTAGTTAGTAAGGGATATATTCTAGTTATAGCTTCTAGACTAAGTATTTACTAATAGTAGTATAGTAGTTATATCCTATATTAACTTATATATTTAAAAAGGTTATCTTATTTATTAATATAGGGACTAAGAAAGGTAATATATTTATATTACTTTGGATTTATTTAAAGTTATCCTTAATAATAACTATATGCTATAAAGCCTCTCTAAGCTCCTAATTCTCTTCCCTATTTAAATAACTTAATAAAGGGGCTTCTCTTTCCTAACTTATTACTTAAGTCCTTAGGGTTAATATCTTTTATATTACATGCATTAACTAATAGTGTTTCCTTTAGGCAGAGGGCATAGTATAAGAGGTATTTTATAACCTAATACTTATTAGAACTACATTACAGGCACCTACCCTCCTTATAGCAGGTATCTAGCACTTCCTAAGAGACTTACTTTACTTACTTTACGCCCCCTTTATTACTTATACTTAGTTATATATATTAGGCTAGGGCCTTACTAAAACCTTTTAGGTCCCTATTATGCCCGCTAATTAGATATCTATTATTAGAGTGTCCTTATTCTATAGATAGGACCTCTTTATAAGGGCTATAGGTTAAGACTGCTTATATAATTAATGCTTTTTCTCTAGCTAGTAAGACTTAATATTTAATATAATACTCCAAAAGCAAGCTACTACTACTAGGTAGTTAGCCTAAGGAATGTCTTAGCTAATACTATAATCTCTTATTTACTTATTAAGTGTAGTGTGTAGTTTAGATAACTTTACTATATTTACCTAATCTAACCTACCTATAAGCGCTAACTTCTGCTTAAACTAAATATAAAAGTTACTAAAATGCTTATACTATTATTACCTTAGCTAATTAAGCTTAGTAATAGCTATCTCCTATTAATAAGGGTTATTAAATATTTCCCTAAGTACTTAAGGAAGTGCTTTAAGTTAAAATAAACTAAGTACCCCTTTTAAAGTAAGGAGTAACTTAGGCCTATACCTTAGGTAAGAGATTCTAGTAAATAAAGCATTATTAATCTTATATAGTACTAATAAACTCCTAATCTATTAGTAACTTATAACCTATAAGGCCTTTCTAGGCTAAGAATAATACTTTATTACTATTAAATAGTAGGCCTATTAGTAATAGCTTTTACTTAATAGGGTTTTGCGTAAGGGCTGTATTTTACCTATTAGTAAGGTTAGTAATTTAGGCTACTTACCTCTTAATAACCTCCTATAACACTACTATCTTATTAGTATTTATTATAAAGAATAATAAATATTATAAACTAGCCTTAGGGTAGCTATAAATAAGCATTTAAAGTGCGATTATTATTCTTAGAGAGAAAGGAAAGAACTAGATAAGAGATTACATAGCGCCTAGCTATATACCTCTCTGTGCGTGGTTTGTGCGTATAGCGCGCGTAGTAGCCCTAAGTCCTAAGCATGTCCGCACATAACACGTGTCCTTCCCGCACACTCTCCGCGTCCCTTCCGTACCTGAGAAGGACCTGAGCCTCAAGCTCGAGTCCATAACACATACAGGCTATGCAGTTAAAATCCTTTTCTTTAATTGCGGAAAAATCAGGGATCCCTTTAGCTAATTTCGAAGACTTCTTTAGTAAAGGGAGGCCGATGTAGCCTAATCGAATATGCCAAAGAAGGGCTAAATCTAGTAACTTCTTGTAACTAGAATCTAGCTTTTCAGGGCTATTATCCCTTAGCTCCTCTGTTACCAGGCCTCTTGAGAATCACAGGCCTCTGGGGGCAATAGACAGCCACTATCGTCACCCAAGTCATTAGGGTATGGACCTTCTAAACCCCTATAGAAGGTGCCTGACTAGGAGGAGCTTCGGTGGGATATAGGGCTGAATCTTCGTCTTCTTTAGAGTCTAATTCTTCGATTCGTTGATATTCCTCAGGATTAAATGCTGGCTGCGGAATTTGAACCTCTATAGGGTAGGAAAACCCTAATTCGGTCTTATAGGCTCTTTGTTAGTTGCAAAATTAAGAGCCTATAAAGGAGAGGTGGGTTGAATGCTTGCAAATCTTAGGAGTGGCTTGCCCTTAATCTGCAAAAAGAAGCCGTGTTTAGCAGGTTCTAATAACCTATAGGGGCTTTTATCGGCTAGGAAAAGCTAGTCTTTAGCTAGATAACCTCCCTTTAGATAGTGGGATAACCCGCTAACTAGGTTAGTATCTATGCCTGGGAAATATAAGGCATCTAGCAGAGCTAAAGGCCTATATTCTAGTGGATTTTTCTTGACCAGAACGTTAAAAACAGCGGTGCCTCTTCCTTTAGGATAGATAGGTCCTCCTGCTGTAATTATAGGGCTAGTTTGACCTTTCTTAAGAGGCTTAAAGTCCCTAAAGAAAGCCCTATTATTACAAATGTGACAAGAAGAACCTGTATTATATAAAAGGAGTTTTTAACCACATTATTAGAGTAGCTAAAAGTAGGCTTAGTAGTAGTGTTACTAGTAGTAGTGGTACTAGAAGTATCCGAATCAGATTCAGAATCACTGCTATCCTCGCTACTAGACTCGCTAGAATCTAGTTCTTTAACGTATCCTGTGGCTAGGCTATAGCCTAACGCAAAAGCAGCTTCTTTTCCTTTATCCTTTTCCTTGTTATTACTCTTCTTCTTTTGCTTTTTCTTCTTAGAGGCTTTAGAAGAGTTTAAATCCTTCTTATCCTGCTCTTTAGTGGCATTTGTAGAGTCCTTCTTAGTGTTAGGATTAGATAATTTCTTCTCCTAGTCCTTAGAATTTCCCTTATTATTAGAAGCCTTATAACTAAGAGCTTTAGCTATAGGGAGGTTTTATCCCTCTGTTCTTCTAATAAATCTGCTATAAGGAACTGTAAATTTAAGGTATTTATAGGCAGTCCCTGTGCCCTAGAAGCTCTAATAGTAAATCTTTGTCTCTTAGCCTAACTAGGAAGGTCTGCTTTAATATATTAATATAATGATTTACTTGATCAATAGGTGCGATCTCTACACTACAGAGTTGTAGTCTAGCTAGTAAATTATTGAAATTAGCATTAAAAGCCTCTAAAGATCCCTTATAATTTGAAAAATTTAGGAGTGGTAGCTAGCGTATAGCGTACCTCGCTGGATTTTAGCACTCTGCGAATAATGCCTAATAAGGACTTTATAGGCTTCTTCGGGGATTTTTGCTAACATATAGCTACCTCAGGTCCAGATTGACAGCTATCTCTTAATATCATTAAAAGAATAGCTTAATCACAGTTAGCTAGATGGCCTGCTAGGCTTGGATTATCTATGAATTCAGGTAATCCTAGGGCTCTAAATTGAATGCTTAGGGCTTGCTTCCACTAGTTATAATTTTCAGGGCCTTTTAGCTTAGCTCCTCTGGAATAGAGTGAACCTTCTTATTTAGCTCCTTAATAGCACCTGTGTTAAAGGCAGCTTGTAAGTTACTAGAAGGTAGACTCGCAGAAACAGTAGCAGGCAGGTCTTCTACTAGGACCTTAGTATTTTCTTCCCTTAGTCTAGTAGAATCCTGAAGACCTTGAATAGTAGTCATAGTTTACGTTAATTTATCTAATAGATCATTAATGCTAGCCTTGGTTTTTAGCCGTTTTAACTCGCTATGTTTAATAAAATCTGTTAAAGTCTTGCCTTATTGTTTAATTTGGCTTTGCAGTTGTAAAGCGCTGGCCTAAACAGCTGGTTGACCTTCTATATCTATCCTATCAGGGTCCCTAGGGGGCTAGAAGGGCCTATAGCAGGTCCCTTACCCTTATAATTAGGTGGTGCTATCTTCAAAAAATTCCTGTGCAAAATCTCCAAATTTGTTCCTGTTGCAAATAACGCGCGCTAGAAATTGGTTGTGATGCAATCTGCTTGCGCACGTAAAATGCGTGGCGGGGCTGTTTGAAAGGGTGCCCTCGAGGTCTAAAAGTGGGTCTGTGGTATGCGCGGGCAGAAAAAGCCGGAGAAAATTCTCAGGAGAAAATTTTCTCAACACCAAAAATGACGGATAGGAATTATAGGTATTACAGAAGCCACAACGCAACGTAACGTAATGTATAGTGCGTGCAACGTAGTGCAATAGGTCAAAAAGCCTAGTATAGATATACTAGATGTCTGATGATTTAAAGGATGCAGCGTATCTACTATTGTAGATAATATCAATGTAACGGTCGCGATAGTGAATAGAATCACTAAAAAGAGGTTGTGGTTGTAACTAGATAGTTACGGTTACAATGTGGTGGTTGCAGGTGCGGCTGTAAATGAATTCAACACCAAGGGTCTGGTGTTACGATGCGGGTGCTAGGGGATGAAAAGCTTTAACTAGCGGTTTCCTTCGTAATCTAAGAGCCCACAGGTATAGTAGAGAGTAACTAGTACCCAAAATCAAGCAGTAATCGCAGTAGAATAACGCAGTAATGTAGTAATTCTATAGGCCTTCCGGGCTCATAACCTATTGAAAATGGAAGGGAATCTAGCTAGAGGGATAGGAAGACCTCTCTAATAGATTCTGACGCGGCGGCTTCTAGATTCACTATAATACGACGATTCTTCAAGATATAGAGCTTTAATAGTTGAATGTAGTTGATTTCTAGCAATACGGACGATCTGATGAGCAATGAGAGGATTCTACTAAGTCCCCTCATAGACCTACCGACTATATCGGCAGAACTAGGTCGCTAATAGGGTCTCGCGAGCTACTTTTTATTTTCCGTATAATTTATTTGTATAGGAAAAGTAAAAATCAACTCACGGCCATACAAACTAGACGCCTGTGTGGCCTAACTAAGCACTTTAATAAACAACCCTATTAATAAAATATACTATAAAATCCAGAATAAATCAAGGATTTGAATAGTATACGTCAGCCTTTATACGACTACTAGTTCCCTAGTTACAGTCGATTTTAGCTTCCCTATAGGGTAACCTAGTCGGCTTAGTCATACAAGCCTGTGGGTTGGTTGTGTGCAGGAACGCAGGTCACAGCCAAAGCTGCAAGCAACGCTGCAAGCAACGCCTTGCAACCAACGTTGCAACAACGCAACTAGGCAACTAGTGGGCCTATAAAATAGTGCTATAAATAGCATTATTTTAACAATAGCTTCTTTAATAACTTCTTTAAGGGCTTCCTTTATAGTATAAATATTACTATTATTATTTATCTTTACTTTCTTAGCTTAAGTATAGCTTACTTTTAGGTCTATAATAGCCTAGGTAGCGTTCTATACCTTAGATAGTTTATTACTAGGGATAAGGCTAGTAATCTTTTTATAGTATTTTTATTCTTCTAGGTATTTGAATTAAATCTAGTTTACCTTGAGGTTATTATTATATCTCTAGATATTAAACTGTCCTTTACTTACGTTTAGGTAGTAGTAGCTTTATACTAGCCCTCTTTCTCCTTTATTAATTACTATTAGCGTCTCCTCCTCCTACCTGCCTCTAGCTCTATTATAATATAATATTATAGGAAGGGGTAAAATAGGGTAAGGATGTTAATTATCTTATTAGTTTGGATTTTAGAGGCGATTCCAGACCTGTAAGGCGGTGCGGAAAGATTCGCAAAGGTATTTAGTATTAATATAGCTATAGCTTTGAATATAGTAAGATTCCTTAAAGATATCTTAGCTAAAATAATATAAGAAACTCTTAGAGTGTGCTAGATTAATACATACTAAGGACCTCCTAATTAGATTATTACTAATACTAGCATAAACTTCTGCGGTAAGGAATTCCAATAATTTACAGCATTAATGTTAATCTCTATTAAAGAGGTTCCTATTAAGGCGCACTATAGTATTAGGAAGGTTAAGAGATATTACAAGCTACTCTAAAGGGCCTATAATATTATCTTGTTAAAATAATGCTATTTATAGCACTATTTTATAGGCCCACTAGTTGCCTAGTTGCGTTGTTGCAACGTTGGTCACAAGGCGTTGCTTGCAGCGTTTTGCTTGCAGCTTTGGCTGTGACCTGCGTTCTTGCACACAACCAACCCACAGGCTTGTATGACTAAGCCGACTAGGTAACCCTATAGGGAAGCTGAAATTGACTGTAACTAGGGAACTAGTAGTTATATAAAAGGCTGACGTATAATATTTGAATCCTTGATTTATTCTGGATTTTATAGTATATTTTATTAATAGGGTTGTTTATTAAAGTGCTTAGTTAGGCTATATGGGCGTCTAGTTTATATGGCCGTGAGTTGATTTTTACTTTTCCTATATAAATGAATTATGCGGAAAATAAAAAGTAGCTTACAAGACCCTATTAGCGACCTAGTTCTGCTAATATAGTTAGTAAGTCTATAAGGGGACTTAGTAGAATTCTCTTATTGCTTGTCAGATTGTCCGTATTGCTAGAAATCAACTACATTTAACTATTAAAGCTCTATATCTTGAAGAATTGTCGTATTATAGTGAATCTAGAAGCCGCCGCGTTAGAATCTATTAGAGAGGTTTTCCTATCCCTCTAGCTAGATTCCCTTCTATTTTTAATAGGTTATAAGCCTAGAAGGCCTATAGAATTACTACATTACTGCGTTATTTTACTGCGATTACTGCTTGATTTTAGGTACTAGTTACTCTCTACTATACCTGTGGGCTCTTAGATTACGAAGGAAACCGCTAGTTCAAGCTTTTATTTACTAGCACCACGTATTGTAACACTAGACCCTTGGTGTTGAAATTCACTTACAGCCGCACCTGCAATCACCACATTGCAACCGTAACTATCTAGTTACAACCATAACCTTTTAGTGATTCTATTTACTATTATGACCGTTATATTAATATTATCTACAATAGTAGATACGCTGCATTCCCTTTGAAATTATTGGACATCTAGTATATTTATATCAGGCTTTTTGACCTATTGCACTACGTTGCACGCACTATACATTAAGTTATGTTGCGTTGTGGCTTCTGTAATACCTATAATTCCTATCTATTATTTTCGGTGTTAAGAAAATTTTCGTAGAGGATCTTCTCTGGCTTTTTCTGCCCGCGTATACTGCAGACTTACTTTTTAACCTTTTAGGCTATCCTTTTAAACAGCCCTGCCACGCATTTTACGTGCGTAAGTAGATTGCATTATAACTAATTTCTAGCGCGCGTTATTTGCTATAGGAACAAATTTGGAGATTTTGCATAGGAATTTTTAAAGATAGCACCACCTAATTATAAGGGTAAAGGCCCTGCTATAGGCCCTTCTAGCCCCCTAGGGACCCTAATAGAATAGATATAGAAGGTTAACTAGCTGTTTAGGCTAGCGCTTTATAACTGTAAAGCTAAATTAAATAATAAGGCAAGACTTTAATAGATTTTATTAAATATAGCGAGTTAAAACGGGTAAAAACTAAGGCTAGTATTAATAATCTATTAGATAAATTGACATAAACTATAACTGCTATTTAAGGTCTTTAGGATTCTACTAGACTAAGGGAAGAAAATACTAAGGTCCTAGTAAAAGACCTGCCTGCTACTACTTCTGCGAGTTTACTTTCTAGTAACTTATAAGCTACCTTTAATATAGGTGCTATTAAGGAGCTAAATAAGAAGGTTTACTCTATTCTAAAGGGAGCTAAGCTAAAAGGCCCTGAAAATTATAATTAGTGGAAGTAAGCCCTAAGCATTTAATTTAGAGCCCTAGGATTACCTAAATTTATAGATAATCTAAGCCTAGCAGGCTATCTAGCTGACTGTGATTAAGCTATTCTTTTAATAATATTAAGAGATAGCTATTAATCTAGACCTTAGGCAGCTATATGTTAGCAAAAATTCCCTAAAGAAGCCTATAAAGTCCTTATTAGGCATTATTTGCAAAGTGCTGAAATCTAGCGAGGTACGCTATACGCTAGCTACCACTCCCTAAATTTTTAAATTATAAGGGATCTTTAAAGGCTTTTAATGCTAATTTTAATAATTTACTAGCTAGACTACAACTCTATAGTGTAGAGATTGCACCTATTAATTAAGTAAATCATTATATTAATGCATTAAAGCAGACCTTTCCTAGTTAGGCTAAGAGATAAAGATTTACTATTAGAGCTTCTAGGGCATAGGGACTGCCTATAAATACCTTAAATTTACAGTTCCTTATAGCAGATTTATTAGAAGAATAGAGGATAAAACCTCCCCTATAGCTAAAGCTCTTAGTTATAAGGCTTCTAATAATAAGGGAAATTCTAAGGACTAGGAGAAGAAATCCTCTAATCCTAACACTAAGAAGGACTTTATAAACGCTACTAAAGAGCAGGATAAGAAAGATTTAAACCCTTCTAAAGCCTCTAAGAAGAAAAAGCAAAAGAAGAAGAGTAATAACAGGGAAAAGATAAAGGAAAAGAAGCTGCTTTTACATTAGGCTATAGCCTAGCCACAGGATATGTTAAAGAACTAGATTCTAGCAAGTCTAGTAGCGAGGATAGTAGTGATTCTAAATCCGATTCGGATACTTCTAGTACTACTACTACTAGTAACACTACTACTAAGCCTACTTTTAGCTACTCTAATGATATAGTTAAAAACTCCTTTTATATAATATAGGTTCTTCTTATTACATTTGTAATAATAGGGCTTTCTTTAGGGACTTTAAGCCTCTTAAGGAAGGTTAAACTAGCCCTATAATTATAGCAGGAGGACCTATCTATCCTAAAGGAAGAGGCACCGCTGTTTTTAACGTTCTGGTTAAGAAAAATCCACTAGAATATAGGCCTTTAGCTTTGCTAGATGCCTTATATTTCCTAGGTATAGATACTAACCTAGTTAGCGGGTTATCCCACTATCTAAAGGGAGGTTATCTAGCTAAAGATCAGCTTTTCCTAGCCAATAAAAGCCCTTATAGGTTATTAGAACTTGCTAAACACAGCTTCTTTTTGCAGATTAAGGGCAAGCCACTCCTAAGATTTGCAAGCATTTAACCTACCTCTCCTTTATAGGCTCTTAATTTTGCAACTAAAGAGCCTATAAGACTGAATTAGGGTTTTCCTACCCTATAGAGGTTTAAATTCCGTAGCTAGCATTTAATCCTGAGGAATATTAACGAATCGAAGAATTAGACTCTAAAGAAGACGAAGATTCAGCCCTATATCCCACCAAAGCTCCTCCTAGTTAGGCACCTTCTATAGGGGTTTAGAAGGTCCATACCCTAATAACTTAGGTGACGATAGTGGCCGTCTATTGCCCCTAGAGGCCTGTGATTCTTAAGAGGCCTAGCAATAGAGGGAGCTAAGGGATAATAGCCTTGAAAAGCTAGATTCTAGTTACAAGAAACTACTAGATTTAGCCCTTCTTTAGCACATTTGATTAGGCCATATCGGCCTCTCTTTACTAAAGAAGTCTTTGAAATTAGCTAAAGGGATCCCTGATTTTTCCGCAATTAAAGAAAAGGATTTTAACTGCATAGCCTGTATGTAATCGAAGGCTGTTAGAAGACCTACTAAAAGACCTATTCAGGACCCCCTCGAGTTTTAGATATTCTAGAGGAGATATGGTTAAAATCGAACCTATACCGTATAATAAGAAGGCCCTAGTCCTTATCCTTATTGATCGAAAATCCTAGTATAAATGGTGTTTTCTATTAGCTAAGAAAGAAGGTCAGACCCTTTATATAGCTATTAAGGGCTTCTTTAAGGCCCTAAAAACCGATATAACGCGTATCCTAGGCACCTTCACTTTGACGGAGGCACTAAGATTAATAATGAACTTTAGTTATTGTTATGGACTGGCCCTAAGGCAACTGCTGTTAGGCGTCGATATGATATTGAGAAACTTAAGGAGGGAAGAAAGGAAGGTAGGAAACCTATCCCTTCCTATGCCCCTTATACTCCTTAACTATCCTAAGCTATCCTATCTGTCCTCTTCCTATCCCCTTATTATTTTCACACCGCTTCTTCCTATCCCCTTATTATCTTATCTCTGTCTCTTCTAATCCCCTTATTATCTTATCTCTATTCCCTACTATCTTATATTTAGCCTTATCTTCATCCCCTACTATCCTATATTTAGCCTTAATCCCTACCCTTACTATCTTAGCTTAGGCCCTTACTTATCTCTATGTTATTTACTATTAGCCCTCTTATTATACATGCTATAACTAATGCTTAGGCAAAGCCTAAGCCCTTATATATATCCTTACTTACCTATTATAAACCTGTATAGTAGAAATAAACCCCACGTCTATATTTACTAACTTTAACTATTTATTCCCTATCCTATTACGCCCTTTCTGTGGTTAGTGTCTTTATTATTTATTGTTATTATTAGGTAGCGTGTAATATATGCCCCTCCTTACTGAGTTGTGAAGACTGTCTTTAATTATTGCGTTTGCTTTTTATTATTAGGCTAAGTGTGTAATGTGTGTTCCTAGCCTCTCCTTTATTATTATAGTAACCTTAACCCCTCCCCTACTTATCCGTAACCCCTCTAATATAATTACGCTTCCTATATAAATATCCCACTTTCTTACCCCTTACATAGCCCCTCCTTCCTATATACTACCTCCCCTTAATAATATTATAAACTTTTTTCGTTTCCCCTATCTAGCTCTTTATATTCCTATTTACTATCCTTGTTTATTCACTTATTAACATATCTTATTTACGTCATACCTCTAATATCCTCTTGCGCGTCCCTATAATACCTCTGGCTTATGCTATTAGTAAATACCTTGTGGAAGGTAATTCTAATAACAATAACTATGCTGCTCCGCGTTAGTTTTTCGTCCTTACAGCCCTTGCATTAAGCGGTCTCTAACTATAGGCGTGCTAAACTATTATCCCCTAAAAGTGAAGGCTCTTATTCTCCTTACTAGCATAACTATATAACCTATGTTGAGCGGCACAGCCCCGCTACAGGGACGGTGCCGACCCAAACACAGAAGCGAGAGGGTTTTCTCCCCATTCATGGGTTTTCCTGTCGACTAACCAGCCGGAGTACTAGTACTAGCAAATATATAGCTAGCTAGCGTATCCAATATATATATATATATATATAACCTATGTTTAGTTAACTAGGTTTTTGTTTACTAACCTAAGGCTTTAATATGCCCTTAAAGACCTTAAAGCCGCTATTGTAGTGGGTGATTACATTGTGACGCCTAGTGTTGCAAAGACCCTAATATCTAAGCGTAAGATACCTGTCCTATCTTAGGACTTTTATGCCCTTATAGGCAAATAGACCACGCTCCTAAATTAAGCGTAGTTTAATCCAGCCCCTATGCGCTTAGCCCTTAGCCCCTCCCCTTCTCTAACGCCCTTAAGTTAAATCTAATAGGTTTTAATATTATGCCCTTTATGGGTAGGAGTCCCTTAGCTAGCTATTAGATAGGAGGCGCCCTCTAATAAGTCACTAGAACCTTGTTCTAGTAAAACTAGTAGCTTATAAACAGTATCTTTACTATGTAAGAAGAGTTTTATAAGCACTTAGCCGCGATTATTAAAGTGTTATCTCCTTACTATTATGGGGTTACTTAAAGCTATTCCTAGCTTATTAAAGCCAGCAATAATTTACCCTCTTACTGCCGTTAGTAATAGTTCTATAACGCCTCTAGTACTAGTCCTATTAATTACTATCTCTCCTACACTATTAGGCCTGTTTACGCTCCTCTTATAACTAGCAGTACCTAGGGGGTAGTCCTCCTCCCCTTACACCTGCTTTACGCCCTCTAACTATTAATCCACTTAGGCTATTTAAAGCCTAAGTGGTAGTAAAGGATAATAACATTACTCCTAGCAGGTAATATCTTATACCCCCTAGGCACTAATTAGAACTATCTTACCCTAACCTATATTAGGGGTATAAGGGCGTGGGGACTTATGATAATAAGAGTAGGACTAAGGGTGTAAATAATAATGTCCCCTAGGAATTTATTAAGAACTTTTAAATTTGTGTAAGTAGTAATTTATCTATATCCTAGGTCTAGCTTAAGCCTACTTATAGTAGTTAAGTTTGCTGTAATTGATTTAGTCTATTATTATATTATGCATCTCCTTATTCCTTTTAAACTTATTAAGTGCCTATATCTTTACTATATTCTCTAGTGGTTCTTATATTAGCTATAAGTATCCTACTTATTTAACTAGGATATTACGTCTATTGCCTTTACCTAGTGTATTATAAGCCACTAGAATCTATTTCACGTAATACTTCTTAATAAGCTTATTATTATTTTCTAATAGTACTTACTCTAGAGCTAGTTAAAAGTCCTGTAGTTTCTAACTTAGGAGAGGGTCTATTACTACTTATTTAATAAAGTCTACGTAAAATACTAAATAGATGCCCCTTAGTATATCTAGTTAGACTATTAGTAGGTTAAGTACCTTTACTACTATATACTTTGCTAAAACCTAGTTAAGTTTCCTTAAGGGGTGGTGTTAAAATAATGCTATTTTTAGCACTATTTTATAGGCCCACTAGTTGCCTAGTTGCGTTGTTGCGCGGCGTTGCTGCGCGCTACGTTGCGTGGTTGTGCAACGCATCTTGCGTTGCCACCTAAGCAAAGCTACGGCATGTATGACTAAGCCAACTAGGTTACCCTATAGGAAGCCAAAATTGACTGTAACTAGGGAACTAGTAGTTATATAAAAGGCTAACGTATACTATTCAAATCCTTGAATTTTTCTGGATTTAATAGTATATTGTATATAAAGGGTTGCTTATTAAAGTGCTTAGTTAGGCCACATAGGCGTCTGGTTTGTATGGCCGTGAGTCGATTTTTACTTTTCCCATACAAATGAATTATGCGGAAAATAAAAAGTAGCTCACGAGACCCTATTGGCGACCTAGTTCTGCCGATATGGTCGGTAGGTCTATGAGGGACTCAGTAGAATCCTCTCATTGCTCGCAGACCGTCCGTTAGCTAGAAATCAACTATATTCAACTATCTTGGCTCTCAAAGTGAATTATCTATCGTGGTTTAGTTATCTATAGGTCGCAGCGCCCTCTATTGCGCTAGCTATCTAGGAATTACTAGGAGGTCTTCCTATCCCTCCAGTACATTCCCCTTCCCATTTTCAATAGGTGGTTTATCTTAATATTCTTAAGAGAAAGCCACACTTTATTGCTTACTTAAAAGCGTTTTACTAGGCATTGTGAAGCTGCTATTATATCCTATTATTATTACTATATATAGGCTATTATAGCCTAGGCTAGAAAAGTCCCCTCCTATAAGTATTCTAGAAACTAAATAGCCCTTCCCTTAGGTATTATAGTAAATGCTAAAAGGTCTGGCTAGGATTAAATAGGTTCTAGGTTATATTTATATAATAACTTATTTAGGCTTACCCTTATAATAGAAAAGGTCCTATTATTTATTATAAGCTAGTAAGTAGCTAAGTGTTTAGGCTAGTTAAATTAAGAGAAGGAGATTACCACTTATAGTATTACTTACACCTCCTAGTTTGCCTATTCTATGCTGCTATTAGTCTATAGGTAATGTAATGTGAAGAGTAGTTAATCTATTCTAACTAGTAAGCATAGCGTTATCTAAAACTTCCCTAACTAGTCTAAGCTATAGTCTGTAATAATAGACTAGGGAACCCTCTAAACCTTTACTAAACTATCTTGAATTATTCTATACATTCCTTAGCACTAATAGAAGTTATTACCTCTAGCTAGACAAATTTTAAAAGCCTATCTATAATAACTATTAGGTAACGAGGTCTCTCTAAGGATAATGCTAGTAATTCTGTTATAAAATCCATTAAGATCTATGACTAGAACCTGTTAGGGATTAGTAGCGGTTTTAGCAAGCCTTAACGTTATTAATAACTCTTATAACCTTTAAAACAATAGCAATTCTAAACAAATCTAGCAACATCCTATAACATCCTATCCTAGTAAAACTATTACTATAGAATCTAAAATGTAGTGTTCTAGCTAGGGTGTCCTGTAACTAGTGTGTGCCATAAGATGCGCGCCCAGAAACACGCGACCACGATGACAAGCGCTAAGGGTCATTGAGATGGATAACATAACAGGGAATAATGATATTAGTTATCTAAGTAAGGGGAGCATTTAATCTATAAAGAGACTGTCTATAGCTAGATTCTTTTTAGAATACACCACGCCCTATAAGATTCTTAAATTAACCCCTTAAGTTTTATTAAAAAGATACCTAAGATTATAATGAGATAAACTAAGATTATTTCCCCTTATTTAATTAAGACAGTACTTCCAATCCGATAGACTATTTAATCTAGAGCGTCTTTACACAACGAGAAATCTCTAGCCGTTATTATGATTAATATCGTTAAGACAATTAACCCCTCTGTTATATATAGGCTCTAGAGCTACTTGTGACTGTGGGCTAGCATTGTGTCTTTTAGGGTGTTGTTTTCCGCTTAATAAAACTAGTGGAGAAACACAGTCTTAAACCCCTAGCACTTTCGTTTTCTGTTTAATTTACTATAGACTAAGATTAATTAGAAGCGCACTTTTAGCTACGATTCCTAGCTAATACTAAATCAATTTACGCAAAGACCCCTTTATTTTATTTTTCCTATAATATAATATAAATCAGAAATCTAGCCCTAGACCCTAGAGAAGCTAAGGCATGAGTTAGAGGACAGCTAACCTAAAGGAACTAAGCTAGGATAAGGAAAGGAGATTACGTTATAAGGAGACGTTGGAAAGGAGGCTAACTAGCTTAGGAGAATACTTTGTAAACACTAGCTAAGCTATTATACCCTTACTAAAACTCGCTGAATATAAAAATATAATTTAAAAACTACTACTTAGTATTATAAACTATTTAATCTTAGGACTTATAGTTTATTTTGTAATAATTTAGCTATGCGTTAGGATCTTATGGTTAATTACAAGGAGCTATATAATCACATTAACAGTCTTTGCTTATAGGTTATTTGTAACTATAGATATTGCCTTATAGGAAGCCCTTTTTATGAAGTCCTCTCTAGAATTAAGGCTTTTAGTTAAATAATTACTCTCTTATAAGATTAATTAAAAGCACTATTATCTAACTCTATGTCTAATTGTTTTACCTTATCTTATTCCCACTAGCTAAGCAAAGCAGGGTTTACTAAGCAGCTAAGCTAACTAAAAGAACTACGGGATTTGCCTTTGCTAAGTACCCTAATTATAAGCGAGGAACTATCTAATCCTAAAATAGTTTTAACACTAACACGTTCCTGCCCTAATAAGCCATTAGGGAAGGACCCTAATATTAAGGAAAAAGCCTCTAGACCCTTAAAGGGCTTAACGCAAAGACCTTTATAAAAATCCTTGAGGAAACAATAGCTTACTAATTATCTCTTACTATAATATAGAATAGGTATAATGTTTAGTAGTTTATAGGGAAAATATAGCTAATTTTATTAAGGACTTTAAGGCTAAAATAAAAGCAATATATATTCCTAAGAAAGATTAGCATAAGATGCTTAAGCGTGATATTAACCCCTAGATTTAATAAGTGGTTAAGATATTAATAGCGTCGCGTACTTAGGCAGAATTAAAGGAGGAAATGCTTCTTTAGTTTAACGCTATAAGTTAGGACTGTATAGAGAGCGCCTAAGGTTAGCTAGAGGACCTTAACCTAATACGGCTGAAGTTAGTAAAAGAAACCTATTACTAGTTATAGAAGTATTAAGCTTTAATATCTAACGCAGACCTAATAGGATAGAGGATAACTATAACTTAGTTAAATTACATCTATAAGGCCCTCCTAGACTATTTAATCTTAAGCTTTATAGATTAAAAGGGTATATATATAAGCAAGTTCTAGTTATATAGTATAAACCCCTTTAGGCAGCACTTAACGCGCATATTTAAATGCAACTAGAGCTTAAGAATAGGGACCCTAAGATCGCTAACTTAGGAGGGTATTACCTAGATAATACTAAACCTAACCTAAGAAGCCAGAGACTATTTAATTAAGGCGCGCTTAGTGGTTATTAGGCTAACTAGAGGAACCGCTTAGTAGTAGCTAAGTCCTCTAAGCATAATAGGGAAGCTAATACCCCTAATAACAAAATAAAGAAAGATATAGCTCCTAGACTAGCTAAGTACTAAGATTAAATAAATAATTTAATAAAGTAATTAGCTAAGTTAAAAATCATAGTTATAGCTTAGGCGGGTAAGGAGATTAATATTGTGAAGTAGCTTAAGTGAAAGTATAATATAAACCTATAATAACGCAATTACTAGCTGAATAGCATTAGATCATTTAATTAGGATAATAAGCGCATCTTTAATATTAATATAATAACTAGAAGGAACTAATAGACAAACTAATGTTATTATTATAATGCTAAATCTCACTTAGCTACGAAGTGTAATACCCTAGTATTTAATAAGATATTAAAGTTCGCTATCTATAACCTAGCTGTCCGTATCCTAGTAATTAGAGATAGCACAAAGCATTAGATAATACTGCCTATCCTACTCTTAAAATTCCTTTAAATTAGCAGCTATACACAAAGGCTAGCTATATTTTAGGTCAAATACTTCCTAGATAGCAGAATTGCCTATATAATACCTTAGATTAAGAAATATAAACCTTATAGAGGAAAGAGTCAGGATATAATACTAGAAGAGTAGGATATATTTAATTAAATAGAAAGTTAGTTTAATCCCGCTAAATACCGCCTAGAAAGGGAAGTTAAGGTAACTATAATCCTAAAGAAGCCTTTAGGAGTAGTTTTAGCTATTAAGTTTAAGAAGTTAAGCGTGGAGGAAGAAGAGATAAACACTTACATTATAAAGATTATAGCCCTTAGGGAAAGGGTAATAAAACACATGCGTGTTAAGGAAATCTTAGAAGATAATAAATAGGTATATCTAAGTTAAGAGTAGCCTAAGAAAGGTAAAGATACCTTAGTAAAGGGAAAGAAAGATCTGCTAGGTAAGGTTAGTTAAAGGATCCTAGATTAGCTATATAATAAGGTCTTTTAGAAGAAACTTAGGGTGCCTTTTTAAGACGTCTGCTACATTATGCTAACACTAGTAGAGGCAGTTAGTAATAAATACCTCTTGCAAGCAAAGGGTGTGGAGGATGTCCGTTATTATAACGGAGACACACTAGGGCCTGTACCTCCTTTAAAGATGTTTAGAGTAAAAACAAGCTTAAGACTAATTAATCCTAGGAGCTAGATTAATTCTATTATCTAAATAATAAAGGAGACCCTTTAGGAAGATAAATAGAATAAGGCAGAGGCTAAGAAAAAACCACTAAAGATAGCCCTAACTCCACCACTAGAAATTAACGCTGCCTTATAGGAATAGATCTAGGAAAGGCTAGGGGTATAAGGTTAATAGGAAAAAACTCAGCAGGGTTAGATTTATCCATCTAGAGCGAGTTTTATGCTTAATACAATTATAGAGCTGTAGGCCACAGTTAATCAATTACAGGACTTGCTATACTTAGAGGTCTATCTAAATAACCCTAAAGGGAGCTTCTTCTAAGGCTTATTAACATAGGTTTGTAAGGGAATGTAATCACAGAAAGCATAGCTAGGCGCTTAGGCCTAAGAATCTACCCTATGGATATAACAAACACTATATTATTCTTATTACACAGGATTAAGATAATTAGGGAGGTTTAAACAAAGCTTTATCTAGGGAACGTTTAGATACCTACTAACTTCTATATTAGTCCGGATTAAGTTAATATAAGCTTAATTCTAGGGATGCCGTTCTTCAGTTTATCACAGATGTAATTTAATTATTTAAGAAGTAGTAAGCTCTTCGCCTAGTGTCACTTTAGGGATATTATTATTATCTCAAGAGTTATAGGAAGTATTTAATAGCAATACACTAATAAGCAACTAGCCTAGCAACCTATAATCAATGTAATTATATTTAGCTATCCTAAAGTTAAGGAAAAGAAGGATTAAATAGTTCGCAAAGGTTTAGAAGTAGAACTAGATAAGGATAAGCAACTAATCCCTATTATAACTAGAGAGGGAATAGACATCCTTTAAGAAGTAGTTAAGGATGTGATAGTAAACTATACCTAATAACTTAAAGCGGTTATAGAGGATTTCTAACCCCTATAATAACTAAAACTACCTAATCTTATAATAAACACAATATACAAACGCAAAGCTAATAAGATTTATCCACGTAATAATATACCTTCTAATAGGTTAACCCTAGAAGGAGACCTAAGATAGAAAACAAAGAAATAGGAAGAAGCAAAATCGCATTTAAATACATCTAGGAAGTACAACAAGTACATTACTAGGCGATTTAGCGAAAACCCCTAAGGTTTTAGAATAACCTAGGAATAATTAGATTAGATAGTTTAAGGGGTATAAGAATACTTAACATAAGAAGAAGTTAATGTTTTTAAAGAAATCCTTTATAACTAAGAAGTAGCGCTAGCGTAGGACTTATTAGAATGTAGAAAAGTTAACCCACTAGTTACACTACTACAAGTCATAAGGGTTGTTAAGCACAAGGCGTGGCAAGCTAGTTCTATCCTAATACCCCTTAGGTTACAAGGAAGACTAGTTAATCTATTAAAGAATAAGTTAAAGTATAGATATCTAGAGGAAAGCTATAGTTCCTATAGGAATCCTTACTTTCTTATTATAAAGAAAGATAAAGGGATTTGCCTAATCCTATTAGCCACTAAATACAATAAAGTGACAATACGTAATGCGCTAATTCCCTAAGGAGCGGAGGCATTTAGTGAGAGCTTTGTAATATATAAGATTTTATCTATTATTAATCTGCTATTAGGATATAACTAAGTAAAACTAGTGGAAAGGAGTAGGGATATAACCACGATCTCTACTGTAATTAGGCTTTTGCAACTTTGCCGCCTACTACAAGGAGCTACTAATTTAGTAGCTTAATTTATTAGAATTATTAGGCAAATCCTATTTAACTTAATCCCTAAAATCTGCATACCTTTCCTAGATAATATTATGGTTAAAGGCCTAACCATAACATATAATAGGGAGGAAATCATACCTAGAGTGCGTAGATATGTGATAGAACATTTAATTAACATTAACAAAGTTTTAGTCAATATTGAACTCTCTGGCTATATAGCCTTAGTAGCTAAATCAAAGTTCTGCTAGAAGTTAGCAATTATGGGGTTTATGTGTAGAATAAATAGACAGAAACTGACTAAGGCGAAGAAAACAAAGATCCTGGAATAGTTAATTTGCTAGGATTTATCTAAGGTACGCTCTTTTGTTAGATTAATAGGAGTTTACCGCATCTAGGTAAAACACTATGCGTGAAAGGCAAAACCACTAGTGATTTTACTAAGGAAAACAATAGAATAGGTATAGGGGCTAGACTAATAAGAAGCTATAGATATTTTAAAAAGGCGATAACTACAGCCCTAGTTCTTGTTTCACTTAATCTTAGACTAGGTTTTAGAGAAATTATCCTTATAGTAAACGCAAGTTTACTTAGATAAGGGTAGTATTACTCTAAATAGTTAACGGCAAACGCTATCCTATTTAATATAAGAGTGGCACCTAGACTATTGCTAAGACTAAGTATGATGTAACTAAGCGAGAATGCTAGGTAGTTATTTACGCGTTATAAAGGCTACGAATTTATCTTTATAGAGTTCCTTTTACACTAGAGACAGATTTACAAGTCCTTATGCACTAGCTTAATAGCGCTGTTAATAATATGCCTAGAGCCCTAGTTACGTAATAGATTAGCTATATACTACTCTTTAACTTTTCTATATAATATATTCCTAGTAAGAAGAACTAAATTACGAATACTTTGTCTAGAAAGGGTCCTAGACTGTCTAATTAATTGGATTAGGAGGTTAAGGGGATATTAAAGACTTTATTAACCTACACCTAAATAGCGTTAAGATTAAAGAGGATAGTAAGAAAAATTACTTGGCAAAAACGCGCTAAGTAATTAATTTCTTGTTCACACTTTAAAGACTAATTAATCTTAGTGTAGGAGACTATAGGAAACTATAAAATAAAGCTAAAAAGTTCTTTCTAGAGAATAAATACTTTTAGAAAAGACTAATAGGAATTATAAAGGGGCTAGTATTAGTTATTAACATACCTAAGTAATAACGCGTAATAGTTAAAGTAATTTATAAGAAACTTAGTCACAAAGGTATTAAGGTGGTTTTCTAAGCAATAAAGCAGCGGTATTAATAGAAGGGACTCTAGAATATAACTTAGGAGATACTGACTTACTGTGAGATATATTAGAAGTTTACACCTTAGTAACCTTAAGAACTATTAGTGCTAGTTATACTAGGGAACCTAATAAGCAAGATTTATATTAACACCTAGCACCTTCTAATTAATCATAGGTATAAGTATCTCTTAGAGGCAAGATATAATCTAATAGGTTAGGTAAAGGCTGTTGAGTTGACCAAGGGGATTCGGGTCCTATGACCACAGGTCACTAGTGCACTAGTTACTCAATGTAAAGGGTTCAATTCTGCTTGTCTTCTAGATCTAGCTATAGGGGATTGAGGCTATAGATATACCTCAATCCTAGGGATGCCTCCGCATACGTGGTGTTGTGGGTCAAACACGCTATCTGGGGCGAAGTGGGGCGATAGTCCTGTGCGGCCAATTGCGTTGCTAGTCTAGGTGGGGCGATAAGACCCCGTGCGCCAGTTGCGTTCTAGTGCACAGTGGGGCGATGAGACCCTGTGCATCCAATCGCAATTCAGTGCACAGTGGGGCGATAAGACCCTGTGCATCTAATCGCACAATTCGACCGTGGTGACGAATTCGTCCGCAACGAATTCGTAGCGATTCTAACACTGGCAATTTTTCTCTTTTTGTTGTGGGCGCAAGAGGCTTAAAAGCGCAGTAAAATCAATCAAAGGAAATGTTATAACAAAGGGGTGACTAAGCAGGTTTCGCTGCTTTAATTAGTTAGTTAGATATACAAGTCTATTATTAAAGACAGGAAAACAGAGGTAATAATAGAAGTAGGAAAAAGAGAGGTTATAAGGTTACTTACATAGCCAAGTGGGGCTAGTCGTTAATGCGGCCAATCGTATCGCGTGCATTAATTCGGTGGACCCACTTTTGGCTAATCCGAACATTAGCCGTTAGGGCCGAACATAAGCCGTAGGAAGCTCTAGCAATCTCTCTGTTTCTCTTTTGGCTAAAAAGCTTAAAAACGCAATAAAAATCGAATTAAAGGGAAGTGTTAATAAGTGGATCCTGCGGTGGAAATCCACGGCTGTGATTAGTCCGGGTTCAATCTGTTCTGGACTGTTAATGTTAGGGGGAAAAATAAGGGCATTATTAATTTACTAGTCTCTTCACCTAACCTTCCACACGTATATTAACCTGGTTGTTGTTAATAAAGGTCTTAAGGCTTTTGTTCAATAAGGCTTTTGTCATTACATCGGCAATATTGTCTCTTCTATTAATCCAGCGGATCTTATAGATCTCGCGCCGTTTATATAATTATTGCAATGCCATAATATTAATCATAAGTCGCTTCTCCTTTATTATTCCAAGCTTAATAAGGCATTTATAAAGCAAAAACAAGTCTATACAGACCACAATTAGCACCTGTGGTAACTTCAGCTGTTTCATTACAATGTTAAGCGTAGTGTTCACAGCGTAAGTCATGTTAACGCCTTGTACCATGCTGTACAGCTCTAATACTAGGGCGCTTCTTGTGACCCTTTTGCTTTTGTAAAGCTATATATAATAATGTTACCTTATATCATGAATTTAGCGCTCTTATTGTTGCTTTCGTTGCCTAGGATAATTACGTATCCTAGTTACAAGCTTAAGTCCTTATTATTCGCAAAAGAACCGTTAATAAAAATATATAGCTTAGTGGATAAGAGATTAATTAGTACGTAGCAGAGGCCGTGGTCTTAATGTTCCATTTGCTAGTGAAGCCTTTTATTTAGTTATTTAATATTATTAATCGTGATATTGTGTTATTAGGTAACGACAGAGAGGTTATATAATGCTTTAGGCTAATAGATTATGGTAATATACGCTTCACAGGCGCGTTATTCAACGTATTATTAATGCTTTAAATCCGTAGCTACATTAATAGGCTAAATCTTCTTACTTTAGCCTTTCTAATAGAGGTTTAGCGAGTTATTGTTAGATTTGGTTAGCACATAGCTATTAAAGATTAGTAGTGTTCCCGTGGTAAGCCTTTGCTTTAGCTTAGCGGTGAAGTTAGCTTTCTTTAGCTTAGATTCTTCACGCTTAAAGAAGGTATTATCACTAAGCCCTAAGGTATTATCAGTTTGCATTCTAACGATTCTAAAGCAGTCCTTATTATCTAAAATCAATAGGCACAGGTCATATGTTAAAGTGACTATACTAAGGTTATTATAATAATAACGGAAGTACGTTAACCACTAGTGTGTTCCTGCTTCTGCAATTCCGTAGAGGGGCTTAATGACTTCTATCACTATTCCTTGTAGATACAAGTGTTTAATCTGATCAGGAAGTTGCATGATAATACATCTATTAAGCTTTGTTATTAACTGTACGTAAGCTTATGTAATATCGCGGATCCAAAGGCTAATGCCTTTCTTACAGAGGAAGGGGCTAGGGCTATAATCAATCATTAACTAGCCCATTAGATAGTTAGAGATTGGGTTAGGATATTAAATTTATCGTGATTACTGTGGCCTTAGATAACTAGCCGTGATTTCTTGTATAGTGTTTTTGTTCCCTTTCCTTTAACCTCTTAAACCATGCGGGATTTGAAAATCCACTGGCTACTGTGTAGGTTTGGGTTAAATCTAACAAATTTAAAGACTTTACAAGCTTGCAAAGCGCTGATTTCGTCTTGATTAGAGCGTTTAAACAGGTCACCTAGAGTGGTTATCTTCCCTTCTTTACAAAGTTGTATAGCTAGGTTAAAATCGGCCTTTTCCTTTGCCATTTTGTCAAGCGGAAAACAACACCCCAAAAGACACGATGCTGGCCCACGGTCGCAAGTAGCTCTGGAGCCTACACACAACAGAGGGTCAATCGTCTTGACGATATTGATCACAATAACGGCTAGAGACTTCTCGTTGTGTAAAGACGCTCTAGATTAAATGGTCTATCGGATCGGAAGTGCTGTCTTAATTAAATAAGGGAAATAATCTCAGTTTATCTCATTATAATCTTAGGTATCTTTTCAATAAAACTCAAGGGGTTAATTCAAGAATCTTGTCGTGTGTGGTGTGTTCTAAAAGAATCTAGCTATGGACAGTCTCTTTATAGATTAAATGCTCCCCTTACTTAGATGACTAATATCATTATTCCCTGTTATGTTATCCATCTTAATGACCCTTAGCGCTTGTCATCGTGTCATCGTGATCGCGTGTTTCTAGGCGCGCATCTTATAGCACACAACACCTCCCCAGGTGTGCACTAGTTATCCTTAACTAGGCGTGCACACCGATAACCAAAGTGCCCTGCAAGTGCGGTCAGCAATTAATACCTTTTATTAAGGGAAGGTATCATTTAATCTAGTACACTCGGGTCTAATCTAATCAACCTTATGTGGCGGGTCTTCCTGAAGTAAAGGGAAGCATTAAAGTGAAAGAAGGAAACGGAATTAGTAATAATAATAAGAGTAAAATAAAAAAAGAAGAAAGAGAAAGCTTAAATAAGGAGAGAAAAGAGAGGAAAGGAAAAAAAAAAAAATTGACACCTCCTAGCTAAAGACCTAAATTTCTCATCTCCTGAGAGAGCTTTGGCGTTTTTGGTGTTCGAGGACGTGTGGTAGGTAATGTTGGCGAGGGAGTACGGACTGCAGGTCGCTTAGCTTCTCGCTAAGTTGCTCTCTTTTCACGATTCTCACGCTAATTAATTAATCCTTAAGCGTACTTTTCTTCTTGCTAGCAAGCTTTAATGATCTTAGCCCACGTTCCGCGGGGCACTAAACCAGGTGGTACCACAGACGCGTACGTGGATAACGTTAGTAGTTATGTAACGGTTTTCCTTTGCGCTACTCTTTATGCCCTAAGGAACAGAAGGAGATTAATTATTATAGCTTAACCCGCGTCTCTAAGAGGGTATTAAATTATTCTTTCTTCTGCTTATCTAAGCAAGGTCTTGTAGTTATATGCTTGCTCCTGCCTAATAACTCCATGGATTCTTGGTGATCTTGGCTAATCCCTGATGTCTATCCGAAAAAGCTCGTTTGTTGCCGTTTATTGTGATTAAAGAGCTTTCCCTGTGGCAGTAAGTGTTTGATCCTCCCTACCGCGTCGGAGTGCTTCAAGTTTCGCGGCTAAGGATAGTGGCATTAATTCGTGTCTAGTAACAGATGATAATATAGATAAAGACGCTTATAATGTTTAATAACTTTTCTTTCTACTTAATCTCTGTTCTTTTATATTAATTAGAGGTGGATTGTCTTAGGCTTCCTACTATGTTTGTCTTTCTTGTTCTTGTAGCATTTCTTATATGCTAATATTAAAGACCTCAGGGTTATCAGTAAAAACACAGGCTATAGGCTACTAAAAGTCCTAAACGTAGAGATTATTATTTCGTGCCGTGTTAGTGTACCATTTGATTAGGCAATTCTTATTGGTAATCTGAAGTTTCTAGGACATAACTGCTGTGCTAATAGGCAGCCCTTTACTGACCATCTAGGTCACAAAGCGCGGTATCAAGCATTTCGTCGTGTTTTGCACCAGATGTTAAAGATCGAAATCTTTCTAGTACGCCGATTCCCTTAGTAACTGATCTCCTATTACAAGCTTGTTTGCAGCTATGTCTTGTAGAACCCTTATGGTTCTCTTAAGTGCTTTAACATAGCTGTATTTCAGATCCAGGATATTATTAGATATCATCTAATCCTTAAGATATAACTCAAACCGTTAACTAATGATAGAATCCCTACCAAAAGTATGCAATTATTCGAGCTTAATATCATACTTATTTGGTGTGTTCTAGTCCTCCGCGATTAGATTAAGTGCTTAGTAACCAACCTGGCAGCGAATCATTTAGAGAAGGAACCCTAGGCATACATACCCGCATTCCTAGTTTCCTTTCTGCTCTGTTGCTAGGACTGCAATCGCCTCAAAATCATAGGGGTAGTTCATAAGTTACATAATCTATCCCTATCCACCTATAAAGTCTGTAAAATAAGTTATTCTTCCTTTATTTATACTATTAAAATAGTATAAGCGTCCCTGCTTTCTATTAAATATAAAAGCAGTCTAGTAGTTTGTGAAGAAGGTGAATCCCGCAACAAGGCGTTAGTTACTTATATCTAAGTGAAGGTTAATGGGGTTATATTTAAAACCGTACTTAATGTTAACAGGCTGATAGGCGGTATAAAGTCTTCTAGCCTTTGGACTAATTAATTGTTGCAGTGTCTTTATATCGAAGTCTTCTGTGTTATTAACCTTAAATGTTTGCGGAAGCACTGCTACTATTGCTTTAAGGCCGCGCTCTATGATCTTCCCCATTGCTGTCAGCTCAAACTGATCAAGCTAATCCTTGCTTGGTGTTTTGCAAGCCTTTTGTAGGAATTCGTGAACATCTATCAGATAACTGCGCCATTGCTTAGTTGTCTATCCTAGTCTAATTAGTGTTACTAGATTAAAATCATCACTGTTTTAATGGACTTCGAATCTTAACAAGGGCTGCGGCCAGTCTCTTCGCGGATAGAATAGAGGTGGCTGCTATCTATAGAGATTAGCTAGATTAATCTTAATAGTGTCTTCCTCTCCTTCTCTAAAAAGGAGTTTTTAGTCCTATATATCAAAACGTGAACATAATATATAGTGAGGCATCTGCCATAAGGGAAGTAGGCGATAGTGTCGCTATTAACTTTAGTATAATCTTCTTCGTTCATGACAGGCTCCTCGTACTACTCCATCTTTCTGGTCAAGATTAAAAGGGTGCTTGTCGATTTCGGTTTAACATAGCTAGAGGAGGGGGAATAAAAAAAAGGGTAAGGGATAGCAGGGTTAAAGGTTTCGAGGAAGATGTGTGCTAGTGCAAGAAGTAGGTTAGATTAAATAGTTCCTGTGATTCAGACTTTAGTATCGTGAGTCACTCATGGGCAGCCGTCCGCTTGTCAGTTGTTAACGCCTGTCATAGGCATTGTCTTGTGGCTTAAGGCTTTTAACCCTCTTCCTTTCCTCCTTTTGCATTCCTAGCCCTGCTATTCCTTACTTCATTTCCTAATTAATTAATCATAGCTAAGTCTCTCGAAATACCTCGTCAAAAACTTCCTAATATCACCACTATTATAAGGGCGAGTATCCCCAAAGGCGAGCTCTTAGTAACAAAGACTGTGGACTAGTCTAACCGCGCTAAGTTTTTCCTGTCTTTCTTTAGTAAAGACTATGTTAGTTTATGCAGATTATTTAATCTCGTGCTTAAGTTATTGCTAACGGCTTTTGTTCCATAGTATAAGTTCCTTTTTGCCTTCTAGGTTCGAAGCGGGATTAACATTAGTAATAGCAGCGTTCCGTTATACACGGAGATTTCTCTTCGTCCTTCTGAAAATCCCCTAGAGGGAGCACCTCCTATCTAATTAAGACTATAAAGGGGACTAAATTACTAAAGGAATTCGTGCGGAGCTATGCTAAATTAGATAGTGTCTTAGCCCTCGCTATTAAAAACAATTAACATTCTCCGGTTCTCATTCCTGCTAAGATAGCTCACCCTAACGGGTACTTATTGCATGCCTTGTCACAACGTCCTAAACGCCGTCGAGCTTTGCTAGTGTCTATGTTTGGCAGATTAAATAGTATATTCTACACCCACTGCTCAAACTCGTATATATAGCACATTACCTTCTTTAATAAGCATGTATATTTTCCTTTCTATAGATACGTCTCGCTTTCTAGGGTTAGCAACGGCGCATACAGTAACTACATCTAGAATAGGTCTCGTGCGGCGAGCTACGAATAGCGCTTTACTTCTAGGTATTGCACTAGGTCTTCCTGAGAGCAAGCTCTTGCTCCTTTCTTAGAAAAAGAGTGGTCTATTGAGGCAGCAAAGACTCTTCTATTTAACTTAAACACCATTAACCTTAAAAACTCTCCTCACTTAGCGATTAATATGCCTCCTCCTTTTCCAAACTATTTATAAATACTAGGGGGCAGAAAGGAAAATGAACTGGGTTTACTATATAAAATTCAAGAAAAACATAGGAAGGAGAAAAAAAACACAATAGGTAGCTTTATAGCTATAAGATTCATACCTTAATTACTTAATCTTTAGCATGTAAATAAAAACTTACTAGACTTCTAAAAGAGGGAAAAGAGATAAAAGAAAATAAAGTGAATAATCTTCAATCTATACACACATTAGTGCGTCTAAGGGTATGCTTCATACTCCTGTTTCTGCTTAGCTGTTAAGAGGGGTAGTTACACCTTAATCCCGCGATATAGACTTCTTCGAGGTAGGAGTTTAACTTCTTCCTTAAGGTCTAAGCTCACCCCTTTATTATTAACTATTTAATCTGACATGTCATGTCAAGCTACTAACAGCATAATTGTCAAGACTTCTTAGTCGTAATCACTGACTTCTTCTCTTACCTAGCTTTAACGTAAAGCGTGTAGCTATCTATTAGCAGTCAAAGTCCACTAACCTTCTGAATCTAGGACAAACTTCTTAATATAGTCCCCTAAGATTGTCTTCGTGAGGTAGACTCCATCTAGTGTCTGCAGATAGTAGGCCCCAGAGATTAGCGCTCGCTTATAAATTCGGAAAGGCCTATTCTATCTCATCACAAGCTTCTTTGTTATAGATATGTTAACGTTCCTTCTAACATCGTACACTAGTACAAGGTCTCCTGGTTTTAATTAATCTTTCCTCAGAGAGGCAGCCTAATTCTTATTAGTTTGTTCTGTAAGACGTTTCCTAAAGTTAAATACCTTCTTCCTCGCTTTTCTAACATCCTCTGCCTTTCTTTTAAGCATTTACACTTAAGCTTTAAACAGGTCCTGGCTGGTAGTAACCGCATCCTAGTTAATCAGTCTCCAAGTTAGGAATTCAACTTCCAGTGGCAAAATTGGTTCCTATCCATAGATTAAGTAGAAAGCGGACTTCCTATATGATTTACAAACGGCAGTGCAGTCTGTAAGAAGAGCTTTATTAAGGTGCTTTACCCATCAGCTATTTAATCCTCCTAATTTTGCTAAAGCGGACGCGAGAGACTAGTGTCCGGCTTTAACAGGGAGTTCGCCTTTGGGTTGTACCCGGACGTTTGGATGCCTGCGATTCTAACATCTACGAGTGCTTCTTTAAGATTTCCTTGTATTTCAGGGCCTCTGTTATAGACCACGAATTGGAAAAGACCAAACCTGCTAATTAGGGACAAGAGAAATTTCCTAATTGCTGCCACAGTTGCGTTCCTAACTAGCGTAGCCTCCACCCAACCTATCAGATTGCATCTTGCCTCTAAGAGATACTTGTACCCGTGATTAATTAGAAGGTGCTAGGTGTTAATGTGAATCTTGCTTATTAGGTTCCCTAGC
Organism: Epichloe glyceriae; assembly: GCA_023658535.1. NCBI lineage: Eukaryota > Fungi > Ascomycota > Sordariomycetes > Hypocreales > Clavicipitaceae > Epichloe > Epichloe glyceriae. The sequence continues at coordinate 3,438,520 of CP098295.1, read as the reverse complement.
GCGACTAGCACTAATAGTTCTTAAGGTCGCCAAGGTGCGAACTTCTAACATGTCTTACAGCAAGTCAGTATCTCCTAAGTTGTGTTCTAGAGTCCCTTCCACTAATACCGCTGCTTTATTACTTAGAAAACCACCTTAACACCTTTGTGACCGAGTTCCTTATAAATTACTTTAACTATTGCGCGTTATTACTTAGGTATATTAATAACTAACGCTAGCCCCTTTATGATTCCTGTCAGTCTTTTCCAAAGGCATTTGTTCTCTAAAAAGAACTTTTTAGCTTTATTTCGCAGTTTCCTATAGTCTCCCGCGCTAAGATTAATTAGTCTCTGGAGTGTGGACAAGAAATCAATCACTTAGCGCGTTTCTGCTAAGTAATTTTTCTTGCTATCCTCTTTAATCTTAACGCTGTTTAGGTGCAGGTCAATAAAGTCTTCAATATCCCCTTAACCTCCTAATCTAATTAATCAGACAGTCTAGGACCCTTTCTAGACAAAGCATCCACAATTCAGTTCTTCTCGCTAGGAATATGTCGTACAGAAAAGTCAAAGAGTAGTATGTAGCTAATCCATTACGTAACTAGGGCTCCGGGCACATTATTAACAGCGCCATTAAGCTAGTGCACAAGGACTTACGAATCCGTCTCTAGTGTGAAAGGAACTCCGTAGAGATAAATTCGTAGCCTTTGTAACGCGTAGACAACTGCCTAGCATTCTCGCTTAGTCGCATCGTACTTAGTCTCAGCGATAGTCTAGGTGCCGCTCTTGTATTAAATAGGATAGCGTTTGCCGTTAACTATTTGGAGTAATACTGCCCCCTATCCAAGCAGACTCGCGTTTACTATAAGGATGATTTCTCTAAAACCTAGTCTAAGATTAAGTGAAATAAGAACTAGGGCCATAGTTATCGCCTTTTTCAAAACGTCTATAGCTTCTTATTAGTCTAGCCCCTATACCTATTCTATCGTTTTCCTTAGTAAAATCACTAGTGGTTTTGCCTTCCACGCGTAGTGTTCTACCTAGATACGGTAAACTCCTATTAATCTAATAAAAGAGCGTACCTTAGATAGATCCTGGCAAATTAACTATTCCAGGATCTTCGTTATCTTTGCCTTAGTCGGTTTCCGTCCATTCATTTCACACATAAACCCCACGATTTCTGCTAACTTCTGGCAGAACTTTGATTTAGCTGCTAAGGCTATATAGCCGGAGAGTTCGATATTAACTAAGACTTTATTAATATTAATCAAATGTTCTATCACATATCTGCGCACTCTAGGCATGATTTCCTCCCTATTATACGTCGTGGTTAGGCCTTTGACCGCAATGTCATCTAGGAAAGGTACGCAAATTTCAGGGATTAAGTTAAACAGGATTCGCCTAATAATTCTAATAAATTAAGCTACCGAATTAGTAGCTCCTTGTAGTAGGCGGCAAAGTCGCAAAAGCCTAATTATAGTAGAGATCGTAGTTATATCCCTACTCCTTTCCGCTAGTTCCACTTAGTCGTATCCTAACAGCAGATTAATAATAGACAAAATCTTATATATTGCGAAGCTCTCACTAAATGCCTCCGCTCCTTAGGGAATTAGCGCGTCGCGTATTGTCACTTTATTATATTTAGTGGCTAACAGGATTAGGCAAATCCCTCTGTCTTTCTTTATAATAAGAAAGTAGGGATTCCTATAGGAACCATGGCTTTCCTCCAGATATCCATACTTCAACTTCTTCTTCAATAGATTAACTAGTCTTCCTTATAACCTAAGAGGTATTGGGATAGAACCAGCTTGCCACGCCTTATGCTTAACAACCCTTATGACTTGTAGTGGTGCGACTAGTGGGTTAACTTTTCCATATTCTAACAAGTCCCACGCTAGCGCTGCTTCTCGGTTACAAAGGATTTCTTTAAAAACATTAACTTCTTCTCGTATTAAGTGTTCTTATACCCCTTTAACCATCTGATCCAATCGTTCCTAGGTTATTCTGAAACCTTGGGGTTTTCGCTAAATCGCCTAGTGATATACTTATTATACTTCCCAGATATATCCAAACGCGATTTTGCTTCTTCCTATTTCTTTGTTTTCTATTTTAGGTCTCCTTCTAGGGTTAACCTATTGGAAGGTATATCGTCGCGTGGATGAATCTTGTTAGCTTTGCGTTTGTACATCATGTTTATTATAAGATCAGGTGGTTTCGGTTGTCATAGGGGTCGGAAATCCTCTACAACCGCTTCAAGTTATTAGGTATGGTTCACTATCACGTCCTTAACTACTTCTCGAAGGATGTCTGTTCCCTCTCTAGTTGTGATAGGGATTAGTTACTTATCCTTGTCTAGTTCCGCTTCCAAACCTTTGCAAACCATTTAATCCTCCTCTTCCTTAACTTTAGGACAGCTAAACAAGATAACATTGATCGTAGGTTGCTAGGCTGGTTGCTTGTTGGTGTATTGCTATTAGATACTTCCCGTGACTCTTAAGACAATGACAACATCCCTAAAGCGACACTGGGCGAAGAGCTCACCACTTCTTAAATAATCGAATTGCATCTGTAATAACCTAAAGAATGGCATCCCTAGAATCAAGCTCACATTAACTAAATCCGGACTAACATAGAAGTTAGTAGGTATCTAAACGTTCCCTAGATAGAGCTTTATTTAAACCTCCCTAATCATCTTAATCCTGTGCGACGAGAATAATGTGGTGTTTGTCGCATCCATGGGGTAAATTCTCAGGCCTAAGCGCCTAGCTATGCTTTCTATGATTACATTCCCTTGCGAACCTGTGTCAATAAGCCCTAGAAGAAGCTCCCTTCAGGGTTATCCAGACGGACCTGTAAGTACAGCAAGTCCTGCAATCGATTAACCGTGGCCCGCGGCTCTATGATTGCATTGAGCATAAAACTCGCTCTAGATGGATAAATCTAACCCTGCTGAGTTTTTCCTGTTAACCTCGTGCCCCTAGCCTTTCCTAGATCTGTTCCCATAAGGCAGCGTTAATTTCTAGTGGCGGAGTTAGGGCCGTCTTTAGCGGTTTCTTCTTAGCCTCCGCCTCATTCCGTTTGTCTTCCTAAAGGGTCTCCTTTATTGTTTAGATGACGGAATTAATCTGGCTCCTAGGATTAATTGGTCTTAAGCTTGTTTTTGCTCTAAATATCTTTAAAGGAGGTACAGGCCCTAGTGTATCTCTGTTGTAATAACGGACATCCTCCACACCCTTTGCTTGTAAGAGGCATTTATTGCTAACTGCCTCTGCTAGTGTTAGCATAATGTGGCAGATATCCCGAAAAGGCACCCTAAGTTTCTTCTAAAAGACCTTGTTGTATAGCTGATCTAGGATCCTTTAACTAACCTTGCCTAGCAGATCTTTCTTTCCCTTTACTAAGGTATCTTTGCCTTTCTTAGGCTACTCTTAACTCAGACAATCCTGTTTATCATCTTCTAAGATTTCCTTAACGCGCGCGTTTTATTGCTCTTTCCTAAGGGCTATAATCTTCGCGACATAGGCGTCTATCTCTTCTTCCTCCACGCTTAACTTCTTAAACTTAATAGCTAAAACTACTCCTAAAGGCTTCTTTAGGATTATGGTTACCTTAACTTCCCTTTCCAGGCGGTATTTAGCAGGATTAAACTAACTTTCTATTCAATTAAATATGTCCTGCTCTTCTAGCGCTATATCCTAATTCTTTCCTCCACAAGGTCTATGTTCCTTAATCCGAGGTATTATATAGGCAATTCTACTATCCGGGAAGTATTCGACCCAAAACATAGCTAGCCTTCGTGCGTAGCTGCTAATTTAAAGGAATTTTAAGAGTAGAATAGGTGGTATTATCTAACGCTTTGTGCTATCTCCGATTACTAGGATACAGACAGCTGGGTCGTAGATAGCGAACTTTGACATCTTATTAAATGCTAGGGTGTCACACTTCGTAGCTATGTAAGATTTAGCATTGCAATAATAACATTGGTTTGTCTATCGGTTCCTTCTAGTTATCGCATTAATATTAAAGATGCGCTCATTATCCTGATCAAATAATCCAATGCTGTTCAGCTAGTAATTACGTTGTTGCGGGTTCATGTTATACTTCCGCTCAAGCTGCTTCGCAATGTCAATCTCCTTACCCGCCTAAGCTATAACCATGATTTTTAACTCAGCCAATTGCTTCGTCAAATTATCCATTTAATCTTGGTACTTGGCTAGTCTAGGAGCCGTGTCCTTCTTTGTTTTATTATTAGGGGTATTAGCTTCCTATTACACTTAGAGGACTTAGCTACCGCTAAGCGGTTTCTCTAGTTAGCCTAACAACCACTAAGCGCGCCTTAATTAAATAGTCTCCGGTTTCTTAGGTTAGGTTTAGTATTATCCAGGTAATACCCTCCTAAGTTAGCGATCTTAGGGTCCCTATTCTTAAGCTCTAGTTGCGTTTAAACGTGCGCGTTAAGTGCTGTCCAAAGGGGTTTATACTATATAACCAGAACTTGCTCACGCGTATACCCTTTTCGATCCATAAAGCTTAAGATCAAATAGTCTAGGAGGGCCTTGTAAATGTAATTTAACTAAGTCATAGTTGTCCTCTATCCCATTAGGTCCGCGTTAGATATCAAAGCTTAATGCTTCTACAACCAGTAATGGGTTTCTTCCACTAACTTTAGCCGCATTAGATTGAGGTCCTCTAGCTAACCTCGGGCGCTCTCTATACGGTCCTAACTCGTAGCGTTAAACTAAAGGAGCATTTCCTCCTTTAATTCTGCCTAAGTGCGCAACGCCGTTAACATCTTAACCACTTATCGAATCTAGGGTTAACATCACGCTCAAGCATCTTATACCAATCTTTCTTAGGAATGCATATTGCTTTTATTTTAGCCTTAAAGTCCTTAATAAAATCAGCTATATTTTCCCCGTGAACTGCTAAACATCATACCTGTTCTACATTGTAATAAGAGACGATTAGCAAGCCATTATTTCCCTAAGGATTTTCGCGAAGGTCTCCGCGTTAAGCCCTTTAAGGGGTCTAGAGGCTTTTTCCTTAACATCAGGGTCCTCCCCAATAGCTCATTGGGGCGGGAACGTGTTAGCGTTAAAACCATTTCAGGATTAGATAGTTCCTCGCTTGTAATTAGGGTACTTAGCAAAGGCAAATCCTATAGTTCTTTTAGTCAGCTTGGCTGCTTAGTAGACCCTGCTTTGCTTAGCTAGCGGGAATAAGACAAGGTAAAACAATTAGACATAGATTTAGATAATAGTGCTTTTAATTAATCTTATAAGAGAGTAATTGTTTAACTAAAAGCCTTAATTCCAGAGAGGACTTCGTAAAAAAGCTTCCTACAAGGCGACATCTATAGTCGCAAATAACCCATAAGCAAAGACTGTTAATATGATTACATAGCTCCTCGTGATTAACCACAAGATCCTAACACATAGCCAAATTATTATAAAATAAACTATAGGTCCTAAGATCAAATGGTTCGTAACGCTAAGCAGCGGTTTTCGAATTATATTTTCGTGTTTAGCGAGTTTCGGCAAGGGTGCAATGGCTTGGCTAGTGTTTGCAAAGTATTCTCCTAAGCTAGTTAGCTTCCTTTCTAACGTCTGCTTATGACGCAATCTCCTTTCCTTATCCCAGCTCGGTTCCTCTGGATCAGCCGTCCTCTAACTCGTGCCTCAGCTTCTCTAGGGTCTAGGGCCAGATTTCTGATTTATATTGTGTTGTAGGGAAAACGAAATAAAGGGGTCTTTGCGTGAATTAATTCGGTATTAGCTAGGAATTGCAGCTGAAAGTGCGCTTCTAATTAATCTCGGTCCATAGTAAATCAAACAGAAAACAAAAGTCCTAGGGGTTTAAGACTATGTTTCTCCACTAGTTTTGTCAAGCGGAAAACAACACCCTAAAAGACACGATGCTAGCCCACGGTTGCAAGTAGCTTTAGAGCCTACACACAACAGAGGGGTCAATTATCTTAACGATATTGATCACAATAACGGCTAGAGACTTCTTGTTGTGTAGAGACGCTCTAGATTAAATAGTCTATCAGATCGGAAGTGCTGTCTTAATTAAATGAGGGGAAATAATCTTAGTTTATCTCATTGTAATCTTAGGTATCTTTTCAATAAAACTCAAGGGGTTAATTCAAGAATCTCGTTGTGCGTGGTATGTTCTGAAAGAATCTAGCTATGGACAGTCTCTTTATAGATCAAATGCTCCCCTTACTTAGATGACTAATATCATTATTCCCTGTTGTGTTATCCATCTCAATGACCCTTAGCGCTTGTCATCGTGTCATCGTGATCGCGTGTTTCTGGGCGCGCATCTTATGGCACACACTATAAGGAAGGTTTTACTCTAAATTAGCTCTTTAGGTGGCTAGAGAGGGTTCTTTCTAGGCCTTCTACGACCTCTCTTAGGTATTAGATTCGCGTTAGTTATGGTTTTCGGCTTCGGAGGTCGCCCTCTTTGTCTCGTGGTATGCTCTTCTTCTTCTAGGTTAAAATTATTATTAGATTTGTTAGAAGCGGCTTCGGATTCCGGTTCTTCTTGTTAGGGATTGTTATTATCACGTAGATATAGCTTAACAATAGTTAATCAAAATCTAGCAGGTCTATACAGCATTTAAAGAGTGTAGCTTTTACTATTAGTAGCAATTAGCTTATACAGGCCCTACCAGCCTTCTTTCTCACGCCACACACGCATATCTAACTGCAGAGGCAGTGAATGTGTAAGCATTATGTTTAGACCATTACGGGCAGCAAGGGCATCTCTAACCTACCTTCTCGCTAGGTATTATTAGGCTTTGTCAGTTACTTTCCGTAGGATTGTAGCTTATTATGTGATAGAGAGGCTTAGTGGTGAATTATTAGCTAGTCGCGGGTATGAACCAAACACAAGGAGCGTGGGCACAAGGCTATCTAGCCCTACTAAATCATTAATAGCCTTAATAGCTATTTAAAGCTTTTAATCCATTATCACGCTTGTGTTATTACCTAGCTCTTCGCTAATAATATTATACGCTCTTCTTAGCGGTCTATAGTATTATTTAACCTTTCTAATGCTCTAGTACGCTTCTACAAGCACTTCGTTAACGCTAATTACTATAACGCGCGCATAGTTACGGAATTCGTTTAAGGCAAAATTCTTTCTAGCATCGTAAACTATCTAGTCTAGAGGACCTAGATAGGTATTAATCTAGCACTCTTTTAGCGCGTTCTAGATGTTATATGCCTTCTGCTTCTAAGGTTTAAGGAAGTGAGCTGCTTAGAACGAGGTTACCGCGTTAATAATATAAAGCACAGGCTTTCTATTAAGGTGCATTATATTAATAATTATCTTATAGTTAAAGTCACAATTATCTTTTAACGTAAATCAGAATCGCCCTAGTGACTTCCCATTAAGTTAACAGTGGTGGCAGACCTTTGTGATCTTCTTAATGACCTTGTTATTTACATCCTCGCCTACGCGATGTAAGACCTTCAATAGCCGTTATACAGAAGGATATCCAAATTGTCAATAAAGCTAACGGATTTGCTTTTCTAAGAGAAAGTAAGCGGTTACTTCCGTGGCTTCTAGAGTCCACTACGGATATCCCCATTTCCTAATTATTAGCACCCTTCAATCGCCTTAAATTAGCACGTTCTCAAGGTTATCAATCTTAACCCTTATGTTATCTATATTATTAATGCTATACAAGAACAGTGTGCTTATATTAATAACATGAAACGTGATAGGGCTAAAGACTGTAGGAACCTTTAAGATTCCCACTAATATTACTAATCTAGCGCTAAATTCGATAGTTTATTACCTCTTGATAGGTTCTATTATTAAAGAGGGCATCCTCTTCACTAGGGCCTTAGCCTAGTTAATTCTAGCCGTTAAGAAGCCCACTGCCCTAGTATTGGGAATAATACCTCTGAATACCTTATTAGAGTAGCGTTCCTCTAATATGTAGGCGGTTAACTAGGGCCTAAACGGATCCTCCTTACAGAGAGTATACTAGAGGGCTTCTTTTCTAAGGTTTTAGAAGATATTACCTCCGTTCGCTGGCTTCACAGCACTTGTAAAGAATTACGTAACTATTGGCTTGCTTTTAATCTCACCGGATTCTTTAATAAAGGCTTTAGCCACATCCTAGGTATCTTTATTATTAGAGCTTTTATCATCCTCTTTTGTAGCGCTATCGTTACCTTTATAGGCTTAGAGGAAAACTCTGTATTTGCTATTAGAAGGAGGGTTCCTATGCCTTTTATTTTTCCACTATCGTTACCTTGCTTCCTGATAATCCTTATTGCTATAATTGGAGGACTAGCAGCCGTCTTTTCCGTATATAAAGCATTGTAGCCGTCGTTGGCGGCCTTAGTCACGGCCTTAATCGCGATTAGGGCCTCTAGAGCGCCCATATTAATAATCCGTAAAGAAGTCCTTATTAGTGTGGTTGTTAGTATAGAACTATTGTTAGCTGACTTCTTTTTAGGCTTTGGCAATGCTAATTAACTTGCGAAGATTGCCTATAAGGTCCTTAAATGTGTTATTAACTACAAATTCTGCAAGGCTACATTCTGGTATACCTCTAATAGCTTAGAGGGTTTGTTTAATAAGTTCTGTATTGTTAGTAAGAGGGTTAAAGAGTCTGTTATAGATATCTTAAAGGCTTTAAACCATAGTGTTAAGGCACTCTATCTTTGTCTTGTTAGGATGTTTAGCGATAGTGCTATGTAGCGTGATGCTATTCCACTCTTAGCGGTAAAATTGCTTATTTATAGCCGTTTTAAAGTGCTGTCTAATAAGCTTAACTATTTAATTAAATATAAAGCCTACTAATAGCTTTGTGGCAATGTTTATAAGATAGAATTTCTTTGCATTACCCATTAGCATTACAGGGAATGCTTTTGTAAGCGCGGTTTCTGTGAAGTTAAGCTAATAGCATTAGTCTTATAATATCACTACCTTCGGTTTAATAAAGTTAAATATCTTCCCGCTATATTTATTAGCCTCTTTGTAGATCTTTATAAGATTAAGTACCTTCCTTATGTTATTATATTGTTCCTAGGCTTAAGGTGTTATAAGGGGTGGTAAGAGGTATGTTCCTAGTTAGGCTTAAGGGATAACAGGAACAGTAGGTTAAGAGGGCTAGGCATCTATAATTAGCGGGCTTGATATTATTAGCGATGGTTCCGGCGCAATATTAGGTGCTTACAGCAAGGAGTGTGAATTCTTTATCATTAGTATTAGCTTCGCATTTAGGTGGAGGTTCAAATAGAACCTGCCTGTGGCGACTTACTTGTTAATCTCTTCTAGAGGCCATTCGGATTATACTTCTTCTTAGAGTACTCTTTTAAGTGCTTTAGTAATCCTTCCGCTAGATCTCCCTATATATATACCGTGTTTGCGGAGGAGGTCTTGTAGCGCTTTAGTTAGGCCTTTGTAGGCTCTATTAAAGAGGTCTTTATTCTAATTACTAAAGTTAAATCAGTAATTCTCCTATTATTCCTAATCTTTATATACTTACTCTTTGTAGTAAAGGATTATATAAGCAATCTTGTTATTAAGATTAGTGGTGGTTGCGGTCTCTGGGTTAATGTTATTGCTTATTAAGTCCTAGTCTGTTAACAGGTTCTTCTAGCATTATCGTATCCGCTCTAGAAGCTCTTCTCTTATTAGATAAGAGTAAGGGTTTTAAGGGTCTTTTATCTAAGAAGTTATAATAAAAGAGAGGAGGGGGAAAAGAGAGGAGGAGGAGGGGATTTAGCTAGCTTATTAGCTAAGATTCCGAGATAGTTAGCGGGGTTAAATCCTTATAGCGCTAGCCCCTAATCGGACAAAGGCTAGTAATTTAATCCTTTAAAAGCCTAATACCACAAAGGCATTATCTTCTCCCTGTAGCACGTCTTCTTATAGAGGCAATTATACGTCTTTTCTTAGTGTTCTCTTGCTACTCTGTGGTTAGTTATGCTAAATCCTTCTTAGTTAAGTAACCACTAATCAGTGTTAAGTTAACCAAGGGGATTTAGGTCCTATAACCACAGGTTACTAGTGCACTAGTTACTTAATGTAAAAGGGTTCAATTCTACTTATCTTCTAAATCTAGCTATAGGGGATTAAGGCTATAGATATACCTTAATCCTAGGGATGCCTCCGCATACGTGGTGTTGTGGGTCAAACACGCTGTCTAGGGCGAAGTAGGGCGATGGTCCTATGCGGCCAATCGCGTTGCTAGTCTAGGTAAGGCGATGAGACCCCGTGCGCCAGTTGCATTCTAGTGCACAGTGGGGCGATGAGACCCCGTGCATCCAATCGCAATTTAGTGCACAGTGGGGCGATGAGACCCTGTGCATCCAATCGCACAATTCGACCGTGGTGACGAATTCGTCCGCAACGAATTCGCAGCGATTCCAACAAAGGCTACGCTAGTTAGGAACGTAACTATAGTAGCGATTAGGAAATTCCTCTTATCCCTAATTAGTAGGTTTAGTCTTTTCTAATTTATAGTCTATAATAAAGGCCCTAAAATATAAGGAAATCTTAAAGAAGCACTTATAGATGTTAGAATCGCAGGCATCTAAACGTCTAGGTATAACCTAAAGGTAAACTCCCTTATTAAAGCTAGACACTAGTCTCTTACATTCGCTTTAGTAAAATTAGGAGGATTAAATAGCTAATAGGTAAAGCACCTTAATAAAGCTTTTCTTATAGACTACACTGCTGTTTGTAAATCACATAGGAAGTCCGCTTTTACTTAATCTATAGATAAAAACTAATTTTACTACTAGAAGTTAAATTCCTAACTTAAAGACTAATTAACTAGGATATAGTTATTACTAGCTAAGACCTGTTTAAAGCTTAAGTGCAAATGCTTAAAAGAAAGGCAAAGGATATTAGAAAAGTAAGGAAGAAGGTGTTTAACTTTAGGAAATGTCTTATAAAATAAACTAATAAGAATTAGGCTACCTCTTTAAGGAAAGATTAATTAAAACTAGGAGACCTTATACTAGTGTACAATATTAGAAGGAACGTTAATATATCTATAATAAAGAAGCTTATAATAAGATAAAATAGGCCTTTCTAAATTCATAAGCAAGCGCTAATCTCTAGGGCTTACTATCTGCAAACACTAGATAGAGTTTACCTTATAAAGATAATCTTAGGGAACTATATTAAGAAGTTTATCCTAGATTTAGAAGGGTAGTGGACTTTAACTGCTAATAGATAGCTACACGCTTTACGTTAAAGCTAGGTAAGAGAAGAAGTTAGTGATTATAACTAAGAAGTCTTAATAATTATACCGTTAGTAGCTTAATATAACATATTAGATTAAATAGTTAATAATAAAGGAGCAAGCTTAGACCTTAAGGAAGAAGTTAAACTCCTACCTTAAAGAAGTCTATATTATAGGATTAAGGTATAACTACCCCTCTTAATAGCTAAGTAAAAACAGGAGTATAAAGCATACCCTTAGACGCACTAATATGTGTATAAATTAAAGATTATTTACTTTATTTTCTTTTTATCTCTTTTCCCTCTTTTAGAAGTCTAGTAAGTTTTTATTTATATGCTAAAGATTAAGTAATTAAGGTATAAATCTTATAGCTATAAAGCCACTTATTATGTTTTTTTTTCTTTCCTTCCTATGTTTTTCTTGAATTTTATATAGCAAACCTAGTTTATTTTCCTTTCTGCCCCCTAGTATTTATAAACAATTTGGAAAAGGAGAAGGCATATTAATCGCTAAGCGAGGAGAGTTTTTAAGGTTAATAGTGTTTAAGTTAAATAGGAGAGCCTCTACTACCTTAATAGACCACTCTTTTCCTAAGAAAGGAGTAAGAGCTTGCTCTTAGGAAGACCTAGTGTAATACCTAGAAGCAAAGCGCTATTCGCAGCTCGCCGCACAAGACCTATTCTAGATACAGTTACTACATGCACTATTACTAACCCTAGAAAGCAAGACGCATTTATAGAAAGGAAAGCATACGTGCTTATTAAAGAAGGTAACGTGCTACATATACAAGTTTAAGCAGTAGGTGTAGAATATACTATTTAATCTGCCGAACATGGACACTAGCAAAGCTTGACGGCGTTTAGGACATTGTGATAGGGCGTGCAATAAGTACCCGTCAGGCTCCGCACGAATTCCTTTAGCAATTTAGTCCCCTTCATGGTCTCGATTAGATAGGAGGTGCTCCTCTAGGGGATTTTTAAAAGGACGAAGAGAAATCTCTGTGTATAACGGAACGCTGCCATTACTAATGTTAATCCCGCTTTGAACCTAGAAGGCAAAAAGGAACTTGTACTGTGGAATAGAAGCCGTTAGTAATAACGCGAGCACGAGATCAAATAATCTGCACAAACTAACATAGTCTTTACTAAAGAAAGACAGGAAAAACTTAGCGCGGTTAGACTAGTCTATAGTCTTTGTTACTAAGAGCTTGCCTTTAGGGATACTTACCCTTATAATAGTAGTGACGTTAGGAAGTTTTTAATGAGGTTTTTAAGAGACTTAGCCATAATTAATTAATTAGGAGATAAAGTAAGGAATAGTAGGTGTTAGAACAAGCATGATATCAATCGCGCTTGGCAGCCGCTATTGTGGCCGGAAGAAGGTCGGCCGCGCGCGCCCTCGCGCGCGCGCGCGACCCCACTTTCCGATCCACAGTTAGGCCCTGTGATAGGGCAGGGCTTGCACCACGTGACCCACACGCACAGCTGCCCGTTTTCACCTCACGAGAGTGCCCTCACTTTCGACCTCTCTTTTCCCTCTTTCTTTAATAGCTTAGAATAGATAATTAACAACAATACTATTCTTAGAGCTCACACATTATGACCCTGCGTAACTAACACTAATCAGTGGTTAACTTTACAGGTAACCACTTTTAAACGCATACAAATACTGTAGATTAGCAAGGTCTACATAGAAGAGGCTTTCTTAGAAGTAGTGTGATTAGGCCCCTTTTGTTTTTTAGTAAGAGTAACCTAATTATCACAAGATCCGTAATTATGCTAAGGAAGAAGTTTATCTTAGTCCCTTTTATTCTTTAGTAAGAGTAGCTAATAATAAATAGAAGCCTAAACCTTAAAGAAGAGTTTAACTCTAGTAGCTAGGTCTATCCTATTGTTCTTCTTCTTAGTGCATTCTATTACACAAGAAGTTAACTACTAAGCCTTATAATCCTTTATAAAAACCTCCCTATAATAGCAGAAGTTATTACTATCCTCCCCTACCTAAAAACATATACTTTTCCCTATTTCTTTCCCCTCTAAAGCCTATACATTATAATAGTTAACACAAAAGAATAAACACAAGCCCCTATAAGCTAAGAAGGCTCTTAAGTAGGAGAAGACTTTATAGAAGCTACTAAAAGGCATTAAGGAGATAGAGCAAATATCCTCCCCCTTCTATATATCCCCTAAACCTTATATAAATACATTATAGAAGAGTTATTCTATAAGGTTAAAGAGTTTAATATTAAGAAAAGCAACACACCTAAGGAACTCATAGCCTATCTCCTTACTAGAGTTATAGATTATAAAGTAAGAAAGGTAATAGGAAAAACACTATTTATAGAGTTTACTTAGGACTTTAATTAATAGAGAGAAAAGACATTCCTTAAAACACTAATCCTAGTGGCAAAGCACCTACAGGATTATCTTATAAACAATAGGGTGTATATAATAATTAGCTAATTAATAAAGGTGCTAATTAACCTTTAAGAAGTCCTTAACTAAAATGAATTCTATTTTTAGTCCTAAGAGGAAGTTAAAGATGCGAGAAAGAGGTACACGGAATTCCAAAGGAAACTTTAGAATAATAATAACTTCTTAAACAATCTTCTTAATGAAGGAGACATTTAAGAGCGTCACGGATTAAAGACCTCTTATTCCCTTTATTAAAGCCCACTAAGCATTACCCCGTTAAGGCAATTACATAACAACAGGTATAACTTCCCTGTAAGAGGTACCCGTTAACACATACCTCCCTATAGCCTTAAACCTATGCAGTAGCTTAACAACTATAAACTACACTCCCTCCTGCCTAACAGAGAGTGGCTTCTATTAACAATCTACTCGCACCCTCACGGCCTATAGCAAAGCAGATTGTTAATCTCACAAAGATATACACATTAGAATAGCAATACAGTGCTAATAACTATAATATCTTTAAGTTAAAGCTACAAACCTTTAAGAGGAAGTGTAAGATATTAGATATTAAATAAGAGTAATTAGGCTACGTATTTAAGGTTATGCTTAAAGGAAAGCCCTCCGATTTTACTTAGATTACCTCTTAAAACTAGAGAACCCTTAAGACCTACTAACTCTAGTTATACAAATAAAAAAGAGGTTTAAGACTAAGGATATAAGACAGAGATATCTTCTTAAGTAGCACTAAATCACACTCTAGAAGATTATTAGCGAGAACTAAGATAAATTAAAGATAGAATGCTTTAATAAACTCATAGAAAAGCTCTCTATCTTATAACGGGCTGTACCTAATGTAGGTTAATCTAAACAAGCCCTCTAGAACCAGATCATAAACGCCTGCAACGGAATCCTAGAGTGTAGGAGTTATATCACTAACCCTCCTAATAGCCTCTAATAGTTCTATAAATAGGTACGGATAACTATTTGTCTTATTACAGAAGAATCTAGTGGCTAATATTAATTCCCTGCTAATACTAAAACCCTAGACTAATTCTAGACTAATAGGAGGTATAATAGTAAAGGCAAAGAGTTACAATACCCTCCCTAAAGGCACAAAGGAATATAGGGACCCCCTGTTTAAGGAAGTGCTATATATGTAGTAAAGAGGGATGTTAGTTAACAAAGCACTCTAAGGAGGAATAGAAGAAGGTATACTAGCGGTTTAAGAACCACTATATAGTTAACTCCTCTTTATCCTTACAAGCTTTATATAACTCATTCCTCGCATAGTATAAAGGAAGCCCTAGTCTAGACCCTTCTTCTTAACCCTCTAAAGATAACAAGGTTGCTTAATATATAGTAAGCCTTGGATTTAATAACAAAACCAAAGGGAAGGATGGATTAGTGCTTATAAGCTTCTTCACCTATAGTGTAACGCTTAATAGCTAAAGAACAGTTAAGATTCTTACTAACTAGGCAATAATGCATAAATTAAGCGGAAAAAGCCCTTTTAATGTAAGGATAGCTAACAAACCTCCTTATATATTCCTGCTTAAAGACCGCTACTTATCCGAAGTCTTCCAAGGCATTATGCCAGATACTAGGGCAGCCCAGTATTTAACGGCAGGCCGTTTGCAATTTATCACATTATAATAAATAATGCTAAGGATCTAACTTAATGAAGCGAGAGCTAGGGAAGCGGTTATTAGATTCAGAGGAGGCACGCTAATTATCTCGCTTAGAATAGCTAATGTGCCCACTCCCTTTAGCAAGATCACGTTCTATATAATACTTATAAATACCCCTTTCTTGCTATGCCTTAATAATATAGGCTAACTAAAGATTAATTTTATTACTACTAAGAACATCTTATAGTAAGGAAGCATTAAAGTCCCTCTAGTACGTAAATAAGAGCACGCGTAAATGCTATTAATGTAGAACGAGGCGTTAATAGCATAGAATCACCTAACCGAAGTTAAATTGCGGCGCTTATATTGCTAATTCGGTTATCCATTAGTTCGCTAGCTTTACGATCTCCTATATAACTTAGGGCATAAGATTAAGATTAATGCTATTAAAGCAGTGATAAGGGTTTGCTACTAATGCTAAATAAACGCGGATAGCCCCTATTGCTTTAAGTTTACCCTTAAGGATAAATATACCTTTAACTTTAAAGTAATAGTAAATATTATATACCTTAACAGCAACCGCCTAACCCTTTATACTATTAACATAGCTATAGCTTTTAATGCAGCAAGATTCCTTAAAGATATCTCGGCTAAATTAACATAGGAAGCTCTTAGGGTATACTAGATTAATACATACTAAGGGCCTCTAGATTAGATTATCACTAATGCTAGCACGAACTTCCGCGGTAAGGAGTTCTATTAATTTGCGGCGTTAATGTTAATCTCCGTTAAGGAGATTCCTATTAAAGCACACTATAGCATTAGAAAGGTTAAACAATATTACAAGCTGCTCTAAAGGGCCTATAATATTATCTAGCGGGAATGCCTAATAACCCCTAAGATAGTTGCCCTATAGATAGCTATAAAAGCCTTTAATAACACTACAGGACTAAATAGCCTTATTCTTACTCTCCTTATCTTTAGTGTATACCTATGTATAACTAGCAAATCCCCTCTATTACTAGATATCTTATAACGCGTTATTGCTATGTAGAAGGCAATAAAGGAGATTAAACGCTTATATGCTATCCGGAAAGTTAATAAAGCCCTTACTATAAGGAATGGCCTGGATATGGCGAAGACCCTTAACCTCCTACTTAGATTACTAGTCTAAGTGTAGCGTGAAGGCAACGGTTAGCAAGGCCTATATAACCTCCTCTCTATTAATAGAGAGACCTACACGCTTAATCTCCTGTAAGGCCTAAAAACCTTTTAGTTAACCTCTATTAGGCCCTATCACGCAGATCCTAACAGAGAAGTCCTAATACCTTAAGAACAGCTGCCTAAGGAAGAAGGGCAAGAGGCTTAAGATAAACCAGTAGGCAAGGTCCTAGAGATCCTGCTAAAGAGAAGGCTAGGCAGACCCTGCAAGAACCCCTGGTAATTGTTAATAAGACTAATGTGTTTATATTAGCGAAGGAGGAAGCTAACCTTAACCTTGTAATCTGATTGCGTAAGGAAGGCATTATCATAACCCTAGGAGAGCCCTTTAAGCTCTCCACTAAGGCTAAAATTAATGCCTTAATTAACTAAGGCGTGTTCAAATTTATAACCTTTAATAAGAAAGAGCACGGCGGTGTGAGGATCTTTAACTCCCACATTGTTAATAAGGTAAAAGGGAAGACAGGCTAGCCATATAAGAAATCACGGCTTATTATCCAAGGCTTTAGCGATGAGGTAAAACAAGACATCCTAACACAAGCCCTAATAATCTAACGGGCTAGTTAACGCCTTATTCTTATAATAACTCCCTTGCTAATAAAGAAAGACCTTATCTTGTGGATTCGCAATATTACGTAAGCTTATGTTCAATCACAAACCCTATTAAACAAGACAATCCTCACTAGGCTCCTAATCCAGATCCGCGACTAACACCCTAATGGAATAATTATAAGGGTAATCAAGCCTCTTTACAGCATTGCAGAGGCTAAAACGTATTAGTAGGTTACATACCACAGGCATTATAGAGAGAAGCTCTAGATAGAGACCTCTACATACAATCCATGCCTACTAGTGATAAAGAAGGAAAGCATTAAGTTCGCATGCGTAAGCATGCAGACCGATAATACATTAGGGCTATTGGATAAGGAGTTCTCTAAAAAGGAAGAAAAGCAACTAACTACTACGGCCTTTGCAGCAAAGCTAAAGTAATTCCTAATAGAGAATAACCCCTTACCTTTAACGGAGGTATTATCACAATAGCAGCTAACGCAGCTATCTCCCTCTAATAAAAAGGATAAAGCAGTAAGCTTAATATAATCCCGCTAATAAACGCAAAGCAGAAGTACGTTAAATAACAAGCTCGGGGCGCTTATATCGCCTTAATCTGCTAACCGGAAGCTTACTACAATCTATCTATTACCGCATAACACTAGGAACTAATGATTAAGAACGTTAAAGCCCTTAACCGCTAGATCTAATAGCAGATAGACAACCTAGAGAGAGGCCTAACGTTTATTCTAATTAACCTTACTAAAGCAAAGCTATATGCCTTTATAAATAGGTCCTTTATAAACAATTAGGACCTTACTTTATAACTTAGCTATGTTCTAATTATAGCTAATAAAGACTATAAGGATAGCGAGTTTATAATTAAAGGCAATATTATACACTTCAGCTTAACTAAGAGTAAAAGAGTTACACAAAGTGTGCTTGCCTCTAAGGTCTATAGCATAGTGGCTGGCGTTAACATAGCCCACGTGATTATAATAACCCTCGGATTAATCACGGACCGATTAAACATACCCATAACCCTAGTTATAGTATACACAGATTTATACTCCTGTATAAATGCCTTATCAAGCTTAGTACTACTAAGGAAAAGCGCCTAATAATTAATATTATAGCCTTACAGCAGTTGTATAAACGCTGCGAACTCTGTGAGATCTAGTAGATTAACGGAGCTAATAACCTGGCTAATGCCTTTACGAAGGCATTGCTAAATAAGGCGCTAGAGTAGTTTATCTTTAGTAACTAGATGATAATCTGGATGGAAGGGTAGGTAACTTACGTAGAAGAGGGTTACTATAGGTAATAGTATTAGGGGATTAGCCCTAATACTATAGGGGGATGCGAAAATCCCCTAAGGAAGAAGGAGGAGGAACTACGGCCCTTATTAGGCATCTTATGCCTGGAACTACGGCCCTTATTAGGTCAGGTTATAAGAGCTACTCTAATTGTTACCCCTAACCTAGTGAGGGCCGCCGGAGACCTATCAGGGCCCCTAGTGGCCATTGCGAAGGAACCATCACAGCCCCTGTGTTATATACACTAAGCATAGGGAAGCGAAGACTGTAATAGTAGACAGGGCGGGGAGGGGGGCGAGGATTAGCGCGCGGATATTATTTATAATGTGAGATTTAAAAGGCTGTGGTTAGAGGCCCGCTTAGCCTTTAGAAGGATTATTAATAACAAAGTGTTATTTTTCCTTGTTTCCTTTCACCACACACCTGTATAGGGTTTTTATTAAGTTATTCCCTTCCACATTTATCCGCTACCCGCTCTGCCTTATTCCCTTTCTTTTCTTTTCTCTTTTACTATTAATATTATGCATTAACAATTATGTCAAAAGAGAGAGTTCCTAGTGTTAGAACAAGCATGATATTAATTGCGCTTGGCAGCCGCTATTGTGGCCAGAAGAAGGTCAGCCCGCGCGCGCTCGCGTGCGCGCGACCCCACTTTCTAATTCACAGTCAGGCCCTGTGATAGGGCAGGGCTTGCACCACGTAACCCACACGCACAGCTGCCCGTTTTCACCTCACGAGAGTGCCCTCACTTTCGACCTCTCTTTTCCTCTTTCTTCGATAGCTTAGAATAGATAATTAACAACGATACTATTCTCGGAGCTCACACATTACGACCCTGCGTAACTAACAGTAGGGCTAGGAATAAAAAAGGAGGAAAGGAAGAGGGTTAAAAGCCTTAAGCTATAAGACAATGCCTATAATAGGCGTTAATAACTAATAAGTGGATAGCTGCCTATAAGTAACTTATAATACTAAAGTCTAAATCACAGGAACCATTTAATCTAACCTACTTCTTACACTAGCATATATCTTCCTTAAAACCTTTAACCCTACTATCCTGTTGGAATCGCTGCGAATTCGTTGCGGACGAATTCGTCACCACTTTGCACCGAATTGCGATTGGATGCACAGGGGTCTTATCGCCCCACTGTGCACTGAATTGCGATTGGGTGCACGGGGTCTTATTGCCTTACTGTGCACTGGAACGCAACTGGCGCACGGGGTCTTATTGCCCCACCTAGACTAGCAACGCGATTGGCCGCACAGGACTATCGCCCCACTTCGCCCTAGACAGCGTGTTTGACCCACAACACCACGCATGCGGAGGCATCCCTAGGATTAAGGTATATCTATAGCCTCAATCCCCCTATAGCTAGATCTAGAAGACAAGCAGAATTAAACCTTTTACATTGAGTAACTAGTGCACTAGTGACCTGTGGTCATAGGACCCGAATCCCCTTGGTCAACTTAACATATCCCTTACCCTTTTTATCCCCCTCCTCTAGCTATATTAAACTAAAATTAATAAGTACCTTTTTAATCTTAACTAGAAAGATAGAGTAGTATAAGGAGCCTGTTATAAACGAAGAAGATTACACTAAAGTTAATAGTAACACTATTACTTACTTCCCTTATAGCAGATGCCTTACTATATATTATGTTTATGTTTTAATATATAGAACTAAAAACTCCTTTTTAGAGAAGGAGAGGAAGATACTATTAAGATTAATCTAGCTAATCTCTATAGATAGCAGCCACCTCTATTCTATTTATAAAGAGACTAGCCGCAGCCCTTATTAAGATTTAAAGTCTATTAAAATAGTGACAATTTTAATCTAGTAATACTAATTAGACTAGGATAGATAACTAAGCAATGGCGTAGTTATTTAATAGATGTTTACAAATTCCTATAAAAGGCTTGTAAAACACTAAGCAAGGATTAGCTTAATTAGTTTAAGCTAATAGTAATAGGGAAGATTATAGAGCGCGGCCTTAAAGTAATAGTAGTAGTGCTTCTACAAACATTTAAGGTTAATAATATAGAAAACTTTAATATAGAGACACTATAATGATTAATTAGTCTAAAGGCTAGAAGACTTTATACTGCCTATTAGCCTATTAATATTAAGTATGGTTTTAAATATAACCTTATTAACTTTCACTTAAATATAAGTAACTAATGCCTTATTATAGGATTTACCTTCTTTACAAACCACTAGACTGCTTTTATATTTAATAAAAAGTAAGGATGCTTATACTATTTTAATAGTATAAATAAAGGAAGAATAACTTATTTTGTAGACTTTATAGGTAAATAGGGATAGATTATGTAACTTATAAACTACCCCTATGATTTTAAGGTAATTATAGTCCTAGTAATAGAGTAGAAAGGAAACTAGGAATATAGGTATATATACTTAGGGTTCCTTCTCTAAATGATTTGCTGCTAGGTTAGTTACTAAGCACTTAATCTAATTGTGGAGGACTAGAATACACTAAATAAGTATAATATTAAGCTTAAATAATTGCATACTTTTAGTAGGGATTCTATTATTAGTTAACGGTTTAAGTTGTATCTTAAGGATTAGATAATATCTAATAATATCCTAGATCTAAAATATAGCTATGTTAAAGCACTTAAGAGAACTATAAGGGTTTTATAAGACATAGCTATAAATAAGCTTATAATAGGAGATTAGTTACTAAGGGAATTAGCGTACTAGAAAGATTTTAATCTTTAACATCTAGTATAAAACACAACAAAATGCTTAATGCCACGCTTTGTGACCTAGACGGTTAGTGGAGGGCTGCCTGTTAGCATAGCAGTTATGTCCTAGAAACTTCGGATTACTAATAAGAATTACCTAATTAAATAGTACACTAATATAGCATAAAATAACAATCTCTGCGTTTAGGACTTTTAGTAGCCTATAGCCTATGTTTTTACTAATAACCCTAAGGTCTTTAATATTAGCATATAAGAAATGCTATAAGAATAAGAAAGACAAACACAGTAAGAAGCCTAAGATAATCCACCTTTAATTAATATAGGAAAATAGAGATTAAGTAAAAAGAAAAGTTATTAAATATTATAAGCGTCTTTATCTATATTATTATATATTACTAGACACGAATTAATGCTACTATCCTTAGCCATAAAACTTAAAGCACTCTAATGTAGTAAGGAGAATTAAACACCTACTGCTATAGGGAAAGCTCTTTAATTATAATAAATAGTAATAAATAAGCTTTTTTAAATAGATATTAGGGATTAGCTAAGATTACTAAGAATCCATAGAGTTATTAGGCAGGAGTAAGCATATAACTATAAGACCTTACTTAAATAAGTAGAAGAAAGAATAATTTAACACCCTCTTAAAGACGCGGGTTAAGCTATAATAATTAATCTCCTTCTATTCCTTAGGGTATAAAGAGTAGCGTAAAGGAAAACTATTGTATAACTACTAACGTTATCTACGTACGTGTCTGTGGTGCTACCTAGTTTAGTGCCCTGCGGAACGTGGGCTAAGATTATTAAAGCTTGCTAGTAAGAAGAAAAGCATACTTAAGGATTAATTAATTAGCGTAAGAATTATAAAAGAGAGTAACTTAGCGAGAAGCTAAGCAACCTGCAGTCTATACTCCCTCGCTAATATCACTTACTACACGTCCTTAAACACTAAAAACACTAAAGCTCTCTTAGGAGATAAGAAATTTAGGTCTTTAGCTAGGAGGTATTATTTTTTTTCCTCTCTTTTCTTTCCCTATTTAAGCTTTCTCTTTTTATTTTTTTTTATTTTGCTCTTATTATTATTACTAATTCCGTTTCCTCTCTTTTACTTTAATACTTCCCTTTTACTTTAGGAAGACTTACTATATAAGGTTAATTAGATTAGACCTAAGTATACTAGATTAAATAATACCTTCCCTTAATAAAAGGTATTAATCGCTAACTACACTTGTAAGGCACTTTGGTTGTTAGTGTGCACGCCTAGTTAAGGACAACTAGTGCACACCTAGGGAGGTATTATGTGCTATAAGATGCGCGCCTAGAAACACGCGACCACGATAACAAGCGCTAAGGGTTATTAAGATAGATAATATAATAGGGAATAATAATATTAGTCATCTAAGTAAGGGGAGCATTTAATCTATAAAGAGACTATCTATAGCTAGATTCTTTTTAGAACATACCACGCCATATAAGATTCTTAAATTAACCCCTTAAGTTTTATTAAAAATACCTAAGATTATAATAAGATAAACTAAGATTATTTCCCTTATTTAAATAAGACAGCACTTCCAATCCAATAGACTATTTAATCTAGAGTGTCTCTACACAACAAGAAATCTCTAGCCGTTATTGTGATCAATATCGTTAAGACGATTGACCCTCTATTGTGTGTAGGCTCTAGAGCTACTTGCAACCGTGGGCCAGCATCGTGTCTTTTGGAGTGTTGTTTTCCGCTTGACAAACTAGCAAATTATGACATTACTAAATAAGAGTTATTATAAGAGGTTCCTATACTAGCTAGCACCTAGGTATAACCCCTAAATTAAAGCGCCCTATAAGCACTAAGTAAGTAATCCACTACCTATTCTCTTATTATTGCTTCTAGGGGAAATTTTCGTGCCCCTTCCTAAATAGCTTTTAGTTAAATATAGTACGTAGGGTTTACTATAATGGCTTAGTCCTATAATAACTAAAGGTATTCTGTGGCAAAGAGAACCTCTCTAACTAGTGGTAGAGTTGTATTTAAAATAAGAGGATTTTGATTAGGGTCCTCTTATAAGTCCGTAAGTAATTAAGAGAGTTATGTAATAGTGACTAGTTATAGTATTTGTCCTATCCTTACTCCTACACCCTTCTTATCCTACTCCCTTTATAAAAGTGCGTCTAGTTATTAAGCCTATATACTAGGTCTATAATATAAGTAAAAATTAAATAAGGTAAGCGTATCTGCTTACTAAGCCTGCTATTCTATTATTAGATAAGGAGTAGTAAAGTATTCTAGGTTCTTGTAATCTATATAAATCGTGAACGGTTATAAAACGCCTTATAGCTTTACTAACTATGCCTTAAGGTAAGAGATAATAGCTAGGAGCTCCTTATTATAGATAGTGTAATTCCTTTATAAGGCTAATAAGCTCGCGGAGTAATATGTAACTAGGTATATAATATAGTTAGGTCCTTCCTATAATATATAACCTCTAAGGGCTAGGCCTAAATAATCTACCTTAACTACTATAAGTTAATCTAAGTCCTATTATACTAGAACTAAGTACTTAATAAAAGCCTCTTTTAATTTCTTAAAGGCCTTATTCTCTTTAGGCCCTTATTAGAAAGGGATATTTCTCTTTATAAGTTATATAAGCAGTGTTACTATCTTAGAGAAGTCCTTAATAAAGTCTTAGTAAAAATTTACAAACCCTAGGAAGCTTTAAACCTTACATAGCTTTATAAGCGCTAGCTATTCCCTAATTACTATAACCTTTACTAGGTTAGGACAGACTAAATGTCCTACTATAATAATATAGCCTAAGTACTAGACTTCCTTCATGGCAAATATAGACTTACTAAGGTCTAGGTATAATCCCACTGCCCTTAAGCGGCTAAGTATTAGTTAGACCTTAGCTATGTAGTCCTTCCTTAACCCCCTAAATAGACTAAGATATTATCTAGATATACTGTGATAAAATCCCTTAACACGTCCCCTAAGGATTTATTAATATAGTATTAGAAGGTTACTAGTGCGCTTACTAGTCTAAATAGGCAGACTAACTATTTAAATAGTCTAAATCTAGTTTAGAATACTATTAAGTGCTCCTTGCCCTTTACTATTTATAGTTTATAGAACGCTATATAGACATTTACCTTTATAAACTATTATGCCTTAGAGAGGGATTATAGGGTTTCCTTAATTAGAGGGAGAGGGTATTAGTCTTATACTATTATCTTATTAAGCGCGCGGTAGTTTACATAAAAACGCTAACTGCTATTTAACTTCTTAATAAGGAGAACTAGGGCTATAGCTAATAAGGAGCTAGTATAGATCTATCCTTTATCTATAAAGTCCGTAATTTAATGTCTAATCTCTAGAAGCTAGTCCCTTAGTATATTATATAATAGTCCTTATAGTAGTATAGGTTTAAAACTGTCTAGGTTTTTATATAGCTAGATATAGTAGTTAAGAGATCCCTTATAAGGGGTAACCTATTCGCTTTAGTTTTATTAAAAAGGTCTATAAAGTCCACTAACTTCTCTAGTAGTGTTAATATATTAGGTTTATTTAGTTACTATTTTAGTGCTATAAGCTATAGTACTATTATTATCTCCCTTAAACTTATAGTAATAAAGTAAGTTATAGTGTCTTTCTATTAATAGGCTTTACGTGCTTCCGCGGCATATAAGGCTCTAATAATTCCTTAAACAAGCTTATTTATACTACACTCTAAGGCTTCTAATATATAAAGACCCTTTACAGCCCCTATTACTAGTTATTGCTTTGCTATGTAAATTACTATATCTTATTATTCTAACTATAGTATCCTAAAGATTATATCCTAGGTAAGGCCTAGAATAATATATAGATATACTAATAACTCCTACCTATTAATATTAATCCTAGTGTGTACTATATAGGTAATTAAGGAGGTCTTCTTCTTTATACATTTCCCTTGCTTTTCTGTTTTTACTGCGGTATAGACTTATCTTTATATTAGTAGTTATATAAGCTTAAGGCCTAACTATCTTACTACTAGTTTACTAATAGCACTATAGTAATTATATTTATAGTTAATCTAAACATTAAGGTAAGAGTATATATTAAAGAGTATAGGAACTAGGAATAGTAGTTAATCTATATAATATTCTATGTCCTCTTTTATACTTATACACTAATTATACTTATCTATAACTATAGGTACTAGCTAGCCCTCCTACCCCTATATAAGACTTTACTTAGGGGCTACTTATTTTCCGTGTTATTAAGGATAATTTCCTTATCTGCGCTTTCCTTGTTTACACTATATGTATTAATATTAACCTATAGTTATTAAGGTAGGAGAAGGGGGCATCCTAGAATATAATAGCCTTTAATACTATAATATAGGTAGCACCCCTCCTAGTAGCGTTTAGTTATTTTCACTCCTAATACCTATTTAGCCCTTTATAGTTTAATATCCTTCTAGGCTTTTTCCTTTTTATCTAATTTCTTTTATTTCCTTACCTATATTACTATAGCTTATACCTCTATTATTAGCGTGTTACTATTATAGTTAATTTATTAGGGTGTATGTTAGACTAGCTATAGTCCGCGTTAGTTCTAATACTTATCCTCTATAGTAAGAGACTTAATATTAACTATAATACTATAGTAAATAGTAACTACTAAGTAATAGTCTATTTTGCTAACTCCTTTACTAACTGTGATTTCTCTTATATACTTATTAAGTGTATGTTATAGTTTAGCTAACTTAACTTTACTTACCTATTAAGCCTCTTTTACTAGGGAGAGCTTTTATTTAAAGTAAATAAAGAATATAGTAAATAATTTTCCTAATCCTTACTTTATTTAGTTAAGTTTTATTGGGGCTATTTCCTACCTATATAAGTCTATATATAAGGTCTCTAAGTAGTTAAGAAAGGCTTTTAGTCTATAAGTATTTAGCTTACTTACCTTAAAGTATATTATAATATAGGCCTAGACCTTAGGTAAAAGTTATTAGTAAATAAACACCTATTAGTCCTTATTATCTCTAATAAAGTCTATATTTACCTTAAGTTTATATTCTATAAGGAACTTCTAGGCAGTAAATATAATTTTATTGCTATTATATAGGTTACCTATCTAGATTGGTTTTTGTTAAACCTGTGGTGCTATTAGCGTTAGGTTAGAAGCTATAAGTTACATAGGAGGGTCTATATTAGGAGCTATTAGTTATATAGCTATATCTAATAAGATAGTAACTTACAGTGTAAGCATTAGATTTTATTGAAAATGGAAGGGGAATCTAGCTAGAGGGATAGGAAGACCTCTCTAATAGATTCTGACGCGGCGGCTTCTAGATTCACTATAATACGACGATTCTTCAAGATATAGAGCTTTGATAGTTAAATGTAGTTAATTTCTAGCAATACGGACGATCTGACAAGCAATGAGAGGATTCTACTGAGTCCCCTTATAGACCTACTAACCATATTGGTAGAACTAGGTTGCCAATAGGGTCTTGCAAGCTACTTTTTATTTTCTGCATAATTCATTTGTATAGGAAAAGTAAAAATCGACTTACGGCCATACAAACTAGACGCCCGTGTGGCCTAACTAAGCACTTTAATAAACAACCCTATTTATAAAATATACCATATATATATATATTGTATACGCTAGCTAGCTATATATTTGCTAGTACTAGTACTCCGGCTGGTTAGTTGACAGGAAAACCCATAAATAGGGAGAAAACCCTCTCGCTTCTGTATTTAGGTTAGCACTGTCCCTATAGCAGGTGTAAGGATGGGTGTTACGATATAAAATGTGATAAAAAGAGTGTGTCAAGGTTGTTGTCTACCACAACTAGCTACAGGCCAAAACTATCATCTAATATAGGGGTTCTAGGTCACGTGCTAGTCACGTTCTAGGTCATGTTCTAGATGACGTGCTATTGTCAATTCTAGCACGTAACATATGCGGGCACCACGGATAAAAGTGATAGCTGTCCTAGCTATCTATAATCAATTAACGGTCGGGTTGACGGTTAGATCAATCATTAGATAATAGCTAGATTAGCCAGGCAACGAGCTTTGCAAAGGGCCGGGTAACGAGCTTTGCAGAGGGCCGGGCAACAAGCTTTGCAGAGGGCCAGGCAACGAGCTTTGCAGAGGACTTGCAATTCGGTCAGGCTGTTGAATTGGCTGCTGACAAATTTGCAAAGGGCTACGCAACGAGCTTTGCAGAGGACTCGCAATTCGGTCAGGCTGTTGAATTGGCTGCTGACGAATTTGCAAAAGGCCGGGTAACGAGCTTTGCAGAGGGCCGGGCAACGAGCTTTGCGGAGGGCTAGGCAACAAGCTTTGCAGAGGGCCGGGCAACAAGCTTTGCAACGGACTTGTAATTCGGTCAGGCTGTTGAATTAGCTGCTGACGAATTTGCAAAGGGCCGGGCAACGAGCTTTGCAGAGGGCCGGGCAACGAGCTTTGCAGAGGGCCGGGCAACGAGCTTTGCAGAGGACTTGCAATTCGGTCAGGCTGTTGAATTAGCTGCTGACGAATTTGCAAAAGGCCAGGCAACGAGCTTTGCAAAGGGCCAGGCAACGAGCTTTGCAGAGGGCTAGGCAACGAGCTTTGCAAAGGACTAGGAATCTGTTGAAGTTGCTGATAAGCTAGCTGCCTTCGAAGGTTATCGCGTTCTTCAAAGACTTCCTTGACAAGGTCTTCAAGCTGTTGGAAGTCATCCTCTTCTATAGCTAGCTTTTCTTGAAGGTTCTGTATCTGCTGCTGCTGCCATTGAATCTGCCATTGATATCGGGCCCTTAGGTCCTGAAGATCCCGTTGGTGTTGTTCTTGTTGCCACTGAAATTGCTGCTGGAGCTGCTGTTGAACTTGTTGAAAATGCTGACTAGCTGGGCATAGGTCCTTAAGATGTTGAAAGACCTGATTTCTTGACGGGAAGGTCTTCCTACAGATACCACAGGTTCGGCGCTGACGATCTTGCTTATAAAGCTGCTGTAATCGCTGCTGCTCGCACTGATCTAGCTGGTGCAAGGGAAGCATTATAACGAGCTTTATTGGGTTCGTGGGGAAGCTGCCTAGGGAGGCCAGCGATCGAAATTGACGAATTTGTCAGATTGACGGTCAGAACGAAGATCAACGGTTGGGTCGAGGGTCAACGAATCAATCGAAAGTCGAAGGTTGAAGGTCAACGAATCGAAGGTTGAAGGTCGAAGCAATTTGAAGGTCGAAGGTTGAAGCAATTCGAAGGTCAAAGGTCGAAGCAATTCGAAGGTCAAAGGTCGAAGCAATTCGAAGGTCGAAGGTCGAAGCAATTCAAAGGTCGAAGGTCGAAGCAATTCAAAGGTCGAAGGTCGAAGCAATTCGAAGGTCTTCGAATTGAAGGTCAACGAATCTGACAATAGGCGCGATGCCTAGGGAGCTATCAAGCCTAATAAAAGGGATAGCTTTGACAAGCTTGGTGAATTGGTTGACGAATTGTCGGCTTGGTGGCTTTTATTAGCAGTAAAAGCGCTTAAGGTGCGCAGCGATCGAAGAGCAATTGCTACCACTTGTTACGATATAAAATGTGATAAAAAGAGTGTGTCAAGGTTGTTGTCTACCACAACTAGCTACAGGCCAAAACTATCATCTAATATAGGGGTTCTAGGTCACGTGCTAGTCACGTTCTAGGTCATGTTCTAGATGACGTGCTATTGTCAATTCTAGCACGTAACAATGGGGGATAGCCAGGCAAGAACGTATGGGGGCACTTAGTATATTGACTAAAGCTTGCTAGGTCTAAGTGTGTTGTGGGTGCGAGTCGCTGCTTTATAGCTAGTGACTCGCTAGTGTCACGTGGACCTAGCCCTATGGCATAGTGTGCTTGCAGGGTGCTCCTATGTGTTATGGGTAGGCCTTATAATTACCCCCTTTCTAGCCAGGCTCCTAAACGGCTTAGGTATTGCTAGCTAATGCGCAGCTATCCGCTAGGTGCTCGTAACTGCATCGCTAGATATAAACATTATAACAAAGAATAATAATCTATTCCCTAGCAATAGGTAGCGCTTATATATAAATTCGCCTACGCTTTACTATCTTATTATAAGCTTTTCTCTTTTATATTACTAGTCTAATACCTTATCTTTAATTTAACTTTAAATATACTATTACTTTACTACAAGTTCGTAACCTTTTTCCTATCTAAATAGAGGTAATTTGCTTTTACCTATACTTATATATACACTATTTTTAAATAGGTTACGCTAACTTTGTAAAACACCCGCTAATTAAGATCGTTTTACCTGTGATTATATGTAGTTTCCTTAAGCTTTTATTGCTACTAGGATTAAGGGAAAACAATCTAAGTGTTATATCTAATGTAATAAATAGGGGATATGTGTAAGACAGTGAGTTGCCTATTATTCTTCTGTTTCGCGGTCCCTAATTGCTAATTTTTACATACTAGGCCATGCTATCTATAGCTAGTGATTTCCTTAATCTAATAATTATTTATAAATAAGTCTAATCTCTTATAAACGCCACCCTCTCCGCTAAGGATAAGGATAATATCACTATATTTTTAGTGGCAACGTGCTATTACTTTACTACGTGCGTTATTAATTTAATTAATAGATTTAATTATGCTAATATGGCTTACTATATTGCCTTTAGGCTAACTAGTGTAGCAAAGGCGTAATAGGTTTATTAATTCTAGCCCTTTTTGCTTATTCTTCGCTTACCTTTTTATATAAGCTACCTTAATTTCTTACTAGAATTATCTAGTGTCCTAGTAGTAGCTATAAGTAGCTATAGTTACTGCTACTCTTGCTTTTCCCCTTCCTATAAGTGTATAGCTTTTAATTATATTTTTGCTTAGTTTTTGCTAACTCTTTTATAGGAAGACTTAGAGGAAGCTATAGCTACCTAGGAGGCAAAAATAGTTCTTTAGCTTTGCCTATTAGACCTAGGCTATATAGCCTAGGCTATAGCGCTACACTATTTTTACTATGCTATAGACAAGGTTATCTAGGCGGATAAGAATAATATAAAGTTTAGTTATAAGGGGACGCGTTATTAACCTATCCTAGCATTACTATAGAGAATTTTCTAGTTATTTTACCCACACTTTAAGCGTGTTTTCTTTTATTTTTAGTAGTATAGCCTAGACTTTAGGTTAAGTTTATTTAATAGTAGCTAGTGGTGCTAGGCCTTTTTGCAGTAATTTTATATCTCTTTACTTGTAACTTACTTATATCCTACTACTTTTCTTACCTACCTTTCTTTAGTAAAATACTTAAATAGCGCGTTAAGCGCTCTCTATATCCTTAGCAGGGATTTATTAGTTATATTTACTAGGCTATCCCTTCTATTTTACTAGGTACTTATTACCTTTATAGGTCTTTCTATAACCTTTCACTTCTTTAACTTTATACTTATTCTCTTTATCTTTAAGGTCTAGTATTAGTATTTCCTTATCTTTAGCGTTTTCCTAGTGGTTCTATAGCTCTAATAGGCTAACATAGAATATATTATGTAGTTAGCTATACTTATTAGGTAGCGCTAGTTAGTACGCTTATTTCCTTATAGTATTAAGCACTTAAAATAGTCTAATAAATCTAGGGGTTAGCTTCTATTTTATATCTTTAAGCCTAATATTCTTTACTAATAATAGTACTAAGTCTCCCTTTTTAGGGTTAGAGGTTAGTGGTATTAATTATAGTACTTTACCTAGGCTTTAGTAGCTTTTACCTAGTTTTACTTTAACCATTCTCTAACTTTATATAACTTTATAATATACGCGTAAGCTTTAGGTATCTCTCCCTTTATAGTCTTACCCCTAAGAGCTATGCAAAACTCTAGTAAGTAACCTATAAGTATGTAGTTTAGGAGTAACCTATAGTCCTATTTACTGCGTTATTATAGGTAAATTAAGCTATAAGCAGTAGCTTTACCTATATCTATTAGTTCTCTTTAATAAAGTATTAGAGGTAGTATTTAAGGACCTAGTTTATTTGCTTTATTTACCTATTAGTTTAGGGGTAAAACGCTATTAAAAGCCTATATTTTATATACGCTAGGTAGTATAGCTCTAACTAGAATTAACTTATAAAGACTAGTCCTCTATTAGATATAATGCCCTCTAGTGCTCTAAATTATAGCTTGATTTCCTTATAAAACAGTTCTGCTAATTTAGCTATGTTAATAGTGGTTAATACTAGGAGGAAAACGAAGTACTTAATAAATTAGTCTATAATTACTAGGATTATATTAGTTTCTTACTTATTAACCTATATTATAAGCAGTCCTATAACGAAATCCATGGAGATTTTTACCTAGGGTTACCTTAGTATTAGTAGCGATTTAAGTGTTCCGTATAGGCAATGCCTTCTGGCTACCACCCGCTAGTATATACTATAGCTTATAACATAGTTAGATACTATAACTCCTATTTATGGCCACTAAAAATAATGCTTTAATAGGTTAAGCGTGCGTTTAACACCAAAGTGACCTACTAGTAAATTGTTATAGTATAGCCGTAGAAGCTCCTGTTATAAGATAGGCTCTTAAGGAACAACTACCTAGTCTTAGTATATTAGGAGACCCCTTATACTACGTAACTATAGGCTAGCTTTTCCCTTGCTTCTTGCTAAGGAATTTACCTTATTATTTTACCTCTGTAAATCTAGGTCTTAGTCCTATGTCTTTTATAGTAATTAAGCTAGTGGCTTATTTAATTTAGTTAGATACGGATTCAGTGACGCTGTAGCTACCCGAATCTCTAGTGTGCTAATACCTTATACACACACTATTGCCTCTTTAAAATTGCCCTTATCTAGCTAATCTTTCACTAGTTCTTTAGCAGCTATAATACCTTTAGCTAGGCATTTTCCTCCCTTAAAGGCATCTTGTCACGCTAGTCTCTCTCTTTAGCTAGGGCATTTTCCTCCCTTAAAGACGTCTTGCTAAGCTAGTCTCTTTTAACTAGGATATTTTCCTTCCTTAAAGGCGTCTTACTACATTAATCTCTTTTAGCTAGGTATTTTCCTCCCTTAAAGGCGTCTTACTAAGCTAATCTCTAATAACTAGGACATTTTCCTTCCCTAAAGGCATCTTACTATATTATTCTTCTAAGATAAGGATATTTTCCTTCCCTAAAGGCATCTTACTATATCTTCCTTAATATATTAGTATCTCTATTACTACCCTTTTCTTAGTAAGTACTAGCTTCCTCTAAAGTTCTAGTAATAGCGCCTAATTTATTATAGGTTTGCCCTTATAATTAGACCTTCTTAATGGTGTATTCGTAGGGTTACTTTTCCCTAGTCTATGTCTTATTATAAAGTGAAATAGGCATAGGAATATACACTATTTAGCTTACCTTCTGTTAAGCTTTAGTTAGTTTATAAAGGTTTATAAGTTATAATAATCTAATAGGACCTCCACTAGGGTTATTACCCCTTTAATATAGTGTTACTAGTGTTTAAATAACTCTATAATAGCGAATAGCTCTTAGTTAGCTATACTATAATTTCGCTTTATATCTATAAACTTCCTTAACTAAAAGGCTACTAGGTGCTAATAACCCTTATTATCTTACTAGGATAAGATTCCTACTATTACAAAGACTAAGGTATTTATCTTAATACGCACTAGTTAACTTAGGTTATAATAACGGAGTAGAGGGGCTTATTAGAAGGCGTCTTTTAGCTAGTTAAACACTGCCCTTTCCTTTACTCTAAATATAAACTTCCTAGTCTAAATACTATTTTAACTACCCTTTATTAGCGTGTGTAGTAGTGCTATAATCCTAGAGTATTTATAGATAAAACATTAGTAAAAGTTATAGAATCTAAGGAAAGATTAAATATCCTTAAAGCTTGTTAGTTCTTTCTAATCTTAAATAGTTTATACCTAGCTTATATCTATTAAGATTCTATTAACTAAAAGAATAAATCCTAGGAATTTAACTAAGTCCTAGTAAAATAAGTATTTTAAGGGTTTTATATATAGTTTTATAGTTCTTATACGCTTTAATACCTCCTTAATATATATAGTATACTCTTCTTATATCTTAGAGAAGATAAGGATATTATCTAGATATACTATATAAATAGTGTTTATTAGCCTATAAAGCGCCTTATAAATATAACTTTAGAAGGTAGCAAGCGCGTTAGTTAATCTAAAAGGTATAATAAGGTATTTATAGTAGCTATAATATGTGCGGAAGGCAGTCTTCCACTTATTGCCCCCTTTAATGTAAATTTAATAGTATATATCCTTAATATTAATCTTTAAGAAGTATTTAGCCCCTTAGTATTAGTCTAGGATCTCTAAAATTAGGGGAGAGCGTAGTAATTCTTCTATATTACTTTATTAAGTCCCTAATAGTTTATATATAGTTAGAGTGTTTTATCCTTCTTTAGTACAAATAGGATAGGCACGCCCACAAGACTCTTAGAAGGTCTTATATAGCCTTTCGCTAGGTTATTATTAATATATTCTTAGAGCTCTTTTAACTCGCTTTAAGAGAGAGGGTAAATAGGCCTATAAGGGGTGTAGCCCTAGTACTAGATTAATTACATAGTTAGTTAATTTCTTTAATAGTAAGGTTCCTGCCTTATTAGATACAAAGATATCTTTGAATTCCTATAAATCCTTAGGGATATCTTTAATGGTTTTATATACTTTCGCCTCCTTATTATCTTCTAATACAATGAATTTGTCCTCTAAAACTCCTATAATAGCATATATAATAGTCTTATTTTATATTACCTTAGTAAATTTACAAGGAGTTAGTAGTAAAAAGGCCTTCTTCTTTTTCTTAAACCACTACTCTTATAAGTGTAAATAAAGGTATACTTATTCCTTTATAAGTGTATATATCCTAATTAATATAGGGCTTCCCTTTACTCTTAGGTCCTTATTAATAGTAATGTATAAAAGCCTAAGGTCTTTTTATTCTCCCCTTAAGTCTATGATTATAAGGGGTACTTAATACACACTATATTAAGGAACTGTAAGAGCCCCTATTACCTTAAGGGTAAGAGGTGTGATCTTTGCTTATTATAACCTATAGGTCTTTACGAATTCTGCGCTAATAATGTTAACCTTAGCGTAACTGTCTAGATCGGCCGCTATTACTATGTCTTTATGCCTATGAATAGTAACTAGTGTGTGAAAATAACACCCTATTAGTACTTTAGCTTATAAGGCAGAAGTAAGGGCATTTACTTTTACCTTAGGGTATTTTCCTAACCCTTTTAGTGCTCTTTCTTTAGCTTATAGTATTAAGCTACCACATAACCTATAATCCTGTAGTTATAACATATTAGGCCTTATTTAACTTCCTTATTATTTAGGGGTGTAGTAGGAGTCTTTTCTTTCTCTTTCTTATCTTAGTTAGCATATAGTTAGTTACTACATAGTAAATCACGCCTTTAGTATTAGGGAGCCTTATATAAATACCTCTCTTATAGGTGGTTAGGCTTTTGCTTATTCTTTAGTATTAATTCCTAAAATCGTTAAGTAAGTTATATAACCTCTTTATAGGTTTTACTAATAATAGGGGTATATAAGTTAAGGTAGTCCTATAAGTTAGGGAGTAGTTTTATAAAGAATATAAGGGTATAGGACTTCTCTAAGGCTCTTTCTAGATATTTCTCTAGTAAATCTATATAGATACTAAACTTAATAGGGCTCTAGCCTTTACATTACTTCGCGTTCTTAAGCATTATAGTAATTTACATATTATAGTTAGCTAAGTCCTTTAGTAGTATTAGTATCTAAGATTAAAACGCCTTCTAATTATCTTTAAGTTTTTCTTAGTTACTAGCTAACTATTTATTAAGGTATTAGTCCTATCTTGCCTTATAGTCCCTATATATATAGTTAAGTGTAAGAAGGATTTTTAGTAGTTATATTAGAACTTACGTTTTACTCCTATAAATATATAGTTTAGGTTATTTAACTATATTTTGTGTTTTTAAGGGTTAGTAAGGTGTATTAGTTCTATAATATTACACACTTTAACCTTACTATAGCTATTACTTAAAGAGGTGCTAGATCTTCGCTACCTTTTGCAGGCTCTTCTATTATATTTAGTTAAAGTAACTAGATAAGTTCTTTCTCTTTATCTTATAGTTTCTTTAGTTCTTTAAGTTAAGTAATTTATTTAGTTATTATAGCTTATTAGGAATTAATTAAAGATTCTCCTAATTTAGCTTAGGTGCTAACTATTTTAGAAGCTAAGGTGCTATCTTTATTTATAGTTTTATGCGTTACCTCTAGTGCTATACTAGGGGTTTATTAGGTTCTCCCCTTATTATATTCTTAGGTAGCTAGGGTTAAAGCTTTAGAATTATAAGAATAGGGGATAGCTAGGTAAGAACATATAGGGGCACTTAGTATATTAACTAAAGCCTGCTAGGTCTAAGTGTGTTATGGGTGCGAGTCACTGCTTTATAGCCAGTGACTCGCTAGTGTCACGTGGACCTAGCCCTGTGGCATGGTGTGCCCGCGGGGTGCGCCCATGTGTTGTGGGCGGGCCTCACAGCAGGGCTATGCTACTTAAAAAGTTTCCTGTTATGGAAAGTTATAGCTAGCTCTTACTAGCCTTATCCCTAAAATCCGAGTTTAGGAGGAAGGATTTGCTCCTTCTAGCGCGCTTGCAGGCCTAGGGCAGCTCTGTCTTAGGCCTCCTTGCGTTTTCTAGTAGGAGGTGAATTCTAGTGTGGTAAGATCCTTATAATTTTTCACTTTTTTACTAACTCTTCTATAGCCTTACTTTTCAGCTAAGTCCAGTCCGCTTCTAACCTAGATATATTATAAACCCTAAGCACTTACTTCTAGTTATATGTAAGGAGGTAAGGCTAGGTCTAATCCAGTTAAGGATTGGTTCCGCTTATACGCCTATTTCGCAATGTCTTTTTTTACTTTTCCTTATGCTTTACTTTTAACGCTGCTATAGTGAATTACTCTGCCCCCTTATATATATAAAAGGAAGCAATTCTCCTATAGGATTTTACCCTCTTTTCTTTCCTTATTATCTATTTTCTCTTAGGTTTATTTATGCCTTTTTATCTGCCAGTGTAATTCCAGGTTGGATTTAGTGCAGTTACTAACTATTATTATAGTTTACGTTATAATCCTTATCTTGCCGTCCTTTATTATATTATTATCTATTTCCCCTATAAGTCCTGCCCCTTAGGGGTACTCTTCCGCTTCTAATATACCTAGGAACTAAGCCTCTCTAAGCAATATCCTTAGAAATAGCTAACTTTAGCTTAGTTAAGGCAGGCTTTAGATAAGGAGCTTTATGTAAGTTATTTTTCTACTCTTATTTTAAGGCTTTTCTATTTTTAATTCCAGGTAGTTAGGTAAGCTATAGTAGTTTTAGTGTATCTCCTATTACTCTTAATTAATAAGAACTCCTAGCTATTAGTGTTATAATGTTATTAGTATAGGCAGCCCTAAGCTAGATAAGTGCTAGTAGTGGTTTTGCTAATATTTGGTTAGGTGCTGTAACTAACGCTTACTTTAATTATTAGGTTTATAATAATAGTTATAATAAGGTAATGTTTCACGCCTTATCTAAGTCTATTTTATTACTAATCTGCCTCTTAGCTAAATACTATAAGGCGTTAAGCTAAGCACTTATGGTTAACAAAGATCTAGGCTGCTATTACTAGTGGTGCTAAGGTATATGTCTATTTATAGGGTAATTCCAGGTCTGTTTTACATCTAACGTATGTCTATCTTAGGTTCCTAATAATTACTACAATTATATAAGGAAACTCTACGCTAAGAACTAAAGTAAGAAGTGGAGTGCCTTAGTGGCAGGCCTAGATTAGTCTAGGTCTAGTTCTAGTAAGGGCTAGTATAATAAAATAGTGTTCTAGATGCATTACTTAGACGCTTAAATAGCGGAAATGAACTGCCTTCTAGCTGCCTCCCTTCTAGTAAAGGGGCGTGCTAAGGTAATAGAGGATACTATCCCTATTCTAGAGGAGGAGTAATGTAACAGACTAGAGCTAGTTTAGGGGTAGCGTAGGGGCGTAGGGGGCTAATAATACCTGGCGTTAGTGGTTTTAATCGAGAATTTGTTCCTTTTTCGCAGTGATCTTATCTTGTTGTGATGTTGGCCCTAACTCTCTTGCGCCTCTAAGCCGCCTGTTCCCTAGAGTTCTCTTTCTAATCTGGGCGTCCGCATATTGTTATGTGTCCTCCGGGGGCGGGTAAAAAAATATACCATAAAATCCAGAATAAATCAAGGATTCGAATAGTATACGTCAGCCTTTTATACGACTACTACTTCCCTAGTTACAGTCGATTTCAGCTTCCCTATAGGGTAACCTAGTCGGCTTAGTCATACAAGCCTGTGGGTTGGTTGTGTGCAAGAACGCAGGTCACAGCCAAAGCTGCAGGCAACGCTGCAAGCAACGCCTTATAACTAACGTTGCAATAACGCAACTAGGCAACTAGTGGGCCTATAAAATAGTGCTATAAATAGCATTATTTTAACACTCCCTCTAGAAAAGTATGAGGTAACTAATTCAATACCTAAACTTAGCTCTTTAATAGATATCTAAGTTAATGTAAGGGCTTAGGCTTTGCCTAAGCATTAGTTATAGCATGCATAACAAGAGGGCTGACGGCGGATGACACGGAGATGAGTAGGGGCCTAAGCTAAGATAGTAAGGGTAGGGATTAAGGCTAAATGTAGGATAGCAGGGGATGAAGATAAGGCTGAATATAAGATAGTAAGGAACGGAGGTAAGATAATAAGGGGATTAGAAGAGACGGAGATAAGATAATAAGGGGATAGGAAGAAGTAGTGTAAAGATAATAAGGGGATAGGAAGAGGATAGATAGGATAGCTTAGAATAGTTAAGGAGTATAAGGGGCATAGGAAGGGATAGGTTTCCTACCTTTCTTTCTTCTCTCCTTAAGTTTCTTAATATTATATTAACGCCTAATAGCAGTTACCTTAGGGCTAGTCTATAATATTTAAGAAACTTCCTTTAGTCTATAAAGACTACTAAAACAAATAATAATGGATTACATAATAGACCTAGGAGATAACCTTTAACTAGATAAACAAACTAGCTAAGGGACTATAACTCCCCTATTAAATACTACTTTACTACTAGGGGCTTACAATGCCTAATTTAAAACACTTTACCTAATGCTAGAATAGTAGGCTAGGGTAATTAAGTCCTTATAATAAAACGTGCAAGCAAATCCAACGCTTACACCGCAAGTTACTATCTTATTAAACGCGGCTATATAACTAATAGCTCCTAATATGGACCCTCCTATGTAACTTATAGCTCCTAAACTAATACTAATAGCACTACAGGTTTAATAAAAACTAATCTAAATAGGTGACCTATATAATAGTAATAAAATCACATTTGCTGCCTAGAAGTTCCTTATAGAACATAAACTTAAGGTAGACGTAGACTTTATTAGAGATAATAAGGACTAATAGGTGTTTTTTACTAATAACTTTTACCTAAGGTCTAGGCCTATATTATAATATACTTTAAGGCAGGTAAGCTAAATACTTATAGGCTAAAAGCCTTTCTTAACTACTTAGAGACCTTATATATAAACTTATATAGTGTGTGGCTAGGATTGAGACCCCTTGAGACCGGTCTCGAGACCTTCGGTCTCTCGGCTGAACAGATCAATCTGGCCACATCGGATCCCTAGTCATAGGCCCCTCAAGACCTTGCTAGTCTATCGGCTTCGTCGGATCGAAATCAGCTATATTTTCAGCTCTGTCAGATTGAAATTAGCTGTATCAGATCCCTAGTCATAGACCTCTTGAGACCTTGCTAGTCTATCGGCTTCGTCGGATTGAAATTGGCCACATTGGATCCCTAGGATAGACCCTTCGGTCTATCGGGTTAATAGATTAATCCGGCTGCATTAGATCCCTAGGATAAAATATCCTAGATTTCCCTCCCTTAGATAGAAAATCAACTCTCCCTTTGTGGCCTTTGGCTTGGATTGTTCAAACCGAAAAGATGACTTGAGATTTGAAAAGATACCCTTCATAGCTTGGATCCTTGGCGATAGATCGAAAACCTTGCTTAGATTATTGCGATTGACTGAGAAGAACCCGAGATTTCCCCTTTACGACTTGGATCCTCGCGATGGATCGAAAACCTCGCAGGCCTCGATATCGGTATCGGGCTCATTTTGCTGACATTGTCAATATCATCAGCATCGTCATCGTCAAATTCGTTGTTTTTGGGTGGTGGTTTTCGCCCAACAAAATAGGTAGGAAATAGCCCTAATAGAACTTAACTAAATAGAGTAAGGATTAGGAGAATTATTTATTATATTCTTTATTTACTTTAAATAGAAGCTCTCCCTAGTAAGAGAGGCCTAATAAGTAAGTAAAGTTAAGTTAGCTAAACTATAACACACACTTAATAAGTGTATAAGAGAAATCACAGTTAGTAAAGGAGTTAGCAAAATAGACTACTACCTAGTAGTTACTATTTACTGTAGTATTATAGTTAATATTAAGTCTCTTACTATAGAGGATAAGTATTAGAACTAATGTAAACTATAGCTAGTCTAACACATACCCTAATAAATTAACTATAATAGTAACACACTAATAATAGGGGTATAGGCTATAATAATATAGGTAAGGAAACAAAAGAAATTAGATAAAAAGGAAAAAGCCTAGAAGGATGTTAAACTATAGAGGGCTAAATAGGTATTAGGAGCGGAAATAACTAAACGCTACTAGGAGAGGTACTGCCTATATTATAGCGTTAAGGGCTATTATATTCTAGGATACCCCTTCTCTTACCTTAGTAACTATAGGTTAATATTAATATATATAGGGTAGATAAGGAAAGCGCAGATAAGGAAATTATCCCTAATAACACAGAAAATAAGTAGCCCCTAAGCAAAGTCTTATATAGGGGTAGGAGGGCTAGCTAGCGCCTATAGTTATAGATAAGTATAATTAGTGTATAAGTATAGAGGAGAATATAGAATGTTATATAGATTAACTACTATTCCTAGTTCCTATACTCTTTAATATATGCTCTTACCTTAATGTTTAGATTAACTATAAATATAATTACTATAGTACTATTAGCAAACTAGTAGTAAGATAGTTAGGCCTTAAGCTTATATAATTACTAATATAGAGATAAGTCTATACTATAGTGGAAACGGAAAAGCAGGGGAAATATATAAAGGAGAAGACCTCCTTAATTACCTATATAGTATACACTAGGATTAATATTAATAGGTAGGAGTTATTAGTATACCTATATGTTATTCTAGGCCTTACCTAGGACATAATCTTTAGGATGCTATAGTTAGAATAATAAGATATAGTAACTCACGTAGTAAAATAATAACTAGTAATAGGGGCTGTAGAGGGTCTTATTGAAAATGGGAAGGGGAATGTACTGGAGGGATAGGAAGACCTCCCTAGTAATTCCTAGATAGCTAGCGCAATAGAGGGCGCTGCGACCTATAGATAACTAAACCACAATAGATAATTCACTTTGAGAGCCAAGATAGTTAAATATAGTTGATTTCTAGCTAACGGACGGTCTGCGAGCAATGAGAGGATTCTACTAAGTCCCCTCATAGACCTACCGACCATATTGGCAGAACCAGGTCGCTAATAGGGTCTCGCAAGCTACTTTTTATTTTCCGCATAATTCATTTGTATAGGAAAAGTAAAAATCGACTCACGGCCATACAAACTAGACGCCCGTGTGGCCTAACTAAGCACTTTAATAAATAATCCTATTTATAAAATATACTATAAAATCCAGAATAAATCAAGGATTTGAATAGTATACGTCAGCCTTTTATATAACTACTAGTTCCCTAGTTACAGTCGATTTCAGCTTCCTATAGGGTAACCTAGTCGGCTTAGTCATACAAGCCTGTGGGTCAGTTATGTGCAAGAACGCAGGTCACAGCCAAAGCTGCAAGCAACGCTGCAAGCAACGCCTTGTAACCAACGTTGCAACAACGCAACCAGGCAACTAGTGGGCCTATAAAATAGTGCTAAAAATAGCATTATTTTAACAGGTCTTTATATATTAAAAGCCTTAGAGCGTGGTATAAATAAGCTTATTTAAGGAATTATTAAAGCCTTATATGCCATAAAAGCATGTTAAGCTTAATAATAGAAAGACACTATAACTTACTTTATTACTATAAGTTTAAGGGAGATAATAATAGTATTAAAGCTTATAGCACTAAAATAATAACTAAATAAACCTAATACATTAACACTACTAGAGAAGTTAGCGGACTTTACAGACCTTTTTAATAAAACTAAAGCAAATAGGTTACCCCTTATAGGGGATCCCTTAACTACTATATCTAGCTATATAAGAACCTGGCCGGTTCTAAACCCGCACTACTATAGGGACTATTATATAATATACTAAGGGACTAGCTTCTAGAGATTAAACGTTAAATTACAGACTTTATAGATAAAGGATAAATCTATGCTAGCTCCTTATTAGCTATAGCCCTAGTTCTCCTTATTAAGAAGTTAAATAGTGGTTAGCGTTTTTATGTAAATTACTACGCACTTAATAAGATAATAGCATAAGACTAATACCCCCTCCCTCTAATTAAGGAAACCCTATAATCCCTCTCTAAGGCATAATAGTTTATAAAGGTAAATATTTATATAGTATTCTATAAACTATAGATAGTAAAGAGTAAGAAGCACTTAATAATATTCCAGACTAGATTCAGACTGTTTAAATAGTTAGTCTGCTTATTTAGACTAGTAAGCGCACTAGTAACCTTCTAACGCTATATTAACAAATCCTTAGGGGATGCGTTAGGGGATTTTATTATAGTATATCTAGACAATATCTTAGTCTATTTAGGGGGTTAAGAAAGGACTATATAGCTAAGGTCTAACTAATACTTAGCTGCTTAAAGGCGGCGGGATTGTACCTAGACCTTAGTAAGTCTGTGTTTACTATAAAGGAAGTCTAGTACTTAGGCTATATTATTATAGCAGGACATTTAGTCTATCCTAACCTAGTAAAGGTTACGGTAATTAGGGAATAGCTAGTGCTTATAAAGCTACATAAGGTCTAAAGCTTCCTAGGGTTTGCGAATTTTTACTAAGACTTTATTAAGGACTTCTCTAAGATAGTAGCACTACTTATATAACTTACAAAGAGAATTATCCCTTTCTAATAGGGGCTTAAAGAGAATAAGGCCTTTAAGAAATTAAAAGGGGCTTTTATTAAGTACCTAGTTCTAGCATAATAGGACCTAGATTAACTTATAGTAATTAAGGCAAATTATTTAGGCCTAGCCCTTAGAGGTTATATATTATAGGAAGGACCTAACTATGTTATATACTTAGTTACGTATTACTCTATAAGCTTATTAGCCTTATAAAGGAATTACACCATTTATAATAAGGAGCTCCTAGCTATTATCTCTTACCTTAAGGTATAGTTAGCAGAGCTATAAGGCGTTTCACAACCGTTTACGATTTACACGGATTATAAGAACCTGGAATACTTTACCACTCCTTGCCTAATAATAGAATAGCAGGCTTAGTAGGCAAATATACTTGCCCTGTTTAATTTTTACTTATATTATAGACCTAGCATATAGGCTTAATAACTAGACGCACTTTTATAAAGGGAGTAGGATAAGAA
Organism: Epichloe glyceriae; assembly: GCA_023658535.1. NCBI lineage: Eukaryota > Fungi > Ascomycota > Sordariomycetes > Hypocreales > Clavicipitaceae > Epichloe > Epichloe glyceriae. The sequence continues at coordinate 3,395,791 of CP098295.1, read as the reverse complement.
GGGTGTAGGAGTAAGGACAGGACAAATACTATAACTAGTCACTATTACATAACTCTCTTAATTACTTATGGACTTATAGGAGGACCCTAATTAGAATTCTCTTATCTTAAACGCAACTCCACTACTAGTTAGAGAGGTTCTCTTTGCTATAGAATACCTTTAGTTATTATAGGACTAAGCTATTATAGCAGACCTTATATACTATATTTAACTAAAAGCTATTTAGGAAGGGGCATAAAAATTTCCCTAGAAGTAATAATAAGAGAATAGGTAGCGGATTACTTACTTAGTGCCTATAGGGCGCTCTAATTTAGGGTTATACCTAGGTGCTAGTATAGGAACCTCTTATAATAAATCTTATTTAGTAATATTATAATTTGCTAGTTATAGGACACCCTAGCTAGAACACTATATTTTAGATTCTATAGTAATAGTTTTACTAGGATAGGATATTATAGGATATCACTAGATTTATTTAGAATTACTATTGTTTTAGAGGTTATAAGAGTTATTAATAACGTTAAGGCTTGCTAAACCCACTACTAATCCCTAATAGGTTCTAGTTATAGATCTTAATAGATTTTATAATAGAATTACTAGTATTATCCTTAGAGAGACCTTATTACCTAATAGTTATTATAGACAGGCTTTTAAAATTTATCTAGCTAGAGGTAATAACTTCTATTAGTGCTAAGGAATATATAGAATAATTTAAGATAGTTTAGTGGAGTTTTAGAGGGTTCCCTAGTTTATTATCATAGACTATAGCTTAGACTAGTTAGGGAAGTTTTAGATAACGCTATACTTACTAGTTAGAATAGATTAATTACTCTTCACATCATATTACCCACAGACTAATAGTAGTATAGAATAAGCGAACTAGGAGGTGTAAGTAATACTACAAGTAGTAATCTCCTTCTCTTAATTTAACAAGCCTAAATACTTAGCTACTTACTAGCTTATAATGAATAATAGGACCTCTTCTATTATAGGGGTAAGCCTAAATAAGTTATTATATAGATATAACCTAGAACCTATTTAATCCTAGCTAGACCTTTTAGTATTTACTATAATACCTAAGGGAAGGGCTATTTAGTTTCTTAAACACTTATAGGAGAGGACTTTTCTAGCCTAGGCTATAATAGCCTATATATAGTAATAATAATAGGATATAATAGTAGCTTTATAATACCTAGTAAAATGCTTTTAAGTAGGCAATAAAGTGTAGCTTTCTCTTAAGAATATTAAGATAAACCGCCCCTTAAGGAAACTTAACTAGGTTTTAGTAAAGTATATAGTAGTAAAGGTACTTATACTACTAATAGTCTAACTAGACGTACTAAGGGGCATTTATCTAGTATTTTATGTAAACCTTATTAAATAAGTAGTAATAGACTCTCTTCTAAGTTAGAAACTACAGGACTTCTAACTAGCTCTAGAATAAGTACTATTAGAGAATAATAATAAGCTTATTAAGGAGTATTATATAGAATAAATCCTTATAGCTTAAAATACACTAGGTAAAGGCAATAGATATAATGTCCTAGTTAAATAAGCGGGGTACTTACAGCTAATATAGGAACTACTAAAGAATATAGTAAAAATATAAGCACTTAATAAGTTTAAAAGGAATAGGGAGATACACATTATAATAATAGACTAAATTAATTATAATAAACTTATTTACTAGCGGAGACTATATATTAGACCTAGGGCGTATATAGGGCGCCTCCTATAAATAATTAAAAGCCTTTATTAAACTTATTAGGGATATTACCCTAACCTCTCTACCCTTACCTATATTATTATAAGAATCTATATTATTATACTTATAGTATAGATTAGGGTAGGACAGCCCTAACTATTATCTAGGAGGGACGCAAGATATTCCTAATAGGAGGTAATGCTACTAGCCTTTATTATTACCTAGACTTTAGAGAGTGTAAGTAAATAGTTAGTTAGGGGATAGGAAGCGACTAATAGGTGGAGAAGTGCTACCTCTATAGTAGCCACTAGTTATAATAGGAGTATAAATAACCCCTGTAATATAAGGGTAATAAGGGATAGAGGTTCTAGTACTAGGGATAGGATAGGAGGGTTACTAGTATTAGCAGGAAGGGGACTTATCTCTAACCCTAATAAGCTAAGAGCGATTATAAGTGGCCTTATAATATTAAGGAGAGAGCGCTTTAATTATAGTGGCTAAATAACCGCGAAACTCCTTACATAAGGCAAAGATACTATTTATAAGCTATTAATTTTACTAGAATAGGCTTCTAGCAACCTATTAGAGAGCGCTCCTATCTAGCGGCTAGCTAAGGGGCTACTGCCTATAAATAGTATAATATTAAAGCTTAGCGAATTTATAGTAAAAGCATTAGGGGAAGGGGGGCCTAAGGGCTAAACGCACTAGGGCTAGATTAAATTACGCTTAGTTTAAGAGCGTGTTCTAATAGCCTATAAGGGCATAGAAGTCCTAGGATAGGATAGGTATTTTACGCTTAGTTATTACACTCTTTGTAATACCTTACGTTATAATGTGGTTACCTGTAGTAATAGTGGCTTCTAAGTCTTTAAGGGCATAATAGAGCCTTAGGTTAGTGGATAGGAACCGTGTTAACTAGACACAGGTTATATAGTTATGCTAATAAGGAGGGCATAAGCCTCCGCTTTTAGGAGGATAATATTCTAGAACGCCTGTAGTTAGGGAACGCTTAATATAAGGACTATAAGAACAAAAACTAATATAAGAGTAGCATAGTTATTATTATTAAAATCCCCTCTATAAGATACTTACTAATAGCATAGGCTAGAGGCATAGTAGGGATAGTAGGAGAAAGGTAAGAATAAGATATCTAGGAGGTAGGATAAATAAGGATAGAAGGTAAGAGCTTAAAGTAATAGATAAGAATATATAAAGAAGTTTATAAGGTCTAAGGGAGAATAGTTATTATAAGAAAGAGAGGTAGTATAAGGGGTAAGAAAGTAGGATATTTATATAGGAAGCGTAACTATATTAGAGAGGTTATAGATAAGTAAGGGAGTGGTTAAGGTTACTATAATAATAAAGGAGGGGCTAGGAACATATATTATGCACTTAGCCTAATAATAAAAAGCAAACGCAATAGGTAAAGACAGTCTCTATAACTTAGTAAGGAGAGGTACGCGTTATATACCACCTAATAACAACAATAAATAACAAAGACGCTAACCACAAAAGGGCGTAATAGGATAGGGAATAAATAGTTAAAGTTAGTAGGTATAGATATAAGGTTTATTTCTACTATATAGGTTTATAATAGGTAAGTAAGGACGTATATAAGGGCTTAGGCTTTGCCTAAGTATTAGTTATAGCATATATAATAAGAGGGCTAATAGCGGATAACACAAAGATAAGTAAGGGCCTAAGCTAAGATAGTAAGGGTAGGGATTAAGGCTAAATGTAAGATAGTAGGGGATAAAGATAAGGCTAAATATAAGATAGTAGGGAACGGAGGTAAGATGATAAGGGGATTAGAAGAGACAGAGATAAGATAATAAGGGAATAGGAAGAAGCAGTGTAAAGATAATAAGGGGATAGGAAGAGGACAGATAGGATAGCTTAGGATAGTTAAGGAGTATAAGGGGCATAGGAAGGGATAGGTTTCTTACCTTCCTTTCTTCCCTCCTTAAGTTTCTTAATATCATATTGACGCCTAACAGCAGTTGCCTTAGGGCCAGTCCATAACAGTTAACCATAAATTCAATAATAAATCCAATAACTTTTCAACTTAAATCAATAACTTTTCAACGGAATTCCAGTGTTTTTATTGATTTTGATTTTTCGACTTTTTGGTTGATTTTAAAGCTAGGCCTTCGTATTCGTAAGTCCTAATAGTTAGATAAATTGTTGAAATTTATCATTAGGCAAGGGCTTAGTTAAACCATCTGCAGGCATCTCCTTAGTGTTAATGTAAATAACCTTAGCTATTGTCAAGGCTTATGGGCCGGTTGCATGAACAGAGTGAAGGTATGATTAAGGTGTCGCTGCTATCAAGCTGACAGGTAGGGTGTGTGCTTGAAGGTTTCAATCTCTGGCCTCCCACATTCCATGTGTGCGGCCCTCGCTAAATACCCCCTCCAGTGTGCACGTGACTAGCTCGCGGCTAGGTCAGTGCGACCCGCCACTAGACCCTATTGTACATAATGCTATTGCCTCTATTGCCTCTATTGCCTCCACAACCCTGATATGGTTCCCCCTCTTCATATAATTGTCCTTAATCATAATAAGCTGCTTTGTTACAGCGTCCTCACTATGCGAACTTCCTCACGTGGGTTTATTATAACTCTTCGCGGCTTAACGCGCCACAAGGGAAACTATAATAATAACATTAACATAGGTTACAGGTTCTTCTCCACACTGCTTATTAGTTCTAGGTAGTAATTTAATTATAGCTAGGGTGTGGCCTTGTAACTGCTCTTGTCCTTATTATCACTAATTCTATAGAAGTGGACACCCTATGTTAAATTTTGTGATTAGGCTAAAAGGACAGGGTATTAGACACCATTTGTCTAAATGGGTTTATTTGTGAATCCTAACGAGGTAGTGGCGAATTCGCTGTGTGCACGTAGCTGGCCTATATTCTTAACAGTGGTAGCCATAACGCCGAATTTTCTGATTCACAGATCACTTATGCGGCGCGTATAGATCACTTAAGGGGTCTATGGTTAATATAAGAGAGGCCAAATTCCCCCTTTGCCTTACTTCCTTTTCTCCTTATCCCTCTTAACACATTATGAGTTACCCCTACTAGCCTAATAGTAGCGTTTTCGCTACTATTACTTAGTAGTTGCTAACCTTCTTAGGGTCCTTGCATCCCCGCGCCTTATCATAATATCTTCCGCGCCTTATCTTCCTTATCTCCAACTTTATCAGTCTTAACATCGTTAGTTTCCCTTGCTTTATTTCTTCTTACTTGCCCGTTACTAACTTGTTGCTAGCACGTGATGTCTACTGCTTATACTATAACTCTAGCTGTGTCTGCTCCTATCCTAAAGAAATCTCCTTGTAAGAGAGCGTCTTAGGCCTCTAAGACTTCTAGGTACGTTTATTGCTTACTTGCAGTGTGTCTGCTACTAACTTATAATTAGTAGTATTAAAATTCTATGTCTCCGCTATGGCTAGTGGGCTACTATTTAGCAGATAGCTCCTAAGGATAATAATAGTAAGCCCTAATATATTATTAATAGGAAGCCTGTCCCTAATAAATATTATTATTCTCCTAGTATAACTAAGCTACTTACTTGCTGCTTCCTGTTGCTAATTTAACTAGGGAATTCCTTAAAATGCGCTTATTACGCGAAAAATAATAAGTCTTGTGTTAGAGTACGTTTCTCTCCTTACAGACATTACTTACAGATAACTAATATACTGCTAGTGTCCTGCCTAAATTACAAAGCTTTATTAAAAGCTTTTTAAGATTATAAAGGTTATCCCTAAGGGCAGTCCTTACTATATTTATCTAGTAAGGGCTTCCTTGTTCTTAGTAACTTAGCTATAGCTAACTTATTGCTAGGCTCTTGTAAAAGCTAAGCGCAAATTACACAATGCTCTATTAGCTATGAAAAACGCTAATAAACGCGGTCGCGTCTGCTGCGCTTAATTAACCACTAAGGCCACCCGTGAGGCAGACGCTGACAAGCGCGCTGTTATATTATAGCTCTTTGATGCTACTAACCTTAAGGTCTAGATTAATATCGCGAATAGCTTACGCTTTATCACCTAGTATGCTCCTATAGTATTATCTTTAGAGTCCTAAGCATAGCTTCTAATCTACTAACTAGCTGCTAGTTTGCTAAGTCTGTCTCTAATGTTCTTACTTGCGTTAGCCCCTCTAAGCTCCCTAAAGAGCTCTATGCCTTTATCTATAGAGATAAAGAGGAGTCTTCTAATAAGGACGCTCCTATAGCTACGGTAATTAAGAATGTGAACGAAAATGCGGCTGCTGATATAACTATAGAGTGATAGATGCTAGGTAGCTATAGGGTGGAGTGCTGAAAAATACAACTTATTGTTAAATTTTGTCGCGTGCTAAATTACTAAAGTAATTATCTCTCTGTGACCTAGCTGCTTAATTACCACTCATAGTTATTAATGATATCCTTTGTAATGAAATCTCTTTTCAGCACCTAGGAATTCTCCAAGCTATTATAGCCTTTCCATTTTACTAGGTATTTTCGCCGTTAGCCGTTGTATTAATGCGAAATAATTCTCTTAACTTTAAACTCCTGTTTGTTATCTTTAACATTATCTTGCAATAAGGACGTATCTACAAAGTTGGTTAGGTCCCCTTTAAAAGGTTCTAGGCTTGTGATATTAAACACGTTATGTAGTCGTGTGCTAGCTAGCAGTTATAATTAATAGGCTAAGCCGTGGTTGCTAACTACCTTTTTAATCTTATAAGGTCCTAAGTACTTCGCAGTAAGCTTCTTACTTAGGTATCTTAGGTTAATATTTTTATTAATAGTAGCACGTAGTCTCTAACCTTGAACTCTATTAGCATTCTCTTTTAATTGTAGTATTTCTTCTACTATGCTTAAGCATTACTTAGTAGCTACTTAATCTCTAAGTGCTTCTATCTTAGTTCTAAGACTTTATTCTCTACCTAGTTATTTACTAACAGGGCTATTAGGACCGCTTAGTGTGGTCCTCTTAGGTTATACTCACGTAGCGCCTCCGCTAGCGTTAGGCCGTAACTGCTATGCTTACTTATGTTATAGGCAAACTATACTATTGGCAAATGTTTAACCTAATTGTCCTATTTAGCGCACGCATAGGCTCTTAAATAATGCTCTAAAACCTAGTTCAGTCACTCTATCTAGCCGTCTATTTAGGGGTGGAACGCAGTGCTTAATCACTGCTTTGTTGCAATTAGGTGGTAGAACGTTCTCTAAAATCCACTTATGAACGTTAAACCTTAGTCTATTATAATACCTTCTAGAGCGCTATAGTCTTTAAAAACGTTTTCTAAGAAGACTATAGCTAACCTATTACTAGTTAGACGTATGGACACTAGTATATAAATACTGTACTTTGAAAACCTATCTATAATGACTAATATTGCGTTATGCACTTAGTTTTTCTAATCTTTTACTAGCAGTAGCCCTATAATAAAGTCTATTAATAGCTCTTAAAAGGGATGATTAGGTACTGGTAGCGTAGCTAACTTGCTGTAAGGCTTATGTAACCTTAGCTTTAAAACTTGACAGCTGATGTAGGTCTGTATATATAACTTAATGTCTTTCTTTATTAAAGGCTAGTAATATTAGTTCGCAATCTAGTGGAGTGTCCTACTAACCCCTAATAACCCACTGCGGGATTATTATGGGTTAGTAGTAAGACTTCTTTTCGCATCCCCTGTGGCATATAAACTCTATTATTATACATTAATAGTCTAGAGGGCACCACAGACCATGTCTATGACTTACTAGCTAATAGCTTAGAGGGCCCGATTGTCCATAGTCCTAATAACGCGCTGGAGTCGCTACTTATTAGCAATAACTTCTGCTACGTAATAAAGGCATTCCCTTACTACGCTTTAGATAGTAAGACTAGGATTAGGGTTCTAACTCTGTGTTCTTGTCCTAGGCGGCTAAGTTTAACTTAGCAGAGGTTCTCCTAACCGCCGAGATTCTCGCTATAACACTCCCGTAAGCTCGTAGCTCTCTAGTAGCGCTATACGTAACTCTTTTAACTAGGCTAGTAATGTTAGTAGTACTATTACCGCGTCCACATAACTAGATAGCGGCAAGGTGCGGGACCCTATATCTAATAATATTAGCAGTACTATTATAGCTGGCAATATTAGCAGTACTATCGCTAAGTCCTCGCAGCTCTTTACCCGCTTAAATGTTAATAGGGGCGATTTCCTATAACTAGTAATGTTAGCAGTACTATTACTAGGTCCTCGCTCCCTATTACTAATAGGCGGCGATCTTAGACGCGGGGTATTAGCAGTACTACCACCGCTCTCCCGCTACTTATTAATTGTAAACCTAACACGCCGTGGTTTTGCTAGACCTATGATGTTAGCAGTATTATTATAGCGTCCCCGTGGCTTAACGGCTGCGAACTTAGCAAGGAAGGTTAGTAACTAAGAGGTTAATGCCTTAGCTTTCCTTTCCTTACTAATATAATCCAATCTCCTTAATAGAGCATTGGTAGGATTTAGCTTACCTACCCTATGTTTAATAATGAAATTAAACGGGCATAGCTTATTTAACGTAGTGACTTAGCGACTTATTAGCTTTAGCTTTATTACAAGGTACTTATGGTTTAAGTGATCTGTTATCACTTTAACTGGGTGCGCTAAGTAGGCAAGGTAATGCCTCTATGTTCAAAAAGCCTCCTAGATCGCTAGTAATTCTGCGTTAGGCGTTATATAGTGTAGCTTAGTGTTATTTAACTTCCTTAATATAAACGCTATAGGGTGCTAGTGACCTAGCACTAACTGCGTAAGGATAGCCCTAATTGCGTGCCTGGAGGCGTTAGTCTTAACTCGTAATAGGAGCAGCGGATTAAAATAGACTAAAATTAGTGCCTCCTAGAATCGCTGCTATAGGTCTCTAAACGCCGCTAACTTATAAGGCTCTAGCTTAAACCTCGCTAGTTGTTTTCCTTAAAGGCGATTAGTTAGTGGGATAACTATTTTGCTGTAGCTTTTAATAAAGCGTCTGTAAAACCTAGTAAACCTAAGGAAAGACTAGATGTTAAACATGTAGTTAGGTACTAGCTAGGTCACAATCGCTTTAACTCTACTAGGTTCTATAGAGATTCCCTTCTCTAATATTACGTAGCCTAGAAATTTAACCTCTTTATAGGAGAATTTGCACTTATCCAGATTAATAAAAAGATTAGCACTTCGAAGCCTCTTAAGCACCTGTTTTACATAGCCCTTATGCGCTAAGACGTTGCTACTATATATTAGGATGTTATCAAGGTAAATAATACAGATGACATTAATAAGGCCCTCTAATACGCTATTAATATATTCCTAAAAAGTTGCAGGCGTATTGACAAGCCTAAATGGCATTACAAAATACTTAAAGTGACTATATCTGCACTAAAACGCTGTTTTCCACTCATCTCCCTTGCAAATACATAGCTAATAGTACACATCTTTAAGGTCTAATTTCGTGAAAATCTTAGCTCCCTTTAATCAGTCTAAGATCTTAGGGATTAGTAGCAACAGGGCCTTGTCCTTAATAGTGATCTTATTAAGGCCCCTATAATTTACATAGAGGCGTAATTTCCTCCCTTCTTTAGCATAAATAAAATCAGGGCTCCTGCTAGGCTAATAGATCTCCGAATCTAACCCCTCTCCTACGCACTTACTAGGTACTTGCGGAGAACCTGCAATTCTTTCTTAGCTAGGTTATATATAGGTCCCTAAGGAGGTGTTTTCCTTCTTCTAATTTAATAGCGTAAGTCTAACCACCTAGCCTAGGAAGGGTGCTTACCTCTAGATTTAAGAACATATCCTTAAACTCCTAGTAAACCTCTAGAAGTTTTGCTTAATTAAAAACGTTAGTTAGGTCTATTAGTGTGAAGTAGTTGCTTACCTGCTCCTTATTCGCTGCGTTATCTAGGTTATCCCTTCTATTAGCTACCTTAGCTACCTTATTATCTTTCCTATTAGGTACCCTATACTTAACAGAGGCTACGCACTTAACTAGCTTAATTAACCATAGGGAAGCATTACTGCAACCGCTAAGCATTTTACTACGTGCTGTCTATTCCGCAACCCTACTACTAATAAGATGCGCTCCTTTATTATTAGGTGTCTCTAGAGTCTATCTATCCATAACATTATCACGGGTTTGTACTATCTTGCCTAGTTAATACCTAAGACTAGCTTCTTACCACTATTAGTAATGTAGTAGCGAATTTAGCATATCTTTACGTGTCCTATGCTATCCTCTACTATTACTACCCGTTATAAAATTCCTTAATATAGTATGACATTACTAGATACACTTTTAAGCGTGTTATCGCTTAGTTACACGTTAGCCTAGTTAAGCTTTATTAGTATGTTTAGATAGATTAAAGAATGTGTGGCGCTAGGGTTAAATAGGGTTAGTGTTGCTATCTAGTGGTAATCTCGCTGTAACTTAGCTTTTATGCGTATTTGTGGATCTAATTATCCGTCCTTATAAAGCTATATTATATTAAGAGCGTCTCCCTAGGGTTATATAGATCTAATTAGGGCCTTATTCGGGTTTGTGTAACCCCTCGCTTAGTTACCGCTATCTTAATGCGTGGCGGTGGTGTGGCCGCTCTTGCCACAAATGCTACAATCTAGCTTAGGGCACTTAGGTGTAATATGCCCTAGCTTCTTACACTTAAAATAGGTAATAGATAAGTTCCCTATGCCTATACGGCGCCCTTCCTGCGATTCGCCTTCTAGAGAAGTTAAACGATTTCTCTTCTTCTAGTAGTCGCTCCCTTAGTTGCCCTTACGGTTAGTCCCCTTTTCCTCTCTTATTACTACCTCTGCCTTTTTCCTTAGCCTATAAGGTGGTTTTAGCTTGCTAGGTACTCCTAGCTAAATACCTGCTTCTTTATTATGCTATTTAGGGACTATATAAACTAAGTAATTTGCAGAGGTTTAGGTATAGGCTTAGGCAGTTCCGCTTCCGCCTTGCCCTAGGTCTTTATAAATAACTAGAACGTTTAGTCTTTGCCTTACTTAAGGTTTAGTAGTGTCCCTATTACTTCTAAGCAGTAACTATCTTTATCTATTCCTCCTATTTTTAACCACTAAATAAACTCTGTCTAAGTATAGCTTTTATAGTCTATATAACTATCTGTAATAGTAAAACGCATCTACTATTACTTTGCCTTATCCGCTAAGCAGCTGCTAGTATATGTAACTATAGTTATATTGTTTGTAAATGTGTTTTAATCCATTATAAAGACCACATTTAAATCTGCTAGGAATATCTATAGGTTTTTATAAGTATCCCCCTTATATATAGAAGCCTTTAGCTATGTCTTTGCTAGGCTATATTTATATATTCCTAGTATAGTTAGTGCTAGCTAGGGTATAGGGGTTTAAGGGGTAGGGGTAGAGCCTGAGTTAGTATTATCTAATTAAGAAGGGGTATTCACTTCCTACAAATTTTTCTATAGTTACTCTAGTCTACGCTTTTTCTAGGTAATTTATAGCTATGTCTTTGCTTATACGAGGCTGTGGTTAAGTGTAGCTTCTTTATCCTTAAATGTTACTTCTAATTCTTAGGAATTTATAGGGGTAGTTAAATAGGAAGACTCCTACTCCGTACCTAGGTTTCGATTTATAGGTGCGTCTTTACGTAGCGTGTTTGCTCTAGGATTGTTAGTAGCTATAGATTGGGTATTTATTCTTCTTAGTGCTAATATTCTTAACCTACTAATAGTCTGTTACCCTAATAGGATAAGAGAGATTGACTTATTAAGGCTTATAGGCTGGTTACATGAATAGAGTGAAGGTATAATTAAGGTGTTGCTGCTATTAAGCTAACAGGTAAGGGTGTGTGCTTAAAGGTTTCAATCTCTGGCCTCCCACATTCCATGTGTGCGGCCCTCGCTAAATACCCCCTCTAGTGTGCACGTGACTAGCTCGCGGCTAGGTCAGTGCGACCCGCCACTGGACCCTATTGTACATGATGCCATTGCCTCCATTGCCTCCATTGCCTCCACGACCCTGACAGCTATACCCTTCTGTACCTTTTCTCTAGTATAGTTGAATTTTAGCAGGGTATGCTTTGTTCTGCTATAAAGAGCAGGGTTATTAGCGGTAGTGATAGCGCCTTAGTTATCACTAAAAATTAGAACTAGAGGTGCTATAGGTAGCTTTATCTTATTAAAGAGACCGTAAAGCCACTCTAGCTCCCTAATAGCTTCACATAGAGCATCTAATTCAGCCTCTAATGTAGATAAAGCTATTATGGTTGCTTTCTTCGATTTCCAGCTAATAGGTCCTTCGGCTAGCTTATAGAGATAAGCATAGGTTGATTTTAAGGACTTATCACCCGCGAAGTCGCTATCACAAAAGCTAATAAGGGTTGCAGAGGCTTTAGTAGCAGATTTAGACCTTCTATAAGTTATAGAATAACTCATAGAGCCTAGAAGGTATCTAAGCAAATGTTTAGAGGTATTTAAATGCTCTATATATAGCTTAGATAGTGCTGTGGAAAGCCACTGAACCGGAAAGGCAATATCAGGTCTTGTAAGGAGCATTAAGTACATAATAGTCCCTATAATACTCTGATATAGCTTATGATCAGGGGGAAAGAGGCTTGGTTAAGTGATTAGCTACCTGTTTTATAATTCCAGGTTGGAGTGGAATTTTAACAGGCCTAGCATCTTCCATATTAAATCTTTCTAAGGCTTTAGAAATGTACTAGGACTGGTGGATAGTTAAGGTCCCTTTCTTTTGATTTCTAGTGATTTAAACGCCTAGGAAAAATTCAGCTAGCCCACGATCTTCTATAGGATAAGCTTTATGTAATAGCTTCTTTAACCTATTAATATAAGCTAGATCCAGACCTATAAGAAGACAGTCATCCACATAAGTCGCTATATATATAAATATAGTTAGGTTAAAGAAGACAGCTAGGTCAGATATAAGGGGTAGAAGCCTAGTTTCCAAAGAAGGTCCTTTAAAGCCTACTACTACTCTCTAGAGCTTTATTTTAATCCATATAAAGCCTTTTATAGGAAAATAACTTACTTTTAAGAGGGTTTATAACTATATTTTTAAGTAGTTTAGTTATTTTAGGCGTAGTGGCTTCGGCAAAATCAGTGAATCTATTAGGATTTGTATATAAATAGCTTCCTTTAGCAAGCTATTTAGAAAGGCCCCTATAAAATCAACCTATTTAACTTCCTAGTTATTACAAGCCAATAGGGCTAGTAATATCCGCTAACTAAGGGGAATGCTAGTTGTAGCATAGGTTTTGATATAATCTTAACCTTCTATCTACATAAAGCCTTTAGTAATGAGTCGGGCCTTGTGTTTTAAAGGATTATTTTCTTTATCCTTTTTAAGCTTATAAACAAGCCTATTCTTTAGAACCCTCTAGCCCTTAGGAATTTAGTCTATCCCTATAAATTTAAAGGTTCTAGCAGCTAGAAGCTACTTAAATTCGTTAAAAGTTACATTTATCTATTTCTAACTATCCTTGCTGTTCAAAGCTTATTTCTATGTCTTAGGGGTGTTGGAATTGTTATTAGAAGATAACGATTTAGCCTTTTCTTATGCCTTAAAGCATATCTCCTTAACGAAAGAAGATATATTGAAATCATTGATATCTATAGAATTAGGATTAGTTAAAGAATGCGAATCTGAAAATGGTTTTTCGATAGCACCCTTATTAGGGGCGCTAGAGCTTAAGCTCTCTAGGGGTAGCGCTGGAGATGTTACAGGCGCTGCGGGCGCTGTGGGCGCTAGAGGCTTTGGATAGCTATCCTAAACCTCTAGATTATCTCGTGAGATATTAGCTTCTCCCTCTAAAGGATAGCTCCCTAAAGGCTTAGGGGACCTTACAGAGCTTATATCCTCTATAATTTTAACAAAGCTAGTCTTAATAACTAACCTTTTAGAGGGTATATAAACAAGATAAACGCTAGAACCTAGAGTAGCAAGTAGCCGGCTAGGGATAGTCCTAGGGCTAGCTTCTGAAGCTTTGATCTCTACTCTGGAGGTATTAGAACCTCACAATAAGACCCTATAGCCCTAATTTTCAAGAAATCAGGCTTATAAGAGGTCTCAGGCTCTAAGTCAGCTAGATATAGCTGCTTAGGGGTTAGGGGCTTAGTTGTATTCGCGGTGATGTTAACTAAGTCCACTATGGCTAGAAGGATGTAAGACCATAGATATAAAGGCAGCTTAGACCACTGAAGTGTAGCTCTAAGCCGGTCTAGGATAACCCTAATAGCCCTCTCAACTAGCCCATTCTGTTCATAAATATAAGGGCAAGAGGTGCTAAAACAAATTCCTTTAGAAGATAACTATAACTGAAGTTCGTTATTAATCTCAGTGCCTCCGTTAAAGTGAAGGTGCCTAGGATACGCGTTATATTGGTTTTTAGGGCCTTAAAGAAGCCCTTAATAGCTATATAAAGGGTCTGACCTTCTTTATTAGCTAATAGAAAACACCATTTATACTGGGATTTTCGATTAATAAGGATAAGGACTAGGGCCTTCTTATTATGTGGTATAGGTTCGATTTTAACTGTATCTCCCTCTAGAATATCTAAAACTCTAGGGGGTCCTGAATAGGTCTTTTAGTAGGTCTTCTAATAGCCTTTGATTGCATATAGGCTATGCAGTTAAAATCCTTTTCTTTAATTACGGAAAAATCAGGGATCCCTTTAGCTAATTTTAAAGACTTCTTTAGTAAAGGGAGGCTGATATGGCCTAATCGAATATGCTAAAGAAGGGCCAAAGCTAGTAACTTCTTGTAACTAGAATCTAGCTTTTCAGGGCTATTATCCCTTAGCTCCCTCTATTACTAGGCCTCTTAAGAATCACAGGCCTCTGGGGGCAATAGACGGCCACTATCGTCACCCAAGTCATTAGGGTATAGACCTTCTAAACCCCTATAGAAGGTGCCTAACTAGGAGGAGCTTCGGTGGGATATAGGGCTAAATCTTCGTCTTCTTCAGAGTCTAATTCTTCGATTCGTTAATATTCCTTAGGATTAAATGCTGGCTGCGGAATTTAAACCTCTATAGGGTAGGAAAACCCTAATTCGGTCTTATAGGCTCTTTATTAGTTGCAAAATTAAGAGCCCATAAAGGAGAGGTGGGTTAAATGCTTGAAAATCTTAGGAGTGGCTTGCCCTTAATCTACAAAAAGAAGCCATGTTTAGCAGGTTCTAATAACCTATAGGGGCTTTTATTAGCTAGGAAAAGCTAGTCTTTAGCTAGATAACCTCCCTTTAGATAGTGGGATAACCCGCTAACTAGGTTAGTATCTATACCTAGGAAATATAAGGCATCTAGCAGAGCTAAAGGCCTATATTCTAGTGGATTTTTCTTAACCAGAAGGTTAAAAACAGCGGTGCCTCTTCCTTTAGGATAGATAGGTCCTCCTACTATAATTATAGGGCTGGTTTAACCTTTCTTAAGAGGCTTAAAGTCCCTAAAGAAAGCCCTATTATTACAAATGTAACAAGAAGAACCTGTATTATACAAAAGGGAGTTTTTAACCATATTATTAGAGTAGCTAAAAGTAGGCTTAGTAGTAGTGTTACTAGTAGTAGTGGTACTAGAAGTATCTGAATCAGATTTAGAATTACTGCTATTCTCACTACTAGACTCGCTAGAATCTAGTTCTTTAACGTATCCTATAGCTAGGCTATAGCCTAACGTAAAAGCAGCTTCTTTTCCTTTATCCCTATTACTACTCTTCTTCTTCTGCTTTTTCTTCTTAGAGGCTTTAGAAGGGTTTAAATCCTTCTTATCCTACTCTTTAGTGGCATTTATAAAGTCCTTCTTAGTATTAGGATTAGAGGATTTCTTCTCCTAGTCCTTAGAATTTCCCTTATTATTAGAAGCCTTATAACTAAGAGCTTTAGCTATAGGGAGGTTTTATCCCTCTGTTCTTCTAATAAATCTACTATAAGGAACTATAAATTTAAGGTATTTACAGGCAGTCCCTATGCCCTAGAAGCTCTAATAGTAAATCTTTATCTCTTAGCCTAACTAGGGAAGGTCTGCTTTAATGCATTAATATAATGATTTACTTAATTAATAGGTGCGATCTCTACACTACAGAGTTATAGTCTAGCTAGTAAATTATTAAAATTAGCATTAAAAGCCTCTAAAAATCCCTTATAATTTAAAAAATTTAGGGAGTAGTAGCTAGCGTATAGCGTACCTCGCTGGATTTCAGCACTCTACGAATAATGCCTAATAAGGACTTTATAGGCTTCTTTAGGGATTTTTGCTAACATATAGCTGCCTAAGGTCTAGATTAATAGCTATCTCTCAATATCATTAAAAGAATAGCTTAATCACAGTTAGCTAGATAGCCTGCTAGGCTTAGATTATCTATGAATTTAGGTAATCCTAGGGCTCTAAATTAAATGCTTAGGGCTTGCTACCACTGATTATAATTTTCAGGGCCTTTTAGCTTAGCTCCTCTAGAATAGAGTGAACCTTCTTATTTAGCTCCTTAATAGCACCTGTATTAAAGGCAGCTTGTAAGTTACTAGAAGGTAAACTTGTAGAATTAGTAGTAGGCAGGTCTTCTACTAGGACCTTAGTATTTTCTTCCCTTAGTCTAGTAAAATCCTAAAGACCTTAAATAGTAGTTATAGTTTGCGTTAATTTATCTAATAGATTATTAATGCTAGCCTTAGTTTTTAGCTGTTTTAACTTACTATATTTAATAAAATCTATTAAGGTCTTGCCTTATTGTTTAATTTGACCCCGTGGCGTGGTGGTTACACGCTGTGGAGACCTGTTCCGGGTCGCAGGTCGTGGGTTCGAATCCCACACGGGGCACAATTCTAAAGGTCTTGGTCACACCTTTAGAATTGAACCAATCGTAGGGCAAGGAAAAAGTGGGGTTGTGACCCACTTTTCCTTGCTTTGCAAGCGAATTAAACAAGCTATCTCGCTATATAAATTAGCTAGGATACCCAGAGCTCTAGGGTTATAATTTGAGCTAGGGTTTGCAACTATATTGCATATTTAGTTAAGAATTGGGAACCAGATTGTAGGAAACGGGGGATAATTATAGGGAAAAAAATCGTTGTAAACAGTAGCTTAGGTATCCAACTTTGTACGTACAGGATAAACACATATTGCATAACAAATCGTAATAGGTTTTTCACCCAACTAGGCAACTAACTAATTATCTAATTATTAATTGGATAATTAGTAACCTAGTACGGTTTTCCTATTACAAAGCATATATCACCGCAGGAGTACTAGTAAATAGCATAAATTGCTATCTAGCGTAATCAATATATATATATATTGTTTAATTTGGCTTTGTAATTATAAAGCGCTAGCCTAAACAGCTGGTTAACCTTTTATATCTATCCTATTAGGGTCCCTAGGGGGCTAGAAGGGCCTATAGCAAGGCCCTTACCCTTATAATTAGGTGGTGCTATCTTTAAAAAATTCCTATGCAAAATCTCCAAATTTATTCCTATTACAAATAACGCGCGCTAGAAATTAGTTGTAATGCAATTTACTTGCGCACGTAAAATGCGTGGCAGGGCTGTTTAAAAGGATAGCCTAAAAGGTCAAAAGTGGGTCTGCGGTATACGCAGGCAGAAAAAGCCAGAGAAAATCCTCTATAAAAATTTTCTTAACACCAAAGATAACGGATAGGAATTATAGGTATTATAGAAGCCACAACGCAACGTAACGTAGTGTATAGTGCGTGTAACGTAGTGTAATAGGTTAAAAAGCCTAGTATAAATATACTAGATGTCCAATGATTTAAAGGATGTAGCGTATTTACTATTGTAAATAATATTAAATATAACGGTTGTGATAGTGAATAGAATCACTAAAAAGAGGTTGTGGTTATAACTAGATAGTTACGGTTGCAATGTGGTGGTTGTAGGTGTGGCTATAAATAAATTTAACACCAAGGGTCTAGTGTTGTAATGCGGGGTGCTAGGGGATGAAAAGCTTTAAATTCTAGCGGTTTCCTTCATAATCTAAGAGCCTATAGGTATAGTAGAGAGTAACTAGTACCTAAAATCAAGCAGTAATCACAGTAGAATAGCGCAGTAATGTAGTAATTCTATAGGCCTTCCAGGCTCATAACCTATTAAAAATAGAAGGGGAATCTAGCTAGAGGGATAGGAAGACCTCTCTAATAGATTCTAACGCGGCGGCTTCTAGATTCACTATAATATGACAATTCTTTAAGATATAAAGCTTTAATAGTTAAATGTAGTTAATTTCTAGCAATATAGACGATCTAACGAGTAATGAGAGGATTCTACTAAGTCCTCTTATAGACCTACTGACCATATTGGCAGAACTAGGTCGCTAATAGGGTCTCGCAAGCTACTTTTTATTTTCCGCATAATTCATTTGTATATGAAAAGTAAAAAATCAACTCACAGCTATATAAACTAAACGCCCGTGTGGCCTAACTAAGCACTTTAATAAACAACTCTATTTATAAAATATACTATAAAATCCAGAATAAATCAAGGATTTAAATAGTATACATCAGCCTTTATACGACTACTAGTTCCCTAGTTACAGTCGATTTCAGCTTCCCTATAGGGTAACCTAGTCGGCTTAGTTATACAAGCCTGTGGGTTGGTTATGTGCAAGAACGCAGGTCATAGCCAAAGCTGGAGGCAACGCTGCAAGCAACGCCTTGTAACCAACGTTGCAACAACGCAACTAGGCAACTAGTGGGCCTATAAAATAGTGCTATAAATAGCATTATTTTAACAGATTTGCTTATATATTTTGTTATAAGGACTTAATTACCCTAGCCTGCTATTCTAGTATTAGCTAAAGTGTTTTAAATTAGGCATTGTAAGCCCCTAGTGGTAAAGTAGTATCTAATAAGGGAGTTATAGTCCCCTAGCTAGTTTGTTTGTCTAGTTAAAGGTTATCTCCTAGGTCCATTACGTAATCTATTGTTATTTATTTTTATAGTCTTTATAGACTAAAGGAAGTTTCTTTAATGTTATAGACTAGCCTTAAGGTAACTGCTTTTAGGCGTTAATATAATATTAAGAAACTTAAGGAGGGAAGAAAGAAAGGTAAGAAACCTATCCCTTCCTATACCTCTTATACTCCTTAACTATCCTAAGCTATCCTATCTATCCTCTTCCTATCCCCTTATTATTTTTATACCGCTTCTTCCTATCCCTTATTATTTTATCTCTATCTCTTCTAATCCCCTTGTTATTTTATTTCCATTCCTTGCTATCTTATATTTAGCCTTATCTTTATCCCTTACTATCCTATATTTAGCCTTAATCCCCACCCTTACTATCTTAGCTCAGGCCCTTACTTATCTCTATGTCATCTGCCATTAGCCCTCTTGTTATTTATGCTACAACTAATGCTTAGGCAAAGCCTAAGCCCTTATAGTTATAGTTATTTTCTAAAGGAATTTATTTTAGCACCTCTTGCTTCCACTAATCATAATTTTCAGGGCCTTTTAGCTTAGCTCCCTCTGGAATAGAGTGAACCTTCTTATTTAGCTCCTTAATAGCGCCTGTATTAAAGGCAGCTTGTAAGTTACTAGAAGGTAAACTCGTAGAAATAGTAGCAGGCAGGTCTTCTACTAAGACCTTAGTATTTTCTTCCCTTAGTCTAGTAGAATCCTAAAGACCTTAAATAGCAGTCATGGTTTGTGTTAATTTATCTAATAGATTATTGATGCTAGCCTTGGTTTTTAGCCGTTTTAACTCGCTATGTTTAATAAAATCTGTTAAAGTCTTGCCTTATTATTTAATTTAGCTTTATAGTTATAAAGCGCTAGCCTAAACAGCTGGTTAACCTTCTATATCTATCCTATTAGGGTCCCTAGGGGGCTAGAAAGGCCTATAGCAGGGCCCTTACCCTTATAATTAGGTAGTGCTATCTTTAAAAATTCCTATGCAAAATCTCTAAATTTATTCCTATTGCAAATAACGCGCGCTAAAAATTAGTTATAATGCAATCTACTTGCGCATGTAAAATATGTGGCAGGGCTGTTTAAAAGGATAGCCTAAAAGGTCAAAAAGTGAGTCTGTGGTATGCGTAGGCAGAAAAAGCTAGAGAAGATCCTCTGCGAAAATTTTCTTAACACTAAAGATAGGATTGCGGATAATAGGTATTACAGAAGCTATAACGCAATGTAACGTAGTGTATAGTGCGTGTAACGTAGTGTAATAGGTTAAAAAGCCTAGTATAGATATACTAGATGTCTAATGATTTAAAGAATGTAGCGTATTTACTATTATAGATAATATTAATGTAACAGTTGTGATAGTGAATAGAATTACTAAAAAGAGGTTGTGGTTATAACTAGATAGTTACAGTTATAATGTGGTGGTTATAGGTGCGGCTGTAAATGAATTTAACACCAAGGGTCTAGTGTTATAATGCGGGGTGCTAGGAGATAAAAAGCTTTAAATTCTAGCGGTTTCCTTTATAATCTAAGAGCCTACAGGTATAGTAAAGAGTAACTAGTACCTAAAATTAAGTAGTAATTGCAGTAGAATAACGCAGTAATATAGTAATTCTATAGGCCTTCTAGGCTTATAACCTATTAAAAATAGAAGGGGAATCTAGCTAGAGGGATAGGAAGACCTCTCTAATAGATTCTAACGCGGCGGCTTCTAGATTCACTATAATATAATAATTCTTTAAGATATAGAGCTTTAATAGTTAAATGTAGTTAATTTCTAATAATACAGACGATCTAACAAGCAATAAGAGAATTTTACTAAGTCCCCTTATAGACCTACTAACCATATTAGCAGAACTAGGTTGCTAATAAGGTCTTGCAAGCTACTTTTTATTTTCCGCATAATTCATTTGTATAGGAAAAGTAAAAATCGACTTATAGCTATACAAACTAGACGCCCGTGTGGCCTAACTAAGTACTTTAATAAACAACTCTATTTATAAAATATACTATAAAATCCAGAATAAATCAAGGATTCAAATAGTATACGTCAGCCTTTATACGACTACTAGTTCCCTAGTTACAGTCGATTTCAGCTTCCCTATAGGGTAACCTAGTTGGCTTAGTTATACAAGCCTGTGGGTTGGTTGTGTGCAAGAACGCAGGTCATAGCCAAAGCTGGAGGCAACGCTGCAAGCAACGCCTTGTAACCAACGTTGCAACAACGCAACTAGGCAACTAGTGGGCCTATAAAATAGTGCTATAAATAGCATTATTTTAACAGATTTGCTTATATATTTTGTTATAAGGACTTAATTACCCTAGCCTGCTATTCTAGTATTAGCTAAAGTGTTTTAAATTAGGCATTGTAAGCCCCTAGTAGTAAAGTAGTATCTAATAAGGGAGTTATAGTCCCCTAGCTAGTTTGTTTGTCTAGTTAAAGGTTATCTCCTAGGTCTATTACGTAATCTATTGTTATTTATTTTTATAGTCTTTATAGACTAAAGGAAGTTTCTTTAATATTATAGACTAGCCTTAAGGTAACTACTTTTAGGCGTTAATATAATATTAAGAAACTTAAGGAGGGAAGAAAGAAAGGTAAGAAACCTATCCCTTCCTATACCTCTTATACTCCTTAACTATCCTAAGCTATCCTATCTATCCTCTTCCTATCCCCTTATTATTTTTATACCGCTTCTTCCTATCCCCTTATTATTTTGTCTCTATCTCTTCTAATCCCCTTGTTATTTTATTTCCATTCCCTGCTATCTTATATTTAGCCTTATCTTTATCCCTTACTATCCTATATTTAGCCTTAATCCCCACCCTTGCTATCTTAGCTTAGGCCCCTACTTATCTCCGTGTCATCCGCTATTAGCCCTCTTATTATTTATGCTACAACTAATACTTAGGCAAAGCCTAAGCCCTTATAGTTATAGTTATTTTCTAAAGGAATTTATTTTAGCACCTCTTGCTTCTACTAATTATAATTTTTAGGGCCTTTTAGCTTAGCTCCCTCTAGAATAAAGTGAACCTTCTTATTTAGCTCCTTAATAGCGCCTGTATTAAAGGCAGCTTATAAGTTACTAGAAGGTAAACTCGCAGAAACAGTAGCAGGCAGGTCTTCTACTAAGACCTTAGTATTTTCTTCCCTTAGTCTAGTAGAATCCTAAAGACCTTAAATAGTAGTTATGGTTTGTGTCAATTTATCTAATAGATTATTAATGCTAGCCTTGGTTTTTAGCCGTTTTGACTTGCTATGTTTAATAAAATCTATTAAAGTCTTGCCTTATTATTTAATTTAGCTTTATAGTTATAAAGCGCTAGCCTAAACAGCTAGTTAACCTTTTATATCTATCCTATTAGGGTCCCTAGGGGGCTAGAAGGGCCTATAGTAAGGCCCTTACCCTTATAATTAGGTAGTGCTATCTTTAAAAATTCCTATATAAAATCTCTAAATTTATTCCTATTGCAAATAACGCGCGCTAAAAATTAGTTATAATACAATCTACTTACGCACGTAAAATACGTGGCAGGGCTGTTTAAAAGGATAGCCTAAAAGGTTAAAAAGTAAGTCTATGGTATGCGTAAGTAGAAAAAAGCTAGAGAAGATCCTCTGCGAAAATTTTCTTAACACTAAAGATAGGATTGCGGATAATAGGTATTACAGAAGCCATAACGCAACGTAACGTAGTGTATAGTGCGTGTAACGTAGTGTAATAGGTTAAAAAGCCTAGTATAGATATACTAGATATCTAATGATTTAAAGAATATAGCGTATTTACTATTATAGATAATATTAATGTAACAGTCGCAATAGTAAATAAAATCACTAAAAAGAGGTTGTGGTTATAACTAGATAGTTACAGTTATAATATGGTGGTTACAGGTGCGGCTGTAAATGAATTTAACACTAAGGGTCTAGTGTTGTAATGCGGGGTGCTAGGAGATGAAAAGCTTTAAATTCTAGCGGTTTCCTTTGTAATCTAAGAGCCTACAGGTATAGTAAAGAGTAACTAGTACCTAAAATTAAGTAGTAATCGCAGTAGAATAACGCAGTAATATAGTAATTCTATAGGCCTTCTAGGCTTATAACCTATTAAAAATAAAAGGGAATCTAGCTAGAGGGATAGGAAGACCTCTCTAATAGATTCTAACGCGGCGGCTTCTAGATTCACTATAATATAACAATTCTTTAAGATATAGAGCTTTAATAGTTAAATATAGTTAATTTCTAATAATACAGACGATCTAACAAGCAATAAGAGAATTCTACTAAGTCCCCTTATAGACCTACTAACCATATTAGCAGAACTAGGTTGCTAATAGGGTCTTGTAAGCTACTTTTTATTTTCCGCATAATTCATTTGTATAGGAAAAGTAAAAATCGACTTATAGCTATACAAACTAGACGCCTGTGTGGCCTAACTAAGCACTTTAATAAACAACTCTATTTATAAAATATACTATAAAATCCAGAATAAATCAAGGATTCAAATAGTATACGTCAGCCTTTATACGACTACTAGTTCCCTAGTTACAGTCGATTTCAGCTTCCCTATAGGGTAACCTAGTCGGCTTAGTTATACAAGCCTGTGGGTTGGTTGTGTGCAAGAACGCAGGTCATAGCCAAAGCTGGAGGCAACGCTGCAAGCAACGCCTTGTAACCAACGTTGCAACAACGCAACTAGGCAACTAGTGGGCCTATAAAATAGTGCTATAAATAGCATTATTTTAACACTAACTAAAAGCTATTTGCTATTATAAAGTTATTTAAACACTAGTAACACTATATTAAAGGGGTAATAACCCTAGTAAAGGTCCTATTAGATTATTATAACTTATAGACCTTTATAAACTAACTAAAGCTTAATAGAAGGTAAGCTAAATAGTGTATATTCCTATGCCTATTTTACTTTATAATAAGATATAGACTAGGGAAAAGTAACCCTATAAATACACTATTAAGAAGGTCTAATTATAAGGGTAAACCTATAATAAATTAGGCGCTATTACTAGAACTTTAGAGAAAGCTAGTACTTACTAAGAAAAGGGTAGTAAAAGAGATACTAATATATTAAGGAAGATATAGTAAGATGCCTTTAGGGAAGGAAAATATCCTTATCTTAGAAAAATAATATAGTAAAATACCTTTAGGGAAGGAAAATATCCTAGTTATTAGAGATTAGCTTAGCGAGATGCCTTTAAGGGAGGAAAATGCCTTAGCTAAAAGAGATTAATATAGTAAGATACCTTTAGGGAAGGAAAATATCCTAGTTAAAAGAGACTAGCTTAGTAAGACACCTTTAAGGGAGGAAAATACCCTAGCTAAAGAGAGAGACTAGCGTAGTAAGATGCCTTTAAGGGAGGAAAATGCCCTAGCTAAAGGTATTATAGCCGCTAAAGAACTGGTAAAAGATTAGCTAGATAAGGGTGATTTTAAAGAGGTAATAGTGTGTGTATAAGGTATTAGCATACTAGAGATTTAGGCAGCTATAGCGTTACTAAATCTATATCTAACTAAATTAAATAAGCTACTAGCTTAATTACTATAAAAGGCATAGGACTAAGACCTAGATTTATAGAGGTAAAATAATAAGGTAAATTCCTTAGTAAGAAGTAAGGGAAAAGCTAGCCTATAGTTACGTAGCATAAGGGGTCTTCTAATATACTAAGACTAGGTAGTTATTCCTTAAGAGCCTATCTTATAATAGGAGCTTTTATAGCTATACTATAATAATTCACTAGTAAGTTATTTCTATGTTAAACGCATACTTAACCTATTAAAGTATTATTTTTAGTAGCTGTAAATAGGAGTTATAGTATTTAACTACATTATAAGCTATAGTATATACTAGCAAGTAGTAGCTAGAAGGCATTACTTATATAAAACACTTAAATTACTACTAATACTAAGGTAACCCTAGGTAAAAATCTCTATGGATTTTATTATAGGACTGCTTATAACACAGGTTAATAAGCAAGAAACTAATGTAATCCTAGTAATTATAGACTAATTCACTAAGTACTCCGTTTTCCTCCTAGTATTTACTACTATTAACGCAGCTAAATTAGTAAAACTATTTTATAAGGAAATTAAGCTACGATTTAAAGCGCTAGAGGGCATTATATCTAATAGAGAACTAGTCTTTATAAGTTAATTTTAGTTAGAGCTATGCTATCTAGTGTGTGTAAAATATAGGCTTTTAACAGTATTTTACCCCTAAACTAATAGGTAAATAAAGCAAATAAACTAAGTCCTTAAACACTACCTCTAATACTTTATTAAGGAGAACTAATAAATATAGGTAAAGCTACTGCCTATAGCTTAATTTACCTATAATAATATAGTAAATAAGACTATAAGTTACTCCTTAAACTACATACTTATAGGTTACTTACTAGAGTTTTACCTAGCTCTTAGGGGTAAGACTATAGAGGAGAGGTACCTAAAGCTTATATATATATTATAAAGTTATATAAAGTTAGAGAATAGTTAAAGTAAAACTAGGTAAAAGCTACTAAAGCCTAAGTAAAGTACTATAATTAATACTACTAACCTCTAACCCTAAAAAGAGAAGACTTAGTGCTATTATTAGTAAAGAATATTAGGCTTAAAGATATAAAACAAAAGCTAATCCCTAGATTTATTAGACTATTTTAAGTGCTTAATACTATAGGGAAATAAGTATACTAACTAGAACTACCTAATAAGTATAGCTAATTATATAATATATTTTATATTAGCCTATTAGAGCTATAGAACTACTAGGAAAACACTAAAGATAAGGAAATGCTAATCCTAGACTTTAAAGATAAAGAGAATAAGTATAAAGTTAAAGAAGTAAAAGGTTATAGAAAGACCTATAAAGGTAATAAGTACCTAGTAAAATAGAAGGGATAGCCTAGTAAATATAACTAATAGATCCTTACTAAGGATATAGAGGACGCCTAATACGCTATTTAAGTATTTTACTAAAGAAAGGTAAGTAAGAAAGGTAGTAAGATATAAGTAAGTTATAAGTAAAAGGATATGGAATTATTATAAAAAGGCATAGCACTATTAGCTACTATTAAGAAAACTTAACCTAAAAGTCTAGGCTATATAACTAATAAATAAAAGAAAATATACCTAAAGTGTGGGTAAAGTAATAGGAAAATTCTCTATAGTAATACTAGGGTAGGTTAAAAACATATCCTTATTATACCCAAACTCCGCGTTATTCTTATTTACCTAGATTACCTTATCTATAGTATACTAAAAGCAATATAGTGCTATAGCCTAGGCTATATAGCCTAGGTCTAAGGGATAAAGCTAGAGAACTATCTTCACTTCCTAAGTAACTATAGCTTCCTTAGGATTTTCCTATAAAAGAGTTAGCAAGAATCTAGTAAAAAGACAGCTAAAAGCTATATATATACTAGAGGAGAAAAAGATAGTGTAGCGGTAACTATAAAAACCTATAGCTACTATTAAAATACTAGATAATTCTAGTATAAGATAGAGGTAGCTTATATAGAAAGGTAAGTAAAGAACTAGTAGAAAAGGCCAAAATTAACTAACCTAGCGTGCCTTAGCTACACTAGTTAGCCTAAAGGCAATATAGTAAGCTATATTAGCATAATTAAACCTATTAATTAAGTTTATAATATATATAGTAAAGTAATAGCGTATTACTACTAAAAACATAGTAATATCCTCCTTATCCTCTATAAAGAGGGTAGTGTCTATTAGAGATTAGACTTATTTATAAATAATTATAAGATTAAGAAAATCACTAGCTAAAGTAAGCATTGCCTAGTATATAAAAGTTAGTAATTAGGAACTATAGAATAGGAGAATAATAGGAGACTCACTATCTTATATATATTACTATGCTTATTATATTAGATATAATATTTAGACTATTTGCCCTTAATGCTTATAGTAACTAAAGCCTAGGGAAAACTATATATAATTACTAGTAAAATAATCTTAATTAGTAAATATTTTATAAAGTTAGCATAACTAGTTTAAAGATAGTGTATATATAAATATAAATAAAAGTAAATAACCTCTATTAGGATAGTAAAAGATAGTAAACTAGCAATAAAGAGATAATATATTTAAAGTTAAATTAGAAATAGGAAATAGGAAATTAGACTAGTAATAAGAAAGAGAAAAGCTTATAATAAGATAGCGAAGCGCGGGCGAATTTATATATAAGCGCTGCCTATTACTAGGGAATGGATTATTATGTTATTATAATGCTTATATTTAGCAATGTAGTTGCGAGCACTTAGTGAATAGCTACACATTAACTAGCAATACCTAAGCTATTTAGAAGCCTGGCTAGAAAGGGGGTAATTATAAGGCCTGCCTATAACACATAGGCGCACCCCGCGGGCACACTATGCCATAGGGCTAGGTCCACGTGACACTAGCAAGTCACTAGCTATTGTGTGCCATAAGATGCGCGCCCAGAAACACGCGATCACGATGACACGATGACAAGCGCTAAGGGTCATTGAGATGGATAACATAACAGGGAATAATGATATTAGTCATCTGAGTAAGGGGAGCATTTGATCTATAAAGAGACTGTCTATAGCTAGATTCTTTCAGAACACACCACGCACGACGAGATTCTTGAATTAACCCCTTGAGTTTTATTGAAAAGATACCTGAGATTACAATGAGATGAACTGAGATTATTTCCCTCATTCAATTGAGACAGCACTTCCGATCCGATAGACCATTTGATCTAGAGCGTCTCTACACGACGAGAAGTCTCTAGCCGTTATTGTGATCGATATCGTCAAGACAATTGACCCCTCTGTTGTGTGTAGGCTCCAGAGCTACTTGCGACCGTGGGCCAGCATCGTGTCTTTTGGGGTGTTGTTTTCCGCTTGACAAACTATAAAGCAGCGACTTGCACCTATAACACACTTAGACCTAGCAAGCTTTAGTCAATATACTAAGTGCCCCCATACGTTCTTGCCTGGCTATCCCCTATCCTTACAGATAGTCGAAAATAAATAGATACGACTTTTAACGAATTTAAGCAGCTTTTAACTACTAGAACCTTTAAATTTATAGGGATAGACTAAGTTCCTAAGGGCTAAAGGATCCTAAAAACAGACTTATCTATAAAGTCAAAAGGGATAAAGAAAATAATCCCCTAAAATACAAGGCCTGCCTCGTTGCTAAAGGCTTTATGTAAATAGAAGGTTAAGATTATCTTAAGACCTATGCTGCTACAAGCATCCCTCCTAGTTAGCGAATATTATTAGCTTTAGCAGCTTTTAATAACTAGGAAGTTAAATAAGTTAATTTTTGTTAAAATAATGCTATTTTTAGCACTATTTTATAGGCCCACTAGTTGCCTAGTTGCGTTGTTGCGCGGCGTTGCTACGCGCTACGTTGCGTGGTTGTGCAACGCATCTTGCGTTACCACCTAAGCAAAGCTACGGCATGTATAACTAAGCCAACTAAGTTACCCTATAGGGAAGCCAAAATTGACTGTAACTAGGGAACTAGTAGTTATATAAAAGGCTAACGTATACTATTCAAATCCTTGAATTTTTCTGGATTTAATGGTATATTGTATATAAAGGGTTGCTTATTAAAGTGCTTAGTTAGGCCACATAGGCGTCTAGTTTATATGGCTGTGAGTTGATTTTTACTTTTCCTATGTAAATGAATTACGCGGAAAATAAAATGTAGCTTATAAGACCCTATTAGTAACCTAGTTCTGCCAATATAGTTAGTAGGTCTATAAGGGGACTTAGTAAAATCATCTCATTGCTCGCAGACTGTCCGTTAGCTAGAAATCAACTATATTTAACTATCTTAGCTCTCAAAGTGAATTATCTATCGTGGTTTAGTTATCTATAGGTTGCTGCGCCCTCTATTGCGCTAGCTGTCTAGGAATTTACTAGGGAGGTCTTTCTATCCCTCCAGTACATTCCCCTTCCATTTTCATTAAGAAGGCTACTAATAAAGTCTATATTAGTGACTACTGCAAGCTAATATATATATGTGAAGAGAGAAGGATAGTTAGCATAGCCCCTATAAGCTACTCATAACTAATAGAGAGACCTGTATAGTGGAAATGCCCTATAGCCTAGCGAAGTTCCGCTTTATAGTAGTGAAGCTGTATTATAAAGACCTATAGTATAAAGTAGGTTATAAAAACTTAGCTATAAGCTAGTTATATGCACACTAGAAGGGATATTTAGTAAGGGCTACACACATAAAATATAAGAAGAGGCTAGAGATTAAAACCTTTAAGCACACACCCTAGCATTTAGCTTAATAGCAGTAACACCTTAATTATACCTTCACTCTGTTCATTCTACCAGCCCATAAGCCTTGACACTAACCTTGGATAATTATAACTGCTAAGTGGGACCTAAGGCACGTGACATAAGTCATGTGACCTTGCCTTACCACATGATTAATATTATAAGAATTCTTTTGCCCTTATTACCTTTCTTTCTTCCCTTTTTCCTTAGACTACACTAATTGAATAGAACCTTGCTTCTATTCCTATTCTTATATCCCTTTGTTGTCATGACCTAGGAAGACAATAGTCTCTTCTATCGGGCCCTGTGAAACCTACAGAAAGGCTATAAAAACGCACCTTTAGCGCATATATCTACTGCTATAAAGCGCTTCCTAGCTTAAAAAGAAATGTTAGAGGTACTTCTGCGCCAAAAAGCGGGTGTGCAGGGACCCTTCCGGTTTTGGCTAGATCCGGTTGGAAATTTGGAATCTACGGTTAGATATTTAAGTGCCCCAATGTCGACGGCTTGCCACCTTGCAAATTCACCCATTGCAACAATAGCTATCGCTTCCAACCCAGCGGCTGCGACACTTCTGCCGCCATGGTTCTTCAAGATCTCGGCCGCCGCATCAATGCGGCGGTCACGAACCTCACCAGAGACCAAAACCTTGATGAGAAGGTGAATGCTCAGCAGACGGATGTGCCGAAGAATGTGCCGAAGAACTGACTCCCCAGATTTCATCTGCTAATGATTCTGCTTCGTCACCAGGCTTTCAACAGGATGCTCGAGGAGATCTGCGACGCCCTTTCCGAAGCCGATGTCAATGTCAAACTTGTTAAGCAACTTCGAAAATCCATCAAGAGCACTGTCAGTTTCAAAGATGTCCCCCGGCCGTCAACAAAAAACGGCTTATCCAGAAAGCCGTTTTCGATGAACTCGTCGCACTCGTCGACCCCCACGCCGAACCGTTCAAACCGAAGAAGGGAAAGCCCAACGTCATCATGTTTGTCGGCCTCCAGGGTGCGGGCAAAACTACCACGTGCACCAAGCTGGCCAGACACTACCAAACGAGGGGCTTCAAGGCGTGCCTTGTATGCGCAGATACTTTCCGTGCGGGCGCCTTTGATCAGCTGAAACAAAATGCGACAAAAGCCAAGATCCCATACTACGGGTCTTTGACAGAAACAGATCCTGCCGCGGTAGCACGGGCTGGCGTGGAACAGTTCAAGAAGGATAAGTTTGACGTCATTATTGTCGACACGTCAGGTAGACATCGTCAAGAGTCGGCTTTGTTCCAGGAGATGATTGAAATCCAGACGGCTGTTCGGCCGGACGAAACCATCATGGTCTTGGATGCCTCCATCGGTCAGCAGGCAGAGTCACAGGCAAAGGCCTTCAAGGAAGCGGCCGATTTCGGAGCAATCATCATAACCAAGACGGACGGCCATGCACACGGTGGTGGTGCCATCTCTGCGGTCGCAGCTACACACACTCCCATCGTCTTCATTGGCACCGGTGAACACATGCTGGATCTCGAACGGTTCGCGCCTCAGCAGTTTGTTCAAAAGTTACTAGGCATGGGAGACATGGCAGGATTGGTCGAACATGTCCAAAGCTTGAACCTCGGCCAGAAGGACACGATGAAGCATATTCAGGAAGGCATCTTCACTGTACGCGACCTGCGTGATCAACTATCCAACATTATGAAGATGGGACCTTTGTCAAAGATGGCCGGCATGATTCCTGGAATGAGCAACATGATGCAGGGAATGGACGACGAGGAGGAGGTGCCAAACTCAAACGCATGATATACATATGCGACTCCATGACAGACAAGGAGCTTGACTCGGATGGCAAGATTCTGATTGAACAACCGACAAGAATGACGCGAATAGCTCGTGGTTCAGGAACATCGGTTCGAGAGGTGGAAGATTTACTGACGCAGCAACGCATGATGGCAGGCATGGCCAAGAAGATGGGAGGCAACATGAAAAACATGCAACGCGCACAGCAAGCCATGTCCGGCGGCAACAAGGCTCAGCAAATGGCGGCCATGCAGAAACGACTGCAAAGCATGGGAGGAGCGGGAGGAGCGGGAGGAGCCGGTGGCATGCCTGATATGGGCTCGCTGATGAAAATGCTGGGTGGAGGTGGCGGCATGCCCGGTGGGTTCGATATGCAAGCCATGATGAAGCAGATGGGCATGGGCGGCGGCATGCCTGGCGGCAGCGGTGGTCGAGGAAGAAGGTGAAGGACTTGGTTGCAGGAGCATGGCGGGAGATGAAAAGGTATCGAGTGCTTCTCAAAGAGGCCATTAATTGAATCGACGCACTCGCAGTGGCGTTCGAGATCCGGTCAGCTCACAGTATCTGTTCGGCAACACCATTGATATGATTCTATTCATCCTTTTTTCGTGAGAAGTGATGTTTTCTGATTGAACAATGCACCAAGACATGAAATGTGTTCGGCGTCAACGCGATTGGCGTCGGCCGGTGTGGCCAACTGCTGCTGCGTCTGTTTTGGAAATTCACCCTCTCGGCCGGCCTGCGCCCTATGTAGAAGCGTCAGGCAGGCCCTCTTTCCGATCGACTTGTCTGGAAGCCACGGGTTCCCCGTCGATCACCATGTTGGCATACATGGCCATGTCTTCCAGGGGTCCTGGCCATAGGTCCTGGCCATAGGTCCGTTCACTGCAGGGACCCCCTCGATTCCATAGCATCCGTGAGGCATCGACGTTTGTTGGCACATGTTATAATGTTCATCACGCATGAAACGACTAGTATATTGTGCTCGCATGCTCAGCTTGCCCGCTCACAAACTAACAACAAAACGCCCCCTCCCCTTTTTTTTTCTCCTCTTGGGTGTCTCCGCTCCTAGTTATTGTACTTCAACGCGACTTTGAAAGAGCTGTCTGGCTGGTTTCAGTCTCGGTGCTAGGACGACGCAGCTCGATGGGCTGGCTGTGTGTGGCAATGACTAGGCTAGACAGAGTATTTTTGTTGCCTGGCCGGATGGGCAGTGTGTGGCCAGAGCAGAGAGGAAGCTCTGGGGACTTCAATGCCGGTGATTTGAGTACAATACTGAAGTGAATCAGTGAAGGGCGCAAGAGTTTTCGAGTCTTTGGGGACTTCCCAAGCAGGGAATGGTTCTCCATGGTGCTCCATGGTGCTACATACCGTGACTGATGATTTTCGGAGCCAAAAGTCCGTGGAGAGAGGCGGACCAGTATCAACCGCAGGGCAGGCAAACAAGTGCAGATCAACCCAGTGCACACTTCGATCGTAGACCACCACACAATGGACCACTGATCCCAAGTCGGGTTTGTGGTATTTGCATATCGAGCAATGGACGTGAGACGCAGAAATGACACGACGGTGGCACTAGCACCTCCAGAATAAGGCCTTGCATTTAGTAACCGAGGCCCGAGCAAATTCAGATGTTTGAGCAGATGAGCGTGGAGAGGAGTCAACTCACATTGCGCCCGTCAGAAACATGAGCGCCACGCCGATCTTCTTCTTCCAATGCAGCTTGAGCCTTCGCACTTGACTCAAGGGCATGCCCAGAAGGCAGATATCCGAAGCAGCGCCAATCGCTGCATTCGCCCATCCAGCAGCATTGATCGAGATGCAACGTCCCTTGGTCGTGGGCGAATCGGCCAGCTCGTACCTGTCCCACGCGTATCGGATGGGCGCGCACTCGAAAACGAGGAGGATCAAAAACGACGTACAAAAGAGAATGTGGAACACGACGGCAAACCGCAGGAGACGGCGAATAGTGACACCGGAGAAGAGATTCAGGTAGAAGAAACAGAGCGTCAGCTTCACCTGCGTCATGAGCGTGATGTAGAGGATCTGCGAGATGAAAAATAGAGGCCAAACGCCGTCAGATCCGACTGGGACAACGCCCACATGTCCTTGCCGAGGCCATGCTTAACAAGGCCGGCAATTGTCACGGCCATGCAGGAAACGCCGACGGGGATGGCGGTGAGCACTGTCCAGTCGTCGGTTTCGAGGCGTTGCTTGCTGCTGAAGGAGTGCTTGAACACGAGACGTATTCCTACCACGGAAGCCGCGACTGAGCCCAGAATGAGTGTCATGACATTGAGCTGAACTGTTCTGTCTCGGACCGGGCTTCCGCAGGCCGTTTTCGTCAGGTTGTTGCTGACTGTGAAGCAGGATGTGTTAGCCATGACTTTTTTTCATGCTGCAGGCGGGCAGGCAGGCAGGCAAGGACTTCTTTCTCTGTTGTCGCATTGCCGCCGCCCACATCACATCACGTACAGAGTGCTTCTGGAAGAGAGCATGTTTCGAGCAGACAGTCTTCCGTGCCGTCGTGGGCATCAACCTCGCAGATGCACGTTGCGTTGAATAGCTGGCAAGTTGCCGTCAAGCACGCAGCCTGAGGTTAAAAATAAAATAAAAAGCCTGTCAACGGCGTCAACTGGTTGAAGTGGGCGAGCTGCTTGCCACTCACTGCGCAAGACGGCAGCGCTTTGAATGCTTGCGCTGCCGTATCCATTGACGGTGACGTTGATACAAACCATCCAAGGGTTTTTTTTTTTTTTTGTGAGAAACCAAGGAATTGATCTCGATTGGTTGAGATGGCTCAACACACGAGCATCGTGCAGAGCCAATCCAATCAGGCACAAAGACCCAGATGCTTGGCCGGCGGTTATCTGATGATGCCCTCGAGGTCGGGGCGCTGGGAGGATGGTGATATGATTTCGACTGAACCGAAAAGGGGATGTCGGCACCCCGCGTCTCTTATGAGGAGTAGCGCCCTAGCGATTGGCGAAATGCCGGCGAGACTGAGACATGATGAGCAGCTAATAACAAATGTGATAATGTGAATGGCCCGGCTAGGGCTCAGCGGGATCAAGACTTAGAACCGGCAGTTGGAGAACTAGACTTGGCGTCCTTTGGGGAGCAACGCCAACAGACGCCACACCACGGGTAACCTTGCACCTTGTTCTTCAACGACGGAGTCGTACGGAGTCGATGCTATGAGAAGTCGTCTTTTTTTCTCCTGTTTCTTTTTCATTCTTCGTTTTGGGGCCATGTCCGCTGTGGCCGTGGCCGTGGCTGTGGTTGTGGCGGTGTACATACAATATGACCCCTGTATGATTTTGCAGAGGTACAAGCCCCTCTTTATGCAGCTGGCAGGTTCCCCTGTGGTGGGAGAATGAAGACGGAAGGTGGGCCCCACCCCACCACATTATCCAATTTTTTTTTTTCGCTACAGGGAGCGGGGCGTCTTTTCTTTTCTTTTCTTTCCTTATAACGTTGTACAGTGCAAGCAAGTGACTTGAGAGCTTTATTATTATTAGTATCTTCATCAAAGTTTCAATCTCCATCTTTTGATCCTGCGTGTCTGTAGGTACTAGGTAGACGTGGTACGTGCCATTCCGCTCCGCTAGTCAAGGTTGCATCGGCTAAAAAGTCCACGCCAGGCCTCCCCGCGACGAATTGACGTGACGAGATGCTGCCATTTCACATTTCACATGGGCTCAACTCTACCCCCGGAGGCGCTTCATTTCCGCGTCGTACAGTGGCTCGGCGCTGACCGTCGCGCGGATCCTCCGGGCAAAATACTCCAACTCGACCTTGTCCCCCTGCTGCACTGCGCTCGGCAGATACGCGTACGCGATGGGCTTTCCGACCGTGAACCCAAACGCTGCGCTTGTCACGTACCCTGCCGGCCTCCCATCCACGAAGACCGGCTCCTTCCCCAGGACCATTGACTTCCCGTCGTCGACGACAAGACATCGCAGTCGGCGACCAGCTTTTCCGGGCCCCCTTTGGCGGCGAGGCTCTTGATGGCTGCTTGGCCGACGAAGGCGCCCTTCTTGTCCATCTTGACCGCGAAGTCAACGCCGGCCTCGTAGGGGTTGTGCTCCGTCGTCATGTCCGTGCCCCAGGACCGGAACCCCTTCTCCAGTCTCAGAGAGTTGAAGGCGCTGCGGCCGGCGGCGATGATTCCGTGCGCCCGGCCCGCCTCCCACAGCGCGTCCCACAGGCCAAGACCGTGTTCGGCGCTCGTGTAAATCTCCCAGCCGAGCTCTCCCACGTAGGACAGCCGCATGACGGTGACGGGTATGCCCGATATGCTGGCCTTCTTGACCCGGAAATAACGGAGGCCCTTGTCGGAAAAGTCGTCGGGCGTCACCTTGCCGATGACGTCCCGGGCAAGAGGTCCCCAGAGCCCGATGCAGCACGTTCCACCCGTCACGTCGCGAACCTCGACGGCCCTCTGAGGCGCATTCCTCGTCTGCACGCGCGCCTCTCGGGACAGATAGGCGAGATCGGCCGGGCCGTTCACGCCGACCTGGAACACGTCCTCGCCAAGCCGGGCCACCGTCACGTCACTTCGGATCCCCCTCGTCGTCGAGCAGGAGAGTGTATGTGACGGCCCCGGTTTCCTGGACACGTTGCCCGTCGTCACCCAGTCCAGCAGGCCGACGGCCCCGGCCCGCTCACCTCCAGCCGCCGGAGGGGAGTCATGTCGTACATGGCCACAGAGGTCCGCGTCTTCCACGCCTCTGCCGCCGCAATCTCGCTGTAGTACCTGCTCGACCAGCCATCCCGCTCGGCCGGCCGCCATTCGGGAGGCAGCTCGCCAAGCAGCTTCCTGTTCGCCTCGAACCAGTGGGGGCGCTCCCATGCCCCGGCCTCGAGGAAGAAGGCCCCGAGCTCCCTCTGGCGCAGGTAGAAGGGACTCAGCCGGAGGTTTCGCGGGGATTCGCGGGGCTGGAGCGGATGGAGAATATCGTAGACCTCGGCAAAGCTTTGCTGGCAGGTCTCGCTCACGTACTGGGGCGTGAGCTGGACCTGTTCGAACCGACCAAGCTCGCACTCAGCCAGGTCGATGGGTGATTTCCCGTCGTCAAAACCTCGGCCAGCGCCCGCGCCACACCCGCCGAATGAGTCACCCAGACAGCTTCCGCGACGTAGAGGCCGTCGACGGTGGGCGACTGCCCCACGAGCGGGCCGCCGTCCGGGGTGAATGAGAAGATGCCGTTGAACCCGTCCTCTATCTCACTGTCCCCGAGGGCCGGGAGAAGCTCCCGGCTCAGCTGCCACGCCGCCTCAAAGTCTGGACGTGTGAACTCGAGGCGGGACGGCATCTGGAGCTCCGTCACGTCCCTGGAGGTGGGGCCGAGCGCGGACGCCGCGATTGGCATCGGGCGGTGGCCGTAATATCCTATGCCGTATCGCTCCCCGTGCTCCCTGAAGTAGAGATCCCGGTCCTGATGACGAAGGATGGGCAGGTGCGCGCTCCTCGACGAGTAGTCGCGGCATCTATGCGCGGGCACCGCCGTCGTCTTGACATACTGGTGCGCCATCGGCAGCAGAGGGATGGCGAGACCGGCCATGGCCCCGACCTCGGCACCCCAGAATCCGGCGCAGGAGACGACGATGTCTGCCGGGATGGTGGCGGTCTCGGTCGTGACGCCAGTCACGGAGCCATCCGCCTGCTCTATCCCGGTGACCAGCGTGGATCCCTTATATCGCACTCCCGCGTCCCGGGTCCTCGCCATCAGAAGCTGAACTGCGCGGGCGGCATGCGCCAGGCCATCGCCGGGGATTTGGAGGCCTCCCAGGACGATGTCCGCGTTGAGAAGGGGATAGAGCTCAAGACACCTCTCCGCCGTCACCAGCCGAGCCTCGATCCCCACGATGATGCCAGGCCGTGTTTTCTCTTGAGCTCCTCCATCCTCGGGAGCGTGGTCGCGATCTCCAACCCACCCACCTGGTTGAAGCATGTCTCCCCGTCCTTCTCCAGACCGAGAAACTTCTCAACCGTGTACTTTGCAAACATGGTCATGGTCCTGGAGGTGTTTGTCTGGAACACGAGACCTGGGGCGTGCGAGGTCGATCCGCCCGGCATGTTCAGGGGACCCTGGTCGACCACCGTGATGTCGGTCCACCCGCGAGAGAGCAGCTCATCAGCAAGATTGGTACCAACTATGCCTGCGCCAATAATGACCACGCGCTGTTGTCTTGAAGTCATGGTCATGATGGCCCGTTTGAGTGGGAAAGAAAAAACCGTTTGTGTGTGAGACCAGATCCGTACTCGCCATACAACATATTCCTATTCTTTTATCAAAACTTGGGTTACGAATGAGTTTTGAACAAGTCCAGAATGGCGATCACGTGATCGGAAATCGTTCCCGCTTCCATTGCCGCCGGGGCGTGCTCCGTGCCATGGTGGCTTGGCGCTGGCCGTCAGCCGTCAGCAATCAAGATTGGGCCCCGTCGATAAAGACACGTCCTCGCGGACCGGGCAGCATCTCATCTCGTCCATCTTCAGGCTCGAGCAGTCTTTACTTCCTCCCAACGGGCGGCTGCTGTCCCGGCTCATGCACGGTGGCATGCCTTGCAGCACTAGCATGACCGGATTAGATTGTCCGACTCCCAACGGCACGGAGTACCTGCTTCTCATTTAGCGATACATCATTGCCGCTGGCTGCAAGAAGTGTCATGAGATTACCACTTTCGGGAGCCCACGTCATTTCAAGTGCTGCGAGGCCAGCCAGATAAGATGCATCCAGGGCCGAGACTCGGGAGCCCAAACCGACCGCAGGAATGAAGCAACCTGGAAGTAACAGTGGTGGGTGTGCACTGTACAAGTAGTAGGCGTGGCGTCTCAGCTTTCAGTGCGCAAAGGGATGTATTACATTATCTACCATTTGCCAAGTTACAGGTTCAACTACACGCCCCAAGTTTGATCACATATCAATTTTGGGGCTTCCCAAACATCATGAAGCTCGAAAAAAGAGAGAGAAAAAGTCCCACGCTGCCAAAATTTCCACTCCTACATGAGGTGGAAGATGCCGTCATTGACGTTTCCACCATCCCACCATGATCGATTCCTGTTCCTGTCAAAAGTAGAGCGAGTCTCGTGATACACCAGATCCACCATGTCATCGAACTGCGAGGTATCCGCGTATAACCACGGGGTGGTATTGAACGTCAGGCTGTCCGCCTGCTCGGCAGACAGCTCGTTGCCCGTGTGATGTTCTCGGAAGCCTGGCGAGGGATTAACGGTGCACTTGTACGAGAACGTGGGCGCATCTTGACCGCCGTCGGCAGTGTTGACGGTGATTTCGGGCGACGTGGCCACGATGATGTCGATTGTCGTGGTCTCGTCTTCATCCTCGCATGCCACCGTGGAAGCCAAAGAGGCACCCAGCAGTCCAGTATTCGCAAGTTGGCGAGAATCGGCGGTGCAATTGAATTGCAGGATATTCCACATCAGAGGTACGCTGAGGTAGATTCTGGACGGCATCCAGTCCTCCACGTCGTTTGTTTCGGACCCAGCGGCGATCCGGGTCATCTTGTCGAGATTTCGGTCCTACACATCGCACGGGGTCGTCAGCGCAATGAACAAGAGAAGATGCCGAGTGGGAAAAAAAGAAGAAGAAAATTTGCACAACGAACCAATGCCCTGCAGGCGGGCGAAAAGGGAATGAAGCCCTTGAGGAATTTTCGACACTTGGCAAAGTCTGCATTTGACTTGTGTTTTAGTTTCGAAGCAGCCGCGCAGCAATAGTAGAGATGCACAGTGGCGGCGATTGCGGCAATGTGTCCAAAGAACGGATCGGTCAGATGCACTTGTTTGTCGAGCACCATTTCCATCATGCGAACAATCCACGTGGCGTGAATGAGCGCCAGCTCGGAGGATCTTCTCCAGAACGTGTTGGGAATGGCCAAGTTGGGATTGTGCTGCGCCCCGATGATGTATAGGAACGGATGGTTCAGCACGGTGGGTATGGCGTGGTACGTGAACTGCTCCTTCAACCAAGCTGTCCAGTAGTCCCTGTTCATCCTCAAGTCCTCCACCTTGCGCTCGTAGAACTTGACCGAGTCGTAGCGATGACACATTGGGATGCTGTTCTCGGCCTCCATGAAGTCGGACAGGACAGTGGCATATGTGGAATCCCTCCGCCATGGTTCTCGGAAGATGCCGTGGGAGCAGTCCGAAACATACTTCCGGACGCGGCTCCACACCCAGCCGACCTGCACGCTCGTGTTCCATATGCCGGGCTCACTCGGTATCGTATGGCCAAGGTCGTCCAACGGAAGTGGGGAACTTTCGAATCATCCCCCTGCTGGGCTGACTCTGCCGTCGCCCCCGGTCGATGAGCATGATTGGCGCCAGATCTCGGTCGGAGTGCTCAGGATGCCGGTCTGGCGACCATGGTACTGGTCAAGAACCTGTAGACTCCAAAACACCCTCTTCTTGCGCTCGGCGGTGACATCGTCCATGGCGTAACCCGAATCCGAGTCCAGCATCGCGGATCGGCAAAGTTGGAGGGCCAGACCGAGGTGGAACTGGCCAAGATGAACGTTGCCGTCTGTACATGGTCAGGAATGGCAAGGGGGCGTGCAAAAAAAAAAAAAAAAAAAAAAAAAAAAAAAAGTGTGATTCGACGTGAAGAAAAAAAGACAACTTACCAATAAAGGACGAATAAGATAACAGACACAGGCTCTCAATCGTCGCCAGTCCGACGGTGCCGTTGGCAATGCGAGCCATGATCAAGCTTCTGGCGTTATCGCCGTACAGCTGCAGCTCCTCGGCTCTCCTGGAGAATCGCGACGTGACGGCCAAGATGCTGCATGCAAGTTCATCAGTAACTAGGCTGACATCGCCAACCTCTTGACGCTCAAAACACCATATCGGCTGTCGATGGCAGAACTCGAAATACAGACGAATCCCCAGGGCAATAGTGGGCGAGTCGGGGCGGCCATGCGGCGGCGTTTCGGTCTCGAACCCGAGGGATGACGGCTGGCCGCCGAAAGGAAAGCACCGCCGTGGCTCTCGATTGCCGGCGGGGTTACCGATAGAGATTTCTCAGAATGAAGGGCTGCTTCGTCTGATGATGGTTCTGGACGTGATATTTGACTCGGCCTTTTTTTTTTTTTCCTTCTCAAAACCTGGTCAGAAGGTATAAACTTGGCATCATGATGGACGTGGGCGTTTGTCGGTACAACCTCCCGGTCAAGAGGAGATCCAGCTTCTCTTCGAGATGCGCCAAT
Source organism: Epichloe glyceriae (assembly GCA_023658535.1). Classification (NCBI taxonomy): domain Eukaryota; kingdom Fungi; phylum Ascomycota; class Sordariomycetes; order Hypocreales; family Clavicipitaceae; genus Epichloe; species Epichloe glyceriae. Next base: position 3,355,849 of record CP098295.1, on the reverse strand, counting down.
CTCTCCTCCTTTGTTTTCAAAGTTAGTCCTCGGGTCGAGGTTGGGGCAAATGAGAGGCTGGATGGAATCAGAACCACGTACAGATCGGCCACTCCTTGCTGATTTGGCTGTCGGCGGATAAGAACACGGCTGCCTCAATCGCACGCAGCTTGAACAAGACGGTTTTTCAGCGGGACAGCGCGTCTTCTTTCTCCTACCAGAGGGAAAAGGGGTTAGGGGTCAGGGGTACTAGGAACTTGAGACGGGGACAGGGACAGAGTGAAGGACGGACCTGCAGGTGAAGCAGGCATGATGTGATCGTCTTCGTCCACGGGAAGCAGTGCCAGGTGTCTCGTCGGGTGGAGTCATGGCGGCGGGTGGCAGAATGATTTACATGCTCAATGAAGAACAAACACGCACCGACCGACCGACGCTGCGCGCAATGGAAAGAAGGCTGGCGAGGAGATGATGATATCTTTGTGTCCTGTGCCTCATCGCCACATTTATCATTTATCAAGGGGGCGGATTGGGATTGCATGGATGGCTTCTTTCCGAGTGCGGGGGATGGATATGCCTGTAATCACCATTTCGGTTGGCGCACTTGGCCGATAAAGGCCGATAAAGGAGAACGCCACCAGCCCCCAATCGGACCCAATCGGGGCGGGGGTGGGAGGCGTGTGCGCACTTACAAGCTGCATGCAAATCTTGCCTTGGGGTCGTATCTGGTATCTGGTTTTATCTTTTTCGAGCCCGGGCCCATCGCCAGCCAAGTCGGGCGGCCATTTCACGTGGCACATGGAATGATTGCCGCTTTTCAGATAGTGACGCACGAACTGGGCAGATACGGGCGTTGCAAGCCAAGGGACAAGGAACAAATTGTTTGATTCGAATCATTGTCGAGTGGGAAATAAGTGGGAAAGTCGCCATTCATTCATTCATTCATTCATTTATTCACCGCTACACCTACACCTCAACCGCGACCCGGTTGACCTTGCCACAGTCCACCGCAGAGCAGAACTTCATGTCCTTCTCAGCCGCCACGGCACTCTTCGGCAACCTCTGCCGGGCCGGCCAGATCTCTTCACCGACCCTTGTCTCGAGCTCGCGATGCTCCGCCAATGAATCGCGGACCAACTTCTGGAAATACAGCGGCCCCTTCTCCATCTTTGGATGCATCTCGCCGTTGACAAACACACCAGTGTTGATGTTTTTCTGCGCACTCGCACAGAGGACCTTGTCTTCGGACATGATCCTCTTGTAAATGTCGCTGATGAGGTTGAAGTCTTCATCAGTAGAGTTCTTGTTCCTGTATACCTCGTACTTCATGATTGCTCTTCCCGGGCCAAGAGGCACAAATCTTTGCATGAAGAAGAAATGCGGCCTGAAGCCAATGTCAGCATTGAATGAGAATGAGAATGAGAATGAATCGGCACCAAGGTCACTCACGAGACGTTCATGGAGGCATTCGGGAAAAAGTACGTGCTGGCGACGTTCAGGCCCCTTGCGATTTGTTCTGGCTTCGGATTCCCGAAATGTTGGATGTGGCAGCCCTTGGTCTCGACAAAGTAGGAGTTCAGGTCCGCGATGGTGGGAATGTCGGGATGAGTCGTTTTGCAGTGGTAGCATTCGTTGTAGTTGTCTGCCAGGATTTTCCAATTGTAGTCGCCCTCCATTTCCCACGTGTGGTCGAAGCGGTAGTCGTCGAAGTTGTAGTTTTGGAACCTGGGCTGCTCATCGACACCCTCGAAATCGTCTTGCCATGCAATCTCGGGCTGCTCGCCTGCGTCCATGTTGACCCAGATGAACCCGTTCCTGTCCACGTGCACGTGGAGGGGGAAGAGTCCATTCTTGGACTTGTCGAAATCCTCCATGTCTTGGTAGCCGGGAGCCTTGGCCAACTTGCCGTTCAGCCCGTAGGACCAGCCGTGGTACTTGCAGGCCAAGACGCTGTTGTGGCCGGTATCTTTCGTCACGATTGGAAACGCTCGATGTCTGCAGACGTTGTGGAAAGCGTTGATGTTGTCTTGGCGGTCTTTGGTGACAGTAAACTGATACCCGGCCACGTCATATCGTAGCCAGTCTCCTTGGTTCGGGAGCCGAGCTTTGTGGGTGGTGAGAAGCCATTTCTTGGAGAAGATTGCTCGTCTTTCGAGTTCGTAAAGCTCCTGTGAAGTGTACCAACTGGCGGGCAGGGCTCGGATCGGGGTTTCGCCCTGTTCAAGTTCATCCACGGTTGAGTCACCCCCAAAACCAAAATATCCTTTGAGAAATGATGGAGCCATGGTGACTTTGTGAGATCTTTGTCAACCTATGATTGATAATTGATGATGGTATAATACTGTCTTTCTACTGTCTTTCTTGTAAGAGCGTGGAATCTCATGGATGGCAAACCACGGCGTGCAGGCTGGTACATATAAGAGCCAACGCCAAGTGTCATCATAACCATAAAAGTACGTGCCCTATTCTCAATAATGAATTGCTTTTCCGATGTCCGAACCGTACATTCTCAACTTTGAACTTACACACCATCTTTGCCGACGGGATGAACGAGGCCGGAAGCGTCCACGTGATCGGCATCCGAGGCCGGCGGGCCATGTGGGCGGCCACGTGACCGGGTGGGCAGGTGTCCCACATGACTTGAATGAAACCAATGTTCCTCAATGGATTTGGCAATTGTCGTGGTTCGGGGTTACTGTACTCCGTTCCGTCACCCGTCGTGCAGTGCCTTGCCGTTGGTGTGTGTCGTCACCTGTCGTGTCGAGATGGAGAAGGAGAAGGAGAAGAATGGAATATGGGATGGGATGATGGGATGCGACTCTCAAAATGTGCAGCTGCCAGCCGCCTGCCAGCCGCCTGCCAGCCGCCACTGCAGCCTTCTCCACAGTTGGGCGCCCGACGACTGCGTATCTGCGTCTGCGTCTGCGTCTGCGTCTGCGTCTGTGTCTCCGACGAATGTTCCATGGTGCATGCATGGCGCCATGGTTCACGACTCGCAGCTTCCGAGGTCTTGCGACCGCTGCCACTCTCTCAAAGAGCGCTGCCGGCGTGCCACGAGCGCAAGCGCCTGCGATCGATGCCTGCGCCTTCGCCTGGCTTGCGCGTCGAACCGGCCCTTCAAGAGGCCAGGTCGCCGTCCGCAGCCGTACTACCCATCATCATCATCATCACCATCATCACCCTGCAGCTGCCACACCGGAGCCAACACCACCACCACCAACACCAACAACAACAACAACAACAACAACAACAACATGCATCCAGGTCGCAGCCTTCGGACATTCTTACCCTGTTCAGTGTGCCGGACAGGCTGTCCCAGGAGGAGGCTTGGCTTGTCCATCGCGCCATGGCCGACAACACCTTCATCGAGCAGTTTCTGGTCGGGCCAAGCTTTGCAAGGCACATCGCGAGACCATCCTGAGCCAGCTGAGCACGTCGCCGGCGCTTGTGCAAGACGCCTACATGGCATGTGTACTTTCCGTGCCCCATCCCGCCGAGGATGCGGAAGGCACCAACACGGAGCAGCGCATCACCACGAGCTTCAGGCGAGCCTCCTCGGCCCTGGCCAAGCTGAGGTCCCTCCAGATCGACCACGCTCGGGACATCTCATCGTGCCTGGCGCTCGGAGGCTCCATCCTGGCATTTGTTCTGCGCTTCGGTGGCAAGGACTCCTTGGCCATCTGCGCCCAGGTCCTGGGTCTGATCAAACCTGCCTACGACTCCCAGCTGGACCGGATTCAGATTCCCCAGGCCGACCTAGGTTTCCTCACGTGCCTCATCATGTGCGAGACGACGGAATGTCTGTTGCAAACCGAGGTGCCCACACTGCGATATCGCCCCCATCTGCCGGGTCACCGGGCTTCGTGGATCGCTACATCGGGCTCTGCGGGACGCTTCTCCCGCACCTGTACGACCTCTGTGAACGTGGCCACCGGCTTCTCCATGGCTTGGATGCCGGGCGAGAACAGCTTGATCGACTGGAGCACGTTCTGGATGCCTGGCGGCCGACGGTGCCGGCGGGGTTCGCCGACAACTATACCTCGCCCGAGATCACAAACATGCTTTGCCAGGCACATGTCATGCAGCAGGCCGCCATGCTCATACTCCACAGGCTGCGGTTTCCCTTTGGGACCGAGCAGATTGCCGCATTGGCCATGGCAAACAACATTTTCAGATTGCTCGACACGGCGAAATCAGTCTCTGGCAGGGCCATCAGGTGCATTGATTTCGCCCTGATGGTGGCTTGTCTGGAGATAGCCTGCGAGAAGCAGAGGAGCATCCATCTAAGGGCTGTATCCTCGATAGCCGTATACTCGCCCAGATTTATTCAACGATCTGAAGCATTTCTGACGGCGATTTGGGAGGCTCGGAATTCCAGCACTCGGCCTATTTTCTGGTATCACCTTGGAAGCATTGCGAAGCACATCCGCTCAGCCGAGGTTCCAGGGGTATAGAATGTTGTTTCACCATCATCTTCATCGGTCTATCTAGTTGTGCAGAATTGACAATACTTGCAAGTACATGACGAGGCTGCTTGTGCCAGGTGCTGCTGACCACAAAAGAAGAATAAAAATAAAAAGGCCAGGACTTTTTGGAACCGCGCGGCCAGCAAGCAGATTCGGACCATTGACAACGACAAGGCTCACATGATGGGTTTTGAGGGCGCCACGCTGCAAATAGCAGCAGGTTGCACCGTTGATCTAGTCTGACTTGTTCACACGAAACGCTCCGCCAGACCAGAGAAAGTCTGACGGAGAATGCCTCAGCGGCCTTTCTACAGCCGTCATGTTCGAACTGGATCTGGCCAGCAGCTCCCTCATTTCCATGCTTGGCCAGTCGGGGTTCATAGACGAGTCTGGTCGCTCGCGATCCCAGGCCCATTTCTCGGCCAGTGGCGCCGCCAGGGAACCCTCCAGCATTTGCACCACGTACTTGCCGATGACTGGGAAGAACTTGAACCCATGGAAGGAACCGCAAGTGGCGATGTAAAGGCCCTTGGAGGCGGCATGCGGTGAAATGATGAAATCAGAGCTTGTTGTGAAAGCATCCCTGTATTTGTTTTTTTTTAAAAAAAAAAATTTGCGCGTCAGAATTTGTCCGAGTCCTATAAAAAAAAATAAAAATAAAAACTGTGGGCAGTGGGCACGTACCAGCAAATTCGATGTTTCTCAAATTTCCACGTCGAAGCCTCAGGTCCGTAGAAAACGCTACTCACGCTCAGGATGTCCTCTTTCAGCTTCTCAGATATCTCCCACTGAGCATAGTCGGCCTCGGCAGGAGGCGTGGAGATGTAACGGCCCGGGACAACCTCGTTTGTGTTTCTGAAGATCTTTTGGCCCCACCACTTGAGCTCGCCATCTTTGGTTGGCGGCAAGCTGCCAACAAAGGGGCTAGTGAAAAAGAAGGAGAAAAAAAAAAAGGGAATGATGATTAGCTCGTCGTGTACGAAGAATTGGGAAATCGGGAACTGGGCCACCCACACCTTTTTGGGCCGTGTATCCCTGGATCCCAACCGGCATGTCAGCGAATCTTGCGAGAGCTTCGTCGTCGAGTTTCGCCATGCCGGTCGTGATGCCACCGGCGAGAATCCTGGACTCGGCCCGGAGGTCGCTCATCCCGCTGTGGGCGGCGCTCAGCTCGAGCAGCTTCGGTGTGAAGGCGCCGGTACACAGAATGACGCGAGAGCCGTGCAGCTCCCCTGCCGCGGTCCGGACGCCGACGCAGGCGCCGTCTCGGTCGAAGCGCAGCGTCGCCACCTCGTCGGCGACGTACCTCACCCCGAGCTCCATGGCCACGCGCGTAATCGCCCGCAGGCAATCGCCCGCGGCGACCCAGCCGCTCGTCCTGTTCACCAAGACCTGCTCGACGTGCGTGTAGTCGGACGCGCTGAAGAGACCCCGAACATGTTCCTGGCCTGCTCCACCGGCCAGACAGCCATGCCGTGTCCCCTCCCCAGCCTCTCCAAGTTGCTGATGCAGTCCCGCGCGTAGTCGCGACCGCACATCCAGTACAGCCCTGTTTGGTGGAAAAAGGGCTTCCAGAGCGCGTCCGAGGTGAACATGTCCTGCGCCTCGAGGGCCAGCTCGCAGTACAGGGGTCGTCGTAGTCGGCTCGCATCACCTTGTTCCAGTCCCAGGATGCGGCCACCCGGCTGTCGGCGTCGAATGCATCGCGGTCAACCACCGTGACCGACGCGTCGGGGCGGCTGCGGATGAGGTGGTAGGCAGTGGAGATGCCGAATATGCCCGCGCCGACAATGAGGTAGGATTCATGAGCGGCCGTGGCCATTGTTGGTGGTGATATTCAGCTTTCGATGCAGGATTGACTGGCCACCAACAACCCGAATGGCTAGTACATACATGGTAAGTATGCTGCTGGTCGTGGGGACGGGTGCCTTATGTTCCATTCCATGCCTCCTCCCCTCTGGTCTCTGGTCACTTCACCCAACCCGCCCGGTGCCAATGCCGCTATGCCGATATCGCGGCGAAACACGAGTTTTGGTCGCCCCCACACCCCTCGCGCGTCGGGGGACCCGGCATCTGTCACCGATGTCCGCTCACGTGAGTATTTGCGAGGCAGCTCTGGCGGGAGGAGGCGCATTGGCGGCTTCCAGATGGCCCCATCGAAATCAATCGAGCCGAGAAGTCCGGATCGGCCGACCAGCCCGGCCCGGCCCGCGTTGCCCGAAGGACCCATACAACACGCACGGCTTACAGCCTACAGGCACTCAGTTGGCTTTTAGCACTCAAGGCAAGGAGGCTGCCATGAAATCAAGCAGTCCAAACATCATCTCTCACAACAGACTTTGCTTCGGGAGGAACAGATTTTTCATGGTTGCTTCACCATGGAACTAGATATGCAGCGCAATGTGTCACTTGTCATTCGCTCAAGCCCACATCCACAAAGGCAAAGGCAGTCGGTCAGTCCATGTTGGGCGGTCCGGTCACACTGGAGGCGGTACATCAGAGGGCCTCAACCAAAACGGATCCATCACCTCGGTCATGATGGCACCATCAAAGATCTGCCATGAATAATCCAGGTTCATGTTGGATTCTAACGACTGAATCGATGCCGGCATTTCGGCCGAGGCGCTCGGATGGTGAAGCTTCTGCAGGTTCTGTTGCAATATGCCTGCCAGCTCGGACCTCAAGTGCGGCCCAGGCTCGTTGGTCTCTTGCAGCATTTCCAGGTGCACGCGGATATTTCGAACATCTGCAAAGAAAAAAAGGTTAGCCCCCTCCCCCCTTTCCAACGATTTTTTTCATGCCAAGGTAGATAGATGAGGGAACTGACCATCCGCTTCTTCCACACCAGCCTCTATACCATTGATCACGATCAGAGCAGCCCACGATATGATGACCAGGTCCCAGTTGGACCAGATGGACTTGTCGTTGAAGTGAAGTTTCAGCGTCGCCCGCGCAGAAAGCAGCAACTCGTGCTGCTCATTCATGGAGATGCTGTCGGAGCGCAGGCTGCATCCCTTGGCAGGGTGATAGATGGACAGAACCACCAATCGGTGGAGGACGTACTGACGGAACACGGTCTTCCGCTGCTGGTCCAGGTCGCTGCCGGACTTGGTGAACTCGACCAGCCAGTCGTCGAGATTCCTGGCCCAGTCGCGGATAACGGCGGCGTCCACGGGGCTGAAGGAGTCGGGTGATATGGCAGTGTCGGGCGCGTTGCCGGAGAAGCAGGACCATATCGCCGGCAGCCCGCGGCCGGAGAAGTGGGTGAGGCCTGTATGCATCATGCGGGACAGGCGATACAGCTGATCCTTGAGGGGGACCTGCAGAACCCCGAGGGGTGGTTCGATGGGCACGGCGGGGGACGACAGGTGAAGGGAGGCATGCTCCAGATCCACGATCTGCACGCCGCTGAACAACCTTCGCCAGTCGCAGTATGCTTCATCTATCTGCGGCGGGCAATGCTCCAGCACGAGCCTGTACGCCATGGATATCCAGATGCCCGTCTCGTATATGTTGCCCTCGTTCAGGAGACCGGCGAGCACGAGCCCCAGCACCGTCTGGAAGGCGTACTTCTCGGACTCATCCGACGTGGCGAGCGGCGAGCTGATCTCACTCCTGGAACACTCAGCTGCGCGATTGCGCAGCACATGATGGTGAAGTAACCGCGGGCCAGGATGGCGTACTCGGCATCTCCGCGCACGCTTGAGCAGTAGAGCATGGCGGCCAGGAGCACGGGCCCGGGCGACGAGAACCTCTGCGCCGTGGGGAAGAAGTGCAGCCCCGGCATCTTGTCATGGAACCTGTCATGCTCGGATTAATTAGGATGGCAACGAAAACGAGGCGAGGCGAGGCGAAACGAAACACGAAACGAAACGAAACGCATGGGAGGACGAATGACCGCACGTCTTCCACAGGTGCCTGATGGTGCTCCTCTTCCACAATGCCGCATCTGGTGAGCCAGGAAAGCATCGCTCCAGAACCGCCGAGACCTCCCAGAGCTTGTCCAGGGGCTCGTCGTCATGCCACGGTTCCACGGCGTCCTCCCGCTTCGCCTCTTGGCCAAGGTAGCTGGGGGTGCCGTCGTTGGACCCGAGGTTCAACCCGAGGTGGTCCTCGATGGCCTTGACCCTCAGCAATATGTCCCTGGTGACGTCGGGCGACTGATAGCCCGAGAGCGGAAGCGAAGCCGGGACCATCAGGGCCGAGGCATTGGCGCGGGGACGAAAATGCACGGCAGTCCGGCTCGTTGGCAGCGTCGGCATGTATCACCCGTGTCGATCCTGCACTTCATTTTCTGCCTCCGGCAATTGACTGGGGAGGAGAGGAGGGCAGGGCATTTAGTTCTTGGTTCTACGGCCGACGGCCGACGTGGAAATTGGGGGCTCGCGCTCGAGTCGCGCTCGAGGTCAACTCACTGCAGGCCTTGCGAGCCTTGGGCTCGGCTGAATCCTCTTCCATGTCAGAGATGGACGCACGACTGGTGTGGACCGAGGGCGATGAAATGTACAGACTAAATGATAATGATGATGGACGATGAGGAGTCCAAGTGGATCTGCCCGTGTGCACGTACTTGTGCGCCTATTATTGCCATTGATGATGCGGGGCAGCCACGTGAGAGAGAGAGAAGAGATTGTCTGTTTCTGGGCAACTCATTCTGGGCAACTCATAGTCTTTCCTTGGTGTCCAAGAAGAACAAGTTTCTCCTGTCCTCCGCAACCAGCACACGCCCGAATCGTCCAATGTGCTCACCCGATTTGCTGGCCAGCCGCTCGAGGGTCTGGCCATCTCCGTGGTTGGCCAGGAACCGCTGGCCGCTGCCCCGAATGCGGCCGACGATGAGGCCCGTGGCGGGCGTCCCATCTCGGTGAAACTCGACGGTATATGTCTGTCGCATCTTGAGTCACCAACAGGACAGGAAAAAAAGGATCATGACGATGCGACAATGTCGTCCATACCTCTATGGCTGCAGCGCCTTGTGCAGAGTCAATGAATTGCGGGCTGTATTCATCCACGATCGGGGGCAGGGGATTGCTCTCGGGATAATCGCGCCCATCACCTCTGGGTCTTGCCGATAAACAGATGGCGTGTTGGTGTGTGAGCACGCCCCCGTTGGCAAGAATCAGACCGGTGCGATATGTTTTGGCACGTAGTGCTCGGGTCATGGCCGTGATTGCCTGTGTTGTCGCCTTGTTCAGTTGCCCGCCTTCTCTCTCTCGCGAGCCGCCCAACTTGCGGAACAGCCATGACTCACATGCATGGAATAGTTATTCCCAGCACCGCCAAAGGACGTCAGGCCGCCGAGTAGAGTAATCGGCTTTTTCCATGACGTGGTCGACAGACCTACGTGGTCGCACGCTAGCTTGGGGACGATGGGGAAGCATCTGCGTTGCATTTAGCGAGCCGAGAGTGATTTGCGAAGAAGAAAGAAGAAGAAAGAAGAAGAAAAGAAAGTAAAGGAAAACCCACGAGTAAAAGTCATAGCAGTCGATATCGAAGGCGGAGAGACCGGAAACGCCCAATGCGGCATCAATGGATTTACCAATCGCCTCGCTTTGATGGAGGTGACGTCTTTTCCAAACTGTCATTACTGTCTGTCAGTGCCTGCCAGGTCGAGAAATGGAAATGCCCGACATGAGCCCATCATCATCCATCTCCCTACTGACATTCGTCTTTTTCGTGCGTCCCAGCACCTCCCAGGACGTGTATCCATTTGTCCTTGGAGATGCCGAGCTCTTCAGCATTCTCGGCCGAGGTGAGAATACACGCCGCAGACAGGTTCACACCGTTGAACGCATTCATGAGCAAGGGATCTGGCCTGACGTTAGCACCGGCTCGTTCACCCCAAGACTCAAACCAAACAAGGCAAGTTGGGAGGTTGATGCAGAACTCACAGGGATCGCAAATCATTCGATTCTTGCCAGACGGCACGCTGATCTGTTCCGCCGTCTTGGCGGGCTGCCCGTAGTTCCAGGAGTACTCGTTTTCCGACCCGATTCGATCAAAGGCAGCATACATTGTCGCCGACTCCATGTCGTTCTGCCCCGCGGATTGTCCTCGATGGGCGCGACGACTATTCTCGTACAGCGGGTAGACATGTATGGGAAGGCCCATGGAGTGCAATGTGCCGGGGCCTTTTTTTTTTTTTTTCCCCATCTCGGACGGTCAGACCGTCTTGTCAGAATTCAGGCACAAGTGCTGACTTACCCTCGTTCAGAATGGAAAGATGCAGCGACGCCCGCTGTTTTCCATCAGCATCTGGCTCCGGCCATCCTGGCGGGGAATCTGTCCGCTTTTATGGCACGACGCCACTAGGTAGAAGCGCATAGCGAATTAATATCCATTTCTGTGCTCTTGTGTGTGTGTTTTTGTGTGTGTTTTCTTCTTGTGTCTGACGAGGCCGCGAAAAAAACCCCCAAAAAAAAAAAAAAAGTCTTACGCGATGCCAGGGCTTCTCCGCCCGTTATGACGGTCACTGCACTCCTTCGCGCCGCGATATCTCTCGCCGCTTCGTCGCATTGCAATGCCGGTTGGTTGCCGCCATGCTCGCCAACCACCTGTTGGGATAGACGCAGCCCCAATCGCTCGGATATGACGGCCGGAAGATCATTGTATGCCCAGGTCCATGTCGGAACAATCCTGAGACTGTCGACTTGGGACACCAGGGCTTCTTGCGATTGCTTGCCCAGGCCGGTGTCTTCAATAGCACATTGAATGGCCTTGACCATGAGTTGGGCCGGCTCCAATGCATCCTCGACGTGGAAGGACTTGTTACGAACATCGCCGACTCCAACGATGATGGGAACAGCAGAATGAGCGAGCATCGTGACTTTTGATGGGGAAAAAAAAAAAAAAAAAAAGGTGAGTTGTTCAGCGTGGGATGAAATCCATTCGTCGTGTAGCTTTGTGACCGCTGGGGAAGAAGAGAGGAAGATGATGTATTCAGCTACTACGGATAGGGATGGGCCGACAAGGCAATGAGTTGATTACCGAACTCCGCTCAGCCCTTCCCCGCCCGAGTTGTCCATTAACCGAGGCACAGACGTGTCACTAGACGTTGTCACTTGAACTTTATTATTCAGCTAATTCTTCCTTGCCTTCTTGTCCTCACATGGAACATCTAGGAACATCCACACACTGCAGCTGCTCGATATGGCCCAGGAATTCGCGACACAGCCTCCGAAGCTGTCTGTCTATGAGCTCAGCTTCCCTCGCCGTACGTGGTACAGGTCACCATCAACCGAGAGTCACACATGAACGCGATTCCCGTGGCGGGGCACTGGGAAGGTGAGAGACTGTGGGAGTGGTTCGATGAGGAACCTTGCCTCCGAATCGCCATTGTAACAGGCAAAGGGAAAAGGGCGTTTTGCTGTGGCGCCGATCTCAAGGAACAAGCGCAGAGAAACCAATCATCTGAGAAGCCAGAGGCCTTCCTTTTCCCCGCAGGAGGCTTCATGGGCCTCACGCGACGCGTGGGGAAGAAGCCGGTCATTGCTGCTGTGAACGGATTCGCCCTGGGCGGTGGGTTCGAAGTTGCCCTCAATTGGTACGTTGGCCGAGTACATAAATCACAGGCGTGCCATGTCCATTGGTTTCCCTTTTCGCATATTCCAGGACCTGAACTGATCTGATCTTTCCTACGACCCAGTGACATGGTTGTCGCATCTCCCTCGGCAACCTTTGGTTTGCCAGAGGTGAAGCGAGGACTCTGGGCAGCGGCAGGCGGCATACCTCGGGTAGTGAGAACGTTCGGGATGCAAATGGCGTCTGAGATTGTGCTGGCCGGGAAAGTGCTTCTCGCGAGTGAGGCCAGCAGTCTTGGATTCTGCCGAATTTCGGCGTCTCCAGAGACTGTGGTCCAGGAAGCCGTCGCCTTGGCAAATCACGTTGCAAGCATGTCGCCAGACGCCATCATAGTTAGCCGTGCTGGGCTGCGAGAGGCGTGGGAGACTGCCAGTGTTGAGCGAGCGGCACAGCTTGTGCACGATCGCTATGCCAAGCGTCTTTTGGAGGGGGAGAACCTGCGAATTGGGCTGACGGCGTTTGTCACCAAAACAGATCCCGAGTTTGTACCTTCAAAGCTATAGCTCCGGGCCCATGGCATCCTTCCATAGCTTCCTTCTCCCGCGCAAGCCCCGATGCCCTTTCGTTCCTCGGGCTTCAGCGCACGTGGCGGGTGAATGAGGACCTAGAATCAAGCCATCCGTCGTCAACGTCGTCAGTTTTCTCGACGCTCTGGACATGAAAACGAGGTCAGTGTGCATGGCTCGAGATCAATCGACGCCGTAGTTGAGAATCTTTGAATAGCGAGCGTCGGGTGAGCTCTTTCATTCTGTGCTCGGACGAATTACTTTGTTTGAGTGCAGTTGGTAATGGAAACGTTCAGCGCCAGTTCACTCTTCACGCTTTGTGCCGTCCCCGGGTGTTCTGCTTTGTCGGAGTTGTTGAGGATATCGCAGCCTCACATGGCAGCCTCAAATCTGAGGCATCGCCCTCGTCATCCCCTCTTCGTTTGTTGATGCAGATTCACGCATCTCGTTTGTTATCGCGTTTCATCGTAGGCTTCGTTTGAAGACCTAGGTTCACTTGTCTGATAGACCTTCTGTTGAATAGCTTGCCTTTTCCCTCTGTTAGATTTCCTAGATGGTAAATCTTCATGTGCTCTCCTTTCCATTCTTTGCATCATTCGTAGTCATGCTGGGGGTCACTGAAGACAGGACGCGCTGCTGGTAGGATTGCGTGTCTTTGTAGATTCAGCCAGGTCGACTTGTTGGCACTAGATTTTTGCAGTGCATCTGGGGGTGTCGCGGAGACATAGAGAAGAACTGCGTTTGGGGTGGTGGATTGCCAGGTCTCCGTAGTCGCAGAGGGGTGGCTGGATGAGCGTTGATAATAACGGCTTTATCGCACAGGCTTTCGGCGGGGATGGATAAACCGGGATGAACTGGGAAAAGATTAGCATAGCATTGTACGAGTATGTACGTAAACACGCGACAACGTTTTTTTTTTTTTTTTCGAATACGCAGCAGCAACTAGGCCCAAAACGGAAGAGGTGCCGCCCCCGCCAAATTGCATCTCGGGCGGGGAAACGTGGACGACTTGATTGAGGGTGCATGTATATTGTGCTATGTATATATACATGTATAAAGAAAAAGAATTCGTTTGTCCTCTGCAATTGCCATCGAACGCGTGTGACTGATTTACTGCTTCTGGTAAGGGTTGTTGTTGTTGCCAATCAGATTGGGCGACCCGCGCGTGTCGCCGGCAACTTTGTCCTTGGTGGCGGTTGACAGAAGATGGCTGGTCACGCCGTCAACGCCGGCAGCGCCGTCCACAGAGATGGCGTAAAGAGCGAGGCCGACGACATGAGGAGTCGCCATGGAGGTGCCTGAGATGGTCTTCTCCGACGAGTCCCCGTGTTCCAGGCAGAGGTGATGTTTGATCCAGGGGCGCAGATGTCCACGACGGAGCCAAAGTTGCTGTACGAGGCCAGGGTCCAGTCGCGATTGACGGCGGCGACAGTGATGGCGCTCGGGGCCGACGCGGGAGACACGTTGGAGGCATCCTGGGCCTCGTTGCCGGCGGCGATGACGGACAGGACGCCCGAGGCCGAGGCCCTCTCGACGGCCGTGTTGAAGGCGGCCGACTTGGGACCGCCGAGGGACATGTTGATGGCGGCCCTCTTGGTGCGGCCCTTTCGGACGATGTCGTTGACGGCCCAGTTGTATCCGGCCAGGATGACGGACGTGCTGGACGATCTGCTGTTGAAGATCTTGACGGCGAGCAGCTTGGCCTTCTTGGCCACTCCGTACGTCTTGCCGCCGATGGTGCCGGCGACGTGGGTCCCGTGGCCGACGTTGTCCGTCCTCGTCAGATAGGCGCTCCAGGCGTGAGATGCGCGGCCCTCGAACTCCTCGTGCGTGGTCCGGATGCCCGTGTCGACGACATAGGCGTACGTGTCTTTCCCGGCAGACTCCTGGTAGCCGTACTCTGTGGCATAAGGGGCCCGGTGAGAGACGCTTCCTAGTCCCCATGTCGCATTGTGCTGTTGGATGAAGTTGCTGCCCCCGCCGCTGGAGGGTGGCGGCTCCTTGTCGTCGTCTCTTGCTTCGAGCTGCTGGTCATCGGTGATCCAGTCGAGAGTCCAGATCCTGTCTTGCTCAACAGCCTCGACCTGGTCATCACATCATGTCAGCATGTCTTATCATGAATTTGGGGGGGTCTCAACTAACGTCAGGATGACCTTTGATCTGGGCCAGAGCCGCCTCACTGAAACTACCGGCGTAGCCCATGAAGCCGTAGATTCCGTCGAACATGGTCTCCACTCCCTTGATGGCCTCGTCGCCAGATGCTCTCGCGTGAACCCCGTTGACCCATCTCAAATGGCTCTCGAGCACTGCTGGCTTGGAGCCGGGCTTCAGCGTGACGATGAACTTGCCAGGAACCACCTGGCCACCCTGTGCTGCTTGGATCTTGGCGTTTCCGGCATCGGGCCCAGTCGGTGCCGCGACGGCCTGCGAAGCCAGCGCCGCCGCCGTGAGAACAAGGTTCTTGACGTTCAACATTTCGGTTGCTCAACTGCTGGGCGTGGGGGCGGTGCTCTTGATTTGATGATGCGAAGGAAGCTGAGGCTGAGGTTGATGCAGAAAACTTCCGAGCCAACAACATGTCCAGGCATATACGGCCCTTAAGTACTTTTTTTTTTTTTTTTTTTTTTTCCAAACAAGATCAAGATGTGAGATCGGGCCGCTGCTCCCAAAGCGTAGATTTGGCTTGAAGCGTTTCCTGTGTTACCCCAACCAACCCCCGTCTGGGAGAAGAATAGCGACAAATGCACAGACTGGATCCGACCAGAAGGGAATGTGTTGTGCATCTGCCGCGCGCTACAATCTGACCTGTGCTCTCGACTTGTTCGAGTCTGACCAACCCATCCCATCCCATTCCCATCGGGTGGGTGGGCAAGGCGGCAATCTCATCCATCACGATGTATCTGCAACAAGGTTTCCATATCCTCCTCGGCACCACATTAGGAAAGTGTTGCCGGACAATTCTGCCACCAAGAGGCTCTCATGGTGCATCGTCGCGAACTCGACCGCCACGGTTGTGCTCGCTCAGTCTCGACTTGGTGAGCCCGAGCTCTTTGTGATCTTTGTGACAAAAAGCCACCAAGCTGGCTCCACATCTAGCGTCCGTTGCAGATCCCTTTCCGCGAATTCGAGAAAAACCCCCGGTCTCCAGAGTCCGTCCACACCGGGGTCGCACTCCGCTCGGACTCGGGGAGGGGACAGTGGGGGACAGTGGGGGACAGTGGGGGACAGTGGTATACCACGTATACCACACCGAGCGGCCTGCACTTTGTTAGCGCACGCGAGGACAATAGATTGTACGAGGTCGAACAGATACGGAGCAGAGGAGACCCCACCCAGCTTTGCACTAGAACGGGCCTCTGCTTAGGGGTTTCATGGCCAAGAAGTCCAAGACCATTGGCTCGGCCGCGACCGTGATTGGAAAGGGAAAAACCTAAAAAAAAAAACCTTGCGGTCGAGCCCCGCACAATAAATATCACTGACCTCTCGCAACACGAACTTCAATCATGTTGGCGGCGGGGCGGCCTAAAAACTTAAAATCTTGAAAGCGCGGGTCACGACGCACTGAGAAATGTGAAATGTGACGGCTTCTTGCCATTGGCACACGATACGCAGCATACGGTCGAGGAAGAGAAAAAAAGTAAATACAACCGAAAAGAACGTGCCCCATCCATGTGCCCTGCTGCAGCCTTCATAACGTCGTCGTCGTTTCCTCATGCATATGTGATGCCCGCAACCAAAGAAATATGCCCCCCCAAGTCGGACGTTCCTATGTACAGAATCCGTTCCCCGTCATTCGCCCGCGCCCGCGCCCGCGCCCCGCTTACCAGTGTCGACGGGTCGAGTTGCCGCTGCCCTCGCCGTTGTTGATGATGACATTGACCGTGTCCGAGGGGACCCCTTGATGGCGTCCCTGACGCCGTTCTGGACGATGTACTCGCAGAGACCGTCGATCTTCTGGCCCTTGCCGAGGAAGTAGGCGCCGATTCCGGCAACGTGGGGCGAGGCCATTGAGGTGCCGGAGATGGTCTTGGTCTTGCCGCCGATCCAGGTGGAGAGGATTTCGGAGCCGGGGGCGAGGACGTCGACAAGCTTGCCGACGTTGGAGTAGGTGGCGAGTCCGTCAACCTCGGTGGTGGCGCCAACGGTGCAGGCAGACTCTGCAGACGCGGGAGAGTAGCCGGAGGCGTCCTTGCCATCGTTGCCGGCGGCGACGGCAAGGAAGATGCCGGCTCCGGTGATGCCGGCGGCGGCTTCGTTCACGGCGGAAGACTTGGAGCCACCCAGGGACATGTTGACGACGCTGCCCTTGGGGCAGGACTGGTTCTGGGCCTCCTTGGCGACGTAGTCCATGCCGGCAATGACGGCGGAGCTGGGGGACATTGTTAGAACTTGGGGACACACAAATCCAATGGCCATGGCAATGGATGTTTTTCTGTTGCTTACTTGGAGCCGGAGCCTTGTGCATCGAGGACCTTGACGCCGTAGATCTGCGTCTTCTTGGCCACACCATATGTCTTGGAGCCGATGGTTCCAGAGACGTGTGTTCCGTGGCCGTTGCCATCGCTGTCCTCTCCATCACCAGCGAAGTTCTTGAGGAACTTGGCGCGGCCCTCGAATTCCTGTTTTCGTAGTTTCGTCAGCCATGTACGCTTTCAATCGCTGACTTTTTTTCAAGGGGGAAGGACTGGCTGCATACAGGGTGGTCGGCCTCGACGCCGGTGTCGATGATGAAAGCGCAAGTGCCCTCGCCGGCACTATCGTCGTAGATGTAAGTGGTGCTGCCAGCCGTCTGGCTGGACAGGCGGGCAAGACCCCAGTCGGCGCCGGACTGAGTGGCCGAGATGGTCATGATGGCATCTTGTTCGATGAAGTCGACCTGTTTTTCAAGTTTTCGTCAGCAAAATCATACCTCCTTGAAAAGTCGGGGGACAAAACTCACGCTGGGGTCTTGGCGGAGCTGCTCAAGCTCTTTGGGAGACAGGGAGGCGGCGAACCCGTTGAAGGAGTGGCTGTAGGTGTGGTCGGCGCCGGCCCTGATGGATGAAATAGCCGCGTTGACGGACTGCATGTTGGAGTCGCCCTTCATCTTGATGATGTACTTGCCCTCGACGAGCTGGACGCCCCGAGGAACGAGGACGGGCGCGGGCGAGGCGCGCTTGGTGGGGGCGGCCATGCCCACGGGGAGAAGGGGGAGAAGAGCGAGAAGAGCTGAGACCTTCATGTTTGCGATTTTGTAACTTGGAAAGAAGTTTCTGGAACTTGTTCTGGGTCGTCTATGTGTGCAAGATGGGCGAGATGAGCGAGATGAGCGAGATGAGCGAGATAAGCGAGATGGGAAGAATGATGGGGATGAAGCTCCTTGGAATCCAATTTCTTTCCATGATGCTAGGCGGGAGAAGGCCAATCTATTTATCTTTCTGGCCTTGATCCAAGTTTGCCTGCCAAGTGCCTCGTCGAAAGCAGGCCTTCCAGGCCGGTGACTTTGTCGAGTTCCCACCGTTCCATCGTCGGTACTGGTAGGTTACTAGCAAGTTGGCAACCCAGACCCGAAATTACATTGCAGTCCGGCGCCGTGTCGAGTTCGTCGTCGACAATTGGCAGGTGATTTGGCCAGCAATCTCGTCGTCCTCCGGACTCCTCCCTGAACGAGACGGTTAGGCGCAGATCCACGGCAATCCTGTCCGCGTGCACACACGTACGATAACATGCGTTCTTCTCGGCCGTGTCGCGGGGGCGTTGCCTACATTGCGTGATTGCCTACATATGGCCCCGGATGACCATGACCTCCCTAAACGAGGCTAGATCCAGGAGGGGAGGGAGCCATCGACAACCAGCCGCGTCAAAGGTCCCGGAGACCCTGTCCCCTGTCCCCCTGTCCCCTGTCCCCTGTCCCCTGTCCCCTGTCCCCTGTCCCCTGTTCTCACGAGTTCACGAGACTCTGCTTGCTTGCCGAGTTCATGGAAGATTTGTCGGCAGGCAACAAGGCGATGATGGATTGAAATTTGCCACCGGACAGGCCGCGAATGTCTAAGACAAGTCGATAGAAGCTCGGAAAGTCCCACAACAAATCAGATATAACGAGGCCGTTGGGGAGCGCCAAAGATGCAATTCATGATAACGGGCCTCCTTTTGCAGATGGGCAAGCCGCCCGCCCATTCATTGATTGGAAAATGCAAATGCACCCTGGCTGGAACCCGTCGTTACCTGGGCCCCCAGCCCCAGCTCTCTCGGCCGTATGTGTGGAGGAGAGCCGGGGATTTTAGGGATCGGCAGCAACCTAATCAATACCCCGGGGCAGCGGTTTGTTGACCAACTTGCGCAGCGAATCAAAGGAATCAATGCCGCGATACCATTTGTTGGGGCCCGAAATTGCATCGTATCTGATGCCTAGGGCAGCGTCACTCGCTCCGAGCATCCACTCTTGTTACTCCCTCTGTTCTGACCTTCTCAATTCAGATATCTCGTCAGGTCGACCAGGACCTGGGGACCTTTGCATGCGGCACCAAGTTGACGCTGGCCTTGGTCAAGTACGTCATCGAGCCTGCACATAGGACGACGTTGTCCATCTGCTCGCGACGTGACTCCATTGGTTTGAAGGAGGAAGCGCTGTCCCTTGTTCGGCGCAAGAGAAGATTCGTGTCGGTAAATCCAAGGAACGAGACACGGGCCCCAGTTGAAAGCATTCGAGCGTGCAAATCGGCAAGCCGTACTCCGTATTGCAGTATTGCAGCGCCCCGCCCCGTTATGTACATACAAACAAACCACTATAATTTAGGCCAGGGGTTCCCATCCTTCCTTCCCCGCGAAACACCCCCAACCCCAACTCCCCACTTGACATCACATCACCGACATCACCGACATCACCGACATCACCGACACCACCGACAGCCCCAACAGTCACGACCATCGTTTGCCGACTTTGCAACTTGCTCCTACTTTGGTCCCGCTTGACCAGTACCTGGCGACTCTTGTCCCATCACTTGTCATCATTGGGAAAGGCCTGCATCAATGGCAGCTAGTCTATCAGTCTTCTTCTAGGACCGTCATCGCCATGGCCGATATAGCATCGCAGTCCAAGGAGGCCAACTCCCGACAGAAATCCCATTTTATCGTCGATTGCCAAAGTTCCAGTTCTCATTGACACTCATAGCCTGGCTGTTGCATCTCCTGCTTCGTCGTGGGCAGCTTTGTCACAAACATCAGCAAAAAAATGCTCCACCACTGCAACAACATTTCTCAAAACTAGATATCGCGCCACGGGAACGCCACGGGGCCGCCGCGGGCCGCCGCGCACATCTTTCTTCTTTCACGTCAGCCAGGGCGCCAACTCTAACTTAACCCCCTGCCCCCTGATAACACCGCAAACTCAATATCCCCAACCAATCTACGAGCTCCCGCCCTCGCAGCAGGTGGGAGCTCAGGCCATCATCTCTCGAACCACCCCCACCCCTCCCCAGGATAAGTGAGCTTCGCGCATAGTGCGACAAACAGGTTGGGAATCATATGCAGAAACATTCAATGACTAATCCTGTATCATGAGCATGCGTAAAGCCTTTTATATACACGTATTCTGCTTCGTTCTGCGTCAGATAGGCCACTTTTTCCGCATCCCAACCATCCTCGCATCCTCGCCCATGCCATGGTGAATGCGCCGCGTAGAGACTTGGTGCTCGAAAAGCATGCCGTTTGTTTCCTACTCTTTAAAATTATTTCTCACACGCAAGAAATTACCGCTTCCCTTTACCCAATTGGTGCGCAAGAGAAGACCCCCTCGTGGTACCGGCGTTGAACGACTTGATCTTTTGGCATCACAGTTCAGTGTCATGTTATTTTCGACGACGTGGGACAGAGTATTGGGGTTCTTGGAACTTACAATATCGTTTACACTGGCGTATGTGCCGCAAACCAAGACAACGATGCCGATGAAGAAGCAAAGTGCGTTCATGATGGAGTTGGGCAGGTTCTCTTTGAGTACCACTTGCCCTTGCGGAGAAGCTTGAACCACATCCAGGCGGGCAGATAGAAGGTGAAGCCGGAAATGAACAGAGAGGACGAGATGGACAGAAGATCGTTGAATATGGGGATCACTTCGGCGATGATGAAGGCGGCGACGGTGATGGCGGTGATGACTGCGAGCCACGTGGTCCAGCCCTTGGGGGTGTTGATGAATCGCGTGACCGAGTCCTTGTACATTCGGCCGTGGATATAGCGCCCAATGACGGTTGTGTTGATGGATCCAGATATGAAGATGACGGGCAAGGCAACGCCAAAAGCAATCTTGGACAGGGTATGGCCGGCCGAGAGAAGCGATGGCGACTTGACGTCAACACCCACAAAGGCATAGACAACGGCACCCGTGATGGTGTAGATGAAGATTTCAATAAGGCCCAGAGACCAAATCGACTTGACGTAGTCAGCAGGAGTGTGCATTTCGTCCATAAAGGAGAATTGGCACATGGAGAAGCTGTAGGCGAAGCAAATGTTGGTAATGGCGATGAAACCCTCGGCAAACGTGAGGTCCTCCTTTGGCCAAGCCGACCAGTTTACCGCAGACAAGCCTCCGGGAGCCTTGCCAGCGACAACGCCGGTGCCGATGATGGTGATGCCGATGGCGAGCAGGATGGAGACGAAATCGATGTATCCGAGAATGGCCACCTCTGCGAAGGACGGGGAATGGCGATGACGAGCAGGATGATGGCGGATACAACACCAAAAACAACGGAACAGGCGCCGTTGTCGGTGATGTTGAGGAAGGCGATTGTACCGGTCAGGCAGTGCGAGCCGACTAGGAAGGTCAACTGAAGAACAAACATGGCGCCAACCACCTCGTATCCAAAACGTCCCATCAGAAGACGACCGGCGTCGGCATAGTGAGCGACTTCGGGATACGCAATCTTGACCTTTCCGACAATATCACTTGTGTAGATGGCGATGAATCCGAGACCAACGCAGCAGATGACACCGGCAACCATGCCCAGCGAGGCGAAGGCGGCTGGCAAGCTGAGTGAGCCGAGCGCGATGGCCTCAACAATGAGGACAATGGTGAGTCGCTTCCATCCCAGACGATGGAAGTGCGCATTGCCCTCGGCTGTCTTCTGCTTCTCCAAATCTGTCCGTCGCTCCTCGAAGTCGGTCACCTCTCCTGCGATGGGAGCACCAAGCACGTTATCCGAAGTGGCGAGATCGGAAGCGGACGAATCCTTTTCCCTGATGGCTTTTTCGGACAGAGCGTGGTCGCGTACGACAGTTTCCGACATTTTGGGTGGTGAGTTGAATGGGAATGGCGAGAAGACAGAATATCTAAGATGGATGGTCGGACTCGGCCCGAGTTGACCCAAAGTCGGTGATTTCCTAGAGTGGTGTTCCTGGTCTTGAGGTCTTGATGTTGGCAAAGCAGATGAGACACAGCAGTCCTTTCAGTCCTTTCAGTCCTTTCAGTCCCTTGTCAAAAGATGTAGAGGAAGGAGAAGGGGCGGAGGAGAACAGTTGACCACCTCACGAGGAGCAGTATGGGAGAGGAGACGAGGCGAAGGGGAGGATGCCAGAAGGTGGGAAGTCGCGGAGGTTTATTGAAAACAAACGAGGAATAAAATATACTTTGTCCGTACTCCGTACCGTGCTGCTAATCGCGCGCAAGTAATTGGTGAGTGAGCTTAGGCTGGGTTCCCGAACATGGGCAGGGTGGAGGAAGAAGATAAGATGGACGCACGACGCGCACGACGACCAGGGCCAGGGTGGGCCAGGGTCGGGGCAAATGCAATGGAAGGATTCAGGCGCGAAGAAAAGAAGGGGCGGGGGAGTGAGTTCTTTCTTTCCTTGGCCGGACCCGGACAAGTCGACGCACAACAAACACACCTCGACTCCATGACACACGAACTTTAATCCGTACATGTAGTCCGTACACCGCGACTAGCCACCTCCTCCCGCCTGCCACCCATCACCACCGGTTTGAAACATGCATTGACTTCCTGGAATAGACAGACACCCTCTGGTCAGAAAACCGGGAATCCAGATAGGGAATTGATGGGAAAAGGAAAAGAAAGCCCTCAGCAACAAGATGGGAGCAAGTGGGGCAGACAATGGCACCACGGGATGGGGTAATGGGGCGCATCCATCGCATGGCATACAAAGTAAGGTTGGGGAGCCAAAGCCCCATCGTAGATAACAGAGCGGGCTGGCCGCGAAACCAAATTGCGAGACGACTCACGACTAATCCATGGGAGTCACGAGATGACTACTGATAAGGGTTCCAGGTTCGTCTTTGGCCTGTCAATGGGAAAAGTCATGCAAGAAGCCATATGTCTCCAATGGCGGCCTCGGGCCAAGTTCTAGATTCTACCAGCTAGAGTCCCAGAGAGTCCCAGAGAGTCCCAGAGGGAGTCCCAGAGAGTCCCAGAGGGAGTCCCAGAGAGTCCCAGACCACCACCCATTGATCTTCCTGCAGACCAATCTTTGTCGCTGCAGTAGTACCCCGGAGGACGGCTCCCCGCAAATGTTGTCTTTCCCTCGGCGTCAAGGGCCGGACACAAAGCTGGGAGGGGAGGGACTTGCTCCTGCAAAGGGAACTCACCCAAGTTGAGTTTCGTGGAGTTTCGTGGAGCAACGTAGTCCGTAGTAGTGGGGTCTAAGATTTGCATTTGTCTTGACAGGGTCCAATAGTTAGCTGGGTATTATGGCTGGAGGACGCCGCTTTGGTTTCGTCTTCCATGACCCTTGATTTGACGCGAGGGCTCTAGATCCGATGAGCTCCGCAAGTGGCCAGAAAAGAGAAAGTCTCTGGACCAATTGATTGCCAGGCAAGGGTGGAGGGGTCGGTCGGTCGAGTCAGTTTTCATGTGTCAACCGATCCATCGCGACCCGCCGCGGACAATTCCCTCTCCGTGTGAGACTCCCAAGACTCCGAGGTGACCGACATGTTTAGCGCGAGAGAAGAGAAAGGCACGACTCGATTAGGAATCGTATGTACATGTGGCAGTCGAATCCTGGGGTAACGCTGTGGCGATGGCACCTTGGATGGATGGGATGTGGTCCAATCATGTGCATGGTTGGTAACCTTCCGTGCCTTCCTCTTCCTTGGTTGCAGTCACTCCTCTGCTGTAGCCCACCCCGCAAGTCTAGGGATTCTATTGCAGGTTCGAGCATGCTTTCGATTGTTGTTGTCTTCGTTGTTGTTGTTGTTGTTGTTGCTGCCGCTGTTGTTGTTGTTATTGTTGTTGTTATCTGACGGCGGCAAGAAGCGGGAGGTGGGTGGCGAATCGGATGCCGCATTTGGGAATGACGTCGGTCGGGTTGTGGCATTGTGGCTTGCGACCAAGAAGGAAATTTTCCTCGCTCCCATCCAGTCCCAGTCCCCAGTCCAAGTCGGCAAAAAGTGCCGCGAGCCGCAGCCGGCACAAGAGCACCTGCAGGAAGACGGGGTGCCACCGCGAACAAAAAGTCGTGGTCTGGCCCTGCTGCTGCTGCCTGCTGCCTGCTGCCTGCTGCCTGCTGCCGTGGCCCAGCCCAGTGCAGTGCCCGCCAAGAAGCCAAGACCAGAAACAGAAGCCAAGGGGGCGCCGCGCCAAGATTGCAGGTTCCTGACCCGTGATTGGCACATGGAGCCTCGAAACCAGGCACGGGCACGACGAGCACGAGCACGAGCACTTGGCGCTCTGAGCCGCGCTGCGCTGCGCTGCGCTGCGCTGGGCCGACTGCTGACTGCAACGCATTTCATTCATTTCATTCATTTTAATGCCGTGCGTTGGTTGGCTCACTGATCAGAGGCTCAGAGATTGGACGAGATTGGACCAAGCGTCGAACTCGGTCTAGGTGGTGTCATGGTGTCACCGGTGTGTCACACGCCACGAGACGGACGGCCGGGTTTCCAGGTTTTTGCCTGCCTCGCTTCGCCTCGCTCCTTCCTCTCGGCCGTTGGAAAGCACGATGAGACATGGTCGCGCGTCAGACCTTGTGCGGTGCGACTTTTCGCCCCGCGTGCTTCGACCGCATTCCGCCCATTGCCCGGGTGATCTTTGGGCCTCAGTAATCAATTGCCGTGTCGCAGTGCTCAATCGCATTGTTGCCCGCTGCTCGCTCACGCGACCGAGTCAAACTCGGTCTTTATTCCCTCACCAACCCGTGCACCCGTGGTTTGCATGTATCCACATCGAACCCACTCACACTGGAACCTGGGACCTGAACTGCAATTGCAACCGCAACTTGCAATTTTTCTTCTCTCTCCGGTCCAATCCTCGTCGCTACTGGGCCCTTGTCGAGATCTGTGGGGATGCATCGGGCCATGGAAGCCTTCTGGAAAATCCAGAGAGAGAACAAGCTGCCGCCATGAGTCTAGTGGCAACTTGAGGCAATTGAGGCAATTTAGGCAATTGATACATACATGTACACTCACTTCTGGCTGATCGCATGACACATGGCAGCCCACGAGCCATCTTCCAAGATGGATTTCCTCCAGAATCCTCCCAGTGAGCAGCAATGATTGAGACAAGTATGCATCATGAGCTCACCATGGACGACAGCCGTCTCTCTGGCACCTTGTAGATGGCGGCGCTAAAGGATGTTTGATGCGTCATGCTGTCATGTCAGTCTTTGGAAAACCTGCAGCGGCAACTGCTTCGCAACGAAAGCCTACCAACTTGTTGGACGGCGGTATCTGAGAGATGGGCAAAAGCCAAGTGAAGCACCCCATGATAACTCCGCAGTACAAAGTCCGTACGAAAACGTACATCCATCCCGCACCTACATAACGACATAACGTGTCATTCGGACACGGTGTCCCCATATCACCGCCCACTGCCCTTGGGAGAATTTCTTATCGACGGCCTCCAAGTAGTTCGTTATGTGGTACAACCCTTTTCCTATTCCTTGCTTAGTCTTGCGTACATATTTTCCCATGGTTTCATCCCTTTCACCTATGGCCCAACGCAGCAAAGTAGGAAAAGCCGAGGAACTGGTCTACAGGGCTCTAGGGTAGCTCACCGTACCACAGTTCACAGATTCAATCAATCTGTCGCCTTGGAAGGGGGCGAGAAAGTGGTATATCCTCAAGACTCACGAAAATCCAAGTCATTATAGCCTGGCTCTGATTAGTATGCATTCAATCCGGGACTTTCAGAGTTCGTTGCTCTCTCGCGAAGTTTGGTATTCAACATTCATGCTGCACGTGATTGACCCTGGAAAGCTTATCTTATCGTTCTTAAACTTTTCTTCCCCACTACTTCCCCCTTCCATGCGAAGAACTTGCCCCACGCCCTGGACACAAGAAAGGCATATCGATCAGACGGGTTGTTGTTCTCGATCTCGGCAAATTATCAAGGCCCTGCTTACATACCGACTTTGAACCGTCGCGACCGCACGGAAATCGCGTGTTTCGTGTCCCCTCCTCAAATGGCTACCCCGCCACCAACAGAGCCTGTCGATGGTGCCACCTCGCAAACCACCACCAGCACAGCCTACAAGCCGATCCACAGCCTCGTCCTTGATACGGGACCATTGATCAAGAATGACCCTTCTGTCAGCGCACTTGTATCTCGAGCCGAAACCTTGTATACCACGCCGTCTGTCATCTCCGAGATCAAAGACGCCGCGACTCGCACACGGGTCGAGACCACGCTACTACCATTTGTCACTGTTCGCGCACCAGGTCCCGCGAGTATCAAGTTCGTGACGGACTTCGCGAGACGTACCGGCGACTTGGCTGTTCTGAGTCGGCCGGATATCGAGGTCATTGCATTGGGATATGAACTGGAGCTCGAGAGGAACAACGGCGACTGGAGATTGAGGAATACTCCAGTACAGAAGACCCTGAACCGAAGGGTGGCCGGCGATGAGCAGATCCATGAAGCCCGTGAGCAAACAGCAACTGTTTTCGCCGAGGTTGGCCCAACATGCGAGACACCAACGTTAGCGTTGCTGGGCAAAACAATGGACGATTTAAGCTTGGGGGCAGCAGACCTCGAAGAAACACCAACCATTGCTGCCTCTGCTGAGGGTGAAAGCAACACACAAGAGACCCAAGAAGCTGAGCCCATTGAAAACGCCGCAGCGAACATCGCGACCTCGGACCCAGCCGTCAACGACGATTCAGACGAGGACGGCGGCTGGATCACCCGTCCAACCTCAAGAAACACCAAGCCCAAGATTCTCACACCAACACACCCTCCCGACCGATGCAGAAAACGCTCCAAGCTGCCATCCTCACATCCGATTACGCCATGCAAAACGTCGCACTACGCATCAACCTCAACCTCGTCACCCCGTCCTTCTCCCGCATAACTCACCTCAAAACTGGCTTCTCCGCTGCCACGGCTGCTTCTCCATTACCAAGGACACGGAGAAGCAGTTCTGTCCCAAGTGCGGACAGCCAACGCTCACCCGAACAAGCTGCTCCACCGACTCGCATGGAAATTTCCAGATCCATCTGAAAAAGAACTTCCAGTGGAACAAGCGCGGCAACGTGTACAGCGTGCCCAAGGCTGTCCACGGCAGTGCAAACGGTCGCTCACCAAAGGGCCAAGGTGGCAAGAACGGTTGGGGCCGCGGGCTGATCTTGGCGGAAGATCAAAAGGAGTTTACCAGGGCGGCCGACGAGCAGAGACGGCAGCGGAAGAAGGACCTCATGGACGATGACTACCTGCCGGCGATGCTGACGGGGAAGAGATCTGGCCAAGCGGGCAAAATCCGCGTCGGAGCCGGCAAGAATGTGAATTCCAAGAGAAAACACTAGAAAAGAGGATGCGCGTCGGGACAACATGCACTTGAAGCAGGCTTTAAAAATTGGTAAAAGATAAAAGCACCAGAGGCAGGCAACGAATTGAAAATAAAAAAATAAAAACCAATCTTCATTCAGCAGCCGCCCCCAGCCAAGCCGTCAAATAACTCCATAGAATCCCAGCGTGTAAACATGTCCGTCTGACCCCCAAACCCATATTCCGCTCAACGGCACTCAACTCTGCTCCTCTGCCCAAAAGTCAGCAACGGTTTTACCCCAAAATAATGCCACGCCCAACTCACTCTGCTGCGTGAGAAGCAAGCCGAATCTCCTCTTCATCGTAACCCTCTGCCTGGACCACTTGTCGTCGGGCGAGAACCGCGCCGGGTGCGCAGACTTGGTGACTTGCCCGCGGGCCACCTTCCTGAGGGTGTACAGGCGGGCGCCGGTGCTGCTGTCGAGCGTGTACATGAGATGCATTCTTGGTTCGGGATCGGGCCTGCCTCTGCCTGCCTTGTGTTGTTGTCTGGGGTGTGTCTCCGATGATGGTTTCGCAACTCCTGTTCTTTCCTCGAAATTTTTAAAACGCCAGACAGCTCGCTGGAGGGGAAGAAAAGATCGACCTGGGTCTGTCACGTGATCTTATCGACAAGGGAGACCGACCCCACCACGGAACTTCATCCACGAATGAAACCGATGCTCTCCCAATTTCATCACACGCTCCAGTTGAAATCTTGTTTGTTTTTACTTGGCAGATTGCATGAATGATATAACTGCATGATATGATTGATACGTAAGCTAAGACAGAAAGCAAGTGGGTGCACTCCTTCAAGTACGATGTCCAGTGAGTGGATTGAGCTGGACCTAGTGGACTTGAATGAAAAATCAGAGCCCCAACCAAGCCAACAAAGAGTAATGACGAGCTACGCAAAAGGTGTCCAAAAGAAGAAAAAAAGGGGGACTAGAAATAAAGGAGCCGCAGTCCAGCCGGAAACGAATCATGGAACTTCGCCGACACGCGCAGCCTTGTCACCCAGCCAGTCCTCGCGCTCGTAGAACCGGAAAACCAGATCGTAATCCTCAAAATCATGCACAATACGATCCACACGTCGATACCCACGGACTGGGTCAACGAGACGCTGCATGGAGAGACTTTTGAATGCGCCATCACCCATGCCGTACGAGTTCGCGCTGCGGCCCTTAGCCTCGAATAGCGTAACACTGAACCGGCCGGGACGGAATATATTCACCACCTGTTCGATGATTTCGGCAGTGGTACGGCCCTTTGACCCCAGGAACATTCGTCTCAAACGAGGCAAAGGAGAAGCCCGGCTCGGGGTGACATGGACCGTGAAGTAGTGCGTGGCACCTGGCTTCTCATCGGGGGACGATGGCACAGCAGGAACCACGCCGTTGGCCGAGAATCCACAGGGGCTGAACAGATAGGCATCGACGCGGGCGTCGGGATAGACAGAGGTTGGATAAACGTCGTTCAATCCACAGTGCTCGGAGATGACGGAACCAAGGGCGTGTCCCTCGGTTGTGAGCTCTTCCGTCACTTCGGCTTCAACACCGTTTAGTTCAGCATCCTCGCAGTGTCCAAACACATCCAGCTCCTCGGGGTGCTGGAGAGACAGCCAAGGCTGTCCTGAGCCCTCTTGCGTGCGTTTTTGGCCTCCTCAGCAGTAAGCTTGTCACTCGCGACCGCACTCGCGTGGGACAAGTAGAACTGCTTGGCGGATTCCGGATCAAGATCGGTCATGAGAATCTCGAGTGTCTCGTCGTTCTGGCTGTACGCACCACCGGCCGAGCTTCCGCCATTGGACGAAACAGTTGTAACAGGAGTGGGCTGACAATTGATCTCGGAATCTGGCGTGAGAGGTGGTGTCGGAGTCTGGTTGGGCGAAGTGATGTAGAGGTACCAGTGGTCTCCGTTCATCTTCCCCACCATGTAAGCACTGCCGCCACCCTCGAGAGTGTCATCCAGGTACTTGACCTCCTGCTTCCAGCTCCGGTGGGGTCCTTTCTGTTTGTCGGGGAACAAAAAGTTCTTGCGGCTGTAGAAGACGCGGTAGGAGTCGCTGCCGCTCGAATATCGTCGACCGAGCTGGCATTGTGGAACGTGAAACCAGCGTGCACAGCAGCAATGTGAAGAAGTCGCTGAAGACCGAGCAGAAGAGTCGTGGTTCCACATGTCTTGAGAATGAGCTTGTGAGGAAACACGAACATGCTGGACTCAGAAAGGAGGTATGCATCTACATCGTCAGACTCCAAAACGGAGAGAATCTTGCAATTAACCATGTCGAGCATGGCAACCCACGTGTCTGAAGCCACGCTCTTCAATCCATGGGGAGCTGCAGACGTAGGAAGAGCTTCTGCATCTGGCGCGAACCACACCTCCAGCAGCTTCTCGGGACCTTCAAAGGCGTTGGACGAGTCTAGGTCTGCCGCAACATCATGGTTGATTGTCAAATGTGGCGGAACCGAGGAAGGAGAAAATGTATAGTTTTTCGGAACCGAGAGATTGACCATAATGACCAAGTCACCCTTCCGAGAGTGATTGGCACGCTGAGGAGACGTGGCAGGAGAACCAGCGCGGGAGTTTCAGGTCCTAATACAAACGCTGCCGAGTTGGATCAATGGATCCTGTGTATGGGTGTTCCTTTGCCCGCTAGGCAGAGTCCGCGGAGCACTAGCTGCCGCTCAAACAGACCTTGCGGTGCCTGTCTGAGAGAGTAGGCCCACAGAATGTGGTTGTTTCAATGATGCTGGCGGAGCCAGCAGCAATCGGATGTATGGATAGAGTTGCTGACGTCTTTGAGGGGACGTTATGGAGGTCGAAAACGGAGGGCGTGAAGAAACAACTTCTGCGACGGAATGTTGGATGCTCGAGGCGTAGTCCGATACCCGTGGGCAAGTACCGGAGCTAGTAGACAGGAATATCTGCTACTTTTGCAGGATTTTATTTCGAGGTGGTGGATTTTGTTTATGTATATCTCAATCTGAAGACGGGGGTGCTATCGAGGCCTATCACCAGATAGTGGTTAGTGCACAGACCGAACAGCGCATGTCTTCAGCGGACTTGGCAGAAGTTGCTTGTCTCGAGAGCTAGAGAACTTACTTGGAAGGTCGAGAGAAGAGGAAACGCAAGAGATCAGTTGAACGCATAGAATGCGGCGCCTTGAGTATTACGGAGCGAGAAGGGCTTTTCGTCTCGAGGACCGGGGTTCGCCGCGGAGAACTGCTGGGCAGTAGGTATCCGCAGACGAAACGTGCAAGTGTTTTCGGAGCCGGGTGTTAATCCATGAAGATTGTGGAGAACGCAAATCTCAAGGATCGAGAGCAATGGGGACTGAAAGACGCCGGGGAAGGTATGTGGTCGTGGGAGGTTGGGTAGGGGAGGAGAGAAGATGTCAAACAGAGTTTTTTTTTCTGTATGGAGTACGGACCTCGTCGGTGTCAAGAAGTGGGCACAAGACCAGACTCTACCAATGACGTAGGGTTTGCCTTTGATTCGGCACAAAAAGGTATTCCAGACCGGTCAAGAAGAAAAAAACCCCTCAAGAGAGAGGAGGAGAGAGACTGGTTTGATCCAATCAGCAATGGAGCAGGCCTTCCAAATTTTAGGACCACAAATTCATCGGCACAGGATGCAGGAAAGGGCAGTCCAGGCGCGAATGTTTTTACCAACCTCGTGCGCCTGTGGTCCCGAAGCCAGACTGTTGGAAATGTTGCACCAGATCCTGACTTTGCCGGCGGGCCGTTTTCGCTCATGGAAAGAAGAACTCAAAGCAGCTAGCGTCGCATTTAGAAAGCGGTTGAGACATCAATGCTGCCGTAATCAACTTTGGGTTGCAATGGAGATCGGAGAGGCCGAAGAATCCACATGCTGGAATTCAATCGTCTCCCCCTTTTATGTTTGATGTTTCAGCAGGGCATCACCAAAGAAAACAGGCCTGTGTGCCATGCGACCCCACAAACGGCTGCTTCATGCCGCTCCTCCTATCCAAAATGCAGTCCTAATACGCAGGGAGTGTGGTGTAGCTGCCCAAATACTTTGACCGAGTGAGCGATTGATGCACTCGTGCTTTTTGTGCGCATCGCGCAAAAGTTCAATGCTATATCAGCAAGGCTATCATCCTCGCTCAGTTGTAACAAGGAGCTGCCTGTTGTCCTCCTGCACAGCCCGTCTCTGGAAACGAGTAGGGATGTCGACCTCTTCATCCTCCATCTTATACACGATTTTATACAATGGCTGAAAGAGTGTATGGTTTTGCGTGGAAAGCATACGCACTAGCCGAGAGAAATACCACATTATACATATCGGCTTTCCCCAATAACTCCAAGCCAAGTTGAGCGCTTTGACTAAAGCCTAACCTGAAGGCGCTAAATAAGCGTATCTGAAGATCGTGAGGCTGTGCTACCTAGTCCTGGGGTGGTGATGAGCTCTGTAATAGGACCCAATGATGTAGAACCCCATCGATAATGCATGTGATCTCTTCCTTGTCGCGACGAGCTCCAACGGCGCCAAACTCAAACAAACAGAAACATGAGCTCCCCATCCATATCCGAGTTCAGCTGGCTTTTGATTTATTGTCACATGGTGACGGAAAGGCAGATCTTTGCTGGTAAGCTTGATAGGCAATGGACGGGCAGAGAACGAGGCCAGTCATCACCCTATGCACCGTCGCTCACGCTTTGATATATATTTCCATGGTCTGGATTGTACAATCGTCCTTGACAATGCGCTTGTTGGGTTGGGTACCTGGAGACCGATCAAATGCGCAAATGGAGAATCATTGTGGCACAGGAGATGGCAGATTCCGTCTTTATGTGACCTCATCTGGCGGTGGTGCATCCCAAGTCACATTATGGAGCGCGCACGAACCCAAGTGCTAGTGGAATGAAAGTCATTACGAGCTTCTGCTGCTTCAGCTTTGGCCGGATATAGCTGTTGAAAGTTCGATCGTCATGCTCTTGAAAATGTGCGACAGTAGGCAATGCCGGTATTTGTCCACCAGACTGCCTGCGCTGTTGGGCAAGGCCCTACTTTGGTCGTTCTCGAGGCCCGTCGACGATACATCGTGCCCGTCGATCTGTGTTCCTGCCGGGTACCGAGGTCGTCTGCCTTCTTCCATCAACCGAATGAACTGTTCATCCATCGGCACAGATGCCAAAAACGGCACCCCGAACTCTTCTGCCATGCTTCGCCCCCGGAGCCGAATATGTCGGTGCACTCGGAACAATGTGGGCACACGTAGCCGCACATGTTCTCCACGACACCGAGCACCCGGATCCCTGTTTTGAAGCAAAAGTTGAGCTCTTTGCGCACATCGGCTGTGGCGACGGCCTGAGGAGTTGTGACGACAACAGCCCCGGCGACCTGGCTAGGCAGAGCCTCGCTCTGCAGGGCCTCGGCCAGGAGATGTGTTCGTCGCTCGTTCCCGGCGGTGTATCGATGAGGAGAAAATCAGTGTCATCCCAGAGCACGTCGCGAATGAACTGTCGGATCATGGCCGTCTTTTTGGGACCTCTCCAGACCACCGCGTCACCTCGGCTGGGAAGCAGAAAACCTAGGCTCATGGCGTGCAGGCTCCCCACTCCGCTGCCGGCATCCTTCTCGTGAACAGGCACGGGGCCCAGCCGCCAGGGACTTGCGTGACCTTTGCTTTCTCCATGGAGAGCATTCGCGGCATAGATGGCCCGGTCAGATCGACGTCGAGGATGCCTACCGAATGCCCGGCCTGTGATAGAGACAGTGCTAGTTGTGTCGTCACCGATGACTTGCCGACTCCGCCTTTGCCAGACAGCACCTGTCGATGCACTCATTCACTTAGCGGCGCTCCTTTTCAACAAGCTTGGGGTTGTGTTTCCTAGAACGTACCAGTATGATGTGCTTGACCTTGTCCAGACCCATATTTGTATCGGCAAACGTCAAGTACCTAGGTACTTAGTTGAGAAGATGCAAATGGTACAACTTGGCGAACTTGCGCAAGGAATGAAGATTTGTTGGATGCGTTTGTTGATTAGGAAGCAAGTGCAGCGGGACCTGTGTACCTGTGGGAGGTGGGGCCGATGGCTGGATCCACACACCAAGCATGATAAGCCAGGCAGATAACAAACAACAAGCCAACGCCACGAACGATGTGGTTTTACTCTCTCAAGTTCCAATTCGTCAAGCACATTCATTGCTAGAAAACTACGAGTGCCTCAGGAACCTCAAAAACCCCAGAAAAGATGAAATGACCAACGCAATAGCCACTCGATCTATCCGAAACCTCGTGTAACCCAATATCAATCTCGCTTGCTTCGTAATCATTTGCAAAAAAATCCTCTCATAACGACAGCGTCATCGTTAGCAGTTCTGCTCCGCATCGAAGCGAACGACACCTCGAGGGAAGGAAAACGTCGAACGGCCTCTTCCGTCGCAGCCGAGCAGTTCCCCGTGGCATGGGAGGGACGGGCTGCGTGAACCTTACAATCGGGCCGCCTTCCAACGTGAAGCCGATGAAGTCGGCCTGTATGTCACTGCACTTGTCGTCGTCTCCCGAGTTCTGAATAGTGTTTCTGAGATGGACGTGTTAGACAAACTCGATCGTCTTCTGGAGTGAGCGGGAGCAGTATGTACTTACGCTTGGCTTATTGGTGGTCCTTGCCCGTCCTCTGGGCCGGGGCCAGACGACCGCCTCAGGTTCCTTACCCGTTTTCGCGAGCAATCGTGGATCAAGTGCAGGAGGCCTGCGATGACAAGAACGGGAGTGCCTAGAGCAAGCGCCCAGGGTCTGCAAGTATACGTTAGGCCGGGCCGTGTTCTTTGGGGGTTGGAGATCGGGAGAAGCTGTATACGCACGGGTGCTTGCGGTTGCGAAGGGTATGCCCCAGAGCCAAGATAATGCCCATCATGGCAATCAAGGATCCGACCTGGATCATGGTCCAGGTCGACCAGTACAGGGACATTAGATCCTCGCCGTCGCAGAACTGCAGAGCCAGCAGCGCGTATGCCTCCATGATGACCACGACTGTCGACACGGCGACGCACCCCAGGCACAGCAGGATGTATGTTCTCAGTACCCTGGCTCTTTGTGAGTGTTGTTACCAAGCCTTTCTATCGCGTCTTGCCCCCTGTCATGTCACGACGTGGTTAGCTTTTCCACGTCCAAACCGGGCGGGCAGAAAAACGAGAGAGGGACCGGGACTGGAGCATTTGCGGAGGCATACTTTGTGTAAAGCCACGACCCGAAGAACAAGACGAGGAGGTTTGTGATGAACAAGGTCCAGTACAGGATCTTGAAGTGCCATCTGTCCAAATGAGATGCGAACTGGGCGTACTTCTGGCACAATCGCGGATCGATGTCGGGGCGGCTCGCCATAGTAGTGGACTTTTATGTGTGTCGGACATGAACAAGCTGTCCGAGTTGGCAGAGTACGCCTCGGGGAAACCGTC
Organism: Epichloe glyceriae; assembly: GCA_023658535.1. Taxonomy (NCBI): domain Eukaryota; kingdom Fungi; phylum Ascomycota; class Sordariomycetes; order Hypocreales; family Clavicipitaceae; genus Epichloe; species Epichloe glyceriae. The sequence continues at coordinate 3,321,169 of CP098295.1, read as the reverse complement.
AGCGTGAATCTTGAATCTTTATTTGAACCCTGGGCATGAACCACCGAGACTCGCAGACTTCTGTCAAAGGAGAGGCAGTTTCTTCAACGGTTATCAAGACGGGAGAAACGGGGCGGCCATGGATACGGAAGAAGCTAGAGGGTCTTGCAGGTTTTTATACGTTTCCAAGGGTGGTGACGCGCAATGTTGCTCCTACATGCTACACAGTCGGGCACAGCAGATTGCCAAGGCTGCTGGCCTGGCCTTGTCTCGAATCTTGAGCCCGACAAGTGGGACATGAACGAGGGTGGAGAAGGGTGGAGGAGGGTGGAGGAGGGAGGAGGGTGGTTTCTAGTTTTCTAGTGCCAGCGGCTCCCGGATGCATGTTGCGCAACCCGTCTAGGTAGATGACTTGGGGGCTTGCCCATTTGCCTAAACAGGGATGATAAAGTGCCGGCGGATCGAGCTCGCACTTGCCGGATCCGTGATGCCTGCCTAGCATCCACAAAGGAACAAGGAGATGTGGCTCAGCCACTCAGCCACCCAAACCCAAGAGTGGGTGTGCCCATCTACGGAGTAGCGGGGAGGAGCGATCGGCACCATCCAGTCGGAACAGAAACATGACCGACAAAGTGATTGAACATCTCAGATGGGCCTTTTTCCTGTGCGTCCTGTGCGTCCTGTGCGTCCTGTGCGTCCTGTGCGGCCCCCTCGGCCATTATGCTTAATTTTTAGTGTGCGCTGATTGCTTGCCACGGATCCATTCCCGCCTTTTCCAAGAACAAGAAACATCCTCGTGGACAAGTGACGTGGGACATGGGGCTGGTGGTCGCATGGATGCGACGCAAACACGCTCCGTCTCCGTCTCCGTCTCCGTCTCCGTCTCCGTCCGCTGTACGTGCTCCGTAGCAGCTGGCAGCAACCATGCCTCACGTTTCTGACTTCTGAGACATTGTTTCGCGACTAAGCCCCCGCGGCGCCCGCGCCAAGACCGAGATAAGAACAAAGTCAGCTTGATGTTTTCCCGCACAACATGACCCTCCCTCCTGGCCAATCATGGCAATGGCCGGATGCTTGGGCACGACCGAAGCGGGTGTCACGGGCGAAGGGGGGCCCTTGCAAAAGCAGCAAAAGGATGAGTGAGTGAAGGCCTGGCTGGGACAAGGGCTTTTTCCCCTCGCTTCTCACGAGGATTCATCTTTCTTTTCCCCGAGACTCCGTGAGATAACATCATGAGTACCCCTTACGGAGCATGTGCAACGTACTACGTCTTCATGTGCAATGCAGGGCCCGCAGGATCCGAACCGGGCATCAGGGTGTTTGTTGCGCAGGCTTGAAGACAGGCGATTCCCGGTTCAACACACAACAGCGGTCAGATCAGCAAGTGCTGCAGGGGACGTCGAGCTTCAAGGATTAGGTTAGGCTTAGATTTGGAGAATCCTTAGTCGATACGCGATGAGGCAGGAATCTGTCTCTTCCATCATGCGGCAACCTTCCTTCCCCTTCTCCCTAGCAAGTTGGGCTGCTTCCATGTAAATGCTCATGTCCCATGTCTTCTTCATGCTCTTCATCACCATCCTCCGTCCAATCTGGAAACCCATCATCAAAAACATCCTGCAGGGCATCGACTCGGCCCGAATCATCGAGCCTCTCGTCTCGCATCACCGTTGTCCACGTCTCCATCTCCTCATCCGTCAGCAGACACTCGTCCAATAACCTCTCCAGGTTCGCATGGTCTAGCTTCTCGCCGATGAAGACGAGTTCTTGTCGACGATCGCCCCACTCGCCGCCTTTCTTCATGTCATGCTGCACGAGCGAATCAACCTCGTCGTCGCCTGTCATGTATTCTTTTGGCGGCAGGGTGCAGAACCAGGGGCGGCCCCCGTCATTGTGAGCATGGCTCCCGCCTGCGACCAGTCTCCTGCTCTGTGAGGTCGAGTGGCCAGGAAGTACTCACCCTTGGATCGGAAGAGACGCCTGAAGGTGGGATGAGCACGCTTGTTGGCGAGGATGACGTCGTTGGAGGGCATGACCATGTCATCGTCGACGTCCATGTTTGCGTCTTCACCCGTTTGCTTCAGTGGCTCCCCGTATAGAGATGGCGCACCGCTCCGTTCGGTTGATGCCCAAGTCTTATCCGAGTGCTCCGAAGAACTGTCACGTCCATCAGATCCCGAAGCGGACCCTGTGCTTGGGAGACCCTCTGAACCATCCGTATCGACATCCGTGTCTGCATGTGATTCGGCTCTTTCGTGTGTCTCTTGATCCATCCCGTTCTCATCATCCTCTTCATCATCATCTGAATCCTCCAGTTGAAGGATAAACTTGTCATAAAGCAAGGCAAACAATCTCCGGGGATCGAATGGTCTGTATCTGGTATAGATGAAGCTTTGCACATTGTACTCCTCAGTCTCGGGTTTCGGCGTGAGCACGTTGCGGCCATTGACCTATTCACTCATGGCTGTCAGAAAACAAACAATCAACCATGCATGCATGCACATGAATCATGTTCTAGAACCCAACCCACCTCTCGGACAGTCATGGCATGCAGGTCCTGCAACCATCCATACCCGGACTGCGCAACGTCCAGTTTGAAAAGTCCAGTATTGACAATTTCGGCAACGTCGACCTTACCACGACAGGATTCAATGATTCTGGCGCGGTGGTTGAGTTTCTTGACCAAACTCTTGGCCTCCTCTCTCGTCTCTCCACTTGTCTATGCAACTAGTCAGACCTGGAACCATGCGAAACACGGATTGGATGCTCACCATGTCGATTTTATTGAGGATTATCACATCAGCGAATTCAATTTGATCAACCATCAAGTCTGACACCGTTCGTTCATCTTCTGGGGTGACATCATCCCGACGAGACGACAGAAGATCGGCCGTGTCAAAGTCATTCAGCATTGTGAAGGAGTCAATGACAGTAACGGTGGTGTCGAGACGCGCAAACTTTTCAAGTCCCCAGCTGCTTTTCTGACATGATGGTCAGTTCCCGGCTAGCATATTTGCCATTCCAATACAGAGGGTACGAACAGCTGTTTGAGAACCTTGACAGTGGTCTCGTCCAATGGCATTGCCGTTTCAATGTCTGCCAGCTCGCCCATCTGCTCTGCCAAACGAGCGTCAAATGTTTCGGCGACCTGCTCAGGTTCGCTGATACCGCTGCTCTCAATGATGATGTAGTCAAACTCCTCTAGTTGAGAAATGCGCACGAGCTCCTCCAAGAGGTCACCCCGCAGCGTGCAGCAGATGCAGCCATTTTGCAAGGCAATGACCTTCTCTTCTGTCTTGGTCAAGCTATGAGTTTTCTTGATCAGGGCGGCGTCAACGTTGATGCTGCAAACATCTTGTAAGCAGAAGCTCTCATGGTGTGTATGCGAGTGCAAAAGACCCACGCTACAATATCGTTAACAACGATGGCTATTTTCAATCCGTGATCAGAGCGAAGAACGTGCTGCAAGAGAGTCGTTTTGCCTGCCCCTAATGTTTCTTGGTCAGGTCGATGATCTCCCGTCTTCGAAACCGCGTCAAGTAAACATTGCTTACCAGGAATCCAGACAAGAGAGTCACCGGAAGTGATCTTTTAGGAACGCTAAGCTTGAAAGATTTCTTGGACTTCTTATTTGCCGAGGAGCCCATGTTGAATGCCAGGAACCTGATTTTGGCAATGACGGGAGAGATTTACTTTTTAGTTTTTGGGAAACTGTTTTGACAAGCTGAGGAACACTTTTAAATAGTGCATATATTCTTGCCCCCTCCCACGACCGTAGCAGGGCTCAAACCTATGCGAGCGTCGGTGTCATCCCTCCATGATGACTTTGATACATCGAGATACTTCCCCGGATAGGGTCATCAAGGTTGGAACCAAAGGCCATCAAGGTAATGTCGCGAATTGATCATGACATCCGGAGCGCCTTGATTGGTCAACCGTCTGGCAAGGGTCTGTTAAAAACAAAAAAGCGTCGCACGTCGAGAGACATGAATGGGAATAATGCTGTGCCAGCCAGCAATTGGATCCATTCGAGAGGCATGAGCAGGAACAGCGAGGTACTTGAAGGATGGCTGGCGGTGGTGCGGCCTCGAGGATGGTCGGACAAGCCACCAGAGCCTCTGACGGCAAAGTGAAGTGGCCCGTTGAAAATGATCGGTTCACGTTGGATGAAATGGGCATATAAACAGAACGAACGTAGCACGGAGTAGTCCGTACGTCGGTAGGAAGAAGTCGCCAGGCCATGGAACTGAGGCTCCTCACCTTCAGCCCCACCCACACCCACTCATTGGCTGGGTCTGTCTGCTGGCCGTGTTGTCGTCGTTCCACCTGATTAATTGATTAATGCCTCTTCCTTCCAGATCCAGATTGGAAGTTTTCCTCGCAGCATCCATCATCAACAACCAGTTGAACGCGACAACGCCGCAGGCACTGCCCTCACAAGACCCAAACCTGCCACATCATCGCCTCGGTTCGAAACTATGGAGCAGTTTCTAGTCCAAGCACAACATTCGGGAACAATCGGCCATGCCCACAGTTTCTTGTTCCCAGCAACTGCGGTACAGTTGGCCCGGGAAGTACGTCTCGCGGTAACAGTCGTCGCTATCGCCTGGGTCACAGTCAAAGTCCTTGATGCATGGAAAGGGAAACCGGCTGGGAGACAATAGGAGAACCTACCCTACCCTTGCCCACATAAAGAATCGTGTCAATCTATCTATTGAGCCTTTCGTGCCCTTCTTATCTCACATTGATTACCCATCGAAAAGAAGTCCCGATTCCGGAAAATAAAAAGATCAAAGACTCCGATCTAATGACTATGCAGCGTTATGGAACATAAATACATCTAGGAGTAGCTCAATGCGACGACTCAAACACTTGTATCCTACAATCTCTCTTTCCGGCGCCATGTTCTCGCCGCGTGTACCCGAGCAAAAACCAAGTACGAAATTGTACGACGAACACCCACGCGCCCCAGGCTACCAAATAATGAGAGAGGATGTTACTCTGCCTCACCAATGACCCGGTTCACTTCCTCGCATACCGCTGGGTATATGTCGTCGCAGGCGTTGCGACCCATCCAACAATCCAGATGTCCATATCCTCGAAACACCTGTCTACGATATTGCAGACCTCCGCCCGGCTTTCCGGCGGAAAGTCCAAATGTGCGGGTCAAGATATCGTACGACTTCTCCGTTGAAGCCGCTGAAAGGACGTTGCTTTCGGCACCCGAAAAGAAGAAGAAAGGGATTCCTCGTAAACGACTAATGTTGCTGGGTGTGGTCAGGTCCTCATAGTCGGGCGCATTGTTCGTGGCAGCCCCGTCCATGCTCATGAGTAGATGCATAAGGGTCATGCCGGCCCCGTTGAAAAACTTGTCAATGTGACGGTGCGTCGGCTCGTTGAGGTTGTCGTGGGTCCAGCAACGACCAAAGAGGAATGTCGTACGATGACAAGAAGCGCTTCTGCACCTCTCCCCTCTCGCTCGGGATATATTCGCAGTATTTCGTCGATGAGACGTTGAACATAGCTACCAGTTGGGGATGGCCTGCAGTCGAACCACTCTCCTGCCACACTTCTGTACACCCTATCCAGTGGTATCGGCGACGATTTCTTGATGGAGTTACTCGTGCTCCATATGGGATTCATAAACACTTGGCTGCATGTGATACCGAGGATCCATTCCGAGGGGATGGTCCCGTCCAGAAGACCACTGGCGAAAGCAACAGATCCCATGCAATGCGCGATAGTGTAGAGCTTCTTGGTGGACCAGTTCTCTCTTATGTGTTCGATACAAGCCTTGATATCGAGTCGTGCGTCGTAAGTCGTCCATTTCCCCGTCTGACTCGCTTCCACAATACCGATCCGATGGACTGAGACGAATACGCGGTACCCTGCCCTGGTAAAGTAGTTCACCGCGTTGACGGGCACCGTTGGCAGGGCGTAAATCTGATGATCAACTCCTGCACCGGGGATCATGAATAAATTCTCGGTTCGCGCCGAGGCACTGCCGCTGCCGGCGTCTGGGGCTTGTGGCTCCCAAACATGCAGTATCGTTTTCACCCCATCGCTTGCAACAATCTCAATGGTCCTCGACGGCAACGTTGGATTTATGAATTCATTTGGTTTCGTCGGCCTCGGGTATTGCAGACGCAGGAGAGGCAAGAACAAGTACGAAGAAGAGTTGCGCATGAAAAAGGAAGAACCTGCCAAGATTGGCCTTCTTCTCAAGAGAGCTCCCCGCTGGCATTCAGACTGCGTAGCTCTTTGCCGAAATCTTTGAGCTTCATGTGGAGGACCCCCTTCGCGACGACCGGCCGGCTAGGGCTGTTGGGATCGGTCAAGGTAATGTACAGTGTAGTCAATGCGCGCCACAACTTCTTCGGGTTACCTGATACTGACGAGTTCACCGATTTGTAGCCATGGAAGTGAAGAACGCGACCGTTGATGCCGGTCATATCGAAGTTGTACACCAACTTGCTCGTACCGCTCACCGAGACGTCCTGCTGAAAAATGGCCAGGCGGCCTCTCTGAACCGTGAAAGGTGATCCCGTGATTTTGGGCACACAAAGGTACCTGTCAAGAAACCTTCGACCTGGGTTTCTTGCCTTCCCTCGCCACCATGGCGAGATTCTCCATGAACAGAGGCGTTGAGAAGAAACTGGGCGACCTGGCCCTTGTCCCGTCCAGCTCCGTAAGCTATATCAAAGCTGGCTTCCTGTTCACTGGCCGTCTCCGCAAAATCGTCTACGAAGCCAGCCATGCACTCAGTGAAGGATACCGGCGAATGCCCACGCGCGACATCTGTACCACCCACCGCCTTGTTGGGTCTCCTATCGATCGAATTGGCTGTTTCTCTGCGAGAGCTCAATGTTTCGTCTGGCTCTCCCGAAGCAACTGGCTCTCCCGAAGCAACTGGCTCTCCTGAAGCAACTGGCTCTCCTGAAGCAACATTTCTCGCACGTGTTGGTAAACCGAACAGGTCCAGAGTCCCGTTGTTGTCTTGAGAGATGGTGAGACCTTGTGATTTCGCATATTCGTCGACTGCTCTTTCTGCCAACGCAGATATCGTCGCCATCGGGTTGACACCTAAGGCAGCAGGCACGACGGCGCCGTCAACGACAATAAGGCCGGAATGGGTTTCTGAAGCTGTTCTTCCTGTGAAGACCTGCCCCATATGATTTGTGACGCCATTGAGAGCAGTGTTATCTCGTGACATCCGCGCTCCGCTAAGTACAAGGATTAGCTGACTGCTAGTTCCTGATTCTCTTGTTTTGAGACTTACCCAAGGGGATGAACAGTTGTTTCGTGGTTGCCCGTCATCGCGAGGCCCGGGTTACTGATGAGCGTTCCACCGACTCCGTGAATCGCCTCGCGGAGCAAAGAGTGCACAGCCTCCTCACGAGCGGCACCGCCCCAGCTCGGAATTGCAGCTGTGGGTTGTCATTCTCCAGCCACATTGTTCCCTGGCCGCCTTGAGGGCTTGTTAGAACCTTGTTGACAGTTTGAAAAAGCGACCCAAGGTTGATGTATGCTTACTGTCATGAGACATGATGAGGAAGACCTGGGTCTTTTGAATGGAGCCACATTTCGTATACGGGCCTAATAATCGACTCTTCCATGCCGCACCCTTCTTTTTCAAGCGACGTATAAGACTTGTCTTGGCGCCACGAGCACGAGGCTGTAAATCAATGATGGTTTGCAGTATTTTGGATAAGGCATGCGGTACTGCTCCATCTTGTATCACAAAGCCGTGGAGAGGGTGGTCAGTTGCCTCTCGCATGTCTATGATGCCGTTTATTGTTGGACCAACCGGGTTGCCAGTCCTCTGCACCGCGCTACCGATTGCATTGACTTCCTCGTTACAATTGTAACTGTGATCAGTTGTTAGCTGCGTGATTCAGTCTCGAGAATGGGGACTTTTCAGCAATTACCCAAACGCCAACATGTCGCCATTCCCACTCATGCCGCGACCTACGTCGTCACTGATATCAAGCCCCATAGATTTGCTTCGAAGGAGAATCTCAGTTGTGCCAAGGGAACCCGCTCCGAGGAAAACGGCATTTTTAGCGTGGACATGAAGTAAATCGTTGCGCTTCCCATTGTGGAACTTGTCGCGACCGGGTTCATGCCAAATGAAGTAGATGTTGTAGCCGCCACGTCCATCTGTTGCTTCCTCGATATATCGCACCTCGCACTGACAGAATATATCTGCTCCCCAGTTCCAAGCATCAGCCACGTACGTGACGAGCGTTGTTGTCTTGGATCCATCATTGAGGCCTGTTGAATCTTGTCCGGAAAGTGTGGAGGGTGACATTTCGACGCCGCAGCTGTTTGGACCTTTGCGGAAGCGAGTAGTCTGAGGACAATTGTAGTAGCGCTGTTCCAGACCGAGATTCTTGGCTTGGCGCTTCAAGAGGTCCACCTTCTTCAACTTGGGCCAACTTTCGGGGTACGACTGAGGCTCAAACACATCTCTGGCCTTTTGATAGTCTGTCGAAGAATGTGAGTAAATGAAACCAGCTACTGGAAGGCGCGGGGATCATCTCCATCATCAGATGTCGATAATTACTTGGGTACTCTGAAACAAACTTACATTCAGTCAGGGCTTCTGGGTTGTCCCGAATCTCAGGTGGCCAGACGTCCAATGACAATGTGCCGGCATCTGCCTCAAGAAACACGTTGGCGTTGATGAGGCTCGTTCCCCGAGACCTGGAACTGATGGTCAAACTGGTGAAAAAAAAACAAGGCATCCATCTACACCATGGCACAAGTGGGAGATTTAGCTTACCATTGCCAACAACAGCACTTTGGCCATCCCCACGATGAGATGATACATCCCCGACGCGTTACCGAATTGGATTTGCTTGTCTTTATGAAATGCCCTGCTGCGGTTCCCGAGATGTTCAACTCCTTGGCAGCCTGCGTCAGTGTCTCGGGATATTCTCCGGGCCATCTCTCCTTGCCTCTCTCCAGGAGACACACGGACTGGCCAGCTCGAGCCATTCGTGACGCGGCAATACCTCCGCCATATCCCGAACCGATGACCACACAGTCATAAGAGGCTTGAGCAAGGTGGAGGGGCTTGGAAATCCGAGGGTATTTCGTTGGTCGGGTGCGCTTCTTGCGCTCCGAGTCACCGGAGGTATCCATGGAAAGGAAAGGCTCGCGGTACGGGTCGTCGCACCACTTTGTCCTATACAAAGCAGAGTGATGATTCAATGTTGAATGGATAAAAGAAGAAGAAAACTTGAATTAATAGAACTTGAAGAAGCCCCAAGGAAAAAAACAGAGGTTCTCATCCATCGTGTATTTATGCATGTTGTCGCCAGCTGGTCCCTCGAGGTCCCTTGAGGTCCCTCGAGGTCCCTTGAATCGCAACATTCAATACCAAGCTTTCGGCTACTCCGCTCGCGGCTCCGTCGACGCCACTGCCCGTTACAGAAATAGTGCACTAATCAAAGCCAGCCGTCATGCCATCGTTTTAAAAAGGAAACCATGACAAGCCACCCGCGACTCATCTGATGGCGTTTAGCGCCGTGACCTAGTGCCGGGTGTTGGCTCACTAGTCAGGCACTAGTCAGGCACAGAGACTTAAAAACAACTGTATTACGGAAAGAGGATCATGCACGGCGCATTACACCATCATTACACCATCATGACCCATCCCATCGTGAGTCGAACGGAAACCATCTTGTCATTTCAAAGAGCCGCGGAGCTGAATCGGGAGAGAACAAGTGGATACGGGGCTGTGGCAGCTCCGGAGAGGGCCTCGACGCCTCAACCGCTTCGGCTGGATTGGCGCCGTGGACATCTGGACATCTGGACATCGCCCCCAACCTGTACCCACGCAGCTTGTATCTTACATGCAGTGTAAGCTGTTACATGATACAACTCCAGCAATCGCGTCCTTGCGTGTCAGTGTCAGTGTCAGCTCGTTCATGTATTGTGATGACTCGGTGTGATTGCAGCTCTGCCGAGTCCGAAGCTCTGAGCCCTTGCGGCCAACTTTATCCGGAGGAGACGAGACCGGAGGAGACGAGAATTCTTTTTTTTTTTTTTTTTTTTTTTCTTTCTTCGTGTTTGTTTTTCAAGACTCGGTGCTCCGTAATTTCCGGTCCAATGGTTATTCCGATAGTAATCCGTAATCTGTATTGCCTGTCCATATCGGTCAGTGGCCTGCATTTAAGAGAGGCATCTTTTGCTCATTGGGAACGCAGCAGGCGGGATGTACGGCTGAGGCTGATTCGCATCCTGCGCCCATCTCATGCATTTTGCGCCACCCCGTCCAAGCTCGGCAGGAACGGCGTCTGATTATCTCCTTCTTTGGGCTGCTGGCGAAGGCTCTTGCTGCATATGCCGCTGCCTGTCCCTGCTTGCCGGGTGCATTGCCGGATGCGACGTCGATTTCCATCCACTTCGGCTAGGACCGATATTGGCAGATCGGATGCCAACACGGGGTTATTGATTCGTCACTTTGCAGATCCCCAACGTCCGATTGCCAAGTCGAGGGCATGGTGCCATGGCAAAATCTGCTGTGACGTTCCCTTGCATTCGCACTCGGACCAATTAAAAATTTTGCCGGTGGTTAAAAACAACCATCTTACGCGGAGAAGGAGAAGAGAGAGAGAGCCCTTCCGGCGGTCGAAAGCCATTCCCCAAAAGTCCAAAGGCGGGGTGGGGTGGTGGAGCATCTTTTTTCCCGGCTTGAACTCAATCTTTTCTGTTGCCCAACTTCTCAATTCTCCATTCTCAATCCTCGATTCACCAGATGGCGCCATGTCTCGATTGTGCGCACCTGCAGCCATGGCCATGTCTTCAGCAAGGGCCGGCGCGGTTCCAGCGAAGTCGTATATTTCGGTCGGGAGACGAGGACAGGTCACATAAGGAATGATGGATGGCGTGAGGAAGAGGGTCTCTTTGCTCCGAGCCAGTGGGGCTGGCTGACTGCCATCTACTACAACTTCCCTTGGATGATTTTGCAGCGACTACAAGCCCCACGTGGGGCGGCTACTATTTGCGCTTAGTGGCCGTGGTGAGTGGAGATGTTAGGGATGCTATGTATAGGGGTATCTACGCGGGTAGGAGATCCTAGATAGTCCTGGGAAAATATAAGATAACCTTTTAGCCTGCTGCCCCTAGTCGTGCACCTCCTGTAAAAACAAACATGGATTAGACTGTATTGACTAAAGCTTGCAAGTTGTGCGAGTCGTGGCTCGCTAGTGTCACGTGTGGACCTAGCTCTAGGGCGGCGCGGTCAGGCACTTTATTATGGAGACGCGGGTTTCTTCTTTCTTTGCGCGACAAGCCCGAAACCTTCAAGCAGGTGCGATTGCGATCCTTTGATGATTGTCTTCGTCCCGAACGAAGAATGCTTCACTGTTCCGCTCGACCGCCGACCGCCGACCGCCGACCGCAAATCACAGATGGCGCCCGAAATAGCGACACCAAGAACTACCTTGCGCAGTGACTATCCACGGCGGACATCAAACCAGCCTTTTCAGTCTGTTGGTGTCTATTCGAAGAGTTATGTGAGAAGCCATCATACCGTTTCAAACATGGGGCCAGAGTAGCGAATATCCTCGTTTCTGCGGGACCGGACCGCCACAAACAAAGTGGGACTAGGTCGCATTGAAGTTGTTCAGAAGAAGACACTTTCCCGTCAATCTATGTGGCTCAGTCGCCTCGCTTTTTCATCTCTCGTAACAATCGTCTCGAGTACCTCTCTATACTTCCCAACGTAGCCCAGAGGACACCGATTCTTCTTGACCATGTATGTCCACGGACTGCTGCAGCTACCTGTAACCAGTATGCGTCGTTTTAGAAATTAGGACAACTCAGCAGTTAACTTTGTCATCTCGAACGATGACATTCCAATCGCCTGGCATGAATGCCTGACCCATGGTACCCCTTGGAAAAATCCAAACCTGCAATTATTCATAATGGCCGCGGCTCCGATGGCGATGTCTCTGAAGCTGCCGAGCTCAAGCGCGGCGTTTTTCTGGCAGAGCTGGTCAGACGTGGTCATGTCATCTTCTTCCAGGCCGACTCGCGGATGCTTACATCGTTGCACCACCAGATAGCACTGTTGTACGAACAGCTGACCCTTCCGCAGACTCCTGGGCCCGGGCTACTCCTCGGCTTGCCCGGAACATGGGACAGATGATAAATGCCCCGATCGATCCTTCCGACGCTCGCCGGAGCCCAGTCATACCCCAGACTCCCGCAAAGAACTTTGAGTGCGCCTTGTCTTGCCTCCAGGCCAGAAGCATCATCTCCCTGGGCCGAGTCATTCGCCAAGTTCTCGTCCCAGCGCGGGTTCAGCTGTTTCACCTGAGACGCGACTTGCTCGATCGTTCCGGTGAAGTTGGCGGGAGCGGCCCCTGGTTGGACGTGGATGTCCCATTCCAAATCTGCGACTCCGAATCCTGGAATAGGGGCTTCGAGTGCTAGGGTCTTCGATCATGTTAACTACTTAACATGGATGAAACCGTGACACTTTGAATCGCCAACAGCCCTACCTGGGAAGACAAAGCGCCGATGAAAAGAAGAGCCTTGATGAATGCCATGATGAGTTGCCGACAAGTGTTGAAGAATGAATGGGTTTCAGACCCAATGCCATTATTAGTTGGTCGCGGCCATTATTAAATACATGTATAGAAGTTGGAACAACTCTCTTTTGGTCGACAAATTTTTTTTTTTTTTTTTTTCAGTCGATGCCGTTGGTGGGTCAGCGATACGCTACAGCCAGACACTGGCCAGATGCTGCATTTACTGAGTCTTGACACGCGCTGTGTGGACACGGAGCAACGTGAGGTATTTTCAACCCAGAGAAAAACTTCGATCGGGTTCCATTGGGATCGTCCGTCGCTCTCAACAATAAGCCGCGCTTGCGGTTGGCACGGGCATTGTCCCTATTCTGCACGGGATCGAAACTTTCAAGAGCAAATTTTTTCAGTTCCATCGGGCAAAGAATTTTGTCAAGGGAAAAACAACGACCAAAAGGCACGATGCTCAAGCAGCAGCGGCCATGTGTGAGCTTCTGGGATTACTCCTTCTCAGGGTTCTCGCCCTCGATCCAGTCCTAGACTGGCAGCAGACTCCAGGATTGATGTTGCTACAGAGACGCTTGGCGCCGAAGCCTTGTGACGACCAATACATACCCCGTATCATGGAGTAAAACGTCTGATTTATTGCCCCAACCCCGCTCGCTCCGGCAAGTTGGGCTTCCCATCAATCAAATACCTGTGGTGCGCAAGACTCATCATCCGCCCTGCCTACTCGCCTCCGCGTTTGTATCCTTGGACCCCTAGATGCGAAGGAGCTCACCGAGACTGAACCAAATGGAGGAATCGATGGGCCCGACTCTCGGGGTGCAAGCAGCAACGCTTGCCAGGAGAATCTCGTCATCAAAGCAGCAACGTTGGGTCGTGGGTCGACTTGGTGGGAGCTCTCAAGGCGCTTCTCGAAAACGGCGCTGATGCCAACGGACGGACCTTCTATTATCGTCTGGTGCCTATGTCAATGCCGCATTGGAGACCTCCTGTTACAAAGCACTGCAAGCGGCAAGAATTCTTCTACACCACGGAGCCGATCCCATCGCATGCACAGCCGAGGGCGGACACCGCTACACTGCCTGTCGCTTTATCTAGACGACTACATGTTGTGAATAGTATCCACCAGGATGGGAAGCAAATATATGATGAGAGTGCCACGTGCGATGTGAGATGTTGGGTCTCGCGTTTTGATTCTGCTACCATGGATTGCACAGGTCTGGGCTTATGTCTTCGAAGAAGAAAAAGGAGCAAACCATGAATGATGAAATGACGTGGGTTCGACTCATACTTGATTGCTTACATTGTCTGACCGTATGATATTCGGGCTTTCAGACTTCCCGACTCTCGAAAACTCAAGCGTGGCCTGACAGTGTTGGTCGCCCCAGAAGATATACATCCACTGTGTCTTATCCAGAATACCCGCAGTGTATCAAGAATCATTTCATTATATTTGGCAAATTCTTCATTACTCCTAGAGCCGGCTCATCGGGAAAAAGAACTTGGGCACAGCTCAATACTTATTACTCACACCTTTGGCTGCCCCCACCGAAATAGTCAACCCGGTGGGCAAAGAGGTTGGCGTAGACGGCATCTCCACAGTGCCCGGGCCTGTCCAGGATGATCAGGCTCATGTCCAGGGCTTTGGCGGCATCTAATGTCCTCCTGTGGGTAAACGTGTTCTCATGCACCTCCATTCACCACGGCCATTGTCGAATGCGCAGCTTGGTCGGGACGCATCCAGGAGAGGGACAGTCTCACCCTCGGGTCGGATTCAACACGCCCCGACACTGAACCAACTCCTCCAGAATCAAGGCAAGTGCCGACTGTAGCCACTCTGCCAAGGACCATCCTTTGCTCGGTTGCGATCCATTTTTCGTGGGGTTGAAATGGTGTGTAGGGGTAGTGTATCGTATGGTAGACCTAACATTCGGAATCGTGCTCAGTCGTAGCTCGAGTATGTCTTTTCTGGAAAGGGACCCCTCGCAAGTTGGCACTATGACCTTGACGATAACCTCATCCTGACTCTGAGTGGACAGTATCCCACTGCCCTCTTTGCGACAAGTCTCATCCTCAGTTGTCGTTTGACTACATGGTGTTTCTGTTTCTGTTTCCTGCTTCTTCAGTTTGAGGTCTATGGTCGTAAATGGGTAGCTAGCTGTCTTGGGCAAGCTGTGGCTGAGAAGAGTCACAGGCACACGGTATTCTCCATGGGTTTTCTGTGATACATTCGTCAGATACACACACCATTTAAGAAACCGACCTAGTGTCAGAAAAACCTGTAGAATCACTTCTTTTGCTACTTCCACTAATTAAATAATGGGTATGCGATACCATGCTTGCCATGCATGTGCAAGTGAGCGAGCGAGCCGGCATCCAAGGCTCGACATGGAGACGAAGTCAGGTTCACACATGTACTATATATATATTGCTACAAGTGCTTTCTAAATGCGTCTGATCTCCTTGAACATTTCCTTTGGCAAATTCGTAAACCTATCCCTTTGCGCTCAAATAGCAACAGACTCTCCATTCTGATAAGCAGTGTTGGGTTATTTATCGGTATCTAGAATTTCGAAGCCTCCATCTCTATCGAAATTCCCGTGCCTAGACCACAACCAATGCATGTCTCAGGGTTCCTCCCCGATGCGCAGCTTTTTCGTGAGTCAGCAGCGGACTGTTCGATTTAGGCTTAATTTCTGGCATAGCAGCTGACAAATAATGCGCTGCGACCGGAAGATGTGCCTATACTGGGTGGTTGGAAGACACCAGCCATTGAGCTTACCCATGGACTTGGTCTCGTAGAAAGGGTTGTCTCCTTGGTCCTATCTGGAATCTATACAACAGTGTTGAGCAAAGCCAAGACTTGGTCGCTGTCTGTACATTTGCTTCTGCTCTCACCGTCCCCAACTTTCTCAAACTTGAAATGCGCGCTTGTATCGATATGCGCCGATATATCAATCACCGAATCACCAATCCGTTCACTCGCAGACCGAATGAATGATTCTCGCTTTTCATCTAAAGCGTGCAGAAACACTCTGTGATGGTTGTGATGTGTTTATTGTAGTAAAATGGGCTGCTGTTATAGTACATCTGCTAGAAGGTCTATGAGGGCCTTTGTACTCATGTGGTTAAGGCTTGTTTCGTCAATGGCATGGAGCCTTGCTATTGTCCTCTGCAGGGATGATGGTAGCCTCTTTTCTTATCAGCGCCGCGGCAGGTCTATAACACGACTTGACCCGTATAATTATCTGCTTCTTTCATGTTCATGTCAATTAGTGTACGGAGTACATGGCGCATCACTTTATTTTGAACTTGCCCATTAACTCAGTATATTCGCAACGTGACCATTTCCCATACCCACCAGGGCAACCAGGGCAACCAGGGCAACCACCCCATATCGCCGGTGTCCCATCCGGCAAGAACTGAGCCGCGATACGCCTCGGCTTGTTGCTCACAAAGATGCCGTCGCAGACATGAGGGAGAATGGCAAGAGGATCATGCATCCGAAGATAATCAGGTCTAATGAGGTGCGAGAGGGCAAGATGCAACCCATCCCTCTTGGTCAGTCGGACGAGAGCTTCAGTCATGGCTTTGAAGGGCAAGTAGGTGTTTATCCACACCCACACCCTCGGTACAGCAGAAGGAGACTGTCGCCATCCGGTTGCAATGTGACATCAATGTGTTGGACTGTGTTCAAGACGCCTTCCCAGCCGAGGTGGACCTCCGTGTACGCCAGCTGTAAGTAGTGCTTGAGATACATGATTGTTTGTGTCCATTGTGCTAGATGTCGTTCCTTGTTGTCTTTGCGAGTATGAAAACAATGTGACTAGTTCAACATGTATGGGTCCAAGGATGGAGAATATTTATACTCGATTGGAGAAACGTTGGCGTGCAAGGCAAAAAGATTTTTCCCTGGTACCCTCAATCCTGTATTACGGTACGGAGTATATCCTTTTCAGATTACTACTCTTGGATCACTTTGAAGAGTGCTCACTACAGGGTTCCAGTCAGCGTGGAATATGCTTTTGATACTCAAGATGGTAATTGATTTCCTGCCTGTCACGATCAAGCGCAATCTTTGAATTTTTCCCATCCATTACTTTTGGTCGTGAGCGAGCCCTTACTTAGTAGTCTATGAAAGATTTCTGGCCGCAATGAACAAGTTTTTGTTACCCTTATAGCTGATCCCGGAGACGCCACCAGCACCCTGAAAATATCGCTGCCGTCATGGCTGGAACCCAGAGAATACCATCAAACGTAAGTCTCAGTCTCTTGCTCGCCATGGCTGCGCCAAGAGCCACCACGGGAATGATGGCTGCGTAAGCAGTAGGAAGACCTTCCATATGTTCTTCTCTACCGAGTGCGTTCTTCGGCTGCAGGCTGACTGCGACGTTGAATCTTGCCAAGCGTAGCACGCCACACAGCACAAAGAATGCCAGAGCTGTTTGATCGACCGTGGTTTGAAAACCGACACAGAAGACCATGACCGCTGGAGCGCTGGAGCGACGAAAAAGGTAATCCTTTTTACTCGGTAGTCGTTAGCCAACCAAACATGGCTGAAGTCTTGTGCTTGTAAAGGGGTTCCGGAGAGGAGGATGTGTTGCATGTGCGAGACATGGTGGCTGTACCAGATCAGAGAAACCATCGAGTTCTTTTCCCCAGTCAGAGCAACTCGTTCGTCCATCGCGCTACTTTACTACCGAAACAGTCACACTCGATTTCCTTACGTGAGTAACACGAACAAACATTCCCCACGCTAGCCTGGGATCATACCCCCTGATTGCCACGCGCCAGTCAAACTTCCAACTCGGGGCAATGTCCTGCCGCAAGCAGGACGAGTCATTGCATACTCTGCAAAAGATGGATTCCGACTAGACGCGGCAAAGCCAGCATCTCAACAAGAGAAACATGGCAGAGAGGTGCCTTGGGATGATGACTTTGTCTCGGAAATACGAAGAGGCTTTTCCGCGTCCATACATAGCACGCAGTGGGGTCAAAGCAGCAAGTCACATGGTCCATGGGGTTGTAATTCTCCGCTGGGTAAAATAAATTCCGTACCCGTACCCGTACCCGTACCCGTACCCGTACCCGCTTCCACGGGCAACTTGTTAAAATCCTGCTTTTTGAACTTTCAGCAGAATGCTGTCAAGTCCACGACTTTCCACCGACCTCGGGGCAAGACGACCAACGTCGGTCTGATTTCATTTCCACGATTTCTCCCGAGAGGATTACGGCTCTAGCCCTGCGCCACAGCACACAGCATTCCTGCCGCATCATAAGCCGCAATAGCGGGAGTTACAATGTCAATTTCATCATTGAATTTAATGATGAAACAAAATGCGTTGTCCGGATCCCTATCCTGCCGTTCGTTCACGATCCTTGGAGAAAAGTACTCGGTCATGTTGCTGTTCTAAATTTTCTCAAACAATCAACGCAAATTCCAGTCGCTCGTGTACGTGCATTCGGCCGCAATGTGCAACTATCAAATGATGGCGGTGGCGAGTGTGTGTTCCTTGTACTAGACTTTGTCCCCGGTCGAAGTCTTACAAGTCTTTCAAAGCGCATTCTATTTGAATCAACGGTTGCGCGGCGAGCCATTTTCTTCTCCCAACTAATTGAAATCCTTGTCGAGTTGCGACAGACCAAGTTTCCAGCACTGGAGTCGCTGGTGCCCGAAACAAAGACGGAGCTTCGAAGTTGGTGATTTGCAATCAATACCGCTGAATGAGCTCCGACGTAGCGTCCCGCCGACGAAATCAGTGCGAGAGTACATGGAAAGCCAACTCCAGAACTATTAGTCTCTGACTCACTAGCACCCCCAGTTGCAGGCCAGACCATGGACGACATCAAACTTGAGGTTTTCGCGGTCCATTTCGTCGGCAAATCTCTCCTAAACGCCGATGCCGATTCCGAAGAAAATGGGTACTCTCTGTATCTCTCTGTATCACTCAGACTTGCGGCTTCCGAATATTATCATCGGCGATGAGCTGCAAATCAATGGTATAATTGACTCGACGAATACACGAGATACCTGAAGGATCGCGGGCTATATACTGAAAACCAACCATTGGATCTGGAAGAGTTGAGAGCAAAGCTTGAAGCTTGAAGGGGCAACCAAACGGGCTGAGGAGATGCTTCGACATCGGGAGAGCATACCCGAAAATAAGGCTGCTTGAGGTTGAGCTTCTAGCTGAGTGGGTTGGTTGGCTGGCTGATCGCATCGCCGTTATTCGCCACCATAGGGTGAGCTGTTGGTGCGACTATTCTGAGTTTCGCCGTGAGACATGGCCGTCCTCCTTTCAGTCATGAGCAGCCATTAACGCGTGCACCTGCTGCGTGGCCTCGGAAAAGAGGGAGCCGTGTGGTAAATCACGGAACGGGCGAAGTTCGATAGGGTATTGCACACAGATATACATGCAGGAGTCAGCCAACCGAAACATTGGCACAAGGGCAAGCCAGTGGGTTGTAAGAATTCCAAGTAGCAGGACATTCAATTTGGATTTGTGCTCGTGTGGTCATCCATCGTCCGACCCCAGCCAACGTCGTCTCACCCATCGGCATCACGTGTCACACATGCCCCTTCGGAAACGCCGGCAACAATAGACAGCCCCCTGCTTAAAATCGGATGATCCGGATTCCGGACTTGGTTTGGGGGTCTAGCGAAGCTCCGCAACCCAAACTTCATGTTGTTTTGAAGTCAACTCTCGGGTCAACAAACATGTCAGAAGGAACGAAGCCCGTCATCATCATCGGGCATGGCTTGGCCGGCCTGGTGGCTGCCTTTGAGCTTTCGAAGCGCAAAGTCCCCACCATCATTCTCGACCAGGAAAATGCCAACAACGTCGGAGGACAAGCATTCTGGTCGCTCGGTGGACTATTCGTGGTCAATTCGACAGAGCAACGACGCGTCGGAATCAAGGACTCTCGCGAGCTCGCTATGCAGGACTGGCTCAACTCTGCCCAGTTTGATCGCGAGAAGGAGGACCACTGGCCGCGACAATGGGCCAAAGCATTCGTCGACTTTGCCACAGACGAGATGGAAAACTATGTCAAGGGCCAGGGCTTGGGGTTCATGTTCAACGTTGGCTGGGCAGAGAGGGGTGACGGCAGGGCCGACGGTCATGGCAATTCTGTCCCAAGGTTCCATCTCACCTGGGGCACCGGGCCCGAGGTGGTGCGCATCTTCAAGGAGCCCGTTTCGAGAGCTGCGCAGGACGGCATCGTCCAATTCAGGCACCGCCATGCCGTCGACGAGCTCATCATTGATGAGAAGACAGGAGAGCTACGGGCGTCCGGGGCCGCGTTCTGGAGGACGACGACTCGGCCCGCGGTGTCAAGTCGTCCCGCACCGCCATCGACACATTCGAGCTGCACGGTTCTGCCATTCTCGTCTCGTCTGGCGGCATCGGTGGAAATGTCGAGGCTGTGAGAGCAGCGTGGCCGGTCGATCGCCTCGGACCCAAGGTACCGGAGAATTTCGTCGTCGGAGTGCCTGCTCACGTTGATGGTCGGATGGTTGGCATATCGGAGACGGTCGGGGCAAACGTCATCAATCGGGACCGCATGTGGCACTACACCGAGGGCTTGCAAAACTGGAACCCCATCTGGCCGAATCACGGCATTCGTATTCTACCGGCACCATCGTCTCTATGGCTCGACGCCACAGGCAAGAGATTGCCGCCGCATCTGTTCCCTGGCTCGGACACGCTGGGTACGTTGAGGCATATTTGCAGCACGGGGCACGACTACACGTGGTTCATCCTCAATCAGACCATCATTGCCAGAGAATTCGGTCTCTCTGGATCTGAACAGAATCCCGACATCACAGGCAAAAGCATATGGCAGTTTCTCCGCCGGATTCTCAACGGCAAGGGCCCCGTTCCCGTACAGAATTTCATGAAGCACGGCAAAGACTTCATCGTCAAAGACACTCTGGAAGAGCTCGTCCAAGGCATGAACCAGCTGGCTTTGGAGCGTCGAGGACCGGCGCTGGACTTTGAGAAGATCAAGAAGGTCGTCGAAACCAGGGACTCTCAATTTCACAACGCCTATTCCAAGGACGCACAGGCCATGCTCATCAGCAATGGCCGATCCTACTGGCCCGACAGAATATCACGAGTGGCGAAACCGCATGGCATTCTCGACAGATCCAAGGGTCCGCTGGTCGCCGTGCGCCTCAACCTCCTCACGCGCAAGACGCTGGGGGCATCGAAACCAATTTACAGAGCAACGTAATGCGTGCAGATGGGACGCCGTTCCCGGGGCTATACGCCGCGGGGGAAGTGGCCGGCTTCGGTGGCGGGGGTGTACATGGCTACAATTCACTCGAAGGCACGTTTTTGGGTGGATGTATTTTTTCAGGTCGCGCCGCCGGACGGGCCATGGCCGACGAGGTTGCTGGGCCTTTGACATGATGCCGCTTGCAATCAGCATGAGGCAGGACATGAGGCAGGACATGAGGCAGGACATGAGGCAGAACACGGTCAGTTGACATGTACATTTGCAGCATCCGTACGCACAGCGAGATGGATTAGGTTCCATTGTGTGAGTGGCCAATAGATGCGGTAGCAGTAGGTACGCTGGGACAACACATGGTTTCAGAAACCGTAGCCTTTACATTGCGCATCTTCTGTGCACAAGTCAGTGGACTTGGCGGTGGGATGTTTCGGGAACAGCAGGTTTTCAAGTTATGTCTCGGCCGCGCCCTGGGCCAGGGAGGATCCGAGAATCTTATTTTTCAAAGGGCGGGACATTTCATAACGACTGTAGACCTGACCATCTTCTGGGAGTTGCGTTGCCCAGCCTTGCCCTAAACCGGGATAAGATGCTTGGCCAAATTGAGCCATTGGTTTTTTTTTTTTTTTTTTAGAAAAAAATGTCTAGGAAAACAAAGCGGGCATGAGGATGTGACACTGGGGTTCATTTTACCATGTTCAAGTTTTCCCAAGGGAGGGGGAAGTGAGACACAACGACCCTTGCGTGCTTGTGGCCACATTTTGGGGACAAGCTTCTAGCTTCCAGCTTCCAGCTTCTTGCTTTTCTCGGCAACAGAACGTGACCACTGACGGACGCTTGTGCGCGTGTGGCTTCAAATGTAACCGGAACGGTTCAAGGGCAACCAACAGACAGTGTCGTCAGTGGTCACTCTACCCATGGAAAAAGTAGCATGCCACGCGACTCTGGCGACTCTGCGCTTGACGGCGTGAACTGCATTGCATCTTGGGTCAAGCCAAGCTGCATCTGCCGGAGGTTTGCGGGAGGCACGATGATGGGCATCTTTTCCAAAGCGGGCAATCGGTCAGCGGTCAGCGGTCAGCGGTCACCAGTCACCATGACCAAGAAACATGACATGTATCACGGGAACAACGAAATGCAGCGTGGGCATCGACCGCGGGTGCTTGGCAGAAGGCCGACAGGGATACGGCGAGTAAGACAAGAAACCAAGAAGAACCAACCAGCCGGCTTGACCCCAAATGACGACGACAACGAGCAACCAGAACCAGGGTCCTCTCCGCATCTATCAAGCACTGCCGTGGCCGTGCTCTTGGCGCGCTAATGGAGCGCTCATGGGGTCAAGGAGTTCAAGGACCTGTGACCCCAAATCGAGAGGGGGAAAGAAAAGAAAACTCGCGGGCAAACATCGTTGGATGGTGATGATCCGACATGAGGGATAACAGTCCAATCTCCCCAACCTCGGTCACGATCCGACCACCACACGACCCAAGCTAAGCTGCATGATCACGATCGGCAGAATGTCTTGCCCTTCCGATGCAAGGCATGAAAATGCGCCCGTTCTGCGAGAAGCCTCCTGTGCGCCAAGATGAGGGGGACCGGAGCGGCGGAGACGATGGGAAAAATGAATGCGTTGTTACGACGGCGACTTTTCATACATGCATGGTGCCCGTTTCGGTGGATGCCGGAAGTTCTCATGGTATAAGCTTATAATACACCTTATTCTCGTTCTTTTACAATCTCTTGTCACCGCCGTCGCTTGTATCGACGACCGGGGGTTTGTCAAGAACATTTGTTTCTTGTTCGTATTTTTTTTTCCCCATCTTCTCGTTTTGTATTCCCCTCACCATCATTGCCTGCCTATCATGCAGATCTTGCAACGGGTGCTATGGGGCGGCATGTCCCTGCTTCACGTCTTTGGGCCAACCGATGCCCGGCAGTCAAATGCGAGCGAGGCCGGTAAGGCCGTGCCTTACAAGGTACAAAACCCCGCTGGACACTGACTGGACGTACAAGGTTGGAACCAACCCGTGGCCTGAGCATCCTCGGCCCCAGCTCCGTCGAGACGACTGGCAGAACCTCAATGGCATCTGGACGTACGATGGCGCCGGCCGGGGTCGGGCGGACGACTCGACACCACCGTCCGCCCCTCCGCCGGTGGACGGCCTCTCCCGCGAGATCATGATTCCGTCGTGTGTCGAGAGCGGCCTTTCCGGTATCCAAGACCTTGATTCCACCACCATGTGGTTCGCGCGCGACTTCGAGGTGCCGGAGAGCTGGAAGGGGCAGAACGTCCTTCTCCATTTCGAGGCTGTTGATTACGAAGCCACTGTGTTCTTGAACAAGGTCAAGGTTGGACACAATGTCGGCGGCTACTTCCGATTCACCATTGACATCACCAATCATGTGAAATGGGGCGAGGATAATAAACTGTACGTGGTGCTTTTTTTTTTTTTTTTTCCCCTCTCGTGAGCCCCGAGAGGCTAGGGCATGAACTAACTCGCTGCTCACCACAAGTTTCGTCTTCGTACACGACCCATCGGACACGGATATTATTCCAGTCGGAAAGCAATCCCGAAACCCCAGTCATATCTTCTACCGTCCATGTTCGGGCATCTGGCAGACTGTGTGGTTGGAGAGGGCGCCATCAAACCACATAACTCAACTGGATGTGTCTGCCGGAATGGACGGTCATGGTAAGAAATCCTTGTTCCTTGATATTATTAGGGAAGGAAAAAAAAAAAAAACCTACTGGCGCTAATGTTTTCCCATGTTCATGTTTCTTTGCATAGTCACAGTCACAGCTCATTCATCCTCAAAGCAAGGCGCCGAGGTCAAAATCGTCGTCGTCGACCCAAAGGGACACGTCGTCGCGGAAAAGACTGGTCCCTCCGATGAGGAATTCAGCCTCGCCGTTGGCTCACCGCAGCTGTGGTCCCCGTCAACGCCAACATTGTACAATCTCACCGTCACAATGGGGGCGATGAGGTCCGAAGCTATACCGGATTCCGCACGATATCCAGCGGCATGGTCAACGGGATTCAGCGACCACTCCTGAACGGCGAGTTCGTCTTCCTGTTCGGAACCTTGGACCAGGGATACTGGCCGGATGGCCTGTACACGCCGCCCAACCGCGAGGCCATGACTTATGATCTGAAAATGCTCAAGAGCCTTGGCTTCAACATGGTTCGAAAACATGTGCGTTGTCGCAACTTTGTCGTCCAAAAATGTTTTCAACAAGATGCTGACCGGACCCGCGTTTGTGTTTGAATTTTCCCAGATCAAGGTCGAGCCCGATCTTTTCTACCGGGCTTGCGACGAGCTCGGCCTGCTCGTCATCCAAGACATGCCCAGCCTTCCCCGGACGGCAACAGACCGCCCAATGCGGAGCAGCAGGCCGAGTTTGAGCGGCAGCTCGGCATTCTGATCAATGAACACAAGAGCTATACCTCGATTGGAATATGGGTACGTAACGGTCCGGTTCTGCTCTGCGAGAACATGGCGCGCGCGAGAAAAAGACAAAAAAAGGCTAATGTCGGAACCAAAGGTCATCTACAACGAGGGCTGGGGACAGTTGCGTGGCACGCCATATCCCGAAGAAAAGCTCACCCAAGTTGTTCGCCAAATTGACCCCTCGAGACTCATCAATTCAGTCAGCGGCTGGAACGACCACGGATTCGGCGACTTTTCGGTAAGCGATAGATTGGCCCTCGCGACATTGGGGGAGAAAAATTAAAAATTGAATGCACATGTTTGTTCCAGGGGCCGGCGCTAATAATAATACAACACGACGGCAGGACAACCACCACTACGCCAACCCTCAATGCGGAACACCGTTCCACTCCATCCTCTCGTCGCCATACGATCCGAAGAGGATCGGATTCCAGGGGAATTCGGTGGAATCGGCCACGCCACCGGAAGGGAGCAGTACGTTCAATCACAACAGCCACGCATTGGGCAAGCCATATTTTTTTTTCTGACTTTTTGTAGCGTGTGGAATGTTCAACAGGCCATCGATCAGATCAACCAGACATACGAGATCAACGCCGACTTGGAGTCCTACAATTATCGCGCGGGCGTACTTTTCCGGGAATTCACGGAGCAGATCGAGCGCTACGCCTGCAGCGGGGGCGTGTGGACGCAGACGACGGATGTCGAGGAGAGGTCAACGGCCTGTACACGTACGACCGCCGCGTGCTTCGCCCGGACATTGACCAGTGGAAAGACGACATTGGCGGGTTGTACAGGGCTGCCCAGAAGCGAGGAGGCGTGGCGAATGCGGCGGCGAGCGACAGCACGTCTGCTGCGTCGTCGCATCGCAGGCATCCGGCTCGTTTATTCTAGCAACTTGTGCTTTTTTTCTTTTTTTTTTTTTGGTGGCGGCGGGCATCTTTGCAAAATTGCACAAATTTGGGGTAACCACCCACCCTGTTCATAACACAATCTTGTATTTTCTTGCATGTACATACTTGGCAATTTTTAGTTCCCTAGCTTGATGAATCATGACATCGTTTCGGGACGGATCCAAGGAACCACTCCAAGGTCCGGTCCGGCGGGCGGACCGACGGACGGACGGACCGACGGACGGGGACGGCGACGGCAAAACTCCGAACCCACCCCGCCGTTGTCGGTCGATGCCCGATCTGGGACTAGGGACAAAGCGCAGTTGATGAGCGAGTTTGATTGGCTTTGCTCGGCTCTCATTCTGGGCCCCCATACAAATGAGTCGGTGCCGAGGTCTGCGGCAGGAAGCTGAGAATGGCCAAGGGGGAGGTTGTTTTGCCATGACGTAGTCCGTACTACGTACATATGTAAAGCCACCCCTTTTTCCTTTCCCCATGTTTCTTTCCCCTTTGCCCGTTTCTTCGTCTTATTGGTCCGTAGTCACACCTACCTCACTCAGTGTTACTCATCTGTCGACGAACCACCAAAGCAAGCATGGCTCCCCGACGCCAGGATGCGATTGCGGACTATGATGTCGTCATCGTCGGCGCGGGCATCTCCGGCATCAATTTCGCATACAGGCTGCAGGAGCGCAACCCGGAGCTGAGCTACTGCATCCTCGAGGGGCGGCACCAAGTCGGCGGGACATGGAGCCTGTTCCAGTACCCGGGCATCCGGTCCGATTCCGACCTGTACACGTTTGGCTTCCCTGGCGGCCGTGGGAGGAGAAGCAGCCCATCGCCCGCGGCTCGCTCATCCTCAAGTACCTCGAGGCGTCTGCCGCCGAGGCGGGCATCGACAACAAGATCAAGCTCAACCACCGGGTCGACAGCATGGACTGGTCCTCGGCGTCGTCGACCTGGACGCTCAACGTGACGGCCGGCGGCGGCGCCGACAACGTCGTCTCCCTGCGCGCCCGGTTCGTGCTGCTCGGCACGGGATACTACGACTACGACGAGCCGCTCGAGGCCCGGATCCCCGGCATGGACAGGTTCCGGGGCGCCGTCGTCCATCCCCAGTTCTGGCCCCGGGACCTGGACTACACGGGCAAGAACGTCGTCGTCATCGGGTCCGGCGCCACCGCCGTCACGCTGCTCCCCAGCATGGCCGACAAGGCCGCGCACACGACCATGCTGCAGCGGTCGCCCACGTACATGCTCGCCCTGCCCGAGAACGATCCCCTCGACAGGGCCGCCCGGCTCCTGCTCCCCGGCGCGCTGGCCAAGCGACTGATTCGCTTCAAGTGGATCCTGTCGGCGCTTCTCCTCGCAACCCTGTGCCGGTGGTTCCCGCGGCTCGCCCGCGCCGTCATCCTCCGGCGAACGTCCCGCGAGCTGCCGAGGGGCACCGAGATGAAGCCTCACTTCACCCCGCGGTACAACCCGTGGGAGCAGCGCATGTGTATCTGCCCGGGCGGCGACTTCTTCCAGTGCCTGCGCGCCGGCAAGGCCAGCGTGGAGACGGGCGTCATCGAGCAAGTCACCGAGGACGCCGTCAGGCTCGAGTCCGGCCGGGAACTGCACCCGGACATCATCGTCACCGCCACGGGGTTGAAGGTCCGCCTCGCGGGGGCATCGACATGTCTCTCGACGGCAGGCCCGTCCGCGTGCCCGACAGCTACTCGTGGAAGGGGTGCATGCTCGAGAACCTGCCCAACCTGTTCTACTCCATGGGCTACGTCGACGCGAGCTGGACGCTCGGGGCCGACGCCACCGCCCAGCTCGTCTGCCGCCTGCTCAACAGGGTCACGCGCGACGGCTTCGCCCACATAGTGCCCCGGCTGAGCGAGGCCGAAAAGAGCACCATGACCGAGCTGCCCTTTATGCGTCTCAACTCAACCTACGTGGACAAGGGCAAGAGCGTCTTCCCCAAGGTGGGAAACAGCAAGCAGTGGCTTCCGCGATCATACTACTGGAAGGATCTCGCGAATGCGTGGTGGGGAGACGTGCAAAGCGGGTTGGAATGGTCAAGATAGCCTTTTCATCATCATCGTCAGTCATCACCTTTTGTCCACGGAGGTGCCGCGGAACGAGACAAGACTTCCGGTGATCAAAATTGAACTGGCCCAATTGGGAACCCTACATTACGGGTTTCATCTGTAGCCAACACGTAAACATGCAGTAGTGATTTTTTTAATCATACAAGTAGTGACTCCTAGGTCAGAAGGGGGTGCCTTTCCACGCAAATTTGTAAGAGGAGTGACCTCCTGCAAAATAGCATGGCGCCCAACAGACGCAAGAGCGGCTATCCTTGGACATTTGGAAAGAACAGGGCATCGAGTCGTCGGAAGAGTCCTCGCCAAACTGTAGAGTTGAAGGGTGTCCCTGGAACGTGGGCGATACGGAGAGCTTTGGTGCCGCTGCGGCCAAGTATTACTTTGCCGTTCCTGTCACGGATGTACTTGCGCGCGCCCTTGAGCCTGTGCCGGATCCGCCGTAGACTTGAAACAGGAAAACAGGCATGCCGGCAGCAATCTTGTTCGCCCAAGTGGTGGACCGGGGAACTCGGGGTTACGGAGTCGGAGTACGTATCTCGAGGGCAATTGCAACCGCTTACTTAAGCGGACTCGCATCGGGCCAAGACTTTTATGTCGGGGAGAGCAAGGCAAAAACTGCTTCATGAGTCAAGACATCTGAGGCTCTTCTGCGACAAGCCCGGTTCAGCCCGTTGATCCATTCAATGTCTGAACCATTCTAGCCATGGCAAGCAAGAGAAGACCGGCCTGCGATTCGTGCCACAAGCGCAAGGTGGGCAACTCACGGCCTCTCTCTTCTCTTCTTCCGAGGACGAGCTGTCTGTCACATCCGCCTGTTTCTGTCCAACAGGCGAGACATGCGACCATCTATGATAGTCACGCTGACGTTTTGGTGTCCTCTTGGCAGATCCAATGCGATATACCTGACTCTGGCGTTCAATGTGACTGGTGTCTACATCACAGCCTGCCCTGCACATATGACCGAGTTCGCGGAAGCAAGAAGAGAGCGTGGGTGTCTCGTGCGATGGACCGATTCAAATAAATGGCTGAGCTAGTGGTGACTGACTGACTAATCCGGTTTCAATACGTTATTAGCGTACTTGCACAGAAAAGCGCGAACGTCGCCAACAACAACGCTGCGCAAAAGAACTCTCGGTCCCCATCGGATCATGATTCACAGAGCAGCAAGCAGCTCATTGCATTGCAGTCGCCAGATCGGGTGAACTCGAAATGCGCAGTATGCCCATCAGAATTCACGTCAGGCTCCGCGCAGAGAAGCCTCAGAGTTGCGCCACTCGGGCAGATTTACTTCGCAGGACAGAAATTCGGTGCTATATGCCCTCGGAACGGCATTCCGCACTTCACTTGGTACTGTGAGCAATGGATACATGAAAGAACGGGACATGAACCCAAGTTTCGAGAACTTTTTGCCGGAGATGCACCCATACTTGACCCCCTGATCGCGTGTCTGGGGGCCAGATCTGCCCTACTGTCCCGCCAAACTATGCCGGGGATTCTCCCTTCCTGAGAAATGCATCATAGAAACCCTAGTTTCGGATTTCACGGCCTCCGACTTGAGCCTGATCTTTCCTCTCATAAATCCGCTTCTCTTTGAAGAGACGGTCTGGACGGCGTATGCCGCAGATAACGTAGAGCCTCTGATTCAGCGCATAACTGCTAGAGCCTGCGTGCTGGCGTTTGCATCATTTGCAAGCTCCCGCTTCCCAGCCAGCAAAACGTCAGTCAACGTCAATGGCGAATCCTGCGCCAAAGCAGCGCAAACACTCGTCGCAGATATCATCGAAGACGCAAGTGTCACAACATTACAAACTATTCTCATACTAGTGAGTTGTGTCCCTGTCTAGTACTACAAGCCAGACTTGCATAAAAAAAAAAAAAAAAAAAACCCCTTTGGTAGAGGAACAGGAATGACGACTAATATCACAATCCAACGATAGCTAGTTCACGATACACTCTGCGGCCGTCTCCAAGCCTCATCCATGTATCACGCTCTTGCATGTCGGTTAGTCTTTGCTCTTGGTGGGCATACGCTTACAATTGAAGTACCCCGAGACCGTGACATGACAACGCAGGAGCACGAGGGTCGCCACCTCAGAACGCTTTTCTGGCTTTGCTATATCTTTGACAAGGATATTGCTCTCAGGACCGGACAACCACCGATCATCGCGGATCAATTCTGCGATCTCACGCTACCCGATGGCTATGTTGAGGACCGCTTCCGTCGTCGACGAAACACTCGAAGAAGCGGTCTAGTGCAAAGGCCGTGGCTGCCCGGCGACTTGAGATTGAGCATGATCAAGTCCAAGGCCGTGCAGTCCCTCTACTCGTCCTCATCCCTGCGCATGTCCGATGCAGAACTGTTGAAAACGATACGCGAATTGGATGAGGAGCTTGAAAGCTGGCGGACCTCATTACCGGGCGAGTTCGCACCGTCGCTATCAGTTAGAAAGGACGTCAAGCTTGCTCAAAATGCATCTGTATCACAGAGTATGCTGCTTATTGAGCTGCACATGGACTATCACTTTCTATTGAACACTATACATTGCGCGAGTGGACGATGCATGAGCCGCGACAGCAGCCGCGGCCAAAATTTGTCCTTTGGGGTGCAATCTAGCTTTGAACTCTCCGTGGAAGCTAGCAGGTCTACCATGATTTTTCTTAGTGCGACGGCTAGCAGAGTCGCCGAAGAAGCATTTTGGTCAGTTTTTTTTTTTTTAAAAAAAAAAAATAGTTGTTCTTCTCATTGTTCAACTTGCTCGTGGTGAGGGTCTAGCCACGTCGGACTGACCAGCTCGCTTTACAGGTTCTTCGTATTCTACCCCCTGTCGGCGCTGATGATTCTATTCTTCAACAACCTTCAAAATCCCGGCCACGCCCTTGCAACCCACGACATGGAATTACTGAGCAAGGCATCACAGATTATTCGAAGCATGCCAATGCGCCGTGTTACATCGCGTGAAATGGAGTACCTGGTGAGGATGGACAGACTAGTCGCCGAGCTCAGCAGGCTCAGTAAATGTGCTATTGACAGGTACTTGACAAAAACCTCGACTTGCTGAGAGGGTCATTGTCGACGGCGGCCTCCATGACAGAATGAGTCCAAAAGGTCATATTTACACATGAAGATGTTTCGAATATAGGTTGCGCCTTTTCTTAGAACCCTTCCAGTAGAAGCCAGCGAGAAACACCGATCTATAGCCTTTCAGGACTCACCATGCAAATGTGACCTGGATTAGCTGAGTCCAGGGCTTCCAGATCTAGGCCTACAACCAGACACCACAAGCCGAGATCAGAGCTTAGCCTCACCACACAAAACAAATGCGATGCTAAAGTTGTCAGTGCCGACGAGGAAGGTAGGAAGGGGCCGATTAGTAAATGACACGGCATCACGTGGCCCACCGCTGGGTGGATAAAGGATCTGTCAGAGTTGAGTCATTCTTTTTCTCGTCATGTCACTTTTGTGCTTTTTAAGCGCCGAGCCGGCGTTTGGTATCGCAAGCGAAAGAAGTTTTTATCAGTACAGAACTGGAGCTGAACTTTCCCATTAAACTATACCATCTACCAAATCATGTTTTGCTTAGAGCACTATTCAAATATATTCTACATTGCCATGACAAGTTCAACATATCTGTCCATCTACTGACCATGAAGGACCTCTTTGGCACGACCGTCCTTGCGCAAATTCTTGTCCTTGACAGATGGGCAGCCATCGTACTCATTGACCTTGCGCGGAACCGCAGTCGCATCTAGCTTGCCATGACTAGTCTTGTACTCCTCCATGGTGGTGGGCGGCAAAGTCGTCGTCTCATGATGGATGGCCGAGTTGTGGTGCTTCTCATGGACCGGCACGGTCGTATGGACAACCTCTGGCTTGATAGTCTCCTTCTCGATCACGGGCTGAACGTGATGGTGGACATGGTGATGGGTGCGTTCTCCGGTGACAACCGGCGCGGCCGAAGACGTGCGTTCGGTGTCATGCGTAGTGGACTTGCTCGCGTACTTGGCCGCGTCCTTGTCCAGGGCCGCCTTGACGTTGGCCTTGTCACCGTGATCAATGGTCTTGTGATCCACCGGGACGGCATTGAAAGAGTGCTTCTCGGGCCTGCGGATGGGAGACTGTTAGTACAGATTGCATCGATGTGATGCGTGCTTTTGGGGGATCAACTGACAGTACTTCTCGGTCCTGAACAGGCTGAACAATGGTCTGGTGGTGATCCTGATGGACCTCCTTGTCCACAGCGGTAATGACCTCCTCGTGCTGCTTGGGGAGAACATGCTCGTCTACAACGGGCTTTCGCACCTCCTCGTCCACGGTCGTCTTGTGTTTCCCGTCCTGGGACAGGAAGTTTGACACGGCTTGCTTGGCCTTCTCCATTGTGATGAAATGTTGGTTTTTGTCGAGTTGGCTTTGTTGGAGTGTGTTTGTGAGTGTTTGCTGATGGAAGCTGTTGATGATGAGATTACTGGGATATGGGAGGGAAGGACGTACGGCATTATATATGTAATGTTGTCGACATTGTATTAGACGTCAGGTTCAACCTTTTGGTTTGGTATCTGCTCGTTGTTCTTGTCAGTGCCCACAAAAACTGCTAGCCATGAGTTTGGACTCTCAAACTACGTCACAAGGGAGGGATCGTCACCAAGCGCCAACACTCCCGAGGTGTTAGCCGGTGAACAAAAACGTCCGAGGGCCAAGTCGGGCAGAGCGACAATTAGTGTCTGAACGCGTAAACGTCATGCGAAGTAATGTTCAAGTCCTGCTCTGCGTCCTGATATTTCAGCCGAGCCCAAGTTCAATTAACTTTGCGCTACCGATCCATCCGGTCGTGAACTTAACTCGTTGGCGCTAGCCACGAAATGCCCTCTCCCTCAAGCCTACCAAGGAACTTGTTCACGGTAGATCCAAAACGTCAAAGATTCGAAAAGCTTAATTCGATTCACTAGAACCCCAATCGCGCGTCATGGATTGAACCAACTCGGCAGATTGCGCGTCATAGACTCGTACATTGAAGCCGTGCCGCAAATCGCCGTTGCCATTGACAGATGGCGACCGGCTGACCGACCCGTCGCGGCTCGATTCCGGTTTCGTTGAAAAGAAGAAATATTTTTGTCGTTTCCGGTTTTATTTCATCATGGCAAGATAGGATTGGCATGGCATTTCCACCAACCTTGGTGAAAGCGGAAAGCGGGACTCTTTTTGTAACTGCTTTTCCCAAACTGCACCAAAGGCGAGACATTTTTTTTTTTTTTTTTTTTTCCGTTTTCAGCAACTAAACTAAAAACACGACTCGAAAACGAAACGGCTTCTCGTGAAAGCCGTGAGCGACTCTGATGCGACCAACCCGTGCTCGTCCCTTTCATTAACGGGACGTCGAGTCGTCGATTCAAGCAAAGGCGAACAAACTGCTTGTATCTGTCGCATCATGGTCGCCATGCTCAAGAGGTTCCGGGAACGAATGCACTGGTTTTTGAAACATTTCCTCTCGCACCGGGGCAAAACCACCGCTAAGCCCGAACGCCCATCTCGCCTCGAAGCAAACCATTTTGTTGAAGAGAATCAACTGCCCGACAATCATTCGCCGGCAGCAATCGCTCACACGCCGCCTGCACCGGGGAGCAGCCACAACGAGCGGGATCGAACGTCGATGAAGGGAACCTTTGGACAGAGACGGGCCACGACACTACATGCCATGAGGGAGAACCGGACGCCGTGCGGCCCATGCCTACGCGGGAGCCTCGCGGAGCCTTCGCGGGAGCCACAGCAGAAGCACGAGACTGTCGATTACACGACCCATGAACGAGCGCCTGCTGTCGTGGAGACGGTCAAGCCGCACGTACACACGGTTTACGAGATCAAGAGGACGCGGTCAATCCATTTCCACGAGCATTTCTTCCATGTCCAACCTGTCGTGGAGACACGGGCATCGGAGCACAAGGCATAGATAGTGAGATGCTATAAATTCTGACCACGCTCTGTACTTGCCAGACTCGATTTGGCGGTGGAGGAAACCTTGATACCATCTCGCTTCGCTTTCTCAGTAGCTAATGCTATCTATTACACAGTATCCAACAAGACCAGTGCTGCCCAGCGCTGCCCAGTAGGCTACAGATCTTGACCTTGACGTAGTGAATGAATGTGACTGCCTCTTTGAGACCCCTGCCTGCAGCAGCATCTCTCTAGACACTCGAATCAAGAGCGTCGCAGTGGGTTGTTGGGTGGTCGGCGAGAGGAGGGCGTTGCGTGTCACCCTCGAGTGCATGGGGCCAGCCAGCCAGCTCGTTCACTATCCTAATTCCCGTCTACTTGTAATTTCAGCAACAGAATCTCTCGCCAGATCATTCACCTCGCTCAGACGCCTCAATGTGTCAACCAACGGACAAACGCGGTCCTGCCTCTCTCCGAGGAAGTTGTCGATGCGCCACGCAGCGGCCGACGAGGTTCGCCAACATGACACATTCGGTGAATGGGGACGGTGACTGTGTGGAAACATGGCAACCTCTTTGTCAAGACTCACTATGTCTTCGTGAAGCACCAACGACCGATTGTTGAGCATGCTGGACAGTCGGAGGAGTGGGCTTACAGCTCAGCTCGCATATAAGATCAGACATGTTCAGCAGCATGTTCAGCAGCATGTTCACCTCTCCGCCGCCCGGGCACGTTCTCGGGGGCGATGGCGGCGTGATGGGGCCGAATGGAATGGCACGTTGCTGCTCGCCGTGAATGCATCCAATGCCATCCGGTGACGGGAAACATGCCATGGCCATGCCATTTTCGAGGGCTCGGATTTGACGCGTCAAAGGATCACGATTTTCTGTGCGAGGTCCAGAACGGTTCAAACAACACATCGTATGAACTGATTCGAGACCAGCCCGGTGTGTCAGAATGTGACTGCCAAGGCTGCCGGTCGCCCCGTGATGAGGATGCATGCACCCGCATTGACACTGAGCATCATAAGGAACTCAAAGATTAACGACGTAAACGAAAACAACACGACTTGGATAGTATATCTTCTGGCCCTTGCTATGGGTAGCAGTGTTCACTTAGCGGTCGTTCATTAACCCCTAAAGTAATCTTCCCTTTGTCACCACTTATAGCTCTCTCGGAGCCAAGACGAACCCTACTTAAGTCGTATAACGTGTGGCAAATATGCTAAGCAAGCGAGGACGAAGAAGAGTTGTATAAACGCATCTAGCATTTTAGATCTAGAGCGAAAATACGACCTTGGAATAATTGTGTAAGGATAAACAAGTCTATTCCAAATCCCTTTAATCCTATAATAACCATGAATATTACCCACGTAGCAATCCTCTCCTCTATGCCTTCCACACCTCCTGTTCCTCCGCGCTATTACAGTCCCTACTTCTCTGCGCTATTGCACATCTCCCTATAACTCCTATTGCATTTCCTACTATAATAAGAGTTATAAGGTCTTGCTTAATAAACTAGTAAGAAGAAACTGTCGGAACAGTCAACTAGATAGCTGCTTGCGACCGCGAAGGTCAGACCCGGACCTCGGATGATCATGACCGCCGAGTGGGAGCCAAGGCACGTGACGCGAGTCATGTGACCTTGCCCCACCACACGATATGATCTCACGAGAATCCCTTTGCCCTCGCAAACTTCCTTTCTTCCCTTTTTCCTTGGACTAGACTAATTAAATAGAACCTCGCTTCTATTCCTGTTCTCATATCCCTTTGTTGTCATGTCATGACCTAGAAGGACGATAGTCTCTTCTATCGGGCCCTGTGAAACCTACAATTTCCTTTCTTTTCTTAAAAATCATTTCAGTAAGTGTTTTATCTTCATTTAAAGTGTCTTGACTAAGATTGATTAAGGTTGGAAGCGGGAGTGGATCTCATTGATCAAAAGGCCAATCATGGCGCGATCCGTCCGACAAGCACTCGGCTTCCCGTTTAGTGTGACATGGCGCGACGGGAAGCCACGCTGACCCACTCGACAGCTGTTTGACAAGCTGATGAGAAGGAGCTGTAAGGAGCTACCAATGATAAGCCATTCAAGTGTGTTTGCGCCCGACCGACCGACCAGCTGTACAGCTGGCCACGGCTCAGATCAAGTTGGATTTTGTATAACAGGGTGATGGATGATTCTAAATTTGCCTGGCCAACTTGTCAGTGCATTCTGTCTTCCACGCTCGGATCCCACGATTCTTGGGGAGTCTCAATACTAAGAACATGTCTCAACCAAGTGAATCCAAGCAGCCGACAGACCTTGGCGAAGCTAAAAAGCGCCATGTATACGACGGCTCAGGAACCATCGAAGACCCTTTCATCGTCGAATTCCGAAACAATAACCCAGGGAATCCCATGAACTGGATTGGAGCGCCTTCAGAAAATGATTCATCACTGCCATAGCAACCTTCTCTGTATTTGCCGCAACCTTCACATCATCAGCGTATTCGGTATCTGCTAGAGAAATCACCCACGAGTTTGACAACAGCACTGGGGTCTTTATTATTAGAGTTTCACTTTTCGTCCTCGGCTTTGCTGTCGGTCCAGCCCTTTGGGGTTCTTTGGTGAGTATAGATGTAATTTCATGTTCCGATTGTGGAGTCCACAAACATCATCACATTGGCTAACGTTCTTCATCAACACAGTAATCGACACTTATACTATATACGCAGCCTCTGTTCTCGCGGCTGCAGCGATTTTCCGTTCCATCATTGGTGCTGTCTTTCCGCTATTCACGCACCAGATGTACCAGACTCGACTCAGTGCATGTCTGTCAGTGTAGTTATATGCTCGCAGAAACAGTGTGTGCCGCTGTGAAAGACGCCGCGCGGCTTGCAGAGCATCTACTACTAATTCCCAAGCCCGTCGGTGGTGAGTTTGCTATCGAACCAGCCATTCCAGATCCAACTTTTTTTTTTCGAATATTTGACAGTCACGAATCGAATACGTCAAGTGTGGTAGTATGGTAGTATCCGCAAATATCCGGCCATACTTGAGCGCATTGTTGTGGTGAAATGAGATTGTATTGACATGCAATAACTAACTAAGGCAGGCTACAGGCGACGAAGTTGTTTCAAGGCATCGCAATGTACGTCTTCTGGCCTGGTTGACCCGCAATCTTTCGGCATCCGGTTCGTCAAACGTTCGTATAAAAGGTTTTAGCCGAGATTTGAGGAACAATACTCCGTACCTGGTAGCTTAATAGTACGGATATACCCGCGCTTACTCCGTACAAGTGGCGGAATATAAAGAATACATGAGAGCAAGATTCATGCTGCTTTGCAAGTCATCAGGAAGCACGACTACTCTCACGGACCTTGATTGCACGGCGCAACAAAACCCAGACGCAATCATCCCCACGTCTGCGCCTCATTGAACGGCCCAACATGCTTGGGGGCACTGCTTTTCGTGGCCTTGGCCGCGTCGGCGCTCGCCTCTGTTCTTTCTTCTTCTCAGCCAGTATTGTGGGAGGATCTCCCAGACCTGGACGTGTTCCGTGTGGGGAATGATTTCTACTACTCGGCGTCGACCATGCATTATTCACCCGTGTAAGATGACAGACAATATGAGTAGTTCACATAATGCCATCATCCAAGTCACTGACTTTCATGCCAGGCACCTCTGCTCCACAGCAAGGATCTCATCAAGTATGTTTTACAAACTGCATCGGGCAGGATGGATTAGCTGGCTAATTGGAGTTCTCAGCTGGGAGTACGTAGGCCATTCTGTTCCAGATCTGGACTGGGGACCCAAGTACTCTCTCGAGGGCGGGCAGAGTGCATACGTCGAGGGAGTTTTTGCCTCTTCCGTACGTCGACGCCCAAGCGATGGGAAGTGGTTCTGGGTCGGTTGCATCGAATACAGCCGCTCCTACATCTACACGGCATCTTCGGCCGCAGGGCCATGGACGAAATGGGCCGAGTTTTCCAACCATTGTTTCTACGACTGCGGTCTCTTGTTCGACGACGACGACGACGACAGCACACCATATGTCGCGTACGGTGCCAAGACGATCCTAGTCGCCAAGCTCTCAAAGGATCTGAAGTCCCTGGTGGGCAGTCGACCGGTGCATACGTACAGCGGGAAGGCTGAGGGCAGCAGAATGTACAAGATCAAGGGCACCTACTACATCCTCAACGTCGACCCTAAAACGTCCATCGAGTATGTGATGCAGTCCAAGAATGTATACGGCCCCTACCGGTCAGCTACACTGGCCAATGGACCAAAATGTCCTGTTCCTGGCGCGGGATCACCTCAGCAGGGTACGTCTGACGAGCGGGCTACAAAGTTGCCGCATGCTAATACAATGATGACTGAACCAACTTCTCACCAGGAGGCATTGTCGATGATCCGCAGGGGAACTGGTACTACATGGCTTTTTGCAACTCGCATCCCGGCGGCCGCGTGCCCGTCATCGCTCCCATCACCTTCAACGGCCAGGGTTTCCCTCAACTGCGCAATTCGAACGAGTGGCCCTCGCCCATGACGCCGCCCATGACGCCGCCCATGCAATCCGCCGCCGTACAGCCCACGTATTATCAAGATGACTTCGACGGCCCGAGTCTAGGTCCAAAATGGGAATGGAACCACAACCCAGTGATATCAGCATTCAGCCTCGGCAACGGCAACGGCAACGGCACCGGATTGACTCTGCGAACGGCAAGTGTAACAAAGGACCTGTACCGAGCGCAGAACACCCTCACTCTTCGCATCTTGGGCCCGAAGAGCCGCGCGACAATCAAACTATCCTACAAGGACATGAAGGCGGGAGATCGCGCAGGCTTGGTCTTGTTAAGGGACCTCTCGGCGTGGGTCGGCGTCATCAACAACGATGGCAAGGTTTCTGTCGGCGTGTGGACAGGCTGTGCCCTGAACCTGACCAAGAGCAAAAATCAATGGTCTACGACGGCAAATGGCTCGCTACAGACTTCGGCTGACATTCCTCGCACGGAAGAGAAGAGCATTTGGCTGCGTGCTACCGCGAATGTTGCACCATATGGTCCACATACCGTTGAGTTCTCCTACTCCACCGATGGAGACGACTTCCTCGACATCGGCAGCGCTTTTACCATGAAGACGAATTGGGATTTCTACCTGGGTTATCGTTATGGTATTTTCAACTTTGCAACGCAGTCGCTTGGGGGCAGTGTTGATGTAGGCAGCTTCAAATTGGACCGCGCTTCATGAAGTTGTATCATCGGGACCTCTTTTGTGTGCCATGTGCAACCACCGCGCACATGAAAATCTCCCGAGTCCGATTGGTACCATGGGGTCACGAAAACTAAGAGCGTCATTGGTCTAATTAGGAAGTCGACCGAACAGTGGTGTTTCTTTTCCGAGCCAACAATATAGCAAGTAACTTGGCAATTTTTTTTTTTTTTTTTTTCACAGACATCCTCCCACCATCGATTCCCTTCACCACTGGGTACTAATGCGTAAGAGTTCACGCCATAAGTTGTTTCCTAGAATATGGCACCACCTATAATGGAATTTTGAGTTCCCTAAATACTACGTCATAGAGTCCCATAGATCCATCACCCCTGCTCCAAGACATGAAAACAACTTGTTTACTCAAAGTTTGTGCGATTTATTCTCTCCTTTCCATTTCATTCACACACGCTCCTCCGATACCTGCAAAACATACGCGTGAAGGCCATTCATTCTGTGCTACGAGACCAGACAGAAAGTCAAGATGGCAGCGCAATTTAACAATGGTAGAGCTATGAATCAATCCCCTGGCATCTGTACCCTCGAAATTTACATCTAATGGGCCGCTTCACAAAAAGAGCAGGACATTCCCATTTCGAAGCAGTCTTTCCCAGGCACTGACCGTGACATGCCTTCCCCAAGCCTGTCAGAGGTGAACTGCCCGACGGACGGGGAGAGGCTCACAGCTACTTGGCCGCGAACAAGCTCAAGGGAAAACGAGCACTAATCACCGGCGGCGATAGTGGCATCGGGGCAGCTACAGCGGTGTTGTTTGCCAAAGAGGGCGCCGTCGTAACCATCGCCCATCTTCCCGAGGAAGAGGGCGATGCGCGGGACACTAAAAAGCAGGTCGAGAAAGCAGGTGGTGCTTGCCATCTCGTTTCTGCTGACTTAGTAAAGAGGGAAAACTGTCAGAGGGTGATTGATTTTGCGATTGAAAAGATGAAGGGCATCGACATATTGTTCAACAATGCCGCATGTAGGTCCAGACACACGCACACACACACACACACACACACACACACACACACACACTGTAACATGCCACGAGCTAAACAAGGTTGCAGACCAGATGATGGTGGAAGATATCGCAGACTTGTCAGAAGACCAATGGGTGCATACATTCGATATCAACATGCATGCTTACTTTTACATGGCCAAGTATGCCCTGCGTCACATGCAGCGCGGGTCCGTCATCATTAACAATGCGTCCATCAACGCATACATTGGTCGACCGGATCTGCTGGATTATACCTCCTCCAAAGGAGCCATCGTTTCCTTCACGCGAGGCCTGAGCAATCAATACATCTCGAAAGGGATCAGGGTCAATGCTGTCGCGCCAGGGCCGGGCAAGTTTGACCCCATCATGCGACCAGAGTAGAGTAATAGTCAAACTAACAATTCATTCACCCTACCTAGTTTGGACTCCCCTCATCCCAGCCACCATGAACGACGAGGCGCAAAGGCAATTCACGAGCCCAATGGGACGACCGGCACAGCCGTCGGAAATCGCATCGTGCGTTGTGTTTCGCGTCAGCGGACAGCTCTTGCGTAAGTGGTCAGACGATACACTGCAATGGTGGTACCGTTGTCAACGGTTGATTGATGGACCATGATGCAAATGCATGCTGAGGAAGGCAATGAATGGGAGATCCGGGGTTGATCTTGGGGGACTAGAAAGTCTGGAGGAGCGCGGGCCTTGGGACCTACCTAATAATACTCTTGCTTGATTTACCTAATTATTCCGCTCAGTGTTCTCCCTCTCTGATGACTTTTGCAATCGATGAACAAGGTCAACCGTCATCTGGCAATGTGATGTACCTTTCCTGACTAAATGCCATGGAAAGTTTTCCAGTGCCCGATACGCCCCCACCCGTTGTTTCAGTAACAGCCATCCTTATAAACTCATTTGATCTTGGTTGGCCGTGTCCGACGCGGCGCACGGCACAGTCGGTGACGCCGACGTGGGAGAGCGAGCGGCTCGAGAGATTTTGTTCCTTCGATGTTGGGGTTCCGACGCCGCCCTCTTGTGGTCATCATGACGGCGGAGGTTCAAACGCAATTCGTGTGCAAGACAAAGGGATGTCCCATTCCCCAACTATTTCCCGTGCGGGGGCATGCATGCGGCTTGGAATTGAGCTGAAGAGATGCCTTTGGAAACCACGACGTTCGAGCAAAAGGGCCGGGGCCAGCATCGAGGGTGAAACGGACGTTGTCGTCGACTCGTCGAGGTTAGGAAAAGCACGACTCGAATCCCGGCGAAGCAAAGGGCTGTCTGTCACATCATCCACATTCGCCCCATGGCCCAGCCCAATGTTCGCATCTCTTCACTCGGTCGTCCGGTCGTATCACCACACATGAGACGTCTGCAAAAACGCGACATGAATTGACGACGGTTTCAATCTTCGCAAGGCATCTGCCCTCGAATCAGACGCGCCGGCCTGGCCCAATCACGCGAGGGCGGGGCTCCATCATGATACCAAACTTGTAACGACAACTCATCGTCTAAAACACCACAACACCAGGCTTTGACTCAAGACGATTCGCCGTCGGACGATATGATGCCCCAGAGAAGTCGTTGACCTCAACGGGATACAAATACTCCCTCCTCCATCCCGCTTCATTCAACCTCTGTATTCAACACATCAACACAAAACACATAATCCGTCATCTCCTTCCTCACCCGAGCACTAACGCATCAATCAAGTATAGCTGGCCTATATCTTACAATCTAATACCTCTAATTCACACACACAAGTTCAACAACGAACTTTGTATACCTTTTTTAAAAACCTCAGCACTCCCTCGCATCCACATCAATCAAAATGGTTCGCATCAACAACTTGGCTCTTATTGCTCGTAAGTTCTTGAACAAACTCCCCAACCCCACACCCCTCTTCTGTCGCAGCTGGAAGGAACGCACTTGTTAACACGCCAATTTCATCAGTGAGCGCAACTGCTCTGGCGGCTACTATTCCCAGCGACCGCCGTGGAGTGGACGTTCTTGCCGAGCGCGACATTCTCAGCCGGGCCTCGCCCCTGATCGACCTGGACAGGCGTCAGGAGCAGCGGGCCCCGACAGCCCTGAGGTCCAGAAGCTCAAGGAGGAGAGAAAGGCCATCTCCCCGAGCTCGAGCAGGCCAGGGAAGAAATGAAGGCCGCCGGCAAGGCTGCCGAGGATGCCATCCCCAGGAACTGAAGACGAAGGAGGAGGAAGCCAGGAAGAACATGCGTGAGGCCCGCAAGGCAGCCAACGACGCCATCCCCAGGAACTCAAGACGAAGGAGAAGGATGCCCGCAAGAACCTGAGGGAAGCCTCGAAGGCCTCCGAGGCCGCCATCCCCAGGAGCTCAAGACAAAGGAGCAGGAGGCCCGCAAGAACTTGAAGGCGTCTGCGAGAGCCGTCGAGGAGGCCATCCCCAGGAGCTCAAGACAAAGGAAGAGGAGGCCTTCAAGAAGTTCAGGGCCGTCCGCCAGGGTCTCCCCGAGGACAAGAAGAACCAGCTGAAGGACAACGGAAAGGCCCTGTCCGCCGCCAGAAACAAGGAGACTCCTGCCAAGAACTAAGGCCGCTGTGAAACACCCAACACATCCTCCACTTTTCTTTTTTTTTCTTTTTTTTTTTTTTTTGTTACTCCCGCCGCTGCTCCTGCTGTTCTCAATTTGACCCTCAAATGTACCGAGTTAGCTAGCTACAAAGAGAATAGTTGCGACGATTGGAAGCAATCAAACAATCAAACAAGGAAATTATGGGTGCAATGGTGGCCCAATTCCGAAACGTGTAGATGCATTTTCCCGGGTGACAATGACAGTGTCCGACGCGTCGAGTGACTTGCTGAAAAGAAATGGACTGGCGGAAAGTAGTCTAGGGTAGTGGAACAGCCCCAGTGACGATTGTCTAATCCCTGTTTGAACTTGTGATGTGGGGCAAATGCAACGCTATATGCATGTATTGCATGCATGCAGCGCAGCCCCGCCGCGGCTCTACTTGGCATTGGCCAGCTGCACTTTCTGTACTCCACACGGAGTGCCAGAATCCTGTCCTGCTCAGCAGCGAGGTCAGTACGTCCGTAGCGAGGTCAGTATTAGCGAGGCAGCGAGTCAGCGAGTCAGTGCCCTAGCATGTATGTACATGTATGCACTAGGCATCCTATATTATAGAGGGCTTTGTGGACTATACCCAGCAAAAAGTACCCGCAGGAGCGTGTAGTCACTGTAGTGTACTTGGTTGCCATCCTAGCTTGGCGCATCTCTGATGTATTGCATGTATCGTGAATGGGGAGCTCAAAACGTGGAGAAACATCAACTCGGTTTTGCCCTTTATCTCGCAGATCTGGTCTGTACCGCACAACGTCACTACATCATCTGTTCCGAGACGCTCGATTCATCGCAACGGCAATCGGACAGTCATCGCGAATGCGTTGCCTAGTATGATGAGGGCTGTGCCCATCATCCGCAGCAGAACCGGCTGCTTCACATGTCGGCGGCGGAAGAAGAAGTGCAGCGAGGAAAAGCCCATCTGCATCGGATGCAAGCGCAACAAGTTGGGATGCACATGGCCGGCCGACACGCTGGCGCAGGATCAATCGAAATTGTCGGATGATCGAAACACAACCACGACATCGGCTCCTCCTCCACCCGTCAGCCGGTCAGCTCGATGCGCATTCTCCAGTAAGCCCTCACTCGCAGCAGTCGCAAACTGTGACTTCTCCGCTCGAGGGGACTTTGCCTGATGCTTCTTCGTTTCGGAATGCTGAAAGCCCAGATCTCCGGCGCTACTCGACTGCATCGTCTGACGGATCGTTCGGACCTGGGCATGAAAATCATGATGAGGTGCAAAGTGACTTGGAGAATCCAGCATCGCCCGCGACGCCTTCGCCATCCTTTGGGACTTTCGCAAACCTGACCCTGGAAAGCCACTCGAATTCACAGCATCCGCCAGATGGGCCCAGTGTCTCAGAAGTCGCATTCACTTCTGGAAGACAAGGCCTCGGCGGAGAGAACATTTACCTGCATGAGAACATCCCCATGAATATGAGCCTCCTACCTTCTCATGGCCACGATTCCTTCGAGCTTCTAAGCTACTATCTGTCTCGGACCGCCAACAGCATGGGAAACGGTTCTACCGACATCAATCCGTTCGTGGCCAAGCTGATTCCCCTAGCCTTTTCCGAC
The DNA here is from genome assembly GCA_023658535.1 of Epichloe glyceriae. Taxonomy (NCBI): domain Eukaryota; kingdom Fungi; phylum Ascomycota; class Sordariomycetes; order Hypocreales; family Clavicipitaceae; genus Epichloe; species Epichloe glyceriae. Next base: position 3,277,621 of record CP098295.1, on the reverse strand, counting down.
CCGCTCGTTCTGCACCTGATTCTTGCACAGAGTGCTGTCCATCGACACGCTTCAAGGGAATGCACTTCTGGTGGTGAGGTTGCAACAAGATACTACTCGGACTCGTTGAGAATGTTCCGAAATCTAGTCGGGGAATACGTCGCGGGCAAAGAGGACAAGAATCTGGTTGTCACTGTTGGCAGCCTCATCCTATGTCTTACAGAGGTGGGTTTCCAAGCTGATGTATATCGAACTTTTGTTATAAATGCCGGAAAACGAAAAATAAAATAAAAATAACACATGATACATATTCTAGGTAGCGAGAGGAGATGTAAACGGCACAATTTTCGACCATCTCGCGGCATCAAAGTCTCTATTGACAAGCTTGCTCAGTGGACATGGACCCAATGTCTCGGATGATCTACCAGAGTTTCTAGTCGAGTACTACATGCACATGGTGGCTTCAAGCATGATATCGAAGGACCCAAGGGGCACCGCGCAGGCCGCTCCTAGCCCTGCCATCGAAGACGCCGGGAAACGTTTATTAGCAAAGAATTACATGGGCCAGCTTTGTGGCTGCTGGCTCGAGATACTGACGTTAATACCACGAGTATTCCAACTGGGTCAGAGTATCTTACAGACAGGTGATCAACCTGGATTGTCCACGTCACCCGACGACATCATTGCGTTTGGCTTGCTGCAGTCGCAAATACTCGATTTCATCCCTTCCGTGATGGCCAGCCCCAATAGTCGACTTGCGGGCTTGGTGTTCAAACAAGCTGCTCTGCTTTACTTGTGGAGCATCTTTGGCACACCGCAACAAAACGCACAAACGTCCATGCATGGAGATCTCATGAACAGTGCGGTCATGGAGGCGGTATCATTCTTGAACCGACTGCCAGCTTCGGAGCGCGTGAACACGAGCCTCTGCTGGCCCCTGATGGTGATTGGGTGTTGCACAACGAACCCAGACGTCCAGCATACACTGAGGTTGAGGTTGCAGGCCATGATTGAGATGATAGGCCTCGGCAACATGCACCAGACACTGACACTCTTGCAGCATGTTTGGGAGCAACCGCCCGAGAACGTGAGTCCCTGGACACTGCGAAGCGTCATGCAGCAATGCGAGATCTGGATATCGTTTGCTTGAGTGAAGGGTGAACCATCATCAACCCATCCTGCGACAACAGGCCACGAACAACGGTATCGGTGCGGTTTTTGCAAGAAAATTAAGATTAAGATTCATCAGCGTGCATAACTGCCTGCTGCATTTGACTCGGCGCACACGTTGGTGCCTTGGCCGGGAGACCTTGGACAAGGAGCCGACATGGCTGAACTCGAATGCTCGCTGTACGGCTGACGATGCAGACGATGTCGGTTTGCACCACGTCAGCATCAAGGTGATGAACAGAGCCTAAATTATGGACGTAAAATTCATCTGTATTTGTGATAGTAGAAGCACTTCCGTCGTCATATACATGCTTTGCCTTGTTTCAAGCTCTGTGCGACATGCTGACTTGTTACGTACGAGTGGACAACGGGATAATGCATTGAATGGCTGCAGCCCTCGATATTTTCGCGTCAACCTCGATTGATACCAGACCATTCCCCTCTTCATTTCCCAACATTGTCACAGACTTTCCACAGATGTCCAAGAATCCAGGATGCTGCGCAAGAAGGAGGCTTTTACCGTCCGTGGTCACGCCGATGCCCAGCTTCATCCCGCGCCAGCTCGCTCTCGAAATCCTTCACTCGCATAGCGAAGTCATGACGCTCAACCCACTCGTCCTCGACCATAAGGCAAAACATGTTATATTTTCATTTCAATCGGCTCTCACCCAATTCGCGGCTTTCTTTTGCTCCTCTGAACTAATAATAAGTCGGTTGAGCCTCTGGTATCGGGCCAATCCTCCCTAGAAAGTTGGCAGGCGTGTTGCACGGGCAAGGCTTCGTTGAGCCGTCTAGTTCCTCCATCAAGCACATGCAGTGGAGAATGTTTCTCGCAGCGCCATGCTGCCTCGCGGCTTCACTGCTGCCACCGTGAGTGCCGCATGCACAGGGCTCCATCTCGCTGCTTTGCACGTCGTCCACGGGACAGAGGCAATGGACTTGGGGCGCTACGCCTGCCTCATCGCATGGCAGCCGGCCTGAAGCGCATTGACTTGAGACGACACCACTGATACTCTGAATGTCTACTTCTCGAACTTTGTGGGGGTATCGCAATCGCAGGGCCCTTTGACGTTAGGCAATCGCAGTGCCTTACTTGGATGTATTTCTACACGGTATCAATTATGTACAGCTGACAATGAATGCAGTGGTGTGTCCTCGGGGGTTGGTCCGCCCACCTTGGCATCATGTTGGACTGTTGCAGCCGTCAAAGCCACAGCCAGCATAGCCAGGGAGAAGGAAGTGAAATGTCTCATGTTGGCACAGGTGCAATGCTGTCTGCGATGTAGTGCTGACGGGTTCGGGTTCAGGGAATGGGGGAAATAGCTGTCTATATGTACCGCAACGTCATGGGCTGTGTATATGAGCGCGGTCCAAGACACAGATTGGCCAGTTTTCTGACGAGAGCATGGTGGCAATGGCCTGATTTACTTGATTGGTTGCTAGGATTCTTAGGAATGAATCCGTCGTCAGTGTGCTTGAGCTGGGAATGAATATACGTCGGTTCTTAAAATACATGCTCGTTCAAAGCAAACCATGATACCAGCGAGGGCGGCCCAGTTAGCTGACAACTTGCGGAGATGTGAGGGAGGATTTCATGAATGCAGTCGCTACGTACCTTTATTAAGAACGAGTTTAATAACCATAGCTGGACCGAGTAATCCGCTTGCATTTGCATTTTCTGGGACCACGGCATCGGTAGACGGTAGACGCAATGCAAGGGAGGGCCACCGATTGACCATGGATAGACGAGTGCATCAGGTTATAGTGAAAATTAGTTGTCTGGTTGTCCAACAAGCACTTAGCTGCTGGACCCCACAACCGGCTCGTTCGTCTAGGGGTCAGGACGCTGGATTTTGACCAAGAAATTCCAGAAGCACCAGTTCGAATCTGGTACGAGCCTCGCTTTTTTCTTACACCACGCAACGTTTTGTCTTTGTCTGTTTTGAAGGCGTGCTTCTCTACGGAGCGGGGAGGCCTCTTTATTTTTCAGCGTCATGGTGCACTGCTCGTCCTTTAATTTGGCCGAGACTCTTCCGGGTTGCAACAGCAGCCGGGCAGAGAGGAAACAGATGACAACTTATTTGCTGCTTTACAACCAAGACCATTTCCACTTGCCAGCCAGCTAACTTGGGTGCGCGCCAGGACTAGACTAGGGGCAGGTAGGCACGGGGGACTCCTAGGCGAGTCTCCTCCCTCGCTTGGCGCCGTCCTTGCCGCTTTGAGGGGGTGAAAGAACGGTCAGCAGACCGTGTAGCTGCGTCACCACGTCTTTCACATGCGTGTGACTGCATCCTCCATCACGCGCCTGCGTGCCCGGCCTTCTTCCAACACTCGACACACTCGACCTATTGAATTCTCCTAACCTGCGCGCACAATACCTTCTATTACCTTCTATACCGCGTCCTGTCGTCCAATGTCTACCACTACCGCAGTCACTATCAGTCGGTTCTAAATTCGAATTACACTCGCCCATTAACACGGCCCTCTCTCCGCAGTATCCCCTGGTGCCTACGTTTCGCAACAAGTTAGGAGAGACATTACGGCTGGACAGTTTACGAGGCATCTCCTTCGATAGACAAGAGTCCTGACAAGAAGGGACACGGTACACGGGACATGTCATGGGCTGAAACTCTTTGCTTCCGATAATTCAAGTGTCATCCCCTCCGCCATTTTCTTGTCAACAGAATCGAAATGTCAGATCTTCTCGTTCAACCGCACAAGGTTGCAGGGCTTCACGGGACGGGCCCCAGAGAGGCATCCTCTGCTCAAGGAAAAGTCGATGCTCCTTCGTCTCAATCATCCAGCGGTCGAACAATTCGGAAGGCTGTCTCGAGGACACTCAGAGATGCGAATAATGCCATTCTATCATGGAAGGACGGGCTGACTCCCCAAGAGCGCGAATCCAATCGTGTACGGCAGCAGAGGAGAGATGCGCTATTGGATCAGATGAAAACGTGGGTCAAGCTTTCATAGGAGCATTGATTGGGAGCATTGTCTGCAGAAATTCTGTGCTAATACATACATCTTAAAAAGGCCCAAACATATCAACAATGGACCGCCGCTGCATCAGAACTTGACGCACTCGATGGCAACGACAGATGGAAGAATGATACGGCGGACGGCGAGTATGACTATTTGTTCATTCAGGAGCGCTTGCGTGCTCTCGACGAAGCACGCGCAAGCGGGGACGTTCGGGCTACGATGCATCTTGTTCGAACAGAATTGAGTCGAGACCTGGGCGGTGTGGACAATGTCGACCTGTACCGTCATTCCTATGTTGGCACCAAGAAGCTCATTGAGCGCTACGTCGACTCAGCAATTCAATCCATTGACGCCCTCGTCTCCCAAAGCGCAGTCAAACACCACAACGTCGAGGTGAAGGACCATTTGGAAGCAATGTTGTACTCGCGACAAAGCTTTGGTCGCAGCGCCTTGTTGCTTTCGGGGCGGCACATTTGGCATGACACATATTGGCGTGTTGAAGGCCTTGTTCGAGCAACAGCTTCTTCCTCGTATCATATCAGGTGCCAGCGCAGGAAGCATTGTCTGCGCCGTCATGTGCACCAAGACAGACGAAGAGATCCCTGGACTCATCGAAGAATTCCCGTACGGGGACCTTTCCGTCTTTGAAGAAGAAGATAGCAATGTGGGTGTCTTGGGACACCTTAGGCGTCTACTGACGGAGGGCAGCTGGTCCAATATTGATAACCTCACGAGAGTCATGCGAGGGTTGATGGGCGACATGACGTTTCAAGAGGCATACAATCGAACTCGTCGCATCCTCAACATCTGCGTATCTACAGCATCGATTTACGAACTTCCCGGCTTCTCAACTACGTCACTGCTCCAAACGTCATGATATGGTCGGCAGTTGGTGCCTCTTGCTCTCTTCCCTTGGTATACACGTCTTCCCCTCTACTAGTCAAAGACCCTGCTACAGGCGAGCATCATCCTTGGACTCCCACTCCCCAACACTTCATTGACGGCTCCGTGGACAACGACCTGCCCATGACCCGCCTGGCCGAAATGTTCAATGTCAACCATTTCATAGTTTGCCAGGTGAACCCGCACGTCGTTCCCTTCTTATCAAAGGACGACGTCCTTGCGCAGGACAGCCGACCCCAAAAGACCGCCCCCTCCCATCCTGACGATTTCGATTGGGCATGTACGCTTAGCACTTTGGCCAGAGACGAGGCTCTGCATCGGTTGCAGTTCATGGCTGAGCTTGGCATCTTCCCCAATCTCATGACAAAGTGTCGAACCATTTTGAGTCAAAAGTATTCAGGCGACATCACCATCTTGCCGGAAATCGCCATGAACGAGTTGCCCAAACTACTCAGCAATCCCACCGTGGATTTCATGTTGCGCTCTTGTATTGTCGGCGAGCGAGCGACGTGGCCGCGGCTCAGCCGGATACGAGACCGCTGCGCAATCGAGCTTGCCCTGGATCGCGCAGTCCACAGCCTACGTGCTCGCGTAGTCTTCTCTGAAAGTCAACGAAATCTGCGAGCTCTAGGCAGAGGCATTCGGAACCTGAACCTCGGCAGCATGGTGCCGCCTACAATCACATCACAACAACAGTCGCCTGCTGTCGTCGCAGGGCAATCGATCGCTGCTGGCACCGGCCAAGCACGTACAAGGCGCCGCTCTGGAGGCAGCGTTCAAGCCCTGTATGATGGGGGTACACTCCTAGATACGGACATGACCGATGAGGATACTGCTGCTGAGGAAATCAATGAGCTGCTGTCTCGCGGCCGACTCGGTATCTACTCTCCCACATCTCAACGCAAGCCACGCCTGAAGAGATCTAGCAAAAGTGTCATCAATGTGCCTCAGCACAAAGCGGCTGCCACCATTGCAGCCACACGCGACTTCAACGCAATTCCAGAGTTCAACTTTTCGCGTCCACTCTCGAAGGCTGACAGCAGGTCTAGCCTCATGCGACCTAACTCGGGCAGGCGTGATGAGAGCAGATCATCAAGTCCGCGAATGTGGTCTGAGCAAATGGCAGGACTAGCTCGAGGCGAGGCAGCATCTCCCATAGACGAGTTGGATACGAGTGAATTGGGCCATTCGAGTGACGCAGATGCAGATGCAGATGCAGATGCAGATGCAGAGCAAGCAACGGAGGAAAGCGATCCTGATCCCTATGACTCATCATCTCGAAACGCGCCACAGGAAAAAGAGAGCGATCAAGGGAGTTCGAGCGAGGAGGGTCAATATATAGCAAGAATTAGATCCCAAACCAAATGGCGCACCACAGCTGCGCCACCATCTTTCGACATCTAGAAGGAGGAAGGTAGAGACGGGGACAAGGTATAAACAGTTGATGCATTTTACCCAGCTTTGTCGGCTGAGTGATGGGTGGTGTACATTGTCTTTTTTTCGCCGATAGTGCATAGCATACATAGCGTTTTTAAAAACATTTCTTGGATGCAGAATACGTTGACGGTTGTTTCAGTATCTTGCCGATTGTACTCGTAGCATACATACGATTGGTTTTTGTCGCAGGTGTGCATTTTGAACTATAGTTGTCGCATTTACACGAAGGAACTGTCAAGTTTGAATAGAAGGAAAAACCGGGTGTTCTTGAACGGTTGTTGTTAACACGTCCTTCATACACAAGAGATACTAGCTATCACCCAGCCGGGGAACATTGACTGACCTTTACAACAAACGTAGCAAGAAGACTGCGAGGCCAGCAATAAACTAATTAGAAAAGTATATCAATTAGAGTAGTTCTGAACATCTGGCAGCAGATGGCAGCCCTGCGCATTCTTGTCGCCCGCAGGTTATATGTAGTGTTATGGGAGAAGTTGTACAGCACCGGATATGCCTCGGCCGCGTGGCCTAATGGCTAAGGCGCTAGATTTCGGTCCCACAGCTTGTCCGAGCTCTCTAGAGATTCCAGGTTCGACTCCTGGCGTGGTCGACTTTTTTTTTTGTTATGTAAATCTTTGATGGAGCATTTTTGCTTGTTCTTTTTCCGTCTGGTTGAGTTGTACTTTTGACCTTTTTGAGTAGTTTTCTTTAGTCTCCTTCCTACCTAACTAGCTAGCTAGCTAGAATGGGCATTTTCAACTTTGCCTTGACAAAGTGGCACGAATGGCCGGCCCCTCGAGATTGACGTGCGGCGAATAAATACCCTCTCTCCCTGTATCCTGTCCGTACCCATTTCAGGTCTCATGCGCTGCATACAGTCACGTACAAGTCCCCGACGACTGATCATGATTAACCTCACCGCAAGAGACACCATGGCATCCATCTGTGGCGGGCGGCACTCGCGGGAGGTCGGAGTGGGCAAATTGCGTGCTTGCTTGGGTGCCCCGCCAGGCCGGAACCAACTTGCAAGCCTTATGTTATGTATGGCCTTATGGCAGCAGCTCTCATTGCGTCAGCGAGGCTCGGATGGCAAAATAGCGAGGTGGGCCAATGAGGCTTTTGGGGAGCACGCCATCTAAATGGCACTGGTGGGGACAAAAAGATGGAGGGGAGGGGAGGGGCAAACGACACCGGACCCATCATCACGTCAACAGGCAAGTGGTTGAGTTATTTCTCCTTTGGCTTCTTGGCGCCAACACCAGGCGCGTACCCCCTGGTTGGGGCCAATTGAATGGAGCACAGCCCGAGAGGTACTTACTTATTTAAGGTCTTGCCAATATCCACGCGCTCAGCGAGGCCCTCCTCTTCCTCCTTCCTCCTTCACTCCCCTTTTCCTGAAGCATCATACATACTCCGTACAACAACCAAACAACAACCAAGCAACAACCAAACAACCACGAAACCCGCAATCCGCATTCAAACATGACCAGCCCTCTCCGTCTCGGCTCCAAGGCCCCCGACTTCACTGCCGACAGCAACATCGGCAAGATCGAATTCCACAAGTACATCGAGGGCAGCTGGGCCATCCTCTTCTCCCACCCTCAGGATTTCACCCCGTCTGCACCACCGAGCTGGGTGCCTTTGCCAAGCTCGAGCCCGAGTTCACCAAGCGAGGTGTCAAGCTTCTCGGCTTGTCGGCCGACACCACCGACAGCCATGCCGGCTGGATCAAGGACATTGCCGAGGTCACTGGCGGCAACGTCCAGTTCCCCATCATTGCTGACCCAGACCGTGTTGTGGCCAACCAGTACGACATGTGAGTTGTTGTTTAGCCCTCGCCCACGGCAACTTCTGGAATCTGCAGACATCGTCGCCAAGCTTCCGACATGACACTGACCCGGCGCCGGCGCCGCCCCCTACAGGATCGACTACCAGGACCCCTCCAACATCGACAGAAACGCCCTGCCTCTCACCATCCGATCCGTCTTCTTCGTTGACCCCAAGAAGACGATCCGCACCATCCTCTCCTACCCCGCCTCCACCGGCCGCAACGCTGCCGAGGTCCTCCGCATCGTCGACTCCCTCCAGGCCGGCGACAAGCACAAGATTGCCACTCCCATTGACTGGGTCCCCGGCCAGGACGTCATCGTCGCCAACAGCGTCAAGGAGGCCGAGGCCAAGGAGCTGTTCCCCAACCACAAAGTCATCAAGCCTTACCTCCGATACACTGCTCTTCCCCAGATCTAAACGCCTGCCGAATTGGATTCGTTGCAGAATCGGGGCGAGGAAGGTTTAGGCCGATGCGACCAAGATGTGGATTGAGCCAAAGCTGCATTGTGAAGTCGTGACGTTGATATGAAAATGAGCGAGCGACTCGGGCCGAGTCGACGGATATGTTTCTCAAGCCCCCGCCCTCCACTTTTTGCCGAGAATTAGGGGCCGAAAATAACCCCTGGTGAACAACCCAACGCTTCTGCTACCCGTTGCCTTTGCAGTAGGCAACCCAGGGGAAACAGAATTGATACGAGGCGACCTGGGTGACTATGGGAGCCACATGGTCGCGCACGACCGGGACACGATTAATAAAAAAGTTTCAAATTCAAGAGTAGCGTCTCAGATCAGACTAGCTTTTGAATACCACCATGATTTTTGAATCACTGCTTCTCACCTTGGTGTTGTTTTGCGTGTCCTCGCCCACCGAACAATGACAATCGTCTCATTGACTGTTTTGCATGGTACTACAATTACGCCACTTTCAAAGGCCGTCATCATCATCATCAATGCAACGATTCGTTGGCTAGCTGTGACTCGAAGCTAATCGTGGACAAAGTCTAGATCATTCAGAGATAAAAATTTTCATTCTGCTACGATCTATTCCCGATATATGTGCCGCCACTCGCGCACCTCTCGGCCAAACCGCCTACGATGCTCAATATGCCTTTCCACCATGCGCAAGAGCCAGCAGGTCAGGATTGCCCTTCTTGATAAGCGTCTTCTCCTTTGGTAGGTTGTCCAGCAAAGAATCCGGAAGCTTCAAGTGGTCCTTGATGGTCTGTCTCGGAGTGAGGGCAAGCCACTGTGCGACCGAGATATCCGTAAACTTGGGCGCCTGCAGCACCTCGAGGAAGATCAAGTCGTCGGTCCCCGTGTTCTCAACGTAGTGTGCGTCGTCTCGCGGAATGTACCCAACATCCCCGGCGGTAAAGTCAAAGGTCCGGCCGGCGCTGGGCGCAGCATAGATGGTGGCTCGGCCCGAGCCCTGCAGGAAGTAATCCCATTCATCAGAGGAAGTATGCCAATGCAGCTCGCGCATCGCGCCGGGCTGCATCGTCACCAGAGCCGCGGAGAAACCAGAGGCGATTGGGAACGTGGTTGGGTCCAGAATCTTGACCGAGCCGCCTGGGACCTCGTGAGGCTTCTGCCGCGACCAGTGATAGGTATACGAGCTGTTCCCCGAGGAAGCCCCGGGGCAGTGGCGTTTTGCTTCTCAATGTCCTCGGGCTGGGGCGTGCCGTTGAAGATGTAGAGCTCCTTGCCGGGCACATTCTTGAAGGCGTCGACGTCGGCCTGGAAGTTCTTGGACAGAACCTCGCGCGGCGTCCGGGCAAACATTTCGGTGATGAGAAAGGTGCCGTCCTCGTCAAAATCCCCGAGTCGAAAACCAGGAGGAACTCGACCCCCTCGTCGAACGCCTGGATGGAATGAGGCATGCCTGATGGGAAGAACCAGACGTCGCCCTCGCAGAGGTCATCGGTGAAGGTCTGCGACTCGTCGTTGATGGCCGCAACGCGCACGCATCCTTTCAAAACCAGCGCCCACTCGTTGGCCGTGTGCCAATGGAGTTCGCGATAGGCATTCGGCGCCAGCTTCATGTCGACGCCGGCCATCTGCTTCGCCGCCGGTAGGCTGGCGGTGTTTTGCTGGCGAGCCCAGCCCGACCTGCCCTTGTATCCGGGCCTGTTGTGTGAGAGACCGAGGGGCCATTTCGCATTCGGCACCGAGCCGGAATCCGTGCCCGGGGAGCGTACAGATCCGAGTTCAGCCTTTCATACTCGTACGTCCTCGGTCCGCTGTCTGTGCCGCCGTACTCTCCCGGATCGGCTCAGGCCTCTCGACGCCGTTGAAGTCGAGGAACAGTCCCAGCTTGGCTTCGGCGTCTTGACCATCCACCTCCTGGGGTTCTCTGACCAGAGCATCCGAGGACTCGACGTCGGGCGGTGGAGCATTGCCTCCGAGGAGCTTGCCATCTCCGTACAAGCTCCCGCTGGACGACGTGGCCGTCGGGATCGGGGGCATGACGCCGGCAACGGGGCCGGTGTTTCCACCATGTTTCATTCTAGCCGAGATATCAGATCCGGGTACCGCGCCCTCGCCGGGGAAGAGATGCTGAAACTCACCGTGGCGCCGCCGCCGCCGCCAACGCCAACGCCAACGCAGCCAACAGGAACCCAGTCGCCGGGAGCATCATGATTGTTTTGCGCGTGGAGTCCGTCTATACTCGACGGAAGTAAATAAGTCGTTGCTCCAGAGCTGGCCATGCCCCTCCCTCATCCCCCTTCGGCAAGTCAGTCTTTATACTTTTTGTCCAAGCTCCATCCAGAAAGGAATGCGTCATCGGTGCCCCCCCGTCCTCCCGTCGTCGACAACTCGACAAGTGCAATCCGAAAAAGGAAAGGCCTCGCTCGCCTCGCAAGCCTTGTTCTAGTCCCGACCGAGTTGCAGCAACAGCAGACGAAAGCCGCGGAGGTTCGGCAAAGATGGGCGTCAATCAATTGTCAATTTGGAGAAACCGCTGACGTAACCTGCCTGGGTGGAAACGCCGATCTACCGTCACGTAATGGTGATTTGATTTCAAATCTGACAGCCCGTCCGTCCCAACTTGGCATTTGGACGAACTGCGCCCTTGCTGTGAAACAAACAAGGCCGTTTCTCATCCTGTACACTCCGTCCGGGCCGTGCTGACCATGATAGCAATCGCGTTGCGCGCGAGCCCCGCATCCGAAATAGATGCTAAATATAACTATTCTTTCAGCTTAACTAAATTAATCCTACAATACTAACAAAAAGGGTTGCGATTCGCGAACAGGTACGGCTACAGCTGACTTGTAGTGCCACCAGAAGCGAAACTTTACCCGCCTACGGATTAAAACCTGGGGGCATTGAGGAACAGACCCATCAGAACACCACCAACGGTTCCGGCAACAGGGATGGTCATGATCCACGACAGGAGCAGAAGTCCAACTCGCTGGAAGTTGACGGCCTTGAACGTGCCGTTGCACAGTCCAACTCCAACTGTGGCACCAGTGATGCACATGGAGGTTGAGACGGGGAGGGAGAACTGCGAGAATACGAGAACCGTGACGGCGGCCCCATTTCCATGGAGCTTCCGCGACTCGGTGAGTGGTACGTGATCTTGTTGCCCATGACTGTAGCATGCTGTTAGCTTCTGATCGAGATACCCCGGCCCGACCCGACCCGACCCGACCCGACCCAATGGGCCAGGGGCAAGAAGCGCAGAGAAAAGTGCTCGAGTATCGAGACCCACCCTTCATGATGTTGTAGCCGTAAGTGATGAGACCGACTGAGATGGTGGCCGAGAGAACGGCGAGCTGCCAAACATCGACGGGAGCCTTGGCCTGCGCGGCATTGCCGGTCTTCCAGGCTCCGTAGATGACCGCCCAGGGTCCAACAGAGTTGCCAATATCGTTGGCACCGTGGGCGAAAGAGGCGGTGCAAGCCGTCAGAACCTGGACAAAAGAGTATGTGTGCTCTACCTCGTTGGGATACTTTTCGGCGGCGGCATAGACGCGCTTCATGCGTTCACCATCGGGGGTACCTTGAATACCTGTCTGGGCGGCGTGGATATCGTAGTGTATGCCGTAGAGGGCCCCGCGCACAATCAAGGCTGGAAGACGTTTCGCGAGAATCTTCATGTTGCCAAGTTCGTAAATCTGGCCAGCTCCCATGGGGTTGTCTCGGAGGGTTCTCACGGCCCAGCCGAGGGGTCCTCCTCGCTTTTTCGCGAGCCTAGCATGGAATCTGGCTTCACCCTCCGCAACAAGCTCCTTGTAAGACTTTTGCGCGGCCTCGAGATTCTCGCCGGCCTCCTGGGCTTCAGACGCGGCCGAGTCGGTGTGTTCTTTTCCGTTTCCAGAGTCGTCTTCGGCGGTTAGCTTGGGAGAGCCAGTGACGGAACCGTCCTCATCACCATGCTGCACGACGGCGTAATCGGGAACATGAGCGCGTTCAGCATGCTCAGGCGCGGGCCTCTTAAAGAGGGCGGGACCGTGAATAACCATCCACCACTTGACAGTGGCATCTTTCTCCATGACCCTGGCGTGAACAAAGGGGACGAAGAAGATGGCAGAGAGAAGAGCAACACCACCGCCGGTGCCTATTGTCACAGCCGCGATATACCATCCGGGCTTCTTATTCAGTCCTAGATTAGGGAGCCCTTGTAAACGATAGAAAGCGTGCAAATAGTGGCGGCAATGAGGAAGAAGAAGGGCGATGTGTAGACAGCCCATGGAACAGGCTTCTTCCGCATGTGAACCACCAGTTTGACCAACATGAAGATGGCGGCTGCAAACCCACCAGAAATCACGGGTGCCATGCCCAGACCGGCAAAGATGGCGCCGAGGCCTTTTCCATCATTCCATCCCCATTGGACCTTGGAGGTGCCAACGGTAGCGACACCAACACCGGCGACAGCAGAGATGAGGGAGTACGTGGAAGACACGTGAGCGGAGTGTTTGGTACACCACATTACCCATGAAGAAGCAGCAGCAAGAGCACAAGTGAACGCAAGCATCTGGACACCAGCGTTGTTCTGAAAAGCTGCGCTGGGAATAATGCCGTTCTTGATAGTTTCGGCGGTACGCGCGCCGACAGTGACCGCGCCGAGCATTTCGAATATAGTACCGAGTATCATAGCCTGTCGGTACGAAATCGATCTCGATGAAACGCTTGTTGCCCAGGCATTGGCAACATCATCTTCCATGCAACAGCCAAGCGTTAGTCTATCGAACGTCCCAAGGTCCAAGTGCTTTGCGAAGAACTGGCTTGCTCTTGGCTCTACCACTTACTTGCACCATTGTTGTAGGCATCAAGCAGGGCGAAAAATGTGCCAATGGCAAAGACGTAGTCGTACTGGTGGAGGGTCGGCATCTTGATGATGGGAACGAGGATTGCTGTCACACAGTGCACTTGTTGCCGAAGCGGGAGGTTTCAGTGACCTGATTCTTTGCAGAAGCCAAACATCCCCGGTCAAGTCGAATAGATGGGTCATGTTTACCTTTTATGCCATCTCTTGGACTGAACAGAAAGGCCTCTGGGACCTACCAGGGTCCCCTTTGGTGATGGCCGAGACGACTTCACTTCCTCGTCCCATCCATCCATCACGCGGGTCGCTGACAACGGCGTGCAGAATACTCCGACGCAAGGCCGCCGTGGACATTGGGCCATGCAATATGCAGGTATACATGAGGTAGCTCTCTCTATGCTTATCAACAACAGGGATGGGGTTGTTGAACCGGCCCCTGGGCTCCGAGATCCTATCAAAGCAACGAAATCACACACGTGGGGATGCACAAAGCAACCGTATCACAGGATTTTGTACTCCGTACTTGGGGATATCAGAAGATGCCCCGGGCTTGGCAGCCGGAAACAGGGGTTAAACGCCACATGGCTCGACCTGTGTCCAATGTTGGACGCTGAACCCACGTCCAGAATGCATGATTCCGGTGGCCTAGCTCAGCTCGTGGAAAGAATCGACTGGTGGGCCAAGACGTCGTCTGTTGTTGTATGACGGACACATAAAGGGTGTTGTCAAATTGGCACACGTGCGAAACTACCCAAAACGAATCTTGTTCAATGTCACGGAGGATTTGACGGCAGCTGGCGGGGGGTCCTGATCTAGAAGAAGAAGGAGCATAATTCAGGAACTAAAGCGAACTTCCATTTCGGCTCGTGCTTAGGAACACCTGCTGCCATTGGACCACCGAGTGTCTTTACAAACACTCGTGGAGTCTCGCAATAGGAATCTGAGATTCAATGTGTCTGCGTCGATGCGTATCCGCCGCTAAATGTACGACGCAGTCGCTGTTCTACATGGAGCGATGCCAGAAAGTGTTCAGTTGATGAGACATGTTGTCCATGAACCAAGAACAATGACTCGGGATCCGGCAAGAGAATTCTGTACGTCCCCGAAGACATAACATGGAGAGATCCTTCAACTGCGCCAGTCTTTCCCGCGATCGCCCACGTGGGGCAGATGTGTCGCTGGGGATTCTTTCAAACCTCCGGGGAGGCGTGCGCAACCCTTTTGCTCCTCATTCGAGCCATTCTGGACTAGAGTCTTCCTCGAACGAGCACACCAGACTGACTCCCAGGGTTCGCTGCCCAATGAACCAGCTGCTGTGTGCTGTGTGCTGTGTGCTGTGTGCTGTGTGCTGTGTGCTGTCTGCTGTGTGCTGTCTGCTGTGCTGATATGCCGTCGCATGTGCATAGCTGATGGTTTGGTTTCACGCTTCGATGGTTGAAGAACCTGTCTTTACACCGGAAATGGCCTTGTCGATGAAATCGCATGCCTCCTCCAAGTTGCTCCCACTGATCGGCAGGCAGGAACGCGGAAGGCTCCTGCCAAGTTGGCCTAAACTTAGCACACGGGTGGGGCAAGCTGGGGCAAGCTGGGGCAAGCTGGCCTGGGAGGTTTGGTGGATGTAGACGCGCGCTTGCCCGCAGCCAATCCTGTCTCTGCTTCTTGCCTCCAACATGCACAGTCAGCTACTCCGTACTCCTACTCCGTACTCGCATCGTTCACATCGTTCACGACATCCGCTACGATGGCGTCTACATGTATCATGACCCACCTCCATTTCCAACCCGTTAACCCGTGCTTGCTCAACCCGAGTGCCCGCAAGCGCCGTACAGCCAAACATTGAGACGCGTACCTGCATCTGCATCTGCATCTTTGATCATCTCGTAGTAGTCCGTTAGCTCCACGCTTATCCATTGATCCATTGATCCATTGATCCCCCCTTTTTTTTTTTTTCACGACAACGGACAAGGCTAGTTTGGGAGCCATGACATGACGGTTCCTAGAAACGCAAAATTCTCATTTTCAACAAGCCAGTGATGCAGCTGGTCATATCATTCAGTGTCGCCCCCAGATACGTCAACATATTAACCGCCACAGTTCTTCTACCTTCTTAACCGCCGGGCCGCCTCCAGATTCCCCTTGGCCAATATCATCGACCCATTTCCCAACAAGTCGACCTTTTGGACACGTCGAAATCGTTTCACTTCCATTTTCGTCTCGTAGACCTGGTTGCAACTCTACAGCCGCCCATCGTGGGCATTGGTCTTCGATCTTTTCTTAGTCAAAGCGATGCATCTCATCGTCGTCTCAAGATCTTAAAGCTGCTTCATGTCCCCGTCGTTTGAGGCCAGGCCAAACCTGTTTCGTTTATTCTCCAACTTCTTCATCCTTCTTTGAACGTGCCTGGACTGTTTCCGGACATTTTACCTTTCTTTTCTATCCAATCTCTCGGGAACTTGACCACCGCACACGAGCTCTCTGTATTGCCTGTCCTATCCCCATCTTTGATCATCATATCATCATCCGTGCTGCAGGGAAGCGCATGCACAGCTCTACCCACCTTCATTTCAAATCATCTTTCTACCATAATGCCTAGACATGACCGCACCGCGAGTGGACCCCATCACAACTATGCTCATCAGCTGTCGAGCGCCATGGCTACATCGTCCATGTACGCCCAGCAATCACAACGCGTTCAGGTTCCCCGGCTACTACACCATGCCCCCGGCCCCGAATCTGCCTCTCTGCAGGTCTCTTCGGCGCAGCAAGCCTCCTATGATGCATATGCATGTACTGTCGACGCCTCGTCTTTGCCCCCGGCTCAGCATCGGGCCTCCTCAGGTGCCTGGACCGTTGACGACGACAACCAACTCATCACGGCAAGAATGCAAGGTCTGAACTGGAGCCAAATCAAAGACGCGTACTTCCCCAACAAGAGCGCAAACGCATGCCGCAAGCGCCATGAGCGCCTCATGGAGCGCAAAGGCGCAGATGACTGGGACACCCGCAAGCTTCAGCAGATGGCAAAGGAGTACATGGGCATGCGCAAGGAGATTTGGAGTGGGCTTGCCGCCCGCATGGGGAGAAGTGGAATGTCGTCGAAGCAAAGGTAAGCAAAAGCGTGCTTGTGCCCTCCCACTCTATCCGCATGACGTTTCTCCCATATCTCGTTGCCCCCAAACAAAAAAAAAAAAAAAAAAGTTTTCACTTGGAACCCAACATGAAAGCAAATAAAAAGTCGCTGATCCAAAATGCCCCTCTCTTCCCAGTGCATGTCCAATGGACTGAAGAATCTCAAAGTGCGGCCCGCGCAGCTTCGCGCCGCGATCGCCTCGAGACCAGCTCTCACATAACAGGGTATGACGACGACAGCGGCATTTCCGGCACCGGCCTGACCCCTGTTGATGAACTAGACGCGTCCTACAGCAGTCCTGAGATGGACTCCTCGGTCGGCGCCGCGCACTCCTTCACATCGAGCTCCGCCGCTTCTGGCGTCGGCTACCAGCTCCAGGGACAGACACACCTGCACCCGTCCAGCGGCGATCACAGCTCCTACGGCCTCAACGCGTACGGCGGCGCCTCCTACGGCGGTCACCACCACGGGTACTCCTCCAGCGTCAGTTCGACGGCGAGCATGGGCCACCGGTACGCCTCTCGGGGCAACAGCCCCTACATGGACGGCCAGAGGGTACCCAACGCGGACATGGGCATCGATAGTCTCATCAACCCATCTGGCGGCAGGAGGCCATGATGAGCACGCGAGAAAAAAAAAAAAAAAAAAAAAAAAACGTGATGAGTCTCTTGTGTGGCCACGCCAGGTCCTTGTCGTTCCTTTCCTCGACACTGACAGCCAGATATGTGTCACCTCACCCGCTTTTGAACCAGGGTTTTCCTTCCTCTCATTTTTCGGGCCTTTTTCTTTCATCGTGGTCTTCGCAAAAGCCATTACTTTCTCTTCCGTCTGCGCTCATCATCTCAAGGATATAGGTTTCGAATAGGCGTTGCGGAGCATGCGCATGGTTTTTATTTGGGAAAAAACACGGAAGCTGGAGATGAACGGCAGTGGAAGGGGGAGTGGTTATGAATAATGATTTGCTTTCTTTTGTGTTAAGAGCAGACGCAGTCCTGCTGAGCAAATGCACCGTCATTTCCTATGATATTTGAGCCTGAAATAACTTTGGTAACGGGGTCAGTGCATCCTATTGTTGATTCGACTGATGCAAAGTAAAGAACTGCTTGTTCCGGACTCTGCTTCAATGTATACTAGACATGTATTTTAACAAAGGTGCATACCCATCGGGATTCGATTCCGTCTCGTCTCACCCGTTCCCGCTATGTCCCAGACAATGCAATGCGTCACTGCACAGATCAAGATGCAACAAGGGAAAAAGCATGTCTTCTCGTTTCTCGTCAAGACACACTCTTCTTCTCGGCGACATTCGCAGCCGTCATGGTAGCCATCTCCTCCAGCTCTTCGTCCTCCCACTCGCCGTCGTCGTCGCCGAAGACGCTCTTCCACGCTCGACTCCACATGCCCTTTTTATGGAGCAGAGCCAGCATCATCAGACCTGGTAAGTGCCATACGCTGGCCCAGAAGAGGCCGCGCGCACTGCCCCTGTGGCCCTCAAACTTCCAAAACCGCACCGCTTGCCGGATGAGCCACAGGTTGACGGGGAGACTGGTCGCGGCAAAGGACCACTCCGTGATACCGGCCGCGCACAGGCCGAGACTGATGGGCAGGTAGACGATGCTGTATCGCAGGGCGACTCGCGAGTTGCGCGCCGGGTTGGTCCACGCTAGCATGCGCAATCCCGCCGCCTTGTACTCGTCCCGGATCGACCAGCTGATGGCCATGAAGTGCGGGAACTGCCAGGCAAAGAGCAGCCCAGCCAGCAGCCAGCCTCCAATTGACGAGCCGTCACTGGCGAAGAGCAGTTCGCGCCACGAGCCATCGTTCGTGGCCGCCTCCCCAGCAGCGGCTGCCCATCCCATCAGAGGCGGGATGCCACCCACCACGGCGCCAATCCACGTGTTGAACGCTGTGAATGCCTTGAGCGGCGTATACACCCCCGCGTACAGGACGATATTGGAGAGGCCTAGAAACGAGACGGTGGGATTGACGCCAAAAACAGGGCACCAACTCCAGCACCTCCGGCGAGCATGGCAAAGAGCCCAGCCACCCGAGGCGACACCAACTTGCGAACAAGCGGTCTGTTCCTCGTTCTCGACATCTTCGCGTCGGTCGAGGGTTCGTAAAGCATGTTGAGAGCATTCGCGCTGGCAGAGCACAAAGCCGTACCGGTGGTAAGGAAAAGGAGCGTCAGGGGACTCAGACTCGGCGTTTCGGTCATGGTTGGCATGAGCATCTCCGGGACGGGGTATAATGCGTACGGCACCATGGCAGTGAGAACAACGAGAACAGTAAGTCGCGGCTTGGAGAGTGACAGAAGGGTGGAGAGGATTCGTCGAAAGGAATGCGCGGGCTGCGCGGCAGCTACATTGGTGAGGATGGTGGAGGCATTGGCCGGAAGGGTGCCGTCTTCTGACGATGCAGAGACACCAGCGGTCCGAGACGCGGTAGCTTGTTTTCGAGCTTGTCGCCTGCGATGCGGCGGGGTGTTTGGCGCCGAGTGAGGCGCATCTTGCACATTGGCTGTAAAAGTGCCCATCGTTTGCGTCCGGGGGCATGGTTCGTCGATTCGGCCGTGGACGTGGACGTGGACGTGGACGTGGACGTGGACGGGGACGGGGACGGGGACGTCGGTCGCCTCATTCCAGATCTACCTATGACCGAGTCGAGGCAATTGGACCGCTCAAACACACGATTCGACATGAAGAAACCCGCACTCTTGAGCGGCATAGCAAGCACGGTGTTGCCGCCGCTCCGGGAAGCCTCCAAGCTCCGCGTCGAGGACAGCCATCGCAAGGACTCCTGACGTCCGAGGGTGAGGACGCCCTGAACATGGACCGCCCGAGATCGACGTGGGAGTTGTGGTGGCCTCATCGTCACCTGCTGTCTGCGAGCATGGCGATCTCGGAAGAGGCTCGATCCAATACACCTAGAAGTTTGACGGCGTCGGTGGGTTAGAAGTTATAATTCCTGGTGGTGGGCCATTTTTCCCCTGCATCGTCAAGTCAACCTGCAAGACAGACCAACCCCGTTGCACATACATGAAACGTTCCTGGTCAACAGCACGTGGATGGTCATGTGACCGGCCACAGGTCGCCCCTTGGTCTCTCCGTGGCTAAAGTTGTGCCGGAGCAGGCGGTCCTACCCAAATGCGGAGCTCCGACCCGAGACAAACAACTCCGCTTCTACATACTTTTAAATACCCAGGGTCTAACGACGACGACGACTTCTTTCCAAAAGATGACCGTAGCGAACTCGTTCACTAGCAAGTAAAGTAAATTCACAACATCGCGTTTCACCCCCGCCATGCCTTCATTACTCAATCTCCTGCGGAAAACGTCCCAAGTGGACTGCGACACCATGGATGCCCAAGGTAACCCATAATACACCGTTCGAAACGTCTCTTACACGCGAAACGAGATTCTAAATCTGCCCTGCTCACAGTGGCGGAGAAGCTGGGTCCCTTTGTTGATTGCACTTCCAATCAGGTTAATCTACGCCAACCCATTGCCGCTTATCCATAAGCTCATTGCTGTCGCTCACCCCTCATACGCCGCAGGCGATTGCCTATTTCGAGCTCGCGAAGCTCGACGCCCCATCCAACGCTCTGCACCATCAAGACCTCATCACGGCGGCCAAGACGGAGGCCGCCGGTCCCCTGAACCACCTCCGAGCCACACTGTCCCCGGAGGAATTCCTCGTCGAGGTTCTCGTAAGCACCATTCCTCTCCATCATCGGCTCTGCTCTGCAAACCCATCTCTGATACCCGCCAAGATGGTCAAGCTGCAGCTCCGTTTCTTGGACTGCACAACGGGATACATCCATGTTCAGACGAACCCCAAGCTCTCGTACTCGACAGACGCCACCGTCGAGAATGCAAAGCGTAAGTGAAACTCTTTTCACCCCGTCTCAACAAGTCTCGAGGACAGCCCCGTCTCCACTATGCTCAAATACATCGCAACCTGGCAGGCATTGTCGAGATAGTCAAAGTCCTGGCACCGACAGTCGACCCAAAGCGAGCATGTATCAAAATACCCGCCACATGGGAGGGACTCCAAGCTTGTCGGATCCTGGAGTCAGGCGGCATTGCCACCCTCGCGACAACCATGTTTTGCATGGAACAAGCAGCCCTCGCGGCGGCTGTCCATTGCACATACATCGCACCATATGTGAATGAGCTCAAGGTTCACTTTGAACCAGGGTAAGTTCGGATGACCCCTTGAATTCGTCCAGACGCCTCAACTCTCCCACTTTGCGAGCCTACTCATTAAGAGAAAAAAAAAATGGCATGTTGCAGATACGTCGACCACAACAAGGCGTTTGACTTTTGCCGCCAAGCCCAAGCTTACTACCTGAGGAAGTCTTGTCGCACGCAAGTTCTGGCCGCCTCGTTGACTTCCATCCATGAGGTGATGCAGCTAGCTGGTATCCAGCACATCACCATCGCACCCAAGTTGCTGGATGAACTTGCGGCGACGGATGCCGCGCCGTGGAGCGGCAAGCTTGGCCAGTACTTTGCCCAAGCACCGGCAGACAATGCGTGGGAGACTACGAATTACGAGGCTCTCGTAGCAGATGAGAGTGCATGGAGACTGGCCTTCACCAGGAGTGGCTTCGGTACAAGCGAGGGCAAGATCATACAGGCCATCAACTATTTTTCTGATTTCCAAGAAAAGATGGAGCTTTTGGTCAAGGCTCACGGCGACTAAAGTCGCATGGATGAAGAGATAATGACACACTGCCGTGCCGCCCTCGGTATCATGATGCGAATTGAGTCTGCGCCATCGCAACATGTTACGTGATAGATTAAATTTCTTCATCAAAGATCAAGGAAGGCATCGGGTGTTGAACACATTTGAAACAGGACCCCAAAACTCCAGTCCCAAGGTTCATTAGCTCCCAGTCAGTGCAGCCGGCAGCAAAGCTCCATTCACAGGCATTCGATGGCTTTGAGGAGTACATCCACGCCCTTCTCGCCAATGTCTCCCTTGCCACATAGCAGACTGCCCACGTCGCTCAGAATTCCGAGGGGTATATAGCAACCCGTCTTTGCCTTCTCCAAACTTTCCTTAAGTCGGCTGGTATGCTCCCACTCCCGAGCAGCAACCTCGGCTCTTTCAACCACACGATTTGAAATGCCACACATGGCAGCGCAGTGCATACCGAAACTCCCCTCCGCAACGCCGTCTTCCAGTTTGTAAAGGAATGTGACTTTTCGTTCCTCCTCGTCGACATGGATTTGCATTCTCTTCTCTTGGACCTCCGGGTGATTCTCGAATTCTGTAGCCAGAGAATGGTAATGTGTAGCGAAGAACCCGACGCATCCGATGTGAGTCGCGACGTGATGCAGTACAGCCTGTGCAACGGCAACTCCATCGTAGGAACTTGTGCCTCGACCGAGCTCATCTAGAATGACAAGTGAACGTGGTGTTGCCTCTGAAAGAATCTTCTTGGTTTCCGAGAGCTCTACGAAGAAGGTGGATTGTGCCGCGAAAATGTTGTCATTGGCCCCTAGACGCGACATGATGCGGTCGACAGGTGTGAGGCGAGCAGACACAGCGGGGACGTAGCATCCAATTTGGGCCATGATAACGGCGATGCAAGACTATGAAAAGTTAGCACCCAAGAAATGTCCCAGCCGGGAATTATTCGCACAGGCTTACCATTCTCAAGACTGTCGATTTGCCAGCTGCGTTGGCGCCAGTTAACAAGTTTATCTTGGCCAGGCCTCCTCCCAGCTTTATGTCATTAGGTATGAAGTCGTCTACAGTGTTGGACATGCATGGATGACGCAGCTCATCGAAATCGACAAAGCTGCGCTCTTCGTCAAAGAATTGCGGCCTACATGCGGGCTGTCCCATAGATGCTGAGGCTTTGGCAAGGCTGACGAGGCAATCGAGCTGAGCTATAATCTTGATGGCCAGTAGCCAGGTGTTGTAGTCGACGTCAAACTTTTTGAATAGCCGCGATGCAATCTCCCGCACAAGTTGTGAATGCAGCTCCTCGGCCTCTTGAAGTTCTCTGACCAGCTGTGTCAGCTCGGGGAAGTACCATCGCTTGACGTCCTTGGTGGCAGACATTTGTCGCCAACTGGACGGTACTTTGACACTCTTCGGAGTCTCGATTTGATAAATTTCTTTGCCCACATCGGTGTACTTGAGGCCTCGGCATTTCAGTTCTCCCTTCTTTTCATGTAGCAAATCACCGAGCTGGCCCTTAATCTCGTCCAAACGGCTCAGGCTGTCATCAAATTCCGGCTCAATACCCTTCTCGGGTATCAAGAGTTTCTCTTCTCGGGCTTTGCGTCGATCGAAAGCACTCTTCCAGTAGCTTAGAGGCTCTTCAAGATCAGGCATGGATGAGATGAGTCGGTCAACTATACCATTTCCTCCTTTGAGAGCAGAGAGAAGGCCCATAGTGTACTCTATCTGCTCGAACCCTTCTAGCACGCGCACAAAGTCTTCTGGTTTACACGCGCCAGCGTGAATGCGGAAATGAGCCGCTCCAGATCCGGCATTTTCACAAGCTGGGACGAAAACTGCTCGCGGACCGTTGAATCGGCATTGAGCATATCCACTGCATCCAGTCGTTCATCGATACGTTCAATGTCACACAAAGGATGAGCCACCCATTGCCGAAACAGTCTTTTGCCAAATGGGGTGATGCACTGGTTTAGGAGGCTGAACAAAGTCGCCTCTGAAGAGCCGTTCGAGGAATTCGTGAACACTTCCAAATTCGTCAGAGTCTGTCCGTCTAGAACCAGGGTCCCATTCTTCTGAATCGGGCTGTACCGCTCAAAGTTTCCTTGTGAAAGCAGAGGCCGCTCCAACTGCAGAAACTTGAGGTAAGAGACCAAAGCTCCCATAGCCGACATGACCAAGTCATCGTCCTTGAACTGTTGGAGCACCTCTGGCCAATTGCCATCCTCGGACTCGGGAGAAGCAAAGTAATTGCCGCATTTAAGTTCACGGCGCGAGGTATCGGCATCCCAAAACTCGGATCCCGGTTTCAGATGCGTCCAGATTGTAGTCGGGCTGGTGTTGTTTTTGAGGATTCGCAACGCCTTAGTAGAGAGGTGCGATTTCTCCAAGAGCAATTCTCGCGGGCCAATCTGAGCTACAAAGGTTTCAAACTTGGTGCGGTCGATGTCATCCACAAAACCTGAGAGCTGGAATCGTCCAGTGGCAGTGTCTGCAAAAGCAATTCCAAACGACGGCATGTCATCCACGACAGACTCCTTGATTGCGACACAATAAGCGGCCATGTCGTCCTGAAGCATACCACCGTCAACAAGTGTACCGGCAGTGAGCACGCATGACAGCTCACGAGAGATGACTTTGTCGGCTTTCTTGCCACTCTTGTCCTGTCGCTCGCGCATCTCCTTTCCGAGATTTGTCTCCATCTGGTCTACTCTTGCAACTTTGTATTGCTTGGCGATGAATTGATTGACCCAATGATCCAAGGAGCTCTCTGGAACCCCCACCATCCGCATGTTGACTCTGTCGGTCATCTTGAAATCGAATTCTTGATGGCCAATGGTAGCGTCACGCTCGTAGAGTTCATAGAATTTACCCTTTTGAAGAACACAATTGTATCCCACAAATTCTGCTTAATCTCCCAGTACTGCTTCTCGAATGGAGAGAACTTGTTCCAAGCCATTGGAGGAACGAAAATGGTTCTGGGGTCGTACTCTGGGTCACCAGGAAGTCGCTTCTCTTTGTCACGAATGTTCGCTAGCCAAGGATACCGGTCTTCTGGTTCTTTCGTATATGCCTTTTCTTTTTGTGTTTAGGGTCTTTTACCACACTTCGTTCGACGGGTATCACAACTGGTCGCTTGTCGGCTGATTCGGGGTCGTAGCTCCACTGGGAGGTGGTAGATGTTGGAATTCCAGTCATATATTCATCGTCCAAGTCGGGGATGTGCGAATCTTCCTCCGCATCGGCTGGGGGAAACGTTGGTACGCTTTCGGGTTGTTTG
Organism: Epichloe glyceriae; assembly: GCA_023658535.1. Classification (NCBI taxonomy): domain Eukaryota; kingdom Fungi; phylum Ascomycota; class Sordariomycetes; order Hypocreales; family Clavicipitaceae; genus Epichloe; species Epichloe glyceriae. The sequence continues at coordinate 3,252,940 of CP098295.1, read as the reverse complement.
TGGTTTAGCAGGACGCTTTCGCTTTTTACTTTGTCGGCGGCCTTCTTCTGAATCTTCGGAGGCAATGAAATCGTCCATGTTGTCTGGTAGTCAGTCAGTATGGAGGGAAACCCACAACAGAAGCTGAGTTGTGATTGATACGTACCGTCGTCGTCAACTGGAGAAACTGCATTATCCTCGTCGTATTCATCTTCGTCCTTCACCACAGGGCGGGCTCTGCCACGTCGCCTAGTCTGAGTACTGCTTCCATAGTTGAAAGGTTTCTCATCATCGGAAGATTCTGCGTATGAAGTAACTTTCTTGACCTGAGCTTTATGCATAAGTAAAGAGCTGACGAGAAATGTGTGCCCTCATCCCAAACGGGACATCGAAAACAAGCCCTTTAGGAGACTGTGCGGTCTTACCTTTCGAGTCGGGCTGCTACCAAGCACCGCTGTTGGTTTTGGCTTGGTCTCATTGGCCCTCTGTGCGCTCGATTTCATCGTTGTGGGCGAGAGTAATGAGTTTCTCGTCGACTTCATCGTGGAGGCAGGATCGGCATTCTCCTGCGAGCTGGGCGGCTCAATGACGTCGCTGCTAGGGACGGGTGTGGAGAGCTTAACAGATGGCTTTGGCTTTGGCTTTGGCTTTGGAAGAGAGTTGGCTTTGGTGGTTTCTTGCAGACACGAAGAAGGTTGAGGATCGGGAGAGACCTTATCGCGAGCGGTGGGCGAAGATGTAGGCCCAGGAGATGACTTCTGAAAGAACGACATGATGGACCGCTGCTTCGCCGAGGAGCTGACGGGGGCAGCTGGCTTGGTTACCGACCTCGCAGGGGTGCGAGCTGTGCTCGTCTCTGCTTTCTCGCCCGCCATGATTGGGATCTTGTCCCGAGAACGCGTATACCTTATATTGGAGCCGATGGACGATCGTCGAGACACTCTCGAGTGTACGCAAGTATCCGCCACGTCAAATACACCAACGGCAAAAATTAGTGTCAACAATGATATGATACAGCCCAATACAATATGCTTGAATATGAGAAAGTGCAAGCTGCGAATAAAAATGGCGAAGATGAGCAGAAATAGAATTGAAGAGGAGAAAATGATATGGTGGCCAAGATGGCGTGGTAGAATGGTAGAGTGGTAGAGTGGTAGAGTGGTGGATAGGATAAATTAAGTCGAGACCCTGGTCCCGCGTCGCGCGTGAATCGCGACCCGCGCTCCCAGGCAGTCGCGTAAAACAGCAGGTAGGTACGAAGTACAGGGACGACTGCTCCTGCCGAACAGACGTCCAGTGCTGGCTTATACTAGATGAACACTGCCACCACCCGAGTTGGGCTTAAATGACCAATTCTAGGAAGTTGTAACCATAAAATCTCACAGTAAGCCTATATATGCGCGATACTCTTCTTGTCAGAAGGTAGGTGTCATAAGATGTGCATAAAAGTGTTCAATTCAATCAATCAGAGGTGCAGACGGCACCCGACTTTTGTACCTGAAAGGTACACAGTGCGCTATGATACTATCTAACTAAATCCGGTACTTCTAATACATTGTATCCACTAATGTCTTAAGGAGGGTCTGACTATCAACCTGCGACGTTACAGCGTTATCAGAGCCTTCACCCTAACATACCCCCTAGCTAGCAGTTAAAAGTGAAGCTATGGATTATATATATTATATAGGATTTTAGCAGATTTCTAGTGTTATTAGATAGCTTAGAATTATTTGTAGTCTGATTTTTGGTAGAAGTCCTAATGCTTCTATCTTATAAGAGGCTTCATAAATCTATTAGTAAGCATCTTAGAGGTCTTTATCTAATTAATCTTAATATTACTAAGGGTATATTACTCTTAAATCCATATTTAATTTATATTAAGGTACTTAAGACTAGTCTAGAGTTAGCCTTCCTTATATTCTATAATGCAAATTATCTGCTTATTATCACACTAGATAATTAAGAGAGGCAGCGCGCGTACGTTAATATTATAAAGCAGGCGCCCTAGTAATATACGCTCTTTTACACTGTAATTTAAGGCAAAGAGCTCTGCTTCTATACTTAAAGTTATTATATAATATTACTTACCTAACTTCTAATTAATTATAGCACTATATATAATAAAGACGTAGCCTTACGTTAATTTCCTTATATTAGGGTTATTGCTAAGAGAAGTATTAGTGCTTAAAAAGAGCGTGTTAAAGCTGTTATCCCTAGAATATCAGATATAAAGCTTCTTCGTGCTGTTGGAATCGCATCGCTGCGAATTCGTTGCGGACGAATTCGTCACCACGGTCGAATTGTGCGATTGGATGCACAGGGCCTCATCGCCCCACTGTGCACTGAATTGCGATTGGATGCACGGGGTCTCATCGCCCCACTGTGCACTGGAACGCAACTGGCGCACGGGGTCTTATTGCCCCACCTAGACTAGCAACGCGATTAGTCGCACAGGACTATCGCCCCACTTCGCCCTAGACAGCGTGTTTGACCCATAACACTACGTATGCGAAGGCATCCCTAGGATTAAGGTATATCTATAGCCTTAATCCCCCTATAGCTAGATCTAGAAGATAAGCAGAATTAAACCCTTTTATATTAAGTAACTAGTGCACTAGTGACCTATGGTTATAGGACCTGAATCCCCTTAGTTAACTTAACACTAATTAGTGGTTGCTTAACTAAGAAGGATTTAGCACGACTAATCACAGAGTAGTAAGAGAACACTAAGAAGAGACATATAATTGCCTCTGTAAGAAGACGTGCTATAGGGAGAAGATAACGCCTCTGCAGTATTAGGCTTCTAAAGGATTAAATTACTAGCCTTTGTCTGATTAGGGGCTAGCGCTATAAGGATTTAACCCCGCTAACTATCTCAGAATCTTAGCTAATAAGCTAGCTAAATCCCCTCCTCCTCCTCTTTCTCCTCCTCTCTTTTATTATAACTTCTTAGATAGAAGACCCTTAAAACCCTCACTCTTATCTAATAAGAGAAGAGCTTCTAGAGCGGATATGACAATACTAGAAGAACCTATTAATAGACTAGGACTTAATAAGTAATAACATTAACCCAGAGACCGTAACCACTACTAATCTTAATAATAAGATTACTTATATAATCCTTTACTACAAAGAGTAAGTATATAAAGATTAGGAATAATAGGAGAATTACCGATTTAACTTTAGTAATTAGAATAAAGACCTCTTTAACAGAGCTTATAAAGGCCTAACTAAAGCGCTATAAGACCTCCTCCGCGAACACAGTGTATACGCAGGAGATCTAGCGGAAGGATTACTAAAGCACTTAAAAGGGTACTCTAAGAAGAAGTATAATCTAAATAGCCTCTAGAAGAGATTAATAAGTAAGTTACCACAGGCAGATTCCATTTAAACTTATACCTAAATACAAAGCTAATACTAATAATAAAGAATCCACGCTCCTTACTACAAGCACCTAATATTACACCAGAACTATTGCTAATAACATTAAGCCCGCTAATTACAGATGCCTAGCCCTCTTAACCTGCTGTTTCTATTATCCCTTAAGCCTAACTAGGAATATACCTCTTACCACCCCTTATAACACCGTAAGCCTAGGAACACTATAATAACATAAGGAAGGTACTTAATCTTACAAAGATCTATAAAGAAGCCAATAAATACAGTAGGAAGATATTTAATTTTATTAGACTAAAGGTAGTGATATTACGAGACTAATACTATTAGCTTAACTTCACAGAAACCGCGCTTATAAAAGCATTCCCTGTAATGCTAATAAGTAACGCAAAGAAATTCTATCTTACAAATATTGCCACAAAGCCATTAGTAGGCTTCATATTTAATTAAATAGTTAAGCTTATTAGACAGCACTTTAAAACGGCTATAAATAAGCAATTCTACCGCTAAGAGTAGAATAGCATTACACTACGTAGCACTATTGCTAAATATCCTAATAAGATAAAGATAAAGTGCCTTAATACTATGGTTTAAAGCCTTTAGGATATCTATAATAGACTCTTTAACCCTCTTGCTAATAATATAAAACTTATTAAACAGACCCTCTAAGCTATTAGAGGTGTACTAGAATGTAGCCTTGTAGAATTCGCAGTTAATAACACATTTAAGGACCTTATAGGCAATCTTTGTAAGTTAATTAGCATTGCTAAAGCCTAAAAAGAAGTCAGCTAACAACAGTTCTATACTAATAACCGTACTAACAAGGACTTCTTTACGGATCGTTGATATGGGCGCTCCAGAGGCCTTAATCGCGATCAAGGCCGCGATTAAGGCCGCTGACGATGGCTATAATGCTTTATATGCGGAAAAGACGGCTACTAGTCCTCTAATCATAGCGATAAGGATTGTTAAGAAGTAAGGTAATGATGGTGGAAGAATAAAAGGCATAGGAACCCTCCTTCTAATAGTAAATACAGAGCTTTCCTCTAAGCCTACAAAGGTAATAATAGCGCTGTAAAAGAGGATAACGAAAGCTCTAATAATAAAGATGCCTAGGATGTAGTAGAAGCCTTTATTAAAGAATCCGGTGAGATTAAAAGCAAGCTAATAGTTATGTAATTCTTTATAAGTGCTGTGAAGCTAGCGAACGGAGGTAATATCTTCTAAAACCTTAGAAAAGAAGCCCTCTAGCATGCTCTCCGCAAGGAGGATTTGTTCAGGCCCTAGTTAACCGCTTACATATTAGAGGAACGCTACTCTAATAAGGTATTTAGAGGTATTATTCCTAATACTAGGGCGGCAGGCTTCTTAATGGCTAGAATTAACTAGGCTAAGGCCCTAGTGAAGAGGATGCCCTCTTTAATAATAGAACCTATTAAGAGGCAATGAACCGTTAAATTTAGCGCTGGATTAGCAATATCAGTAAGAATCTTAAAGGTTCCTATAGTCTTTAGCCCTATCACGTTTTATATTATTAATATAAGCACACCGTTCTTGTACAGCATTAATAACATAGATGACATAAGGGTTAAGATTAATAACCTTAAGAACGTGCTGATTTAAGGTGATTAAAGAGTGCTAATTATTAGGAAATAGGGATATCTATAGTAGACTCTAGAAGCCACGGAAGTAACCGCCTACTTTCTCTCAGAAAAGCAAATTTATCAGCTTTATTAACGATTTAGACATCCTTCTGTACAACGGCTATTAAAGGTCTTACATCGCGTAGGCGAGGATGTAAATAACAAGGTTATTAAGAAGATTACGAAGGTCTGCCACTACTGTTAACTTAATAGGAAGTCGCTAGGGCAATTCTAATTCACGTTAAAAGATAATTATGACTTTAACTACAAGATAATTATTAATGTGATGCACCTTAATAGAAAGCCTGTGCTTTATATTATTAATACAGTAACCTTATTCTAAGCGGCTTACTTCCTTAAACCTTAGAAGCAGAAGGCATATAACATCTAAAACGCGCTAAAAGAGTGCTAGATTAATACCTATCTAGGTCCTCTAGACTAGATAGTTCATAATGCCAGAAAGAATTTTGCCTTAAACAAATTCTATAACTATACGCGTGTTATAGCAATCAGCGTTAACGAAGTGCCTGTAGAAGCGCACTAGAGCATTAGAAAGGTTAAATAATACCACAGACCGCTAAGAAGAGCATATAATATTATTAGCGAAGAGCTAGGTAATAACACAAGCGTAATAATAGATTAAAAGCTTTAAATGGCTGTTAAGGCTGTTAATGATTTAGTAGGGCTAGATAGCCTTGTGCTTACGCTCCTTATGTTTGGTTCATACCTGCGACTAGCTAATAATTCACTACTAAGCCTCTCTATTACATAATAAGCTGCGATCTTATAGAAAGTAACTAATAAAGCCTAATAATACCTAGCAAGAAGGCAGGTTAGAGATGCCCTTGCTACCTGCAATAGTCTAAACACAACGCCTACACATTTACTGCCTTTACAGTCAGATATGCGCGTGTGGCGTGAGAAAGAAGGCTAGCAAGGCCTGTATAAGCTAATTGCCACTAACGGTGAAAGCTGCACTCTTCAAATGCTGTATAGACCTACTAGATTTTGATTAACTGTTATCAAGCTATATTTACGTGATAATGACAATCCCTAACAAGAAGAACTAGAATCCGAAGCCGCTTCTAATACATCTAATAAAGACTTTAACTTAGAAGAAGAGTATATCACGAGATAAAGAGGAAGACCTCCGAAGCCAAACACCACGACTAACACGAATCTAATACCTAAGAGAGGTTGTAGAAGGCCTAGAAAGAACCCTCTCCAGCCACCTAAAGAGCTAATTCAGAGTGAAACCTTCCTTATAGTAAAGGAAAAGGCTGATTTTGACCTAGCTGTGTAACTTTGTAAAGAAGGGAAGATAACCACTCTAGGTGACCCGTTTAAACGCTCTGATTAAGATAAAATTAGCGCTTTGCAAGCTTGCGAAGTCTTTAAATTTATTAGATTTAACCCAAACCTACACAGTAGCTAGCGAATTTTCAAATCCCGCATAGTTTAAGAGGTTAAAGGAAAGGGAATAGAAACACTATATAAGAAATCACAGCTAGTTATCTAAGGCCACAGTGATCACGATAAATTTGATATCCTAACCTAATCTCTGACCATCTAACGGGCTAGTTAACGATTAATTATAGCTCTAGCCCCTTCCTCCGTAAGAAAGGCATTAGCCTTTGGATCCGCAATATCACATAAGCCTACGTATAGTTAATAACAAAGCTTAATAAGTGTATTATTACGTAACTTCCTGAACAGATTAAACACTTATATCCACAAGGAATAGTAATAGAAGTCATTAAGCCCCTTTACGGAATTACGGAAGCAGGAACACACTGGTAGTTAATGTACTTCCGTTATTATTATGATAACCTTAGTATGGTTACTTTAACATATAACCCGTGCCTATTGATTTTAGATGACAAGGACTGCTTTAGAATCGTTAGAATGTAAACTAATAATACCTTAGGGCTTAGTAATAATACCTTCTTTAAGCGTGAAGAATCTAAGCTAAAGAAGGCTAACTTCACTGCTAGGCCAAAACAAAGGCTTACCACAGGAACACCGCTAATCTTTAATAGCTATGTGCTAACTAAATCTAATAATAACTCGCTAAACCTCTGTTAGAAAGGCTAAAGTAAGAAGATTTAGCCTGTTAATATAGCTACGGATTTAAAGCATTAACAGTACATTAAATAACGCGCCCGTAGAGCGTACATTGCCACAATCTGTTAGCCTAAAGCATTATATAACCTCTCTGTTGCTGCTTAATAACACGATATCACGATTAACGATATTAAACGACTGAACAAAAGGCTTCACTAGCAAATAGAACATCAAGACCACGGCCTCCGCTACGTACTAATTAATCTCTCGTCCGCCAAGCTGTATATCTTTATTAACAGTTCTTTCGCGAATAACAAGGACTTAAGCTCGCAACTAGGATACGTGATTATCCTAGGTAACGAAAGTAATAATAAGAGCGCTAAATTCATAATATAAGGTAATATTATTATATATAGCTTTACGAAAAGCAAAAGGGTTATAAGAAGCGCCCTAGCATTAGAGCTATATAGTATGGTATAAGGCATTAACGTGACCTACGCTGTGAACACCACGCTTAACATTGTAATAAAGCAGCTAAAGTTACCACAGGTGCTAATTGTGGTCTATACAGACTTGTTTTCGCTTTATAAATGCCTTATTAAGCTCGGAATAACAAAGGAGAAGCGACTTATAATTGATATCATAGTATTGTGACAATCATATGAACGACGCGAGATCCACGAGATCCGCTGGATTAACGGAAGAGACAATATCGCTAATGTAATGACAAAAGCCTTATTAAACAAGAGCCTCGAGACCTTTATTAACAACAACCAGGTTAATATACGTGTGGAAGGTTGGGTGAAGAGACTAGTAAATTGACGATGCTCTCATTCCCCTTCCCCCTAACATCAACGGTCCGGAACAGGTTGAACCCGGACTAATCACAGCCGTGGATTTCCACTGAAGGATCTACTTATTAACACTTCCCTTTAATTCGATTTTTATTGCGTTTTTGAGCTTTTCAGCCAAAGAGAAAAAGAGAGATTGCCAGAGCTTCCTATGGCTGATGTTCGGATCAGACCAAAAGTGGGTCCACCGAATTGATGCACGCGATACGATTGGCCGCATCAACGACCAGCCCCACTCGGCTACGTAAGCAACCTTACAACCTCTCTTTTTCCTACTTTTATTATTACCTCTGTTTTCCTGTCTTTAACAACAGACCTGCATATCTAACCAACTAATTAAAGCAGCGAAACCTGCTTAGTCACCCCTTTATATGACATTTCCTTTGATTGATTTTACTGCGCTTTTGAGCCTCTTGCGCCCACAACAAAAAGAGAAAATTGCCAGTGTTGGAATCGCATTGCTGCGAATTCGTTGCGGACGAATTCGTCACCACGGTCGAATTGTGCGATTGGATGCACAGGGCCTCATCGCCCCACTGTGCACTGAATTGCGATTGGATGCACGGGGTCTTATCGCCCCACTGTGCACTGGAACGCAACTGGCGCACGGGGTCTCATTGCCCCACCTAGACTAGCAATGCGATTGGTCGCACGGGACCATCGCCCCACTTCGCCCTAGACAGCGTGTTTGACCCACAACACCACGTATGCGGAGGCATCCCTAGGATTGAGGTATATCTATAGCCTCAATCCCCCTATAGCTAGATCTAGAAGACAAGCAGAATTGAACCCTTTTACATTAAGTAACTAGTGCACTAGTGACCTGTGGTCATAGGACCCGAATCCCCTTGGTCAACTCAACACGTGCACTAGGCATATCTAATGATGCCTTTAGTAAGCTTAATGTGCTTAGGTAAAGGGTTTATTAAGAATATAGCGAGCCTTAAGGCTATAAAAGTAACATCAGGTCTTCTAATAATGCAGATATAGACTAATAATCCTATAATAGCTTAGAAGAGGTTAATTTCTTCTTTAGTGGCTTAACTATTATTCGGATAGATAGTAGCTGTACAAAGAGAGGCTATTAAGCTCTTTAAATTATCCTCTATAATATTAGGAAGGAATTTCTATGTAATCTTGCAGATGTATAATTCTTAGGATAACTATATCTCCTTTATAGCTTAATTTTAAATGATCTTAATCCCTAGAAACCACTTTAATTCGCCTTAATCCTTAACATCTAGGTGGTTTATTAATTAATTATATAAAGCTTTAAATTCGTCTTTAAATTCGCCCGGATACATTACTACAATGTCATTTACGTAGAAGAATAGGATAATTTTTCCTTTTATAAAGATATAAGGGTTTTCTTTCCCTTAGGTAAAGCCTATCTTTAGTAGGAATTATATTAGATATAAGAACTATTATCTTAGTGCTTCTCTAAGACTATATAAAGCTTATATTATCTTCTAAAGACAACCTTTTGCCTTTAAGCCTTCTAGTAGCTTATAGAAGATAGGATCTTTAAGCTTTGCATAAGGGAAGGCATTCTAAACATCGTATTATCAGGTATTAAAATCATTTGCGTAGCAAACAGCAAGTAGTATACGTAGGGATTATAAAGTAAGCGTAGTAGCGTAATTATTAAGATTGTTTTTAGTTATTAATTCCTGTTGGTTACGCAGGGTCGTAATGTGTGAGCTCCGAGAATAGTATCGTTATTAATTATCTATTCTAAGCTATCGAAGAAAGAGGGAAAAGAGAGGTCAAAAAGTGAGGGCACTCTCGTGAGGTGAAAAACGGGCAGCTGTGCGTGTGGGTCACGTGGTGCAAGCCCTGCCCTATCACAGGGCCTAACTGTGGATTGGAAAGTGGGGTCGCGCGCGCACGCGAGGGCAGGCGCGGGCCGACCTTCTTCCGGCCACAATTGCGGCTGCCAAGCGCGATTGATATCATGCTTGTTCTAACACTAGGAACTCTCTCTTTTGACACGATTGTTAATGCATGATATTAATGGCAGAAGAGAAAAGAAAAGAAAGGGAATAAGGCAGAGTGGGTAGCGGATAAATGTGGAAGGGAATAACTTAATGAAAAACCCTATATAGGTATGTGGTGAAAGGAAATAAGGAAAAATAACACTCCGTTATTAATAATCCTTCTAAAGGCTAAGCGGGCCTCTAACCGTAGCCTTTTAAATCTCACATTGTAAATAATATCTGCGCGCTAATCCTTGCCCCCCTCCCCGCCCCGTCCACTATCACAGTCTTCGCTTCCCTATGCTTAGTATATATAACACAGGGGCTGTGACAGTTCCTTTGCAATGGCCACCGGGGCCCTAATAGGTCTCCGGCGGCCCTCACCGGGTCAGGGGTGATAATTAAAGTAGCTCTTATAACCTGACCTAATAAGGGCCACAGTTCTGGGCATAAGATGCCTAATAAGGGCTGCAGTTCCTCCTCCTTCTTCCTTAGGGGATTTTTCACATCCCCACAGTATTAGGGCCAATTCCTAATACTATTACCCGTAGTAACCCTCTTCTACGTAGGTTACCTACCCTTCTATCCGGATTATTATCCGGTTACTAGAGATAAACTGCTCTAGCGCCTTATTTAGCAATGCCTTCGTGAAGGTATTAGCCAGGTTATTAGCTCCGTTAATCCACCGGATCTCACAGAGCTCGCAGCGTTTGTATAACTGCTGCAGGGCTATGATGTCAATTATTAGGCGTTTTTCCTTAGTGGTACTAAGCTTAACGAGGCATTTATATAGGAGTATAAATCTGTGCATACCATAACCAGGGTTATAGGTATGTTTAATTAGTCCGTGATTAATCCAAGGGTTGTTATGATCGCGTGGGCTATGTTAACGCCAGCCACTATGCCGTAGACCTCGGAGGCAAGCACACTTTGTGTAACTCTTTTGCTCTTGGTTAAGCTGAAGTGCACGATGTTGCCTTTAATCGTGAACTCGCCATCCTTGTAGTCTTTATTAGCTATGATTAAAATATAGCTAAGTTACGAAGTGAGGTCCTAATTATTCGCAAAGGACCTATTTATAAAGGCATATAGCTTCGCTTTAGTAAGGTTAATTAGAATAAACGTTAGGCCCCTCTCTAGGTTATCTATCTGCTATTAGATCTAGCGGTTAAGGGCTTTAACGTTCTTAATCGTTAGTTCCTAGTGTTATACGGCAATAGATAGATTGTAGTAAGCTTCTAGTTAGCAGATTAAGGCGATGTAAGCGCCCTAAGCTTGTTATTTAACGTACTTCTACTTTGCGTTTGTTAGCGGGATTACGTTAAGCTTGCTGCTTTGCCCTTTTATTAGAGGGAGATAGCCGCGTTAGCCGCTATTATAATAATACCTCCGTTAAAGGTAAGGGGTTATTCTCTATTAGAATTGCTTTAGCTTTGCCGCAAAGGCCGCAGCGGTTAGTTGCTTTTCTTCCTTTTAGAGAACTTCTTATCCAATAGCCCTAATGTGTTATTAGTCTACATGCCTACGCATGCGAACTCGATGCTTTCCTTCTTCGTTACTAGCAGGCATGGATTATATGTAGAGGTCTCTATCTAGAGCTTCTCTCTGTGATACCTGTGGTATGTGACCTACTAATACGTTCTAGCCTCTGTAATGCTATAGAGAGGCTTAATTACCCTTATAATTATTCTATTAGGGTGTTAGTCGCGGATCTGGATTAGGAGCCTAGCGAGGATTATCCTATTTAATAGGGTTCGTGATTAAACATAAGCTTACGTAATATCGCAAATCCATAAGACAAGGTCTTTCTTTATTAGTGAGGAGCTATTATAAGGATAAGGCGTTAACTAGCCTGTTAGATTGTTAGGGCTTGTGTTAGGATGTCTTGTTTTGCCTTATTGCTGAAGCCTTAGATAATAAGCTATGATTTCTTGTATAGCTAGCCTGTCTTCCCTTTTACCTTGTTAACGATGCGGGAGTTAAAGATCCTTACACCACCGTGCTCTTTCTTGTTAAAGGTTATGAATTCGAACACGCCTTAGTTAATTAAGGCATTAATTTTAGCCTTAGTGAAGAGCTTAAAGGGCTCTCCTAGGGTTATGATAATGCCTTCCTTGCGCAATCGGATTGCGAGGTTAAGGTTGGCTTCCTCCTTTGCTAATATAAATACGTTAGTCTTGTTAATAATTGCCAGGGGGTTCTTATAGGGTCTACCTAGCCTTCTCTTTAGCGGGATCTCCGGGACCTTGCCCGCTGGTTTATCTTAAGCCTCTTACCCTTTTTCCTTAGGCGGCTGTTCTTAAGGCATTAGGACTTCTCTGTTAGGATCTGTGTAATAGGGCCTAATAGAGGTTAACTAGAAGGTTTTCGGGCCTTACAGGAGATAAAGCATATAGGTCTCTCTATTAATAGAGAGGAGGTTGTACGGGCCTTACTAACCATTGCCTTTGCGCCACACTTGGACTAGTAATCTAAGTGGGAGGTTAAGGGTCTTTGCTATATCCAGGCTATTCCTTGTAGTAAGGGCTTTATTAACTTTCTAGATAGCATGCAAGCGTTTAATCTCCTTTATTGCCTTCTGCACAGTAATAACGCATTATAAGATGTCTGGCAATAGAGGGATTTGCTAGTTATACGTGGGTATACACTAAAGATAAGGAGAGTAGGAATAAGGCTATTCAGTCCCGCAGTGTTATTAAGGGCTTTTACAGCTATTTACAGGGCGACTATCTTAGGGGTTATTAGGCATTCCGCCGGATAATATTATAGGCCCTTTAGAGCGGCTTATAATATTATTTAACCTTTCCAATGCTATAGTATGCCTTAATAGGAACCTCCTTAACAGAGATTAACATTAACGCCGCAAATTAACGGAACTCCTCACCGCGGAAGTTCGTGCCAGTATTAGTAATAATCCAATCTAGAGGCCCTTAGTATGTATTAATCTAGCACACCCTAAGAGCTTCCTATGTTAATTTGGCTAAGATATCTTTAAGGAATCTTGCCGCATTAAAAGCCGTAGCTACGTTAATAGCATAAAGGGTTAGGCAGTTACCGTTAAGGTACATAATATCCACTATTACTTTAAAGTTAAAGGCATATTTGTCCTTAAGGGTGAACTTAAAGCGATAGGGGCTATCCGCGTTTATTTAGCATTAGTAGCAAACCCTTATCACTGCTTTAATAGCATTAATCTTAATCTTATGCCCTAAGTTACACAGGAGATCGTGAAGCCAGCGAACTAATAGATAACCGAATTAGCAATGCAAGCGCCGTAATTCGACTTCGGTCAGGTGATTCCATGCTATTGACGCCTCGTTCTATATTAACAGCATCCACGCATGCCCCTATTTACATACTAGAGGGACTTTGATGCTTCCTTACTACAAGATGTTCTTAGTGGTAATAAAGTTAATCTTTAGTCGGCCTATATCATTAAGGTATAGCAAGAAAGGGGTGTTTGTGGGTATTACGTGGAATGTAATCTTGCTAAAGGAGTGGGCATATTAGCTATTCTAAGCGAGATAATTAGCGTGCCTCCTCTGAACCTAATAACCGCTTCCCTAGCTCTTGCTTCATCAAGTTAAATCCTTAGCATCATTTGTTGTAATGCGATGAATTACAAACGGCCTGCCGTTAAATACTAGGCTGCCCCGGTATCTGGCATAATACCTTGGAAGACTTTAGATAAGTAGCGGTCTTTAAGTAGGAATATATAAGGAGGTTTATTAGCTATCCTTATATTAAAAGGGCTCTTTCCGCTTAATCTATATATTGTCGCCTAGTTAGTGAGAATCTTGACCATTCTTTGGCTATTAAGCGTTACGCTATAGGTGAAGAAGCTTGTAAGCACTAATCCATCCTTCCCTTTGGTTTTGTTGTTAAATCCAAGGCTTGCTATGTATTAAGCGACCTTATTATTTTCAGAGGGTTAAGAAGGAGGGTCTAGACTAGGGCTTCCTTCATACTATACGAGGAATAAGTTATATAAAGCTTATAAGGATAAAGAGGAGTTAACTATATAGTGGTTCTTAAACCACTGGTATGCCTTCTTCTGTTCCTCCTTAGAGTGCTTCGTTAACTAATATCCTCTTTGCCACATATATAGCACTTCCTTAAACAGGGGGTCCCTATATTCCTTAGTGCCTTTAGGGAGGGTATTATAACTCTTTGCCTTTGCTATTATACCTCCTATTAGTCTAGAATTAGTCTAGGGTTTTAGCATTAGCAGGGAATTAATATTAGCTACCGGATTCTTCTGTGATAAGACAAATAGTTATCCGTACCCGTTCATAGAACTATTAGAGGCTATTAGGAGGGTTAGTAATACAGCTCCTGCACTCTGGGATTCCGTTACAGGCGTTTATAATCTAGTTCCGGAGGGCTTGTTTAGATTAACTCACATTGGGTACAGCCTGTTACAAGATAGAGAGCTTTTCTATAAGTTTATTAAAGCATTCTATCTTTAATTTGTCTTGGTTCTTGCTAATAATCTTCTAGAGTGTGGTTTAGTGCCACTTAAGAAGATATCTCTATCTTATATCCTTAGTCTTAAACCTTTTTTTATCTATATAACTAGAGTTAGTAGGTCTTAAGGGTTCTCTGGTTTTAAGAGGTGATCTAAGTAGAATTAGAGGGCTTTCCTTTAAGTATAACCTTAAATGCGTAGCCTAATTGCTCTTATTTAATGTCTAATATCTCACACTTCCTCTTAAAGGTTTATAGCTTTAACTTAAAGATATTATAGTTGTTAGCACTGTATTACTATTCTAATGTGTACATCTTCGTAAGATTAACAATCTGCTTCGCTATAGGCCGTGAGGGTGCGAGTAAATTGTTAATAGAAGCCACTCTTTGTTAGGCAAGAGGGAGTGCAGTCTATAGTTGTTAAGCTGCTATATAGGTTTAAGGCTATAGGGAGGTATATGTTAACAGGTACCTCCTATAGGGAAGTTATACCTATTGTTATGTAATTGCCTTAACGGGGTGACGCTTGGTAGGCTTTGATGAAGAGAATGAGAGGTCTTTAATCCACGACGCTCTTAAATATCTTCTTTATTAAGAAGATTATTTAAGAAGTTATTGTTATTCTAAAGTTTCCTTTGGAATTCTATGTACCTCTTTCTTATATCTTTAACTTCCTCTTAGGACTAAAAACGGAATTTATTTTAGTTAAGGACTTCTTAAAGGTTAATTAGCACCTTTATTAATTGGCTAATTGTTATGTACACCCTATTATTTATAAGATAATCCCGTAAGTGCTTTGCTACTAGGATTAGTGTTTTAAGGAATATCTCTTCTCTCTATTAATTAAAGTCCTAAGTAAACTCTGTAAATAGTGTTTTTCCTATTACCTTTCTTGCTTCGTAATCTGTAACTCTAGTGAGGAGATAGGCCGTGAGTTCCTTAGGTGTGTTACTTTTCTTAATATTAAACTCTTTAACCTTACAGAATAACTCTTCTATAATGTATTTGTGTAAGGTTTAGGGGATGTATAGAAGGGGAGGATGTTTGCTCTATCTCCCTAATGCCTTTTAGCAGCTTCTATGAAGTCTTCTCCTACTTAAGAGCCTTCTTAGCTTATAGGTGCTTATGTTTGTTCTTTTATGTTAACTATTATGATATATAGGCTTTAGAGGGGAAAGAAACAGGGAAAAGTGTGTGTTTTTAGGTAGGGAGGATAGTAATAACTTCTGCTATTATAAGGGAGGTTTTTGTGAAGGATTGCAAGGCTTAGTGGTTAACTTCTTGCGTAATAGAATGCACTAAGGAGAAGAATAATAGGACAGACCTAGCTGCTAGAGTTAAACTCTTCTTTAAGGTTTAGGCTTCTATTTATTGTTAGCTGCTCTTGCTAAAGAATAAAAGGGACTAAGATAAACTTCTTCCTTAGCATAATCATAGATCTCGTGATGATTAGGTTACTCTTGCTAAAAACAAAAGGGGCTTAATCACACTACTTCTAAGAAAGTCTCTTCTATATAAACCTTGCTGATCTGCGGTATTCGCGTGCGTTTAAAAGTGGTTACCTGTGAAGTTAACCACTAATTAGTGTTAGTTACGCAGGGTCGTAATATGTAAGCTCCGAGAATAGTATCGTTGTTAATTATCTATTCTAAGCTATCAAAGAAAGAGGGAAAAGAGAGGTCAAAAAGTGAGGGCACTCTTGTGAGGTGAAAAACGGGCAGCTGTGCGTGTGGGTTACGTGGTGCAAGCCCTGCCCTATCACAGGGCCTGACTGTGGATCGGAAAGTGGGGTCGCGCGCGCACGCGAGGGCAGGCGCGGGCCGACCTTCTTCCGGCCACAATTGCGGCTGCCAAGCGCGATTGATATCATGCTTGTTCTAACAATTCCCTTATACTACTATTCGTGCTTTAAACTCTATAACTATGCCTTTTTATTAGTTTTATACTTAAAAACCTAACTAAGATTAATAATCTTCTTATTAGAGTTAAGATTAAATACTTCCTTTAGGACATCTTCCTAGTAATTTAAGGATAGAAGCTTGTTAACCTCTTTTGTAATCGCTTCCTTCTAGCGGTTATAATTGTTAAAATAATGCTATTTATAGCACTATTTTATAGGCCCACTAGTTGCCTAGTTGCGTTGTTGCAACGTTGGTTACAAGGCGTTGCTTGTAGCGTTGCTTGCAGCTTTGGCTGTGACCTGCGTTCCTGCACACAACCAACCCACAGGCTTGTATGACTAAGCCGACTAGGTTACCCTATAGGGAAGCTGAAATCGACTGTAACTAGGGAACTAGTAGTCGTATAAAAGGCTGACGTATACTATTCAAATCCTTGATTTATTCTGGATTTTATGGTATATTTCATTAATAGGGTTGTTTATTAAAGTGCTTAGTTAGGCCACACGGGCGTCTAGTTTGTATGGCCGTGAGTCGATTTTTACTTTTCCCATACAAATGAATTATGCGGAAAATAAAAAGTAGCTCGTGAGACCCTATTGGCGACCCAGTTCTGCCGATATGGTCGGTAGGTCTATGAGGGGACTTAGTAGAATCCTCTCATTGCTCGTCAGATCGTCCGTATTGCTAGAAATCAACTACATTCAACTATCAAAGCTCTATATCTTGAAGAATCGTCGTATTATAGTGAATCTAGAAGCCGCCGCGTCAGAATCTATTAGAGAGGTCTTCCTATCCCTCTAGCTAGATTCCCTTCCATTTTCAATAGGTTATGAGCCCGGAAGGCCTATAGAATTACTACATTACTGCGTTATTCTACTGCGATTACTGCTTGATTTTGGGTACTAGTTACTCTCTACTATACCTGTGGGCTCTTAGATTACGAAGGAAACCGCTAGTTGAAGCTTTTCATCCCCTAGCACCCCGCATCGCAACACCAGACCCTTGGTGTTGAATTCATTTACAGCCGCACCTGCAACCACCACATTGCAACCGTAACTATCTAGTTACAACCACAACCTCTTTTAGTGATTCTATTCACTATCGCGACCGTTACATTGATATTATCTACAACAGTAGATACGCTGCATTCCCTTTGAAATCATTGGACATCTAGTATATTTATACTAGGCTTTTTGACCTATTACACTACGTTGCACGCACTATACACTACGTTACGTTGCGTTGTGGCTTCTGTAATACCTATTATCCGCGATCCTATCTTTGGTGTTAAGAAAATTTTCTCCTGAGAATTTTCTCCGGCTTTTTCTGCCCGCGCATACCACAGACCCACTTTTAGACCTCGAGGGGCACCCTTTCAAACAGCCCCGCCACGCATTTTACGTGCGCAAGCAGATTGCATCACAACCAATTTCTAGCGCGTTATTTGTAACAGGAACAAATTTGGAGATTTTGCACAGGAATTTTTGAAGATGGCACCACCTAATTATAAGGGTAAGGGCCCTGCTATAGGCCCTTCTAGCCCCCAAGGGACCCTGATAGGATGGATATAGAAGGTCAACCGGCTGTTCAGGCCAGCGCTTTACAATTGCAAAGCCAAATTGAACAACAAGGCAAGACTTTGACAGATTTTATCAAACATAGCGAGTCAAAACGGCTAAAAACCGAGGCTAGCATCAATGATCTATTAGATAAATTGACGCAAACCATGACTGCTATTCAAGGTCTTCAGGATTCTACTAGACTAAGGGAAGAAAATACCAAGGTCCCAGTAGAAGACCTGCCTGCTACTGTTTCTGCGAGTTTACCTTCTAGTAACTTACAAGCTGCCTTTAACACAGGTGCTATTAAGGAGCTAAATAAGAAGGTTCACTCTATTCCAGAGGAGCTAAGCTAAAAGGCCCTGAAAATTATGACCAGTGGAAGCAAGCCCTGAGCATTCAATTTAGAACCCTAGGATTACCTGAATTCATAGATAATCCAAGCCTAGCAGGCCATCTAGCTGACTGTGATCAAGCTATTCTTTTGATGATATTGAGAGATAGCTGTCAATCTGGACCTCAGGCAGCTATATGTTGGCAAAAATCCCCGAAGAAGCCTATAAAGTCCTTATTAGGCATTATTCGCAGAGTGCTGAAATCCAGCGAGGTACGCTATACGCTAGCTACCACTCCCTAAATTTTTCAAATTATAAGGGATCTTTAGAGGCTTTTAATGCTGATTTCAATAATTTACTAGCTAGACTACAACTCTGTAGTGTAGAGATCGCACCTATTGATCAAGTAAATCATTATATCAATGCATTAAAGCAGACCTTCCCTAGTTGGGCTGAGAGACAAAGATTTACTATCAGAGCTTCTAGGGCACAGGGACTGCCTGTAAATACCTTGAATTTACAGTTCCTTATGGCAGATTTATTAGAAGAACAGAGGGATAAAACCTCCCTATAGCTAAAGCTCTTAGTTATAAGGCTTCTAATAATAAGGGAAATTCTAAGGACCAGGAGAAGAAATCCTCTAATCCTAACACTAAGAAGGACTCTACAAATGCCACTAAAGAGCAGGATAAGAAGGATTCAAACCCTTCTAAAGCCTCTAAGAAGAAAAAGCAGAAGAAGAAGAGTAGCAATGGGGATAAAGGAAAAGAAGCTGCTTTTGCGTTAGGCTATAGCCTAGCCACGGGATACGTTGAAGAACTAGATTCTAGCGAGTCTAGTAGCGAGGATAGCAGTGATTCTGAATCTGATTCGGATACTTCTAGTACCACTACTACTAGTAACACTACTACCAAGCCTACTTTTAGCTACTCTAATGATGTGGTTAAAAACTCCCTTTTATATGATACAGGTTCTTCTTGTCACATTTGTAATAATAGGGCTTTCTTTAGGGACTTTAAGCCTCTTAAGAAAGGTCAAACCGGCCCTATAATTACAGCAGGAGGACCTATCTATCCTAAAGGAAGAGGCACCGCTGTTTTTAACGTTCTGGTCAAGAAAATCCACCAGAATATAGGCCTTTAGCTCTGCTAGATGCCTTATATTTCCCAGGCATAGATACCAACCTAGTTAGCGGGTTATCCCACTATCTAAAGGGAGGTTATCTAGCTAAAGACCAGCTTTTCCTAGCCGATAAAAGCCCCTGTGGGTTATTAGAACCTGCTAAACACGGCTTCTTTTTGCAGATTAAGGGCAAGCCACTCCTAAGATTTGCAAGCATTCAACCCACCTCTCCTTTATGGGCTCTCAATTTTGCAACCAACAAAGAGCCTATAAGACCGAATTAGGTTTTCCTACCCTATAGAGGTTCAAATTCCGCAGCCAGCATTTAATCCCGAGGAATATCAACGAATCGAAGAATTAGACTCTGAAGAAGACGAAGATTCAGCCCTATATCCCACCGAAGCTCCTCCTAGTCAGGCACCTTCTATAGGGGTTTAGAAGGTCCATACCCTAATGACTTGGGTGACGATAGTGGCCGTCTATTGCCCCCAGAGGCCTGTGATTCTCAAGAGGCCTGGCAACAGAGGGAGCTAAGGGATAATAGCCCTGAAAAGCTAGATTCTAGTTACAAGAAGTTACTAGATTTAGCCCTTCTTTGGCACATTCGATTAGGCCACATCGGCCTCCCTTTACTAAAGAAGTCTTCGAAATTAGCTAAAGGGATCCCTGATTTTTCCGCAATTAAAGAAAAGGATTTCAACTGCATAGCCTGTATGCAATCGAAGGCTGTTAGAAGACCTACCAAAAGACCTATTCAGGACCCCTAGAGTTTTAGACATTCTAGAGGGAGATACGGTTAAAATCGAACCTATACCGCATAATAAGAAGGCCCTAGTCCTTATCCTTATTGATCGAAAATCCCGGTATAAATGGTGTTTTCTATTAGCTAATAAAGAAGGTCAGACCCTTTATATAGCTATTAAGGGCTTCTTTAAGGCCCTGAAAAACCGATATAACGCGTATCCTAGGCACCTTCACTTTGACGGAGGCACTGAGATTAACAACGAACTTCAGTTATGGTTATCTTCTAAAGGAATTTGTTTTAGCACCTCTTGCCCTTATATTCACGAACAGAATGGGCTAGTTGAGAGGGCTATTAGGGTTATCCTAGACCGGCTTAGGGCTACACTTCAGTGGTCTAAGCTGCCCTTATATCTATGGTCTTACATCCTTCCAGCCATAGTGGACTTAGTTAACATCACCGCGAATACAACTAAGCCCCTAACCCTAAGCAGCTATATCTAGCTGACTTAGAGCCTGAGACCTCTTATAAGCCTGATTTTTCGAAAATTAGGGCTATAGGGTCTTATTGTGAGGTTCTAATACCTCCGGAGCAGAGATCAAAGCTTCAGAAGCTAGCCCTAGGACTATCCCTGGCCGGCTACTTGCAACTCTAGGTTCCAGCGTTTATCTTGTTTATATACCCTCTAAAAGGTCAGTTGTCAAGACTAGCTTTGTTAAAATTATAGAGGATATAAGCTCTGTAGGGTCCCCTAAGCCTTTGGGAGCTATCCTTCAGAGGAGAAGCCGATATCTCACGAGATAATCTAGAGGTTCAGGATAGCTATCCAAAGCCTCTAGCGCCCGCAGCGCCCGCAGCGCCGGTAACGCCTCCAGCGCTACCCCTAGAGAGCCCAAGCTCTAGCGCCCCTAATAAGGGTGCTATCGAAAACCGTTTTCAGATTCAGATTCTTTAACTGATCCTGATTCTATGGACATCGATGATTTCAATATATCTTCTTTCGTTAAGGAGATATGCTTCAAGGCACAAGAAAAGGCTAAATCGTTGTCTTCTAATAACGATTCCGACACCCCTAAGACATGGAAACAAGCTTTAAACAGCAAGGATAGTCAGAAATGGATAAATGCAACTTTTAACGAATTTAAGCAGCTTCTAGCTACTGGAACCTTCAAATTTATAGGGATAGACCAAATTCCTAAGGGCCGGAGGGTTCTAAAGAATAGGCTTGTTTATAAGCTTAAAAGGATAAAGAAAATAATCCTTTAAAACACAAGGCCCGACTCGTTGCTAAAGGCTTTATGCAGATAGAAGGTCAAGATTACATCGAAACCTATGCTGTAACTAGCATTCCCCTAGTTGGCGGATATTACTAGCCCTAGCGGCTTGTAATGACTGGGAAGTTGAACAGGTCGATTTTATAGGGGCCTTTCTAAATAGCTCGCTAAAGGAAGCTATTTATATGCAAATCCCTGATGGATTCGCCGATTTTGCCGAAGCCGCTACGCCTGAAATAACTAAACTACTCAAAAATACGGTTATAAACCCTCTCAAAAGCAAGTTATTTTCCTACAAAAGGCTTTATATGGATTAAAACAAAGCTCTAGAGAGTGGCAGCAGGCTTTAAAGGACCTTCTTCGAAAATTAGGCTTCCACCCCTAATATCTGACCCAGCCGTCTTCTTCAACCCAACTACATCTACATATATAGCGACATATGTGGATAACTGTCTTCTTATAGGTCCGGATCTAGCTTATATCAATAGGCTAAAGAAGCTATTACATAAAGCTTATCCTATAGAAGATCGTGGGCCAGCTGAATTTTCCTAGGCGTTCAAATCACTAGAAATCGAAAGAAAGGGACCTTAACTATCCACCAGTCCCAGTACATTTCTGAAGCCTTAGAAAGATTCAATATAAAGATGCTAGGCCTGTTAAAATTCCACTCCAACCCGGAATTATAAAACAGGCAGCTAATCACTTAACCAAGCCTCTTTCCCCCTAATCACAAGCTATATCAGAGTATTATAGGAACTATTATGTACTTAATGCTCCTTACAAGACCTGATATTGCCTTTCCGGTTCAGTGGCTTTCCACAGCACTATCTAAGCCATACATAGAGCATTTAAATGCCTCTAAATATTTGCTTAGATATCTTCTAGGCTCTATGAGTTATTCTATAACTTATAGAAGGTCTAAATCTGCTACTAAAGCCTCTGCAACCCTTATTGGCTTTTGTGATAGCGACTTCGCGGGTGATAAGTCCTCAAAATCAACCTATGCTTATCTCTATAAGCTAGCCGAAGGACCTATTAGCTGGAAATCGAAGAAAGCAACTACGATAGCTTTATCTACATTAGAGGCTGAATCAGATGCTCTATGTGAAGCTATTAGGGAGCTAGAGTGGCTTTACGGTCTCTTTAATAAGATAAAGCTACCTATAGCACCTCCAGTTCCGATTTTTAGTGATAACCAAGGCGCTATTACTACCGCTAATAACCCTGCTCTTCATAGCAGAACAAAGCATACCCTGCTAAAATTCAACTATACCAGAGAAAAGGTACAGAAGGGTATAGCTAAGGTTATCTACATTAACACTAAGGAGATGCCTGCAGATGGCTTAACTAAGCCCCTGCCTAATGATAAATTTCAACAATTTATCCAACTATTAGGCCTTACGAATACAAAGGCCTAGCTTTAAAAAGGAAAATCAACTAAAAAGTCGAAAATCAAAATCAACAAAAACACTGGAATTCCGTTGAAAAGTTATTGATTTAAGTTGAAAAGTTATTGATTTAAGTTTAAAAGTTATTGGATTTATTATTGAATTTATGGTTAACTTAGATATCTATTAAAGAGCTAAGTTTAGGCATTGAATTAGTTACCTCATACTTTTCTAGAGGGAGTGTTAAAATAATGCTATTTATAGCACTATTTTATAGGCCCACTAGTTGCCTAGTTGCGTTGTTGCAACGTTGGTTACAAGGCGTTGCTTGTAGCGTTGCTTGCAGCTTTGGCTGTGACCTGCGTTCCTGCACACAACCAACCCACAGGCTTGTATGACTAAGCCGACTAGGTTACCCTATAGGGAAGCTGAAATCGACTGTAACTAGGGAACTAGTAGTCGTATAAAAGGCTGACGTATACTATTCGAATCCTTGATTTATTCTGGATTTTATGGTATATTTCATTAATAGGGTTGTTTATTAAAGTGCTTAGTTAGGCCACACGGGCGTCTAGTTTGTATGGCCGTGAGTCGATTTTTACTTTTCCCATACAAATGAATTATGCGGAAAATAAAAAGTAGCTCGTGAGACCCTATTGGCGACCCAGTTCTGCCGATATGGTTGGTAGGTCTATGAGGGGACTCAGTAGAATCCTCTCATTGCTCGTCAGATCGTCCGTATTGCTAGAAATCAACTACATTCAACTATCAAAGCTCTATATCTTGAAGAATCGTCGTATTATAGTGAATCTAGAAGCCGCCGCGTCAGAATCTATTAGAGAGGTCTTCCTATCCCTCTAGCTAGATTCCCTTCCATTTTCAATAATAATATATTAAAGCTATTACTTAATAGTAATAGGTAGGTTCTAGAGGCATATTCTTAATTCTAAGACTATACTAGGCACCTTATAATACTATAGCAAAGGCTAAATAGGATTAACTCGCCTTCCTAGATTCCTTTTAATGCCTTTTCCTAGTAATAATATTATTTAGGTCTATACTATTATCTTAAGAGTGTAAAGCCTTAGAATGTGAATGCTCTTAGTCCTTACTGCCTTTAGTAGTGATTTTACTAGTATTAGTAGTAGACTTTACGTATTCTGTTATTACCTTATACACAAAGCTATTAAACTCTTAAAAAGCGTATTATCTCCTTATAACAAAAGCTTAGCGTTCTTTACAGAAGCGGAGTGCTTATAAGAGAAGTTAGGAGGGGTTAGAAGAGCGCTAGATTAACTCCTTCTTACTAAGAGGGTTAAAAGGTATTTCTTCTCTAACCTAAACGTTTTTATTTGTTATGTTTATTAGTATTAAAGGAAGATTATTATCTTTAAGCTTTATTCTAATAAAGGCTTAACTAACCTCCTTGTTAATATCTTTGGCCTTAAGCTTAGTAAGTAGGTTAATTATTAGTACCTTCTCTTTCTAAGCTTCTTTAATCTTTTCTTTAGGTTTAAAGAAGGCGTTCTTATTAAAATAAATATAAGCTAATATAATTACCTTTTAATTCCTTAACGTTAGAACCTAGATAATATATTATAACTTACCCTTATATCTAATAAGATACCTAATATAAGCCTTTTGCTTAAGCTATGGAATCAAGTTATTTAATTTAATATATTCTAGAGCTTTTGTGGTTATTAGGAATGCCTTATAACTATAGGCTTGTAAATATAATATTATTAGCTTCTGGTTTTCCGCTATCTATGAGTAGGCAGGTATGGTTTTCCTAGCCTAATTCCACTAAAGCTTGTATAGTATAACCTAATTTCCGTAATATTTAAAAGGTATCTAATTAAGGAGATATACCGTAGTATTAAAGACTTTATTATTAAGCTTATAAGGGAGCTATGCCTCTAAACTTAAGGTTCTTGCCTTTTACTTTACCACCCCCTAGATCTCTCTGCCTTACTATTCTAGCTAGGGGTTAAGGGAGCTAAATTATAAACTAAAATACCTAAAAGGCTATTTTATCTCTTATTTCTCCTATAAAGAGGGCTTTTTAATATTACTATGTAAAAGCGTAGTTAAATCCTAAATTATATGCTTAGGAAGCTTATTATTATATAAAAGCAATTGTAAATCCTATCCTTTAATTTAAATAAGTAAAAGAAGCGTATTAAGGTTATAAGGCATGTGAACACACACTAATACCTATCCCTATTCTAGTATTCGGAGTCGTAGTAATCTAGATTAACTAATACTCTGTAACCTAGTCCTTAAGGAAGTCCTTTAGGTACTGCTTTTAATCTCTAGCGTTTTGCTTTGCCTATTATATATATCTCACACTACGTGAGGCTAGGACTAGTTATTCTAATGCCTAGCGTTACATTTATAAGCTATATAAATGCCTCTATTTCTAGATAACTATATCTTTAGTGCTAAAGGTCTGCATCTCCCTTCCTAGGAGGTTATAGTGCTCTAGAAGCTACGTAAGCCTCCTTTAAGTCCTTAGAGAGCTTTAATAATATAAAGAGATTATTAACCTTATAGAGTTTTGTAATTAGATAATCGCTCTATATTAACATATTCTTCTTTTAATCCTAAAAGACACTAGCGTTTATTAGGATCTTTACTAAGATAAGATTAACGTTAAATCCTAGAATATATAGAGCATCTACTAGTACTATAGTCCTTATAGCTTATATAATAGGGTCTATTACTGTAATTTAAGTAGTTCCTTAACCTAAAGTAGTGTAAATAGTTCTGCCCGCTCTAACTTCTATGTTAATATTCTTATTAAAGCTAGATTGCTAGAACTAGCAGATGTTATTAAAGATATAGGCATTTGCGCTGGAATTATAAATAACTATATTATTTTTATATCTGTAGCGCTTAGCGCTTAAAGAGTTAGCTATAATCTCCTTATTAATTTAAGGTGCTTAGATCTAATAGATATTAACACATTTGCTAACTTTTCTCCTAGAGTGGTGGTAATTATATTATTTATTAGATTTTATAATAGGATAACTATATTACTATTCTTCTTTTCTGGTTTCTAATTTATTACCTTTAATTTCTCTATTAGGTAATCCTTTAAATACTTCTTAATACTCTCCTTAAAGCCTTCCTAACTAACTAATCCTTTAGAGTAGCCTCTAGCTTATAAAGAGTCTTAAATAAATTATAGTGTTCCTACTACTTTAAAGCATTATTAATAGTGTAATTTAAGTAACTAGGGCATTTTAATTATTCTAATTTGCTCTTACCACCTGATTTCTCTAATAAGAGCGTATTAGCAGACTTTGCTATGCTCTATAAAGCTTTATAATTACGTTTAAACTTAGCTATAGCCTTTAAAAAGTCCTGCTCTTCTCCTTTATTTAAGAGATTATTCTACTTCTTCTAGAATAATTTAAATTTACTTTAAAGAGGTATAATAAACTTATAAAGTATTATCTTCTTAGTCTATTAAGTCTTAAGGTCTAGGTAATTCCTCTATAAAACCTTACTTATTAAAGCCTACTTATACTAGTTATAAGTTCCCTTAGCTTATAAGTGGTTATTAAGGTAAGTCTCTGTTGAGTTGACCAAGGGGATTCGGGTCCTATGACCACAGGTCACTAGTGCACTAGTTACTCAATGTAAAAGGTTTAATTCTGCTTATCTTCTAGGTCTAGCTATAGGGGGATTAAGGCTATAGATATACCTCAATCCTAGGGATGCCTCCGCATGCGTGGTGTTGTGGGTCAAACACGCTATCTAGGGCGAAGTGGGGCGATAGTCCCGTGCGGCTAATCGCGTTACTAGTCTAGGTGGGGCGATGAGACCCCGTGCGCCAGTTGCGTTCTAGTGTACAGTAAGGCGATAAGACCCCGTACATCTAATTGCAATTTAGTGCACAGTGGGGTGATGAGACCCTATGCATCTAATCGCAATTTGACTGTGGTGACGAATTTGTCCGCAACGAATTCGTAGCGATGCGATTCTAATACTAGTAATTTTCTCTTTTTGTTATAGGTATAAGAGGCTTAAAAGCGTAGTAAAATCAATTAAAGGAAATGTTATAACAAAGGGGTAACTAAGTAGGTTTCGCTACTTTAATTAGTTAGATGTGCAGGTCTGTTATTAAAGACAGGAAAACAGAGGTAATAATAGAAGTAGGAAAAGAGAGGTTGTAAGGTTGCTTACGTAGCTAAGTGGGGCTGGTTATTGATGCGGCTAATCGTATCGCGTGCATTAATTCGGTAGACCCACTTTTAGTCTAATCAAACATCAGCTGTAGGGGCCGAATATAAGCTATAGGAAGCTCTAGTAATCTCTCTTTTTCTCTTTTAGCTAAAAAGCTTAAAAACGCAATAAAAATCGAATTAAAGGGAAGTGTTAATAAGTGGATCCTGCGGTGGAAATCCATGGCTATAATTAGTCTAGGTTTAATCTGTTCTAGACTGTTAATATTAGGGAAATAAGGGCATTATTAATTTATTGGTCTCTTCACCTAACCTTCCACACGTATATTAACCTAGTTGTTGTTAATAAAGGTCTTAAGGCTCTTATTCGCTAAGGCTTTTGTTATTACATTGGCGATATTATCTCTTCTATTAATCCAGCGGATCTCGTGGATCTCGCGCCGTTTGTATGATTGTTACAATGCTATGATATCAATTATGAGTCGCTTCTCCTTTATTATTCTAAGCTTAATAAGGCATTTATAAAGCGAAAACGAGTCTATATAGACCACAATTAGCACCTATAGTAACTTCAGCTACTTTATCACAATATTAAGCGTGGTGTTCACGGCGTAGGTCACATTAACGCCTTATACTATGCTATATAGCTCTAATACTAGGGCGCTTCTTATAACCCTTTTGCTTTTTATAAAGCTATATGTAATAATGTTACCTTGTATTGTGAATTTAGCGCTCTTATTATTGCTTTTATTGCCTAGGATAATCACGTATCCTAGTTACAAGCTTAAGTCCTTATTATTTGCAAAAGAACTATTAACAAAGACATATAGCTTAGCAGACAAGAGATTAATTAGTACGTAGTGGAGGCCGCGGTCTTAATATTCTATTTGCTAGTAAAGCCTTTTGTTTAGTCATTTAATATTATTAATTATAATATCATGTTATTAGGCAGCAACAAAGAGGTTATATAATGCTTTAGGCTAATAGATTATGGCGATATACGCTCCACAGGCGCGTTATTTAACGTACTATTAATGCTTTAAATCCGTAGCTATATTAACAGGCTAGATCTTCTTACTTTAGCCTTTCTAACAGAGGTTTAGCGAGTTATTATTAGATTTAGTTAGCATATAGCTATTAAAGATTAGTGGTGTTCCTGTGGTGAGCCTTTACTTTAGCTTAGTAGTAAAGTTAGCTTTCTTTAGCTTAGATTCTTCACGCTTAAAGAAGGTATTATTGCTAAGCCCTAAGGTATTATTAGTTTGCATTCTAATAATTCCAAAGCAGTCCTTATTATCTAAAATCAATAGGCATAGGTTATATATTAAAGTGACCATACTAAGGTTATCACGATAATAACAGAAGTACGTTAACCACCAGTGTGTTCCTACTTCTATAATTCTGTAAAGGGGCTTAATAACTTCTATCACTATTCCTTATAGATACAAGTATTTAATCTGATTAGGAAGTTACATAATAATACACCTATTAAGCTTTGTTATTAACTATACGTAGGCTTATATAATATCACGGATCTAAAGGCTAATGCCTTTCTTACGGAGGAAGGGGCTAGGGCTATAATTAATTATTAACTAGCCTATTAGATGGTTAGAGATTGGGTTAGGATATCAAATTTATCGTAATTACTGTGGCCTTAGATAACTAGCTGTGATTTCTTGTATAGTGTTTCTATTCCCTTTCCTTTAACCTCTTAAACTATATAGGATTTAAAAATTCGCTAGCTACTGTGTAGGTTTAGGTTAAATCTAATAAATTTAAAGACTTTATAAGCTTATAAAGCGCTAATTTCATCTTAATTAGAGCGTTTAAACAGGTTACCTAGAGTGGTTATCTTCCCTTCTTTATAAAGTTACACAGCTAGGTCAAAATCGGCCTTTTCCTTTGCCATAAGGAAGGTTTCACTCTGAATTAGCTCTTCAGGTGGCTAGAGAGGGTTCTTTCTAGGCCTTCCACGACCTCTCTTAGGTATTAGATTCGTGTCAGTCGTGGTGTTTGGCTTCGGAGGTTGCCCTCTTTATCTTATAGTATGCTCTTCTTCTTCTAGGTTAAAATTATTATCAGATTTATCAGAAGCGGCTTCAGATTCTAGTTCTTCTTATTAGGGATTGTTGTTATTACATAGATATAGCTTAATAATAGTTAATCAAAATCTAGCAGGTCCGTACAGCATTTAAAGAGTGTAGCTTTTACTGTTAGTAGCAATTAGCTTATACAGGCCCTACTAGCCTTCTTTCTCACGCCACACACACACATCTGACTACAGAGGCAGTAAATATGTAAGCGTTATGTTTAGACTGTTACGGGCAGCAAGGGCATCTCTAACCTGCCTTCTCGCTAGGTATTATCAGGCTTTATTAGTTGCTTTCCGTAGGATCGTAGCTTATTGTGTAATAGAGAGGCTTAGTGATAAATTATTAGCTAGTCACGGGTATAAACTAAACATAAGGAGCGTAGGCATAAGGCTATCTAGCCCTGCTAAATCATTAACAGCCTTAATAGCTATTTAAAGCTTTTAATCTATTATCACGCTTGTATTATTACCTAGCTCTTTGCTAATAATGTTATACGCTCTTCTTAGCGGTCTGTGGTATTGTTTAACCTTTCTAATGCTCTAGTGCGCTTCTATAAGCACTTTATTAACGCTAATTGCTATAACGCGCGTATAGTTATAGAATTTGTTTAAGGCAAAATTCTTTCTAGCATTGTAAACTATCTAGTCTAGAGGACCTAGATAGGTATTAATCTAGCACTCTTTTAGCGCGTTCTAGATATTATATGCCTTCTGCTTCTAAGGTTTAAGGAAGTAAGCCACTTAGAATAAGGTTACTGCATTAACAATATAAAGCATAGGCTTTCTATTAAGGTACATTACATTAACAATTATCTTATAGTTAAAGTTATAATTGTCTTTTAACGTGAATTGGAATTGCCCTAGCGACTTCCTATTAAGTTAATAGTAGTGGCAGACCTTTATGATCTTCTTAATAACCTTGTTGTTTATATCCTTGCCTACGTAATATAAGACCTTCAATAGCCGTTATACAGAAGGATGTCTAAATCGTCAATAAAGCTAATAAATTTGCTTTTCTAAGAGAAAGTAAGCAGTTACTTCCGTGGCTTCTAGAGTCCACTATAAATATCCCTATTTCCTAATAATTAGCACCCTTTAATCACCTTAAATTAGCACGTTCTTAAGGTTATCAATCTTAACCCTTATGTTATCCATGTTATTAATGCTATATAAGAACGGTGTGCTTATATTAATAACATAAAACGTGATAGGGCTAAAGACCATAGGAACCTTTAAGATTCCTACTAATGTTACTAATCTAGCGCTAAATTTAACAGTCTGTTACCTCTTAATAGGTTCTATTGTTAAAGAGGGCATTCTCTTTACTAGGGCCTTAGCCTAGTTAATTCCAGCTATTAAGAAGCCTGCTGCCCTAGTATTAGGAATAATACCTCTAAATACCTTATTAGAGTAGCGTTCCTCTAATATGTAGGCGGTTAACTAGGGCCTAAACGGATCCTCCTTGCGGAGAGTATGCTAGAGGGCTTCTTTTCTAAGGTTTTGGAAGATATTACCTTTGTTCGCTAGCTTTATAGCACTTATAAAGAATTACGTAACTGTTAGCTTGCTTTTAATCTCACTGGATTCTTTAACAAAGGCTTTAGCTACATCCTAGGCATCTTTGTTATTAGAGCTTTTGTTATCCTCTTTTACAGCGCTATTATTGCCTTTATAGGCTTAGAGGAAAGCTTTATATTTGCTATTAGAAGGAGGGTTCCTATGCCTTTTGTTCTTCTACTATTATTGCCTTGCTTCTTAATAATCCTTATCGCTATAATTAAAGAACTAGTAGCCGTCTTTTCCACATATAAAGCATCATAGCCGTCGTTAGCGGC
This sequence comes from Epichloe glyceriae, assembly GCA_023658535.1. Lineage (NCBI taxonomy): Eukaryota > Fungi > Ascomycota > Sordariomycetes > Hypocreales > Clavicipitaceae > Epichloe > Epichloe glyceriae. Next base: position 3,222,126 of record CP098295.1, on the reverse strand, counting down.
CTTAGTTGCGACCTTAATCGCGACCTTGATTGCGATTAGGACCTCTAGAGCGCCTATATTAACGATCTATGAAGAAGTCCTTATTAGTGCGGTTGTTAGTATAGAACTGTTGTTAGCTGACTTCTTTTTAGGCTTTGGCGATGCTAATTAACTTGCGAAGGTTGCCTATAAGGTCCTTAAATGTGTTATTAACTACGAATTCTACAAGGCTACATTCTAGTACACCTCTAATAGCTTAGAGAGTCTGTTTAATAAGTTCTATATTATTAGTAAGAGGGTTAAAGAGTCTGTTATAGATATCTTAAAGGCTTTAAACTATAGTGTTAAGGCACTCTATCTTCGTTTTATTAGGATGTTTAGCGATAGTGCTATGTAGCATAATGCTATTCCACTCTTAGCGGTAGAATTGCTTATTTATGGCCGTTTTAAAGTGCTATCTAATAAGCTTAACTATTTAATTAAATATGAAGCCTACTAATAGCTTTGTGGTAATGTTTGTGAGATAGAATTTCTTTACATTACCTATTAGTATTACAGGGAATGCTTTTATAAGCGCGGTTTCCGTAAAGTTAAGCTAATAGCATTAGTCTTGTAATATCACTACCTTTAGTCTAATAAAATCAAATATCTTCCTACTGTATTTATTAGCTTCTTTATAGATCTTTATAAGATTAAGTACCTTCCTTATATTATTATAGTGTTCCTAGGCTTACGGTGTTATAAGGGGTGGTAAGAGGTATATTCCTAGTTAGGCTTAAGGGATAATAGGAACAGCAGGTTAAGAGGGCTAGGCATCTATAATTAGCGGGCTTAATATTATTAGCAATGGTTCTAGCGCAATATTAGGTGCTTACAGTGAGGAGCGTGGATTCTTTACTATTAGTATTAGCTTTATATTTAGGTGGAGGTTTAAATAGAACCTGCCTGTGGCGATTTACTTGTTAATCTCTTCTAGAGGCTATTCGGATTGTACTTCTTCTTAGAGTACTCTTTTAAGTGCTTTAGTAATCCTTCCGCTAGATCTCCCTATATATACACTGTGTTTACAGAGGAGGTCTTATAGCGCTTTAGTTAGGCCTTTATAGGCTCTATTAAAGAGGTCTTTATTCTAATTACTAAAGTTAAATTAGTAATTCTCCTATTATTCCTAATCTTTATATGCTTACTCTTTGTAGTAAAGGATTATATAAGTAATCTTATTATTAAGATTAGTAGTGGTTACGGTCTCTGGGTTAATATTATTGCTTATTAAGTCCTAGTCTATTAACAGATTCTTCTAGTATTATTATATCCGCTCTAGAAGCTCTTCTCTTATTAGATAAGAGTGAGGGTTTTAAGGGTCTTTTATCTAAGAAATTATAATAAAAGAGAGGAGGGGGAAAAGAGAGGAGGAGGAGGGGATTTAGCTAGCTTATTAGCTAAGATTCCGAGATAGTTAGCGGGGTTAAATCCTTATAGCGCTAGCCCCTAATCGGATAAAGGCTAGTAATTTAATCCTTTAAAAGCCTAATACTATAGAGGTATTATCTTCTCCCTGTAGCATGTCTTCTTGCAGAGGCAATTATATATCTCTTCTTAGTGTTCTCTTGCTACTCTATGGTTAGTTATGCTAAATCCTTCTTAGTTAAGCAACCACTAATTAGTGTTAAGTTAACTAAGGGGATTCGAGTCCTATAACCACAGGTCACTAGTGCACTAGTTACTTAATGTAAAAGGTTTAATTCTGCTTATCTTCTAGGTCTAGCTATAGGGGGATTAAGGCTATAGATATACCTTAATCCTAGGGATGCCTCCACATACGTGGTGTTATAGGTTAAACACGCTGTCTAGGGCGAAGTAAGGCAATAGTCCTGTGCGGCTAATCGCGTTACTAGTCTAGGTAGGGCAATAAGACCCCGTGCGCCAGTTGCGTTCCAGTGCATAGTGGGGCGATAAGACCCCGTGCATCCAATCGCAATTCAGTGCACAGTGGGGCGATAAGACCCCTATGCATCCAATCGCAATTCGACCGTGGTGACGAATTCGTCCGCAACGAATTCGCAGCGATGCGATTCTAACAGTCTCTGTAAGAATTAGTATCTTCTTTATATTTAGTTAATACTAATCTCTAAGAAGCTTTAGTATTCTTTAAGAATAAAGCTAAACTAACTCTTTCTCTTTAACCTTAGTATTAAAATCTAAGGAGTCTTAAATATTCTTTAAAATTATTTTATAGATAAATTCCTAATCTTTAGTAATTATTTTAATAGGGTATTATACTTTATAAGATTAAATTATAATTCTTTATATTAGAAGTTAAACTAGTCTTTTATATCTTTATAAGTGATTTTCTAGTCTTTAATAGCATTAGGGTTTTCTAGTAAGACCTCTAGTCTTAGACCCCTCTGCGGGTATGTAGGTATTATAGGCTCTTAAAGTAATTTAACCTCCTTTAGGTTAATATACTCCTATACGCTATATAATTCTACATAATTTTTAATCTACGTGTACTATTTAATCCAGTCCTTCTCTAATAATAATACTATATTTAGAGTTTCTTTAGATATTATAAAGGGAATAAATACTAGTGTTTAAGGGTAGCTAAAGGGTTTTATCTAAAGATAAAGGCAAGCGTTAATTATATTAAATAAATAATTAATATAGTTAATTAGAGCGTATAATCTTAGATAATAAAAAGGCAGTAGAATCCTCCTAGGCTTATAACTATTAGAAGGTAGGTGTTATAAGATGTGCATAAAAGTGTTCAATTCAATCAATTAGAGGTGCAGACAGCACCCGACTTTTGTACCTGAAAGGTACACAGTGCGCTATAATACTATCTAACTAAATCCGGTACTTCTAATACATCGTATCCACCGATGTCTTAAGGAGGGTCTGACCATCGACCTGCGACGTTACAGCGTTGTCAGAGCCTTCACCCTGACACTTCTTCCTGTTTATTTTAAATAGGTAATGTGAAATAAATAGTGCTTGGACTCCAAAATTAAGTTGAAAGAAATGCAGCTACAAAAGCCGGGATTGCCGAGAGTCGTAAGAGCCACTTGGTCCCGTCTGTCCCATTTACAGACAGGAGGGGTAATAAATAACTACTACCTCCAATCATGACCGTGGCATTGAAGAGGCTTAAAATGGTTGAGAAGAAAGACGGCAAGCTCATCCCCTGTGATGAGTATTCGCGAGGATTCACTTGCAGCATGCTTGACGTGACGAAGCTACTAAGTGACATCATCTCCGAGAATCCCACGGTCTTGGAAAAGGAGTATTGTGATCTCCTGGGACTGTTACCTGGGATGGATTGCCTAATATTGTTTGGTCTGCAAACAGAGGGAGGGAGCTGGTTGCTGTGTTCGCTACCCAGTTGTTGCCATACGGTGCTGCTAGGGATGTTATTCTGACCTCTATGCGAAGTGCAAGGGCAACGTTCCCTCTGCATTATTAATATCATTCCTTGGGTTAAGCATACCGCTTGAAGGAGCACACCTCTTGTTTCCACACTTTTCCGGGCTCTGAGCTCGCTCTCTGCAGTGACTGGCAATAAGTTTGCGACCACCCCCTCTAGTGCGGCGAAGAAGGCCACTTTAGTGTGGCTAATATAGAAAGCAGTGCTAACAGTACTATGCATTTAGCACTATAAGTTCTCAAAGCTTATAAGTGATAAGTGATAAGCTGAAAGCTAAAAGCTAAAAGCGGTTGCTTATCCAAGGTAGAGAGAGTTCTGCCATCCTTCGTTTCCTTCACATCAGGTAGACACATAGCATCGTGATACACACCAACTCACATGCTCGCAACGTCAAAGCCCGCATAGTCGACGGCATCAAAATCGTGACATATTCAAGGTATAGCGTAAGCACCGCACCGCAATTACCACATCTTCCTCTTCCCAAGGTATAAGAATCCAGACATTCCGCAGTCCGCATTCCAGATCACCCATATCCCGTTTCATGCCTTGACAGGCGCGCCACTGTACGCCGGCTGCGGATGAGTCGGTGGTACGTAGTGATTGGCCGGTTGCTGGACGTAGGTGACGACATTATTGCGTCGGGCCCGGCTGCGCTTGACGAGCCAAACGATGAGAAGAATCCAGGCGACAATCTTGGCCAGGCCGGCAATCACGAAGCAAGCGACTGCGCCGTAGAAGAGCCCATCGTCGCCGGTGCTGTAGTAATAGCGATAGCCACCAGTCGTCGTTGTGTAAGTTGAGTAGCTGGATGCCCATGCTCCCAGCAGACCTCCGCCGACAATGGCGAGGACGATGGCGACGATGAAGAAGGATAACGGCCACCACTTTGACAATCTCTTCTTTTCGGGGACAGGTTGCGGGGCCTGGTACTGCATGTTGCTCTGCCCGTGGGAGTTGTTGTTCATTTGATGGGACATTTTGGCTTTCTGTTCTTGCGTGCCGCTCGGGTGAGGACTGGCCCGAGATGACTGAGCTTGATCACAGCCAGGAGAAGGGGGCAAAGAGAGGGAGAAGCAGAATGATGGAATGATGGAATGAGATAAAGACGACCAGGTAGACAATTCAAGTTGATCGGGAGCGAGGGGAATTTTAACACCCAAAATCAGCCTTGCTGACTTGGTCACACTGGTGTCGCCTAATTTTGAACCTGGGCCGTCAGGCGACTTGCCTCAGCCGCAGCGAAAAAAACACGACTAACAAGGATTGCCGTGTCAGATTTTCAGCTTTCAGCGCCACGATGGCCTCGCTCATGATGCAGGGGTGTCGTCTACAACTTGACACTTGGCGCTTGCAAACATTTTTCTTGTTTTCTTGGGCAACATATGCACGCCAGCAGAAGTAGATTCCTCATTCGTGCTCAGCTCCCACAAGTGGGTCCCACTGTCAGGGCTCCATACGGACTATAGTATGTACATACATATGACTTCTCATTTCTCATCCAACCATCCTCTCAATCTCTCCATGACCCAACCAAGTTGCCAACCCATTTTCCAATCCAAAGAATGGCCAGAAACAACCAATACCGTAAGCCCGTGCTATGTCCTGCCCTGACGTTCTTTCGGGACCCCTTCCACACTCTCATCGCCCTAGGCTCGCTCAACCGATCGTGAGCCCCGACTGCTTCTACCAACGTTGGAAAAGGCTTGCAAAGCTGTTCTGCCAGGCCCTGCGCATCGTGCAATGCCAAGTTGGCGCCGAAACCTGCAAACGGACTCAAAGCGTGATTGCTGTCGCCGATGAACACGACTGGCATGTCGTCAATAGCGTCGTGACAGAAAGGTGGTTTGTCCCGGCCATTTATGCACATGACCGTGCTTGGATCCGTACGTTGCACAATGGTTGGGAACGGTTCATGGAATAGGGATCCGAGTTCAGCACCTCGGTCAATGACGGCGCGACGCTCTTCTGGGGCAGAAGACCAAGTTAGTTCTTCGACCTCTTCATCTTCCTCATGTCCGACAGCCCATAGGACCGTGTTTCGATCGACCGGGGAGAAGAAGCATGAGACGCCTGTTTTGGAAACCATGAAGCCCCAACTCTCATCAATCGGGCTCGGAAGTCCGGCGGGAAATGTAGAAAGTCCTCCTCTGAGCACCGCCCCGACGTAGTTCAACCCGTCTTGGGGTCGAAACTGCGCTCGTAGCTTGCTGTTTGCGCCGTCGGCAGCAATCAACAGATCGCAATCGGCGTGTGTCGCATCGCCATCACGACTGTGCTCGATGTGCATCCTCAACCGACCATCTTGAAGCTTCTCGACGCCCGAACACCGAGAGCCCCATCGTATACTGCTGTTCTCACACGAATCGACGGCTCTGATCAGTGCCAGCCTCAAGTCTTTGCGGACGATTCGAATACTCGAAGTGGACAGTCCCGCAACCGGGCGGCGACCTAGACTCAGGTGCTCTCTCCAATCTGGTCTCCAAATCTTGAAAGAGCCAGAACCATCCAATCCCGAAACGGCATGCGCGAGAACATCGTCCACGAGCCCGAGCGTCTTGAGAGCCACGAGACCACCCGCATCGTTGTATCCCGATATCGACAAACTGTTTTCTTCTCCTGCCCTCCACGCATCTGGGTCGGGGCTGTCACGTTCGAAGACGATGACGGTGGGAGGGTTTGACGAATGATGCCATTGTTTGTAAATGCCTGTCGCAAAAGCCAACCCGGCTATACCTCCCCAACGACGAATATCGTCCGCCCTCCAGGAAATGTCGGCCCTGTTCCGAGACGGCCATGTCATGTCTGAGCCTTTCATCTACTTCATTCGTCATGTTTCGCGTTCCCTTTCCACGGGCAGCCTCTCAGGCTTGCAAAACGAAGTCAGCCTTTCTTTCTCTCTCTCTCTCTCTCTCTTTTATTTTTATTTTTATTTTTATTTTTTTAATAGACCGCAGCAATAAGAAGCGATATCTCTGCCGTGCGTTTCATCACAGAGTAAACCACATGGGAGCACGAGACAGATATAGGAACTCACACCCCAACAAGGAAAATTGACCAAAAGAGGAGTGTCGTCAGTTTTTACGATGTGTACTTCAACCCAGCCACTTATTGACCAGGGTCCATGCTTAGAAATGCAAGCCAAGGATGCATACGAGTTGACTTCAGTTGCATTTTGCTCCAACCGCCCCTTCGGCAGAGCCTAAGCTTATTATGACCGATCATTCTGAACAAGATGAACTCGGAGTACGAGCATAAGAGCATCGACGACGCCGAAACAACGGCAGGTCTACAACACGACTCAATTTGTGCGGCATGTTTGCGGGATCCGTGCCATGTGGCGGCGGTCCGGATGAGCTTCGATCGTGCCATACATGTACTTTGCTATTTAGGCGGGGTCCTTGGGTAAATGAATACCCAGTCACGCCAAAAGCTTCCTTTCATTTACTCCGACCATGATTGTATATAGTCTCGTCACATCCGGCAGCTTGTCGCCGAGTATTGTTGCTGGTGTTTGACACGAGCCATGTTACCTTGAGCCACAAAATATTCAGGCTCTTCGATATGCGGGAACGGTTATACTTCGTTTCCAGTTTTGTTAGGCTCACTCCAATATTTCAGCGTTGGTAAAAGCCTTCACCCATTCATCACATGCAGCATCTACTCCATATCGGATTCATCTCTTGAGTCTTGCAAGACACGTCAAATCTAGAGTAGAGCACTGATGTGAACGGAGAAAACGCCGCATGCTCCTCATCGTCACCTTCATTCTTGGCGAGAAAAACACTATAATCTTCATGCTGAACCTAGCCGCGACAGTCTATAAAGCGTCATAACTCCAATAGCCGCCCCTCGCAACAAACTCGTGAATAGAAACGACAACAACACGTCAAGTGTTACAGACCGCTCCGCCCTTCCAAACCCGCATCAGAGAACAGCAAATGCGATATCCAAGAAGGAATCATTGTCAGACAGAAGGAGGGTTCCCCGGCGACCCCTCATCCAAGTTGAAGTCAAACTTGAAGCCCGGAACCCTGCCCTTGATATTTTTGCGCAGCTCTCCAGGTTTCCGGCAAAAGCGTCGTCCTTGAGCGCCATGCTCGCGGCGCCAAAATCATAAGCCACAAGCTTCTCCCGCAGCTCCAGGCTCGGGAACCCGTTCCAAGAGATGAGTGCCGACTTCCACCAGACATGCTTGTGATTCTCCGGCGGCTCGTCGCCAGCACCCTTTGAGAAACGGAAATAATGGGTTCCGATAGCACCATCTTTGTTATACACTGCCTTCATGTGCGTGCCCTCCTTGGGAATGTCCTTCCAAAGCCGGGCGTTGTATTTGCCGTGGGCGGATGCGCAGCCGAACTGCGGCTCGCCGTCTCTGGTCCATACCTGCAAGTGCTCCCAGTCGTACTGGTGGCCGATGCAAACACGATCACCAATGTCCTTTTCAAAGAAGTAATCGTACAGGTAGGCGCACCAGCCATTGTTGCACCGCTGTCGGGAGTAGACGTTGCTATGGTCCAGATCGCGTTCGTCTCGGCAACCCTTTGTGTTTCTTTCGTGGCGGGACCGTCCTTGATCAATGTGACCATCGGGCCCAATTGCCGGGACGTTGTAGCAACTATCCCTGTCAAAGTCGAGCGCTGGCTGCCATTTCAGATCGTCCGCGGTGGCTCTTTGGGGCAGAGGAGGCGGGGATCCTCGTCGAAGCCTTTGTCATCGCAGAGACCTTGGGCCACCATGTCCATATACTCTGGGGGCACAACAACGTCTGGATGTCCCTCTATGGTCATTGTCGCATTGTCCACTTGACCCCCGGACGCGCGGTTCTCAGTCGCGAGGGCGAGAATGCCAGGGACGGCAACAAGAGCCACGACGCCACGCATAGTTTTGTTGTTTCTTGACGTCTTTGCTTCTTGAATAGCTTGAGTGCACACTCAACCAGACGCTCGAAGCACACAGTAAGTAGTTCAGCAGAGAGCAGAAGCCTCGAGGCGTAAGAGAACGGCAGGCCGGCCAACTGAGGCCAAGACGAAGATGACGCAAAATGCTGGACGAGTACAACAACAGGAAGACGAGTGAAGAGGAAGAGGACAAAGAATGATGGGCAACATCGGGGCCGGCGTTGATATAATCATGTACGGTGGTCTCGTCTCCGGTTTCGAAACAGTAGTGTGCCTCGAGAACTTGTGCTGGACGTGCTCTGGACATGCGCTTCGCTCTCGTGACTTGGCGACGCAGACTGACATCCAAAACATGGCCCGAGTCAGCAAGGTGGTGTTATCGCTCTGGTCGCAACTGCATACGTGCGTCTTGAAAACCCATCATGTGTCTCATAAAAGCTGGCGCACTCAAGACAGGAAAGAGTGTGCTATCCTTTAGAGCGCGCTCTTTGTTACTGACCGAATATGCATGATAACGCGCCAGTGGGTCTAAAAACTGTAATTCAGGGTCCAAGTGGCATGTATGTATGTACAACATGTAGATGTAGGATAGGGTTCCCCTCTGGATTTAACTAGATGAGGAAAGGTCTCGAGGATAGGGCAAAGTACGCATAGCTTACGATAGATTGATTGCCAACAACCGCCGGACCCCGTCTGATCCTACCAACCTCCGGGCAGTCTAACCTGCATCTGCCCGGCTTCTTCAATCCGGAGTAGAGTACGGACATGGAGATAGATGACTCGCGTGCTGCCTTTGGTTGGAAAGAGGAAGCCAATGCATCGTGCACTTGTGTTAGAACGTCGGTTCAGCTGATCCCGTCGTGCAACGACCAGCAATCGGCAACCAATCGGCAACCAATCGGCAACCAATCGGCAACCAATCAGCCACCCATTGTGCATAAATCCTGCAATCAATCTGGTCACAAGTCACCCACATGCATGTACATATAGTATAGTACTCCCGTAGTGGCAGGGCCCGTGAGCGGGTCAACGATTTCGGCACCACGATATCTGATTGTCAGTAGGTAGGGGTCATAAGATGTGCATAAAAGTGTTCAATTTAATTAATCAGAGGTGCAGACGGCACCCGACTTTTGTACCTGAAAGGTACACAGTGTGCTATAATACTATCTAACTAAATCCGGTACTTCTGATACATCGTATCCACCGATGTCTCAAGGAGGGTCTGACTATTGACCTGCGACGTTACAGCGTTGTCAGAGCCTTCACCCTGACACACCCCCTAGCTAATAGTTAAAAGTAAAGCTGTGGATTGTATGTGTTGTGTAGGATTTTAGCAGATCTCTGGTGTTATTAGATAGCTCGGAATCATTCGTAATCTGATTTTTCGGCAGAAGTCCTAATGCTTCTGTCCTATAAGAGGCTTTATAAATCCGTTAGCAGGTATCTCAGAGGTCTTTATCTAATTAATCTTAATGTTGCTAAGGGCATATTGCTCTTAAATCCACATTTAATTCATATTAAGGTGCTTAAGACTAGTCTAGAGTTAGCCTTCCTTATGTTCTATAATGCGAATTGTCTGCTTATTATTGCACTAGATAATTAAGAGAGGCGGCGCGCGTACATTAATATTGCGAAGCAGGCGCCCTAGTAATATACGCTCTTTTACACTGTAATTTAAGGTAAAGAGCTCTGCTTCTATGCTTAAAGTTATCACATAATATTGCCTACCTAACTTCTAATTAATTACAGCACTATATATAATGAAGACGTAGCCTTGCGTTAATTTCCTCGTATTAGGGTTATTACTAAGAGAAGCATTAGTGCTTAAAAAGAGCGTGTTAAAGCTATTATCCCTAGAATATCAGATATAAAGCTTCTTCGTGCACTAGGCATATCTAATGATGCCTTTGGCGAGCTTGATGTGCTTAGGTGAAGGGTTTATTAAGAATGCAGCAAGCCTTAAAGCTACAAAAGCAACATTAGGTCTTCCAATAATGTAGATATAGACTAATAATCCTATAATAGCTTGGAAGAGGTTAATTTCTTCTTTAGTGGCTTGACTATCATTTAGATAGATAGTTATTGAAAATGGAAGGGGAATCTAGCTAGAGGGATAGGAAGACCTCTCTAATAGATTCTGACGCGGCGGCTTCTAGATTCACTATAATACGACGATTCTTCAAGATATAGAGCTTTGATAGTTGAATGTAGTTGATTTCTAGCAATACGGACGATCTGACGAGCAATGAGAGGATTCTACTGAGTCCCCTCATAGACCTACCGACCATATCGGCAGAACTGGGTCGCCAATAGGGTCTCGCGAGCTACTTTTTATTTTCCGCATAATTCATTTGTATGAGAAAAGTAAAAAATCGACTCACGGCCATACAAACTAGACGCCCGTGTGGCCTAACTAAGCACTTTAATAAACAACCCTATTAATAAAATATACCATAAAATCCAGAATAAATCAAGGATTCGAATAGTATACGTCAGCCTTTTATACGACTACTAGTTCCCTAGTTACAGTCGATTTCAGCTTCCCTATAGGGTAACCTAGTCGGCTTAGTTATACAAGCCTGTGGGTTGGTTGTGTGCAGGAACGCAGGTCACAGCCAAAGCTGCAAGCAACGCTGCAAGCAACGCCTTGTAACCAACGTTGCAACAACGCAACTAGGCAACTAGTGGGCCTATAAAATAGTGCTATAAATAGCATTATTTTAACAATAGTAGCTGTACGAAGAGGGGCTATTAAGCTCTTCAAATCATCCTCTATAATATCAGGAAGGAATTTCTGCGTAATCTTATGGATATATGATTCTTGGGATAACCACATCTCCTTTGTGGCTCGATTTCGAATAATCTCAATCCCTAGAAACCACTTTAATTCGCCTTAATCCTTAACATCTAGGTGGTTCATTAATTGATTATGTAGAGCTTTAAATTTGTCTTTGAATTCGCCTGGATACATCACCACAATATCATCTACGTAGAAGAATAAGATGATTTTTCCTTTTATAAAGATATAAGGGTCTTCTTTCCCTTAGGTAAAGCCTATCTTTAGTAGGAATTACGTTAGATATAGGAACTATTGTCTTAGTGCTTCTCTAAGACCGTACAAAGCTCGTGTTATCTTCTAAAGACAACCTTCCGCCTTTAAGCCTTCTAGTGGCTTGCAGAAGACAGGATCTTCGAGCTCTGCGTAAGGGAAGGCATTCCGAACGTTATATTGTTAGGTATTAAAATTATTCGCGCAGTAAACGGCAAGTAGCATGCGCAGGATCGCGAAGCAAGCGTAGCAGCGTAATTATTAAGATTGTTTTTCGGTTATTAATTCCCTTATACCACTATTCGTGCTTTAAACTCTATAACTATGCCTTTTTATTAGTTTTATACTTAAAAACCTAACTAAGATTAATAATCTTCTTATCGGAGTTAAGATTAAATGCTTCCTTTAGGACATCTTCCTAGTAATTTAAGGATAGAAGCTTATTAACCTCTTTTATAATCACTTCCTTCTAGCGGTCACAATACGTTAAAGCTATCGCTTAATAGTAATAGGCAGGTTCTAGAGGCATATCCTTAATTCTAAGACTATGCTAGGCACCTTATAATGCCGTAGTAAAGGCTAAATAGGATTAACTTGCCTTCCTAGACTCCTTTTAATGCCTTTTCCTAGTAATAATATTATTTAGGTCTATACTATTATCTTAAGAGTGTGGAGCCTTAGAATGTGAATACTCCTAGTCCTTACTGCCTTTAGTAGTGATTTCACTAGTATTAGTAGTAGACTTTACGTGTTCTATTATTGCCTTATGTATAAAGCTATTAAATTCTTAAAAGAGCGTATTATCTCCTTATAATAAAAGCTTAGCGTTCTTTACAAAAGCGAAGTGCTTGTAAGAGGAGTTAGGAGGGGTTAGAAGAGCGCTAGATTAACTCCCTTCTTACTAAGAGGGTTAAAAAGGTGTTTCTTCTCTGACCTAAACGTTTTCATTTATTGTGTTCGTTAGCATTAAAGGAAGATTATTATCTTTAAGCTCTATTCTAATAAGGGCTTGACTAACCTCCTTATCAATGTCTTCGGCCTCAAGCTTAGTGAGTAAGTTAATCATTAGTACCTTCTCTTTCTAAGCTTCTTTAATCTCTTCTTTAGGTTTAAAGAAGGCGTTCTTGTTAAAATAAACACAAGCTAATACAATTACCTTTCGATTCCTTAACGTTAGAACCCAGATAATATATTGTGACTTGCCCTTATATCTAATAAGATACCTAATGTAAGCCTTCTGCTTAAGCTATAGAATCAAGTTATTTGATTTAACGTGTTCTAGAGCTTTTATGGTTATTAGGAATGCCTTATAACCGTAGGCTCGTAGATGTGATATTATCAGCTTCTGGTTTTCCGCTATCTGCAAGTAGGTAGGTATAGTTTTCCTAGCCTAATTCCACTAAAGCTTGTATAGTGTAACCTAATTTCCGTGATGTTTAAAAGGCGTCTAATTAAGGAGATATACCGTAGTGTTAAAGACTTCATTATTAAGCTTATAAGGGAGCTGTGCCTCTAAACTTAAGGTTCTTGCCTTTTACTTCACCACCCCCTAGATCTCTTTACCTTACTATTCTAGCTAGGGGTTAAGGGAGCTGAATTATAAACTAGAATACCTAAAAAGGCCATTTTATCTCTTATTTCTCCTATAAAGAGGGCTTTTTTAATGTTACTATGTAAAAAGCGTAGTTAAATCCCGAATTATATGCTTAGGAAGCTTATTATTATGCGAAAGCAATTACGGATCCTATCCTTTAATTTAAATAAGTAAAAGAAGCGCATTAAGGTCATAAGGCATGTAAACACACACTAATACCTATCCCTATTCTAGCATTCGGAGTCGTAGTAATCTAGATTAACTAATACTCTGTAACCTAGTCCTTAAGGAAGTCCTTTAGGTGCCGCTTTTAATCTCTAGCGTTTTGCTTTGCCTGTCGCACATATCTCACACTGCGTAAGGCTAGGACTGGTCATTCTGACGCCTAGCGTTACATTTGTGAGCTGTGCAAATGCCTCTATTCCTAGATAACCATATCTTTAGTGCTAAAGGTCTATATCTCCTTCCTAGGAGGTTATAGTGCTCTAGAAGCCGCGTAGGCCTCCTTTAAGTCCTTAGAGAGCTTTAATAACACAAAGAGATTGTTAACCTTATAGAGTTTTATAATTAGATAATTGCTCTATATTAATATATTCTTCTTTTAATCCTAAAAGACACTAGCGTTTATTAGGATCTTTGCTAAGATAAGATTAACGTTAAATCCTAGAATATATAGAGCATCTGCTAGTACTATAGTCCTTGTAGCTTATGTAACAGGGTCTATTACTATAATTTAAGCAGTTCCTTAACCTAAAGCAGTATAGATAGTTCTGCCCGCTCTGACTTCTGTGTTAATATTCTTGTTAAAGCTAGATTACTAGAACTAGCGGATGTTATTAAAGATATAGGCGTTCGCGCTAGAATTATAAATAACCATGTTATTTTTTGTATCCATAGCGCTTAGCGCGCTCAAAGAGTTAGCCGTGATCTCCCTTGTTAATTTAGGGTGCTTAGATCTAATGGATGTTAATATATTTGCTGACTTTTCTCCTAGAGTGGTGGTAATTATATTATTTGTTGGATTTTGTAATAGGATAACTATATTACTATTCTTCTTTTCTGGTTTCTAATTTATCGCCTTTAATTTCTCTATTAGGTAATCCTTTAGATACTTCTTAATACTCTCCCTTAAAGCCTTCCTAACTAACTAATCCTTTAGAGTAGCCTCTAGCTTATAAAGAGTCTTAAATAAATTACAGTGTTCCTACCACTTTAAAGTATTATTAACGGTGTGATTTAAGTAACTAGGGCATTTCGATTATTCTAATTTACTCTTACCACCTAATTTCTCTAATAAGAGCGCATTAGTAGACTTTGCTATGCTTTGTGAAGCTTTATAATCGCGTTTAAACTTAGCTATAGCCTTTAGAAAGTCTTGCTCTTCTCCTTTGTTTAAGAGATTATTCCACTTCTTCTAGAATAATTTAAATTTGCTTTAAAGAGGTATAATAAACTTATAAAGTATTATCTCCTTAGTCCATTAAGTCTCGAGGTCTAGGTAATTCCTCTATAGAACCTTACTTATTAAAGCCCACTTATACTAGTTATAAGTTCCCTTAGCTTATAAGTGATTATTAAGGCAAGTCTTTGTAAGAATTAGTATTTTCTTTGCGTTTAGTTAATACTAATCTCTAAGAAGCTTTAGTATTCTTTAAGAATAAAGCTAAACTAACTCTTTCTCTTTAACCTTAGTGTTAAAATCTAAGGAGTCTTAAATGTTCTTTGAAATTATCTTATAGATAAATTCCTAATCTTTGGTAATTATTTTAATAGGGTATTATACTTTATAAGATTAAATTATAATTCTTTATATTAGAAGTTAAACTAGTCTTTTGCATTTTTGTAGGTGATTTTCTAGTCTTTAATAGTATTAGGGTTTTCTAGCAAGACCTCTAGTCTTAGACCCTCTGCGGGTATATAGGCATTGTGGGCTCTTAGAGCAATTTAACCTCCTTTAGGTTAATGTACTCCTATACGCCATATAATTCCGTGTAATTTTTAATCTACGCGTACTATTTAATCTAGTCCTTCTCTAATAATAATACTATATTTAGAGTTTCTTTAGATATTATAAAGGGGAACAGATACTAGTGTTTAAGGGTAGCTAAAGGGTTTTATCTAAAGATAAAGGCAAGCGTTAATTGTATTAAATGAATGATTAATATAGTTAATCGGAGCGTATAATCTTAGATAACAAAAAGGCAGTAGAATCCTCCCGGGCTTATAACTGTTAGTAGGTAGGGGTCATAAGATGTGCATAAAAGTGTTCAATTCAATCAATTAGAGGTGCAGACGGCACCCGACTTTTGTACCTGAAAGGTACATAGTGCGCTATGATACTATCTAACTAAATCCGGTACTTCTGATACATTATATCCACCGATGTCTCAAGGAGGGTCTGACCATCGACCTGCGACGTTACAGCGTTGTCAGAGCCTTCACCCTGACACTGATAGGTCAGACATTACTCGTCGACGGGGTCGTACGTCGAGCCAATCTCATCCGGCGCATTGCTCACCCAACCACCAGCCCAAAATGGCACCCTCGCCCCGCATTCGCACAGGGTATTTATTCCGTAGTACGTACACACCCCGCCAAAACGTTTAGAACGTTTAGAAAAAACCATCATCTAGACTTGGCAGGCTGTCTTTGTCAAGGCCGAGACGAGTGGGAGAGCAACGCATGGTCGCGTCCTGCTTTGAACATGGCCGCAGACATGGCCGCAGACATGGCCGCAGACATGGCCACCGAACTTGCTGCGGCACCGGTTCTGTCAACACCCGACGACCACATTCTCGAGGTGCCCGCCGTAGAAACGATTCCCACGTCGACACTCTCAGACGAGGAGCTGAGATGGACATACGACATTGCCCGCACCACCAAAGAGATTCGGCAAGGCGGCTGGAGGAAGATTGCGCTCCAATTCCCCGATCACATGCTGGTCGATGCCCCTCGAGTCGTCCAAGCGTTGGACGCCGAGCTAGCAACCGATGGCGACGACGAGTCGAGACGAATCCACATTTTGGCAGATACGAGCTACAGCGCGTGCTGCGTCGACGAAATCGCCGCGGAGCATGCAGATTCCGACGTCGTGGTTCACTACGGAAGGACTTGCTTGAGCCCAACGAGTCGGCTGCCCGTCATATACGTATACACGTCGCACAGGCTGAACCACCGGGCCGTGGTCGAAAAATTCGAGGCCGAGTTTGCCGACAGAGACACCAAGGTGGTGGTCATGGCAGACTTGACGTACCAAGACCACGTCAATGACATTGTCAACGACCTCGAGGCGGCAGGATACGCCAACGTGATGGGCACAAGCGTGGAAAGAAACCCGGCGGCACTCATACCGAATAGAAAAATCGAGGGTCCCGGAATGGGAATGGCCGACGAGGAGATCAAGTCGCACTCCCTGTTCCACATCTCTGATCCGCCCACCGCGTTGCTCCTCGCCTTGCAAACCCGGTTCGCATCGCTGCACGTCCTCTCCACCACGGACTCCTCGGCGCCCACAATCGACAATCCGACCGCCAGAGCAGCTGGTCTGCTCCGGCGACGCTTCGCACGCGTCCTGTCTCTCGCGGCCGCCGGCATCGTCGGCATCCTGGTGAACACGCTCTCTGTCTCAAACTATCTGGCCTCGATAGACGTCCTGCGTGAAAAGATGTCCAGAGCAGGCAAGAAGAGCTACACAGTCGTCGTGGGCAAGCTGAATCCAGCAAAGCTGGCCAACTTTGCCGAAATAGAAGGCTGGGTGGTCGTCGGCTGCTGGGAAAGCGGCCTGGTCGAAGATGATGTCGGCTACTGGAGGCCGGTGATCACGCCCTTCGAAATGGAAGTCGCACTCACGAGCGAAGAAGAAAGAACATGGGGCGGTGAATGGTGGGGAGGAATAGAAAAGCTGACGCAGGAACCCGACACTGACGCCCGGGAAGCCGACTCGCAACCGCGGGACGAAGGCGACGCGGCAGCAGAATGCGAATGCGAGGGGGCGTCGAAGGAGAAGAGTCGCTGCCTCCACAATTCGATTTGCGGACCGGAAGACTCGTAAGCCACAGTCGGCCAATGCATCTCACTGTGCGGAGCGCCAGGGGCGAAGATGAGAAGAAAGAAGACGGCCCCGAGAGGAGGACCAACGACGGATGCTCCAACGCCGTGGCCAAGAGGGTCGCGGGGAACTGGTCAGCATCAACGGCGTAGCCAGCCCCGGCGCCGAGTATCTGCGGTCGAAGAGGACGTGGCAGGGTCTCGGAAGCGACTTTGACCAGGACGCAAGCACTTTGATCGAAGAAGGGCGCAGCGGGGTGGCGAGAGGCTACCACGTCGGCGAGGACTCGACACGGCATTGAGTCCGTCGTGACAATGGGCGGGCGTGTTCCGGCGAAACCGATCCCACGCCGCATCCCATCACTGAAGCGCAGGGCAGGGCAAGCATGTCCAGAGGCTGTGACACGCAACACCCCAGTACTCGGAAAGCTTCGTCCTGAAGAAAAAAAAAAAAAAAGCAACTCAAGGTAGACGCACCGTCCAGGTCGTCAGTCACGGGCAGCCCGCCCTTTGAAGAATGACGAGCTCGTCGGCAGCGCAGCCACGGCTTAACACAGCCGCGCGGGCGGTCGATGGAAATCAAAACGCGTGGTAAACAAGACGGCAAAGTCCGAAGTCGACCCTCAAGTGCCGGTTGACAAGAGTCAACGTCTATGTTGGTCGCCGCCCAGCCAGCCAGCCTGTTGTACAGAGTTTTTGGTCCCGATACCGTAGACGACGACGGTGTACTACTTTGTACGCCTCGGTTTACTTTCCAAGTACATTTCGCCTCGCAGACTAGCTTTGTTCAAATTTTTCGATAAATTTAGTAAAACGTGAATTTACATCGGGGGTATGTATATACATGGCTCGTGCCACCTCGTCACAAGTACCTCTTCAACCATCCATCTCAGTGTCCGTCCGTCCCTGGTTCCACCTCGGAACACGCCTTTGGTCGCATTGCATTGCTCTCGTACGATGTTTCATCTTGTTTTCTTTTATATATATCCGCTCTTCGGCTTGAAATGCAGCCACCACGGCCGTAACCCCTCCTTTTTTTTTTTTTTTTTTTCAAAACGACCGGCGAACAGGTCTCACACGTAGACACGCCGGTGAGAGTGCGAGCTGCGATGGCTCCCGCGGCGAGTAGACCCGCGGGAATGGCTTCGGTGCCTGTGGCCATGACGGCTGGAATGGTGGCGCCGCTCGACATAGACGCGGCGGTTCTCGTAGCCCAGGTCGCCGCCGTGGCTGAAGGCAGCGACGGCGGTCGTGGCAAAGAAGATGATGTTCATGATGGCAAAGGCCCAGCTGGCCTTGAGCATGGAGCAGGGCTTCTCCGCCTGCCAGCCGAAGTCCGGGACGGGAACGTGAGCGGGCGCGTACCACACGGAGCTCGCGTCGGGGGCGCTGCACTCGGCGTCGGCGATGCCGCGCAGCTCGTAGACGCCGGCGATGAGGGCGCCCGCGAAGCCCACGTCGACGAGGGCGACGAAGCGAGCGTTTGCCGATGAGCGGTGGTAGCTGAACAGGGTGAAGACGGCCCAGGCGAGCGCGAGGACGGCGAGGATGAAGAGGATGAGCATCGAGTCCGGCGTCAGCGCATTGCGGGCAACGAATTGGTTGATGAACCAGGCGAGCATTCCCATGGGGGATCTGGTTGGATTGTGCGACTTAGCGTGGGACGGAGGAGGAGAGAAGAGGGGTGTTTGCGCGGCCGGAGCGCTCGCGAATCGGACAGGTGGGACTCACCAGGGTGACGATCTGAGAGATCCTAGTGCACACGAAGACGAGTGCGAAGATCATGATGGCGGGCTGACGGCGGGCGGATGGTTCCGACGAAACCAGCTAAAACAAGGGTGGTGGGATTGTGGGATTGTGGGATTGTGGGATTGTAAAGAGGAGTTCAAGTCGGAAAGTCGGAAGTGGAGGACGGATTGGGGGGCAACGGGTTAGTTATATCGGTGATGGTCCGTGAATAATGCATGCATGAGTTATTCTTAATAAAAAAAAAAAAAAAAAAAAAAAAAGGAAAAAGGAAAATCTCGACCCCTTTCGACGCGAGGGCCAATCCATCTTGACGCCCCGGCCTGCATAACATAATATAGAGGGAACCAGCCGGGGCCGGCAAAATGAGGTGGCTGGGCCGAACCCAGACAGCGACAAGGCGTGCGGAGCAAGTCCGTAATAGTAGTCCGTAGTGCCGTCGCATGACGCACCTTGCGAATCACACATCACATGCAATCATGACATGACAGGGGTTCTTTCTTGATTCTTTGTACTCGATAGGCATGACAAGTGGCTTTTGGCACCAAGGATGTGATTGATCAATTTTATTACTCATTCAATGATTACTTCCCATCTTCCATATACGTCAAACGTTGCGTTGCCCCATATATTCATCCAAATGTCGCCGCAATCGAATAAAAACTCGAGCGAGGGTATCACTTCTCGGTTGAAAGATGGCACGAAAAAAAAAAAAAAGCTCTCCTGCACTGACAGGCCATCCATTACATCCACTCCTACGGCAAACAACCCGACCAATGGCCCGGCCCCGTGCCCACCAAGTTCGTCCATCCATCCGTGGCAGTCCAGTTTTACACGACAGCAGGAGCCGGCGGCTCAGTCTGAGAGGTCATTTGGGTGCCCGAAGCATCGGCGTTGGCGCGACCCTTGATGCCGTGCTTGAAGAAGCGAAGCGCCTCGAAGACGAGAAGGACAGTGAGCATGATCCAGATGAAGAAGCCGAAAGCGGTGGCAGCCTGAGACGCCCTGTAGACACTGCAGAAGCCGCCGCCGTCGCAGTCGAAGACTCCGAGGTAGGCGGCGAGGGCAATAGACCCCGCGAACCAAAAGATGGTGGTGACGGCGAGGAGACCAAGGGCGACGACGGCGAGGTACAGAGCCGCTGCGACGCGGGGAACGACGGCCAGGTAGATGAGCACGAGGAACGTCCAGATTGTATTGAAGAGCATGAAATTGACCGACGACGGAGACGAGGAACGATAGCCTCTCCACGAATTGACGGCTGTGCGCGGGCTCACCTGATTAGTAAAGAAGGAGGAAGGATTCCACGAGAAGAAGAGCTTGACCCGGCTAACCTGGCTAACCCGGCTAGCCCGGCTAGCCGAGGAGATGGATGCTCGCCATGATGTTTTTGAGACGTACCGTAGGCAAGAAGACCTAGAGAGATGATGTTGAACAGCGCAATTGCGCCGTACAAGCCAATGGTGACGATGGACGGGAGCTCCATTGCGATTCTGGTCAACGTTTTTATTTACTTGATGATTTTTCCTTGAATGTACCGAGGTGTTCACCGGAGACGAAGCTTGTTGAAGAAGGGTTGGAGATGGCGTGTCGCGAACTTGTTGAGAATGAAAAGGGGCGAGAGCGCAACCGCAGAGTGACGTCAGAAGCTCGTCGCCGTTTCGTTGTGTCAAGGAGCCCACTCCGGAGTCCGTACTCCGTACACGTTCGTTGCTTTATAGAAAGCTGCGCGAGCGATGGTCCCTATTCAGCTTCCCTGACGGTGGAAGAATGTGTGAATGTGTGAATGTGTGAATGTGTGAATGAGTGCAGAAGCAGAAGCAGAAGCAAGACGGCGCGCGAAGGAGGGGATTCGGCTGCTATCAATCAACTCCAGCCCAGCCGGCCGGATCCACTTTGAAAAGCGCCAATTCCATCACATCACTCATTACGCACTCACCGCGCTCGGACTGGGCTGTGTGGGCTTACGTAGAGCCGGGAAATCTGCTTGACCGCCAGAAGACCGACATGTGCTTGGGGAACCGACGTGTCGATTTGTGCTGTGCCGGGCCTACTTGCGCGCCGCCCTCTCACGACAGTGCCCACCCACACCACAAGTCCGCACCCCTCTTCCGGCAGTTGAAGCGACAAGGGGTGTTGTCAGGGTGTCTGTGAAACATGAATCAGTCAGCCTTCTGCACCTTCACCGGTTGCGGAGGGTCCCGTTGCGTGCGTGCGTGCGTGCCCGGAAAGCGCGACCCCCTCGTCGTCTGGATCCACACAGGCTCCGCGCGGGGGTGGGTGGGGGTGGACCTTGTCTCACTGATCAGAGATGAAGAACACCTATGATGTAGATGTCTGAAACACCAGAGATGGTAGCCGAGACAAGAATTGTGTCTTCTCCGATTCAATCTTGGTCGAGAGAGAAAGTATACAAAGTCTGGGACGGGCACCACATACATCTCCTATAATCAACAACCCATCTAATCAGCAACGGAACGCGCACCAGAACTCTACACCCTTTCATCGAACTCCGGTCCATCCATCATTCATCAAAACAAACATCTCCCCTCCCTTTCCCTTTCCCTTTCCCTTTCCCTTTCCCTTTCAACGACAGCGGCAAAATGTCCAAAATCCTCTCCGTCTTCGGCGCCACCGGCAACCAAGGCGGCTCCGTCATCAACTCCATCCTCGCAGACCCCGTGCTCTCCAAGGAATTCAAACTCCGCGGAATCACCCGCAATGTCAGCAAGCCTGCTGCCCAGGCTTTGGCCGCCAAGGGCGTCGAGATGGTAAAGGCACGTCGCGACTAGTCTGTTCCCCCTCCCCCTCCTCCCAAAGAACCAAGATGATGAGAAAATCGCAACACACCAACTCCTGTCGGGCACCACCAACTAACGGAGCCATACATGCGCAACAGGCCGACATGTCGTCCGCCGAAGACGCAGCCCCCGCCGTCCAAAACGCCCACACCGTCTTCATAGTCACCAACTTCTGGGAGTCCATGTCCGGCGCCGTCGAGATCGCCCAGGGAAGGCAGTCGCTGATGCCGCAAAAGCAGCCGGCGTGAAGCACATCATCTTCTCGTCCCTCATCAACGTCTCGGAGGCGACCGGCGGCCGTCTCAGCCACGTCACGCACTTTGATGGAAAGGCCGAAATCGAAGACTACATTCGCAGGAGCGGCGTCCCCGCGACTTTTGTTCAGCCTGGCCTGTTCATGAGCGGCTTCTTCCAGTTCATTCGCAAGCAAGATGATGGGAGTCTCCTGTGGGCCATGCCCGCGGGCGTCAAGGCCAATGAGGCTCAACTTCCCTTGTTCGACGCAGCTGCCGACACTGGCATTTTTGTCAAGGCTGCCATCAAGCACTTCCCCAAAACGGATGGCCAGCGAATTCTTGCCGCCACAGAGTACTACACACCTGCGCGTATTGTCTCGGAGCTGGAAGACGTCACTGGCAAGAAGGTCTCGTACATGGAGGCGCCCCATGATGTTTTCAAGTCTTTCCTACCTCCACCTGCTGCACAGGAGCTGTTGGAGAACATGTTGCTACTCCAGGAACCGGGATACTACGCAGGCGCTGATCTCAAGCCCAGCCTGGAACTGCTTGGGGCGGATCAGCCAACCACTTGGAAGGCTTACGCGCAGGAGAACAAGAACAAGTGGGAATGAGCTGTTGCGTCGATTCATAAGCCACAGGACGGCGGCTATGGTTCGGCGTGAGTAATTGATCTGCTACTGTTCAAAAGGCCCCCATCATGTCGAGAGGTTTCTGTGCAGAAAGTACTTTAATTTATAGAATGCTAGTTCATCAATAACCACTGGTTGTCATCACTGTTTTGTTTTTGTTATCCACAGACGGCGCCATTCACAGCATCACATGAGCCCAAGTGATGACATCTCGTCTTCTGCTCGATGCATTATTCTAAATTGAGAGGACCATCTATTTTGCATACCCGTTGGCCTTGACCCAGGCAGCGACGTCTTCACGATCACGTCCCAGCCATGAAATCTTGGATCGAACCGCATCTATGCTTTGTGCGAGAGATTGGTCGTATCCGTTGGTATTCTTGCCCTCGAAGAATTTCTCGACCCCGTCAAGTTGCTCTTGGGAAGTAAAACCCGACGTCATAATGTTGACCATGCTGCCTAGCATGGATAGGGCAGGGGGCAACCTTTCGTACAGCAGGGCCCAGTTGGACTCCATCCAGTTGTAAAGAGCGTTGATGCCCTCGGCATGTGTACGTAGGCCGATGACTGGCATGTAAACATCCTGGTCCTTGACGTCAGCGCTGAATAAGAGACCCAAAGTCTTCTTGATCAGCTCTGGCTGCTTGGCACGGCCTAGACTGCGCAGGCAGGTGTTGCGTTCGTCACTGTTGCTGGAAGAGCGGTAGAAGTTCAGGATTTGATTGTACTAGTAATGACAAAACGGTTAGTATAATGGCCAATCACGCGAGAATGATGGGAGTGGATGATGATGAGTACCTCCTCGGCGCCGCCGTATTTCACGGCAATGGCAAAAACGCTCTTTCTGATATTGGGGTGAATGGCAGCCTTGTCGCCGGCCATGAACTTGGCAAACATATCCTTGGAAGCGTCAATGATCTTTTGATCGCCGCTGAGACCGGCGCCTTCAAACAGCATGGCCTTGAATTGCTGCTCAATGTGACCGTCGCTCTCCGAGAATTGCCAGCCCATCTTGTGTGCTTTGGGGCTGAGAAGATCACGCTGGAAGGCCTTGAGACCTTCCGTCACGGCATCGTCTTCGAATACCCACGCGCTCTGAATAGCACCAAGACGGGCAACGATCTCGTTCCAAACAACAAACTCGGTCTCGGAGTCAAGGCCCTTGAGCAAGTTGAGCACGCCAGAGGTCTTCTGGTAACCAGATGTAGCGAGGGCACCAGCATCAGCGATCATACCAGCACGGTCTTCAACAGACAGCAGACCTTCCTTGGCAGCCTGACCAAGCTTTTCCAAACGGGCAGGAGTATACGAGGTTCGGAATATTCCAGTGTGATTGGCGTTGAGCTTGAAGAAATCTGTGCTGGGGACTTTGAAGTCTCCCTCGCGTTCACTCAAGGCAACTTGTCCATCAACGCCATCCTTGGTACGAAGGCCAAGGAACACAGGGTACAGAACCTTGTCCTCCTCCGGCTTGGTATCGCCAGTTCGCAAGAAACGGTTCTGCTTGACATGGATGGTGCTGTCGGCGTCGTTCTCGGTGACAGTCAGGACGGGATAACCGACCTCCTTGGTCCAGGCCCTCATGACTTCCTCAACTGGCTTGCCGCTGACAGCGCTGAGGGATGCCCAAAGATGTCCAGTCTGGGTATTTCCATAGGCGTGTTTCTTCAGGTACTGACGTACACCCTCAAGGAAGACATCCTCGCCAATGTAGGTGGACACCATGCGCAGAACGCAAGATCCCTTGGAGTACGAAATGGCGTCAAAAATCTGGTTGATCTCATCGGCGCGCTTGACGGGGACCTCAATAGGATGAGAGCTGCGAAGGGAATCCAGAGACAGGGCAGACTGAAGGTTGTCGGTGACATAGTTTTCCCAAACCTTCCACTCCGGATAAAAGACATTGGCGGAGTACTACAAAGTCCTGGTTAGCAATCGTAAGAGGATAGACAAACAGACCTGAGGAGAGAATCATACCCAGGAAGTCCAAGTTGCAAAGCCCTCGTTCAGCCAGAGACCCTCCCACCAGTCCATGGTGACAAGGTTTCCAAACCACTGATGGGCCAGCTCGTGCTGAACGACTTCTGCAACGCGCTCCTTGGTAGCAGCTCCACTAGTCTTCTCATCAAGCAAAAGATCAACCACGCGGTAGGTTACGAGACCCCAGTTCTCCATGGCACCTTGGGCGAAGTCGGGAATCGCGACCTGGTCCATTTTAGGCAGAGGAAATTCAATGCCGAAGACTTTTTCATAAAACTCAAGGGTCTTGACGGCAAGGTTGAGTGAGAATCGTCCGTGTTCAATATCCTGACCGGGAGGGGCGTAAACTCGAACGGGGACTCTAAAGTCCTTAGACTCCACGTAATTGAGTTCACCAACTATAAAGGCCACGAGGTAGGTAGACATCAGAGGAGAGGTATTAAAGTGAACAGCCTTTCTAGTAGAGCCGCTGATGGTGGACTGGACTTCGGTCTCATTGGCGACATCCATGTTACTCAAGCAAGTCAAGTTCTTGTCAGCAATCAGCGTGACGGTGAACTTTGCCTTGAGGGCAGGCTCATCAAAACAGGGGAAAGCTCTACGACAATCGGTAGCCTCCATCTGGGTAGTGGCCAGGATGCCCTCAGTTCCGTCGTCTCGTTTGTATGTGGATCGGTAGAAGCCAGCCATCTTATCATTCAGCTGGCCGGTGAACTTGATCTCAAGCTGGGCTTGGGAGTGCTTGGCAAGAGAACCGTCGAAGTCGAACTTGCTGACTTGTGTAGCCTCATCGTAGGAAACCTTTGCGGTTGAGCTAGGAACAGACAGAGTAAGCTTCCGACCATAGTAAAGTCGAGGTTTACGTTGGGGGTTTGGTAGCTATTGCCCGGTACCTGACTGTCTGGCCATTGGCAGAGACTTTGGAGCTGTGGATGTCAAGCTCAAGAGTATGGAGAGAGACGGAGCTGGATTCTTCAACAACATCGAGATCAACGACGACGGTTCCGTCAAAGGTCAATTTGTTGAAATCGGGTTCGAGGGTGACATGGTAGTGGCGCGGGATGACATTTGCGGGAAGCAATTCACGGCCCTGGGTGCTACCGGGAGCGGCACCACCACCCGTCTGGTCTATACCAGCCTGAGCACGACACATGTTGTCTAGGTGTCGTCGGTAAGAGCAACGGCGAACTTGAAGGTGGCACCTGGTGTTGGATCCGAGTGCTTGTCGAATAGGGCTGTTGACGCGTGTTGTCGAAGACAGTCGAGAAGGAAAGGCAGCAGCGGATATGTATCTCTTATTCAAGTCGGAAACCCTGAGGCAGAATCAATCAGTATTAGCGGGTCTGAGGATAGCTGCAAGTAGAAGGTGAAAGCTGTTGTTATCATGTAAGTGGAAGTGAGCCGGAGCCAAGGTGGGGACGTGCTTGGAGCGAGAATGAGGGGCAAAGGAGGGCCAGTGATGGGCGAGCAGACTAATAAATACATGTAGTATTACTACTACTACTACTCAGTCGTAGAGTACCCGCCCGTCGATGCGGGCCGACTTGAGAGGGTTCCTTGCTGTCTTCGTGGTTGCGACAGGGAAAATGGAAAGGAATTGTCAGATTGAAGGAGAGTTCCCGAAACCGTGGTTGGAGATTGCGAGTTTAATTGTGCCCTCCAATGTTCGTATTATATGTGCATGACGATTTTGACTTTGACCGGCTGCCAGTGAGCACCAACCAGACATTGGGACAAATAATAAATGCCAATGGCAAGTCACCCAGCAACGATAGCCACGGCAACGGCAACGGCAACGGCAACGGCTGGGGCCAGGATTACGGATGCGAGCCTCGCTCACTTGAGCATGTGTCCGCAGCGTGCCAGCGTCCCCGGTTCGATTGCCATGTTGGGAAGTTGGCCAACTGCTCCGTACAAAAGTCCTTTCGATGTAGGCGGAGTCGTTTCTTACATGTAATATCCTCCTCGGGCGTTGGCAGCGCCTAAATTCCGCCAGTTCTGCCGCGGACCGTATGAATGCACGAATTTGCGCAGTGACGGCTCGATGGCGATCCGCTTTTGCAAAGCCGCCGTGCATTGCAGTGCTGACATTGTGACTGGTCTTGGGTTGATGAACGAGGGGGAAAGTATTTATGTCATCGACGGTGTATCAAAGAGTAGAAAAGGGGAGTATGTATGAGGACGGTCAAAGAGAAGTCGTCGAAATCCTTGGTCGAAATCCTTCGTCAGCGTCTGTCGAGCCGCACTTCCAAGATGAGAGGCAGCACGCGCATGTTACTCAAACCAGAAGGGAGAGTGTGTCCAATGCAATGATACATCAAGTGCCACTCTCAATCTGTCTGCGCAGCACCGGGTTTGAAGTTCCGAGACTTGAAGGAAGAATTCGAGCTTTTTGGACATGTCTCAGCGGACCCTCATTGCTGCCTACAGCCAATGGTAGGCGGGACCCCTAATCTTCCGTCGCCGAGGTCATCTGTCCAAATTCATTGACACCACCCGTGTGGGACAAAAAGAGAAACATACAAGGCCGCAAGAGTACAAGCATACCACCGCTGACCGTTCACCACCAAATGCCTGCCAAAGCGCGCCGTCATGGACATTTAGATTCTCTCTGATTTGCACCTTGAATCTCCAAAGGCCTACGACCGGTATAACATTCCTCCAAAGGCACCATATCTAGCCCTCCTCGGCGATATTGGGAATGTCGTTGCCCACAAAGATGATATTCTCACTTTCTTAACGAGACATCTTCGTCAATTTAAGGCTATTATCTTCGTTCCAGGGAATCACGAAGCATATCACTCGAGCTGGGAAGAAACCATCGCTGTTCTTCGTGCATTTGAGGAACAAGTCGAACGCGACAGTTCACTTGGCCACTTTGCGGTGCTTGATCGCGGGACATATCGCCCACCAGGGTCAGATACTGTCATCCTGGGCTGCAGTCTTTTCTCTCATGTCCCTAAAGAAAGCCAGATGGCTATAGAGATGGGCCTTAATGATTTCTTTCTTATTAAAGATTGGACTGTGGCGGATCATAATAACGCCCATCGGCGCGATCTTACCTGGTCAAATGACGAGGTAGCCAAGCTCGAGGACCACAATAATGCCACCAACATCATCGTTCTTACTCACTGGAGTCCATCTCGGCTTCCTGGCGTTATAGATCCCAAACATATGAGGAGCCCTATTACCAGCGGATTTTCTACGAATCTAGTGAACGAGCGATGCTTTAATAGTACTAAAGTCAAGGTGTGGGCTTTCGGGCACACACATTATAACTGCGATATTGAGATAGAGCGAGAAAGTGGTGCAGGGATGCTAAGGCTACTGGCTAATCAGCGAGGGTATTACTTCTCGCAGGCTGATGGGTTTGACGTTGAAAAAACCATCCTACTATAAATGCATGTAAAGTAGCTCACATTAGCTTTCCGATTCTAACTAAAGTCTAACTATAATAAAAAAATTTGTCCAATGGCAGCATCTAATAATGTCATCTCAATAATCCAGGCTCCCCAAGTAGCTTCTTCAGCTCGGTTACCCACTGTCTGACAGGCATCTTCCCTTTTCTAAGTGCTAGATAAGATGAAGAAAGTGGCTCTGAGAGCTGCTTCAGATCCAAAACCCATCATCATCAATATAAAGCCCCACATAAGAAATCATACTGATAGAGAAGCCGCCAGCGGGTGTGTTCACATAGCGCGCACAAAAACGCATAAAGGCTTCAAGCAGAACATGTGAGGGAACGATAACAACAGGGTGAACCGTCGACTTGAAGAACCCAGAGCCTCTCCCTAGCCTATGAGGAGGCAGAATAGACTTATCTGAGGCAAGGGCATAGTAAGGTGGAAGTTGGCCTCTATCCGGCGTTGTGAGAGCTGCCTGTAGGGGTGGTAAGAACCATAGAGTCACGGACTGGGGTAAAGGCCGACCGGTTCTTCGGCTCCCTCGATATGTAGGTGGCTCTCAGGAGCGGAAGTTGGCCGGCTCGGCGAGATGATATCGCAGTCCTTGCCATCGGGACAAAGTATCAGCTTCTCGTGAGGCGTGAGAGCTCTTGTGGCGACTGAGAGCAACTCATCTGGGACCACAAAATCTATTGCCTAGGATAATATGAAGTAATCTGTGAACTTGGGACTGGATACGTCTTTAAAAACAAAAGAGGAGGGGAGGGAACGCTTACGCCAACGATCGTTGGAACTCCGTGAGTGCGGAGGAGAACATGACCCCAAAGGACGCATGGGACCTGCGCTGTATTGAGTAGTTGCGCGAGTGATGCAACAAAGTCCTCGTTAATGCAAGAATTTCCCATATTTTTATTGAAAAGAAAAGTGAGGAGAAGAAGCTGCTGCAAGATGGGGATGTGCCTAGACGGTAGCACGAAGATGTCAAGAGCGTCTGCAGTGCTGTGGTTGACCAAGTACTTGAAGCTGGTTTCATTGTGGTGACCTGGGTACCCGTTTTTAAGAGGCTTATGATTGGTGTGACGGGTGTGACGATGCATGTGACTCGTGACGAGCACGTCGTGTGTATCCAGTGGACAACATGCCTTCTTGGGCATGGATTTTTCTTGTGAAGAAGTGTACTCAGAAACTCTTTTCGGTATGCCAACGGAGCTAAGCTCATGGACGATGCAACTGGTCGCGGATGGCAACAACATATCATCCACGGGACATGCATGGCGCTCAAAGCTAGTGGGCCGTCGTGGTGTCGATCTGGAGCTGGCTCGACATTTTTTACTCAAGCTGGAATCTTTGAGATCAGCCGTACTATCCTTTTTCAACGAGAGTGGGTTTCTGGCCGAGCCGCAGTGGGTGGCATTATCGCGAGATTTGTGCTCAAACGAGGGCATACATACTTGGTCACCGTTGGATTCATTGCTTGACATAATGGCTATGTGCTCCGATCTAAGAGTCCGGTAGGTGTTAACATTGACTCAGTACCCCGACATGGCATGGCGATATAAGCCCGTCATGAATCTCCCGCGCTGGTCTCGCAGCGTCATCACTTGATCATCAGGCTGTCATGCACCATCTTCACACACAATATTGGCTTTGAAAAAACTTGGACTAGACAAAACCTCATTGTCTCCGGTGCCATTTCTGTTCCCACTTCGCATTGTTGGTGCGAGATCGTGTCAACAGTGGCAGCGTCATATGGTGAGCACACTGGTGGCCCAAATCAGTAGGGCTTTTGCCGTTGCTGGAGCCATTGAAACCGATTTAGCTGCCGTGTGGAAGTTCAGGGCCCTTCCAACATGGAATAACAGTTCGCTATTGGAATTCGTGGCTAAAATACGCCCGATCATTGTCTTTCCTTTTCTTCCGGCACATTTAGACATGGATCATTATCTGTGAACTGGACACTATAGAATTTGCTTTGCTCATCATAGTCTCTCTCAGCAACGCTTGCGCCACAACTCAAAACACAGACTTCTTGGACCACTTAGATTTGGCCCTGATACTTCTTCCATACTTATAAAATATGAATGGCACAGGAATCAGCAACGCCGCAAATCCGCCAGTTATACTTGACCCTGGTCCTACGCCGATATTATGATATAGCGGCCCAACTACGAGGGGAAGGCTCCGGCAAAACAGGATCGCAGAAACGTATTTGCTGCGACAGCCGAAGCGGCATAGGCTTGGAACGTATCAACCAAGTAATTCAGAGCAGCTTGGAAGATGGTGAAAAACCCGTGCCCATCAAGAGAAGACCAAAACATGGAGCGATCCAGTGGATATTCGGTTCTGAAGTCCACCCCAGAACGAACTGGCCACCACTGAACAGCACAGACCCTAGCATCATGGGTGGCAATCGCTTTTCGGGGATGGCTCTGTTTCCCGCCGCGTGGTAATACTTGTTATAGACGGTCTGGTTGTAGACGTTCAGACCACATCCTAGGACCGCGCCAATGAAGATGGACAGGAATGGCAGAGTTGCGACAAGGGGCTTCCAGCCTCGAATTTCGCCAAAAATGATGGGGATGGCGC
Organism: Epichloe glyceriae; assembly: GCA_023658535.1. Classification (NCBI taxonomy): domain Eukaryota; kingdom Fungi; phylum Ascomycota; class Sordariomycetes; order Hypocreales; family Clavicipitaceae; genus Epichloe; species Epichloe glyceriae. Next base: position 3,191,750 of record CP098295.1, on the reverse strand, counting down.
CGAGCTGCATGTACAAGATGCCGTAGCAGAAACTGGCGTACAATGCCATGAGGAAACAGATGGGTGTGCAAATAAGCTGGATGGGTCGCAGCAGAAACTTGTGAGCGAGTTCGGATACGCTGACGTCCCATTCTTCAAACTTGGCGTGCAAAGCCCAGTTACCAGTTTCGTGACGCAGACGCCGGGCTTTGTACACCAGCAGTTTCGGCGGATAGCTCTCGTCAATGAAAATGATGGCGAAAACGAGCACGACGGCTTGCAGGATGCCCGTCAGGTATTCGGTCCATCGCCAACCCAACGAGTCTTGCTGCGCCGCTGCTGCAGAAACGATCGGGCCTACACAGGAGTTAGAGTCCACTTGCGTCCTGCTCGGGGTAAAATGTTGCCTCTCAGGCGCCGCACATGAGTAGACTCACCAAGTATAGGACCGCCAACAACAGCCATGGCATAACCCGCCATGGCAATGCCTCTCCATGCAGGAGTATACAAGTCGCCCAAAACGCCACCGGTATTTGTCACGGGCGCGGATGCGAAGAAAGCACCGAAGAATCGAGTCAACATCAACGTTTGGAAGTCTTTTGCAGTAGCGCTCCCAAAGGTGAAGCAAATCGCTACGAACATGGGCGCAATGACAGCTGGTCCTCGCCCAAATACCTCGCTTAATGGCGCCCAGAGCAAAGGGCCAATGCCGAAGCCAAAGAGGAACAAGGTCGTGCCCAGTACGGCAACTTGCGTGCCGACATTGAATTCTTTCGCAATCTGATCCGTGCCTGCAGAGTAGGCTGACGATGCCCATGTCGCCGTCATGGTGGTCAATCCATAAAGTAATGTGGTGAAAACCTTTTGCGCGTCACCCAATTCAGCGGGTGGTAGGGATCGTCTGGACCGTCAAAGTCAACGAGCTCGGCTTCGCTAGTCGGAACATGGGCCAGAGGGTGTGTGAAGCGAGGGACGGGGCGCGATCGAAGTGTCGACAGGACAGTGTCTCGGCGGCTGACTGCCCTCACAAGGCTTCCTGTCGTTGTGGCGGACGATTCTGCGCGCCGTTTTCTGCTGGAGTGTGAAGTGTGAGAACGTGTCTCGCGTAAAGTGGGACGATGGCCATCGAGCTCTTCGGGTTTGGACTCGTCGTACGAGTCGAAGCTGTCTTCGCCGATGGTGTCTGTCGATGTTTCTACATTGTGATTCATGTTGACATTTGGAACTGCAGGCTCGGCACCGGCCAGGTCAAGAGCTCGGGGAGGACCATTGTTCGACATGACAAAGTGCACGATATGAGAAACGAAGATTACGATGAGACAGCGGAGGGAAATGTTGTGATTTCTTTTATGGTGTAGGCATCTTCCATTATGTGGTCGTGAGCAATTTTGGAACGGCACACGAACAGCTACTATTTAAGACAGACCGATATGTTGGGGGAACCCGGGCCGAAGACGGGCAAGAACCAGGCCGACGCGGTACTGGAAGCAGTCCAGCGAAGCCAATAATAACAAGCTCTCTGTTTGGTAGTTTAGGAATTGGGGCAACCTGTGTTTGGGAGTGGAAACCGCTCCGGTCATGACGTCAACACGGTTGGGAGTTGTTGTCCAAATTGTTCAAGCACATCTGCGCCTTTGCCAATGCGGCTGCGCGTGCCGAGAAGCCGACTTGCCATTGCAGAATGATCTGCGCACTGATAACTGACAGCAGCAAAAAGTTGTGGATGCCGGAGACTTTTCGTAAATACGAAGCAGCATGCAGATAATTTTCGGGAATTACCCAAGATCCACTGTAAGATCAGACGACTACGCATGCAAGACATGGCTAATGCGGCTGTTGCCGCCGCCCAGAAATCGCCGGAAGCGCAGACAGCAATGGAAGGATCAAGGATTTTTATAAGACGGGGTGATGTTGGATTTAATGTTGGCGCGGGCATGATAGTAGCAATAGTACAACATGTAGTCTCTTCGCCTTGCCTGCCGGCCGGACGGAGTACCAGAGGGAGGTACCACCAGACCCCACCAGACCCCACCAGACCCCACCAGACCCCTTCCCTCGTCCGTTTCCGCCAAAATCTCTGACTGGTCCGGTGATGCCCCTCCCCTCTCTGTCACCTCGTCGCCGCCACGATGTGCCAGAGGCCATATTGGTCCTGTTCCTCCCACCATTCATTTCTGGCCAGTTGCTTGAACCAGTGTGCTTCAACCAGTGCTTCAACCAGTGCTTCAACCAGTGCCTGAACGCACCCATTGAAACGACGGCAAGATCCACGCAGCCGAGCACACTGGGCTGGCTGGGGCACAGACGATGTTTTGCTTTTGCTCGGCTTTCTTTGTTGAAACGGAAACGGATCCAGTCACCCGCGCCTCCGCTTAGTCTTTCTTCTCCACCGCGGTCCCAGCAGAACCAAGAATTCTGTGCCCCTGGTAGCTCGAGCTCGAACAACCAACGCCATCCGCCAGCACACAAGCCTTCTTCTCTCGCTTGTCCGCTCGCGACTCCTTTCGGCCTCCCCTCCGCCTCGACAAACTTTGGCGTCTCATCTGTACCTTCAAAACTACTGCATGTACGTGCCACACATTCCTTGCTCATTGCGGCCAAGGGCCCGCAGCACCAGCCCATGACCGCCGATGATCCCTATGTATGGCGGCTAGCTGGGAACCTGGGAACCTGGGAACCTGGACCGGCCTGTTGTGCTATATGCGGCCTCCCTACTTACTCTCTTGAATCAACCCTATGCTCATTCTTTCATGACCTCTCTTACCGGCCCGTTTGTGCCATCGTCAACCATATTTCCCCCTCGGCATCTGCATTGTCATGGTCGACAACGTGCCATGATGTGCCATCCCCGTCCCCATCCCCATCCCCATCCCCATCCCCATCCTCATCATCGTCATCGTCATCGTCATCTTCATCGTCATCTTCGTCGTCATTCAGTCCGCAAGACTGGTGTCCTTTCTCTCGCTCGAAGAAGTAGTCTGCTTGTGACGACTTCATCGCGCAATCAATCAACGAACCTGAGCACACGTCGGCCCAAGTTGAAGAGTTGCTAGTGTCAGCTTTTAGTCTGGTGGCCTGGTTTGTCTCTCTGAGCCAAGGGCTTCTTATCATCAAATGTCTCCATGACACTGGGCGGCTCTATCCATCTACTTATTTGCTCATCCCGGAGATCTGAGACTAGAACGAATCGCGCGGACGTGAGCTATCTTGATTGAGCAATCAATCATCTTGGCAATACCACGGTTTTCCAACCAGCGAGAGGCAATTTTCCCCGCGCAGCAGCAAAGAACACATCAACAATATTACAACAGCCTCATGTTTACCTCACACCAGCCCCTCTTACCCGCATATCACAAATCATACCCAATCGAATACCCGTGCATCGATTAGTGCGCCCAGCTGCGGCGACAGAACGGACTGGCGGCCACTTCACGCCTAAAATAAGTAACCATGGCCTCGGGCTCAGGACTGACTGGCTCGCGTAGACGTGCTCCTTCCCGCGCAGAAAGTCGCCCTTCGTCTTCATCAGATCCCGAAGTTGACAAACACCACGGAACAATATCCAACCCTGATACCGCTCACAGTTTCCTGAGCGCAAATCGAGGCCTTCCGCCAAGCCCCCGACGAGAACGCTCGCACGAAAACCGTCGATTCTCAGCTTAAAGAATCGCTTCACCTCCAACGTGAATCCCAACAACGTTGGCAGCGGCTCGACGCATCAGTCGTCGTCGGATGGCCGGAGGTCGTCGTCGCCTACATCCAGGCCTGCGCCTGCGAGAAAACCGAGCCTGAAACAAAGTCTCGCAAAACCGCTTCCACAAACGCCATTTGGCTCAAACTCCTCGAGCTTGTCAACATTTGGCAGACTCGAGTCTGGCGAGGAACCGCAGTCGCGGTCGGCCGAATCGAATATGGACAGTCGCTCGAGTACGATGGACTCGTCGAGCTCCGCTGCTGCAGGGCAAATATATGGTGGACAGGACCAGTACTCGCAAGGTATGAACAGCAGCATGAGCAGCTTGGCGAGCTCAGTCAGACAAGAAACCGGCGAAGACAACAGAGACGGCTCGACACCAAGAAGCACTGGCCCCACGTCAGCTGTCCCTTCACCGGCCGTCGGTCAGGGAGGAAGGGCAGCTGGCGCAGCAACAGCCGGCAACGTTGCACAAGGTTCTTCAACACACTTGTCAGGATTGATGTGCAATGTACATCGTACCACGGGTCGTGAGCCGCCGCCCCTGGTTGGTGCTACTACTACCATTACTGGAGACAAACTCTATGTATTTGGCGGCCGGATTCTATCTCGCAGTCGCCCTGCGCCTTTGACGTCAGATCTTTACGAACTGGACCTGATTTCACGTCATTGGACCAAATTGGAAACAGGAGGAGACGTCCCTCCCCGCGATATTTTCATTCTATGTGCGCTTTGGGAGATACCAAGATGGTCTGCTACGGCGGCATGTCACCTGCTTCAAATACCAATCAGACTGCATCGGCAACGGATCAGCAACAACAACCCGAAGTCTCCGTCATGTCCGACATATATATATACGATGTCGAGAGCCGCAAGTGGACCTACCTGCCAGCCCAGGATGCACCTCAGGGTCGTTACGCACATTGCGCCTGTATCTTGCCATCTGCGGCTTCCTTCTCCTCAACTCGCGCGCCATTGGCGGCCCTGCAACACAACCCACCATCCTCCAACCCGAACGAGGGTCGAATCGGTGTTACTATCGACGGATCCGGTGGTGCAGAGATGGTGGTTGTTGGAGGACAAGATGGCGCGAACCATTACATTGAACAGATCAGTGTGTTCAACCTCCGCAGCCTGAAATGGACATCAACGCAGCCGCTTGGCAAAAGCTGTGGCGCTTATCGTAGTGTTGCTGCTCCTCTGCCCCGTCCGTGTCCGCCAAAGTTGGCATGGCATATACCAACGGCGGTCAGCGAGGAGATGGGAGCGGCATCAGCCAAGAGTTTCGAGAAGCTGGCTCATCCATGCTAATATATTCCAATTACAACTTTTTAGACGTCAAATTGGAGCTGCAAATCCGGTCATCTGATGGCACGTTAGCCGAGAAGCCCATGACAGGGACGTATTCCCCGCCAGGGCTTCGATTCCCCAACGGCGGTGTGATTGACACCCACTTTGTTGTCAGTGGAACATATCTCACATCGTCGAAGCAAGAGTACGCACTGTGGGCGCTCGACCTTCGCACACTGGTCTGGAGCCGCATTGACGCCGGTGGTAGTGTGTTCAGCCAGGGTAGCTGGAACCGCGGCGTGTTATGGAACCGACGGAATACCTTTGTCATTCTAGGTAACCGAAAGCGCAGCCTCGTCGATGACTACAACCACAGGCGGATCAACTTTTCGAATGTGTGTATGGTGGAACTAGAAGCCTTTGGATTTTACGACAACCCGCGCAAAACGAGCCCAATGTCAGGCTTCATTTCTGCGAGCAGTCCCTACTCTGGTCCTGGTCTAAGCCTCACGCGCAAAGCAGGGTACACTGCTGGTGGACGCCTTCATTCAAGAGCCAGCGAGGAACTTGGAGAAAAAGCCCTTGCGATGCGCGAGCTCGCTGACATGGATATCTTGTGCATTGGTGGCGAGAGAATCCCCGTGAACTCGCGCGTTGTTTCTCGCGACGCGGTGACTCTACGGACTCTACGGTCAGGGCTCTCAAGCAACCCTCAAGATGGCAGCGACGCGGTGACGTCAGGCCTCTCAAGCAACCCTCTTCGTGCCTCTGCACTGACCATAACGCCAAACTCCAAGGATGCAACGCAGCCGCCGTCCTCGTCGAGCGGTACCAGCATGCTGTCGACGTCAAGCGGCGGAACTGGCCCTCCCACGACTGCTGGGGCATCCGGTATTTGCGATTCTGCAGCTGATGTGTCTGGGCATGGTGATGGCCTCAATCCAGCTGCCGTGAACGCCGCTCCAACACCTCGGTCGTTGCCGCCAAACTCGAGGCCGAGATGCCTGTATCTTCCTCACACATACCTGACTGTGCAGGCTCTGCTTCACTTCTTGTATACAAGCTCGCTGCCTCCCCGACATCACCCTTGTGCACACCTCAAATATTGTGCTCGTTGTTGCAGATTTCGAGACCTTATCGCATCGATGGCCTTTTAGAGGCTGTGGTTGAGCGACTGCACGGGCTTCTCGACAGCCGCAACGCGGCAGCCGTTTTCAACGCTACGGCCATGGCTGCCGGGGGTGGACGCGGGATAGATGGCTCTCTGAACCCCAATTTCTTTGTCAGTGCGTCTGACCCCGTCGGGTCACCCACATCGGTGTCCGACTTCTCCCTAGGCGGGACGACTGCAAACGAGTCATCTACAGACCTGGCCGCGGCAACACCGGGCCTTGGTATAAACACCAACGTGCAACAAACGGGCCGTCCACTGAGTGGCGAGATTTCAGCCTCAACCAGCGTGAGCGGCTCTGAATGGGGCTCCGAACTCGGAGGCAGTGATCGCGACAACAACAACTTCATTTGGGGTGGGGAGCTGAGTAGCGTCATCGGCTTGCAGAAGCGCGGCCTTCGCGGCTTGATGGAGGGACGACGAATGCGTGAAAGGACGGGCACGGGCAACGCAGCCACAATGGCCGCCCCGGGAGGAGCCTCGCCTTTCGCGGCGGTCCAGCAAGGCGGCGGCGGTGGCCAACGCGTTGGCCTGGGCATAGGTGGATCTTGATGATGCATTGAAATTCGGCAACATGCAATTTCAGGTTTCTTACAAGGCTGCTGGGTGAGACGACTTGAGTGGCCAATGTGCCGGATGTCCAGAAGGACACTGCATCACGACCGATCAGGATTACAGCACCATGGACGCGACGATTTGAACGAAAAAAAAACATGACAAGAATGTCGTACATGGAACAAGTATAGTAGACCAGTGGTTAGCTATATATAGAGGAGGCCATCTTGGTGTATATAACTTGGGTTATCTGCACGGATGGAGATGTAAAGGGGTTCGTTCCACTGGGTCCATGCAGCAAATATGCTCCTACTTGTTTTTTTGTTTTTTTTTGAATCTACTTACTTGTACTCTCCTATGCAAACGTGCAGTCATTTCATGATGAATTATTCTAGAGGCTGCATTCCACATGCTGATCTTCTATCGAAACATGTACGCTAAACGTTGACTGACTCGATGCATCTCGTGATTAGGGGTTGAGAAGAGAATTGATGCTGCTACCCGGCTTCAAGCTCGAAACAGCGCAAAAAGCCGTTGAGTATTTATAAAAAAAGAGAGAGAGAGAGAACTGTGTGTGTGTGTGTGTGTGTGCAAGCGATGCTCAAAAGCAGTGAATAGAAACATAAACAGGGCTGGTGGCTCTCGATGCTTGAAAATGCTTTGCTTCCCTCCTTCCCTCCGAGGACTACAGTTTCACACGACCGGCCTCGAGTTCTTGCCAATCTTGGTCTCGGAACGGCACATAGGCGTCTCCCTTGAGCCAGTACACATCTCCCTCGGCGTGTTGAGCGCCCGGCTTGACGCCGGCTTGGCGCAACACGTGCTTCTGCTGCTTCATGGTGCCCGTGGTCTGGGCCGCGCCGCCGACTTCCTTGAGGACGCGGAGGAACAGCGGCTGGGCGTACCGAGGTAGTGCTTTTTGACGTGTCCTGCGAGGCTGCGTAGCACGTCCTCGTCCGGCTTCTCGTCAAAGGCGATGGCTACGCAGCCGGCGCGGCCGTCGTGGTGCGGTAGGCGCACGCCGTAGACGTTGGCTTCGCGGACCGAAGGGTGGCGGCCCACGGCCTCGCTGACTTCGACGGTGGACACGTTTTCCGACTTCCAGCGGAAGGTGTCGCCGATGCGGTCCATGAAGTACATGCGGCCGTCTGCGTCCCGGCGTGTCACGTCGCCGGTGCGGAACCACGCATCGCCGGCCTTGAACACGTCGCGCATGATCTTGGAGGTCGTGGCGCCCTGGTTGCCGTAGTAGCCTTGGAATCGCTGGTTGATGTTCTCGGCGTCGAGCTTGCAGATCAGCTCGCCGGGTTCGCCGACCTTGACTCTGGCGCAGAAGCCTGTCTTGCCGTCTCTTCTTGGCAGATCGGTGGCCCAGTCGACCTGCACGAGGGCGAGGTTTAATGCTTGCAGGCCGCCGTACACGAGCCCGCTGCGGCCTATGGCGCCGGCTGAGTGGTCGTTGCGGCTGAGATTCCACAGGCCGAACGGACCTTCGGTGGCGGCGTAGAACTCGAGGACCGTGTCGATGCCGAATCGGTCCTTGAACGCATTCCAGATGTCGGGGCGGAGACCGTTGCCAAACGCCGCGGTGACCTTGTGGGACTTGTCCATGCATTCGCCGGTGACGGGATCCTGCTCAGGGGTGCTGCCAGCAGGTAACGCAGCGTCTCGCCGACGTATTGGATCATTGTCGCGTTGCTTTCCTGACTTCCTTCCAGAAAAGCTTGGTGGAGAACTTGCGGCCGAGGGCTTGTGTGCTGCCGGCCAATATGGTGGAGCAAAAGGAAAGCAAGGCAGCTGCCGAGTGGTAGAGCGGCATGGACTGTGAAGACGATGATGAGCCATTTGTCAGTGTGAAGATTCGGAAGGGGTGGTCCCTACCGTGTACATGATGTCGTTTCCTCCGCGAGCCAGCAGCGTCTCTGAAGTGGTACCCCGGCGATGATCTTGGCCCACGAGACAATGGCTGGTTTGGGTAAACCCGTGGTGCCTGATGTGTAAATCAAGATGGCCAGGTTGGCCAAGTCATCCTGATGTAGGTCCGAGTCCGGCACTCTCCTGGGAGCAGTGGCATCAACCTGAGCTTTCACGTCGGGGGTGAAGACGACAAAGTTGACGTGGCTGAGCTCGTTTCGCACTTGGTCCGTGATGTTTTCGGCGACCTTGGGATCGACCAGACAGACGCTCGACCTGGAAACTTTGATGCAATGCGACAACGACTTGCCGGTCAGATTGTAGTTGATGAAGGCGGGCTTTGCGCCAATGCTCCACAATCCGAGCCACACGAGGATGAAGGTGTCCGAGTTCTCGAAATCCATGGACACCACATCGTTGGGCTTGACACCCAGCGTATCACGCATCCATGCTCCGTGACGAAGAGCCTTGTCGTAGACTTGAGCATATGTGAGTTTGCGCCCCTCGAAAATAAGCAGGTCCTTGTTCGCGGTGGACGGGTGCCTGGCTCGTTCTTCAAGGTTGTAGAAGACGGACAGGCGGCCAGCGCGTTGGCGAAGGAGCACGCGACATGCTGCTTTGAAGGCGGCTTTGAAGAGCATGTAATCGTACCCGAATGAGGTCCTAGCATTGAGGTAGGCCAGCGCTGCAGCGGCCGCCGGGGCTGCCACGACCAGAGGAACTGCTTCTCAGTCAGTAATTTCCAGGGACCAGGACACTGATGGGGATAATGGATGCGCCGAGACGTACGCGGCATTTCGAAACACAACCGCAGCGGATGTGCAGAGATGAACAAGGAGTGAGGAACAAGAGCCGGTGGTGGGAGAAGTGCGCTTTGATATGGGCCGGGATGAAGCGACGAAAAGCCCGGCGCAATGGGGCAGCCGAGGGACGGTTTGAAAGTGCCCAACAGATGGAACGGGGCACGGAAACGGGGAAACGGGGAAACGGGGTATTGGAAAACGGGGTCTCCGGTGACCAGCGGCGAATGAATTGCGAGCAGGGGGCAGGGGGCAGGGGGCAGGGGCAATTCATCAGCCCCCAGCCCACATCGTGAATTCGAGACAGCAGCCCACGGCAGTCTGCATCTCAACAACGGTCGATGGGAGAGCCACCGGCCATTAAATATTGAGCGGATATGTCATGCGCTGCGTCGCGTTGCGTCGCGTTGCTATTTGTTACACCACAGCAACCGTCTCCCCGGACAAAAAAGCTGGTGGCTTGAAGTGTTACAGTGCCATGCCATGTGCCATGTGCCATGTGCCACGCCATGAGCAACATGTTGTTCGTCCTTGATGTCAAGGGGTCGTCGGTTCGTGGCTGGTCCATTTTCCATTTTGGCAGCGCTTGGACCATCGAGAATGGCGACGGGAATCTTTGGAATCCGTGACCCTAGCCTAGCCTAGCCTAGCATCATCTCGCACCGCTTGCAAGATGGAAAGATGCCTCGGCTCGCAACGTTGAATCACCTTGGTGGGGAAAACTTGTGGCATGGCTTCGGAGATAGATGGGCTGTGGAGAAGTCCGAGCGAGCTGGTCGAGGTTCGGATTGTCAGGGTTTGGCAAGTGTATCAGTTCCAGTGTCTGTCTGTCTGTCTGCTGTTGTCCGGTGACGATAAAACCTGACAATCCTGACGGCATCGAGCCCAGTCTTACCCGCACGAGCAAGGGTGAGGAAGGGCTGGGCATGTCACGACGTCGCCGTCGATGGAAACTGAGCTTCTGTATGAATAAGCAGAACTGTAGAAAGTTGGCAGTTGATGGCCGAGCTGATGGCCGAGCTGATGGCCCAGCTGATCAGCTGATGATGGTGAAGACTAGTGTGGAGCGCTGGTTCACGTGATGGCGCGTCGCCAGACAAGGGGCTGTGGACGGGTCAAACGCCGCATGCTGTCCTGTCCGTCTGGGAGCTTTGTTCGTTAGTTGGCCATGATTTGATGCCACGAAGCTTCATGACAGCTCAGCCAACGACGGGTTTGCGCATTGCTGACGGGCATTCAATTCGAATGCCACCGCTCAAGCGACATCGTCCTTACTAGGCCCCCGGCTGCTTTAAAGACAAGCAACATACGAGCGCAACCAGGTCGTCCCTAACCTCACCGGTCGGCATCCCGATACGCACCGCTCGCTCTTGTCGATACATCTTTACGCGCCCCATCGTTGCGATTCTGACATCTCAGAGTCTTGTATCGGCTGAAGCTCTCCATCACGAACAAGACAGGTCTCTATTTGCAACTTGACGATGACATCGCCGCCGGCCGAGGTGGCAGCCCTGCCACCACCAGAGTCCACACCCAAACAGCCCCCTCCAGAAAAGCCTAGCGAGACGCGCCGAAGAACATACGTTATTCTCTCATTCTGGTTCATCGTCCTCGTGCTTGGTCTGCCTATATGGTGGAGAACAACAACAATTTATCGAGCAGATTTGCCGCTGGAGAGAATGTTGCAATGGGCCAATGGAAAGGTAAGTTGTCATTGATGCTTTATGCCACCGACAAGAGTTTGCGAGCGCGAGCAATTTCTAATTCGGCTTGAAACGCTACAGGCCTGCCGTCCGACTTTCCCTCTGCAGATCTCCATCCGTGCTGATGCAGTAGCCGATCAAGATGCCCAACATTTGATTCGTCTCACGCAACATGCCCTCGACGACCTCAATGATTTCCCTGGTCACCATTTGCGCCTCAAGCTTGACCAGAATTGGAACAAGGAATCCACCAGCTCGAGACAGCACGATTCTGACTCGACACTCACCATCAACCTCACACCGGGTGATGCCAACTCGGCCTCATTGAGTCCAGAGTCACCAATCCTCGACATGACGTATGCCCCACACTCGATTCCGTCTCCAAATTCCGCCTCGTCCACTTTGGCCACGTTCATAGCCAACGAATTACAACATACCTTCTCTGAGGAACAGTCGATTATTTCCTATCTGCTCTCCACATCGTCAATGTCTTCTACCGCAAGACAGCAAGCGTTGACGGCGGAGACTGCAGAAGTACTATCCAAGCGAACAACGAGGTCGCTTCGCTACGCACCAACTTACCACCTGAGCTTTTCTTTGTTCACAGATGGCGCCATTCCCAACACATGGGACATCGAGGCCGCCATCAGTGAATATATGAAACCAATGTTGGATGTGCTTGGGCCGATTCATAATTTCACAATAGACACGCAAGTCCAGTTGTATGCCACGCCTGGCGTACAGTCTCAGACCCTGAACAAGGAACACCTGGCTTCATTTGTCAATGCTGCAGAGTGGCCACTGTCGCCGTCAATCGGTGGGGCGCCGACAATCAACTTCATCATCTTTGTGGGAAACCAAACCATTGGTTCCAATGGCGCACAAGTTGAGAACTCACAGTCATGGATGATACCGCAATGGGGCTCTGTATATCTTCTGCACATGCCCTCCAGCGAGAAGCACGTTCCAACTCAGGCTCTCAAGCAACCCATGCTGATGTTCGGCGGCCATCTCCTCACTCTTCTGGGCACGCCGCAGTCTGGTTCCCTTCCCTTGCGACTGTCCACTCTTGCTCGAATACGGACGACAGATTTGCTGCTTAGAGCTGCATCCTCTCTCGGCTCCTTGGCCCGTCTGTCTCCTAGTCTACCTTCAATTTCCATACCTCGTAGCGTTGCGGATGGGGTGTCAAGCTCGCTGCAGCATTTAGAGCAAGCCTGCGCCAATCTCGCTGGCGCAGAGGGCTTGCTGCATGCGCGGATAGCCGAAGAAGAGGCCGAAAGGGCCTTTTTCGAAAAGAGCATGGTTGGCCAGCTCTACTTCCCAGATGAGCACAAAATTGCCGTCTATTTGCCTCTACTTGGACCAACGGGAGTACCACTAGTGCTCGGCCTGATTAATGAGTTCAAGAATTGGATTAAGAGACGGAAGCAGAGAGCGCAGGAAGCTAAAGAAAAGAAAGGCCACTAGACGTAGTTATAAATCAAGAACGATGCGAACGACGGGCCTTTATGACTCCTGCAATCACGTTCAATTTCCAATTTCCGCTGGCATGTATGTACAATATTTAGTCGCTATCGTAAGCACGTGATTGGGCCTCGGGACCGTGCCGTCCTCAGGTACGTACCACTCTTGCTACGCACTTCCGCTAGCAGCAGTGTAAGGCTTCATTCAACAACAAGGCGACGGGTGCGAGCCGCAGCTCCAATACTGGCCACTCTCCACCACGATGTGAAATGATACTAGCGAGACAATGCTGCCCGAGCCAGCTTTGAGCTTCACCATACCCAGTCTCCATGACGGAACAAGCCTTGACTGTCGCGTCTACCACCCCGCATCGCTGGCTGCGACAAACACCAAAGCTCCACCATGGAAGAGGCACGCGGCTGTGGTCGCGCACCCGTATGCGCCCATGGGCGGAAGCTACGATGATGCGATCTTGGAGAGCATTGCCGCAAGTCTGCTGAGGGCTGGTTACCTCGTGGGGACCTTCAATTTCCGGTATGTCTGAGAGACGGCGTCGCAACACCATCGACTTCAAGCGCGAGGCGCGTGCGATCTGGAGGAGGGTGATCACTGCTGACTGCATTTCCCTGAAGAGGCGCAGGGCACTCTGCAGGAAGAACTTCGTGGACGGCCAAACCAGAGCGAGATGACTATGCGAGCATTGTTGGGTTTGTGGCGCATTATGTACATTTTCTGAATCCATTTTCAACAATACCCTTGACCGCCGAGGTCGAGACGACGCCGACGACGACGACGAAAACGACAACTCTTTCTTCCTCGGAGACAATGGAGCCCCCGGTCCTATTGATGGGGGATACTCATACGGCGCAATGGTGACAACAAAACTACCGCCCATCGAGGACATTCTCTCTCCATTTGCCGCGCCAGACACCGATTCCAACGCCTCCCAGATACGACTTCGAGCCCAACACTTGGCAGAGCAACAGAATTTGATACTTGGGAGTATGCGAGCCGCCATGCTACAGATGAAGAACCCACACAGCCCCAAGAAGCGTTCAAGTGGTGTACGAATTGGGGGCGATGAGGGGACCGCTCGCCCAGGAAAAGCCATGACAGTCCTGGCCGAAGAAGCTTCTCCAGTCCTGGCCGACGAAGCTTCTCCTTGGATGCCGAAGACAGGGTTCGAAGAGGCGTGTATGAATTCATGGCCAAGAGGAAAGCTAAGCATGGCGTACATCATTCAAACTGGACTCAACGACGATCAATGAGTAGTCCGGAACCCCAAGACGTCGGGCCATCTCTACAGCAACAGACGCCGGAAGCATCAGAATCCCCAAAACAGCCCGTCGATGCGACATATGAGACAGAGCTAGAAAGGCTCCCGCCATGGCGAATTTTGTGTATCCTCGGCCGGCATATATTCTGGTGTCTCCCTTGCAAGGACTCATCATGCACCTGGCCACCATGTCTCTTTACCCATCAAGGCACAAGACACGGGGGTTGATGCGGCCGAGAACAAACTGGTGGAAACCCCGACGTTGGCCGTCTTTGGGGATCATGATGTTTTCGTGCCGGTTGGGAAGCTCCGGACGTGGACGAAGAAGCTTTCTTCAAGGGATAAATCTCGATTCACTGGGCATGAAATACCTCGGGCAGGGCATTTTTGGGCGGAAGAGGGTGTTTTGCATGTCATGAACGAGAGGGTCGGCGCCTTCGCGGGCGGTCTGATCCAGAATGAATAACGGATTGCTCCTCCTGCCGGACCTTGGTGCTGCTCCTGGAGAGCTGTATGAGAGGTGTGGTGGTGTAGATTAATTATGACATTACGACAACTCGAGAATAGTTACACGAACTACGCATAGTGGCCAGGTCTCGAACGAACCAGACAGCCAGACGAAAGGCAGGTGCAACCTGTCCCGTATTTCTCCCCGCCTGCCCCGAAGGACGCTGCTGTGGCCCGCAACTTTTCGCCCGCGGAATCCGAATGCAATCAATACCTTTATTTTCTCTCGTCTTCTCTTCGTTCCACATCCGGACGACCAAGGAAGGACCCATCACCCCCAACGCGATCTTAAAGAACCATTCATGACTCAAAAAGTCCAGCTCAAGGCTCCCAACGGCGTGGAATTCAGCCTACCAACGGGCCTCTTCATTAACAACGATTTCGTGAAATCAACTTCGTCTCAGAAAATCACCAGCATCAGCCCAAGGTATGCTCTCCGCTCACTCTGCTTGCCTGCTTGCTTGCTTGCTTGCTCGCTTCCTTCAGCATCAGTGCCATGCCAGCTCAGCTAACAACCCGCCAGCACCGGAGAGGAAATCTGCTCCGTCGAGGCAGCATCGTCTTCGGATATCGACGGCGCCGTGTCCGCCGCTCGAGCAGCCCTCAGAGACCCGTCATGGCGCGACATCACCGGCCTACGTTGGCGTCATGAGCACCCAAGGCCAAGGTGTGCACCGCCACCTCTCGGCAAAAGTCCGTCGTGGACAAGTTCGTCCAGGCATTCATTCATCCGAGTCGTCAAGACGTCTGCTTGGGCTGCCGCCCCGTTTACCCAAGAGACGACGCAACGGCCCTCAAGTCTCGCAACTTCCAGTATGACAAGGTTCTGAGCTACATTGAGTCGGTCAAGGGCCATGGCGCAAGGCTCGATACGGGCGGTTCGTCGGCCCGGAAGACTGTCGGCAACGGCAAGGGGTTCTTCTTCATCGAGCCCACCGTCTTCTCCAACGTTCACCCCAAGGATATCAAGGTCTTTCAAGAGGAAGTCTTTGGGCCTCTTGTGACAATCACCCCGCTCGAGGAGGAGAGTGATGCCGTGGAACTGGCCAACGACTCCATGTACGGCCTGGCCGCCGCCGTGTTCAGCCAGAACATTGAGCGCGCGCACAGAGTCGCTGCTGCGCTGGATGGAAGCGGCCATTGCATTGTATGGGTCAATCCGTCCAACGACTCTATAATTCAAGTCCCTTTTGGAGGTGTGAAGCAGAGCGGCATTGGTCGTGAGTTGGGAGAGGCTGGTCTGGCTGCTTATACTGAGACCAAGGCGGTGCACATCAATTTGGGATCAAGGTTGTGTTGTGAAAATTTTGCATCATTTTGCAACTTCGCTCGGAAAGGGTACCGGAGACCGCTTGTTTAGAACGGTCATCCTGGAAATACATACTTGAGCAGACACTGGCAAACAAAGCTACCATGAATGAATGAAAAATAGTATCAGTCATGTCTCCACAAGAAATCCGCCTCATCAACGGCATCTTCATCTAACAACTACACAGGGTATTGTTCAATCTCGCACAGTGATATAGTACAGAAGAGCGAGTGACGTTTAAATTACACCCCGTGCCGTCGAGGGGAAGAAAAGCCTCTTCCTTGAGACGACCGGTTCGCTTACCCGATGACGGCGGTGCATCTTACTACCATTGGGAACTTCCATCCTTCCCGCACATGGATCAAGTTAGTCCGTCTCTTCGTCTCGCCTGAGAACGACAGACAGCCCCCAACCCATACCTCGACAGGTAGCTAGTTGCCTTACACAGCACATGTAAATGAGTCAGTCTCCTCTCACATGAGGCCAAATGACGTTTAGAAAACTCCACATTCGGGCTTTGGTTGCCAGGCAGGCGTCTGACTGCTCCGTCCCCGATGTATGCTTGGATCTTGGTCCTGGCGTACAAGTCCTTTACCTTTGCTGGGCTGGGGAACAGCGCTGAGATTGCTGTTCTGGCTTGACCCGCAGTCTTGCGCGTACAAAATATCTTCCGCTGTCTCTGCAATCTGCATGAAGGTTCGGTGGCCCTGAACAAACCAGAAGCCTAGGAGAGGACCAGCATAGTGCCAAATACGGCAATGGCAAAGTTCATGTCGCTCGGGGCAGGGTGTGGAGCACTTGGAAAAAGAAGAAAACCGTGGTGACGGAGCAGTAGATGACGGAAACCCAATTGACAAAGGGTCCGAATCTGCCAAGTTGAAACTCCCCTCCGCTGGGAAGTCTGTCACGGCCAACGACCATGAGCACTCCTATAGGCAAAGCGTAGGATATTGTGAGTGCAATGGTGCTCACGCTGAAAATTGCCTGTAGGACAGTGCTGGAAAACAGGTAAAGGATGCCGACAAGGCATATGATGAAGCACTGCAACCAGAGGGCGCGTCCAGGCACCTTCCAAGTTTCGTCCACTTTCGAAAACCAAACGCAAGAAGGAAGTCCACCATCACGAGCAAAACTCCATGTCAGTCTGGACGACGTCGTGAGCACACTAGATCCCTGGCCTATGCCGTTAAAGATGAAGAGTGCAACCATGACAGCCCCGCCGACCAGCCCAACGGTAGATAAGAGAAGTTCGATGAATGGGTTGCCGGAAGCCGGTTTCAGGACATTCTCTACGTCCTGAATGCAGAAGAGACAGACGACCATGAAAATGAAGCCCGAGAAGGCGCCAGTAAGAACCGCAAGGTACATTACTCTAGGAGCATTGCGTCTTGGCGCGGGAATTTCTTCCACCAGGTGAATAACAGAATCAAAAGCTGTCAGGCCGTATGCACTCTGTACGAGGCCGAGGAACCATACGACACCATCACTCCATCCTGTTCGGTTGATCCATTGTCCAAATACAAAGGACGCTGATTGGAATGAGAGGTTGCTGGTCGTTCCAACACAGATAAGGAGTGCCAGCGAGAAGGCGATGAAGAGACCACTAAAGCTAATGCCGACAAAGTTGTTGAACATGGGAAGAACCCAATCCCTTCGACAGGCGCCATAGTTTACAAGGGTGCAGAAGACAGTTGTTATCACATAGACAACGAGCTGCAGCCATCCTTTACTGGCACCCTCCCAGTTTGGATCAAACATGAGCTTCATGGATAGGAGAAACTGTGTCATGAAAGCAATCTGAGAGGCCGCCAACGTCCACCATCCAAATGTGTTGATCCATGCGCACAGATACGATGTAAATCGGCCGGTCGGTGTACTCCAGAGGAAGAGATCCAGTAGGCTTGACCGAGAGCTGTTGGCATACTGCTCACTAGCTCGCCCAGAGAAACGGCAACACAAGTGTTACAAGCCGTGACGAGCAGAAGACCCCAGAGAATGGCGACCGGGCCACCATTACTCAGGCCAGTGGCCAAGCCCTGTGCCATAGTAGACCATGTTCCTAACACGCAAAACGCCAGAGCAAGCATGCTCCAAAGGCTGAATTTGCGTGAAAGGGTCTGGACATGGCCCAAGGCCGCGAGATCTTGTGCATCGCGGTTGGCTTGGTCGTTCAAGTCGAGGATGACTTTCTGATACAACTGGCTTGCTTGCTCCATGCTATTTTCAACGATAGGACCGCTGTCATTCTCTGATTATGTGTGCTTGGGAGTGTCTGGTCCAGAATGACTAGATATGCTGACGGGTATGTATGAAAGAAGAGAGAAGCAGGTTGCGGGCAAAGACACTGAACTTGATGAACTACACCTCCAGACACGATATGGTTGCTCACGTCGGTAATCTTCAGCCAGGTGTGCATAAGGAGAACTTGCTGGTTCAGCTTTGTAGTTGACAAATTGGCCACCAGGTCTAGTTAAGTAAGAACCCCAATCGGGTTGCAGATGCTGGTTGGGGACTGAATGTGAGAGACGAAAGCCGCAGAAACGCCACGAGATACAATGAAGCCACGGGTAATCCGCAATGGGTGTGCCATGGACAGTCCGGCCGGGCTGGGGGTGTTTGTGTGTAACTCTGCGCGAGGTAAGAATTGGTCCATCTTATCATGTGTGATTGAAAAGTGTGAGAACCAAGTCGGCAACAACAGAGGCGGAGTCACAGTCACAGCCCCCAGTACCCCAGACCAAACGCAGCGCCGTTATCGCGACGATGCCCTTCCTTCGTCCACGACGTAAAGTGGCTGGCCGTCATGGCTGATCACA
This sequence comes from Epichloe glyceriae, assembly GCA_023658535.1. Classification (NCBI taxonomy): domain Eukaryota; kingdom Fungi; phylum Ascomycota; class Sordariomycetes; order Hypocreales; family Clavicipitaceae; genus Epichloe; species Epichloe glyceriae. Next base: position 3,173,269 of record CP098295.1, on the reverse strand, counting down.
GTGATGAGTGATGAATGCCCAAACGCGGGGGAGTGCAGGTGCAGGTGCAGGTGCAGGTGCAGGCTGCGTGCAGGGTCTTTTTCAAGATGGAGGACATGAGAAGAGAGAAGAGAGAAGAGTAATAGTACTCATGGAGGAGGAACCGAAATCTGGGGCCTGGGTTCAAGCCACACGATAACGACGGGAACCTGAGCCAAAGGAAGGAAGGAGCGACACACGCAGGTGGGCGTAGAGTCCGTGATCAAACTGTGACTGCGGGCGAGCCCGATTGGAGAGGGCGAAGTGGACTTGTTCCGTCACCGGAAATCACAATGCATTGCTTTGCTGCTGGGTCATGGCCCGACTGCTCAAGCCTGGACGGAACGGCTCGGCCTGGAGTACCGCCGGGAAACGGAGTATAAACCTAAAGCTCTCTTGGCTGAGAAGTCTCAAACTTAACTAAGCGCTGCTGGGGTGGGCTGACCGGGACGGTGGCCGCGGGCCAGCGGTCCACGTCCCAATTGAGATCGGCTTGGGGAAGCTTCTCATGCAAACATGAAGATTGCGAACTGTCTTCAGGTTGGGCAGGACAAGACATTCAATAATCTGGGCTGGATACACCCGAGCCCCTTTACATCCGATGCCAGAACGCGCACAAGCCGACACACATGGTCACGTGGTGAAATCTTGAGGCGAGATGGTCCGATCAGTCCGCCGAGGCAGCGGCCGGTTTATACGTCAAATGCAGCCTTTGCAACGCTGCTGGTTGCGCTGAGCATGTTTGGTGCAGTTCTCCAGATGAAACGCGTAGTAAGCAAGACGCGGCGGGATTCAAAGAGACTTGAAGCGTTCATATCGGAAGCTGTGCAGGAGGAGATTCAAGCTTGGGCGTCGGTGCTGCAAGGTCAGTCGAGGGATGACCGTGTCCTTGCGTTCCTGGCCAGGAGGCATGGCGTTCCGCAGCAGCTACTGAATTGGGCAACAGCACATGGCGGCAAAATAGGAAACGGTGACAAGAAGAATTGAGAAGACGTCCAAGTACTCGTCCTGTCTCAAAGAGACCGTTCCGTACATGACGCCGATAAAATTCGTCATAATTTGCTGATGCACAAATGTTGGAACTCATGCGTCACAGTTGAATGCTGACTGACTTTCAGATCCGAACCGCCGATTTTTATCTTTCGTAGTCGACCAACTCCACAACCGTACCCTCACCAAGTCGCTGCTCGGACCCTTCTCGGGGCTGTCTAGACCTCTCAACAAGTTGGTCGTATACGCCCATTCATCTTGATTCGCAAGGACAAGGGTGTCGGTCCAACTCGAAGTCTCGGTCTGAATAAGCCATTTTTCTCCTGGCTGGGCGCTATAATCATGGTTCTGAGGATCCCACTTGGAATCAGTTCTGGCCAAATCTCAAGGGTCCGCGCTCAGAAGTTGCCATGAACGGAACGGCTCATGGTTCTTTCACAGATTGTGAACCCATGTCCTCCTCGGATTCTTCAACTACACGTTCTACAAACAAGACGAGAGTATAAGATGGTTGACAGAGAAACATGCTGAAGTCTCGATTCCGCGGAACAATCTGTAGATGGACCTCATTTGTGCGCTTTCTCGCGCCACGCATATGCGGAGTAAGGACGGGTTCATTCGTTGTGACGCGGCATAGGCGCGTTGTTGTTGGACATTTGATTTGGACGAGCCCATGCCAATTTGCATGAACTTTGTTCCATGTGGTCCACATGGTTTGGTTTTTCACAGAAGTGGCATTTTTTTCCTGCCCGAAAAATAGATGGCTAGCACGTACAGAGAAGTTTGCCGAAAATAGTAAACCAAAGAATGAAGAATGGGCCTAGACGAGCTGGATACCAAAGCAGTTGGCATAATACGTGACTGTGGCACTCCAATCGGAGAACATGCCAGAAACGCCAACCTGTCTTGCCAGCACATCAACGTAGTTGTACATGTCTCCGTCTTTGGTCACGACGTCCTGGACACTAGTGTAGTAGTAGTCCCCCTTTGCGTGAACCAGGGCCAGAGGAGGAGATCGCTCCAAACTCCAGGTGATCAGCCTCAGCCCCAGCTCCTTGGCCTTCTTGGCATACGCACTGGGCACCATGGTCCCGTTTCGAACTTCCACCAGGTAGTGCATGGGAGGAGCCATTGACTTGATGCCCTCGCTGGCATATAGGGTCAGGTTGCCGACGGCTTCCGTCATCCGACCCTTGTCGCCCGAATCATCGAGAAGAATGGCGTTGTTGCCGAAGGCCGGCTCGCTCTTGAGCCAGTATCGAAGTGACTTGGCCTCGAAGCTTTGCGGCATGACGCGGGACGCGGGGACCCCGGCACGTTTGTAGGCATCGATCATCTGCTGCGCAAACATGTCGTGGGTGTAGTCGCCGGCAAATGGCATGGGCACCTCGGGGCCTTGAGCTCCGGTGCGTGGTGAAGGCCCAGAGCCTCGACCAAGGCAATGTGTTCCTTCAGGTCCATGAGCTTGCCGCAGGTGGCATACAGATCAGTGCGCCAGCCGGGCGTGCCGCCGAGGTAGTCCTTGGGGGTGGTGGCTGTGGCATTGGATGCGTCCATCTTGGCGCAGAGAGACTTGAACTCGGCGAGCGTGATGTCGCTGGTGCAGCACTTGGCGGAGGCGGGCTTGCCACCATGACCATCCTCATCCTCTGCGGCAGCGAATGGTCTGGTGCACTTTGCGTTGAGAGCCGGCACGTCGACGATGTTGGTGGTTGTGTGCAGGTCGCACTGGCTGTGGCGGCAGACGAGGTGACGATCCTTGGTGAATGTCACATCGCATTCGAGCACACCGGCACCCATGCGAGCCCCAGCCATGTTGGACTCCTTTGAATGCTCGGGGAATTGCAGGCAGGCTCCTCCACGATGGCCGATGGAAAAGGTCGATGGCTTCGTCGTCATCTCTTTGCACGACTCCAGCTTGGACTTGAGAGGGCCATCGCTCATGTTGTTCACCAAGAAATAGGGTCTTGGGCCCAAGTCGATATGCTTGACGGGCTTGGGTCGAGTCGGACAAGGCGAGCCTGAGACGTGGCTGACGGCGGCAAAGCCAACCAGCAGTGATGATACGACGGAATGCATCGCGGGTTAAAACTCAAAACGTGAGGAAAAGAAGACACAAAGAGGCTGCCAAACAATAACATTTTGAAGTTTTTTTCCCCAAAGCTAACGACAACGTGGGCTCGACCGAACCCAAGCTTGATCGAGCGTTGCATGCGAGGGCATCATACATACTCCTGCGTGGGCTAACGAAGCTGCGTGATTCGTCAAACCCATTATGCACGCCTACGACACGCACGTGTAGAAACTCGCTGTTTCTACGGAGTACGGAGTACGGAGTAGTTGATATCTATTCATACTAGTACGTACATCTGCAGCGAGCAACTGGCAACGAATCGTCCAGATTAGAATGAATGTAATCTCGGTACGGAAATGCCACGAGGTGGTATTGTATTGGTCTCTTGCATCTTGTCATTTCAAAAAAAAAAAAAAAAAAATTCATGTAATAGAACAGGAAGCATGCAAAGCGAGTAGACTATAATTCATCCCGACTCTGAATACCTTTCAAGTCTCTCAAACTGTTCAGCGTGGTTAATAAGTGGGAGAATTGCGGTGCATCTTCTCCCAAGCCCCATGCAAACACACCACCCAGTCTCAGTGGCGCAACAATATCGTTGAATTTGCGGCCAATCACCCTCTGTGTATCAAAAGTCCACCATCTCCTCTCTTCGGCATCCCAGTAACCAAAACTGCCATCTTCGAAGTACCTCCCTCGGGAGGTGGCACGTGCGAACGATGGCTTCAGATCGTCTGGTACTTCATCGTGCCAGCTGAAGGCTGCCGTTTTGCCCAAGTCAGCTCCAGTATTTGGGTCTTCCAATAGCTCTGTAGGGCACCCGAGTGGTTGATCTGGATCACAGTCTTGAGTCTTGGTCCATTTCACGTAGTAGGCGAGGCCCAAGTTGAGCATTTCTGAGGGAGCTCCTCGTTTCATATAAGTTCGGATGGATGCTGACGACGCTGCAACTCCACTGTGGTGCTTCACAACTGTGTCGCGCCTGTTCAAGAGATCGTACGTCATAACATTGATGAAGTCGACTTGTTTGACGATACGTGGTAAAGTAGTGGCGGTGAAGGCCATCAAGTCTCGCTCGAGTCCTGGCACCGCGATGGACAAGATCTTCTGCTTGCCAATCGCTCTGCGTAGATCGGTCAACAGCTGCACAAAAGCCTCAATTTCCCATTCTCGCTTCTTGTTGGGAATGAGCTTGTAGTCGTCGCGATTACCCCTGTGTGCATATCCGTCAGTGAAAGCCTCGAGTATTGGGTGTAATATCCTCTCAGCAGCTCACCCTGGATATTCCCAATCAATATCCACTCCATCAGCCCCTGTGAAGTCCATCATTTTCTTCACGTTGTTGCTCCACAGTTTCCTGGATGCCTCGTCTCGGCAAGCCTCTTCAAAGCCCTGAGAATCCCCATCCACCAATTGCTATCATAATATTGGTAGCAGAATCGAATCGTTGTCGAGTCTTCTCCACAGTGGTGAACAAGGGAAATTCGGGGCTTCTTCCTCGGAATTGAATACGTCTGATCTCATAAACGCCAAGACGACGTGTGTTATATCCTTTTGCATGCTAACATTTGACGGAAAATCTGTGTGCTGGCTATGCAGATGTCAGACCTGAGAATCTATGCTGCCATCGCGTTCAACAGTGAACACTCACCCAGTAAGGTACATGATGCATCGGAGAGAGGATATATCAGAAGCAAGTATTGCAATCGCCCGCATGAGAAAAAGCCATACTATGGCATTTATCGCCGAGATGTTCATTTCACACGATTGTCTCGTTGCAGCATCCAAGAACCTGTATTGATCGTACACTTTTCATGTGGATTCCCGCATTTACCGACTTTTCAAGGAATATAGAGGGTTATTTCAGTATTCAAAGCGAGGTAGTTTTGGAATGGGAGATGGCGCAAGTGTTGCATTGGAGCTTTGTATAAAAACTACAGTGCGATCTGTGTTAATTTGTGTGGTTCGCACTGTAATCCTGGAGTGGGGCTAAATAAAGCTTCAACGTCGGTCGGGTGAGCGAGCTCCAAGCTTTTAGGAAAATACGGGGAAAAACTTCCACAAGCTGGATTGCTCAACGACAAGATTCGCCAATTCATTTGGCTGCTCCACTATCCTAGTAGAACACTCCGTTTTTAAAAACCGCTGAGAAATTTACACATTGCAACCCCCATTGCAACTTCGATCGCCTGCCTGTCTCACCGGAGGTGCATCGGCTTATAGCCGCCAGTCGCAACGCATATCAGGCAGCGTTGTCCACGCCGCCAGCACGATTCGCCACCATGTTTGAAAATCTGTGCACTCTCCCTCTTGAGTCGGATGTATTTACAACAGCCCTTCACCCGACAGAGCCGCTTCTCACTGTTGGCCTCTCTAATGGGCATGTTGAGACATTCAGACTCCCCAGAGCAATTCCTCAGACGACGATGGCGACGGTGACAATAGCGTGTTGAGCGATGGTCGGGCAACGGTAGATACGATCTGGAAGACCAGGAGACACAAGGGAAGCTGCCGGTGTTTGGCGTACAACCATGACGGTCAAGGTATGTTGCTTTCCGAGGGCATGGCCCTCCGTCCAGTTCTTTTGCTAATATGCCATTTTGCAGCCATGTATTCAGCCGGAACCGACTCTTTAGTCAAGTACTTCGACCCAAACAACGGCAAAGTCGTTTCGAAAGTATCGATCCCTAGCACAACATCTGTACCTGATGCCCCGACCCTGCTCCATGTCCTTAATCCTCAGAATCTCCTCCTCGCAACCGATTCTGGAGCTCTTCACATCTTCGATTTGCGGGATGGCGCTCCAGGGAAAAAACCAGCTCAGTCCCATTTTCCTCATTCTGATTATGTGTCATCGATCACGCCCCTGCCTGCTTCCGACGAAAGCACGAGCGGGTTTCCCAAGCAATGGGTCAGCACTGGTGGTACGACACTGGCCGTGACTGATGTGCGTCGTGGCGTACTAGTGCGCAGTGAAGACCAGGAAGACGAACTTTTGAGTGCTTGCTTCATGCCGGGGTTGGGACCCAAGCATAATCGCAACAATGGTGTCGTTGCCGTTGGCTCTGGCAGCGGAGTCCTGACGATCTGGGATAAGGGATCATGGGACGACCAACAGGAGCGTATCATAGTTGACGGCAGTAAAGGAGGAGGCGAAAGCATCGATGCCATGGTGAGAGTCCCACAGGACATGGGACTCGGCAAGAAATTGGTATGTGGAATGGGTGATGGCGGCCTCAGAATCATTGACCTCGTTCGCAGAGAGGTGGATAGGTCAACCAACTTGAGACACGATGACATCGAGGCTGTGGTATCTCTTGGGTTCGATAGCCACAACAGATTAATTACCGCTGGTGGTCGGACCGTCAAAGTGTGGGAAGAATTATCCGAATTACAAGGTGACGGGGATAGCGAAGATGAGAAGGAAGGTGAAGAGGATCCTAGCGACAACCGAAAGAGGTCGGCAGACAACGACAAGGATGGGGACGACAGCGATGACAGTGATGGCGACGGGGTTGAAGAGATGAAGCAACGGGCGAAGAGACGCAAGAATATTCAGAAGAACAAACTGGGACCAATGGGCGCACATGGTGTTATGGGGTTTGACGGACTAGATTAAGTTCGGTTTGGGTAACAGAAGGCGAATGTTGACGATCCGGGGCGAGATGGGGAAGAAAAATGATTGATTCTTTTGCATTTCGCGGTTTGGCTAAGCACGGGTAAGAAATAGACCAAGATTTCAATCATTGACAGAAACATAAACCGAATTATGTTGCACGTGTAAAAATACATGATTATAGATAGCAAACACCCCGAACATCATCAATACAGAGACATACACACTAGTGACTGACAGTCGAGATTCATGTGACAAGCAATTTCTTCATATTCAACCCAAAATACATGGTACAGTTTTGTTGCCTTGGTTTACCTTCCAACCCAGTAAGTACTCCATTGTCCATGAACGCTTCTCATAACCAACCGCTCTGTCATCACTTGTGAAAAAGTATCACAAGAATCCGCCACCTAGAATGCAAAGATTTCAGAAAAGATTCGTCCCGTAGCAGGTCTGAGTGAGCAGAAATTCCACCGAATCATAATAGTAGAAGAGTTGCCGTACCACCAGGGACGCATTGTCTCTCGTAACTTGAATCCTGCCAAGAGTACAGACAGCGCCAAGCTTAGAGGCGAAAGCTGTCACTCTCTCATTGATATTGACTGAGGGAGTCGAGGCACTGCTTGCATGCTCATTGACATTTATTTCACAGAACTTGATGCTGTAGTACCTAGTGGAAAACTTGCCACGATACCGGGAGCTGCTTCTAATAAAGCCTGTTGCTCTGCGACTTGAACTCAAATTGCTTCAGAACAGGGGCGTCTGACTCTGGCAAACCACCGAGCCCCGCTGAAGCGAGGGTGAGCCGCGACAGGAAAGGAGGTAGTCGTATGTGTTCCTCCCATTCTTTGATTGAAGTCGAGCGATATCAAACTGCGCTTTGATGTAGTATCCAACAACAGCGCGAAACAAATTCGAGTTGGGCCCATCCTCGAGTACTGACGAGCTGCAGTGGGGCGGGACAGGGGTGAATGTTGATAAATAACCAGTCGTAACCGAGGATCAATGTTTGAGAAAATTATTAAGATGATGAGATTAAAGTCTACCTTAGACTCCTGGAAGATGGAGATAGCTCCATTGAGAGGTTTCGTCTTCTTTCCTTATTTCAATTGATCGTGCCATGGCTACCTCGTCGGAGGGCGCTGAGAATCGTTTCGATTCGCTCGTGGTAAGATCATCATCGTAAATGACAACCGCCGGTAGCACTCTTGGATCACGAAAGGAAGTGGTACGCGGCCCTTTGCGGCTGCTGTGGCTTGATAATTCCCGTCCACGATGTCGGCGGTGGGGCTTCTCTGACTTGCTGCTACTGTGACTGGTACCCTGAATCATGCTGCTGTGTCTCGCAGGGCATGCGTCGAGTAAGAGAGGCATCATTTCGGACCCGCTGTAGGTCGTAGGAATACAGACATGGGGATACACTTTCGATAGCCAATGGCTTTAGCCAGTCCAACAGCGGAAGCGCCTCCGACACTAATAACCACGTCTCGATCGTCTATGCGAGATACAGCATCGTCCACAATATGGGCCGGTACGTTGACCACAGCAGAGTCGAGAATCCGAGAGTTGAGGTTTGGGATGAAGCTTTGGATGCGGCGGGCCAGAGATATTCTTGAAGGGCTAGAAACGATGAGTGGTGCGGAGACGCGCAAACGGCCGAGCTCGGTGGGTAGACGACTGATTTTGCCTGGACCATACACTATTCGAGGTATTGCAAGTTCTGAATGTGATTCCTCGGTCGGTGTAGTTCTGGATGAGCCTGATGACGACCCAACTAACGACTTCCGACTCTGCCGTCCAGACCCAGTCGATGATGAGCTCTTGTGCCGACTCGCAGCAGCAGCAGTTATACTGCCACTGCCAGCGATCTCCCCGCCCTCGGAAGGGACGCGGCTCGAAGCCGGTGCAGAAGGCGAAGTTGTTGTCGAAAAGGTTGATGCGGTATTCTCATCGGCTGAGGACGGTTTGGCAGCTGTATTCATAACCCTTAGGTGGAAGTTGTCTGTCTCATCACTAGTTCCATAGACCGACACTCTTTTCGGACTCGCTCACGGCGTTTCAACGGTCTGTTCGGTGGTGAATTGAAGGTTGAACGGAGCGGAAATGGCTTCTCGATCCTCGGGTCTGGTGGAAGGTCCGGAGATCGAGCCCCATCTTCTTAGTAGGAGGAACCAACGACGAAAAGAGGCAAAGCGCGAAATCCGAGGTGGCGAGGATGTATGTACAGAGGGGCTCACGGAGAATTTTCCGAGGGGATCCAAGTTTGCCCATCCGCATCCGACTAATCACAGACCGTTATCCAAAATGGCAGGTTTTGGACAGAACAGCCGGGGCGTGCGATTGGTGGGTGTAAGGGGAGGAGTGGAGAAGGTGACAGTGGCGAAAGGAGCATCTTGTCCGGCAGGATGCTGATCTCGCTGTGTGGTGCTCTTCCGGGTGGCATTTCAGAAATTCATGGTTCTGGGGACATCGTTTTGTTCAATTGTTCAATCATTCAGGCATGTTGGAATACCATTCCACGATACAGTGATGTTTTTACACGGAAACAGAACCATCTACTTGAAGGTCTGGTATTACTGCAATTTCTCAAATACCCAATGCGCAGGATGAGGTTGTCTCGGTGTTTGTAGTCCGTACGGTCCACCCATTCATAAAGTTCACGGGAAAAAATTGCGCACGCAGTCACTCTCGCGGTGATACTTCTATTTCTGCTGATAGGCGCTGCTGCTCATGGTTGGGTGGAGCTTTTACTTCCCCGAGAACTGTCGGCCCACCACTACACCACCCACACCAGAGGCACCAGAGGAGGGGCTTTGCACATTCGCTGCTGTGGAAGTCGGGGAAAGAAGGGAGCTGTGTGGCAGCTTCCCACTTTCCGTCCTATTAAAATAAGGTCGTCCTATAGAGATAGAGGAATCAATAATGTAGCGCATATCACAAATAGTGCCAATATTGGCAGAAACAGCGGGCCGTTATGTCGTAAGAGGAAATGTGTGCACCCAGATAAGGACACAACGGGAGCCGAGTCGATTCCACTTCGGTTAAAATACCCACAAGCTGCGGCAATGATGCATCCAACAAGTAAACCCCATACTACAGAGGTTGACTTCATAATCGGGGATCCGAAACGTTCGCAGAATATGATGGTAAGAAATGCCGCAAACCCCAAACCCAGGTATTCCGGTGAGCCCCATGGTAGCGCATGCCGCGCGTTGATATTGGGGCAGAAGAGATTGGCTTGGTCTCCCGCGACTGATGGATTGGCACATGGGCCGCTACCTCCCATCCAGTCCTTGAAACCACTCTCAATTAGATGCACACCAATGATCATGACGGTAGGGCCAGTCACAATCGGAGGAAACATTCGAAGGAGTATCTTTGGATGAGGTGCCGACCAAAGCACCATACCCATGAGGGCATGGAAGAGGGTTGCCTCGTACATCCGAAGGACAGAATCCATTGGCATACATTTGCTTTGAGGGCGCCTTGAGCAATGGGTATGATGCTGAAAGATGTGCCGTGGTGAATGACCGAAACACTTATCGAAGACGACACTTGACTCGATCCATAATGCCATTCGGAATGATGGTATCCGGTCCGTGATCTTCGTCCATGGTTGCGGTATTGTCGCGCTCTCACTTGGTTACCAGAGAGAGGATTTTGGCGTGGTCTTGTTGGACCTTAAAAGGTAAAGTCGTAATTTATCAGGCAAACCTAGCCGTTGTTGGCCGGATACCTGATGAAGCCGGGACAAGGTCGTGGCCTCCCTTGTCTGGTTGGCCTTGTATCTGGTTTTGAAGTTGTTCTTTGTCACTTGAGGGCCTTTTTTTCATCTTCACTCCAGACTTTCTTTTCTGGAACAAGTTTGCTGGTGTAACATTGACCTTGGTAGATGATTCAACATTTTACGAGGAAGTTGATATGCATGGCGCAGATTCAAGGTGACTACAAAACTGAAGAGTCTGATAAAGAATATCAGTCGCTGACAGGAGTGACGTTTCATGCAAAGAATTTAGCCAACTAGGAGTGAATTGATGTCAATCATGGAGCAGAGTTCTGATAGCGTGACCAGAGTAGCGTAACATCAAAGTCAGGTCGGCAGGAAGGCCAATTCCGTTCCATCTCTTCGGTGCTAAGGCTGATGATCTCTGAACCCTTTGGGCAGTTACGAAGTCAGAGTACCTCAAGTGTAGCGTTATCATTACCGGGCGTCTTATCTTATTCGGCAAGAGGAATGCTCCCGCCGGTGATGGCCGGGGCCGACGGGACGAAATATGCTGACAACGTTTGTTGCTGGGTCGGAGTTGGCCGTCAACGACGATAGGATAGGAGTGAAGACCATCGGGCGCGGAAATAGAAGTAGAGCCCTGTGTTTTCCCGAATAAAGCAGCATCTTGATATCAGCATTTTTGACGAGCTTGTTGTCCAGCTCCTCAACGAGCTCGTCAGCTCACTCAAATCAGCTGGTTCGTCAACCGTTCAGGCAGTAGACGATATTTAGCCCGGGCAGAACAAGCCAGGCATAGCCGCTTAGCTAATACTGCGGCGTCCAGGCGACGAGGTTGCAAGCCCACATAAGTGACAGATGGGTGATTGGAGCGGCAAATTTTTATACCACAAGCATCGGATGGAGTGTCTGGTCTACTGAATACGGCAGGAAACTCGACGTAGAAAGCCAATGAGGCTGCTACTTCCGGGGCTTCCGAGCATCATGACGGATTACCTTTTGTTCACAAATGTATATGAAAAGACACGAGTATTGAGTGATTCGGCATATGCCTGTGACCCGTTGAAAACCTGAATCAATCCTTTCCCTTTTCGTTATCCGCGAAATTGAATACAGACTAACCAAGCTGACATATCCATACGTTCCTTATGTACAAGACCTCCTCCTCATGCCACCTAACCTTACTTTGGAGCATATCAAATGCGACGTATCGCTGCTATTGGCGATACAATGGGCATCTGGATCGTCTTTTTTTCTTCATGTTACGCCGCCATGTAAGAGGCCGGGCCGCTCGCGAAAGCAACGCCTCTGACATCGTAAAGCATTGTCTGCATCGGGAGAGCCTCAACACAATGGCGAAATCCTGCAATTCAGCCGAAATCTCTGGCTTTCCGCGCCAGCACTCGAACATTGTCCAAGAAACCTTCGATCAACTCTTGGTACCTGTGAGGTGCCCCATTCATGGCCTTTGCACCTTGATCTAGTACAATCGGAGACGCCAGTTCGATTTCGAGTTCGTGTTCCTTGTCCGTTTTTGTGCGATCTAGAGTTTGGCATGAGCAGGAAAGTATATTTCGTTGTCCACAAACATCAAAGAAGCTTACCCCGGAACCGAATTTGACAAAGTGACTTGTGTCAAATCAACCTGGTAGTGACCCTGCGTATAACTCAGACGATCCTTCTGCCTATCTGAAGATTTGTCATTCTGGGCTGGTCCGAGCTGCTCCAACTCTTGTACTGGACCCTCCCAATTCATTTCTAGATTGATGCTTAGTCGGCAGTCCATTGGATTTGTCGGCATGTGTATGTCAATATCTGCTATTCTTGCTTTGATAATTTTGTTGAGCACTTCCCCAGTTCTTTGATCATAAGTCACACGAGCTTTGACATTCCTCACACGCGACCCTAGTCTGGATCTGACACAGCCCGGAAGCCGATTTTGCAGCTCTGGAGTGAGCTCGAAATACCTGTCAACCTCGCGCCTGTGCTTGTAGTGTACTTGAACGCGGCCGGTTCCATTTGGGGCCCGGGGATCGGTTTTGATAACCACATCGTTCAGGAAATTGTTGAACGCTTTATGATGCGCCTGAAACCTGTCAGTTCGTAATCTAAGGGTGGCCGGTCTTGCTTGGTCAATTTCAGTAGAGCAAACGCGGAGTATATATTACCTCTGTCATGCTGCTTTTAAAGGCCACGCGGCCATTGTCGTGCAGCACACATTCTGTTTCCAACAGTCTGTCCACACGGAAATTGGTGTCCCTGTCGATAAGTGTTCCAAGTTTTGCCTCAATCTCGAATTGAATTCCTCGACTAATGATTTCTTTGATGTCAGGATTGTTAATAACGTGAATAAATATGAAGTCGGCGACTGTCTTTGATATCTCCTCGTACGGTTTGACACCTGTAATGCTAGCTTCCCACGGCCCCAGAATGTCTTGAGGCCCAGGCTCTACGGGCGGTGGTGGTGGCGGCAGTTTAGACGCGTTCGAAGCTGATGTTCTTGCTGCTTCCGGCGATGTATGCCGGCTTCGTCGATCAGCCTTGGCAACCCCATCAATCTTCCCATTTATGTGAGAGTGTGCTCGCTTCTGAAGAACAAAGTTCGCCTGGTTCGGCATTTTATTTCCAAGAACGGCAGCACTCTGGGCCCATATCGGCGGATGCGATCGACGGAGACGTTTGTTTCTTGGTTCGGCGGGGGAGGACGAAGGCTGTGCGTTGGTAATACTGACGCCGTTCGCTTCGCCTGGTGGTGGTCGCAAAGACTTGTGTTCCAGCTCCTTTGGACTCAATTTGCGATCGTCTAGCTTGCGCTTCGCCGGCGTCGATGCGCGGTCTGAGTCTCCGGTGACGCCCTGTGCTGCCGGTAGGGGCTTTCTGCCGCTCTCGACTGGAGAAGCCATAGCGCGATCAGAGTTGCTGGCGACAGAGGCGACCCGAGTCCGTGGGCTTACAGACAAGCTATGTTCCCGCGAGTGCAAAGACTTGGATCGTCGGTGCGGTTCTGTGACGGGGACTCTTGATGAACAGATCCAGACACTCGACGAAGATGCGTGCTCGCTGGTGCTGGTGACTGTGGCTGCTGACCACCGCCAACAGACGTCATCCGCTGTTGATATGGGCTTGGGGATTGTGTGAAATTTGTAGGTGGTCCAGGCTGTGGACGAGAATTGGTTGACTGAGGTGGTCCAAGTGGTGTCGGCGGTTGTGAAGGGTGCCGATATTCGGATTTGGCGCGCGCCCCTTGGATTGGGCTTCCGTGACTTGGAGTCGGGCCAAATGGTTGCTGACTATGCGCCGACGTTGGAGTCGGTGTTGATTGTGCAGATTGAGATCGTTGGTGCAAGTATTGTTGCGAAGGCCCAGTAGCAGTGCTTATGGGAGGTGTTTGTGGGACTTGATGCTGTTGCACATAGGTGCCTGACGAATGCGCAGCTTCTCTTTGCATATAGCCATCTTGTGATGGATGTTGCTGCGCGTAATGTCCTGGGGATAGTGGTGCCGTTGGCTTGGGCTGGGAATGTCCTGTACGCCTTGGCTTGGAGGGAATGGATATCCTGATGTGCCGCCTGGAGCATTAGTCGACATCTGTGTTGGACGAAAGGGGACTGTGCCGGCGCTGGCATGCCTCCAGGAGATCGTGCATCGTGGAACGATCCAGAGTGATGGGCATGATGAGTTTGCGGTGCACGCGTTGCGTACTGCGGGCCGGAGTTCTGGTAAGGAGAATGGGGAGGGTATGCGTTTTGTGTCTGCTGTTGCACATGGCGAGGATATTCCTGCCCGGCTGCTTTGCCAGGAGATGGATGGGGCGGCGGTTGAGCATACTCGCGATAGGCGATTTGAGCTGGGTTTCGAGAAGGTCTGGCCTGATGTTGTTGTTGCGGCGTAGGCGGAGCCTTGGGCGGCCCACCATCGCTATTATCTGATGTATTGAGTACCGAACGAAGGTCCATGATAGTTCTTGATGAGTGGTCTGAAAATTGTCGACCGAGGTGGCTGTCCCAAGTTGACCAAGGTCTAGGATCAACAAGGGGTATAATGGGAATCAGCAGCTGTCAAGAGCGCGCTCGATGTGCTCCCTGGTCGAGTTCGTATTCACACGTTATGGACAGCGGGAGGAGGATCAAACTCAGTAAGTCATCGGGCGCGAGGCAGATGCGATCGAGTTCGGCGAGTCGGAATCGCAATTTGACATCGTCACCTTGTCGCGGGAATTGATCGAAAAATATATTGCCCGCTATGTCTTAACGTGCAGACGTGGCGTTAGCGCGGGGGCAGAACAAAGGTCGACGCAGTCGTGCCACTAACGGCGGCACTGTCGCAATGCCGGACGCGGACAATCTAAGTACGCTGCTTCTACGTCGACTCTGGAAGGGGCATGACGGCTGGTTGATATAACGACGAGGGCAACGAAGTAGTGTGGTAGTATAGTGGCTGAGGTCCGGGATGGATGATTTGAGGACAGATGGGGGAAGTCGGGCAAATATGTGAATGCGCCTGTCTTGACATTTTTCCAGACTGTGGTACCGGGCGCAGGTGCGGACGACTGGATTCGGGCTGGAACCACTGTTAAGCAACTAACGACATTTTCAACGGGCTCCTCGAAAAATATAACAAGGAATTTCTTTTAGGGAGGTAATGGTTTTTCATCGGCTTTTGTTTGAAACGTTGGATTTGAAAAACAGTATTCGTACACAAGAGATGCCGGCTGAAAGCTATGCCCATCCGGATGACGTTGACTGACTTGACAACGAAATGTATCAATGATAAGAAAAGCACCGGGTAGGCTGGACACGTGTCCGAACAGAGCCTTAACTCCAAGGTTCGATCGTATTGTCTCGCGATAGGACGCATTCAGGGGCACCTACCTACCCGATAGATAGTTTTCTGTCGATACTGTCGCCAGAAGCAACGTATAACCCCTGTCATGGACATGGCAGATGTATTTAGCATTGCCTGTTTCTGATATGACGACGCTTTCCTCCATGAGAATATCAACAGGGACATCCGGTCACGGTGAACGTTGGTAGTATGCTGGGCTCAATAAATTGCGGCATCCCTTTCACATAATATCGCTCCGCAAATAAAGCACGAGGAACCCCTCTCCGAATCACGACAACGACTAATCGTATAAAAACGTGGTTTTTAATATATGGATAAACCGAGTGCCTATCGCACGTAAGACGCGAAAGTCATGCTCAAACCGACCGGTTAATCTTCAAGTATAATCACTACCAAGCGACGCAACCTCCAAACCAGAGCCAGCAAACAACGTCATCACGTGAAGGGTCACGCCCTTGACACTCTGAACCCAAGGGGCTAGCTAATTGGCTGGCTGCTTGTTGGCGCGCCGTTTCTGTTAGCAGCTTGCGCAATGGTCCGTGCATCATCAAGACAGAGCTGTGCCTGACGTGGATCATCCTGCCTTCTCTTTACCTTCGGCCACCTGCGTTGCTGTGCGCATATCATCCATCACTTCCCTGAGCTTCTTTGTTTATCAAGAACAATTCCAGCACAACCACGCCCTTTCCTGCCTCCCAGGGCGACCACATATTGTCCAAAACCCCCGTGTACTACTACATCTTTGCCTGATTCTCGCGTTTGGCTCGGCCAGCCCACGTCTTGTCGATATTGGAAATTACTCTTAATTTTCATTCGTCATCAACCCTTTCATCATGCCTGGACTCGTATCAGCCACCGGCGTTCTGGCCTTCCTGGCAGATGAAGAGCCTGAACTCAAAATTTTCGCACTTCAGACTTTGAATGATGATATTGATACGGTTTGGACTGAAGTTGCTAGTTCCTTAAGCCAAATGTAAGTCCCCATTCAACCTAAACATGATCCGCAAACAACCATAGAACCAGTCAGTATTGATACCATGGACAGAGAGGCTTTGTATGAAGACAACTCGTTTCCCGAGCGTCAGCTGGCTGCTCTTGTTCTGGCCAAGGTCTACTACCATCTCCAGGCATATAACGACAGCATGGTCTTCGCGTTAGCTGCTGGGGATCTCTTCAAGCTAGACGCCCCTGGCGAATTCGAGGAGACCATCGTCTCCAAGTGCGTCGATCGATATATTGCTACAACTGCTGCAAAGAATAACAAGCCACGAACTGCGAAGAAGACCGACCTTCCCGAACTTACAACAACATTCTCCAGTGCGTCCGACAGTGCTGTGATGTCTCCTACAACGCCGTTCTCCCACACAACTTTGCCGCCCAAGTCTCTGCTCTCGCGTGCCTCTCTTGAAAATACTATCCTTGACGCCACCTTTCAGCCCATTGCCAAACAGGGCCGCTCTGGCTCGATCACGGATCTGCCCGACAAAGCCACTGAAGCTTCCCTGCAGCGCATTATCGACCGCCTATTCAAAAGCTGTTTGAAGCAAGGTCGTTATCGGCAAGTAGTTGGCATCGCCGTAGAAGCCCGAAACCTGGAGGTTTTGCGACGGGTCATCAAGCAAGCCAGTGAAGATGAAAAAGACATCCAAAGCAAAGACTCAAGGGGCCTCAAGGTCCGGCTGAGGAACTGATGGAATACATACTAGGTATCTGCATGGACATTGTACAAGAACGAAGCTTCCGCACCGAGATTTTGCGACTTATCCTCGATCTCTTGAACGATATTCCGAATCCCGACTATTTCGCCATCGCGAGATGTGTCGTCTATCTGAATTCCGACGAAGAGGCATCTCGCATGCTTAAAACCCTCATTGCCAACGACGATCGTACGTCCATTGCCAATGCCTACCAAATAGCATTCGATCTTTATGACAACGGGACCCAAGAGTTTTTGATTAAGGTCTTGGCATCTTTACCAGCTCCTAAAGAACCTATGAAGGACGCTGAGGCGTCCAAGCCGCCATCGGAAAGCGAGCCGCTACTCGAAAATCGAGAAGAATCCTCTGGAGACGATCTCTCCGTAAATGATGCCAAAGTCTATAGAAACATCCGTTCCATCCTCAACGGATCTAAGACCATCCGCCTGAATCTCGAATTTTTGTACCGCAATAATCACACCGATCTGAGTATTTTGAACAAGGTTCGCGACAGCCTTGAAGGACGCAATTCCATTTTCCACACCGCCGTCACTTTTTGCAACGCCTTTATGAACCAAGGTACCACCAATGACAAATTCTTCCGCGACAACCTCGAATGGTTAGGCAAGGCGGTCAACTGGTCCAAGTTCACAGCTACTGCAGCACTGGGAGTCATTCATCGTGGCAACTTGTCGCAGTCTAGGAAGCTCCTCGAGCCTTATCTCCCTCGGCAGGGAGGTCTCAGCAGCGGCTCTATCTTTAGCCAGGGCGGCGCTCTGTACGCATATGGATTGATTCATGCTAATCACGGCGCAGATGCCTTAGACTACTTGAAAGGTCAATTCAGTCAAGCTGAAGAAGAAGTCGTTCAACATGGAGGAGCTCTCGGCTTAGGAATTGCTGGCATGGCAACCGGCGACAGTGATGTTTTCGAGAAGCTCAAAGAAATACTGTTCCAGGACTCTGCTCTTAATGGTGAGGCTGTTGGGCTGTCCATGGGTCTCATCATGCTCGGAACCGGCAATGTGAAAGCTCTAGAAGACATGATTACCTATGCTCACGAGACCACACATGAGAAAATTGTTCGTGGCGTTGCTTTGGGAATGGCTTTGATCATGTTTGGCCGACAGGAAGGTGCCGATGTACTCATTGACGGATTGCTTAATGATCCCGACCCTACCTTGCGATATGGCGGTATCATGACTGTTGCAATGGCTTATTGCGGAACTGGCAGCAACAAGGCCATAAGAAAGTTGTTGCATACCGCTGTCAGTGATGTGAACGACGATGTTCGCCGAATTGCCGTCATGAGCTTGGGCTTCATTCTATTCCGAAAACCGGGTAGTGTCCCTCGTATGGTTGAACTGCTTTCAGAGTCGTACAATCCTCACGTTCGCTACGGTTCTGCAATGGCCCTCGGAATTTCATGTGCTGGAACCGGGCTTGATGAAGCCATTGACCTCCTGGAGCCCATGATGAAGGATCCTACCGATTTTGTTAGACAAGGTGCTTTAATCGCCCTATCGATGATCATGGTTCAACAGAATGACGTCATGAATCCAAAGGTGTCATCTATTCGCAAAACCCTGAAAAAGGTTGTGGGTGATCGTCACGAAGATGCAATGACGAAGTTTGGTGCGGCTCTCGCTGTCGGAATCATTGACGCTGGTGGCCGCAATTGCACCATTGGTTTACAAACCCAGACCGGCAATCTCAACATGGCAGGCATTGTTGGCATGGCTGTCTTCACGCAATATTGGTACTGGTTTCCATTTACCCACTTCCTGTCTTTGAGCTTCTCCCCTACTGCGATCATTGGACTTGACCACGACTTGGAGATGCCTGACATTAAGTTTCACTGCGCTACTCGCCAGAGCCTATTCGACTATCCACCTGAGCAGGAAATCAAGGTTGAAGAGGGGCCAGCTCTGATAGCTACTGCCATTTTGTCAACAACGGCTCAAGCCAAACGCCGAGCGCAAAAGAAGGAGCGTGCCCAACGACGAGAGAGTATGGATCTCGACCATACCGGCCTAAAGGCGGGTGACAAAATGGACGTGGACGATGATAAAAGAACGATGACCAGGATGACAAGGAGAAGAAAGAAGGTGACGATAAGGAGATTAGCTTGGCTGAAATCAAGAAGAAGCCCGAGAAAGAGAAGATGGGCTACGATATTGAGAACATGACTCGAGTTGTGCCTGGTCAATTGAAGTTTGTCAGCTTTTCAGGTGGCCGTTATAGGCCCGTAAAAAGGTAATTTATTCATCCCCTCTGCCAGTCTTGACTTGAACTATATTTGCTGACTCAGAATCTAGCCCACCGGAGGTCCTCTTCTACTCGATGATACGCAGCCGAATGAGCCAAAAACACTTATAGAAGAGAAATTGAAGAAGGTAACTACCGAGCGGGCTCCTGTCGCCAGCCAAGGCAGCAGAAGTGGCGCTGGTGGCAGGTCTGGTGCTTCGGGACGGCCACGATCGAATACTGGTGTTCAAATGATGAATCAGCTTCTGCGTAGTCAAGGACGATCTCCATTCGGGGTAGCTGACCCTCAAACTCCTGGTGGGGTTGGAAATCTCGGAATCGGCGTTGGGGCAGCAGCAGCAGCAGGTGTGCTGACAGCAGTTGACGAGGACGGCGAGGGAGATGAGGAGGCGCAGACTCCTGGGGAATTCGAGTACTTCTCGGATGCTGAATCTAGCGAAGACTAAAGATGGGAGGAAACTGTACTTTATTCGACCCGGCTGAACACGTTTGGCACGCAGGGCGTGTATTCGAGATGTATCACTATCAGATCGGATTCGAAGATAATCACTATTTCTTTTTACCTCGGCAAACGCCTAGAGAGAAGGTGTTGTAGCACGTTGTATTGTGACAGAGGTGACAACAAGACGTATCTAAGTAAGCATGCCACAGCAGAACGACACCACCAGCTGAGTGATGAAGAGTCTGCATCGTGTAGAAAGAATATTCTGATATGCCTCTTTGATAAAAATAACGGAGCCAATCGGAGTTACTTCGATAGGACAGGTAGTACAAGCACACTGATAATTCAGAAATGAACTGCGTAGGCATTCTTTTTGAGAGTTGAATCGCTCCTTTATAACGAACAAACTGCCATACGCTAAGGAGATCCCAGATCCCCAAGCCCAATGAGGATCTATAATGATAAAAGATCTACGTCTTTACGCGGATGTCAATCATCCCCTGGCTGGGTATAGCCAGTAACAAGAAGTGAGAATATGTTATTAGAAACCCAATGCGTTGGCCACAACCACTGATAAAAGCGTATATTATACATCAAAAGTCGAAGAAAAACTTACTAAAACAATCGACGTGCTCGATTTATAAATTCGAAATGGTGGTATCTCTCACGACATGTTCATCACTTGACTACCCTGGCATTACTCGTCGACGCACGGGAGCAGTCTGTACATACTTGTATTCGATGCCATGCCGATGCGAGATTTCCACGCAAATTCCACGTCGCCGCATGACTTTCTGGCTGTGTGTTGTACGCGTCATCAGTCGCCTTGACTAAGACGGTGGTACAGCGTTGGTCGCTTGTGTCTATACTCGGAGCACGTGTGACTTCTGCAGTCGTATCGCCAGACCTGTCTCGGGGCCTCTGCCTCAACTTATCGAGGGGAATATGTCCTTCAAAGCTCCATCTTTTCCAGGCCCAAGCCCCATGCCCCTGGCATGGCGAGGAGCCCCATTCTTGGATACACAGTCAGGTAACAGATACGCTTGATCCCAAGAATTGCCGCCATCCAGGGATACGTCAACTCGGATAATTGACCGTCCTCCCCGAGAATGCATACCCGCTCATGGTTATTTCTTGTTCCGGTGCGCACTGCGACGAAGATGCGGTGTCATTGTGATTCTTTAGCACATTGTTTTCTGCGCCTGGGGTTTTCCACTTTCCCAGCTGTAGCGTTGTGATGGCGCTTTGAACAGGCATTTCTTGGATGGCTGGGGCATCTTCCCAGTTAACTTTTGTCTGGTTGGGGCCAAAGCATTTGTAATCCTTGCGCTGCCACTGACTGGTGCTCTCTTCGTCACTGAGTGTGACATGATTCAACCACTTAACAGACCGAGCGGCGACATGTCCTGGAACGATGGCTCGAAGTGGAAAGCCATGATCACGTGGAAGGGGCTCATCATTCATACTGTAAGCTAACAGTACATCCCCTAGAGGATCTATAGCTTTCTTGAGAGGTATAGATGCACCATAGGCTTCCAGCCCCATGAATTGGACATGCTTTGTCTCGCAAAGGCCATTTCTAGCCTCACTTAGGTCAAATCCAGCATCTGCTAGCACATCGGACAGAAGAACACCTTCCCACGATGCGTTTGAAATAGCACCTGCTTGCCACGGTAGCCCATTTGTTTTTCGCCCCGAGTCTTCATTCATATGACTTCGGCGGTTTCCAGAGCATTGTAGTACTGCGGTGACTTTCCGACTAGGGAACTTTGTTTTCAAGTCTTGGAGTGTATACTCCTGGATGGTGCCGTCCAGAAGTTCTACAGTCAAGCGATAATTATCCGACTCGGTTGCTTGAATATTGGGCACCCACATGTGGTTACGAACATAAAAAGTTCGTTCGGAGTTAGAAACTGCGCGCTGAGTGCCTCACCAGGCGTCTCTGCATTCCTCGGCTTGGCTGTGCGTGTTATGAGGGAAGGATGTCGTTCTGGCTCATTTTGGAAGGGGTCCTCGATCTGGTCTTGGGCAGGCTTTCCATTAATCAGATCTTCTTGATCAACATATCCAATTAGGTATTGCGACAGAATGTCGTAGACGTATTGGTTTTTATGGATTGTAAAAATGTCCCAGTACGGGTCAATAGAGCCCCCAGCAGCTCGAAGAATAACTTGGCCTCCAGGATGTGCTGGTATCCATTCAGTGATGTCGTATACCTTGTCGCCGTGGATGACCCACGGATTGTCAGAGTCAGCGCCGTGTTTACGTATTTCATCCAAACGAAACTGAGGAAGAGTTGAATCCCGGCCGTCGGCGGCACTGATCTGAGAAAGCCCCGATTGAGGGTTGAATTGTGAGGATGTGACTGGGGTGGAGCTCGCATAATGAGCATCAAATGTTGTGCGGGGAGCGGGATGCAGATAAAGTGCGAGGAAAGCAAGCCAGCTCCGGCTATGAGAGCCGCGATGTGAGAACGGGACCGGACGGAATGCCGTACGCGGGGATCGACCGGCCCTTATTAGAACCATTTCCCGCGCTGTTCGTTGAACATCTAAAATCACGTCGAGTAATGGTCGTCGACGCGACCTCTGAGGTTGCTCGTAGCTGAGGTGTGCGGAGGCTGAAGAGTCGTTGAGCGACAGAGCAAGCTTGACGAGAGTTCATGGCGGGAAATATATTACCAGGGCAATATCGACCGTGAGTTAGTCGGTTAGAACGGCCAAATGCTAACCCAGCAGAAGCCTAGGCAGAGATCATCGAATGACTTCAACTTCTTGTTGTTGGAGAAGTTGTGAATATCTTGGCCTCTGATACCGAAATCACAGCACCGAGAATTACTCCGTTCAGAATTGAGAGTAAGCTGTAGGTAAGCTGTAGCGTCTCAGAGGCTGCATATGAGCGGTTCCAGGCTCGGAGTAGGATAAGTCTGATTCGACTTGCTTGCAGGCCGTTTAGCATCGAGATGTTGTTCTGGGATTGAAGCACAATGAAAATTTTGGACATGGAGCCCCTTCCGAAAGTAGACCGGGGGGGTGTATGCAGGTTGCGGCGGGGCACCGAGTCGTTGCTTGGTGCTTTGGGATAAAAACGGTTGTCGCTTGGTTCCGGTGCGCACCAGGCATCTGCAGAAGAGCAATCAAGTCTTGATTGCGACGAAAAAGAAGGCGTGGTCGGTCACCCGACGATACCAGAAACAGACACGGAAGATATCGTACGATGCTGTGAGGCCGACGGTTGCCGTGTCTGCCCTGAGCGGCGTCACCCTGGATTTTAGTCGGGCGGTCAGCTGGGTCAGGCGCTGGCACCCTTGCCATTTCACGTCAAAAGGAAGGCACAGGTGACTTCTTGATGTAACTGTACGGACTAATAGTTACGGAGTACTGCGACAGGTCGGCTCCATTTGCTATAGCAAACTCCCGCCGCTAATGCATCAAAATCCTAGCTAAGTAAATAGGACGGGTAGGCCGTTTCACCGCAGACACCATTTCCATCTCTCACAATCAACTGTGCCCTCGAAACGGGTATCAACATGAGTACGAAGCAATCGAGAATGCGCGCTATGACAGCCCACTATCAATTACAACAATGCTGTTTTCCAAAACCCGGTCTACTGGTATTTGCGCCGAATAGTACTCCAGAAAGACTATTTTCAACAATACGGTTTGCTGGCATGCCGTGGATTCAACGCCAATCATGGCGGCACAATGAACTGATCAACTTGAACCCTTTCAAAGAAACTGATGTGACCGAATCCCACCCAATACTGGGCAAGTCGGTTGGGTCCGATGAGCAAGAGTTGACTCTCGATGTACTTGTCTGTAGAAGGGCGTGAGCCAACATCGTTAGTTCCGTAGGTTCAGAAACGAAACCAATCTGTCCAGGAACGGCAATTTGAGTTCGCACATACCTTGCACGAAGCCCATGGCAGCAATGTGTCCCTTGCTCTTCACTACCCTTGCTCCTGCAAAAGGAAGACCTGAGGCTACCCCAATATAGCCATCTGGGCCAAGGTCATCGGCTACAAATGTATACTCTCCCGGGGAACATTGGGATCCCCGGTCAATTTTATAGCCTCAAGACGGCCACGATACATATGAGTTTCTCTTCGGCGCTTTCCCCAAGCCTCGTCCGTCTCATCTATCTCTCGT
This sequence comes from Epichloe glyceriae, assembly GCA_023658535.1. Taxonomy (NCBI): domain Eukaryota; kingdom Fungi; phylum Ascomycota; class Sordariomycetes; order Hypocreales; family Clavicipitaceae; genus Epichloe; species Epichloe glyceriae. Next base: position 3,149,444 of record CP098295.1, on the reverse strand, counting down.
ACTAAACCAAGCTCTGCATCTGTCACAGAAGGACCATCTGGCTGATTAATGAGTAAAAATTCACATCCGTGTCCGCTGTAATCGCCGACCCAAATACCTCGCCATGGCTTGGTTTCTGTTGGCGTATAGAGTACTGGATCCAATGTCGAATACGTGATGACTTCCTCACCAGTGTGGATACCGCCGGCGCCGTTGACCACATCGCTTAGCCCGTTAAAAACTTGTGCCATCCCGGCAAATCTTCCCGTCTGGCCACCCATCAGACTCGGCGGCGATGGCGTCCCAGGCATTTGCATCCATTGCCGAATTCGGAAGGTCTGGTCGGAAACTTCACCTCTGGACCGGGGTTTGCCACAGCTTGACCAGATCTCGCACCAGATACGTGATGGCCGGCCGGTACAGTCGGTGGAGGCCAAACATAGTCATAAGGGTAATCAAGATTAAGCTTCGCATCCGCTGCTTCGGGGTCCATGGGGCGTGTGAGCAGCAAGTTGCTGAACATGAGATCTGTGCGATCTCCAAGCATCATCGGTATTTCGGCAGCGAAGCGGTTAGCGCCGGTATTTGTGGCATGACATCGAACCTCCTGCCTGTCTCGGATGTTGAGTTGCAGGACAGGTTTGTCCAAGTGCAGCTTAACCTGCGGCTCGAAACCGTGAATCATAACATCACTGTCCGCTGACCATTGCTCAAATGTTTTTCTTGCTTACTGCCAATAATTGGTAGCCTTCAATGCAACCTCGCCGTGGGTCAAACCGTACGATAATCAGCTTACCCATCAGATCCCTGTCACAGTACCAGATCTTGTATTTGGGCAGAAACCAAATTGGGTCATGCGCCATGTAGAGCTCCCGAAAACTCTTACAGGGTCCAGGGCTGGATAATACCAAGCCAGGTACATTTTGCTGTACGCAACGGAGCCAATGAAAATCACACCCAGCTTGTTTGTGAAGCTTACGGCAAGTTGCGGAGACGGAGCACAATTCTGTTGCAGACAAGTGCGTCAGGATTGCGTCAACCAATTCCGGTGGCAGGTTGAGTAATGGGCATCTATCTGCTTGCCACATTGCCCTTTCTATCAGGCTATGATTACTGGCCGTCTCATCCTGGCATGATGCATAATTTACTAAATGAAATTTTTAGATCAATTTGTCATGGAAACAGCAAAGCAAAGCAGATCAGATTTCATAAAAAAAAACCGAGTACTAATCGCTAGGAGAATCAGGAAGCAGCCGATAATACCAAGGTGTAGGTAAAATCCGGTACCACAATGAGCTCACTCAGAAGCAGTGGACTGAATGATGACGAAGATGCTACTAAAAAGTCAGCCACATACCTGATCTTCCAAGGCCGGTATTGTGATTTCTAATCTCAGGACTGTTGAGGTCGATTATGCTGCTATGCTGGCTGTGAAAGGCCAGATGTAAATGTATGCCCTCAATCAGGCTCAAGTTGGTCTCGTTTTCTGCGTTGATACGACTGTAATTTGAGGGCGATGTAGTGGCTAATGTCGGCATTGTCGGCATAATAGGCAACAGATCAAGCGGTTCTTTTCCGGATGTGCTTGAAAGTCCTCGTAAAGAGGTGGATGAAGATGCCTGACGTTTGGAAGCCCGCAGGTTGGAGAGAGGAGTTGGCGAAGTCAGCGACATGGAACGACGACTGTGGAAAGCGTCAAAAAGTAAATAAAATTGCCTGCTGTCGTGCGGCTCTAGAGAAAAGGGCGACGTTTTTGAGCTGTTCAGAAAGCAGTGACAGGACTAGCGTTAGTCCAAGGATGAAGTCAGACGTGTCTGAACGGACGCTCTCTGTGCATTCAATAACCAGGATGTTGGCCTGGGCACCTGGCGCGGTGGCAAGAACTGAAGCACCGGACCACGAGCTGACGATTGATCATCCGAGCTTGGAAGTACAGGAACAAGTTGTTACGCGGAACCCCACGGGTCAGCCACGTACAAGTACTCTCCCCATCACAATGAGTACGCAAACATGAAGTAACGGATTCTTGATCATGCGATAGCAACTAAACCCAAAATAGAAAAGGTACCTCAACATATATTTTTGTATCGTGATATATTTTTGTATCGTGATATATTTTTGTATCGTGATATATTTTTGTATCGTGATATATTTTTGTATCGTGATATATTTTTGTATCGTGATATATTTTTGTATCGTGATATACTTCTTTTATTCTATACATTATAGAGCAAGGGATGTGCAGATCATAAAGTATTCTATTAATAACTCTTTCGCTTCCGTAAGGCTAAAATTGCGTACTTACTACTGACAAGGGTGTCCATCCAATAAAACTGTCAAGGCTTGCGCCTCGGTTAAGATAACAGAGTGGAGGTTAGGATTAAAAGGTTGTATGTAGCTAGGTAAACTGCTAGCTAGGAGTAAATGTCTTAATAAATGCAATGCTAGACTTTGACATCTCCAAATCCCCAAAATTTCAACCCCATAGCTGGCTTACTGCTGCTAATACTGCAAGATGTAGTCTAGTCCGCCAAAGCAGCAACCCTAATGGAAAAGGTCCTGTCTTGGGCGCCCGTCACCGGATGGTTGTGGGTGCTGCATGTTTACGCAACTCGGCTTGTTGCTTCCTTCTGTTAAATGATCTTTGTCACCACCTAGCCAAGAGCAACACTCGCGTTGCATTTCTCATACAGGGCGGCAAGGGTTATTGGGCCCGTCCCCGCAGGTATCGTCAGGGGGTCGATATGTATTGAAGCCTGAATTTCGAGGCATTTTGGTGTCCCCAGTCCTCAGGGGTCCGAGGCCTCGTTAAAGTGGCTGGTACCGTTAAATTTAATGATTTATAGGTCTTGTGTCTACATTAAACCTGACGGAATTGATGAATTTAATGATAATAATGATAATAATGACAATGATAAAATTGACGATATCTAGTATGTTATGTGGCGACCGTTATTAGCGATAATAGCCTCGCAACGGTTAGGCATGCTCTTGACTAGCTAAACAAGATAATCTAATAGTATAGACTTCTACGGTCAATAACAATAATGATGATAATAGCGGATAGCTTAACAGGCGGGTCAGGTACGAGCTAGCCCCCTGTAGGGAACCCCGCCCCACTAGGAATAGACACGCCTGATAATATGTATGATGAAGTTCCGTAACTTCCGTTGCACTCTTACCGGCAAATGATTAACCCCTCCACACATATTATGTTAGATGTAGCAGCCTCACATCTTAGGCATCACTTTCCTCTCTTCGCGGCTGATTGCGAGACCTCGGCACTTAGGGCAGAGACCCTCTTTGCCCTCGTTATAGATAGCCTCGTTGTGCCGACGTGTGGATAGTCTAGATAGCTGAATTCATCATCATCACTTTCCACACCGTCTCACATATTACAAGGGCTAAGAATATCGAGTGCGAACTTCTGACCGTAGATAGGGCTATGACTGTGGGACCTGCAATTGTGCAAGGAGTAGCTAAACACGCAGTAGCGGTTCTTTGATCATGCAGTAGAAGCTAATCCCAAAACGGAAGAGGTACTCTTCCACGTATTTTTCATGCAACGGTACCTCCCGCGTTTGCACGCATACTTCAGCGTTGTCAATGTGCACACACCAAGGAAATCGCGTTTTTCGGCCAAGTAGCTAAACACGCAGTAGCGGTCTTTTAATCATGTAGTAGAAGCTAATCCCAAAACGGAAGAGGTACTCTTTCACGCATTTTTATATAACAGAACCTCCCGCGTTTACACGCATTTCACACTAATTTTTCAAGCCTTACAATGCCGCAGACTGTTATGGACTTGAGCTTAAGGCTTAGGTCCTTCTTAGGTACGGAAGGGACGCGGAGGGGCGCGGGAAGGGTGTAAAGAGTGTGCGGGAAGGACACGTATTATACGCAGATATACTTAGGACTTAGGGCTACTATGCGCACTATATACATAGACTATGCATAGAGGGATATATAGCTAGGCGCTATATAACCTCTTATCTAGTTCTTTCGGCTCGGGGCCGCCCATACTAACAACGTCGTGACACTAATAGCTAGGAGTCCTCATCGATTGAGAGTAACAGGAGATACACTGAAACTACCGCGGCTTACCTAACTACCTAAAATTAGAAACGGAAAAGCCTTAAAACAGGAGCGGAAGAATAACTCACATAAAGCTCCCTATCTAAAGCCTGCCTTAACTAAGCTAAAGTCAGCTATTTCCAAGGATATTGCTTAGAGAGGCTTAGTTCCTAGGCGTATTAGAAGTAGAAGAGTACCCCTAAGGGGCAGGACTTATAGAGGAAATAGATAATAATATAATAAAGGATAGTAAGATAAGGATTATAACGTAAACTATAATAATAGTTAGTAACCACACTAAATCCAACCTGGAATTACACTAGTAAACAAAAAGGCATAAATAAACCTAAGAGAAGATAGATAATAAGGGAAGAAAAGAGGGCAGAATCCTATAGGGGAATTACTTCCTTTTATATATATAAGGGGGTAAAGTGATTTACTATAGCAGCGTTAAAAGTAAAGCATAAGGAAAAGTAAAAAGATATTACGAAATAGGCGTATAAGCAAAACCAATCCTTAACCAAATCAGACCTAGCCTTACCTCCTTATATATAACTAGGAGTAAGTGCTTAGGGTTTATAATACACCTAGGTTAGAAGCAGACTAGACTTAGCTAAAAAGTGGGGCTATAGAAAAGTTAGTAAAAAGTGAAAAATTATAAGGATTTTACTACACTAGAATTCACCTCCTACTAGAAAACATAAGGAGGCCTAAGATAAAGCTACCCTAGGCCTATAAGCGTGCTAGAAGGAGTAAATCCTTTCTCCTAAACTTAGATTTTAGGGATAAGGCTAGTAAGAGCTAGCTATAACTTTCTATAATAGGAAACTTGTTAAGTAGTATAGCCCTACTACAGGGATAGTGCTAACTTAAATACAGAAGTAAGAGGGTTTTTCTCCTATTTATAGGTTTTCCTGTTAACTAACTAGCCGGAGTACTAGTACTAGCGAATATATAGCTAGCTAGCGTACACAATATATATATATATATCTAGTTCTTTCCTTTCTCTTTAAGAATAATAATTATACTTTAAATACTTATTTATAGCTACTCTAAGGCTAGTTTATAATATTTATTATTCTTTACTATAAATACTAATAAAATAGTAGTATTATAAGAAGTTATTAAGAGATAAGTAGTGTAAATTACTAACCTTACTAATAGGTAAAATATAGCCCTTATATAAAATCCTATTAAATAAAAGCTATTACTAATAAGCTTACTATTTAATAGTAATAAAGTATTATTCTTAGTATAAAAAGGCCTTATAGATTATAAATTACTAATAAACTAGAAGTTTATTAGTAATATATAAGACTAATAATACTTTATTTACTAAAATCTCTTACTTAAAGTATAGGCCTAAGTTACTTCTTACTTTAAAAAAGGTACTTAATTTATTTTAACTTAGGGTATTTCCTTAAATACTTAGAGGAAATATTTAATAACCCTTATTAATAGGAAATAGCTATTACTAAACTTAATTAGCTAAGGTAATAATAATATAAGTGCTTTAGTAACTTTTATATTTAGTTTAAGTAAAAGTTAGTACTTATAAGTAAGTTAGATTAGATAAATATAGTAAAGTTATTTAAATTATATACTATACTTAATAAGTAAATAAGATATTATAGTATTAGCTAAGATATTCCCTAGGCTAATTACCTAGTAGTAGTAGCTTACTTTTAGAGTATTATATTAAATATTAAGTCTTATTAACTGTTATGAACTGGCCTTAGGGCAGCTGCAAACAAGCGTTCAAAGTGCGATTATTATTCTTAGAGAGGAAGGAAAGAACTAGACAAGAGATCGCATAGCGCCTAGCTATATACCCCTCTATGCGTAGTCTATGCACATAGCGCGCGCAGCAGCCCTAAGTCCTAAGCATATCCACATATAACACATGTCCTTCCCGCACACTCTTCGCGTCCCTTCTATACCTAAGAAAGACCTAAGCCTTAAGCTTAAGTCTATAATATACCCCCTTCTTACCTCCCCTCTCCCCCTCCTTAGGAAAAAAATTTTTATACCCCCTTACTTCTTATCCTCCTCTCCGCTTTCCTATATATATTTTAGCTATCTTACTTCTCTAAGGGTAAGTTAAACCATACCTATTTTCACACCTATTTTAAACTATTACTTATTTATATATCCCCTTATTTTACCTTAAACCTATCTAGTGCCTTAGTGTTTTATATATTTTCTAGGGTTTTTACGTTAGCTATATATAACCTTTTTATTTAACTAGAACATTACAATTTAATCCCTAGCCTAGCGTATTCTTAGCTATAAGGATTTTCTTTACCTAGTACTCCGCAAGATTATTATCCACATTTATTATTATTAGCTCTAGTAGTAGTCTTTTATTAGCTAGCTTTTAACTTAGTAATAGGTCCTCTACTACCCTCTAGACTAAATCCATATAAAAAACTAGGTATAGCCCCTAGGAATATCTAGCTTTATAGTTAATAGTATTAGTACCTCTAGCACCTTATACTTAGCTATAACCTAGTCTAGCTTCTTATATAAGCGGTTTATTTTAATATTCTTAAGACTTAGCTATATATAGTCCCTAACCTAGAACTATTCTATAAGTCTCTAACTACTATTCGTGTTTTCCTATTACTATTACTAGACAAAAGCTATAGCCACCTATATTAGGTCTATACTCTCTTTTAAATGCTATGGGAATGCTTATGCTTACCCTTTTACTAAAGTCCTTAAAGCTTCTGTAAATAGTAGTGCCTAGATTATAGGTATATTAAAGCTATAAAGAGCTATATTTACACTCACTTCTATTACTAAGGAATCCCTATTATTTAATACTAGTTAATAGGCTAGTAAGTAATCTGCTCACTTAAACTACAAAAGAATAATATTACCTATAACACTACCTAAACCTCCTAGTTAGCTCTCTCTATACCTCTATTTATTTATAGGTAGTAAGAGGTTAATAGTAATTACTTAGTGCTAACCTTCTTGTAAAGCGCTATCTAAAAGTTACTTAACTAATCTAACCTATAATCTATAATAATCTAGGTAAGGAACCTATAAAACTACTACTAATAGTGCTTAAACCATTCTGCATATGCCTTAGCCTTTATTAACATTATAGCCTTAAGTTACACAAATTTAGAGAGTCTATCTATAATAACTATTAGGAACCATAGGTTAGCCTAGTCTCTAGTAGGGAGCTTTATTATAAAATTAATAGAGATCTATAACTAATATCTATCTGGTAGGGGAATTAGCTTTAGTAAGCCCTAATATAACTATTAACTCTTTTATCCCCTATAGCAGTAGCAATTATATATAAACCATACTATATCCTATAATATACTATCCTAATAGAAGTCCCTCTAAAGCGCCTTAAAGGTAGTGTTCCGCCCTAGATAACCTAGTAAGGGTAAGTTATAAGTCCACTAGATTAAAGTTATAGTTAAAGGCTCTTACTTTAGTACCTAAGTCTAGCCCTAGAATTAAAGCGCCCTTTTACACTAATCTAATAATTTATAATCTATTCTTATATACTAGTAGCATTAGGAAACTTCTAAGCTCTAGCCCTTACTACCTTAAGCTATAGTCTATAGGTCTTATTATAGGCCACAGATTAATCCTATAGGGATTAGAGGTACTTATTTATAAATAAGGAGTCCCTAGCTAGGATGCTTATTACTTAGGCTAAATTACCCTCTATTACGTTGCCCTCTAAAGCTAAGTTATCCTCTAGAGTAGTGCCCTCTAAAACTAATATAGGCCTAATACTAATATATAGCTAACCCTAACTAAAGCTAAACTAAGTAGGCATTATTACTAATTATATAATAGGCGCCTTTAGTTTAGCTAACTATGCCTCTTCCTAATAGCGCCTTAATAATATATTTAGCTAGCTTACCTAAGTCCCTAGCCTATAGTATAAGTAAAAATTAAAAAGTGCTAGAGTCTCTGCCTATTATACCTGTTATTCTAATATCTCCCTTAGGGCCATAAAGTACTCTAAGTTCTTATAGTCTATAAGTATTATAAATAGACTACTAATACTCTATAGCTCTACTAACCACACCTTAAGACATAAGATAATTACTAGAAGCTCCTTATTATATATTATATAATTCCTTTAAGCTAGTTACAAATAAGCTAAGTAATACGCTACTAGATACAAGACCCTTTATTATTTGTCTAGGAAAGGTAACCTCCTAATGCTATTCCTAAGCAATTTACCTTTACTACTATATCCTTATTAGGGTCTTATTATATAAGGATTAGGTATAATATAAAAGCTAACTTTAACGTCTTAAAAGCCTTATTATACGCCTCTGTCTAGCGAAATGCCACGCCCTTCTTTATTAGGTTAATTAGGGGCCTGTAATATCTAAAAATTACAGTATAAAATCATAATAAAAGTTAGCGAATCCTAGAAACCCGCGCACTTCTCAGACCTATATCAGAGCCTCCTAATCTCTAATTACTATAATCTTTTTGTTATCTAGGTAAATCTATTTTCCTATATAAATAATAAACCTAAGGTACTTTACCTCTTTTATAGTAAAGATATATTTCTTAATATCTAGATTTAGCCTAGCCTATTATAGCCTAGCTAGTACCTTACAGACTTTCTATATATAATCTTTTTATAAACCCCTAAATAAATTAAGATATTATTAAGGTAAGCTATAATATAGTCCCTAAGAATACTACTAAGCGCTTTATTAATATACCTCTAGAAGGTTATAAGCACGCTTACTAAACTAAAGGGGTATACTAACCACTTAAATAATCTAAACTACATCTAGAAAGCAGTCTAGTATTCCTAGCCCTTAGTAATATAAATATAATAAAACGCTACTTATATATCTAGTTTTATAAACTATTTTGCTTTAGCTAAGGAGCGTAGTATCTCCTTTACTAAAGGTAAGGGATAGTAGTCTTATTTTGTGATCTTATTTAGCGCGTAATAGTCTATATAAAACCTCTAGCCACCCCTAGGTTTCTTTACTAGTAGAACTAGTGCCACTGCTAAAGATAAGCTTGCCCTAATCTAGCCCTTATCTATTAAGTCCATTACCTACTTACGTATCTCTAGGAGGTGTTAATGTAGTATGTTATATAATAGTGCTTAAGGTAAGTCTAGTTCGTTACCCTCCGTATCCTATTTAAGGTAAATGTAGTGGTTAGACTTGCCCTATATAGTAGGAGAGCGTTTATCTTACTCTCCTAAAAAGATCCTTAAAGTCCTATAACTTCTCTAGTAAGGCTACTAAGAGTTCTTACTCTATAGGTTTTAGCGTGGCATTAATCTATAGCACAGACATAATCTCCTATAAGCTTATAGCGCATAGCTATATATACTTCTTTTACTTCCTTACCCTTTACACTATTCCTATAAATAATAATCCTATAATACACACTATAGGCTTCTCTACCCTCTGCTAGCTATAGTCTAAATCTATAAGTTATTAGCCACCCCTATAGTAAGCTAGTAATACTTTACGTTTAAATTAATATTATAGTAAGCTATTTACAGTATCCCTAGAATAAGTTATCTTATTAATCCTAGAATCACGTACGCTATAATTAGCGTCTCCTATCTATCTATATCTATCTAAAAACGGATAATATATATTATTAATAAGCTCTTCTTATAATCCTCCCTTCCCCTCTTTTTACACTAACTATAGTGCGAACTATCCTCTTAGTTAGTAGGGGATGCGTTCTTGTTAAAATAATGCTATTTATAGCACTATTTTATAGGCCCACTAGTTGCCTAGTTGCGTTGTTGTAACGTTGGTTGCAAGGCGTTGCTTGCAGCGTTGCTTGCAGCTTTGGCTGTGACCTGCGTTCCTGCACACAACCAACCCACAGGCTTGTATGACTAAGCCGACTAGGTTACCCTATAGGGAAGCTGAAATCGACTGTAACTAGGGAACTAGTAGTCGTATAAAAGGCTGACGTATACTATTTAAATCCTTGATTTATTCTGGATTTTATGGTATATTTTATTAATAGGGTTGTTTATTAAAGTGCTTAGTTAGGCCACACGGGCGTCTAGTTTATATAGCCGTGAGTCGATTTTTACTTTTCCTATACAAATGAATTATGCGGAAAATAAAAAGTAGCTCGCAAGACCCTATTAGTGACCTAGTTCTACCAATATGGTTAGTAAGTCTATAAGGGGACTTAGTAAAATCCTCTCATTACTCATCAGATCGTCCGTATTGTTAGAAATCAACTACATTTAACTATCAAAGCTCTATATCTTGAAGAATCATTGTATTATAGTGAATCTAGAAGCCGCCGCGTCAGAATCTATTAGAGAGGTCTTCCTATCCCTCTAGCTAGATTCCCCTTCCATTTTCAATAGGTTATGAGCCTAGAAGGCCTATAGAATTACTACATTACTGCGTTATTCTACTGCGATTACTGCTTGATTTTGGGTACTAGTTACTCTTTACTATACCTGTGGGCTCTTAGATTACAAAGGAAACCGCTAGTTAAAGCTTTTCATCCCCTAGCACCCCGCATCGCAACACCAGACCCTTGGTGTTAAATTCATTTACAGCCGCACCTGTAACCACCACATTGCAACCGTAACTATCTAGTTACAACCACAACCTCTTTTTAGTGATTCTATTCACTATCGCAACCGTTATATTTGATATTATCTACAACAGTAGATACGCTACATCCTTTAAATTATCGGATATCTAGTATATCTATACTAGGCTTTTTGACCTATTGCACTACGTTACACGCACTATACATTACGTTACGTTGCGTTGTGGCTTCTGTAATACCTATTATCCACGATCCTATCTTTAGTGTTAAGAAAATTTTCGCAGAGGATCTTCTCTGGCTTTTTCTGCCTGCGCATACCGCAGACCCACTTTTAGACCTTGAGGGGCACCCTTTCAAACAGCCCTGCCACGTATTTTACGTGTGCAAGCAGATTGCATTACAACTAATTTCTAGCGCGCGTTATTTACAACAAGAACAAATTTAGAGATTTTGCACAGGAATTTTTAAAGATAGCACCACCTAATTATAAGGGTAAGGGCCCTGCTATAAGCCCTTCTAGCCCCTAAGGGACCCTGATAGGATGGATATAGAAGGTCAACTAGCTGTTTAGGCTAGCGCTTTACAATTACAAAGCCAAATTGAACAACAAGGCAAGACTTTAACAGATTTTATCAAACATAGCGAGTTAAAACGGCTAAAAACCGAGGCTAGTATTAATGATCTATTAGATAAATTAACGCAAACCATGACTGCTATTTAAGGTCTTTAGGATTCTACTAGACTAAGGGAAGAAAATACTAAGGTCTTAGTAGAAGACCTGCCTACTACTGTTTCTGCGAGTTTACCTTCTAGTAACTTACAAGCTGCCTTTAACACAGGTGCTATTAAGGAGCTAAATAAGAAGGTTCACTCTATTCTAAAGGGAGCTAAGCTAAAAGGCCCTAAAAATTATGACTAGTGGAAGCAAGCCCTAAGCATTTAATTTAGAGCCCTAGGATTACCTGAATTCATAGATAATCCAAGCCTAGCAGGCCATCTAGCTAACTGTGATCAAGCTATTCTTTTAATGATATTGAGAGATAGCTATCAATCTGGACCTTAGGCAGCTATATATTAGTAAAAATCCCCGAAGAAGCCTATAAAGTCCTTATTAAGCATTATTCGCAAAGTGCTAAAATCCAGCGAGGTACGCTATACGCTAGCTACCACTCCTAAATTTTTCAAATTATAAGGGATCTTTAAAGGCTTTTAATGCTGATTTTAATAATTTACTAGCTAGACTATAACTCTGTAGTGTAAAGATCACACCTATTAATCAAGTAAATCATTATATTAATGCATTAAAGCAGACCTTCCCTAGTTAGGCTAAGAGACAAAGATTTACTATCAGAGCTTCTAGGGCACAGGGACTGCCTGTAAATACCTTAAATTTACAGTTCCTTATAGCAGATTTATTAGAAGAACAGAGGATAAAACCTCCCCTATAGCTAAAGCTCTTAGTTATAAGGCTTCTAATAATAAGGGAAATTCTAAGGACTAGGAGAAGAAATCCTCTAATCCTAACACTAAGAAGAACTCTATAAATGCCACTAAAGAGCAGGATAAGAAGGATTTAAACCCTTCTAAAGTCTCTAAGAAGAAAAAGCAAAAGAAGAAGAGTAGTAACAGGGAAAAGGATAAAGGAAAAGAAGCTGCTTTTACGTTAGGCTATAGCCTAGCCACAGGATACGTTAAAGAACTAGATTCTAGCAAGTCTAGTAGCGAGGATAGCAGTGATTCTGAATCTGATTCGGATACTTCTAGTACCACTACTACTAGTAACACTACTACTAAGCCTACTTTTAGCTACTCTAATAATGTGGTTAAAAACTCCCTTTTATATAATACAGGTTCTTCTTGTCACATTTGTAATAATAGGGCTTTCTTTAGGGACTTTAAGCCTCTTAAGAAAGGTTAAACCAGCCCTATAATTACAGCAGGAGGACCTATCTATCCTAAAGGAAGAGGCACCGCTGTTTTTAACGTTCTAGTCAAGAAAAATCCACTAGAATATAGGCCTTTAGCTCTGCTAGATGCCTTATATTTCCCAGGTATAGATACTAACCTAGTTAGCGGGTTATCCCACTATCTAAAGGGAGGTTATCTAGCTAAAGACCAGCTTTTCCTAGCCGATAAAAGCCCCTGTGGGTTATTAGAACCTGCTAAACACGGCTTCTTTTTGCAGATTAAGGGGCAAGCCACTCCTAAGATTTGCAAGCATTTAACCCACCTCTCCTTTATAGGCTCTCAATTTTGCAACCAACAAAGAGCCTATAAGACCGAATTAGGGTTTTCCTACCCTATAGAGGTTTAAATTCCGCAGCCAGCATTTAATCCCGAGGAATATCAACAAATTAAAGGGTTAGACTCTGAAGAAGACAAAGATTTAGCCCTATATCCCACCGAAGCTCCTCCTAGTCAGGCACCTTCTATAGGGGTTTAGAAGGTCCATACCCTAATGACTTAGGTGACGATAGTGGCCGTCTATTGCCCCCAGAGGCCTGTGATTCTTAAGAGGCCTGGTAACAGAGGGAGCTAAGGGATAATAGCCCTAAAAAGCTAGATTCTAGTTACAAGAAGTTACTAGATTTAGCCCTTCTTTGGCACATTTAATTAGGCCATATTGGCCTCCCTTTACTAAAGAAGTCTTCGAAATTAGCTAAAGGGATCCCTGATTTTTCCGTAATTAAAGAAAAGGATTTTAACTGCATAGCCTGTATGCAATCAAAGGCTATTAGAAGACCTACTAAAAGACTTATTCAGGACCCCCTAGAGTTTTAGACATTCTAGAGGGAGATACGGTTAAAATCAAACCTATACTGCATAATAAGAAGGCCCTAGTCCTTATCCTTATTGATCGAAAATCCTAGTATAAATGGTATTTTCCATTAGCTAATAAAGAAGGCTAGACCCTTTATATAGCTATTAAGGGCTTCTTTAAGGCCCTGAAAAACCGATATAACGCGTATCCTAGGCACCTTCACTTTAACGGAGGCACTGAGATTAACAACGAACTTCAGTTATAGTTATCTTCTAAAGGAATTTGTTTTAGCACCTCTTGCCCTTATATTCACGAACAGAATGGGCTAGTTAAGAGGGCTATTAGGGTTATCCTAGACCGGCTTAGGGCTACACTTCAGTGGTCTAAGCTGCCCTTATATCTATGGTCTTACATCCTTCCAGCCATAGTGGACTTAGTTAACATCACCGCGAATACAACTAAGCCCCTAACCCTAAGCAGCTATATCTAGCTAACTTAGAGCCTAAGACCTCTTATAAGCCTGATTTTTCGAAAATTAGGGCTATAGGGTCTTATTATGAGGTTCTAATACCTCCGGAGCAGAGATCAAAGCTTCAGAAGCTAGCCCCTAGGACTATCCCTAGCCGGCTACTTGCTACTCTAGGTTCTAGCGTTTATCTTGTTTATATACCCTCTAAAAGGTTAGTTATTAAGACTAGCTTTATTAAAATTATAGAGGATATAAGCTCTGTAAGGTCCCCTAAGCCTTTAGGGAGCTATCCTTTAGAGGGAGAAGCCGATATCTTACAAGATAATCTAGAGGTTTAGGATAGCTATCCAAAGCCTCTAGCGCCCGCAGCGCCAGTAACGCCTCCAGCGCTACCCCTAGAAAGCCTAAGCTCTAGCGCCCTAATAAGGGTGCTATCGAAAACCGTTTTCAGATTCGGATTCTTTAACTGATCCTAATTCTATGGATATCGATGATTTCAATATATCTTCTTTCGTTAAGGAGATATGCTTTAAGGCATAAGAAAAGGCTAAATCGTCGTCTTCTAATAACAATTCCAACACCCCTAAGACATGGAAATAAGCTTTGAACAGCAAGGATAGTCAGAAATAGATAAATGCAACTTTTAACGAATTTAAGTAGCTTCTAGCTGCTAGAACCTTTAAATTTATAGGGATAGACCAAATTCCTAAGGGCTAGAGGGTTCTAAAGAATAGGCTTGTTTATAAGCTTAAAAAGGATAAAGAAAATAATCCTTTAAAACACAAGGCCTGACTTATTGCTAAAGGCTTTATGCAAATAGAAGGTCAAGATTATATTAAAACCTATGCTGCAACTAGCATTCCCCTAGTTAGCGGATATTACTAGCCCTAGCGGCTTGTAATGACTGGGAAGTTGAACAGGTCGATTTTATAGGGGCCTTTCTAAATAGCTCGCTAAAAGAAGCTATTTATATGCAAATCCCTAATAGATTTGCTGATTTTGCTAAAGCTACTACGCCTAAAATAACTAAACTACTTAAAAATACGGTTATAAACCCTCTTAAAAGCAAGTTATTTTCCTACAAAAGGCTTTATATAGATTAAAACAAAGCTCTAGAGAGTGGCAGCAGGCTTTAAAGGACCTTCTTCGGAAATTAGGCTTCCACCCCTAGTATCTGACCCAGCCGTCTTCTTTAACCTAACTACATCTACATATATAGCAACATATGTGGATAACTGTCTTCTTATAGGTCCGGATCTAGCTTATATCAATAGGCTAAAGAAGCTATTACATAAAGCTTATCCTATAGAAGATCGTAGGCCAGCTGAATTTTTCCTAGGCGTTCAAATCACTAGAAATCAAAAGAAAGGGACCTTAACTATCCACCAGTCCCAGTACATTTCTAAAGCCTTAGAAAGATTCAATATAAAAGATACTAGGCCTGTTAAAATTCCACTCCAACCCGGAATTATAAAATAGGCAGCTAATCACTTAACTAAGCCTCTTTCCCCCTAATCACAAGCTATATCAGAGTATTATAGGAACTATTATGTACTTAATGCTCCTTACAAGACCTAATATTGCCTTTCCAGTTCAGTGGCTTTCCATAGCACTATCTAAGCCATATATAGAGCATTTAAATGCCTCTAAACATTTGCTTAGATATCTTCTAGGCTCTATAAGTTATTCTATAACTTATAGAAGGTCTAAATCTACTACTAAAGCCTCTGCAACCCTTATTAGCTTTTGTAATAGCGACTTCGCGGGTAATAAGTCCTTAAAATCAACTTATGCTTATCTCTATAAGCTAGCTAAAGGACCTATTAGCTGGAAATCGAAGAAAGCAACCACAATAGCTTTATCTACATTAGAGGCTAAATCAGATGCTCTATGTAAAGCTATTAGGAGCTAGAGTGGCTTTACGGTCTCTTTAATAAGATAAAGCTGCCTATAGCACCTCCAGTTCCGATTTTTAGTGATAACCAAGGCGCTATTACTACCGCTAATAACCCTGCTCTTTATAGCAAAACAAAGCATACCCTACTAAAATTTAACTATACTAGAGAAAAGGTACAGAAGGGTATAGCTAAGGTTATCTACATTAATACTAAGGAGATGCCTGCAGATGGTTTAACTAAGCCCCTGCCTAATAATAAATTTCAACAATTTATCCAACTATTAGGCCTTACAAATACAAAGGCCTAGCTTTAAAAAGAAAATCAACTAAAAAGTCGAAAATCAAAATCAACAAAAACACTGGAATTCCGTTGAAAAGTTATTAATTTAAGTTTAAAAGTTATTGGATTTATTATTGAATTTATAGTTAACTTAGATATCTATTAAAGAGCTAAGTTTAGGTATTGAATTAGTTACCTTATACTTTTCTAGAGGGAGTGTTAAAATAATGCTATTTATAGCACTATTTTATAGGCCCACTAGTTGCCTAGTTACGTTGTTGCAACGTTAGTTGCAAGGCGTTGCTTGCAGCGTTGCTTGCAGCTTTGGCTATGACCTGCGTTCCTGCACATAACTAACCCACAGGCTTATATGACTAAGCCAACTAGGTTACCCTATAGGGAAGCTGAAATCAACTGTAACTAGGGAACTAGTAGTTGTATAAAAGGCTGACGTATACTATTCAAATCCTTGATTTATTCTGGATTTTATGGTATATTTTATTAATAGGGTTGTTTATTAAAGTGCTTAGTTAGGCCACACGGGCGTCTAGTTTATATGGCCGTGAGTCGATTTTTACTTTTCCTATACAAATAAATTATGCGGAAAATAAAAAGTAGCTCGCGAGACCCTATTAGCGACCTAGTTCTGCCGATATGGTTAGTAGGTCTATAAGGGGACTTAGTAGAATCCTCTCATTGCTCGTCAGATCGTCCGTATTGTTAGAAATCAACTACATTCAACTATCAAAGCTCTATATCTTGAAGAATCGTCGTATTATAGTGAATCTAGAAGCCGCCGCGTCAGAATCTATTAGAGAGGTCTTGCTATCCCTCTAGCTAGATTCCCCTTCCATTTTCAATAGTTCTAGTTATAGCTTTTAGACTAAGCATTTACTAATAGTAGTATAGTAGTTATATCCTATATTAACTTATACATCTAAAAGGTTATCTTATTTATTAACATAGGGACTAAGAAAGGTAATATATTTATATTACTCTAGATTTATTTAAAGTTATCCTTAATAATAATAGTATACTATAAAGCCTCTCTAAGCTCCTAATTCTCTTCCCTATTTAAATAACTTAATAAAGGGGCTTCTCTTTTCCTAACTTATTACTTAAGTCCTTAGGGTTAATGTCTTCCACGTTATATATATTAACTAATAGCGTCTCCTTTAAGCAGAGGGTATAGTATAAGGGGCATTTTATAACCTAATGCTTATTAGAACTATATTATAGGTACTTACCCTTCTTATAGTAAGTATCTAGCACTTTCTAAGAGACTTACTTCGCTTACTTTACGCCCCTTTATTACTTATACTTAGTTATGCATATTAGGCTAAGGCCTTACTAGAACCTTTTAGGTCCCTATTATGCCCGCTAATTAAACATTTATTATTAGAGTGTCCTTATCCTATAAATAGGACCTCTCTATAAGGGCTATAGGTTAAGACTACCTATATAATTAATGCTTCTCCTCTAGCTAGTAAGACTTAATATCTAATATAATACTCTAAAAGTAAGCTACTACTACTAGGTAGTTAGCCTAGGGAATATCTTAGCTAACACTATAATCTCTTATTTACTTATTAAGTATAGTGCGTAGTTTAAATAACTTTACTGCGTTTACCTAATCTAACCTACTTATAAGCACTAACTTTTACTTAAACTAAATATAGAAGTTACTAAAATACTTATACTATTATTACCTTAGCTAATTAAGCTTAGTAATAGCTATCTCCTATTAATAAGGGTTATTAAATATTTCCTCTAAGTACTTAAGGAAGTGCCTTAAGTTAAAATAAACTAAGTGCCCCTTTTAAAGTAAGGAGTAACTTAGGCCTATACCTTAGGTAAGAGATTCTAGTAGATAAAGCACTATTAATCTTATATAATACTAATAAACTCCTAATCTATTAGTAATTTATAACCTATAAGGCCTTTTAGGCTAAGAATAATACTCTATTACTATTAAATAGTAGGCCTATTAGTAATAGCTTCCGCTTAATAGGGTTTTATATAAGGGCTATATTTTACTTATTAGTAAGGTTAGTAATTTAGGCTACCTACCTCTTAATAACCTCCTATAACACTACTATCTTATTAGTATCTATAGTAAAGAATAATAAATATTATAAACTAGCCTTAGGGTAGCTATAAATAAGCGTTTAAAGTGTAATTATTATTCTTAGAGAGAAAGGAAAGAACTAGATAAGAGATCGCATAACGCCTAGCTATATACCCCTCTATGCGTAGTCTGTGCATATAGCGCAGCAGCCCTAAGTCCTAAGCATATCCGCACATAATATGTGTCCTTCCCGCACACTCTCCGCGTCCCTTCCGTACCCGAGAAGGACCCAAGCCTTAAGCTCAAGTCCATAACATTAACTAAACAAAAGTATTAGTTATATAAGTAGCCCTAACCTATAGCCCTTATAGAGAGGTCTTACCTATAGGATAAGAATATACTTATAATAAATATCTAATTAGTGTTATGGACTGGCCCCAAGGCAACTGCTGTTAGGCGTTAATATGATATTAAGAAACTTAAGGAGGGAAGAAAGGAAGGTAGGAAACCTATCCCTTCCTGTGCCCCTTATACTCCTTAACTATCCTAAGCTATCCTATCTGTCCTCTTCCTATCCCCTTATTATCTTTACACCGCTTCTTCCTATCCCCTTATTATCTTATTTCCGTCTCTTCTAATCCCCTTATTATCTTACCTCCGTTCCTTACTATCTTATATTTAGCCTTATCTTTATCCCCTACTATCCTACATTTAGCCTTAATCCCTACCCTTGCTATCTTAGCTTAGGCCCTTACTTATCTTTATGTTATCCGCTATTAGCCCTCTTATTATATATGCTATAACTAATGCTTAGGCAAAGCCTAAGCCCTTATATATATCCCTGCTTACCTATTATAAACCCGTATAGTAGAAATAAACCCTACGTCTATACTTACTAACTTTAACCATTTATTCCCTATCCTATCACGCCCTTTCTATGGTTAGCGTCTTTATTATTTATTATTATTATTAGGTAGCGTATAACGTGTACCCTCCCTACTAAGTTATAGAGACTATCTCTACCTATTACGTTTACTTTTTATTATTAGGCTAAGTGTATAATATATATTCCTAGCCCCTCCTTTATTATTATAGTAACCTTAACCCTCCCCACTTATCTATAACCCTTTAATATAGTTACGCTTCCTATATAAATATCTTCCCGTGGCGTGGTGGTTACACGCTGTGGAGACCTGTTCCGGGTCGCAGGTCGTGGGTTCGAATCCCACACGGGGCACAATTCTAGAGGTCTTGGTCACACCTTTAGAATTGAACCAATCGCATTGCAAGGAAAAGTGGAGTTGTGCCCCACTTTTCCTTACTTTGCAAGCGAATTAAACAAGCTATCTCGCTATATAAATTAGCTAGGATACCCAGAGCTCTAGGGTTATAATTTGAGCTAGGGTTTGCAACTATATTGCATATTTAGTTAGGAATTGGGAACCAGATTGTAGAGAACGGGTGGATAATTATAGGGGAAAAATCGTTGTAAACAGTAGCTTAGGTATCCAACTTTGTACGTACAGGATAAACACATATTGCATAACAAATCGTAATAGGTTTTTCACCCAACTAGGCAACTAACTAATTATCTAATTATTAATTGGATAATTAGTAACCTAGTACGGTTTTCCTATTACAAAGCATATATCACCGCAGGAGTACTAGTAAATAGCATAAATTGCTATCTAGCGTAATCAATATATATATATAAATATCTTACTTTCTTACCCCTTATACTACCCCTCCTTCTTATAATAAATATTCTCCCTTAGACCTTATAAACTTCTTTATATATTCCTATCTATTACTTTAAGCTCCTATCTTCTATCCTTATTTATCTTACCTCCTAGATATCTTATTCTTACCTTTCTCCTACTATCCCTACCACGCCTCTAGCCTATACTATTAGTAAGTATCTTATAGAGGGGGATTCTAATAATAATAACTATACTACTCTTACGTTAGTTTTTTATCCTTATAGTCCTTATATTAAGCGTTCCCTAACTATAGGTGTTTTAGAATATTATCCTCCTAAAAGCAGAGGCTTGTGCTCTCCTTATTAGTATAACTATATAACCTATATCTAGTTAATATAGTTCCTATCCGCTAACCTAAGGCTTTATTATGCCCTTAAAGACTTAGAAGCCACTATTACTATAAGTAATTACATTATAACGTAAGGCATTATAAAGAGCGTAATAACTAAGCGTAAAATGCCTATCCTATCCTAGGACTTCTGTGCCCTTATAGGCTATTAGAATACGCTCTTAAACTAAGCGTAATTTAATCTAGCCCTAGTGCGTTTAGCCCTTAGGCCCCCCTTCCCCTAACGCTCTTACTATAAATCCGCTAAGCTTTAATATTATACTATTTGTAAGCAGTAGCCCCTTAGCTAGCTACTAGATAAGGAGTGCTCTCTAATAAGTTACTAGAAGCCTATTCTAGTAGAATTAATAGCTTATAAATAGTATCTCTGCCTTATGTAAGGAGTTTTGTAGTTATTTAGCTGCTATAATTAAAGCACTCTCTCCTTAATGTTATAAGGCTACTTATAATTACTCTTAGCTTATTAGGGTTAGAGACAAGTTGTCAAGGCTTATAGGCCGGTCGCATGAACAGAGTGAAGGTATGATTAAGGTGTCGCTGCTATTAAGCTAAAAGGTAGGGGTGTGTGCTTAAAGGTTTCAATCTCTGGCCTCCCACATTCCATGTGTGCGGCCCTTGCTAAATACCCCTCTAGTGTGCACGTAACTAGCTTGCGGCTAGGTTAGTGTGACCTGCCACTAGACCCTATTATATATAATACTATTACCTCTATTACCTCTATTGCCTCTATAACCCTAATATAGTTCCCCCTCTTTATATAATTATCCTTAATTATAATAAGCTACTTTATTGTAGTGTCCTTACTATATAAACTTCCTTACATAAGTTTATTATAACTCTTTATAGCTTAACGTGCTATAAGGGAAACTATAATAATAATATTAACATAAGTTACGGATTTTTCTCCACACTACTTGTTAGTTCTAGGTAGTAATTTAATCACAGCTAGGGTGTGGCCTTATAACTGCTCTTATCCTTGTTATTGTTATGGACTCGAGCTTAAGGCTTGGGTCCTTCTTAGGTACGGAAGGGACGCGGAGAGTGTGCGGGAAGGACACGTATTATGTGCGGACATGCTTAGGACTTAGGGCTACTACACGCGCTATATGCATAGACTACGCACAGAGGGGTATATAGCTAGGCGTTATATAATCTCTTATCTAGTTCTTTCCTTCCTCTCTAAGAATAATAATTACACTTTAAACGCTTATTTATAGCTACCCTAAGGCTAGTTTATAATATTTATTATTCTTTACTATAAATACTAATAAGATAGTAGTATTATAAGAGGTTATTAAGAGGTAGGTGGCCTAAATCACTAACCTTACTAATAGGTAAAATATAGCCCTTATATAAAACCCTATTAAGTAAAAGCTATTACTAATAGGCCTACTATTTAATAGTAATAGAGTATTATTCTTAGCCTAGAAAGGCCTTATAGGTTATAAATTACTAATAGATTAGGAGTTTATTAGTACTATATAAGATTAATAGTGCTTTATTTACTAAAATCTTTTACTTAAGGTATAGGCCTAAGTTACTCCTTACTTTAAAAAGGGGCACTTAGTTTATTTTAACTTAAGGTACTTCCTTAAGTACTTAGGGGAAATATTTAATAACCCTTATTAATAGGAGATAGCTATTACTAAGCTTAATTAGCTAAGGTAATAATAGTATAAGCATTTTAGTAACTTTTATATTTAGTTTAAGTAGAAGTTAGCGCTTATAGGTAAGTTAGATTAGGTAAATATAGTAAAGTTATTTAAATTATATACTATACTTAATAAGTAAATAAGAGATTATAGTGTTAGCTAAGATATTCCCTAGGCTAACTACCTAGTAGTAGTAGCTTACTTTTAGAGTATTATATTAGATATTAAGTCTTACTAGCTAGAGAAAAAGTATTAATTATATAGGCAGTCTTAACCCACAGCCCTTATAAAGAGGTCCTATCTATAGGATAAGGACACTCTAATAATAGATATTTAATTAGTAAGTATAATAAGGACCTAAAAGGTTCTAGTAAGGCCCTAGCCTAATATATATAACTAAGTATAAGTAATAAAGGGGTATAAAGTAAGTAAAGTAAGTCTCTTAGGAAGTGCTAGATACTTACTATAAGGAGGGTAGGTGCTTATAATATAGTTCTAATAAGCATTAGGTTATAAAATGCCTCTTATACTATACCCTTTACCTAAAGGAGACACTATTAGTTAATGTGTATAATATAGAAAATATTAACCCTAAGAACTTAAGTAATAAGTTAGGAAAAGAGAAGCCCCTTTATTAAGTTATTTAAATAGGGAAGAGAATTAGGAGCTTAGAGAGGCTTTATAGTATACTATTATTATTAAGAATAACTTTAAATAAATCTAGAGTAATA
Organism: Epichloe glyceriae; assembly: GCA_023658535.1. Lineage (NCBI taxonomy): Eukaryota > Fungi > Ascomycota > Sordariomycetes > Hypocreales > Clavicipitaceae > Epichloe > Epichloe glyceriae. Next base: position 3,126,869 of record CP098295.1, on the reverse strand, counting down.
TAAATACATTACCTTTCTTAGTCCTTATATTAATAAATAAGATAATCTTTTTAGATATATAAGTTAATATAGGATATAACTACTATGCTACTATTAGTAAACGCTTAGTCTAGAAGCTATAACTAAAACACATCCCTTTACTAACTAAGAGAATAGTTTATACTATAGTTAGTATAAAAAGAGGGGGAAGGAGGATTATAAGAAGAGCTTATTAATAACACATATTATCCGTTTTTAGATAGATATAGATAGATAGGAGACGCTAATTATAGCGTATATAATTCTAGGATTAATAAGATAACTTATCCTAGGGATACTATAGATAGCTTACTATAATATTAATTTAAATGTAAAGTGTTACTAGCTTACTATAGGGGTAGTTAATAACCTATAGATTTAGACTATAGCTAGTAAAGGGGTAAAGAAGCTTATAGTGTGTATTATAGGATTATTATTTGTAAGAATAGTACAAAGGGTAAGGAAGTAAAAGGAGCATATATAGCTATGCGCTATAAGCTTATAGGAGATTACATCTATGCTATAGATTAACGCTACGCTAAAACCTATAGAGTAAGAACTCTTAGTGGCTTTACTACAGAAGTTATAGGACTTTAAGGATCTTTTTAGGAGAGTAAGGCAAATACTCTCCTACTATATAGGGGCAAGTCTAACCACTATATTTACCTTAAATAGGATATAGAGGGCAATAAACTAGACTTGCCTTAGGCACTATTATATAACATGCTATATTAACACCTCCTAGAGATATATAAGTAGGTAATGGACTTAATAGATAAGGGCTAGATTAGGGCAAGCTTATCTTTAGTAGTAGTACTAGTTTTACTAGTAAAGAAACCTAGGGGTAGCTAGAGGTTTTATATAAACTATTACGCACTAAATAAGATTATAGAATAGGACTACTACCCCTTACCTTTAGTGAAGGAGATACTATGCTCCTTAGCTAAAGCGAAATAGTTTATAAAACTAGATATATAAGTAGTATTTTATTATATTTATATTACTAAGGGCTAGGAATACTAGACTGCTTTCTAGACGTGGTTTAGATTATTTAAGTGGTTAGTATACCCCTTTAGTTTAGCGGGCATATCTATAACCTTCTAGAGGTATATTAATAAAGCGCTTAGTGGTATTCTTAGGGACTATATTATAGCTTACCTTAATAATGTCTTAATTTATTTAGGGGTTTATAGAAAGATTATATATAAAAAGTCCGTAGGGTGCTAGCTAGGCTATAATAGGCTAGGCTAAATCTAGATATTAAGAAATGCGTCTTTGCTATAAAAGAGGTAAAGTACCTTAGGTTTATTATTTATGTAGGAAAATAGATTTGCCTAGATAATAAAAAGATTACGGTGATTAGAGATTAGGAGGCTTTAATATAAGTCTAAGGAGTGCAGGTTTCTAGGATTTGCTAACTTTTATTACGATTTTATACTGTAATTTTTAGATATTATAGGCCCCTTAATTAACCTAATAAAGAAGGGCATAGTATTCCACTAGATAAAGGCATGTAATAAGGCTTTTAAGATATTAAAGTTAGCTTTTATATTATACCTAATCCTTATATAATAGGACCCTAATAAGAACATAGTGGTAAAGGCGGATTGCTTAGGAATAGTATTAGGAGGTTGCCTTTCCTAGACAAATAACAAAGGGGTCTTATATCTAGTGGCGTATTACTTAGCTTATTTATAACTAGCTTAAAGGAATTATATAATATATAATAAGGAGCTTCTAGTAATTATCTTATATCTTAAGGTATGGTTAGTAAAGCTATAGAGTGTTAGCAGTCTGTTTATAATACTTATAGACTATAAGAACTTAGAGTACTTTATAGCCCTAAGGGAGATATTAGAATAACAGGCATAATAGGCAAAGACTCTAGCACTTTTTAATTTTTACTTATGCTATAGGCTAGGGACTTAGGCAGGCTAGCTAGATGTATTATTAAGGTGCTATTAGGAAGAGGCATAGTTAGCTAAATTAAAGGCACCTATTATATAATTAGTAATAACGCCTACTTGGTTTAGCTTTAGTTAGGTTAGCTATATATTAGTATTAGGCCTATATTAGTTTTAGAGGGCACTACTCTAAAGGATAACTTAGCTTTAGAGGGTGATGTAATAGAGGGTAATTTAGCCTAAGTAATAAGTATCCTAGCTAGGGACTCCTTATTTATAGATAAGCACCTCTAATCCCTATAGGATTAATCTATAGCCTATAATAAGACCTATAAACTACAGCTTAAGGCAGTAAGGGCTAAAGCTTAGAAGTTTCCTAACGCTACTAGCACACAAGAATAGATTACAAATTATTAGATTAGCGTAAAAGGGCGCTTTAATTCTAGGGCTAGACTTAGGTACTAAAGTAAGAGCCTCTAACTATAACTTTAATCTAGCGGACTTATAACTTACCCTTACTAGGTTATCCAGGGTAGAACACTACCTTTAAGACGCTTTAGAGGGACTTCTATTAGGATAGCATATTATAGGACATGGTATAGTTTATATATAATTACCACTGCTATAAGGGATAAAAGAGTTAATAGTTATATTAAGGCTTACTAAAGCTAATTCCCTTACTAGATAGATATTAGTTATAGATCTCTATTAATTTTATAATAGAGCTCCTTACTAGAGACTAGGCTAACCCACGGTTCCTAATAGTTATTACGGATAGACTCTCCAAATTTGTGTAACTTAAGGCTATAACGTTAATAGAGGCTAAGGCGTGTGCGGAATAGTTTAAGCACTATTAGTAGTGGTTTTACGGGTTCCTTACCTAGATTATTACGGATTACAGGTTAGATTAGTTAAGTAACTTTTAGATAGCGCTTTACAAGAAGGTTAGCACTAAGTAATTACTATTAACCTCTTACTACCTATAGATAAATAGAGGTATAGAGAGAGCTAACTAGGAGGTTTAAGTAGTGTTATAGGTAATATTATCCTTTTATAGTTTAAGTAGGTAAATCACTTACTAGCCTATTAACTAGCATTAAATAATAAGGATTCCTTAGTAATAGGAGTAAGTATAAATATAGCTCTTTATAGCTTTAATATACCTATAATCTAGGCACTACTATTTATAGAAGCTTTAAGGACTTTAGTAAAAGGGTAAGTATAAGTATTCCTATAGTATTTAAAAGAGGGCATAGACTTAACGCAAGTAGCTATAGCTTTTATCTAGTAATAGCAATAGGAAAACACAAATAGTAGTCAGAGACCTACGGAATAGTTCTAGGTTAGGGACTATATATAGCTAAGTCTTAAGAACATTAAAATAAACCGCCTATATAAGAAGCTAGACTAGGTTATAGCTAAGTATAAGGTGCTAAAGGTACTAACACTATTAACTATAAAGCTAGATATTCCTAAGGGGCTATACCTAGTCTTTTATATAAATTTAGTCTAGAGGGCAGTAAAGGACTTATTACTAAGTTAAAAGCTAGCTAATAAAAGACTGCTACTAGAGCTAATAATAATAGATACAAATAATAATCTTATAGAGTACTAGGTAAAGGAAATCCTTATAGCTAAGAATACGCTAGGCTAGGGATTAAATTATAATGTTTTAGTTAAATAAAAAGGTTATATATAGCTAATATAAGAACCCCTAGAAAATATATAAAACACTAAGGCACTAGATAGGTTTAAGGCGAAATAGGGGATATGCAAATAAGTAATAGTCTAAAATAGGTGTGGAAATAGGTATGGTTTAACTTACCCTTAAAGGAGTAAGATAGCTAGAATATATATAGGAAAGCAAAGAGAAGGATAAGAAGTAAGGGGGTATAAAAATTTTTTTTTCCTAAGGAGAGAGAAGAGGGGAGGTAAGAAAGGGGGTATATTATAGACTTAAGCTTAAGGCTTAGGTCCTTCTTAGGTATAGAAGGGACGCAGAGAGTGTGTAGGAAGGACACATGTTATGTGCGGACATGCTTAGGACTTAGGGCTACTACACGCGCTATGTGCATAGACCACGCACAGAGGGGTATATAGCTAGGCGCTGTGCGATCTCTTGTCTAGTTCTTTCCTTCCTCTCTAAGAATAACAATCGCACTTTGAACGCTTGTTTGCAGCTGCCCCAAGGCCAGTTCATAACAGTTATTACTAATTCTATAGAAGTGGACACCCTATATTAAATTTTATAATTAGGCTAAAAGGATAGGGTATTAAACACTATTTATCTAAATGGGTTTATTTGTAAATCCTAATAAGGTAGTAGCGAATTCGCTGTGTGCACGTAGCTAGCCTATATTCTTAATAGTGGTAGCTATAACGCTAAATTTTCTAATTTACGGATTACTTATATAGCGCGTAGATTACTTAAGGGGTCTATGGTTAATATAAGAGAGGCTAAATTCCCTTTACCTCACTTCCTTTCCTCCTTATCCCTCTTAATAAATTATAAGTTACCCCTACTAGCCTAATAGTAGCGTTTTTGCTACTATTACATAGTAGTTACTGTTAAAATAATGCTATTTATAGCACTATTTTATAGGCCCACTAGTTGCCTAGTTGCGTTATTGCAACGTTGGTTACAAGGCGTTGCTTGCAGCGTTGCCTGCAGCTTTGGCTGTGACCTGCGTTCTTGCACACAACCAACCCACAGGCTTGTATGACTAAGCCGACTAGGTTACCCTATAGGGAAGCTGAAATCGACTGTAACTAGGGAACTAGTAGTCGTATAAAAGGCTGACGTATACTATTCAAATCCTTGATTTATTCTGGATTTTATAGTATATTTTATAAATAGGGTTGTTTATTAAAGTGCTTAGTTAGGCCACACGGGCGTTTAGTTTATATAGCTATAAGTCAATTTTTTACTTTTCCTATACAAATAAATTATGCGAAAAATAAAAAGTAGCTTATAAGACCCTATTAGTAACCTAGTTCTGCTAATATGGTTAGTAAGTCTATAAGAGGACTTAGTAAAATCCTCTCATTACTTGTCAGATCGTCCGTATTGTTAGAAATTAACTACATTTAACTATCAAAGCTCTATATCTTAAAGAATCGTTGTATTATAGTGAATCTAGAAGCCGCCGCGTCAGAATCTATTAGAGAGGTCTTCCTATCCCTCTAGCTAGATTCCCCTTCTATTTTTAATAGGTTATAAGCCTAGAAGGCCTATAGAATTACTACATTACTGCGCTATTCTACTGCGATTACTGCTTGATTTTAGGTACTAGTTACTCTCTACTATACCTGTGGGCTCTTAGATTACGAAGGAAACCGCTAGAATTTAAAGCTTTTCATCCCCTAGCACCCCGCATCGCAATACTAGACCTTTAGTGTTAAAATTCATTTACAGCCGCACCTGCAACCACCACATTACAACCATAACTATCTAGTTACAACCATAACCTCTTTTTAGTGATTCTATTCACTATCACGACCGTCATATTTGATATTATCTACAACAGTAAATACGCTACATCCTTTAAATCATTAGACATCTAGTATATCTATACTAGGCTTTTTAACCTATTACACTACGTTGCACGCACTATACACTACATTACGTTACATTATAGCTTCTGTAATACCTATTATCCGCAATCCTATCTTTAGTGTTAAGAAAATTTTCGCAGAGGATTTTCTCTAGCTTTTTTCTACTCGCGCATACCGCAAACCCACTTTTTAACCTTTTAGGCTATCCTTTTAAACAGCCCCGCCACGCATTTTACGTGCGCAAGCAGATTACATTATAACTAATTTCTAGCGCGTTATTTGCAATAGGAACAAATTTGGAGATTTTACATAGGAATTTTTAAAGATAGCACCACCTAATTATAAGGGTAAGGGCCTTACTATAGGCCCTTCTAGCCCCCTAGGGACCCTAATAGGATGGATATAGAAGGTTAACTAGCTATTTAGGCTAGCGCTTTATAACTGCAAAGCCAAATTAAATAATAAGGCAAGACTTTAATAGATTTTATTAAATATAGCAAGTTAAAATAGCTAAAAACTAAGGCTAGTATTAATAATCTATTAGATAAATTAACGCAAACTATGACTGCTATTTAAGGTCTTTAGGATTTTACTAGACTAAGGGAAGAAAATACTAAGGTCCTAGTAGAAGACTTGCCTACTACTGTTTCTACGAGTTTACCTTCTAGTAACTTACAAGCTGCCTTTAATACAGGCGCTATTAAGGAGCTAAATAAGAAGGTTTACTTTATTTTAGAGGGAGCTAAGCTAAAAGGCCCTGAAAATTATGATTAGTGGAAGCAAGCCCTAAGCATTTAATTTAGAGCCCTAGGATTACCTGAATTTATAGATAATCCAAGCCTAGCAGGCTATCTAGCTAACTGTGATCAAGCTATTCTTTTAATAATATTAAGAGATAGCTATTAATCTAGACCTTAGGCAGCTATATATTAGCAAAAATCCCCTGAAGAAGCCTATAAAGTCCTTATTAGGCATTATTCGCAGAGTGCTAAAATCCAGTAAGGTACGCTATATACTAGCTACCACTCCCTAAATTTTTCAAATTATAAGGGATCTTTAAAGGCTTTTAATGCCGATTTTAATAATTTACTAGCTAGACTATAACTCTGTAGTGTAAAGATCGCACCTATTAATTAAGTAAATTATTATATTAATACATTAAAGCAGACCTTCCCTAGTTAGGCTAAGAGACAAAGATTTACTATTAGAGCTTCTAGGGCATAGGGACTGCCTGTAAATACCTTAAATTTACAGTTCCTTATAGCAGATTTATTAGAAGAATAGAGGGATAAAACCTCCCCTATAGCTAAAGCTCTTAGTTATAAGGCTTCTAATAATAAGGGAAATTCTAAGGACTAGGAGAAGAAATCCTCTAATCCTAACACTAAGAAGGACTCTATAAATGCCACTAAAAAGCAAGATAAGAAGGATTTAAACCCTTCTAAAGCCTTTAAGAAGAAAAAGCAGAAGAAGAAGAGTAGTAATAGGGAAAAGGATAAAGGAAAAGAAGCTGCTTTTATGTTAGGCTATAGCCTAGCTATAGGATACGTTAAAGAACTAGATTCTAGCGAGTCTAGTAGCGAGGATAGCAGTGATTCTAAATCTGATTCGGATACTTCTAGTACCACTACTACTAGTAACACTACTATTAAGCCTACTTTTAGCTACTCTAATAATATGGTTAAAAACTCCCTTTTATATAATACAGGTTCTTCTTGTCATATTTGTAATAATAGGGCTTTCTTTAGGGACTTTAAGCCTCTTAAGAAAGGTTAAACTAGCCTTATAATTACAGTAGGAGGACCTATCTATCCTAAAGGAAGAGGCACCGCTATTTTTAACGTTTTAGTTAAGAAAATCCACTAGAATATAGGCCTTTAGCTCTGCTAGATGCCTTATATTTCCTAGGCATAGATACTAACCTAGTTAGCGGGTTATCCCACTATCTAAAGGGAGGTTATCTAGCTAAAGACTAGCTTTTCCTAGCCAATAAAAGCCCCTATGGGTTATTAGAACCTGCTAAACACGGCTTCTTTTTGCAGATTAAGGGGCAAGCCACTCCTAAGATTTGCAAGCATTTAACCCACCTCTCCTTTATAGGCTCTTAATTTTGCAACTAATAAAGAGCCTATAAGACCGAATTAGGTTTTCCTACCCTATAGAGGTTCAAATTCCGCAGCCAGCACTTAATCCCAAGGAATATCAACGAATCGAAGAATTAGACTCTGAAGAAGATAAAGATTCAGCCCTATATCTCACCGAAGCTCCTCCTAGTCAGGCACCTTCTATAGGGGGTTTAGAAGGTCTATACCCTAATGACTTAGGTAACAATAGTGGCCGTCTATTGCCCCCAGAGGCCTGTGATTCTTAAGAGGCCTGGCAATAGAGGGAGCTAAGGGATAATAGCCCTAAAAAGCTAGATTCTAGTTACAAGAAGTTACTAGATTTAGCCCTTCTTTGGCACATTCAATTAGGCCACATCGGCCTCCCTTTACTAAAGAAGTCTTTAAAATTAGCTAAAGGGATCCCTGATTTTTCCGCAATTAAAGAAAAGGATTTTAACTGCATAGCCTGTATACAATTAAAGGCTGTTAGAAGACCTACTAAAAGACTTATTTAGGACCCCTAGAGTTTTAGACATTCTAGAGGGAGATATAGTTAAAATCGAACCTATACCGCATAATAAGAAGGCCCTAGTCCTTATCCTTATTAATCGAAAATCCTAGTATAAATGGTGTTTTCCATTAGCTAATAAAGAAGGTCAGACCCTTTATATAGCTATTAAGGGCTTCTTTAAGGCCCTAAAAACCGATATAACGCGTATCCTAGGCACCTTCACTTTGACGGAGGCACTGAGATTAACAACGAACTTCAGTTATAGTTATCTTCTAAAGGAATTTGTTTTAGCACCTCTTGCCCTTATATTCACGAACAGAATAGGCTAGTTAAGAGGGCTATTAGGGTTATCCTAGACCGGCTTAGAGCTACACTTTAGTGGTCTAAGCTACCCTTATATCTATAGTCTTACATCCTTCTAGCCATAGTGGACTTAGTTAACATCACCGCGAATATAACTAAGCCCCTAACCCCTAAGCAGCTATATCTAGCTGACTTAGAGCCTAAGACCTCTTATAAGCCTGATTTTTTGAAAATTAGGGCTATAGGGTCTTATTATAAGGTTCTAATACCTCCAGAGCAGAGATCAAAGCTTTAGAAGCTAGCCCCTAGGACTATCCCTAGCCGGCTACTTGCTACTCTAGGTTCTAGCATTTATCTTGTTTATATACCCTCTAAAAGGTCAGTTATTAAGACTAGCTTTATTAAAATTATAGAGGATATAAGCTCTATAAGGTCCCCTAAGCCTTTAGGGAGCTATCCTTTAGAGGGAGAAGCCGATATCTCACAAGATAATCTAGAGGTTTAGGATAGCTATCCAAAGCCTCTAGCGCCCGCAGCGCCCGCAGCGCCTGCAGCGCCGGTAACGCCTCCAGCGCTACCCCTAGAGAGCCCAAGCTCTAGCGCCCCTAATAAGGGTGCTATTAAAAACCGTTTTTAGATTCAGATTCTTTAACTGATCCTGATTCTATGGACATTGATGATTTCAATATATCTTCTTTCGTTAAGGAGATATGCTTTAAGGCACAAGAAAAGGCTAAATCATTATCTTCTAATAACAATTCTAACACCCCTAAGACATGGAAACAAGCTTTAAACAGCAAGGATAGTTAGAAATGGATAAAAATAACTTTTAATAAATTTAAGCAGCTTCTAGCTGCTAGAACCTTTAAATTTATAGGGATAGACTAAATTCCTAAGGGCTAGAGGGTTTTAAAGAATAGGCTTGTTTATAAGCTTAAAAAGGATAAAGAAAATAATCCTTTAAAACACAAGGCCTAACTCGTTGCTAAAGGCTTTATGCAGATAGAAGGTTAAGATTATATCAAAACCTATGCTACAACTAGCATTCCCCTAGTTAGCGGATATTACTAGCCCTAGCGGCTTGTAATAACTAGGAAGTTAAACAGGTTGATTTTATAGGGGCCTTTCTAAATAGCTTGCTAAAAGAAGCTATTTATATGTAAATCCCTAATAGATTCGCCGATTTTGCCAAAGCCACTACGCCTAAAATAACTAAACTACTCAAAAATACGGTTATAAACCCTCTTAAAAGTAAGTTATTTTCTTACAAAAGGCTTTATATGGATTAAAACAAAGCTCTAGAGAGTGGTAGTAGGCTTTAAAGGACCTTCTTTGGAAATTAGGTTTCTACCCCTAATATCTGACCTAGCCGTCTTCTTTAACCTAACTACATCTACATATATAGTGACATATGTGGATGACTGTCTTCTTATAGGTCCGATCTAGCTTATATCAATAGGCTAAAGAAGCTATTACATAAAGCTTATCCTATAGAAGATCATGGGCTAGCTGAATTTTTCCTAGGCGTTTAAATCACTAGAAATCAAAAGAAAGGGACCTTAACTATCCACCAGTCCTAGTACATTTCTAAAGCCTTAGAAAGATTTAATATAAAAGATACTAGGCCTATTAAAATTCCACTCCAACCCGGAATTATAAAACAGGCAGCTAATCACTTAACTAAGCCTCTTTCCCCCTAATTACAAGCTATATTAGAGTATTATAGGAACTATTATATACTTAATGCTCCTTACAAGACCTGATATTGCCTTTCCGGTTCAGTGGCTTTCCACAGCACTATCTAAGCCATATATAGAGCATTTAAATGCCTCTAAACATTTGCTTAGATATCTTTCTAAGCTCTATAAGTTATTCTATAACTTATAGAAGGTCTAAATCTACTACTAAAGCCTCTGCAACCCTTATTAGCTTTTGTGATAGTGACTTTGCGGGTGATAAGTCCTTAAAATCAACCTATGCTTATCTCTATAAGCTAGCCGAAGGACCTATTAGCTAGAAATCGAAGAAAGCAACCACGATAGCTTTATCTATATTAAAGGCTAAATCAGATGCTCTATGTGAAGCTATTAGGAGCTAGAGTGGCTTTACAGTCTCTTTAATGAGATAAAGCTGCCTATAGCACCTCCAGTTCCGATTTTTAGTGATAACTAAGGCGCTATTACTACCGCTAATAACCCTGCTCTTTATAGTAGAACAAAGTATACCCTGCTAAAATTTAACTACACTAGAGAAAAGGTACAGAAGGGTATAGCTAAGGTTATCTACATTAACACTAAGGAGATGCCTGTAGATGGTTTAACTAAGCTCCTGCCCAATGATAAATTTTAACAATTTATCTAACTATTAGGCCTTACGAATACAAAGGCCTAGCTTTAAAAAGGAAAATCAACTAAAAAGTCAAAAATCAAAATTAACAAAAACACTGGAATTCCGTTAAAAGTTATTGATTTAAGTTGAAAAGTTATTGATTTAAGTTTAAAAGTTATTGGATTTATTATTAAATTTATGGTTAACTTAGATATCTATTAAAGAGCTAAGTTTAGGTATTAAATTAGTTACCTCATACTTTTCTAGAGGGAGTGTTAAAATAATGCTATTTATAGCACTATTTTATAGACCCACTAGTTGCCTAGTTGCGTTGTTGCAACGTTGGTTACAAGGCGTTGCTTGCAGCGTTGCTTGCAGCTTTGGCTATGACCTGCGTTCCTGCACACAACCAACCCACAGGCTTGTATAACTAAGCTAACTAGGTTACCCTATAGGGAAGCTGAAATCGACTGTAACTAGGGAACTAGTAGTCGTATAAAAGGCTAATGTATACTATTCGAATCCTTGATTTATTCTGGATTTTATAGTATATTTTATTAATAGGGTTATTTATTAAAGTGCTTAGTTAGGCCACACGGGCGTCTAGTTTGTATAGCCATAAGTCGATTTTTTACTTTTCCTATACAAATGAATTATGCGGAAAATAAAAAGTAGCTTACGAGACCCTATTAGCGACCTAGTTCTGCCGATATGGTCGGTAGGTCTATGAGGGGACTCAGTAGAATCCTCTCATTGCTCGCAGACCGTCCGTTAGCTAGAAATCAACTATATTCAACTATCTTGGCTCTCAAAGTGAATTATCTATCGTGGTTTAGTTATCTATAGGTCGCAGCGCCCTCTATTACGCTAGCTATCTAGGAATTACTAGGAGGTCTTCCTATCCCTCCAGTACATTCCCCTTCCCATTTTCAATAGGTTATGAGCCCGGAAGGCCTATAGATCAACTTTATTACACTGCATTATTCACTGCAATTGCTAGATTTTTGGCTATTAGTTGTGGTTTTACTACACTGTGGGCTCTTAAGATTACGAAGGAAAACCGCTAGAATTTGAAGCTTTTCATCGCCTAGCACCCCGCATCGCAACACTAGACCTTTGGTGTTAAAATTCACTCGCCGCACCTGCAATATAATTTATTGCAACCATCACCTGTGATTTTATTCACAACCGCGACCGTCATTGATATTATCTACGCTGTAGATACGCTGCACTTCCCTCAAAATCACTTCGGACTTTTTAGTATATCCTATACTAAGCTTTTTGACCTATTATATTACGATACATTGCATTGCACTGCGTTGCGCTGCGCTGTACGTTCTATATTACCTATTATTCCTATCTGTGGCTCTTGGTGTTGTGAAAATTTTCTCCTGAGAATTTTCACCGGCCTGTTTTTGCCCGCGCATACCTTTGACCCACTTTTCTAGCCGGAGGGGCTCCTTTTAAACAGCCCCGCCACGCATTTTACGTGCGCAAGCAGATTGCATTACAACCAATTTTCTAGCACACGTTATTTGCAACAGGAAGAAAGTCAGAGATTATACACAGGGGTTTTTGAAGATAGCGCCACCTAATTTCAAGGGAAAGGGACCTGGGGCAGGACCTTCCAATCCTAACCCTAACCCTAACCCTAGTAACCCTAGGGACCCAAGTCGGATGGATATAGAAGGTCAACCTATGGCTGCCCAAGCCAGCCCTTTGCAACTAGAAATGCAGAGGCAAATTGAGCAACAAGGCAAGACCTTAACTGAATTTATTTAGCATAGTAAGGATAATCGTATTAAAAACGAGGCTAGCATTAATGATCTTTTAAGTAAATTAACGCAAACCATATCTGCTATACAAGGTCTTCAGACCTTTCTAGGCCTAAGGAAGAAAATACTGAGGTACCTAGAGAAGATCTAGCTGCTAAATCTTCACCTGCGCCTGTACTATCTTCTACTAGTAACCTTCAAGCTGCTTTCAATGGAAGCGCTATAAAGGAACTAAATAAGAAAGTACACTCTATTCCTAAGGGAGCTAAGCTAAAAGGCCCTGAAAACTATGATTAGTGGAAGCAAGCCCTAAACATACAATTTAGAGCCCTAGGATTACCTGAATTCTTAGATAATCCAAGCATAGCTAGTCAGCTAGCTGACCCTGACCAGGCTATTCTTTTAATGATATTAAGAGATAGCTGTCAGTCAGGGCCACAAGCAGCTATCTGCTAGCAGACATCCCCGAAGAAGCCTATAAAGTCCTTATTAGGCAGTATTCGCAGAGTGCTAAAATCCAGCGTGGTACGCTATACTCTAGCTACCATTCCCTAAATTTTTCAAATTATAAGGGATCTTTAGAGGCTTTTAATGCTGATTTTAATAATTTACTAGCTAGACTGCAGCTTTGCAGTGTAGTGATCGCACCAATTGATCAAGTAAATCATTATATTAATGCATTAAAGCAGACCTTTCCTAGTTAGGCTAAGAGACAAAGATTCACTATCAGAGCTTCTAGGGCACAAGGACTGCCTGTAAATACCTTAAATTTACAGTTCCTCATGGCAGACTTATTAGAAGAGCAAAGAGATAAATCTTCCCCTATAGCTAAGGCTCTTAGCTATAAGGCTTCTAATAATAACAAGGGAAATTCTAAGGACTAGGAAAAGAACACATCTAATCCTACCCCTAAGAAGGACCCTAACGCTAAGAAAGAGCAGGATAAGAAGGATTCAAACCCTTCTAAGGCCTCTAGGAAGAAGCAGAAGAAGAAGAGTAGCACTAGGGCTAATGAGAAAGGAAAGGAAGCCGCGTTTGCTTTAGGCTACAGCCTAGCAACAGGATACGTTGAAGAATTAGATTCTAACGAATCTAGCAGCGATAATAGTAGTGATTCTGAATCTGATTCGATACCTCTAGTGTCACTACCACTAGTAACACTACTACCAAGCCCGCTTTTAATTACTCTAATAATGTAATTAAAAATTCCCTTCTGTATAATACTGGTTCCTCTTGTCACATTTGTAATAATAGGGCTTTCTTCAGGGATTTCAAACCCCTAAAGAAAGGCGAATGCGGCCCTATAATTACAGCTGGAGGACCTATCTATCCTAAAGGGAAGGGTACTGCTGTATTTAACGTGCTGGTAAAGAAAAATCCACCAGAATATAGGTCTTTAGCTTTGCTAGATGCCCTATATTTCCTAGGCATAGATACGAACCTAGTTAGTGGTTTAACCCACTATCTCTCCAGGGGTTATCTTCTGAAAGATCAGCTTTTCCTAGCTAATAAAAGTCCCTGTGGGTTATTAGAACCTACTAAACACGGCTTCTTTTTGCAAGTTAAAGGACAACCAACCCCTATAATTTGCAAGCATCAAACCCACCTCTCCTTTATGGGCTCCCGGATTCATTAACATCTAACCTATACGACTTATATGGGGTTTTCCTACCCTATAGAGGTGCAAATTCCACAGCAGCCTACCCTGGATCTAACGGAATATCAGCGAATTAAAGAAATCGACTCTGAAGACGACAATATCAACAATTCAGCCCTACATCCCACCGGAGCTCCTAGTCAGGCATCTTCTGTTGTAAGGGATTTAGAAGGTCCATATCCTAATGCGTTGGATAACGATAGTGGCCGTCTAGAATCCCCTAAGGCCTGTGATCCTCAAGAAGCCTAGCACGATAGGGAGTAAAGGGATAGTAGCTCTGAAAAGCTAGATTCTAGTTACAAGAAATTACTAGATTTAGCCCTTCTTTGGCACATTCTGACTCGGCCACATAGGGCTCCCCTTGCTAAAGAAATCATCGAAATTAGCTAAAGGGATCCCTGATTTTTCCGCCATCAAAGACAAGGATTTTAACTGCTTAGCCTATACGCAAACTAAGGCTATTAGAAGACCCAGCAAAAGACCTATTCAGGACCCCCTAGAGTTCTAGATATTCTAGAGGGAGATACGGTAAAAATTGAACCTATACCTCACAATAAGAAGGCCCTAGTCCTTTTCCTTATTGATCGAAAATCACGGTATAAATGGTGCCTCTTATTAGCTAATAAAGAAGGTCAGACCCTTTATAATGCTATTAAGGGCTTTTTAAGGAATTAAAAATCAATATAATTCGTATCCTAGGCATCTTCATTTTGACGGAGGCACTGAAATCAACAACGACCTCCAACAATGGCTGACTTCTAAGGGAATTTGCTTTAGCACCTCCTGCCCTTATATTCACGAACAGAATAGGCTAGTTAAGCGAGCTATTAGGGTTATCCTCGATCGACTTAGAGCTACCCTACAGTGGTCCAAATTGCCCCTTAATCTCTGGTCTTACATCCTTCTAGCCATAGTGGACTTAGTTAACATCACCGCGAATACGACTAAGCCCCTAACCCCTAAGCAGCTATATCTAGCTGACTTAGAGCCTAAGACCACCTATAAGCCTGACTTCTCGAAAATTAGGGCTATAGGGTCTTATTGTGAGGTTCTAATACCTCCGGAGCAGAGATCTAAGCTGCAAAAGCTAGCCCCTAGGACCATCCCTGGCCGGTTACTAGCTACTCTAGGTTCTAACGTTTATCTTGTTTATATACCCTCTAAAAGGTCAGTCGTCAAGACTAGCTTTGTGAAAATCATAGAGGATATAGGCTCTGTAAGGATCCCTAGATCTTCAGGGAGTTATCCTTCAGAGGGAGGAATCGATGACTTTCTTCGTGATAGTTATCCCTCGCAAGATAATCTAGAAATTCAGGATAATCCAAAGCCTGAAAATCTAGTCCCCTAGAGAGCAGCCCTATAGAAGCCCCTCAAAAGGCACCTATAGGTAATCCATTAGCTGATTCAGATGCTATGGATGTTGACGATTTCAATATAACTTCTTTTGTTAAGGAGTTATGCTTTAAGGCTCAGGAAAAGGCTAAATCAACTAATAACAGTGATTCGGATACCCCTAAGACCTGGAAACAAGCATTAAAAAGCAAGGATAGTCGAAAATGGATAGATGCGACTTTTAACGAATTTAAGCAGCTTTTAACTGCTGGAACCTTCAAATTTATAGGGATAGACCAAGTTCCTAAGGGCCGAAGGATCCTAAAAACAGACTTGTCTATAAAGTCAAAAGGGATAAAGAAAATAATCCCCTAAAATACAAGGCCCGCCTCGTTGCTAAAGGCTTTATGCAGATAGAAGGTCAAGATTATCTCGAGACCTATGCTGCCACAAGCATCCCTCCTAGTTGGCGAATATTATTAGCTCTAGCAGCTTCTAATGACTGGGAAGTCGAATAAGTCGATTTTATAGGGGCATTCTTAAATAGTCTACTAAAGGAAGCTATTTATATGCAAATCCCAGACGGATTTACCGAATTTGCCGAAGCCACGCCTGAAATAGCTAGATTACTTAAGAAATATGGCTATAAACCCGCTTAAAAGCAAGTTATTTTCCTTTAAAAAGCTTTATATGGATTAAAACAGAGCTCTAGAGAGTGGCAGCAGGCCCTAAAGGACCTTCTTCGCAAGCACGGATTTCACCCCTTAATTTCGGACCCAGCCGTCTTTTATAACCCAACTACATCCACATATATAGCGACTTATGTGGATGACTGCCTTCTAATAGGACCCGACCTCAAATATATTAATAGATTGAAGAAGCTTTTGCATAAAGCTTACCCTATAGAAGACCGTGGACTAGCCGAATTTTTCCTAGGTGTTCAAATCACTAGAAATCGAAAGAAAGGGACCCTAACTATTCATCAGTCCTAGTATATTTCTAAAGCCCTAGAAAGGTTCGACCTAAAAGATGCTAAGCCCGTTCAAATTCCTCTTTAACCTGGAATTATTAAACAAGCAGCAACCCATCTAACAAAATCTCTCTCACCCCCGATCATAAGCTATATTAGTGCATTATAGGGACTATTATGTACTTAATGCTTCTAACAAGACCTGATATTGCTTTTCCGGTCCAGTGGCTTTCTATAGCGCTATCTAAGCCGTTTATAGAGCACTTAAATGCTGCTAAACACTTGCTTAGGTACCTATCTGGTACTATGGGTTATTCTATAACCTATAGAAGGTCTAGATCTGTTACAAACTCCAAAGCCTCTACGACCCTTATTGGATTCTGCGATAGCGACTACGCTGGTGATAGGATCTCTTCAAAATCAACCTATGCTTATTTATTTAAGCTAGCCGAAGGACCTATTAGCTGGAAATCGAAGAAAGCAACTACAATAGCTTTATCCACATTAGAAGCTGAATCTGACGCTTTATGTGAGGCTATTAGGGAGCTAGAATGGTTAAATGGCCTATTTACGGAAATTAAACTGCCTCTAGCCCCTCCAGTCCCGATTTTTAGCGACAACCAAGGTGCTATTACGACTGCCAATAACCCTGCTCTTCATAGCAGAACAAAGCATACCCTGCTAAAATTCAACTATACCAGAGAAAAGGTACAGAAGGGTATAGCTAAGGTTATCTACATTAATACTAAAGAGATGCCTGCAGATGGCTTGACTAAGCCCCTGCCCTATGATAAATTTCAACAATTTATTAAATTACTAGGTCTTACGAAGTCCTAGCTAGCTTTATAAAATCAACAAAAAGTCGAAAAATAATAAATCAACAAAATATTGGAATTCTAGTTGAAAAGTTATTGGATTTATAGTTAAAAGTTATTGATTTGTTGGAATTTATAGTTGACTTAGATATCTATTAAAGAGCTAAGTCATTAGGCATTGAATTAGTTATGTCACGCTTTTCTAGAGGGAGTGTTAAAATAATGCTATTTTTAGCACTATTTTATAGGCCCACTAGTTGCCTAGTTGCGTTGTTGCGCGGCGTTGCTGCGCGCTACGTTGCGTGGTTGTGCAACGCATCTTGCGTTGCCACCTAAGCAAAGCTACGGCATGTATGACTAAGCCAACTAGGTTACCCTATAGGAAGCCAAAATTGACTGTAACTAGGGAACTAGTAGTTATATAAAAGACTGACGTATACTATTCAAATCCTTGAATTTTTCTGGATTTAATGGTATATTGTATATAAAGGGTTGCTTATTAAAGTGCTTAGTTGGGCCACATAGGCGTCTAGTTTGTATGGCCGTGAGTCGATTTTTTACTTTTCCCATACAAATGAATTATGCGGAAAATAAAAAGTAGCTCACGAGACCCTATTGGCGACCTAGTTCTGCCGATATGGTCGGTAGGTCTATGAGGGGACTCAGTAGAATCTTGGCTCTCATTGTGAATTATCTACCGTGCGTTAGCTAGAAATCAACTATATTCAACTATCTTGGCTCTCAAAGTGAATTATCTATCGTGGTTTAGTTATCTATAGGTCGCAGCGCCCTCTATTGCGCTAGCTATCTAGGAATTACTAGGAGGTCTTCCTATCCCTCCAGTACATTCCCTTCCCATTTTCAATACAACTACATTCAACTATCAAAGCTCTATATCTTGAAGAATTGTCGTATTATAGTGAATCTAGAAGCCGCCGCGTCAGAATCTATTAGAGAGGTCTTCCTATCCCTCTAGCTAGATTCCCTTCCATTTTCAATAATAGAGCATCTGATTCAGCCTCTAATATAGATAAAGCTATCGTGGTTGCTTTCTTTGATTTCCAGCTAATAGGTCCTTCGGCTAGCTTATAGAGATAAGCATAGGTTGATTTTGAGGACTTATCACCCGCGAAGTCGCTATTACAAAAGCTAATAAGGGTTGCAGAGGCTTTAGTAGCAGATTTAGACCTTCTATAAGTTATAGAATAACTCATAGAGCCTAGAAGATATCTAAGCAAATGTTTAGAGGCATTTAAATGCTCTATATATAGCTTAGATAGTGCTGTGGAAAGCCACTAAACCGGAAAGGCAATATCAGGTCTTGTAAGGAGCATTAAGTACATAATAGTCCCTATAATACTCTGATATAGCTTGTGATTAGGGGGAAAGAGGCTTGGTTAAGTGATTAGCTGCCTGTTTTATAATTCTAGGTTGGAGTGGAATTTTAACAAGCCTAGTATCTTTTATATTGAATCTTTCTAAGGCTTTAGAAATATACTAGGACTGGTGGATAGTTAAGGTCCTTTTCTTTCGATTTCTAGTAATTTAAATGCCTAGGAAAAATTCAGCTAGCCCATGATCTTCTATAGGATAAGCTTTATGTAATAGCTTCTTTAGCCTATTAATATAAGCTAGATCTGGACCTATAAGAAGACAGTTATTCACATAAGTCGCTATATATGTAAATGTAGTTAGGTTAAAGAAGACAGCTAGGTTAGATATAAGGGGGTAGAAGCCTAGTTTCCGAAGAAGGTCCTTTAAAGCCTGCTACCACTCTCTAGAGCTTTATTTTAATCTATATAAAGCCTTTTGTAGGAAAATAACTTGCTTTTAAGAGGGTTTATAACCGTATTTTTTAAGTAGTTTAGTTATTTTAGGCGTAGTGGCTTTAGCAAAATCAGCAAATCTATTAGGGATTTGCATATAAATAGCTTCTTTTAGCGAGCTATTTAGAAAGGCCCCTATAAAATCGACCTGTTTAACTTCCTAGTCATTATAAGCCGCTAGGGCTAGTAATATCCGCTAACTAGGGGAATGCTAGTTATAGCATAGGTTTTGATGTAATCTTAACCTTCTATCTGCATAAAGCCTTTAGCAACGAGTTAGGCCTTGTGTTTTAAAGGATTATTTTCTTTATCCTTTTAAGCTTATAAACAAGCCTATTCTTTAAAACCCTCTAGCCCTTAGGAATTTGGTCTATCCCTATAAATTTAAAGGTTCTAGCAGCTAGAAGCTGCTTAAATTCGTTGAAAGTTGTATTTATCCATTTCTAACTATCCTTGCTGTTTAAAGCTTATTTCTATATCTTAGGGGTATTAGAATTGTTATTAGAAGACGACAATTTAGCCTTTTCTTGTGCCTTAAAGCATATCTCCTTAACAAAAGAAGATATATTAAAATCATTAATATCCATAGAATTAGGATTAGTTAAAGAATCCGAATTTAAAAACGGTTTTTTAATAGCACCCTTATTAGGGGCGCTAGAGCTTAGGCTCTCTAGGGGTAGCGCTAGAGGCGTTACCGGCGCTACGGGCGCTGCGGGCGCTGCGGGCGCTAGAGGCTTTGGATAGCTATCCTAAACCTCTAGATTATCTCGTAAGATATCGGCTTCTCCTCTAAAGGATAGCTCCCTAAAGGCTTAGGGGACCTTACAGAGCTTATATCCTTTATAATTTTAACAAAGCTAGTCTTAATAACTAACCTTTTAGAGGGTATATAAACAAGATAAACGCTAGAACCTAGAGTAGTAAGTAGCCGGCTAGGGATAGTCCTAGGGGCTAGCTTCTGAAGCTTTGATCTCTGCTCCGGAGGTATTAGAACCTCACAATAAGACCCTATAGCCCTAATTTTCAAGAAATCAGGCTTATAAGAGGTCTTAGGCTCTAAGTTAGCTAGATATAGCTGCTTAGGGGTTAGGGGCTTAGTTATATTCGCAGTAATGTTAACTAAGTCCACTATAGCTAGAAGAATATAAGACTATAGATATAAGGGCAGCTTAGACCACTAAAGTGTAGCTCTAAGCCAGTCTAGGATAACCCTAATAGCCCTCTTAACTAGCCCATTCTATTCGTGAATATAAGGGTAAGAGGTGCTAAAACAAATTCCTTTAGAAGATAACTATTGTGTGCCATAAGATACGCGCCCAGAAACACGCGATCACGATGACACGATGACAAGCGCTAAGGGTCATTGAGATGGATAACACAACAGGGAACAATAATATTAGTCATCTAAGTAAGGGGAGCATTTGATCTATAAAGAGACTGTCTATAGCTAGATTCTTTTAGAACACACCACGCACAACGAGATTCTTAAATTAACCCCTTAAGTTTTATTGAAAAGATACCTGAGATTATAATGAGATAAACTAAGATTATTTCCCTCATTTAATTAAGACAGCACTTCCGATCTAATAGACCATTTAATCTAGAGCGTCTCTACATAACAAGAAGTCTCTAGCCGTTATTATGATCAATATTGTCAAGACAATTAACCCTCTGTTATATGTAGGCTCTAGAGCTACTTGCAACCATAGGCTAGCATCGTGTCTTTTAGGGTGTTATTTTTCGCTTAATAAAACTAGTGGAGAAACGCGGTCTTAAACCCCTAGGACTTTTGTTTTCTATTTAATTTACTACAGACTAAGGTTAATTAGAAGCACACTTTCAGCTGCAATTCCTAGCTAACACCAAATCAATTCACGCAAAAACCCCTTCATTTTATTTTTCCCTATAATATAATATGAATTAGAAATCTGGCCTTAGACCCTAGAGAAGCTAAGGCATAAGTTAGAGGACAGCTAATCCGGAGGAACCAAGCTAGGATAAGGAAAGGAGATTACGTTATAAGCAGACGTTAGAAAGGAAGCCGACTAGCTTAGGAGAATACTTTGCGAATACTAGCTAAGCCATTATACCCTTACTAAAACTCACTAAACACAAAAATATAATTTAAAAACCACTGCTTAGCGTTACGAACTATTTGATCTTAGGACTTATAGTTTATTTTGTAATAATTTAGCTATATGTTAGGATCTTGTGGTTAATCATGAGGAGCTATGTGATCATATTAATAGTCTTTGCTTATAGGTTATTTGTGACTATAGATATTGCCTTATAGGAAGCTTTTTTACGAAGTCCTCTCTAGAATTAAGGCTTTTAGTTAAACAATTACTCTCTTATAAGATTAATTAAAAGCATTATTATCTAAATCTATATCTAATTATTTTACCTTATCTTATTCCCGCTAGCTAAGCAAAGCAGGGTTTACTAAGCAGCTAAGCTAACTAAAAGAACTATAGGATTTGCCTTTGCTAAGTACCTTAATTATAAGTAAGGAACTATCTAATCCTAAAATGGTTTTAACGCTAACACATTCCTGCCCTAATAAGCTATTAGGAAGGACCCTAATATTAAGGAAAAAGCCTCTAGACCCCTTAAAGGGCTTAACGTAAAGACCTTTACGAAAATCCTTAGGAAACAATAGCTTACTAATTATCTCTTATTATAATGTAAAACAGGTATAATGTTTAGTAGTTTACAGGGGAAAATATAGCTAATTTCATTAAGGACTTTAAGGCTAAAATGAAAGTAATATGCATTCCTAAGAAAGATTAGCATAAGATGCTTAAGCGTGATGTTAACCCCTAGATTTAACAAGTGGTCAAGATGTTAACGGCGTTGCGCACTTAGGCAGAATTAAAGGAGGAAATGCTCCTTTAGTTTAACGCTATAAGTTAGGACTATATAGAGAGCGCCTAAGGTTAGCTAGAGGACCTTAATCTAATGCGGCTAAAGTTAGTGGAAGAAACCCATTACTAGTTATAAAAGTATTAAGCTTTAATATCTAACGTAGACCTAATAGGATAGAGGATAACTATAACTTAGTTAAATTATATCTATAAGGCCCTCCTAGACTATTTAATCTTAAGCTTTATGGATTAAAAAGGGTATACGTGTAAGTGTTGGAACAAGCATGATATCAATCACGCTTGGCAGCCGCAAATGTGGCCGGAAGAAGGTCGGCCCGCGCCCGCCCTCGTGTGCGCGCGCGACCCCACTTTCCGATCCACAGTCAGGACCTGCGATAGGGCAGGGCTTGCACCACGTGACCCACACGCACAGCTGCCCGTTTTTCACCTCACAAGAGTGCCCTCACTTTTTGACCTCTCTTTTTCCCTCTTTCTTCGAGAGCTTAGAATAGATAATTAACAACGATACTATTCTCGGAGCTTACATATTACGACCCTGCGTAACTAACACTGATCAGTAGTTAACTTCACAGGTAACCACTTTCAAACGCACGCGAATACCGCAGATCAGCAAGGTCTACATAGAAGAGGCTTTCTTAGAAGTAGTGTGGTTAGGCCCTTTTGTTTTTCAGCAAGAGCAACCTAATTATCACGAGATCCGTGATCGTGCTAAGGAAGAAGTTTATCTTAGTCCCTTTTATTCTTTAGTAAGAGCAGCTAATGATAAACAAAAGCCTAAACCTCAAAGAAGAGTTTAACTCTAGCAGCTAGGTCTATCCTATTATTCTTCTCCTTAGTGCGTTCTATTATGTAAGAAGTTAACTACTAAGCCTTGTAATCCTTCACAAAACCTCCCTATAATAGCAGAAGTTATTGCTATCCTCCCCTACCTAAAAACACACACTTTTCCCTGTTTCTTTCCCCTCTAAAGCCTATATATTATAATAGTTAACATAAAAGAACAAACACAAGCCCCTATAAGCTAAGAAGGCTCTTAAGTAGGAGAGGACTTTATAGAAGCTATTAAAAGGCATTAGGGAGATAGAGCAAACATCCTCCCCTTCTATACATTCCCTAAACCTTACACAAATACATTATAGAAGAGTTATTCTGTAAGGTTAAAGAGTTTAATATTAAGAAAAGCAACACACCTAAGGAACTCACGGCCTATCTCCTCACTAGAGTTATAGATTACAAAGCAAGAAAGGTAATAGGAAGAATACTGTTCACAGAGTTCACTTAGGACTTTAATTAATAGAGAGAAGAGATATTCCTTAAAACACTAATCCTAGTGGCAAAGCACCTACAGGATTATCTTATAAATAACGGGATATACATAACAATTAGCAGATTAACGAAGGTGCTAATTAACCTTTAAGAAGTCCTTAACCGAAATAAATTCTGTTTTTAGTCCTAAGAGGAAGTTAAAGATGTGAGAAAGAGGTATATAGAATTCCGAAGGAAACTTTAGAATAATAATAACTTCTTAAATAATCTTCTTAATAAAGGAGATATTTAAGAGCGTCGTGGATTAAAGACCTCTTATTCTCTTTATTAAAGCCTACTAAGCGTTACCCCATTAAGGCAATTACATAACAACAGGTGTGACTTCCCTATAGGAGGTACCTGTTAACATATACCTCCCCACAGCCTTAAACCTATGCAGTAGCTTAATAACCATGGACTACACTCCCTCCTGCCTAACAGAGAGTGGCTTCTATTAACAATCTACTCGCACCCTCATGGCCTATAGCGAAGCAGATTGTTAATCTTACGAAGATGTACACATTAGAATAGTAATATAGTGCTAATAACTATGATGTCTTTGAGTTAAAGTTACAAACCTTTAAGAGGAAGTGCAAGGTATTAGACATTAAACAAGAGTAATCAGGCTACGCATTTAAGGTTATGCTTAAAGGGAAAGCCCTCTAATTCTACTTAGATTACCTCTTAAAACCAGAGAACCCTTAAGACCTACTAACTCTAGTTATATAGATAAAAAGAGGTTTAAGACTAAGGATATAAGACAGAGATATTTTCTTAAGTGGCACTAAACCACACTCTAGAAGATCATTAGCGAGAACTAAGACAAATCAAAGATAGAATGCTTTAATAAACTCGTGGAAAAGCTCTCTATCTTGCAATGGGCTGTACCTAATGTGGGTCAATCTGAATAAGCCCTCTGGAACTAGATAATAAACGCCTGCAACGGAATCCTAGAGTGCAGGAGCTATATCACCGACCCCTGATAGCCTCTAATAGTTCTGTGAACGGGTACAGATAACTATTCATCTTATTACAGAAGAATCCGGTGGCTAACATTAATTCCCTGCTAATACTAAAACCCTAGACTAATTCTAGACTAATAGGAGGTATAATGGCAAAGGCAAAGAGTTATAATACTCTCCCTAAAGGCATAAAGGAACACAGGGACCCCCGTTTAAGGAAGTGCTATATATGTGGCAAAGAGGGATATTAGTTAACAAAGCACTCCGAGGAGGAACAGAAGAAGGCATACTAGCGGTTTAAGAACCACTATATAGTTAACTCCTCTTCATCCTTACAAGCTTTATATGACTTATTCCTCACATAGTATAAAGGAGGCCCTAGTCTAGACCCTCCTTCTTAACCCTCCGAAGATAACGAGGTTGCTTAATATATAGTGAGCCTTAGATTTAATAACAAAACCAAAGGGAAGGATAGATTAGTGCCTACAAGCTTCTTCACCTATGGCGCAACGCTTAATGGCCAAAGAATGGTTAAGATTCTCACTAACTAGGCGACAATACATGGATTAAGCGGAAAGAGCCCTTTAATGCAAGGATAGCTAACAAACCTCCTTATATGTTCCTGCTTAAAGACCACTACTCATCCAAAGTCTTCCAAGGTATCATACCAGATACTAGGGCAGCCTAGTATTTAACGGCAGGCCGTTTGTAATTCATTACATTGTAATAAATGATGCCAAGGATCTAACTTAATAAAGCGAGAGCTAGGGAAGCGGTTATTAGGTTTAGAGAAGGCACGCCGATTATCTCGCTTAGAACAGCTAATATGCCCACTCCCTTTAGCAAGATCACGTTCCACGTAATACCTACAAACACCCCTTTCTTGCTATGCCTTAATAATATAGGCTAACTAAAGATTAATTTCATTACTACCAAGAATATCTTATAGTAAGGAAGCATTAAAGTCCCTCTAGTATGTAAATAGGGGCATGTGTAAATACTGTTAATGCAGAACAAGGCATTAATAGCATAGAATCACCTAACCGAAGTCGAATTGCGGCGCTTGCATTGCCAATTCAGTCATCCATTAGTTCGCTAGCTTCACAATCTCCTGTGCAACTCAGGGCACGAGATTAAGATCAATGCTATTAAAGCAGTGACAAGGGTTTGCCACTAATGCTAAATAAACGTAGATAGCCCCTATCGCTTTAAGTTCACCCTTAAGGATAAATGTGCCTTTAACTTTAAAGTAATAGTGGATATCATGTACCTTAACGGCAACCGCCTAACCCTTTATGCTATTAATGTAGCTATAGCTTTTAATACAGCGAGATTCCTTAAAGATATCTTAGCTAAATTAACATAGGAAGCTCTTAGGGTATGCTAGATTGATGTATACTAAGGGCCTCCAGATTAGATTATTACTAATGCTAGCACAAACTTCCGCGGTAAGGAGTTCCGTTAATTTGCGGCGTTAATATTAATCTCCGTTAAGGAGGTTCCTATTAAGGCACACCACAGCATTAGAAAGGTTAAATAATATTATAAGCCGCTCTGAAGGGCCTATAATATTATCTGGCGGGAATGCCTAATAACCCCTAAGACAGTCGCCCTGTAAATAGCTATAAAAGCCCTTAATAACACTACAGGACTAAATAGCCTTATTCCTACTCTCCTTATCTTTAGTGCATACCTACGTATAACTAGCGAATCCCCTCTATTGCCAGATATCTTATAACGCGTCATTACTATGTAAAAGGTAATAAAGGAGATTAAATACTTGCACGCTATCTGGAAAGTTAACGAAGCCCTTGCTATAAGGAATGGCCTAGATATAGCGAAGACCCTTAACCTCCCACTTAGATCACTAGTCCGAGTGTGGCGCGAAGGCAATGGTTAGCAAGGCCCGTATAACCTCCTCTCTATTAATAGAGAGACCTACACGCTTAATCTCCTGTAAGGCCTGAAAACATTTTAGTTAACCTCTATTAGGCCCTATTACGCAGATCCTAATAGAGAAGTCCTAATGCCTTAAGAATAGCCACCTGAGGAAGAAGGGCAAGAGGCTTAAGATAAACCAGCAGGTAAGGTCCTAGAGATCCTGCTAAAGAGAAGGCTGGGCAGACCCTGTAAGAACCCCCGGCAATTATTAACAAGACTAACGTGTTTATATTAGCGAAGGAGGAAGCTAACCTTAACCTTGTAATCCAATTGCGCAAGGAAGGCATTATTATAACCCTAGGAGAGCTATTTAAGCTCTTCACTAAGGCTAAAATTAATGCCTTAATTAACTAAGGCGTGTTCGAATTCACAACCTTTAATAAGAAAGAGTACGGCGGTATGAGGATCTTTAACTCCCGCATCGTCAACAAGGTAAAAGGGAAGACAGGCTAGCCGTACAAGAAATTACGGCTTATTATCTAAGGCTTTAGCGATAAGGCGAAACAAGACATTCTGACACAAGCCCTAACAATCCAACAGGCTAGTCAACGCCTTATCCTCGTAATAGCTCCTCGCTAATAAAGAAAGACCTTGTCTTGTGGATTCGCGATATTACACAAGCTTATGTTCAATCACAAACCCTATTGAACAGGATAATCCTCGCTAGGCTCCTAATCCAAATCCGCGACCAATACCCTAATAGAACGATCATAAGGGTAATTAAGCCTCTCTACGGCATCGCGGAGGCTAGAACACATTAGTAGGTCACATACCACAGGCATCACAGAGAGAAGCTCTAGATAGAGACCTCTATATATAATCCATACCTGCTAGTAATAAAGAAGGAAAGCATTAAGTTCGTATGTGTAGGTATGCAGACTGATAACACATTAGGGCTATTAGATAAGGAGTTCTCTAAAAAGGAAGAAAAGTAACTAACCGCTGCGGCCTTTGCGGCAAAGCTAAAGCAATTCCTAACAGAGAATAACCCCTTACCTTTAACAGAGGTATTATTATAATAGTGGCTAACGCGGCTATCTCCTCTAATAAAAAGGGCAAAGCAGCAAGCTTAACGTAATCCCGCTAACGAATGTAAAGCAGAAGTACATTAAATAACAAGCTCAGGGCGCTTACATCGCCTTAATCTACTAACCGGAAGCTTGCTACAATCTATCTATTACCGCATAACACTAGGAACTAATGATTAAGAACGTCAAAGCCCTTAACCGCTAGATCTAATAGCAGATAGACAACCCGGAGAGGGGCCTAATATTTATTCTAATTAACCTTGCTAAAGCGAAGCTATATGCCTTTGTAGATAGGTCCTTTGTAAATAATTAGGACCTTACTTCATAACTTAGCTATGTTCTAATTATAGCTAATAAAGACCACAAGGACGGCGAGTTCACGATCAAAGGCAATATCGTGCACTTTAGCTTAACCAAGAGCAAAAGAGTTACACAAAGTGTGCTCGCCTCCGAGGTCTACGGTATAGTGGCTAGCGTTAACATAGCCCACGCGATTACAACGACCCTTGGATTAATCACGGACCGATTGAACATACCCATAACCCTAGTTGTGGTATACACAGATTCATACTCCCTATATAAATGCCTTGTTAAGCTTAGTACTACTAAGGAAAAACGCCTAATAATTGATATTATGGCCCTGTGGCAGTCGTACGAACGCCGCGAGCTCTGTGAGATCCGGTGGATTAACGGAGCTGATAACCTGGCTAATGCCTTTATAAAGGCATCGCTAAATAAGGCGCTAGAGTAGTTTATCTCTAGTAACCGGATAATAATCCGGATAGAAGGGTAAGTAACCCACGTAGAAGAGGGTCACCACGGGTGATAGTATTGGGGAATTGGCCCTAATACTATAGGGGATGTGAAAATCCTCCTAAGGAAGAAGGAGGAGGAACTGCGGCCCTTATTAGGTATCTTATGCCTAGAACTACAGCCCTTATTAGGTTAGGTTACAAGAGCTACTCTGATTATCACCCCCGACCCGGTGAGGGCCGCCAGAGACCTATTAGGGCCCCTAGTGGCTATTGTGAAGGAACCGTTACGGCCCCTGTGTTATGTACACTAAGCATAGGGAAGCGAAGACCGTGACAGTGG
Organism: Epichloe glyceriae; assembly: GCA_023658535.1. Classification (NCBI taxonomy): domain Eukaryota; kingdom Fungi; phylum Ascomycota; class Sordariomycetes; order Hypocreales; family Clavicipitaceae; genus Epichloe; species Epichloe glyceriae. Next base: position 3,098,554 of record CP098295.1, on the reverse strand, counting down.
ACAGGGCAGGGGGGCAAGGATTAGCGCGCGGATGTTATTTACAATATGAGATTTAAAAGGCTACGGTTAGAGGCCCGCTTAGCCTTTAGAAGGATTGTTAATGATAGAGTGTTGTTTTTCCTTGCTTCCCTTTACCACACACCCGCATAAGGTTTTTCATTGAGTTAATCCCTTCCATATTTATCCGCTGCCTGCTCTACCTTATCCCCTTTCTTTTCTTTTCTCTTTTACCATTAATATTATGCATTAACAATTATGTCAAAAGAGAGAGTTCCTAGTGTTAGAACAAGCATGATATTAATCACGCTTAGCAGCCGCAAATGTGGCCGGAAGAAGGTCGGCCCGCGCCCGCCCTCGTGTGCGCGCGCGACCCCACTTTCCGATCCACAGTCAGGACCTGCGATAGGGCAGGGCTTGCACCACGTGACCCACACGCACAGCTGCCCGTTTTTCACCTCACGAGAGTGCCCTCACTTTTTGACCTCTCTTTTTCCTCTTTCTTCGAGAGCTTAGAATAGATAATCAACAACGATACTATTCTCGGAGCTCACACATTACGACCCTGCGTAACCAACAGTAAGCAAGTTCTAGTTATATAGTATAAACCCCTTTAGATAGCACTTAATGCGCACGTTTAAACGTAACTAGAGCTTAAGAATAGGGACCCTAAGATTACTGACTTAGGAGGGTATTACCTAGATAATACTAAACCTAACCTAAGAAACCAGAGACTATTTAATTAAGGCGCGCTTAGTGGTCATTAGGCTAACTAGAGGAACCGCTTAGCAGCAGCTAAGTCCTCTAAGTGTAATAGGAAGCTAATACCCCTAATAATAAAATAAAGAAGGATATAGCTCCTAGACTAGCTAAGTACTAAGATTAAATAGATGATTTGACGAAGCAATTAGCTAAGTTAAAAATTATGGTTATGGCTTAGGCGGGTAAGGAGATTAACATTACGAAGCAGCTTAAGCGGAAGTATAACATAAACCTGCAATAACGCAATTACTAGCTAAACAGCATTAAATCATTTAATTAGGATGACAAGCGTATCTTTAATATTAATACGATAACTGGAAGGAACTAATAGACAAACCAATGTTATTATTATAATGCCAAATCTCACATAGCTACGAAGTGTGACACCCTAGCATTTAATAAGATGTCAAAGTTCGCCATTTATAACCTAGCTGTCTGTATCCTAGCAATTAGAGATAGCATAAAGCGTTAGATAATATCACCTATCCTGCTCTTAAAATTCCTTTAAATTAGCAGCTACGCACAAAGGCTAGCCATATTTTAGGTCAAATACTTCCCGGATAGTAGAATTGCCTATATAATACCTTAGATTAAGGAATATAGACCTTATAGAGGAAAGAATTAGGATATAGCGCTAGAAGAGCAGGATATATTTAATTAAATAGAAAGTTAGTTTAATCCCGCTAAATACTGCTTAGAAAGGGAAGTTAAGGTAACCATAATCCTAAAGAAGCCTTTAGGAGCAGTTTTAGCTATTAAGTTTAAGAAGTTAAGCGTGGAGGAAGAAGAGATAGACGCCTACATTACGAAGATTATAGCCCTTAGGGAAAGAGCAATAAAACGCGCGCACGTTAAGGAAATCTTAGAAGATAATAAACAGGATTATCTAAGTTAAGAGTAGCCTAAGAAAGGCAAAGATACCTTAGCAAAGGGAAAGAAAAATCCGCTAGGCAAGGTTAGTTAAAGGATCCTAGATTAGCTATATAACAAGGTCTTTTAGAAGAAACTTAGGGTGCCTTTTTGGGATATCTGCCACATCATGCTAACACTAGCAGAGGCAGTTAGCAATGAATGCCTCTTGCAAGTAAAGGGTGTGGAGAATGTCTGTTATTACAACGGAGACACACTAGGGCCTATACCTCCTTTAAAGATATTTAGAGCAAAAACGAGCTTAAGACTAATTAATCCTAGAAGCCAGATTAATTCTATTATCTAAATAATAAAGGAGACCCTTTAGGAAGACAAACGGAATAAGGCAGAGGCTAAGAAGAAACCGCTAAAGACAGCCCTAACTCCGCTACTAGAAATTAACGCTGCCTTATAGGAACGGATCTAGGAAAGGCTAGGGGTATAAGGTTAATAGGAAAAAACTTAGCAGGGTCAGATTTATCCATCTAGAGCGAGTTTTATGCTCAATGTAATTATAGAGCCACAGGCCACGGTTAATCAATTGCAGGACTTGCTATACTTACAGGTCCGTCTAGATAACCCTAAAGGGAGCTTCTTCCAAGGCTTATTAACACAGGTTCGTAAGGGAATGTAATCACAGAAAGCATAGCTAGGCGCTTAGGCCTAAGAATCTACCCCACAGATGCGACAAACACCATATTATTCTCATTACATAGGATTAAGATAATTAGGAGGTTTAAACAAAGCTCTATCTAGGGAACGTTTGGATACTCACTAACTTCTATGTCAGTCCGGATTTAGTTAATGTAAGCTTAATTCTAGGGATGCCGTTCTTTAGGTTATTATAGATATAATTTAATTATTTAAGAAGTAGTAAGCTCTTCGCCTAGTATTACTTTAGGGATGTTATTATTATCTTAAGAGTCGCAGGAAGTATCCAATAGCAATACACTAACAAGCAACTAGCCTAGTAACCTACGATTAATATTATCTTATTTAGCTATCCTAAAGTTAAGGAAGAGGAGGATTAAATAGTTCGCAAAGGTTTAGAAGCGGAACTAGATAAGGATAAGCAACTAATCCCTATTATAACTAGAGAGGGAACAGATATCCTTTAAGAAGTAGTTAAGGACGTAATAGTAAACTATACCTAATGACTTAAAGCGGTTACAGAGGATTTCCAACCCCTACAATAACCAAAACCACCTAATCTTATAATAAACATAATGTACAAACGCAAAGCTAATAAGATTTATCCACGTAATAATATACCTTCTAATAGGTTAACCCTAGAAGGAGACCTAAAATAGAAAACAAAGAAATAGGAAGAAGCAAAATCGCGTTTAGATATATCTAGGAAGTACAATAAGTACATCACTAGGCGATTTAGCGAAAACCCCTAAGGTTTTAGAATAACCCAGGAACGATTAGATTAGATAGTTAAAGGGGTATAAGAACACTTAACACAAGAAGAAGTTAATGTTTTTAAAGAAATCCTTTATAACTAAGAAGTAGCGCTAGCGTAAGACTTGTTAGAATGTGGAAAAGTTAACTCACTAGTTGCACTACCACAAGTCATAAGGGTTGTTAAGCATAAGGCATAGTAAGCTAGTTCTATCCTAATACCTCTTAGGTTACAAGGAAGACTAGTTAATCTATTAAAGAAGAAGTTAAAGTATAGACATCTAGAGGAAAGCCATGGTTCCTATAGGAATCCTTACTTTCTTATTATAAAGAAAGACAGAGGGATTTACCTAATCCTATTAGCCACTAAATACAATAAAGTGATAATATATAACGCGCTAATTCCCTAAGGAGCGGAGGCATTTAGTAAGAGCTTTGCGATATATAAGATTTTATCTATTATTAATCTGCTATTAGGATACGACTAAGTAGAACTAGCAAAAAGGAGTAAGGATATAACCACAATCTCTACTGTAATTAGGCTTTTACGACTTTGCCGCCTACTATAAGGAGCTACTAATTCAGTAGCTTAATTTATTAGAATTATTAGGCAAATCCTGTTTAACTTAATCCCTGAAATTTACGCACCTTTCCTAGATAACATTACGGTCAAAGGCCTAACCACAACGTATAATAGGGAGGAAATCATGCCTAGAGTGCGCAGATATATAATAGAACATTTAATTAATATCGATAAAGTCTTAGTTAATATTAAACTCTCTGGCTATATAGCCTTAGCAGCTAAATCAAAGTTCTGCTAGAAGTTAGTAGAAATCGTAGGGTTTATATGTGAAATAAATAGATAGAAACCGACTAAGGCAAAGATAACAAAGATCCTAGAATAGTTAATTTACTAGGATCTATCTAAGGTATGCTCTTTTATTGGATTAATAGGAGTTTACTGCATCTAGGTAGAACACTACGCGTAGAAGGCAAAACTACTAGTGATTTTACTAAGGAAAATAACAAAATAGGTATAGGGGCTAGACTAATAAGAAGCTATAGACATTTTAAAAAGGCAATAACTACAGCCCTAGTTCTCGTTTCACTTAATCTTAGACTAGGTTTTAGAGAAATTATCCTTATAGTAAACGCAAGTCTGCTTAGATAGGGGGCAGCATTACTCCAAATAGTTAACGGCAAACGCTATCCTATTTGATATAAGAGTAGCACCTAGACTATCGCTAAGACTAAGTACAATGCGACTAAGCGAGAATGCCAGGCAGTTATTTACGCGTTACGAAGGCTACGAATTTATCTCTACAGAGTTCCTTTCACACTAGAGACGGATTTGCAAGTCCTTGTGCACTAGCTTAATAGCGCTATTAATAATATGCCTAGAGCCCTAGTCACGCAATAGATCAGCTACATACTACTCTTTAACTTTTCTATATAACATATTCCTAGTAAGAAAAACCAAATCACAGATGCTTTGTCTAGAAAGGGTCCTAGACTATCTAATCAATTAGATTAGGAGGTTAAGGGGACATTAAAGACTTTATTAACCTACACCTAAACAGCGTTAAGATTAAAGAGAATAGTAAGAAAAATTACTTGGCAGAAACGCGCTAAGTAATCGATTTCTTGTCCACACTTTAAAGACTAATTAATCTTAGCATAGGAGACTACAGGAAACTACAAAATAAAGCTAAAAAGTTCTTTCTAAAGAACAAATGCCTTTAGAAAAGACTAACAGGAATTATAAAGGGGCTAGCGTTAGTTATTAATATACCTAAGCAATAACACGTAATAGTTAAAGTAATTTATAAGGAACTTAGTCATAAAGGTGTTAAGGTGGTTTTCTAAGCAATAAAGCAGCGGTATTAGTAAAAGGGACTCTAGAACATAACTTAGGAGATACTAACTTGCTGTGAGACATATTAGAAGTTCGCACCTTAGCGACCTTAAGAACTGTTAGTGCTAGTCGCGCTAGGGAACCTAATAAGCAAGATTTACATTAACACCTAGCACCTTCTAATTAATCATAGGTACAAGTATCTCTTAGAGGCAAGATATAATCTAACAGGTTAGGTAAAGGCTACGCTAGTTAGGAACGCAACTATAGCAGCGATTAGGAAATTTCTCTTATCCCTAATTAGTAGGTTTAGTCTTTTCTAATTCGTAGTCTATAATAAAGGCCCTGAAATACAAGGAAATCTTAAAGAAGCACTTATAAATGTTAGAATCGCAGGCATCTAAATGTCTAGGTATAACCCAAAGGCAAACTCCCTATTAAAGCCAGACACTAGTCTCTTGCGTTTGCTTTAGTAAAATTAGGAGGATTAAATAGCTAATAGGTAAAGCACCTTAATAAAGCTCTTCTTACAGACCACACTGCTATTCATAAATCACATAGGAAGTCCGCTTTCTACTTAATCTATAAATAAGAACTAATTTTACCACTAGAAGTTAAATTCCTAACTTAAAGACTAATTAACTAGGATACGGTTACTACTAGCTAGGACTTGTTTAAAGCTTAAGTATAAATGCTTAAAAGAAAGGCAGAGGATATTAGAAAAGCGAGGAAGAAGGTGTTTAACTTTAGGAAATATCTTATAAAATAAACTAATAAGAATTAGGCTGTCTCTCTAAGGAAAGATTAATTAAAACTAGGAGACCTTATACTAGTGTATAATATTAGAAGGAATATTAACATATTTACAATAAAGAAGCTTGTAATAAGATAGAATAGGCCTTTCTAAATTCATAAGCGAGCGCTAATCTCTAGGGCCTACTATCTGCAAACACTAGATAGAGTTTACCTCACGAAGATAATCTTAGGGGACCACATTAAGAAGTTTGTCCTGGATTTAGAAGGTTAGTGGACTTTAACTACTAATAGATAGCTACACGCTCTACGTTAAAGCTAGGCAAGAGAAGAAGTCAGTGATTATAACTAAGAAGTCTTAATAATTATGCTATTAGTAGCTTAACATAACATATTAGATTAAATAGTTAATAATAAAGGGGCGAGCTTAGACCTTAAGGAAGAAGTTAAACTCCTACCTTAAAGAAGTCTATATTACGGGATTAAGGTATAACTACCCCTCTTAACAGCTAAGCAAAAACAGGAGTATAAAGCATACCCTTAGACGCACTAATATATGTACAGATTAAAGATTATTTACTTTATTTTCTTTTATCTCTTTTCCCTCTTTTAGAAGTCTAGTAAGTTTTTATTTATATACTAAAGATTAAGTAATTAAGGTATAAATCTTATAGCTATAAAGCCACCTATTGTGTTTTTTTTTCTCCTTCCTATGTTTTTTCTTAAATTTTATATAGTAAACCTAGTTTATTTTCCTTTCTGCCCCCTAGTATTTATAAACAGTTTAGAAAAGGAGGAGGCATATTAATCGCTAAGTAAGGAGAGTTTTTGAGGTTAATAGTGTTTAAGTTAAATAGAAGAGTCTTTACTACCTTAATAGACCACTCTTTTCCTAAGAAAGGAGCAAGAGCTTACTCTTAGGAAGACCTAGTGTAATACCTAGAAGCAAAGCGCTATTCGCAGCTCGCCACACAAGACCTATTTTAGATATAGTTACTGCATACACTGTCGCTAACCCTAGAAAGCGAGACACATCTATAAAAAGGAAAATATACGTGCTTATTAAAGAAGGTAACATGCTGTATATATAAGTTTAAGTAGTGGGAGTAAAATATACTATTTAATCTACTAAACATAGACACTAGTAAAGCTTAACGGCGTTTAGGATGTTATAATAAGGCATGTAATAAGTACCCATTAGGGTGAGCTATCTTAGCAGGAATAAGAACTAGAGAATAATAATTATTTTTAATAGTAAGGGCTAAGACACTGTCTAATTTAGCATAGCTTTGCACGAATTCCTTTAGTAATTTAGTCCCTTTATAGTCTTAATTAGATAAGGAGGTGCTCCTCTAAGGGATTTTTAGAAGGATAAAGAGAAATCTCCGTGTATAATAAAACGCTACTATTACTAATATTAATCCCGCTTTAAACCTAGAAGGCAAAAAGGAACTTATACTATAGAATAGAAGCCGTTAGCAATAACTCAAGTATAAGATTAAATAATTTATATAAACTAATATAGTCTCTACTAAAGAAAGACAGGAAAAACTTAGTGTAGTTAGACTAGTCCACAGTCTTTATTGCTAAGAGCTTGCCTTTAGGGATACTTGCCCTCACAATAGTAGTGATATTAGGAAGTTTTTAATAAGGTGTTTTAAGAGACTTAGCCATAATTAATTAATTAGGAAATAAAGTAAGAAATAGTAGGGCTAGGAATGCAAAAGGAGGAAAGGAAGAGGGTTAAAAGCCTTAAGCCACAAGATAATGCCTATAACAGGCGTTAACAACTAATAAGCGGATGGCTGCCTATAAGTGACTCATAATACTAAAGTCTGAATCACAGGAACCATTTAATCTAACTTACTTCTTGCACTAGTATATATCTTCCTTAAAACCTTTAACCCTACTATCCCTTACCCTTTTTTTTTTTTTATTCCCCCTTCTCTAGCTATATTAAACCAAAATTAATAAGTACCCTTTTAATCTTAACTAGAAAGATAGAGCAGTACGAGGAGCCTGTTGTGAACGAAGAAGATTATACTAAAGTTAATAGCAACACTATTGCCTACTTCCCTTATAGCAAATGCCTTACTATATATTATGTTCACGTTTTGATATATAGGACTAAAAACTCCTTTTTAGAGAAGGAGAGGAAGACACTATTAAGATTAATCTAGCTAATCTCTATAAATAGCAGCCACCTCTATTCTATCCACAAAGAGACTAGCCGTAGCCCTTATTAAGATTTGAAGTCCATTAAAACAGTGACGATTTTGATCTAGTAACACTAATCGGACTAGGATAGATAACTAAGCAATGGCGTAGTTATCTAATAGATGTTTACGAATTCTTACAAAGGCTTATAAAACACTAAGCAAGGATTGGCTTGATTAGTTTGAGCTAATAGCAATAGGGAAGATTATAGAGCGTGGCCTTAAAGTAACAGTAGTAGTGCTTCCGTAAACATTTAAGGTTAATAACATAGAAGACTTTAATATAGAGACACTATAATAATTAATTAGTCCAAAGGCTAGAAGACTTTATACTACCTATTAGCCTATTAACATTAAGTACAGTTTTAAATATAACCCTATTAACCTTTACTTAGATATAAGTAACTAACGCCTTATTACAGGATTTACCTTCTTTACAAACCACTAGACTGCTTTTGTATTTAATAGAAAGTAAGGATGCTTATACTATTTTAATAGTATAAATAAAGGAAGAATAACTTGTTTTGCAGACTTTATAGGTGGATAGGGATAGATTATGTAACTTATAAACTACCCCTATGATTTTAAGGCAATTACAGTCCTAGCAATAGAGTAGAAAGGAAACTAGGAATGCGGGTATGTATGCCTAGGGTTCCTTCTCTAAATAATTTGCTGCTAGGTTAGTCACTAAGCACTTAATCTAATCGCGGAGGACTAGAACACACTAAATAAGTATAATATTAAGCTCGAATAATTACATACTTTTAGTAGGGATTCTATTATTAGTTAACGGTTTAAGTTATATCTTAAGGATTAGATAATATCTAACAACATCCTAGATCTAAAATACAGCTATGTTAAAGCACTTAAGAGAACTATAAGGGTTCTACAAGATATAGCTATAAATAAGCTTGTAATAGGAGATCAGTTACTAAGGGAATTAGCGTACTAGAAAGATTTCGATCTTCGACATCTAGTGCAAAACACGACGAAATGCTTAATGCCACGCTTTATAACCTAGACAGTTAGTGGAGGGCTGCCTATTAGCATAGCAGTTATATCCTAGAAACTTTAGATTACTAATGAGAATCGCCTGATTAAATAGTACACTAATATAGCACGAAATAATAATCTCCGCGTTTAGGACTTTTAGTAGCCTATAGCCTGTGTTTTTACTAATAACCCTAAGGTTTTTAATATTAGTATATAAGAAATACTATAAGAATAAGAAAGATAAACATAGTAGGAAGCCTAAGACAATCCACCTCTAATTAATATAGAAGAACAGAGATTAAGTGAAAAGAAAAGTTATTAAACATTATAAGCATCTTTATCTATATTATTATCTGTTACTAGACACGAATTAATACTACTATCCTTAGCTATAAAACTTAAAGCACTCTAACACAGTAAGGAGGATTAAACACCTACTACTATAGGGAAAGCTCTTTAATTATAACAAATAGCAATAAACAAGCTTTTTTAGATAGATATTAGGGATTAGCTAAGATCACTAAGAATCTATAGAGTTATTAGGTAGGAGCAAGCATATAACTACAAGACCTTGCTTAGATAAGCAGAAGAAAGAATAATTTAATACCCTCTTAGAGACATAGGTTAAGCTATAATAATTAATCTCCTTCTATTTCTTAGGGCACAAAGAGTAGCGCAAAGGAAAACCATCGTATAACTACTAATATTATCCATATACGTGTCTATAATGCCACCTGGTTTAGTGCCCCGCGGAACGTGGGCTAAGATTATTAAAGCTTACTAGCAAGAAGAAAAGCACGCTTAAGGATTAATTAATTAGCATAAGAATTGTGAAAAGAGAGTAACTTAGCAAGAAGCTAAGCGACCTACAGTCTATACTCCCTCACTAACATCACCTACTACATGTCCTTAAACACTAAAAACGCCAAAGCTCTCTTAGGAGATAAGAAATTTAGGTCTTTAGCTAAGGAGGTGTTATTTTTTTTCCTTTCCTCTCTTTTCTCTCCCTATTTAAGCTTTCTCTTTCTTCTTTTTTTTTTATTTTGCTCTTATTATTATTACTAATTCTATTTCCTTTCTTTTACTTTAATGCTTCCCTTTTACTTTAGGAAGACCCGCTATATAAGGTTAATTAGATTAGACCTAAGTGTACTAGATTAAATAATACCTTCCCTTAATAAAAGGTATTAATCGCTAACTGCACTTATAAGGCACTTTGGTTATTAGTGTGCACGCCTAGTTAAGGACAACTAGTGTATACCTAGGGAGGTGTTATATGCTATAAGATGCGCGCCTAGAAACACGCGATCACGATGACACGATGATAAGCGCTAAGGGTTATTAAGATAGATAATATAACAAGGAATAATAATATTAGTTATCTAAGTAAGGGGAGCATTTAATCTATAAAGAGACTGTCTATAGCTAGATTCTTTTAGAACACACCACGTATAACAAGATTCTTAAATTAACCCCTTAAGTTTTATTAAAAAGATACCTGAGATTATAATAAGATAAACTGAGATTCTTTCCCCTTATTTAATTAAGACAGCACTTCCAATCTAATAGACTATTTAATCTAGAGCGTCTTTACACAACGAGAAGTCTCTAGCCGTTATTGTGATCAATATTGTCAAGACGATTAACCCCTCTGTTATGTGTAGGCTCCAGAGCTACTTGCGACCGTGGGCCAGCATCGTGTCTTTTGGGGTGTTGTTTTCCGCTTGACAAACTATAACTGAAGTTCGTTATTAATCTCAGTACCTCCGTCAAAGTGAAGGTGCCTAGGATACGCGTTATATCGGTTTTTCAGGGCCTTAAAGAAGCCCTTAATAGCTATATAAAGGGTCTAACCTTCTTTATTAGCTAATAGAAAACACCATTTATACCGGGATTTTCAATTAATAAGGATAAGGACTAGGGCCTTCTTATTATGCGGTATAGGTTCGATTTTAACCGTATCTCCCTCTAGAATATCTAAAACTCTAGGGGGTCCTGAATAGGTCTTTTAGTAGGTCTTCTAATAGCCTTCGATTACATACAGGCTATGCAGTTAAAATCCTTTTCTTTAATTGCGGAAAAATCAGGGATCCCTTTAGCTAATTTCGAAGACTTCTTTAGTAAAGGGAGGCCGATGTGGCCTAATCGAATATGCCAAAGAAGGGCTAAATCTAGTAACTTCTTGTAACTAGAATCTAGCTTTTTAGGGCTATTATCCCTTAGCTCCTCTATTGCCAGGCCTCTTAAGAATCACAGGCCTCTGGGGGCAATAGACGGCCACTATCGTCACCCAAGTCATTAGGGTATAGACCTTCTAAACCCCTATAGAAGGTGCCTGACTAGGAGGAGCTTCGGTGGGATATAGGGCTAAATCTTCGTCTTCTTCAAAGTCTAATTCTTCGATTCGTTAATATTCCTTGGGATTAAATGCTAGCTGCGGAATTTAAACCTCTATAGGGTAGGAAAACCTAATTCGGTCTTATAGGCTCTTTAGTTACAAAATTAAGAGCCTATAAAGGAGAGGTGGGTTAAATGCTTGCAAATCTTAGGAGTGGCTTGCCCCTTAATCTGCAAAAAGAAGCCATGTTTAGCAGGTTCTAATAACCCATAGGGGCTTTTATTAGCTAGGAAAAGCTGATCTTTAGCTAGATAACCTCCCTTTAAATAGTGGGATAACCCGCTAACTAGGTTGGTATCTATACCTGGGAAATATAAGGTATCTAGCAGAGCTAAAGGCCTATATTCTAGTGGATTTTTCTTGACCAGAACGTTAAAAACAGCGGTGCCTCTTCCTTTAGGGTAGATAGGTCCTCCTGCTGTAATTATAGGGCTAGTTTAACCTTTCTTAAGAGGCTTAAAGTCCCTAAAGAAAGCCCTATTATTACAAATATAATAAGAAGAACCTGTATTATATAAAAGGGAGTTTTTAACCACATCATTAGAGTAGCTAAAAGTAGGCTTAGTAGTAGTGTTACTAGTAGTAGTGGTACTAGAAGTATCCGAATTAGATTCAGAATCACTGCTATCCTCGCTACTAGACTCGCTAGAATCTAGTTCTTTAACGTATCCTATGGCTAGGCTATAGCCTAACGTAAAAGCAGCTTCTTTTCCTTTATCCCTATTACTACTCTTCTTCTTCTGCTTTTTCTTCTTAGAGGCTTTAGAAGGGTTTAAATCCTTCTTATCCTACTCTTTAGTGGCATTTGTAGAGTCCTTCTTTGTGTTAGGATTAGAGGATTTCTTCTCCTAGTCCTTAGAATTTCCCTTATTATTAGAAGCCTTATAACTAAGAGCTTTAGCTATAGGGAGGTTTTATCCTCTATTCTTCTAATAAATCTGCTATAAGGAACTGTAAATTTAAGGTATTTATAGGCAGTCCCTATGCCCTAGAAGCTCTAATAGTAAATCTTTGTCTCTTAGCCTAACTAGGGAAGGTTTACTTTAATGCATTAATATAATGATTTACTTGATCAATAGGTGCGATCTCTACACTACAGAGTTATAGTCTAGCTAGTAAATTATTAAAATTAGCATTAAAAGCCTCTAAAGATCCCTTATAATTTGAAAAATTTAGGGAGTAGTAGCTAGCGTATAGCGTACCTCGCTGGATTTTAGCACTCTGCGAATAATGCCTAATAAGGACTTTATAGGCTTCTTCGGGGATTTTTGCTAATATATAGCTGCCTAAGGTCTAGATTAATAGCTATCTCTTAATATTATTAAAAGAATAGCTTGATCACAGTTAGCTAGATGGCCTACTAGGCTTGGATTATCTATGAATTTAGGTAATCCTAGGGCTCTAAATTAAATGCTTAGGGCTTGCTTCCACTAGTTATAATTTTCAGGGCCTTTTAGCTTAGCTCCTCTAGAATAGAGTAAACCTTCTTATTTAGCTCCTTAATAGCACCTGTATTAAAGGTAGCTTGTAAGTTACTAGAAGGTAAACTCGCAGAAATAGTAGTAGGCAGGTCTTTTACTAGGACCTTAGTATTTTCTTCCCTTAGTCTAGTAAAATCCTAAAGACCTTGAATAGTAGTTATAGTTTGCGTTAATTTATCTAATAGATTATTAATACTAGCCTCGGTTTTTAGCCGTTTTGACTCGCTATGTTTGATAAAATCTGTTAAGGTCTTGCCTTGTTGTTTAATTTAGCTTTATAGTTATAAAGCGCTGGCCTAAACAGCTAGTTAACCTTCTATATCTATCCTATCAGGGTCCCTAGGGGGCTAGAAGGGCTTATAGTAGGGCCCTTACCCTTATAATTAGGTGGTGCTATCTTTAAAAATTCCTGTGCAAAATCTCCAAATTTGTTTCTATTGCAAATAACGCGTGCTAGAAATTGGTTGTAATGCAATTTGCTTACGCACGTAAAATGCGTGGCGGGGCTGTTTGAAAGGATAGCCTAAGAGGTCAAAAAGTGGGTCTGCGGTATGCGCAGGCAGAAAGCCAGAGAAAATCCTCTGCGAAAATTTTCTTAACACTAAAGATAGGATTGTGAATAATAGGTATTATAAAAGCCATAACGCAACGTAACGTAATGTATAGTGCGTGCAACGTAGTGTAATAGGTTAAAAAGCCTAGTATAGATATACTAGATGTCTGATGATTTAAAGGATGCAGCGTATTTACTGTTATAAATAATATTAAATATAACGGTTATAATAGTAAATAGAATCACTAAAAAGAGGTTGTGGTTGTAACTAGATAGTTACGGTTATAATGTGGTGGTTATAGGTGCGGCTATAAATAAATTTAACACTAAGGGTCTGGTGTTGCGATGCGGGGTGCTAGGGGATGAAAAGCTTTAACTAGCGGTTTCCTTCGTAATCTAAGAGCCTATAGGTATAGTAGAGAGTAACTAGTACCTAAAATCAAGCAGTAATCGCAGTAGAATAACGTAGTAATGTAGTAATTCTATAGGCCTTCTGGGCTTATAACCTATTGAAAATGGAAGGGGAATCTAGCTAGAGGGATAGGAAGACCTCTCTAATAGATTCTGACGCGGCGGCTTCTAGATTTACTATAATACAACGATTCTTTAAGATATAGAGCTTTAATAGTTAAATGTAGTTAATTTCTAGCAATACGGACAATCTAATAAGTAATAAGAGGATTTTACTAAGTCCCCTTATAGACCTACTAACTATATTAGCAGAACTAGGTTGCTAATAGGGTCTCGCGAGCTACTTTTTATTTTCCGCATAATTCATTTGTATAGGAAAAGTAAAAATCAACTCACGGCTATATAAACTAAACGCCCGTGTGGCCCAACTAAGCACTTTAATAAACAACCCTATTAATAAAATATACCATAAAATCCAGAATAAATCAAGGATTCGAATAGTATACGTTAGCCTTTTATACGACTACTAGTTCCCTAGTTACAGTCGATTTCAGCTTCCCTATAGGGTAACCTAGTCGGCTTAGTCATACAAGCCTGTGGGTTGGTTGTGTGCAGGAACGCAGGTCACAGCCAAAGCTGCAAGCAACGCTGCAAGCAACGCCTTGTAACTAACGTTGCAACAACGCAACTAGGCAACTAGTGGGTCTATAAAATAGTGCTATAAATAGCATTATTTTAACAACTTTTATTGAAAATGGGAAGGGGAATGTACTGGAGGGATAGGAAGACCTCCCTAGTAATTCCTAGATAGCCAGCGCAATAGAGAGCGCTACGACCTATAGATAACTAAACCACGATAGATAATTCACTTTAAGAGCCAAGATAGTTAAATATAGTTGATTTCTAGCTAACGGACGGTCTGCGAGCAATGAGAGGATTCTACTAAGTCCCCTTATAGACCTACTAACCATATTGGCAGAACTAGGTCGCTAATAGGGTCTTGTGAGCTACTTTTTATTTTCCGCATAATTCATTTGTATAGGAAAAGTAAAAAATCGACTTACGGCCATACAAACTAGACGCCCATGTGGCCTAACTAAGCACTTTAATAAGTAACCCTTTATATATAATATACTATTAAATCTAGAAAAATTCAAGGATTTGAATAGTATACGTCAGCCTTTTATATAACTACTAGTTCCCTAGTTACAGTCAATTTTGGCTTCCCTATAGGGTAACCTAGTTAGCTTAGTCATACATGCCGTAGCTTTGCTTAGGTGGCAACGCAAGATGCGTTGCATAACCACGCAACGTAGCGCGTAGCAACGCCGCGCAACAACGCAACTAGGCAACTAGTGGGCCTATAAAATAGTGCTAAAAATAGCATTATTTTAACACTCCTCTAGAAAAGTGTGACATAACTAATTCAATGCCTAATGACTTAGCTCTTTAATAAATATCTAAGTCAACTATAAATTCTAACAAATCAATAACTTTTTAACTAGAATTCCAATATTTTTTGATTTATTATTTTTTGACTTTTTGTTGATTTTATAAAGCTAGGACTTCGTAAGACCTAGTAATTTAATAAATTGTTGAAATTTATCATAGGGCAGGGGCTTAGTTAAGCCATCTGCAGGCATCTCTTTAGTATTGATGTAAATAACCTTAGCTATACCCTTCTATACCTTTTCTCTAGTATAGTTAAATTTTAGCAGGGTATGCTTTGTTCTGCTATGAAGAGCAGGGTTATTAGCAGTCGTAATAGCACCTTAGTTGTCGCTAAAAATCGGGACTAGAGGGCTAGAGGCAGCTTAATTTCCGTAAATAAGCTATTTAACCATTCTAGCTCCCTAATAGCCTCACATAAAGCGTTAGATTCAGCTTCTAATGTGGATAAAGCTATTGTAGTTGCTTTCTTTGATTTCCAGCTAATAGGTCCTTTGGCTAGCTTAAATAAATAAGCATAGGTTGATTTTAAAGAGATCCTATCACCAGCGTAGTCGCTATCGCAGAATCCAATAAGGGTCGTAGAGGCTTTGGAGTTTGTAACAGATCTAGACCTTCTATAGGTTATAGAATAACCCATAGTACTAGATAGGTACCTAAGCAGGTGTTTAGCAGCATTTAAGTGCTCTATAAACAGCTTAGATAGCGCTGTAGAAAGCCACTAGACCGGAAAAGCAATATCAGGTCTTATTAGAAGCATTAAGTACATAATAGTCCCTATAATGCACTAATATAGCTTGTGATCGGGGGTGAGAGAGATTTTGTTAGGTGGGTTACTACTTGTTTAATAATTCCGGGTTGAAGAGGAATTTGAACAGGCTTAGCATCTTTCAGGTCAAACCTTTCTAGGGCTTTAGAAATGTACTAGGACTGATGAATAGTTAGGGTCCCTTTCTTTCGATTTCTAGTGATTTGAACGCCTAGGAAAAATTCGGCTAGTCCACGGTCTTCTATAGGGTAAGCTTTATGCAAAAGCTTCTTCAATCTATTAATATATTTAAGGTCAGGTCCTATTAGAAGGCAGTCATCCACATAAGTCACTATATATATGGATGTAGTTAGGTTATAAAAACGGCTAGGTCTGAAATTAAGGGGTGAAATCCGTGCTTGCGAAGAAGGTCTTTTAGGGCCTGCTACCACTCTCTAGAGCTTTGTTTTAATCCATATAAAGCTTTTTAAAGGAAAATAACCTGCTTTTAAGCGGGTTTATAGCTATATTTCTTAAGTAATTTAGCTATTTTAGGCGTGGCTTTGGCAAATTCGGTAAATCCGTCTAGGATTTGTATATAAATAGCTTCCTTTAGTAGACTATTTAAGAATGCCCCTACAAAATCGACTTGTTTGACTTCCTAGTTATTAGAAGCTGCTAGAGCTAATAATATTCGCTAACTAGGAGGGATGCTTGTGGTAGCATAGGTCTTAAGATAATCTTAACCTTCTATCTATATAAAGCCTTTAGTAATGAGGCAGGCCTTGTATTTTAGGGGATTATTTTCTTTATCCCTTTTAACTTTATAGACAAGTCTGTTTTTAGGATCCTTTAGCCCTTAGGAACTTAGTCTATCCCTATAAATTTAAAGGTTCTAGTAGTTAAAAGCTACTTAAATTCGTTAAAAGTCGCATCTATCCATTTTTGACTATCCTTGCTTTTTGTTATGGACTCGAGCTTGAGGCTCAGGTCCTTCTCGGGTACGGAAGGGACGCGGAGAGTGTGTGGGAAGGACACATGTTGTGTGCGGACATGCTTAGGACTTAGGGCTGCTACGCGCGCTATGTGCACAGACTACGCATAGAGGGGTATATAGCTAGGCGCTATGCAATCTCTTATCTAGTTCTTTCCTTCCTCTCTAAGAATAATAATTACACTTTAAACGCTTATTTATAGCTACCCTAAGGCTAGTTTATAATATTTATTATTCTTTACTATAGACGCTAATAAGATAGTGGCGTTATAGGAGGTTATTAAGAGATAGGCAGCCTAAATCACTAACCTTACTAATAGGTAAAATACAGCCCTTATATAGAACCTTATTAAGTAAAAGCTATTACTAATAGGCTTACTATTTAATAGTAATAGAGTATTATTCTTAGCCTAGAAAGGCCTTATAGGTTATAAATTACTAATAGATTAGGAGTTTATTAGTACTATATAAGATTAATAGTGCTTTATTTACTAGAATCTCTTGCCTAAGGTATAGGCCTAAGTTACTCCTTACTTTAAAAAGGGGCACCTAGTTTATTTTAACTTAAGGCACTTCCTTAAGTACTTAGGGGAAATATTTAATAACCCTTATTAATAGGAGATAGCTATTACTAAGCTTAATTAGCTAAGGTAATAATAGTATAAGCATTTTAGTAACTTCTATATTTAGTTTAAGTAGAAGTTAGCGCTTATAGGTAAATTAGATTAGGTAAATGTAGTAAAGTTATTTAAACTACGCACTGCACTTAATAAGTAAATAAGAGATTATAGTATTAGCTAAGACATTCCCTAGGCTAACTATCTAGTAGTAGTAGCTTGCTTTTAGAGCATTATATTAGATATTAAGTCTTACTAGCTAGAGAAGAAGCATTAATTATATAGGTAGTCTTAACCTATAGCCCTTATAGAGAGGTCCTATCTATAGGATAAGGACACTCTAATAATAGATATTTAATTAGTGGGCATAATAGGGACTTAAAAGGTTCTAGTAAGGCCCTAGCCTAATGTGTATAACTAAGCATAAGTAATAAAGGGGTATAAAGCAGGTAAAGTAAGTCTCTTAGGAAGTGCTAGACACCTACTATAAGGAGGGTAAGTGCCTATAATATAGTTCTAATAAGTATTAGGTTATAAAATGCCCCTTATACTATGCCCTTTACCTAAAGGAGATGCTATTAGTTAATGCGTGTAACATAAAAGACATTAACCCTAAGGACTTAAGTAATAAGTTAGGAAAAGAGAAGCCCCTTTATTAAGTTATTTAAATAGGGAAAAGAATTAGAAGCTTAGAGAGGCTTTATAGTATACTATTATTATTAAGGATAACTTTAAATAAATCTAAAGTAATATAAATATATTACCTTTCTTAGTCCTTATATTAATAAATAAGATAACCTTTTCGGATATATAAGTTAACATAGGATATAACTACTATACTACTATTAGTAAACACTTAGTCTAGAAGCTATAACTAGAACGCATCCCCTTACTAACTAAGAGAATAGTTTATACTGCAGTTAGTATAAAAAGAGAGGGAAGGGAGAATTATAAGAAGAGCTTATTAATAATATATATTGTCTGTTTTTAGATAGATATAGATAGATAGAAGACGCTAATTATAGTGTATGTAATTCTAGGATTAATAAGATAACTTATCCTAGGGATACTATAAATGGCTTACTATAATATTAATTTAAATGTAAAGTATTGCTAGCTTACTATAGGGGTAGCTAATAACCTATAGATTTAGACCATAGCTAGTAAAGGGGTAAAGAAGCCTATAGTGTGTATTATAGGATTATTATTTATAAGAATAGTATAAAGGGTAAGGAAGTAGAAGGAGTATATATAGCTATACGCTATAAGCTTACAGGAGATTATATCCGTGCTATAGATTAACGCTATGCTAAAACCTATAGAGCAGGAACTCTTAGCGGCCTTACTAGAGGAGTTATAGGACTTTAAGGATCTTTTTAGGAGAGTAAGGTAAATGCCCTTCTACTATATAGGGGTAAGTCTAACTACTATATTTACCTTAAATAGGATACAGAGGGTAATGAACTAGACTTGCCTTAGGCACTATTATATAATATACTATATTAACACCTCCTAGAGATATATAAGTAAGTAATAGACTTAATAGATAAGGGCTAGATTAAGGCAAGCTTATCTTTAGTAGTAGCACTAGTTTTACTAGTAAAGAAACCTAGGGGTGGCTAGAGGTTCTATGTGGACTATTACGCGCTAAATAAGATTATAGAATAAGACTACTACCCCTTGCCTTTAGTAAAGGAGATACTACACTCCTTAGCTAAAGTAAAATAGTTTACAAAACTAGATATATAAGTAGCGTTCTATTATATTTATATTGCTAAGGGCTAGGAACACTAGACTACTTTCTAGATATAGTTTGGATTATTTAAGTAGTTAGTATACCCCTTTAGTTTAGCAGGCATACCTATAACCTTCTAGAGGTATATTAATAGAGCGCTTAGTAGTATTCTTAGGGACTATATTATAGCTTACCTTAATAATATCTTAATTTATTTAGGGGTTTACAAAAAGATTATATATAAAAAGTCCGCGGGGTACTAGCTAGGCTATAATAGGCTAGGCTAAATCTAGACATTAAGAAATGCGTCTTTACTATAAAAGAGGTAAAGTACCTTAGGTTTATTATTTACGTAGGAAAATAGATTCGCCTAGATAATAAAAAGATTACGGTAATTAGAGATTAGGAGGCTTTAATATAGGTCTAAGGAGTGCACAGGTTTCTAGGATTTGCTAACTTTTATTGCGATTTTATACTATAATTTTTAGATATTATAGGCCCCCTAATTAACCTAATAAAGAAGGGCATAGTATTCCGCTAGATAGAGGTATATAATAAGGCTTTTAAGACATTAAAGTTAGCTTTTATATTATACCTAATCCTTATATAATAGGACCCTAATAAGGACATAGTAGTAGAGGCAGATTGCTTAGGAATAGCATTAGGAGGTTGCCTTTCCTAGACAAATAATAAAGGGGTCTTACATCTAGTGGCATATTACTTAGCTTATTTATAACTAGCTTAAAGGAATTATATAATATATAATAAGGAGCTTCTAGTAATTATCTTATATCTTAAGGCATGGTTAGTAAAGCTATAGAGTGTTAGCAGTCTATTTATAATACTTATAGACTATAAGAACTTAGAGTACTTTATAGCCCTAAGGGAGATATTAGAATAATAGGCATAATAGGCAGAGACTCTAGCACTTTTTAATTTTTACTTATACTATAGGCTAGGGACTTAGGCAGGCTAGCTAAATATATTATTAAGGCGCTATTAGGAAGAGGCATAGTTAGCTAAACTAAAGGCGCCTATTATATAATTAGCGACAACGCCTACTTAGTTTAGCTTTAGTTAGGGTTAGCCACGCATTAGTATTAGGCCTATATTAGTTTTAGAGGGCATTACTCTAAAGAATAACTTAGCTTTAGAGGGTAATATAATAAAGGGTAATTTAGCCTAAGCAATAAGCATCCTAGCTAGGGACTCCTTATTTGTAGACAAGTATCTCTAATCCCTATAGGATCAATCCGTGGCCTATAATAAGACTTATAGACTATAGCTTAAGGCAGTAAGGGCTAGAGCTTAGAAGTTTCCTAACGCCACTAGTACATAAGAATAGATTATAGATTATTAGATTAGCGTAAAAGGGCGCTTTAATTCTAGGGCTAGACTTAGGTACTAAAGTAAGAGCCTCTAATTATAACTTTAATCTAGCGGACTTATAACTTACCCTTACTAGGTTATCTAAGGCAAAACACTACCTTTAAGGCGCTTTAGAGGGACTTCTATTAGGATAGTATATTATAGGATATAGCATGGTTTATACGTAATTACTACTACTATAGGGGATAAAAGAGTTAATAGTTATATTAGGGCTTACTAAAGCTAATTCCCCTACTAAATAGATATTAGTTATAGATCTCTATTAATTTTATAATAGAGCTCCTTGCTAGAGACTAGGCTAACCTATGGTTTCTAATGGTTATTACAGATAGACTCTCTAAATTTGTGTAACTTAAGGCTATAACATTAATAAAGGCTAAGGTATATGCAAAATGGTTTAAGCACTATTAGTGGCAGTTCTATAGGTTCCTTACCTAGATTATTACGGATTATAGGTTAGATTAGTTAAGTAACTTTTAGATAGCGCTTTATAAGAAGGTTAGCACTAAGTAATTACTATTAACCTCTTACCACCTATAAATAGATAGAGGTATAGAGAGAGCTAACTAGGAGGTTTAGGTAGTGTTACAGGTAATGTTATTCTTTTTATAGTTTAAGTAAGCAAATCACTTACTAGCCTATTAACTAGCATTAAATAATAGGGATTTCTTAGTAATAGGAGTAAGTGTAAATATAGCTTTTATAGCTTTAATATACTTATAATCTAGGCATTACTATTTATAAAAGCTTTAAGGACTTTAGTAAAAGGGTAAGTATAAGCATTCTTATAGTATTTAAAAGAGAGCATAGACCTAATATAGGCAGCTATAGCTTTTGTCTAGTAATAGTAATAGGAAAATATAAATAGTAGTTAGAGACCTATAGAATAGTTCTAGGTTAGGGACTATATATAGCTAAGTCTTAAGAACATTAAAATAAACTGCCTATATAAGAAGCTAGACTAGGTTATAGCTAAGTATAAGGTGCTAGAGGTACTAATACTATTAACTATAAAGCTAAATATTCCTAGGGGCTATACCTAGTCTTTTATATGGATTTAGTCTAGAGGGTAGTAGAGAACCTATTACTAAGTTAAAAGCTAGCTAATAAAAGACTACTACTAGAGCTAATAATAATAGATATAGATAATAATCTCACGGAGTACTAGGTAAAGGAAATCCTTATAGCTAAGAATACGCTAGGCTAGGGATTAAATTATAATATTCTAGTTAAATAAAAAGGTTATATATAGCTAATGTAAGAACCCCTAGAAAATATATAAAACACTAAGGCACTAGATAGGTTTAAGGCAAAATAGGGGGATATGTAAATAAGTAATAGTCTAAAATAGGTGTAGAAATAAGTATAGTTTAACTTACCCTTAGAGAAGTAAGATAGCTAGAATACACATAGGAAAGTAAAGGGGAGGATAAGAAGTAAGGGAGTATAAAAATTTTTTTTTTTCTAAGGAGGGGGAGAGGGGAGGTAAGAAGGGGGTATATTATAGACTTAAGCTTAAGGCTTAGGTCTTTCTTAGGTATAGAAGGGACGTGGAGAGTATGCGAGAAGGACATATATTATGTGCGGACATGCTTAGGACTTAGGGCTACTACGCGCGCTATGTGCACAGACCACGCACAGAGGGGTATATAGCTAGGCGCTATGCGATCTCTTGTCTAGTTCTTTCCTTCCTCTCTAAGAATAACAATCGCACTTTGAACGCTTGTTTGCAGCTGCCCTAAGGCCAGTTCATAACACTTTTTAATGCTTGTTTCCAGGTCTTGGGGGTGTCTGAATCACTATTGTTAGTTGATTTAGCCTTTTCCTAAGCCTTAAAGCATAACTCCTTAACAAAAGAAGTTATATTAAAATCGTCAACATCTATAGCGTCTGGATTAGCTAATGGATTACCTATAGGTGCCTTTTAAGGGGCTACTATAGGGCTGCGGCTCTCTAGGGGACTAGATTTTCAGGCTTTGGATTATCCTGAATTTCTAGATTATCTTATAAGGGATAACTATCACGAAGAAAGTCATCAATTCCTCCCTCTAAAGGATAACTCCCTAAAGATTTAGGGATCCTTACAAAGCCTATATCCTCTATGATTTTCACAAAGCTAGTCTTGATAACTAACCTTTTAGAGGGTATATAAACAAGATAGACGTTAGAACCTAGAGTAGCTAGTAACCGGCTAGGGATAGTCCTAGGGGCTAGCTTTTGCAGCTTAGATCTCTGCTCCAGAGGTATTAGAACCTCACAATAAGACCCTATAGCCCTAATTTTCGAGAAGTCAGGCTTATAAGTGGTCTTAGGCTCTAAGTTAGCTAGATATAGCTGCTTAGGGGTTAGGGGCTTAGTCATATTCGCGGTGATGTTAACTAAGTCCACTATGGCTAGAAGGATGTAAGACTAGAGATACAGGGGCAATTTAGACCACTGTAGGGTAGCTCTAAGTCGATCGAGGATAACCCTAATAGCTCGCTTAATTAGCCCATTCTGTTCGTGAATATAAGGGCAGGAGGTGCTAAAGCAAATTCCCTTAGAAGTCAGCCATTGTTAGAGGTCGTTGTTAATTTCAGTGCCTCCGTCAAAATGAAGATGCCTAGGATACAAATTATATTGATTTTTAATTCCTTAAAAAGCCCTTAATAGCATTATAAAGGGTCTGACCTTCTTTATTAGCTAATAAGAGGCACTATTTATACCGTGATTTTCGATCAATAAGGAAAAGGACTAGGGCCTTCTTATTGTGAGGTATAGGTTTAATTTTTACCGTATCTCCCTCTAGAATATCTAGAACTCTAGGGGGTCCTGAATAGGTCTTTTGCTAGGTCTTCTAATAGCCTTAGTTTGCGTATAGGCTAAGCAGTTGAAATCCTTGTCTTTAATAGCGGAAAAATCAGGGATCCCTTTAGCTAATTTCGATGATTTCTTTAGTAAGGGGAGCCCTATGTGGCCGAGTTAAATGTGCTAAAGAAGGGCTAAATCTAGTAATTTCTTGTAACTAGAATCTAGCTTTTTAGAGCTACTATCCCTTTACTCCCTATCGTGCCAGGCTTCTTAAGGATCATAGGCCTTAGGGGATTCTAGACGGCCACCATCGTCATCCAACGCATTAGGATATGGACCTTCTAAATCCCCTACAGAAGATGCCTGACTAGGAGCTCTGGTGGGATGTAGGGCTAAATTGTCGATATTATCGTCGTCTTCGGTGTCGATTTCTTTAATTCGCTAATATTCCGTTAGATCCAGGGTAGGCTGCTGTGGAATTTGCACCTCTATAGGGTAGGAAAACCCTATATAAGTCGTATAGGTTAGATGTTAATGAATCCGGGAGCCTATAAAGGAGAGGTGGGTTTAATGCTTGCAAATTACAGGGGTTAGTTGTCCTTTAACTTACAAAAAGAAGCCGTGTTTAGTAGGTTCTAATAACCCATAGGGACTTTTATTAGCTAGGAAAAGCTGATCTTTCAGAAGATAACCCTAGAGAGATAGTGGGTTAAACCACTAACTAGGTTTGTATCTATGCCTAGGAAATATAGGGTATTTAGCAAAGCTAAAGACCTATATTCTAGTGGATTTTTCTTTACTAGCACGTTAAATACAGCGGTACCCTTCCCTTTAGGATAGATAGGTCCTCTAGCTGTAATTATAGGGCTGCATTTGCCTTTCTTTAGGGGTTTAAAATCCCTGAAGAAAGCCCTATTATTACAAATGTGATAAGAGGAACTAGTATTATACAGAAGGGAATTTTTAATTACATTATTAGAGTAATTAAAAGCAGGCTTAGTAGTAGTGTTACTAGTGGTACTAGAGGTATCTGAATCAGATTCAAAATCACTACTATTATCGCTGCTAGATTCGTTAGAATCTAATTCTTTAACGTATCCTGTTGCTAGGCTATAGCCTAAAGTAAACGCGGCTTCCTTTCCTTTCTCTTTAGCCCTAGTGCCACTCTTCTTCTTCTACTTCTTCCTAGAGGCCTTAGAAGGGTTTAAATCCTTCTTATCCTACTCTTTCTTAGCGTTAGGGTCCTTCTTAGGGGTAGGATTAGATGTGTTCTTTTCCTAGTCCTTAGAATTTCCCTTATTATTAGAAGCCTTATAGCTAAGAGCCTTAGCTATAGGGGAAGATTTATCTCTTTGCTCTTCTAATAAGTCCGCTATAAGGAACTGTAAATTTAAGGTATTTATAGGCAGTCCTTGTGCCCTAAAAGCTCTAATAGTGAATCTTTGTCTCTTAGCCTAACTAGGAAAGGTCTGCTTTAATGCATTAATATAATGATTTACTTGATCAATTAGTGCGATCACTACACTGTAGAGCTGTAGTCTAGCTAGTAAATTATTAAAATTAGCATTAAAAGCCTCTAAAGATCCCTTATAATTTAAAAATTTAGGGAATAGTAGCTAGAGTATAGCGTACCACGCTGGATTTTAGCACTCTGCAAATACTGCCTAATAAGGACTTTATAGGCTTCTTTGGGGGACGTCTGCTAGCAGATAGCTGCTTGTGGCCCTGACTGACAGCTATCTCTTAATATTATTAAAAGAATAGCCTAGTTAGGGTTAGCTAGCTGACTAGCTATGCTTGGTGTAAGGATGGGGATAGCCAGGCAAGAACGTATGGGGGCACTTAGTATATTGACTGAAGCTTGCTAGGTCTAAGTGTGTTATAGGTGCGAGTCGCTGCTTTATAGCCAGGGACTCGCTAGTGTCACGTGGACCTAGCCCTGTGGCATGGTGTGCATACGGGGTGTGCCTATGTGTTATAGGCAGGCCTCATAATTGCCCCCCTTTCTAGCTAGGCTCCCAAATGGCTTAGGTATTGCTAGCTAATGCGCAGCTGTTTGCTAAGTGATTGCAATAATATTGCCAAATACAAACATTATAATAAAAGGACAATAACCTATTCCCTAGTAACGCGGACAGCGCTTATAAACAATTTCGCCTGCGCTTTATTATCTTATTATAAGTTTTCTCTTCTATATTATTAGTCTAATTCCCTATTCTTATTCTCCTAGTTTAACTTTAATTAACCTATTAATTCACCTTATATTCGCTATATTATTATTACTAAAATAGAAGTGATTTGCTTCTATCTTTATTTGTGTATATACTATCTTTAGACTAGGTACACTAACTTTAAAAAGCATCCTCTAATTAAGATTATCTTGCTAGTAATTATGTGTAGTTTCCCTAGGCTTTTATTACTATAGGTATTAAAGGAAAGCAGTCTAAACGCTGCATTTAATGCTAGAAGCGTAGGGATATATGTAAGATAGTGAGTCTCCTGTTATTCTCCTGCCTTACAGTCCCTAATCGCTAATTTTTATATACTAGGCAATGCTAACTATAGCTAGTGACTTTCTTAATCTTATGATTATTTACAAATAGGTCTAATTACTTATAGACGCCACCCTCTCTGCGGAGGATAAGGAAGAAATTGCTGTGTTCTTAGTGGCGACGCGTTGCTGTTTTACTATGTGCGTTATGAACCTGATTAATGGATTTGATTATGCTAATATAGCGCACTATGTTGCCTTTAGGTTAACTAGTGCTGCTAAGGCGTAATAGGTTTATTAATTTTATCCTTCTTTACCTGTTTTTACTTACCTTTTCGTGTAGGCTGCTTTAATCTTATACTAGAATTATCTAGTGTCTTAATAGTAGCTATAGGTCTCTATAGTTACTACTACACTATCTTTTCCTCCTCTAGTACGCGTATAGCTTTTAGCTATCTTTTTACTAGATTCTTACTAACTCTTTTATAGGAAGATCCTAAGGAAGCTATAGCTGTGTAGGAAGCGAAAATAGTCCTCTAACTCTGCCTATTAGACCTAGGCTATGTAGCCTAGGCTATAGCATTACACTGTTTTTATTATGCTATAGAGGAGGTTGTCTAAGCGGATAAAAATAATGCTAAGTTTAGGTATAAGGGGAATGCGTTTTTGACCTGCCCTAGTGTTACTATAGAGAATTTTCCTATTATTTTACCCACACTATAAGCGTGTTTTCTTTTGTTTTTAGTAGAGTAACCTAGACTTTAGGTTAAGTTCTTTAATAGTGGCTAATAAAGCTAGGCCTTTTTACAGTAATTCTATGTCCTTTTACTTATAACTTGCTTATGTCTTGCCACCTTTCTTACTTACTTTTCTTTAGTAAAATGCTTAAATAGCGCGTTAGGCGCCCTTTATATTCTTAGCGGGGATCTATTAGTTATATTCGCTAGGCTACCCCTTCTATTTTACTAGGTACTTATTACCTTTATAGGTCTTTCTATAACCTTTACTTCTTTAACTTTATACTTATTCTCTTTATCTTTAAGGTCTAGTATTAGTATTTCCTTGTCTTTAGCGTTTTCCTAGTGGTTCTATAGCTCTAATAGGCTAATATAGAATATATTATATAGTTAGCTATACTTATTAGGTAGCGCCAGTTAGTACGCTTATTTTCCTATAGTATTAAGCACCTAAAATAGTCTAATAAATCTAGGGGTTAGCTTCCGTTTTGTATCTTTAAGCCTGATATTCTTTGCTAATAATAGTACTAAGTCTCCCCTTTTAGGGTTAGAGGTTAGTGGTGTTAATTATAGTACTTTACCTAGGCTTTAGTGGCTTTTACCTAGTTTTGCTTTAACTATTCTCTAACTTTATGTAACTTTATAATATATGCGTGGGCTTTAGGCACCTCTCCTCTGTGGTCTTGCCCCTAAGAGCTAGGCAAAACTCTAGTAAGTAACCTATAAGTGTGTAGTTTAGGGAGTAACCTGTGGTTCTATTTACCGCGTTATTATAGGCAAATTAAGCTATAGGCAGTAGCTTTACCTATATCTATTAGTTCTCCTTAATAAAGTATTAGAGGTAGTGTTTAAGGACCTGGTTCATTTGCTCTTGTTAAAATAATGCTATTTTTAGCACTATTTTATAGGCCCACTAGTTGCCTAGTTGCGTTGTTGCGCGGCGTTGCTGCGCGCTACGTTGCGTGGTTGTGCAACGCATCTTGCGTTGCCACCTAAGCAAAGCTACGGCATGTATGACTAAGCCAACTAGGTTACCCTATAGGGAAGCCAAAATTGACTGTAACTAGGGAACTAGTAGTTATATAAAGGCTGACGTATACTATTCAAATCCTTGAATTTTTCTGGATTTAATAGTATATTGTATATAAAGGGTTGCTTATTAAAGTGCTTAGTTAGGCCACATAGGCGTCTAGTTTGTATAGCTGTGAGTCGATTTTTACTTTTCCTATACAAATAAATTATGCGGAAAATAAAAAGTAGCTCACGAGACCCTATTGGCGACCTAGTTCTGCCAATATAGTCAGTAGGTCTATGAGGGGACTTAGTAGAATCCTCTCATTGCTTGCAGACCGTCCGTTAGCTAGAAATTAACTATATTTAACTATCTTGGCTCTTAAAGTGAATTATCTATTGTGGTTTAGTTATCTATAGGTCGCAGCGCCCTCTATTGCGCTAGCTATCTAGGAATTACTAGGGAGGTCTTCCTATCCCTCTAGTACATTCCCCTTCCCATTTTCAATAGGTTATAAGCCCGGAAGGCCTATAGATCAACTTTATTACACTGCATTATTCACTGCGATTGCTAGATTTTTGGCTATTAGTTGTGGTTTTACTACACTATAGGCTCTTAAGATTACGAAGGAAAACCGCTAGAATTTGAAGCTTTTTATCGCCTAGCACCCCGTATCGCAACACTAGACCTTTGGTGTTAAAATTCACTTGCCGCACCTGCAATATAATTTATTGCAACCATCACCTGTGATTTTATTCACAACCGCGACTGTCATTAATATTATCTACGCTGTAGATACGCTGCACTTCCCTTAAAATCACTTCGGACTTTAGTATATCCTATACTAAGCTTTTTAACCTATTATATTACGCTGCACTGCATTGCGCTGCGCTACGTTCTATAATACCTATTATTCCTATCTGTGGCTCTTAGTGTTATGAAAATTTTCTCCCTAAGAATTTTCACCGGCCCGTTTTTGCCCGCGCATACCTTTTGACCCACTTTTCTAGCCGGAGGGGCTCCTTTCAAATAGCCCCGCCACGCATTTTACGTGCGCAAGCAGATTGCATTACAACCAATTTTCTAGCACACGTTATTTGCAACAGGAAGAAAGTCAGAGATTATACATAAGGGGTTTTTGAAGATAGCGCCACCTAATTTCAAGGGAAAGGGACCTGGGGCAGGACCTTCCAATCCTAACCCTAACCCTAACCCTAGTAACCCTGGGGACCTAAGTTAGATGGATATAGAAGGTCAACCTATGGCTGCCTAAGCCAGCCCTTTACAACTAGAAATGCAGAGGCAAATTGAGCAACAAGGCAAGACCTTAACTGAATTTATTTAGCATAGTGAGGATAATCGTATTAAAAACAAGGCTAGCATTAATGATCTTTTAAGTAAATTAACGCAAACCATATCTGCTATACAAGGTCTTCAGACCTTTTCTAGGCCTAAGGAAGAAAATACTGAGGTACCTAGAGAAGATCTGGCTACTAAATCTTCACCTGCGCCTGTACTATCTTCTACTAGTAACCTTCAAGCTGCTTTTAATAGAAGCGCTATAAAGGAACTAAATAAGAAAGTACACTCTATTCCTAAGGGAGCTAAGCTAAAAGGCCCTGAAAACTATGATTAGTGGAAGCAAGCCCTAAACATACAATTTAGAGCCCTAGGATTACCTAAATTCTTAGATAATCCAAGCATAGCTAGTCAGCTAGCTGACCCTGACTAGGCTATTCTTTTAATGATATTAAGAGATAGCTGTCAGTCAGGGCTACAAGCAGCTATCTACTAGCAGACGTCCCCAAAGAAGCCTATAAAGTCCTTATTAGGCAGTATTCGCAAAGTGCTAAAATCCAGCGTGGTACGCTATACTCTAGCTACTATTCCCTAAATTTTTCAAATTATAAGGGATCTTTAGAGGCTTTTAATGCTGATTTTAATAATTTACTAGCTAGACTGTAGCTTTACAGTGTAGTGATCGCACTAATTGATCAAGTAAATCATTATATTAATGCATTAAAGCAGACCTTTCCTAGTTAGGCTAAGAGACAAAGATTCACTATTAGAGCTTCTAGGGCACAAGGACTGCCTATAAATACCTTAAATTTACAGTTCCTTATGGCGGACTTATTAGAAGAGCAAAGAGATAAATCTTCCCCTATAGCTAAGGCTCTTAGCTATAAGGCTTCTAATAATAAGGGAAATTCTAAGGACTAGGAAAAGAACATATCTAATCCTACCCCTAAGAAGGACCCTAACGCTAAAAAGAGCAGGATAAGAAGGATTCAAACCCTTCTAAGGCCTCTAGGAAGAAGCAGAAGAAGAAGAGTGGCACTAGGGCTAAAGAGAAAGGAAAGGAAGCCGCGTTTGCTTTAGGCTACAGCCTAGCAACAGGATACGTTAAAGAATTAGATTCTAACGAATCTAGTAGCGATAATAGTAGTGATTCTGAATCTGATTCGGATACCTCTAGTGTCACTACCACTAGTAACACTACTACCAAGCCCGCTTTTAATTACTCTAATAATGTAATTAAAAATTCCCTTCTGTATAATACTAGTTCCTCTTGTCACATTTGTAATAATAGGGCTTTCTTTAGGGATTTCAAACCCCTAAAGAAAGGCGAATGCGGCCCTATAATTACAGCTAGAGGACCTATCTATCCTAAAGGGAAGGGTACTGCTGTATTTAACGTGCTAGTAAAGAAAAATCCACCAGAATATAGGTCTTTAGCTTTGCTAGATGCCCTATATTTCCTAGGCATAGATACGAACCTAGTTAGTGGTTTAACCCACTATCTCTCCAGGGTTATCTTCTAAAAGATTAGCTTTTCCTAGCTAATAAAAGTCCCTGTAGGTTATTAGAACCTACTAAACACGGCTTCTTTTTGCAAGTTAAAGGACAACTAACCCCTGTAATTTGCAAGCATCAAACCCACCTCTCCTTTATAGGCTCCCGGATTCATTAATATCTAACCTATATGACTTATATAGGGTTTTCCTACCCTATAGAGGTGCAAATTCCACAGCAGCCTACCCTGGATCCAACGGAATATCAGCGAATTGAAGAAATCAACTCTGAAGACAACAATATCGACAATTCAGCCCTACATCCTACCGGAGCTCCTAGTCAGGCATCTTCTGTTATAGGGGATTTAGAAGGTCCATATCCTAATGCGTTGGATGGCGATAGTGGCCGTCTAGAATCCCCTAAGGCCTGTGATCCTCAAGAAGCCTAGCACGATAGGGAGTAAAGGGATAGTAGCTCTGAAAAGCTAGATTCTAGTTACAAGAAATTACTAGATTTAGCCCTTCTTTAGCACATTCGACTCGGCCATATAGGGCTCCCCTTGCTAAAGAAATCATTGAAATTAGCTAAAGGGATCCCTGATTTTTCCGCTATTAAAGACAAGGATTTCAACTGCTTAGCCTGTACGCAAACTAAGGCTGTTAGAAGACCTAGCAAAAGACCTATTCAGGACCCCCTAGAGTTCTAGATATTCTAGAGGGAGATATAGTAAAAATTGAACCTATACCTCATAATAAGAAGGCCCTAGTCCTTTTCCTTATTGATCGAAAATCACGGTATAAATGGTGCCTCTCATTAGCTAATAAAGAAGGTCAGACCCTTTATAATGCTATTAAGGGCTTTTTAAGGAATTAAAAATTAATATAATTCGTATCCTAGGCATCTTCATTTTGACGGAGGCACTGAAATCAACAACGACCTCTAACAATGGCTAACTTCTAAGGGAATTTGCTTTAGCACCTCCTGCCCTTATATTCACGAACAGAATGGGCTAGTTGAGCGAGCTATTAGGGTTATCCTTGATCGACTTAGAGCTACCCTACAGTGGTCCAAATTGCCCCTGTATCTCTGGTCTTACATCCTTCCAGCCATAGTGGACTTAGTTAATATCACCGCGAATACGACTAAGCCCCTAACCCCTAAGCAGCTATATCTAGCTGACTTAGAGCCTAAGACCACCTATAAGCCTGACTTCTTGAAAATTAGGGCTATAGGGTCTTATTGTGAGGTTCTAATACCTCCGGAGCAGAGATCTAAGCTGCAAAAGCTAGCCCCTAGGACCATCCCTGGCCGGTTACTAGCTACTCTAGGTTCTAACGTCTATCTTGTTTATATACCCTCTAAAAGGTCAGTTGTCAAGACTAGCTTTGTAAAAATTATAGAGGATATAGGCTCTATAAGGATCCCTAAATCTTCAGGGAGTTATCCTTTAGAGGGAGGAATCGATGACTTTCTTCGTGATAGTTATCCCTCGCAAGATAATCTAGAAATTCAGGATAATCCAAAGCCTGAAAATCTAGTCCCCTAGAGAGCCGTAGCCCTATAGAAGCCCCTCAAAAGGCACCTATAGGTAATCCATTAGCTAATCCAGACGCTATAGATGTTGACGATTTCAATATAACTTCTTTTGTTAAGGAGTTATGCTTTAAGGCTTAGGAAAAGGCTAAATCAACTAATAACAGTGATTCGGACACCCCAAGACCTGGAAACAAGCATTAAAAAGCAAGGATAGTCGAAAATAGATAGATGCGACTTTTAACGAATTTAAGCAGCTTTTAACTGCTGGAACCTTCAAATTTATAGGGATAGACCAAGTTCCTAAGGGCCGAAGGATCCTAAAAACAGACTTGTCTATAAAGTCAAAAGGGATAAAGAAAATAATCCCCTAAAATATAAGGCCCGCCTCGTTGCTAAAGGCTTTATGCAGATAGAAGGTCAAGATTATCTCAAGACCTATGCTGCCACAAGCATCCCTCCTAGTTGGCGAATATTATTAGCTCTAGCAGCTTCTAATGACTGGGAAGTCAAACAAGTTGATTTTGTAGGGGCATTCTTAAATAGTCTACTAAAGGAAGCTATTTATATGCAAATCCCAGACGGATTTACCGAATTTGCCGAAGCCACGCCTGAAATAGCTAAATTACTTAAGAAATATGGCTATAAACCCGCTCAAAAGCAAGTTATTTTCCTTCAAAAAGCTTTATATGGATTAAAACAAAGCTCTAGAGAGTGGCAGCAGGCCCTAAAAGACCTTCTTCGCAAGCACGGATTTCACCCCTTAATTTCAGACCCAGCCGTTTTTTATAACCTAACTACATCCACATATATAGCGACTTATGTGGATGACTGCCTTCTAATAGGACCCGACCTCAAATATATCAATAGATTGAAGAAGCTTTTGCATAAAGCTTACCCTATAGAAGACCGTGGACTAGCCGAATTTTTCCTAGGCGTTCAAATCACTAGAAATCGAAAGAAAGGGACCCTAACTATTCATCAGTCCCAGTACATTTCTAAAGCCCTAGAAAGGTTCGACCTGAAAGATGCTAAGCCTGTTCAAATTCCTCTTCAACCCGGAATTATTAAACAAGCAGCAACCCACCTAACAAAATCTCTCTCACCCCTGATCACAAGCTATATCAGTGCATTATAGGGACTATTATGTACTTAATGCTTCTAACAAGACCTGATATTGCTTTTCCGGTCCAGTGGCTTTCTACAGCGCTATCTAAGCCGTTTATAGAGCACTTAAATGCTGCTAAACACCTGCTTAGGTACCTATCTGGCACTATGGGTTATTCTATAACCTATAGAAGGTCTAGATCTGTTATAAACTCTAAAGCCTCTACGACCCTTATTGGATTCTGCAATAGCGACTACGCTAGTGATAGGATCTCTTTAAAATCAACCTATGCTTATTTATTTAAGCTAGCTGAAGGACCTATTAGCTGGAAATCGAAGAAAGCAACTACAATAGCTTTATCCACATTAGAAGCTGAATCTGACACTTTATGTGAGGCTATTAGGAGCTAGAATGGTTAAATGGCTTATTTACGGAAATTAAGCTGCCTCTAGCCCCTCCAGTCCCGATTTTTAGCGACAACTAAGGTGCTATTACGACTGCCAATAACCCTACTCTTCATAGCAGAACAAAGCATACCCTGCTAAAATTCAACTATACCAGAGAAAAGGTACAGAAGGGTATAGCTAAGGTTATCTACATCAATACTAAAGAGATGCCTGCAGATGGCTTGACTAAGCCCCTGCCCTATGATAAATTTCAATAATTTATTAAATTACTAGGTCTTACGAAGTCCTAGCTTTATAAAATCAACAAAAAGTCGAAAATAATAAATCAACAAAATATTGGAATTCTAGTTGAAAAGTTATTGATTTGTTGGAATTTATAGTTGACTTAGATATCTATTAAAGAGCTAAGTCATTAGGCATTGAATTAGTTATGTCACACTTTTCTAGAGGGAGTGTTAAAATAATGCTATTTTTAGCACTATTTTATAGGCCCACTAGTTGCCTAGTTGCGTTGTTGCGCGGCGTTGCTGCGCGCTACGTTGCGTGGTTGTGCAACGCATCTTGCGTTGCCACCTAAGCAAAGCTACGGCATGTATGACTAAGCCAACTAGGTTACCCTATAGGGAAGCCAAAATTGACTGTAACTAGGGAACTAGTAGTTATATAAAAGGCTGACGTATACTATTCAAATCCTTGAATTTTTCTGGATTTAATAGTATATTGTATATAAAGGGTTGCTTATTAAAGTGCTTAGTTAGGCCACATAGGCGTCTAGTTTATATGGCCGTGAGTCGATTTTTTACTTTTCCCATACAAATGAATTATGCGGAAAATAAAAAGTAGCTCACGAGACCCTATTGGCGACCTAGTTCTGCCGATATGGTTGGTAGGTCTATGAGGGGACTCAGTAGAATCCTCTCATTGCTCGCAGACCGTCCGTTAGCTAGAAATCAACTATATTCAACTATCTTGGCTCTCAAAGTGAATTATCTATCGTGGTTTAGTTATCTATAGGTCGCAGCGCCCTCTATTGCGCTAGCTATCTAGGAATTACTAGGGAGGTCTTCCTATCCCTCCAGTACATTCCCCTTCCCATTTTCAATAGCTCTGTTTACCTATTAGTTTAGGGGTAAAACGCTGTCAAAAGCCTACGTTTTACACACACTAGGTAGCATAGCTCTAACTAGAATTAACTTATAAAGACTAGGCCTCTATTAGACACAATGCCCTCTAGTGCTTTAAATTATAGCTTAATTTCCTTATGGAATAGTTTTGCTAATTTAGCTGCGTTAATAGTGGTTAATACTAGGAGGAAAACGGAGTACTTAGTGAATTAGTTTACAATTACTAGGATTATATTAGTCTCTCGCTTATTAACCTATGTTATAGGCAGTCCTATAACAAAATCCATGGAGATTTCTACCTAGGGTTGCCTTAGTATTAGTAGCAATTTAAGTGTTCTATATAGGCAATGCCTTCTAGCTACTACTTACTAGCATACACCATAGCTTATAATATAGTTAGATACTGTGACTCCTATTTGCAGCCACTAAAAATAACGCTTTAACAGATCAAGCGTGCGTTTAACACTAAAGTGACCTGCTAGCGGATTATTATAGTATAGCTATAGAAGCTCCTATTATAAGATAGGCTCTTAAGGAATAACTACCTAGTCTTAGTATATTAGGAGACCCCTTACGCTACATAACTATAGGCTAGCTTTTCCCTTACTTCTTGCTAAGGAATTTACCTTACTGTTTTACCTCTACAAATCTAGGTCTTAGTCCTATGCCTTTTATAGTAATTAAGCTAGTAGCTTATTTAATTTAGTTAGATACGGATTTGGTAACGCTATAGCCGCCTAAATCTCTAGTGTGCTAATACCTTATACACACGCTATTGCCTCTTTAAAATCACCCTTATCTAGCTAATCTTTCACTGGTTCTTTAGCAGCTCTAACACCTTTAGCTAGGCATTTTCCTCCCTTAAAGGCATCTCGCTAAGCTAGTCTCTTTTAACTAGGATATTTTCCTTCCCTAAAGGCGTCTTACTACGTTAATCTCTTTTAGCTAGGGCATTTTCCTCCCTTAAAGGCGTCTTGCTAAGCTAGTCTCTTTTAACTAGGATATTTTCCTTCCCTAAAGGCATCTTACTACGTTAATCTCTTTTAGCTAGGGCATTTTCCTCCCTTAAAGGCATCTCACTAAGCTAATCTCTAATAACTAGGATATTTTCCTTCCCTAAAGGCGTCTTACTATATTATTCTTCTAAGATAAGGACATTTTCCTTCCCTAAAGGCATCTCACCACGTCTTCCTTAATATATTAGTATCTCTTTACTACCCTTTTCTTAGTAAGTACTAGCTTCCTCTAAAGCTCTAGTAATAGCACCTAATTTATTATAGGTTTGCCCTTATAATTAAACTTTCTTAACAGTATATTTATAGGGTTGCTTTTCCCTAGTCTATATCTTATTATAAAGTAAAATAGGCATAGGAACATGCACTATCTAGCTTACCTTCTGTTAAGCTTTGGTTAGTTTATAAAGGTCTATAGGTTATAATAATCTAATAGGACCTCCACTAGGGTTGTCACCCCTTTAACATAGTGTTACTAGTGTTTAAATAACTCCATAATGGTAAATAGCTCTTAGTTAGCTATGCTATAATTTCGCTCTGTGTCTATAAACTTCCTTAACTAAAAGGCCACTAGGTGTTAATAACCCTTATTATCTTGCTAGGATAAGATTCCTACTATTACAAAGACTAAGTCATTTGTCTTAATATACACTAGTTAACTTGGGTTATAATAATAGAGCAAAGGGGCTTATTAAAAGGTGTCTTTTAGCTAGTTAAACACTGCCCTTTCCTTTGCTCTAAATATAAACTTCCTAGTCTAGATGCTATTTTAACTACCCTTTATTAGCGCGTGTAGTAGTGCTATAATCCTAGAGTATTTATAGATAAAACATTAGTAAAAGTTATAAAATCTAAGAAAGGATTAAATATCCTTAAAGCTTATTAGTTCTTTCTAATCTTAAATAGTTTATACCTAGCTTATATCTATTAAGATTCCGTTAACTAAGAGAATAAATCCTAGGAATTTAACTAAGTCCTAGTAGAATAAGTATTTTAAGGGTTTTACGTATAGTTCTATGGTTCTTATACGCTCTAACACCTCCTTAATATGTGTGGTATACTCTTCTTATATCTTAGAGAAGATAAGGATATTATCTAAATACACTATATAAATAGTGTTTATTAGCCTATAAAGCGCCTTATAAATGTAACTTTAAAAGGTAGCGGGTGCGTTAGTTAATCTAAAAGGTATAATAAGGTATTTATAGTAGCTATAATACGTGCAGAAGGTAGTCTTTTACTTATTGCCCCCTTTAATACAAATTTAATAGTATACATCCTTAATATTAATCTTTAAGAAGTATTTAGCCCCTTAGTATTAGTCTAGGATCTCTAAAATCAGGGGAGAGCGTAGCGATTCTTCTATATTACTTTATTAAGTCCCTAATAGTTTACACACAGTTAGAGCATTCTATCCTTCTTTAGTATAAATAGGATAGGCACGCCCGCAGGACTCTTAGAAGGTCTTATACGGCCTTTCGCTAGGTTATTATTAATGTATTCTTAGAGCTCTTTTAATTCGCTTTAAGAGAGAGGGTAGATAAGCCTATAAGGGGTGTAGCCCTAGTACCTAGATTAATTACGTAGTTAGTTAATTTCTTTAATAGTAGGGTTCCTGCCTTATTAGATGCGAAGATATCTCTGAATTTCTGTAAATCCTTAGGGATATCTTTAATGGTTCTATATACTTTTGCCTCCTTATTATCTTCTAACGCAATAAATTTGTCCTCTATAACTCCTATAATAGCATATATAACAGTCTTATTCCACATTACCTTAGTAAATTTGCAGGGAGTTAGTAGTAAAAAGGCCTTTTTCTTTTTCTTAAACCACTACTCTTATAAGTGTAAGTAAAGGTGCACTTATTCCTTTGTAAGTGTATATATCCTAATTAATATAGGGCTTCCCTCCACTCTTAGGTCCCTATTAATAGTAATATATAGGAGCCTAAGGTCTTTCTATTCTCCCCTTAAGTCTATAATTATAAGGGGTACTTAGTACACGCTATATTAAAGAACTATAAGAGCCCCTATTACCTTAAGGGTAGGAGGTGTGATCTCTGCTTATTATAACCCGTGGGTCTTTGCAAATTCCGCGCTAATAATATTAACCTTAGCGTAACTATCTAGATCAGCTACCGTTACTATGTCTTTATGCCTATGAATAGTAACTAGTGTGTAAAAATAACACCCTATTAGTACTTTAGCTTATAGGGTAAAAGTAAGGGCATTTACTTCTGCCTTAGGGCGTTTTCCTAACCCTTTTAGTGCTCTTTCTTTAGCTTATAGCATTAAGCCGCCACATAACCTACAATCCCATAGTTATAATATGTTAGGCCCTATCTAACTTCCTTATTATTTAGGGGTGTAGTAGGAGTCTTTTCTTTCTCTTTCTTATCTTAGTTAGCATATAGTTAGTTACTATATAGTAAATCACGCCTTTAGTATTAGGGAGCCTTATATAAATACCTCTCTTATAGGTGGTTAGGCTTTTGCTTGTTCTTTAGCATTAATTCCTAAAATCATTAAGTAAGTTATATAACCTCTTCGTAGGTTTTACTAATAATAGAGGTATATAGGTTAAGGTAGTCCTGTAAATTAGAGAGTAGTTTTGCAAAGAATATAAGGGCGTAGGACTTCTCTAAGGCTCTTTCTAGATATTTCTCTAGTAAATCTATGTAAATACTAAACTTAATAGGGCTTTAGCCTTTGCGTTACTTTACGTTCTTAAGCATTATAGCAATTTGCGCGTTATAGTTAGCTAAGTCCTTTAGTAGTGTTAGTGTCTAAGATTAGAATGCCTCCTAATTATCTTTAAGTTCTTCTTAGTCACTAGCTAACTATTTATTAAGGTATTAGTCCTATCTTACCCTACAGTCCCTATATATATAGTTAAGTGTAAGGAGGATTTTTAGTAGTTATATTAGAACTTGCGTTTTACTCCTATAAATATATAGTTTAGGTTATTTAACTATATTTTGTGTTTTTAAGGGTTAGTAAGGTGTATTAGTTCTATAATATTACGCACTTTAACCTTGCTGCGGCTACTACTTAAAGAGGTACTAGATCTTTACTACCTTTTGCGGGCTCTTCTATTACATTTAGTTAGAGTAGCTAGATAAGTTCTTTCTCTTTATCCTACAGTTTCTTTAGTTCTTTAAGTTAAGTGATTTATTTAGTTATTATAGCTTATTAGGAATTAATTAAAGATTCTCCTAATTTAGCTTAGGTGCTAACTATTTTAGAAGCTAGGGTGCTATCTTTATTTGTGGTTTTATGCGTTACCTCTAGTGCTACGCTAGGGGTTTATCAGGTTCTCCCCTATTATATTCTTAGGTAGCTAGGGTTAAAGCTTTAGAATTATAAGGACAGGGGATAGCTAGGCAAGAATGTATAGGGGCACTTAGTATATTGACTAAAGCTTGCTAGGTCTAAGTGTGTTATGGGTGCGAGTCGCTGCTTTATAGCCAGGGACTCGCTAGTGTCACGTGGACCTAGCCCTATGGCATGGTGTGCATGCGGGGTGTGCCTATGTGTTGTGGGCGGGCCTCACACTTGGATTATCTAAGAATTCAGGTAATCCTAGGGCTTTAAATTATATGTTTAGGGCTTGCTTTCACTGATTATAGTTTTTAGGGCCTTTTAGCTTAGCTCCCTTAGGAATAGAGTGTACTTTCTTATTTAGTTCCTTTATAGCGCTTCTATTGAAAGCAGCTTGAAGGTTACTAGTAGAAGATAGTATAGGCGCAGGTGAAGATTTAGCAGCTAGATCTTCTCTAGGTACCTTAGTATTTTCTTCCTTAGGCCTAGAAAAGGTCTAAAGACCTTATATAGCAGACATGGTTTGCGTTAATTTACTTAAAAGATCATTAATACTAGCCTTGTTTTTAATACGATTATCCTCACTATGCTAAATAAATTTAGTTAAGGTCTTGCCTTGTTGCTTAATTTACCTCTGCATTTCTAGTTGCAAAGGGCTGGCTTAGGTAGCCATAGGTTAACCTTCTATATCCATCTGACTTGGGTCCCTAGGGTTACTAGGGTTAGGGTTAGGGTTAGGATTGGAAGGTCCTGCCCTAGGTCCCTTTCCCTTGAAATTAGGTGGCGCTATCTTTGACCCCTGTGTATAATCTCTGACTTTCTTCCTATTGCAAATAACATGTGCTAGAAAATTAGTTATAATGCAATCTGCTTACGCACGTAAAATGCGTGGCAGGGCTGTTTGAAAGGGAGCCCTCTGGCTAGAAAAGTGGGTTAAAGGTATGCGCGGGCAAAAACGGGCTAGTGAAAATTCTTAGGGAGAAAATTTTCACAACACTAAGAGCCACAGATAGGAATAATAGGTATTATAGAACGTAGCGCAGCGCAATGCAGTGTAGCGTAATATAATAGGTTAAAAAGCTTAGTATAGGATATACTAAAAGTCCGAAGTGATTTTGAGGGAAGTGCAGCGTATCTATAGCGTAGATAATATCAATAACGGTCGCAGTTATAAATAAAATCACAGGTGATAGTTGCAATAAATTATATTATAAGTGCGGTTTGTAGTGAATTTTAACACTAAAGGTCTAGTGTTGCAATGCGGGGTGCTAGGCGATAAAAAGCTTTAAATTCTAGCGGTTTTCCTTCGTAATCTTAAGAGCCTATAGTGTAGTAAAACCAC
This sequence comes from Epichloe glyceriae, assembly GCA_023658535.1. Classification (NCBI taxonomy): domain Eukaryota; kingdom Fungi; phylum Ascomycota; class Sordariomycetes; order Hypocreales; family Clavicipitaceae; genus Epichloe; species Epichloe glyceriae. Next base: position 3,058,220 of record CP098295.1, on the reverse strand, counting down.
AACTAATAGCTAAAAATCTAGCAATCGTAGTGAATAATACAGTGTAATAAAGTTAATCTATAGGCCTTCTAGGCTTATAACCTATTAAAAATGGGAAGGGGAATGTACTAAAGGGATAGGAAGACCTCCTAGTAATTCCTAGATAGCCAGCACAATAAAGAGCGCTACGACCTATAGATAACTAAACCACGATAGATAATTCACTTTAAGAGCCAAGATAGTTAAATATAGTTGATTTCTAGCTAACGGACAGTCTGCGAGCAATAAGAGGATTCTACTAAGTCCCTCATAGACTTACCGACTATATCGGCAGAACTAGGTTGCTAATAGGGTCTCGTGAGCTACTTTTTATTTTCCGCATAATTCATTTATATAGGAAAAGTAAAAATCAACTCACGGCCATACAAACCAGACGCCTATGTGGCCCAACTAAGCACTTTAATAAGCAACCCTTTATATACAATATACTATTAAATCTAGAAAAATTCAAGGATTTGAATAGTATACGTTAGCCTTTTATATAACTACTAGTTCCCTAGTTACAGTCAATTTTGGCTTCCTATAGGGTAACCTAGTTGGCTTAGTCATACATGCCGTAGCTTTGCTTAGGTGGCAACGCAAGATGCGTTGCACAACCACGCAACGTAGCGCGCAGCAACGCCGCGCAACAACGCAACTAGGCAACTAGTGGGCCTATAAAATAGTGCTAAAAATAGCATTATTTTAACAACTTTTAAAGCTACTATAGTGAATTACTCTGCCCCCTTATATATATAAAAGGAAGCAATTCCCCTACGGGATTCTACCCTTTTTCTTTCCTTATTATCTATTTTCTCTTAGGTTTATTTATGCCTTTTTGTCTACTAGTGTAATTCCAGGTTGGATTTAGTGCGGTTGCTGACTATTGTTATAGTTTTCTCTATAATCCTTATTATTGCTGTTATTTATTATGTCATTATCTATTTCCCTATAAGTCCTGCCCCTTAGGGGTACTCTATTACTTCTAACTTGCCTAGGAACCAAGCCTCTCTAAGTAATATCCCTAAAAACAGTTAACTTTAGCTTAATTAAGGCAGGCTCTAGATAGGGAGCTTTATATTAGTTATTCTTCCGCTCCTATTTTAAGGCTTTTTGTTTCTAATTCTATGTAGTTAGGTAAGCTACGGCAGTTTTAATATATATCTTATTACTCTTAATTAATAAGGACCCCTAGCTATTAATGCTATAATGTCGTTAGTATAGGTAGCCCTAAGCTAGATAAGTGTTAGTAGCGAATTTGCTAACCTATGGTTAGGTGCTATAACTAATGCCTGCTTTAATTATTAGGTTTGTAATAATAGTTATAATAAGGTAATGTTTTACGCTATATCTAGGTTTATTTTATTACTAATTTACCTCTTAGCTAAATACTATAAGGCGCTAAGCTAAATATTTGTAGCTAATAGAGATCTAAGCTACTATTATTAGCGGTGCTAAGGTACGCGTCTGTCTATAGGGTGATTCCGGGTCTATGTCGCGTCTAATATGTGTTTATCTTAGGTTCCTAATAATTACTATAATTATATAAGAAAGCTTTACGCTAAGAATTAAAGTAAGAAGCGGAGCGCTTTAGTGGTAGGCCTGGATTAGTCTAGGTCTGGTTCTAATAGGGGCTAATATAATAAGATAGTTTTCTAGATATAATGCTTAGACGCTTAAATAGCGGAGACAAACTAGCTCCTAGCTGCCTCCCTTCTAGCAAAGGGGCGTGCTAAGGTAATAGAGAATGCTATCCCTATTTTAAAGGAGAAGTGATATAATAGGCTAGAGCTAGTCTAAGAGCGGCGTTAGGGCATAGGGGGCTAATAATACCTAGTATTAGTAGTTTTAATTAAGAATTTGTTCCTTTCCCTAGTGGTCTTGTTTTTTTCCTTATTATAGCATTAGCCCTAACCCTTACGCGCCTCTAAGCTGCCTATTTCCTAGAGTTCTCTTTCTTTAGTGTCCGATCTAGGTGTCCGTATATTGTTATGTGTCCTCTAGGGGCGGGTTAGTCTTAGTCCTATTCCGCTTAAGGCAAATGCTAGGTCCTGTGCTAGCCTATAGTAGTTAAGTCTCCTAGTTTATATGACCTATCTAGTAATAGTTCTTGCTTGTGTAGGATTATCTAGGGCTAGCCTTACCTCCTATTTGTCTCTAGGCTACCTTTAGGGTCTTATGTAGTTATAGTTACTATAGCTTATAATAACGTAATACTAATCTTCCTCTCTATAGCTGTAGCTGTATATTAGCAATATTACCCTAGGCATACCTCTATTAAAGAGGAATTTATTTAGCCCTATCTTTCCTATATGTAATTATACTATTATTAAAGAGATATGTTTATCTAAGTTTATGTAAAACTTTTAGATCTCTTTTAGGTTAGGGCATAGTAAGCAGTCCTTAGTAGGTTCTCTAGCGTGCTAGCAGTAGCCTAGGCATTCTTTATTATACTATGATTCCTATCTCTTATTTTACTTATTATATAAGTTTGCGTCTAGCTCTTCTTCCCTTAGTTAAGTACGTCTAACCCTTCTGCAGCGTAGTATAGTCTTAACTAACTATAAGGCGGTTTAGATTATCTCCGCTATCCTATTATTAGTAATTCTCTCTTTAAACCTCTATTTAACTATATTAAGGTATAGGTTAAGTAGTAGCACTGCTATTTCTACTTCTAGCTATATAATAGGGGTGGCTTTAAACGCCCTTATAATAACCTAGAGGTAGGCTAATTATTCTATTCTAAAGTTTTTACTATTTCTCTAGGTTTCCCTCTAGCTTTAGTTAGGGTATAGTATGCGCTTACTCTATAGGTAATAATAGGTTAAATTACTTATATATAGAGAAGTCTAGTATCCCTAAAGCTATATCCCTATGCTAAGGCTAATAATATAGTAAGGGCAAGCCTTTACTAGGCTAATTTTCCTTTAAGAATGTTCTTATAAGTGCTTTAGTTAAGTTTTCTATTTACCTATACTCCTAAGAATTAGTAGGACTCTATAAGTATTATCTCCTTATCTCTAAGTTAGACCCTAGTCTAGGGGTTATTAGGATTTGCTAAAGTATATAAGCTTAGTTTTTAAGGGTTAAACTTTACTCTTACTTCCTTTACCTATTTTTACATACCTTCTAAGTAGCTTTAAGTCTTTTCTATATCTATAATATGTTTTTTCTAAATACTATAATATTAGTGTTATTTATAAATCCTATTACTACTATACCTAGGATAGAGCGAAGGCATATATATAACTTAGCAGAGTATAGTAAGAAAAGGATAGGGAAAGTAAGGAGCCTTATAGGGTGCTAGCCTTAATCTTAAATAGTTATAATAGGCCTCTATTAAAGCTAAGCTAGCTTATTCTACCTATAAGGAAGCTTTATATTACTATTACTAGCTATAGTAGTACTCCTATCTTAACTAGGAGGGCAATAAGGTAAGGGTAGCTAACTCTATTAAAGGCTATAAATATATCTATTTAAGCTAGTAAGGCAACGCTACCTCTCCCTAGGCCTTTTACACGCATTTTGTTAAGGCTCTTATTATAATTTCTATTAACCTATTTCTCCTATTACTTATTTGTAGTTCTAGAAGGAGGTTATTTGCCTTAGCGTAGCTTATAAGCTACCTTACTATTACTACCTCTATGATCTTACCTATTATATTAAGTAGTGAAATAGGTCTCTATACATTAGCTCTCCTTATCTCCTTTGTTATTTTCCTAGGTTTCCTAATTACTATAACTCTAGTGGTTTAGAAGCGGGCTAGAAAGTACCTTACTTCTAGGGTAGCATTAAGTAGTCTTATAATTATATCCTTTACTAGGTTATTATAGGCTTTAATAAGGCCTGCTAGGAGTTTGTTATCTTCTAGGGCCTTTTAGCTAGCTATGCCTAAGAGAATATCTATAATTTTAGCTCTTATAAATTACTCTTAGGCTAGAAAAGGGGCGTTTTTAAGTTTAGGGAAGGAAAGGTTAGGGATATAGGAGAGGTCTGCTATTAGTTTAGGGAAAAATCTTTGTGCGAGGACTTTAGCTTTATTAATATACACTATAGCTAGGTTAGGGTTATTTTTAGTTCTCTCTAGGTCTAGTATTCTTAGGAGCTTAGGGGGCCTAGCTCCTAAGTCTAGCCTATCTCTCTAGTCTCTAGACGCCTCCGTCCTTTTTCTATATATTAGTATTTTTAGGGCTTCCCTCTATACATTTCTCTTTTCCTCTCTAATAGTATATTCTTAGTTTGTCTCTGCCTCTTTATACATATTCTAATTTATATTAGTCTTACGTTATCTCTATACCCTCTTCGCTTACCTAGCTTTAGCTACTACTTCCTTTGCTCTTCTAGACCACTATGCCTCTAGTCTAGGGAGGCCTTAGGGCCTCCTTAGTGCTACTCTCTTTGCTATTTATTAGAGGTTTGTAATAAGCTATTCTATATATTAGTCTATCCCTTCTTAGTTATAGGGGTTTAGAGCGAGTTTAGGCTAGAGTTATACTAACGCTTTTGCTTTTATAAATAGTCTATCTATTACTTACTAGTTATGTCTTATTATTAGTAGGGTACAGTCCTAATTACTAGAGTTAATACTAATTAGCTACGGAATATAGTCAGAGCCTAATATGTCTGCCGCGCTATTATAGTGGACTTATATATTATGCGAAGCCTAGGCTAGATTAATTATACTGTCTCTATCTCTATTATACTATCTAGTAGGTTCCCCTTAGGGCATTACTAATCTAAGTTACCACTAGCTAGTAAACTCTAGTAGCTCTTCCACTCTATTACTAGTCCTATTATATTTATCCTATAGTAGGTGTTTTTAGTTAAAATTACTTACAAAGACGCTTCTTCCTAGGGCTTTTCCTTATTAATTATATAAATAAGGGTATTCTATTTATTACTATGTTTTTCTAAGTAAAGGAGTAGATATTTATTCCTTAGATTTCTATAAGTAACTAGTTAATGCCTTTACAGGCTAACTATAAGCTTACTCTGTGTTTCTTATTTATATATACTGCATTCTAACCCTTATAATGTGCGAGTTAGAATCTGGCAAGGCCTAGAGCTAGGGGCTATGCTTATCTTATATATTCCTATTCTTAGATTACTATTATGTCTATATTAGTCTAGTAGTGGAGCGTGATATATATAAGGTTATTCTTCTTATTTACATTCTAGAAGAGGACGCGTATTATTATTATATAAGTCTAGGAGGGGGTTTACTACTATCTTATACTAGCTCTATTCTAGCTTTAATTAGCTCTATATATCTTCTAATACTGCCTGCTCTAGGCTATCTAGCGTTTTATTCTATAAGTGTTAGGCAGCCTCTTTTCTTCCTAGTAAGGCTAACTAGTTCTAGTCTCTCCTAGGGTAGGGCTAGGCTACTAGCTAGCAATTAAGTGGCGAATAAGGAGGGGCGCTCCTAATATCCTGCTTTTACTATATTTTATTTTTCCTTAAGGGTTAGGCAGGTCCTAGACTACGCTAGGTGCGCCCTAGAGTAAAGTATATACTTCTCTTGTAGTTATCCTATAGATATAGGGTAAGATTTCTTGCCCTCTTTATAATAGCTAGCTCCGTACCTGCTACACCTTAGGGCTGCTTTATAGAATTTCGCTATATAACCTATCTAGAAGTAATTATAGCACTACCTTAGCTGTAGTAATTTGTTATAGGGTTTAGTCTAGAATAGCTTTACTTTATATACTATTCTGTCTTTACATATCTTATTTGCGTTATTTACCTTAGCTAGGCTAAGGATAAGGGTGGTTCTTAGTGCGTTTTTACCTCTAGGTTATCTTGCCGTTACCCTAATTATATTTATCTTATTTGCTTTTCCTATATCTGCTATAAGGTTCTTTACTAAGGTATATTTTATAGGGAAGCCTTTAACTATAATACTTAGGATTTAGCGGTAAAGGGTTACTTCTAGACTAAAGGCAGTAGTAATCCATTTTTAGTTAGTCCTATATTAAGAGGCATTTCCTTTAAATATAATAATTATATCTCTACTAGGGAGTCTTCTAGCTATAACTACTATAGTCTAGCTAGTGGCTTTATTTACTACTATAACTATGTCTTCTACGCTTCTAGTCTAGAGCGGTTTCTAGATAAAGTTACCCTTAATAAGGACCTCTCTATCCTAGTAGCCTAGGATTTGTAGGGGGTTTAGGTTTAATTATCTTTATATTAGTCCTATAGTAATACTTACTTAGGTAGGAGGAGCGGTATTTTTATCTGCCTCTTTAATAGCTTCTTTAATAACTTCTTTAAGGGCTTCCTTTATAGTGTAGATGTTACTGTTATTATTTATCTCTGCTTTCTTAGCTTAGGCATGGCTTACTTTTAGGTTTACAATAGCCTAGGTAGTATTCTATACCTTAGATAATTTATTACTAGGGATAAGGCTAGCAATCTTTTTATAGTATTTTTGTTCTTCTAGGTATTTAAATTAAATCCGATTTGCCTTTAGGTTATTATTATATCTCTAGATATTAAACTGTCCTTTGCCTACGTTTAGGTAATAGCAGCTTTATGCTAGCCCCTTTCTCCTTTATTAATTACTATTAGCGTCTTCTCCTCCCACCTACCTCTAGCTCTGTCGCAATGTAATATCGTAGGAAGGGGTAAAATAGGGTAAGGATTTCGATTATCTTGTTAGTTTGTATTTTAGAGGCAATTCCGGACCTGTAAGGCGGTGCGGAAAGATTCGCAAAGGTCTAATTCAAGTACAGTAGTTAGCATACTCCTATAGTATTATCTTTAGAGTCCTAAGCGTAGCTTTTAATCCACTAACTAGCTACTAGTTTACTAAGTCTATCTCTAATATTCTTACTTATATTAGCCCCTTTAAGCTCCCTAAAGAGCTCTGTGCCTTTATCTATAAAGATAAAGAGGAGTCTTCTAATAAGAACGCTCCTGTGGCTACAGCAGTTAAGAATGTGAACGAAAATGCGGCTACTAATGTAACTATAGAGTGATAGATACTAGGTAGCTGCGGGGTGGAGTGCTAAAAATATAACTTATTATTAAATTTTGTTATATGCTAAATTACTAAAGTAATTATCTCTCTATAACCTAGCTACTTAATTACCGCTTATAGTTATTAATGATCTCCTTTGTAATGAAATCTCTTTTAGTACCTAGGAATTCTCTAAGCTATTATAGCCTTTCCATTTTACTAGGTATTTTCGCTGTTAGCTGTTGTATTAATGCGAAATAATTCTCTTAACTTTAAACTCCTATTTGTTATCTTTAACATTATCTTACAATAAGGACATATTTACAAAGTCAGTTAGGTCCCCTTTAAAAGGTTTAAGGCTTATAATATTAAACATATTATATAGTTATATACTAGCTAGTAGTTATAATTAATAGGCTAAGCTGTGGTTACTAACTACCTTTTTAATCTTATAAGGTCCTAAATACTTTATAGTAAGCTTCTAGCTTAGGCGTCTTAGGTTAATATTTTTATTAATAGTAGTATATAGTTTCTAACCTTAAACTCTATTAGTATTCTCTTTTAATTATAGTATTTCTTTTACTATACTTAAGCATTACTTAGTAGCTACTTAATCTCTAAGTGCTTCTATCTTAGTTCTAAGACTTTATTCTCTGCCTAGTTATTTACTAACAGGGCTGTTAGGACCGCTTAGTATAGTTCTCTTAGGTTATACTTATGTAGCGCCTCCGCTAGCATTAGGCTATAACTGCTATGCTTACTTATATTATAAGCAAACTATACTATTAGTAAATATTCTACCTAATTATTCTATTTAGCGCATATATAAGCTCTTAAATAATACTCTAAAACCTAGTTTAGTTACTCTATCTAGCTGTCTATTTAGGGGTAGAATGCGGTGCTTAATCACTACTTTATTATAATTAGGTAGTAAAACGTTCTCTAAAATCCACTTATAAACGTTAAACCTTAGTCTATTATAATACCTTCTAGAGCGCTATAGTCTTTAAAAACGTTTTCTAAGAAAACTATAGCTAACCTATTACTAGTTAGATATATAAACACTAGTATATAAATACTATACTTTAAAAACCTATTTATAATAACTAATATCGCGTTATACACTTAGTTTTTCTAATCTTTTACTAGCGGTAGCCCTATAATAAAGTCTATTAATAGCTCTTAAAAGGGATAATTAGGTACTGGTAGTATAGCTAACTCGCTATAAGGCTTATATAACCTTAGCTTTAAAACTTAATAGCTAACGTAGGTCTGTATATGTGACTTAATGTCTTTCTTTATTAAAGGCTAGTAATATTAGTTTGTAATCTAGTGGAGTGTCCTACTAACCCCTAATAACCTACTATAGGATTATTATAGGTTAGTAGCAAGACTTCTTTTACATCCCCTATAGCACATAAACTCTATTATTATATATTAATAGTCTAGAGGGCACTATAGACTATATCTGTGACTTACTAGCTAACAGCTTAGAGGGCCTAATTATCTATAGTCCTAATGACGCGCTAGAGTTGCTACTTGTTAGCAATAACTTCTACTATGTAATAAAGGCGTCCCCTTACTATGCTTTAGATAGTAAGACTAGGATTAGGGGTTCTAACTCTATATTCTTATCCTAGGCAGTTAAGTTTAACTTAGTAGAGGTTCTCCTAACCGCTAAGATTCTTACTATAATACTTCTATAAGCTTATAGCTCTCTGGCAGCGCTATGCATAACTCTTTTAACTAGGCTAGTAATATTAGTAGTACTATTACTACGTCTACACAACTAGATAGCAGTAAGGTGCGGGACCCTATATCTAATAATATTAGTAGTACTATTATAGCTAGTAATATTAGTAGTACTATTACTAAGTCCTTGTAGCTCTTTACCCGCTTAAATATTAATAGGGGGCGATTTCCTATAACTAGTAATATTAGCAGTACTATTACTAGGTCCTCGCTCCCTATTACTAATAGGCAGCGATCTTAGACGCAGGGTATTAGTAGTACTACCACCGCTCTCCTACTACTTATTAATTATAAACCTAACACGCTGCGGTTTTGCTAGACCTATAATATTAGTAGTATTATTATAGTATTCCCACGACTTAATAGCTATAAACTTAGTAAGGAAGGTTAGTAACTAAGAGGTTAATGCCTTAGCTTTCCTTTCCTTACTAATATAATCCGATCTCCTTAATAGAGTATTAGCAGGATTTAGCTTACCTACCCTGTGTTTAATAATGAAATTAAATAGGCATAGCTTATTTAACGCAATGACCTAGCGACTTATTAGCTTTAGCTTTATTATAAGGTACTTGTGGTTTAAGTAATCCGTTATTACTTTAACTAGGTGCACTAAGTAAGCAAGGTAATGCCTCTTATTGAAAATGGGAAGGGAATGTACTAGAGGGATAGGAAGACCTCCCTAGTAATTCCTAGATAGCTAGCGCAATAGAGGGCGCTGCGACCTATAGATAACTAAACCACGATAGATAATTCACTTTGAGAGCCAAGATAGTTAAATATAGTTGATTTCTAGCTAACAGACGGTCTGCGAGCAATGAGAGGATTCTACTAAGTCCTCTTATAGACCCACTGACTATATTGGCAGAACTAGGTTACTAATAGGGTCTTATAAGCTACTTTTTATTTTCCGCATAATTTATTTGTATAGGAAAAGTAAAAAATCAACTCACGGCTATACAAACTAGACGCCTATATGGCCTAACTAAGCACTTTAATAAGCAACCCTTTATATATAATATACCATTAAATCCAGAAAAATTCAAGGATTTGAATAGTATACGTCAGCCTTTTATATAACTACTAGTTCCCTAGTTATAGTCAATTTTAGCTTCCTATAGGGTAACCTAGTTGGCTTAGTCATACATGCCGTAGCTTTGCTTAGGTGGCAACGCAAAATGCGTTACACAACCACGCAAGATGCGTTGCACAACCACGCAACGTAGTGCAGCAACGCCGCGTAACAACGCAACTAGGCAACTAGTGGGCCTATAAAATAGTGCTAAAAATAGCATTATTTTAACACTCCCTCTAGAAAAGTGTGACATAACTAATTCAATGCCTCATAACTTAGCTCTTTAATAGATATCTAAGTTAACTATAAATTCTAACAAATCAATAACTTTTAACTATAAATCCAATAACTTTTTAACTAGAATTCCAATATTTTGTTGATTTATTATTTTTCGACTTTTTATTGATTTTATAAAGCTAGCTAGGACTTCGTAAGACCTAGTAATTTAATAAATTGTTAAAATTTATCATAGGGCAGAGGCTTAGTCAAGCCATCTGCAGGCATCTCTTTAGTGTTAATGTAGATAACCTTAGCTATACCCTTCTGTACCTTTTCTCTGGTATAGTTGAATTTTAGCAGGGTATGCTTTGTTCTGCTATGAAGAGCAGGGTTATTGGCAGTCGTAATAGCACCTTGGTTATCGCTAAAAATCAGGACTGGAGGGGCTAGAGGCAGCTTAATTTCTGTAAATAAGCCATTTAACCATTCTAGCTCCCTAATAGCCTCACATAAAGCGTCTGTTAAAATAATGCTATTTTTAGCACTATTTTATAGGCCCACTAGTTGCCTAGTTGCGTTGTTGCGCGGCGTTGCTGCGCGCTACGTTGCGTAGTTATGTAACGCATCTTGCGTTGCCACCTAAGCAAAGCTACGGCATGTATGACTAAGCCAACTAGGTTACCCTATAGGAAGCCAAAATTAACTGTAACTAGGGAACTAGTAGTTATATAAAAGGCTGACGTATACTATTCAAATCCTTGAATTTTTCTGGATTTAATGGTATATTGTATATAAAGGGTTGCTTATTAAAGTGCTTAGTTAGGCCATACGGGCGTCTAGTTTGTATGGCCGTGAGTCGATTTTTTTTTTTACTTTTCCTATACAAATGAATCATCACCGCAGGAGTACTAGTAAATAGCATAAATTGCTATCTAGCGTAATCAATATATATATATATATACAAATGAATTATGCGGAAAATAAAAAGTAGCTCGCGAGACCCTATTAGCGACCTGGTTCTGCCAATATGGTCAGTAGGTCTATAAGGGGACTCAGTAAAATCCTCTCATTGCTTGCAGACCGTCCGTTAGCTAGAATTCAACTATATTCAACTATCTTGGCTCTCAAAGTGAATTATCTATCGTGGTTTAGTTATCTATAGGTCGCAGCGCCCTCTATTGCGCTAGCTATCTAGGAATTACTAGGGAGGTCTTCCTATCCCTCCAGTACATTCCCCTTCCCATTTTCAATAGCGTCAGATTCAGCTTCTAATGTGGATAAAGCTATTGTAGTTGCTTTCTTCGATTTCTAGCTAATAGGTCCTTCAGCTAGCTTAAATAAATAAGCATAGGTTGATTTTGAAGAGATCCTATCACTAGCGTAGTCGCTATCGCAGAATCCAATAAGGGTTGTAGAGGCTTTAGAGTTTGTAACAGATCTAGACCTTCTATAGGTTATAAAATAACCTATAGTGCTAGATAGGTACCTAAGCAAGTGTTTAGCAGCATTTAAGTGCTCTATAAACGGCTTAGATAGCGCTGTAGAAAGCCACTGGACTGGAAAAGCAATATCAGGTCTTATTAGAAGCATTAAGTACATAATAGTCCCTATAATACACTGATATAGCTTATAATTAGGGGGTAAGAGAGATTTTGTTAGGTGGGTTGCTGCTTGTTTAATAATTCCAGGTTAAAGAGGAATTTGAACGGGCTTAGCATCTTTTAGGTCGAACCTTTCTAGGGCTTTAGAAATGTACTAGGACTAATGAATAGTTAGGGTCCCTTTCTTTCGATTTCTAGTGATTTAAACACCTAGGAAAAATTCGGCTAGTCCACGGTCTTCTATAGGGTAAGCTTTATGCAAAAGCTTCTTCAATCTATTAATATATTTAAGGTCAGGTCCTATTAGAAGGCAGTCATCCACATAAGTCGCTATATATATAGATGTAGTTGGGTTATAAAAGACAGCTAGGTCCGAAATTAAGGGGTGAAATCCGTGCTTGCGAAGAAGGTCCTTTAGGGCCTGCTGCCACTCTCTAGAGCTTTGTTTTAATCTATATAAAGCTTTTTAAAGGAAAATAACTTGCTTTTAAGCGGGTTTATAGCTATATTTCTTAAGTAATCTAGCTATTTCAGGCGTGGCTTCGGCAAATTCGGTAAATCCGTCTAGGATTTGCATATAAATAGCTTCCTTTAGTAGACTATTTAAGAATGCCCCTATAAAATCGACTTATTCAACTTCCCAGTCATTAGAAGCTGCTAGAGCTAATAATATTCGCTAACTAGGAGGGATGCTTGTGGCAGCATAAGTCTTGAGATAATCTTAACCTTCTATCTGCATAAAGCCTTTAGCAACGAGGCAGGCCTTATATTTTAGGGGATTATTTTCTTTATCCCTTTTAACTTTGTAGACAAGTCTGTTTTTAGGATCCTTTGGCCCTTAGGAACTTGGTCTATCCCTATAAATTTAAAGGTTCCAGCAGTTAAAAGCTGCTTAAATTCGTTAAAAGTCATATCTATCTATTTTCAACTATCCTTGCTTTTTAATGCTTGTTTCCAGGTCTTGGGGGTATCCAAATCACTGTTATTAGTTAATTTAGCCTTTTCCTAAGCCTTAAAGCATAACTCCTTAACAAAAGAAGTTATATTAAAATCGTCAACATCTATAGCATCTGAATCAGCTAATGGATTACCTATAGGTGCCTTTTGAGGGGCTTCTATAGGGCTGCTCTCTAGGGGACTAGATTTTCAGGCTTTGGATTATCCTGAATTTCTAGATTATCTTGCGAGGGATAACTATTACGAAGAAAGTTATCGATTCCTCCCTCTAAAGGATAACTCCCTAAAGATTTAGGGATCCTTACAGAGCCTATATCCTCTATTATTTTTATAAAGCTAGTCTTAACGACTAACCTTTTAGAGGGTATATAAATAAGATAGACGTTAGAACCTAGAGTAGCTAGTAACCGGCTAGGGATAGTCCTAGGGGCTAGCTTTTGCAGCTTAGATCTCTGCTCTAGAGGTATTAGAACCTCACAATAAGACCCTATAGCCCTAATTTTCGAGAAGTCAGGCTTATAGGTAGTCTTAGGCTCTAAGTCAGCTAGATATAGCTGCTTAGGGGTTAGGGGCTTAGTCATATTCGCGGTGATATTAACTAAGTCCACTATGGCTAGAAGGATGTAAGACTAGAGATACAGGGGCAATTTAGACCACTATAGGGTAGCTCTAAGTTGATTAAGGATAACCCTAATAGCTCGCTTAACTAGCCCATTCTGTTTGTGAATATAAGGGCAGGAGGTGCTAAAGCAAATTCCCTTAGAAGTCAGCTATTGTTAGAGGTCGTTGTTAATTTCAGTGCCTCCGTCAAAATGAAGATGCCTAGGATACAAATTATATTGATTTTTAATTCCTTAAAAAAGCCCTTAATAGCATTATAAAGGGTCTGACCTTCTTTATTAGCTAATAAGAGGCACTATTTATACCGTGATTTTCAATCAATAAGGAAAAGGACTAGGGCCTTCTTATTATAAGGTATAGGTTTAATTTTTACTGTATCTCCCTCTAGAATATCTAGAACTCTTGGGGGTCCTAAATAGGTCTTTTGCTAGGTCTTCTAACAGCCTTAGTTTACGTACAGGCTAAGCAGTTGAAATCCTTGTCTTTAATAGCGGAAAAATCAGGGATCCCTTTAGCTAATTTCAATGATTTCTTTAGCAAGGGAGCCCTATATAGCCGAGTCAAATGTGCTAAAGAAGGGCTAAATCTAGTAATTTCTTATAACTAGAATCTAGCTTTTTAGAGCTACTATCCCTTTGCTCCCTATTGTGCTAGGCTTCTTGAGGATCACAGGCCTTAGGGGATTCTAGACGGCCACTATCGTTATCTAACGCATTAGGATATGGACCTTCTAAATCCCCTATAGAAGATGCCTGACTAGGAGCTCTGGTGGGATGTAGGGCTGAATTGTTAATGTTATCGTCGTCTTCGGTGTCGATTTCTTTAATTCGCTGATATTCCGTTAGATCTAGGGTAGGCTACTGTGGAATTTACACCTCTATAGGGTAGGAAAACCCTATATAAGTTATATAGGTTAGATGTTAATAAATCCAGGAGCCTATAAAGGAGAGGTGGGTTTAATACTTGCAAATTACAGGGGTTAGTTGTCCTTTAACTTGCAAAAAGAAGCCGTGTTTAGTAGGTTCTAATAACCCACAGGGACTTTTATTAGCTAGGAAAAGCTAATCTTTCAGAAGATAACCCCTAGAGAGATAGTGGGTTAAACCACTAACTAGGTTTGTATCTATGCCTGGGAAATATAAGGCATCTAGCAAAGCTAAAGACCTATATTCTAGTGGATTTTTCTTTACTAGCACATTAAATATAGCAGTACCCTTCCCTTTAGAATAAATAGGTCCTCTAGCTGTAATTATAGGGCCGCATTTGCCTTTCTTTAAGGGTTTAAAATCCATAAAGAAAGCCCTATTATTACAAATGTGACAAGAGAAACTAGTATTATATAGAAGGGAATTTTTAATTATATTATTAGAGTAATTAAAAGCGGGCTTAGTAGTAGTGTTACTAGTAGTACTAGAGGTATCTGAATCAGATTTAGAATCACTACTATTATTGCTACTAGATTCGTTAGAATCTAATTCTTTAACGTATCCTGTTGCTAGGCTGTAGCCTAAAGCAAACGCGGCTTCCTTTCCTTTCTCTTTAGCCCTAGTGCCACTCTTCTTCTTCTACTTCTTCCTAGAGGCCTTAGAAGGGTTTAAATCCTTCTTATCCTGCTCTTTCTTAGCGTTAGGGTCCTTCTTAGAGGTAGGATTAGATATGTTCTTTTCCTAGTCCTTAGAATTTCCCTTATTATTAGAAGCCTTATAGCTAAGAGCCTTAGCTATAGGGGAAGATTTATCTCTTTACTCTTCTAATAAGTCCGCCATAAGGAACTGTAAATTTAAGGTATTTACAGGCAGTCCTTGTGCCCTAGAAGCTCTAATAGTAAATCTTTGTCTCTTAGCCTAACTAGGAAAGGTCTGCTTTAATGCATTAATATAATGATTTACTTGATCAATTAGTGCGATCACTACACTGCAAAGCTGCAGTCTAGCTAGTAAATTATTAAAATCAGTATTAAAAGCCTCTAAAGATCCCTTATAATTTAAAAAATTTAGGGAATGGTAGCTAGAGTATAGCGTACCACGCTAGATTTTAGCACTCTACGAATACTGCCTAATAAGGACTTTATAGGCTTCTTCAGGGGACATCTACTAGCAGATAGCTGCTTGTGGCCCTGACTAACAGCTATCTCTTAATATTATTAAAAGAATAGCCTAGTTAGGGTTAACTAGCTAACTAGCTATGCTTAGATTATCTAAGAATTCAGGTAATCCTAGGGCTCTAAATTGTATGTTTAGGGCTTGCTTCTACTAATCATAGTTTTTAGGGCCTTTTAGCTTAGCTCCCTTAGGAATAGAGTGTACTTTCTTATTTAGTTCCTTTATAGCACTTCTATTAAAAGTAGCTTAAAGGTTACTAGTAGAAGATAGTACAAGCGCAGGTAAAGATTTAGTAGCTAGATCTTCTCTAGGTACCTCAGTATTTTCTTCCTTAGGCCTAGAAAAGGTCTAAAGACCTTGTATAGCAGACATGGTTTGCGTTAATTTACTTAAAAGATCATTAATGCTAGCCTCGTTTTTAATACGATTATCCTCACTATGCTGAATAAATTCAGTTAAGGTCTTGCCTTGTTGCTTAATTTGCCTCTGCATTTCTAGTTGCAAAGGGCTGGCTTAGGCAGCCATAGGTTAACCTGTGAGGCCCGACCACAACACATGGGCGCACCCGCGGGCACACCATGCCACAGGGCTAGGTCCACGTGACACTAGCGAGTCACTGGCTATAAAGCAGCGACTCGCACCCATAACACACTTAGACCTAGCAAGCTTCAGTCAATATACCAAGTGCCCCCATACGTTCTTGCCTGGCTATCCCCCATCCTTACATAACCTTCTATATCCATCCAACTTGGGTCCCCAGGGTTACTAGGGTTAGGGTTAGGGTTAGGGTTAGGATTAGAAGGTCCTGCCCCAGGTCCCTTTCCCTTGAAATTAGGTGGCGCTATCTTTAAAAACCCCTGTGTATAATCTCTAACTTCCTTCCTGTTGCAAATAATGTGTGCTAGAAAATTAGTTGTAATGCAATCTGCTTGCGCACGTAAAATGCGTGGCAGGGCTGTTTGAAAGGAGCCCCTCCGGCTAGAAAAGTGGGTTAAAGGTATGCGTGGGCAAAAACGGGCCGGTGAAAATTCTCAGGAGAAAATTTTCACAACACTAAGAGCCACAGATAGGAATAATAGGTAATATAGAACGTACAGCGCAGCGCAACGCAGTGCAATGCAATGTATCGTAATATAATAGGTCAAAAAGCTTAGTATAGGATATACTAAAAGTCCGAAGTGATTTCAAGGGAAGTGCAGCGTATCTATAGCGTAGATAATATTAATGATAGTTGCGGTTGTGAATAAAATCACAGGTGATGGTTGCAATAAATTATATTACAGGTGCAGCAAGTGAATTTTAACACCAAAGGTCTAGTGTTACGATGCGGGGTGCTAGGCGATGAAAAGCTTCAAATTCTAGCGGTTTTCCTTCGTAATCTTAAGAGCCCACAGTGTAGTAAAACCACAACTAATAGCCAAAAATCTAGCAATCGCAGTGAATAATGCAGTGTAATAAAGTTAATCTATAGGCCTTCCGGGCTTATAACCTATTGAAAATAGGAAGGGGAATGTACTAGAGGGATAGGAAGACCTCCCTAGTAATTCCTAGATAGCTAGCGTAATAGAGGGCGCTGTGACCTATAGATAACTAAACCACGATAGATAATTCACTTTAAGAGCTAAGATAGTTAAATATAGTTAATTTCTAGCTAACGGACAGTCTGCGAGTAATGAGAGAATTCTACTAAGTCCCCTTATAGACCTACTAACCATATTGGCTAAACTAGGTTGCTAATAGGGTCTCATAAGCTACTTTTTATTTTCCGCATAATTTATTTATATAGGAAAAGTAAAAAATCGACTCACGGCCATACAAACTAGACGCCTATGTGGCCTAACTAAGCACTTTAATAAGCAACCCTTTATATATAATATACTATTAAATCTAGAAAAATTCAAGGATTTGAATAGTATATGTCAGCCTTTATATAACTACTAGTTCCCTAGTTACAGTCAATTTTGGCTTCCCTATAGGGTAACCTAGTTGGCTTAGTCATACATGCCGTAGCTTTGCTTAGGTGGCAACGCAAAATGCGTTGCACAACCACGCAAGATGCGTTGCACAACCACGCAAGATGCGTTGCACAACCACGCAAGATGCGTTGCACAACCACGCAACGTAGTGCAGCAACGCCGCGTAACAACGCAACTAGGCAACTAGTGGGCCTATAAAATAGTGCTAAAAATAGCATTATTTTAACACCTCTATATTTGAAAAGCCTCCTAGATTGCTAGCAATTCTGCGTTAGGCATTATATAGCGTAGCTTAGTGTTATTTAACTTCCTTAATATAAACGCTATAGGGTGCTAGTGACCTAGCACTAACTGCGCAAGGATAGCCCTAATCGCGTGCCCGGAGGCGTTAGTCTTAACTTATAATAGGAGTAGCGGATTAAAATAGACTAAAATTAGTGCCTCCTGGAATCGCTACTGTAGGTCTCTAAACGCCACTAACTTATAAGGCTTTAGCTTAAACCTTACTAGTTGTTTTCCTTAAAGGTAATTAGTTAGTAAGATAACTATTTTGCTATAGCTTTTAATAAAGCGTCTGTAAAACCTAGTAAACCTAAGGAAAGACTAGATATTAAATATGTAGTTAGGTACTAGCCAGGTTGTAATCGCTTTAACTCTGCTAGGTTCTATAGAGATTCCCTTCTCTAATATTACATAGCCTAGAAATTCGACCTCTTTATAGGAGAATTTGCACTTATCTAGATTAATAAAAAGATTAGCGTTTTAAAGCCTCTTAAGCACCTGTTTTACATAGCCCTTATGCACTAAGACGTCGCTACTATATATCAGGATGTTATTAAGGTAAATGATGTAGATGACAATAATAAGGCCCTCTAAAGCGCTGTTAATATATTCCTGAAGAGTTATAGGCGTATTAATAAGCCTAAATGGCATTATAAGATACTTAAAGTAACTATATTTGCACTAAAACGCTGTTTTCCACTTATCTCCCTTGCGGATATATAGCTAATAGTACACATCTTTAAGGTTTAATTTCGTGAAAATCTTAGCTCCCTTTAATTAGTCTAAGATCTTGGGGATTAGTAGTAATGGGGCCTTGTCCTTAATAGTAATCTTATTAAGGCCCTTATAATCTATACAGAGGCGTAATTTCCCTCCCTTCTTTAGTATAAATAAAATCAGGGCTTTTACTAGGCTAATAGATCTCTAAATCTAACCCCTCTTCTGCGCACTTGCTAGGTACTTGCGGAGAACCTATAGTTCTTTCTTAGCTAGGTTGTATATAAGTCCCTAGGGAGGTGTTTTCCCTTCTTTTAATTTAATAGCGTGAGTCTAACTACCTAGCCTAGGAGGGTGCTTACCTCTAGATTTAAGAACACGTCCTTAAACTCCTAGTAAACCTCTAGAAGTTTTGCTTAATTAAAAATATTAGCTAGGTCTATTAGTGTAAAGCAGCTACTTACCTCCTCCTTATTCGCTGCGTTATCTAGGTTATCCCTTCTATTAGCTACCTTAGCTACTTTATTATCTTTTCTATTAAGTGCCCTATGCTTAACGGAGGCTATATACTTAACTAGCTTAATTAACTATAGGGAAGCATTACTATAACCGCTAAGTATTTTACTACGTGCTATTTATTCTATAACCCTACTACTAATAAGATACGCTCCTTTATTATTAGGTGTCTCTAGAGTCTGTTTATCTATAATATTATTACAGGTTTATACTGTCTTACCTAGTTAATACCTAAGACTAGCTTCTTGCTACTATTAGTAATATAGTAGTGAATTTAGTATATCTTTACGTATCCTATACTATCCTCCACTATTACTACCTATTATAAAATTCCTTAATATAGCATAACATTACTAAATACACTTTTAAGCGTATTATCGCTTAGTTATACATTAGCCTAGTTAAGCTTTATTAGTATGTTTAGATAGATTAAAGAATATGTGACGCTAGGGTTAAACAGGGTTAGTGTTACTATCTAGCAGTAATCTTACTATAACTTAGCTTTTATACATATTTGTGGATTTAATTGTCTATCCTTATAAAGCTATATTATATTAAGAGCGTCTCCCTAGGGTTATATAGATTTAATTAGGGCCTTATTTAGGTTTATGTAACCCCTTACTTAGTTGCCGCTGTCTTAATATATGGCAGTGGTGTGGCTGCTTTTCCTATAGATGCTATAATCTAGCTTAGGGCACTTAGGTATAATATGCCCTAGCTTCTTATACTTAAAATAGGTAATAGATAAGTTCCCTATACCTACGCGGTGCCCTTCCTATAATTTGCCTTCTAGAGAAGTTAAATAATTTCTTTTCTTCTAGTAGTTACTCCCTTAGTTACCCTTATAGTTAGTTCCCTTTTCCTCTCTTATTACTATCTCTGCCTTTTTCCTTAGCCTATAAAGTAGTTCTAGCTTACTAGGTACTCCTAGCTAAATACTTACTTCTTTATTATACTATTTAGGGACTGTATAAACTAAGTAATTCGCAGAGGTTTAGGTATAGGCTTAGGTAGTTCTGCTTCTGCCTTACCCTAAGTCTTTATAAATAACTAAAATATTTAGTCTTTACCTTACTTAAGGTTTAGTAGTGTCCCTATTACTTCTAAGTAATAACTATCTTTATTTATTCCTCCTATTTTTAACCACTAAACAAACTCTATTTAAGTGTAGCTTTTATAGTTTATATAACTATTTATAGTAGCAAAACGCATTTACTATTACTTTACCTTATCCGCTAAGTAACTACTAGTATATGTAACTATAGTTATATTATTTGTAAATGTGTTTTAATCTATTATAAAGACTATATTTAAATCTACTAGGAATTGTTAGTTACGCAGGGTCGTAATGTGTGAGCTCCGAGAATAGTATCGTTATTAATTATCTATTATAAGCTATCGAAGAAAGAGGGAAAAGAGAGGTTAAAAAGTGAGGGCACTCTCGTGAGGTGAAAAACGGGCAGCTGTGCGTGTGGGTTACGTGGTGCAAGCCCTGCCCTATCACAGGGCCTAACTGTGGATTGGAAAGTGGGGTCGCGTGCGCGCACGCGAGGGCGCGCGCAGGCCGACCTTCTTCCGGCCACAATTGCAGCTGCTAAGCGCGATTAATATTATGCTTGTTCTAATACTAGGAACTCTCTCTTTTAGCATAATTATTAATACATAATATTAATAGTAAAAGAGAAAAGAAAAGAAAGGGGATAAGGTAAAGCGGGTAGTGGATAAATATAAAAGGGATTAACTTAATAAAAAACCCTATATGGGTGTGTGGTAAAGGGAAATAAGGAAAAACAACACTCTGTTACTAATAATCCTTCTAAAGGCTAAGCGGGCCTCTAACCGCAGCCTTTTAATTCTTATATTGTAAATAATATCTACGCGCTAATCCTCGCCCCCCGCCCTATTTACTATTATAGTCTTTGCTTCCCTATGCTTAGTGTATATAACATAGGGGCTATAATAGTTCCTCCGCTATAGTTACTAGGGGCCCTAATAGGTCTCTAGTAGCCCTTACTAGGTTAGGGGTGATAATTAGAGTAGCTCTTATGACCTAACCTAATAAGGGCTATAGTTCTAGGTATAAAATACCTAATAAGGGCTATAGTTCCTCCTCCTTCTTCCTTAGGGGATTTTTGCCTCCCCTTATAGTATTAGGGCTAATTCCTAATACTATTACTTGTAGTAACCCTCTTCTACGCAGGTTACCTACCCTTCTATCTAGATTATTATCCGGTTACTAGAGATAAACTACTCTAGCGCCTTGTTTAGCAATGCCTTTATAAAGGCGTTAGCTAGGTTATTAGCTCTGTTAATCCACTAGATCTCACAGAGTTCGCGGCGTTTGTATAACTGCTGTAGGGCTATAATGTTAATTATTAGGCGTTTTTCCTTAGTAGTACTAAGCTTAATAAGGCATTTATATAGGGAGTATAAATCTATGCATACTATAACTAGGGTTATAGGTATATTTAATTAGTCCGTAATTAATCCAAGGGTTATTGTAATTGCGTGGGCTATGTTAACGCTAGCTACTATGCTATAGACCTTAGAGGCAAGCACACTTTATATGACTTTTTTGCTCTTAGTTAAGCTGAAGTGTATGATATTGCCTTTGATTATAAACTCGCTGTCCTTATAGTCTTTATTAGCTATAATTAGAACATAGCTAAGTTACAAAGTAAGGTCTTAATTATTCGTAAAGGACTTATTTACAAAGGCGTATAGCTTTGCTTTAGTAAGGTTAATTAGAACAAATGTTAGGCCCCTCTCCGGGTTATCTATCTGCTATTAGATCTAGTAGTTAAGGGCTTTAACGTTCTTAATTATTAGTTCCTAGTGTTAAGTGGTAATAGATAGATTATAGCAAGCTTCTAGTTAGCAGATTAAGGTAATGTAAGCGCCCTAAGCTTATTATTTAATATACTTCTGCTTTGCGTTTATTAGCGGAATTACATTAAGCTTACTACTTTGCCCTTTTATTAGAGGGAGATAGCTATATTAGCTACTATTCTAATAATACCTCTGTTAAAGGTAAGGGGTTATTCTCTATTAGGAATTACTTTAGCTTTGCTATAAAGGCCGTAGTGGTTAGTTACTTTTCTTCCTTTTTAGAGAACTCCTTATCTAATAGCCCTAATATATTATTAGTTTACATGCTTACGCATACAAACTTAATACTTTCCTTCTTTATTACTAGTAGGCATAGATTATATATAGAGGTCTCTATCTAGAGCTTCTCTCTGTAATGCCTGTGGTATATAACCCACTAATGCGTTCTAGCCTTTGCAATACTATAGAGAGGCTTAATTACCCTTATAATTGTTTTATTAGGGTATTAGTCGCGGATTTAGATTAGGAGCCTAGCAAGGATTGTCCTGTTTAATAGGGTTTATGATTGAATATAAGCTTATGTAATATTGCAAATCTATAAGACAAAGTCTTTCTTTATTAGTAAGGGAGCTATTATAAGGATAAGGCGTTAACTAGCCTATTAGATTATTAGGGCTTGTGTTAGGATATCTTATTTTACCTTATTGCTAAAGCCTTAGATAATAAGCTGTGATTTCTTGTATAGCTGGCCTGTCTTCCCTTTTACCTTATTAATAATGTAGGAGTTAAAGATCCTTATACTACTATACTCTTTCTTATTAAAGGTTATAAATTTAAACACACCTTAGTTAATTAAGGCATTAATTTTAGCCTTAGTAAAGAGCTTAAAGGGCTCTCCTAGGGTTATAATAATGCCTTCCTTATGTAATTAGATTATGAGGTTAAGGTTAGCTTCCTCCTTTACTAATATAAACACATTAGTCTTATTAATAACTACTAGGGGTTCTTATAGGGTTTACCTAGCCTTCTCTTTAGCGGGATCTCTAGGACCTTACTTGCTAGTTTATCTTAAGCCTCTTACCCTTCTTCCTTAGGCAGCTATTCTTAAGGTATTAGGACTTCTCTATTAGGATTTATGTAATAAGGCCTAATAGAGGTTAACTAAAAGGTTTTTAGGCCTTATAGGAGATTAAGCATATAGGTCTCTCTATTAATAGAGAGGAGGTTATATAGGCCTTACTAACTATTGCCTTTACGCTACACTTAGACTAGTAATCTAAGCAGGAGGTTAAGGGTCTTTGCTATATCTAGGCTATTCCTTATAGTAAGGGCTTTATTAACTTTCTAAATAGCGTGTAAGCGTTTAATCTCCTTTATTACCTTTTATATAGTAATAACGCGTTATAAGATATCTAGTAATAGAGGGGATTTGCTAGTTATACGTAGGTATACACTAAAGATAAGGAGAGTTAGAATAAGGCTATTTAGTCCTATAGTATTATTAAGGGCTTTTATAGCTATTTATAGGGCAACTAGCTTAGGGGTTATTAGGCATTCCTGCTAGATAATATTATAGGCCTTTTAGAGTGGCTTATAATATCTTTTAACCTTTCTAATACTATAGTGTGCCTTAATAAAAACCTCTTTAACGGAGATTAATATTAACGCTATAAATTAATGGAACTTCTCACCGCAGAAGTTCGTGCTAGTATTAGTGATAATCTAATCTAGAGGTCCTTAGTATGTATTAATCTAGCATACCCTAAGAGCTTCCTATGTTAATTTAGCTAAGATATCTTTAAGAAATCTTACTGTATTAAAAGCTATGGCTATATTAATAGTATAAAGAGTTAGGTAGTTACTATTAAGGTATATAATATTTACTATTACTTTAAAGTTAAAGGCATATTTATCCTTAAGGGTAAACTTAAAGTAATAGAGGCTATCCGCGTTTATTTAATATTAGTGGCAAACCCTTATTACTGCTTTAATAGCATTAATCTTAATCTTATGCCCTAAGTTATACAGGAGATTATAAAGCTAGCAAACTAATAGATAACTAAATTAGTAATATAAGCGCTGTAATTTGACTTTGGTTAGGTAATTCTATGCTATTAACGCCTTATTCTATATTAACAGCATTTACACGTGCCCTTATTTATATACTAGGGAACTTTAATACTTCCTTACTATAAGATGTTCTTAGTGGTAATAAAATTAATCTTTAATTAGCCTATATTATTAAGGCATAGTAAGAAAGGGGTGTTTATAGGTATTACATAGAACGTGATCTTGCTAAAGGGAGTGGGTATATTAGCTATTTTAAGCGAGATAATAGGCGTGCCTCCTCTAAATCTAATAACCGCTTCCCTAGCTCTTGCTTTATTAAGTTAGATCCTTAGCATTATTTATTATAATACGATAAATTGCAAATGGCCTGCTATTAAATACTAGGCTACCCTAGTATTTAGTAAAATGCCTTAGAAGACTTTAGATAAGTAGTGGTCTTTAAGCAGGAATATATAAGGAGGTTCATTAGCTATCCTTATATTAAAAGGGCTCTTTCCGCTTAATCTATATATCGTTACCTAGTTAGTAAGAATCTTAACTGTTCTTTAGCTATTAAGTGTTACGCTATAGGTAAAGAAGCTTGTGGGCACTAATCTATCTTTCCCTTTGGTTTTATTGTTAAAGCTAAGGCTTGCTATATACTAAGCGACCTTATTATCTTTGGAGGGTTAAGAAGTAAGGTCTAGACTAGGGCTTCCTTTATACTATATAAGGAATAAGTTATATAAAGCTTATAAGGATAAAGATAAGTTAACTATATAGTAGTTCTTAAACCGCTAGTATGCCTTTTTCTATTCCTCCTTAAAGTGCTTTGTTAACTAATATCCTCTTTACTATACACATAGCACTTCCTTAAATAAGGGGGTCCCTGTGTTCCTTTATGCCTTTAGGGAGGGTATTATAACTCCTTACCCTTACTATTATACCTTCTATTAGTCTAGAA
This sequence comes from Epichloe glyceriae, assembly GCA_023658535.1. Lineage (NCBI taxonomy): Eukaryota > Fungi > Ascomycota > Sordariomycetes > Hypocreales > Clavicipitaceae > Epichloe > Epichloe glyceriae. The sequence continues at coordinate 3,033,581 of CP098295.1, read as the reverse complement.
TTAGTCTAGGGTTTTAGTATTAGTAGGGAATTAATATTAGCTACCGGATTCTTCTGTAATAAGACAAATAGTTATCTATACCCGTTTATAGAACTATTAGAGGCTATTAGGAGAATTAGTAATATAACTCCTAAAGTATTTTATCTTTAATTTATCTTAGTTCTTACTAATAATCTTCTAGAGTGTGGTTTAGTGCTACTTAAGAAGATATCTCTGTCTTATATCCTTAGTCTTTGTTGGAATCGCTGCGAATTCGTTGCGGACGAATTCGTCACCACTTTGCATCGAATTGCGATTGGATGCACAGGGGTCTCATCGCCCCACTGTGCACTGAATTGCGATTGGATGCACGGGGTCTCATCGCCCCACTGTGCACTAGAACGCAACTGGCGCACGGGGTCTTATTACCCCACCTAGACTAGCAACGCGATTAGCCGCACGGGACTATCGCCCCACTTTGCCCCAGACAGCGTGTTTAACCCACAACACCACGTATACGGAGGTATCCCTAGGATTAAGGTATATCTATAGCCTCAATCCCCCTATAGCTAGATCTAGAAGAAAAGTAGAATTAAACCCTTTTACATTAAGTAACTAGTGCACTAGTGACCTATGGTTATAGGACCCAAATCCCCTTAGTTAACTTAACACTAATCAGTGGTTACTTGACTAAGAAGGATTTAGCACAACTAACCACAGAGCAGTAAGAGAACACTAAGAAGAGACGTATAATTACCTCTGCAAGAAGACATGCTATAGGGAGAAGATAACGCCTCTGCGGTATTAGGCTTCTAAAGGATTAAATTACTAGCCTTTGTCTGATTAGGGGCTAGCGCTATAAGGATTTAACCCCGCTAACTATCTTAGAATCTTAGCTAATAAGCTAGCTAAATCCCCTCCTCCTCCTCTCTTTTATTATAACTTCTTAGATAGAAGACCCTTAAAACCCTCACTCTTATCCAATAAGAGAAGAGCTTCTAGAGCGAATATAACAATACTAGAAGAACCTGTTAACAGACTAGGACTTAATAAGTAATAACATTAACCTAGAGACCGTAACCACTACTAATCTTAATAATAAGATTACTTATATAATCCTTTACTACGAAGAGTAAGCATATAAAGATTAGGAATAATAGGAGAATTACTAATTTAACTTTAGTAATTAGAATAAAGACCTCTTTAACAAAGCCCACAAAGGCCTAACTAAAGCACTACAAGACCTCCTCTATAAACACAGTGTATATACAGGAGATCTAGTAGAAGGATTACTAAAGCACTTAAAAGAGTACTCTAAGAAGAAGTATAATCTAAATAGCCTCTAGAAGAGATTAATAAGCAAATCGCTACAGGTAGGTTCTATTTAAACCTCCACCTAAATGCGAAGCTAATACTAATAATAAAGAATCCACGCTCCTTGCCATAAGCACCTAATATTGCGCTAGAACCATTACTAATAACATCAAGCCTGCTAATTATAGATGCCTAGCCCTCTTAACCTACTGTTCCTATTATCCCTTAAGCCTAACTAGGAATATACCTCTTACCACCCCTTATAACACCTTAAGCCTAAGAACACTATAATGACATAAGGAAGGTACTTAATCTTATAAAGATCTATAAAGAAGCTAATAAATACAGTGGGAAGATATTCGACTTTATTAGACTAAAGGTAGTGATATTACAAGACTAATGCTATTAGCTTAACTTCACGGAAACCGCGCTTATAAAAGCATTCCCTGTAATACTAATAGGTAATGCAAAGAAATTCTATCTTACAAACATTACTATAAAGCTATTAGTAGGCTTCACATTTAATTAAATAGTTAAGCTTATTAGATAACACTTTAAAACGACCACAAATAAGCAATTCTACCGCTAAGAGTGGAATAGCATTACGCTACGTAGCACTATTGCTAAATATCCTGATAAAACGAAGATAGAGTGCCTTAATACCATGGTTTAAAGCCTTTAAGATATCTATAACAGACTCTTTAACCCTCTTACTAATAATATAGAACTTATTAAATAGACTCTCTAAGCTATTAGAGGTGTACTAGAATGTAGCCTTGTAGAATTTACAGTTAACAACATATTTAAGGACCTTATAGGCAATCTTCACAAGTTAATTAGCATTACCAAAGCCTAAAAAGAAGTCAGCTAATAACAGTTCTATACTAACAACCGCACTAACAAGGACTTCTTTACGGATCGTTAATATAGGCGCTCTAAAGGCCCTAATCGCGATCAAGGCCGCGACCAAGGCCGCTAACAACGGCTACGATGCTTCATATGCGGAAAAGACAGCTGCTAGTCCTCTAATTATAGTAATAAGGATTATTAGGAAGTAAGGTAATAATAGTGGAAAAACAAAAGGCATAGGAACCCTCCTTCTAATAGCAAATACAAAGCTTTCCTCCAAGCCTACAAAGGCAACAATAGCGCTACAAAAGAGAATAACAAAAGCTCTAACAACAAAGATGCCTAGGATATGGCTAAAGCCTTTATTAAAGAATCCGGTAAGATCAAAAGCAAGCTAATAGTTACGCAATTCTTTATAAGTGCTATGAAGCCAGCAAACGGAGGTAATATCTTCTAAAACCTTAGAAAAGAAGCCCTCTAGCATGCTCTCTGCAAGGAGGATCCGTTTAGGCCCTAGTCAACCGCCTACATATTAGAGGAACACTACTCTAATAAGGTATTTAGAGGTATTATTCCTAATACTAGGGCGGCAGGCTTCTTAACGGCTAGAATTAACTAGGCTAAGGCCCTAGTGAAGAGGATGCCCTCTTTAATAATAGAACCTATCAAGAGGCAACAAACTATTAAATTTAGCGCTAGATTAGCACCATTAGTAGGAATCTTAAAGGTTCTTACAGTCTTTAGCCCTATCACGTTTCATATTATTAATATAAGCACACCGTTCTTATATAGCATTAATAATATAAATAATATAAGGGTTAAGATTAATAACCTTAAGAATATGCTGATTTAAGGTGATTAAAGGGTGCTAATTATTAGGAAATAGGGATATCCGTAGTGGACTTTAAAAGCTATAGAAGTAACCGCTTACTTTCTCTTGGAAAAGCAAATTTGTTAGCTTTATTAATAATTTAGACATCCTTCCGTAAAACGGTTATTAAAGGTCTTACATCGCGTAGGTAAGGATATGAATAATAAGGTTATTAAGAAGATCACGAAGGTCTACTACCACTATTAACTTAATAGGAAGTTGCTAGGGCAATTCCGATTTACGTTAAAAGATAATTATAACTTTAACTATAAGATAATTATTAATGTAATATACCTTAATAGAAAGCCTGTGCTTTATATTATTAACGTAGTAACCTTATTCTAAGTGGCTCGCTTCCTTAAACCTTAGAAGCAGAAGGCATATAATATCTAGAATACGCTAAAAGAGTGCTAGATTAATACCTATCTAGGTCCTCTAGACTAGATAGTTTATAATACTAGAAAGAATTTTGCCTTAAATAAATTCCATAACTATACGCGCGTTATAGTAATTAGCGTTAATAAAGTGCCTGTAAAAGCGCACTAGAGTATTAGAAAGGTTAAATAATACCACGGACCGCTAAGAAAAGCGTATAACATTATTAGCGAAGAGCTAGGCAATAACACAAGCGTAATAATAGATTAAAAGCTTTAAATAGCTATTAAGGCCGTTAATGATTTAGCAGGGCTAGATAGCCTCGTGCCCACACTCCTTGTGTTCGGTTTATACCCGTAACTAGCTAACGATTCTCCACTAAGCCTCTCTATTACATAACAAGCTATAATCCTACAGAAAGTAACTAATAAAGCCTGACAATACCTAGCGAGAAGGCAGGTTAGAGATGCCCTCGCTGCCTGTAACGGTCTAAACACAACGCTTACACATTCACTGCCTCTATAGTTAGATGTGCGTGTGTAGCGTAAGAAAGAAGGCTAGTAGGGCCTGTACAAGCTAATTACTACTAACAGTGAAAGCTACACTCTTTAAATACTATACGGACCTACTAGATTTTAATTAACTGTTGTTAAGCTATATCTATGTAATAACGATAATCCCTAATAAGAAGAACTGGAATCCGAAGCCACTTCTAACAAATCTAATAATAATTCTAACCTAGAAGAAGAAGAGTATACTATAAGACAAAGAGGGCAACCTCCGAAGCTAAAAACCATAACTAATACGAATCTAATACCTAAGAGAGGTCGTGGAAGGCCTAGAAAGAACCCTCTCTAGCCACCTAAAGAGCCAATTCAGAGTAAAACCTTCCTCACAGCAAAGGAAAAGGCTAATTTTAACCTAGCTATGCAACTTTGTAAAGAAGGGAAGATAACCACTCTAGGTAACCCGTTTAAACGCTCTAATCAAGATAAAATCAGCGCTTTACAAGCTCGCGAAGTCTTTAAATTTATTAGATTTAACCTAAACCTACATAGTAGCTAGCGAATTTTTAAATCCTATATGGTTTAAGAGGTTAAAGGAAAGGGAATGGAAACACTATATAAGAAATCACGGCTAGTTATCCAAGGCTACAGTGATCACAATAAATTTAATATCCTAACCTAATCTCCGACTATCTAACGGGCTAGTTAACGATTAATTATAGCCCTAGCTCCTTCCCTCTGTAAGAAAGGCATTAGCCTTTAGATCCATAATATTACATAAGCCTACGTACAGTTAATAACAAAGCTTAATAGGTGTATTATCGCGCAACTTCCTAATCAGATTAAACACTTATATCCACAAGGAATAGTAATAGAAGTTATTAAGCCCCTCTATAGAATTGCAAAAGCAGGAACACACTAGTAGTCAACGTACTTCTGTCATTATTATAATAACCTTAGTATAGTCACTTTAATATATAACCTATGCCTATTAATTTCAGATAATAAGGACTGCTTTAGAATTGTTAGAATGTAAACTAATAATACCTTAGGGCTTAGCAATAATACCTTCTTTAAGCGTAAAGAATCTAAGCTAAAGAAAGCTAACTTTACTGCTAAGCTAAAGCAAAGGCTTACCACAGGAACACCGCTAATCTTTAATAGCTATATACTAACCAAATCTAACAATAACTCGCTAAACCTCTGTTAGAAAGGCCAAAGTAAGAAGATTTAGCCTGTTAATATAGCTACGAATTCAAAGCATTAACAGTACGTTAAATAACGCGCCCGTGGAGTGTACATCGCCACAATCTATTAGCCTAAAGCATTATATAACCTCTCTGTCGCTGCCTAATAACACGATATCACAATTAACAATATTAAATAACTGAACAAAAGGCTTCACTAGCAAATAAAATATCAAGACCGCAGCCTCCGCTACGTACTAATTAATCTCTTGTCCGCTAAGCTATATATCTTTATTAACGGTTCTTTCACAAATAATAAGGACTTAAGCTTGTAACTAGGATACGTGATTATCCTAGGCAACAAAAGCAATAACAAGAGCGCTAAATTCATAATACGAGGTAACATTATTATATACAGCTTTATAAAAAGCAAAAGGGTTACAAGAAGCGCCCTAGTATTAGAGCTATATAGTATAGTACAAGGCGTTAACGTGACTTACGCCGTAAACACCACGCTTAACATCGTGATAAAGTAGCTAAAGTTGCCACAGGTGCTAATTGTGGTCTATACAGACTCGTTTTCGCTTTATAAATGCCTTATTAAGCTTAGAATAATAAAGGAGAAGCGACTTATAATTAATATTATGGCATTGCGACAATCATACGAATAGCGCGAGATCCACGAGATCCGCTAGATTAACAGAAGAGACAATATTGCCAATGCAATGACAAAAGCCTTATTAAACAAGAGTCTTAAGACCTTTATTAATAACAACCAGGTCAATATACGTGTGGAAGGTTAGGTGAAGAGACCAGTAAATTAACAATGCCCTTATTTTCCCCCTAACATTAACGGCCCGGAACAGATTGAACCCGGACTAATCAAAGCCGTGGATTTCCACTGAGGATCCACTTATTAACACTTCCCTTTAATTCGATTTTTATTACGTTTTTAAGCTTTTTAGCTAAAAGAGAAAAAGAGAGATTGCCAGAGCTTCCTACGGCTAATATTTAGATCAGACTAAAAGTGGGTCCACCGAATTGATGCACGCAATACGATTGGCCGCATCAACGACCAGCCCCACTTGGCTACGTAAGCAACCTTATAACCTCTCTTTTTCCTACTTCTGTCATTACCTCTGTTTTCCTATCTTCAATAACAGACCTGCACATCTAACTAACTAATCAAAGCAGCGAAACCTGCTTAGTCACCCCTTTGTTATAACATTTCCTTTAATTGATTTTACTGCGCTTTTAAGCCTCTTACGCCCACAATAAAAGAGAAAAATTACTAGTGTTAGAATCGCTGCGAATTCGTTGCGGACGAATTCGTCACCACTTTGCATTGAATTGCAATTAGATGCACAGGGTCTTATCGCCTCACTGTGCACTAAATTGCGATTGGATGCACGGGGTCTTATCGCCTCACTGTGCACTGGAACGTAACTGGCGCACGGGGTCTTATCGCCTCACCTAGACTAGCAACGCAATTAGCCGCATAGGACCATTGCCCCACTTCACCCCAGACAGCGTGTTTGACCCATAACACCACGCATGCGGAGGCATCCCTAGGATTAAGGTATATCTATAGCCTCAATCCCCCTATAGCTAGATCTAGAAGAAAAGCAGAATTGAACCCTTTTACATTGAGTAACTAGTGCACTAGTGACCTGTGGTCATAGGACCCGAATCCCCTTAGTTAACTTAACAGTCTTAAACCTCTTTTTATTTATATAACTAGAGTTAGTAGGTCTTAAGGGTTCTCTAGTTTTAAGAGGTAATCTAAGTAAAATTAGAGGGCTTTCCCTTTAAGTATAACCTTAAATGCGTAGCCTAATTACTCTTATTTAATATCTAATATCTTATACTTTCTCTTAAAGGTTTATAGCTTTAACTTAAAGATATTATAGTTATTAGCACTGTATTACTATTCTAATATGTATATCTTTATAAGGTTAATAATCTGTTTTGCTATAGGCTATAAGGGTGCGAGTAAATTGTTAATAGAAGCCACTCTTTGTTAGGCAAGAGAGAGTGTAGTTTATAGTTGTTAAGTTACTGTATAGGTTTAAGGCTGTGGGGAAGGTATATATTAACGGGTACCTCCTATAGGAAGTCATACCTGTTATTATATAATTACCTTAATAAGGTAATACTTAGTGGGCTTTAATAAAGAGAATAAGAGGTCTTTAATCTATAATGCTCTTAAATATCTCCTTTATTAAGAAGGTTATTTAAGAAGTTATTGTTATTCTAAAGTTTCCTTTAGAATTTTATATACCTCTTTCTTATATCTTTAACTTCCTCTTAGGACTAAAAACGGAATTTATTTTAGTTAAGGACTTCTTAAAGGTTAATTAGTACCTTTATTAATTAGCTAATTATTATATACACCCTGTTATTTATAAGATAATCCTATAAGTGCTTTGCCACTAGGATTAGTGTTTTAAGGAATATCTCTTCTCTTTATTAATTAAAGTCCTAAGTAAACTCTATAAATAGTGTTTTTCCTATTATCTTTCTTGCTTTATAATCTATAACTCTAGTAAGGAAATAGGCTATAAGTTCCTTAGGTGTATTGCTTTTCTTAATATTAAACTCTTTAACCTTATAGAATAACTCTTTTATAATATATTTATATAAGGTTTAGGGAATATATAGAAAGGGAAGGATATTTACTCTATCTCCCTAATACCTTTTAGTAGCTTCTATAAAGTCTTCTCTTACTTAAGAGCTTTCTTAGCTTATAGGGGCTTATGTTTGTTCTTTTATATTAACTATTATAATATATAGGCTTTAGAGAGGAAAGAAGTAGGGGAAAAGTGTGTGTTTTTAGGTAGGGAGGATAGTAATAACTTTTACTATTATAGGGAGGTTTTATAAAGGATTATAAGGCTTAGCGGTTAACTTCTTATATAATAGAATACACTAAGGAGAAGAATAATAGGATAGACCTAGCTACTAGAGTTAAACTCTTCTTTAAGGTTTAGGCTTTTATTTATTATTAGCTACTCTTACTAAAGAATAAAAGGGACTAAGATAAACTTCTTCCTTAGTATAATTATAGATCTTATAATGATTAGGTTACTCTTACTAAAAAACAAAAGGGGCCTAATCACACTGCTTCTAAGAAAGCCTTTTCTATGTAGACCTTACTGATTTGCGGTATTCGTATGCGTTTAAAAGTGGTTACCTGTGAAGTTAACTACTGATTAGTGTTAGTTACGCAGGGTTATAATGTGTAAGCTCTAAGAATAGTATTGTTATTGATTATCTATTCTAAGCTATTGAAGAAAGAGGGAAAAGAGAGGTTAAAAAGTGAGGGCACTCTTATGAGGTGAAAAACGGGCAGCTGTGCGTGTGGGTCACGTGGTGCAAGCCCTGCCCTATCACAGGGCCTGACTGTGGATCGGAAAGTGGGGTCGCGCACGCGGGCCGACCTTCTTCCGGCCACAATTGCGGCTGCTAAGCGCGATTGATATCATGCTTGTTCCAACAGGAATATCTATAGGTTTTTATAAGTATCTCCCTTATATATAGGAGCCTTTAGCTATATCTTTACTAAGCTATATCTATATATTCCTAGTGTAGTTAGTGCTAGCTAGGGTATAGGGGTTTAAGGGTAGGGGTAAAGCCTAAGTTAGTATTATCTAATTAAGAAGGGGTATTCACTTCCTATAAATTTTCTATAGTTACTTTAGTCTATGCTTTTTCTAGGTAATTTGTAGCTATATCTTTACTTATATAAGGCTATAGTTAAGTATAGCTTCTTTATTCTTAAATATTACTTCTAATTCTTAGGAATTTATAGGGGTAGTTAAATAAGAAGACTCCTACTCTATACCTAGGTTTTAATCCATAGGTATGTCTTTACGTAGCGTGTTTACTCTAGGATTATTAGTAGCTATAGATTAGGTATTTATTTTTCTTAGTGCTAACATTCTTAACTTACTAATAGTTTATTGCCCTAATAGGATAAGAGAGATTAACTTATTAAGGCTTATAGGCTAGTCGTATAAATAGAGTGAAGGTATGATTAAGGTGTTACTGCTATTAAGCTAAAAGGTAGGGGTGTGTGCTTAAAGGTTTTAATCTCTAGCCTCTTACATTCTATATATGCGGCCCTCGCTAAATACCCCCTCTAGTGTGCATGTAACTAGCTCGCGGCTAGGTTAGTGCAACCCGCCACTGGACCCTATTGTACATGATGCCATTGCCTCCATTGCCTCCATTGCCTCCACGACCCTAACACAAGTCCCCTTCCTACTAATACTAGTAACCCTCCTATCTTATCCCTAGTACTAGAACCTCTGTCCCTTATTACCCTTATATTACAGGGGTTGTTTATACTCCTATTATAACTAGTAGCTGCTATAGAGGTAGCACTTCTCTGCCTATTAGTTACTTCCTGTCCCCTAACTAACTATTTACTCGCACTCTCTAGAGTCTAGGTAATAATAAATGCTAGTAGTATTGCCTCTTATTAGGAATATCTTATGTCTCTCCTAGACAATAGTTAGGGCTATCCTACCTAATCTATACTATAAGTATAATAATATGGATTCTTATAATAATATAGGTAAGGGTAAAGAGGTTAGGGGTAATATCCTAATAAGTTTAACAAAGGCTTTTAATTATTTATAGGAGGCGCCCTATATACGCCCTAGGTCTAATATATAGTCTCCGCTAGTAAATAAGTTTATTATAATTAATTTAGTCTGTTATTATAATATATATCTCCCTATTCCTTTTTAAACTTATTAAGTGCCTATATCTTCACTATATTCTCTAGTAGTTCTTATATTAGCTATAAGTACCCTACCTATTTAACTAGGACATTATATCTATTACCTTTACCTAGTGCATTTTAAGCCACTAGGATCCGTTTTATATAATACTCCTTAACAAGCTTATTATTATTCTCTAATAGTACTTACTCTAGAGCTAGTTAGAAGTCCTATAGTTTCTAACTTAGGAGAGGGTCTATTACTGCTTATTTAATAAGGTCTACGTAAAATACTAGATAGATACCCCTTAGTATATCTAGTTAGACTATTAGCAGTATAAGTACCTTTACTACTATATACTTTACTAAAACCTAGTTAAGTTTCCTTAAGGGGTAGTTTATCTTAATATTCTTAAGAGAAAGCTATACTTTATTACTTACTTAAAAGTGTTTTACTAGGTATTATAAAGCTACTATTACGTCCTATTATTATTACTATACGTAGGCTATTATAGCCTAGGCTAGAAAAGTCCTCTTTTATAAGTGTTTTAGAAACTATATAGCCTTTCCCTTAGGTATTATAGTAAATACTAAAAGGTCTAGCTAGGATTAAATAAGTTCTAGGTTATATCTATATAATAACTTATTTAGGCTTACCCCTATAATAGAAGAGGTCCTATTATTTATTATAAGCTAGTAAGTAACTAAGTGTTTAGGCTAGTTAAATTAAGAGAAGGAGATTACTACCTGTAGTATTACTTACACCTCCTAGTTCGCTTATTCTATACCGCTATTAGTCTATAAGTAATATAACGTAGAGAGTAATTAATCTATTCTAACTAGTAAGCATAGTATTATCTAAAACTTCCTAACTAGTCTAAGCCACAGTCTATAATAATAGACTAGGAAACCCTTTAAACCTTTACTAAACTATCTTGAATTATTTTATATATTCCTTAGTACTAATAGAAGTTATTACCTCTAGCTAGATGAATTTTAAAAGCCTATTTATAATAACTATTAGGTAATAAGGTCTCTCTAAGGATAATGCTAGTAATTCTATTATAAAATCTATTAAGATTTGTGACTAGAACCTATTAGGGATTAGTAGTGGTTTTAGCAAGCCTTAACGTTATTAATAACTCTTATAACCTCTAAAACAATGGCAATTCCAAACAAATCTAGTAATATCCTATAATATCCTATCCTAGTAAAACTATTACTATAGAATCTAAAACATAGTATTCTAGCTAGGGTGTCCTGTAACTAGTAAATCATGACATTACTAAATAAGAGTTATTATAAGAGGTTCCTATACTAGCACTTAGGTATAACCCCTAAATTAAAGCGCCCTATAGGCACTAAGTAAGCAATCCACTACCTATTCTCTTATTATTGCTTCTAGGGAAATTTCTATACCCTTTCCTAAATAGCTTTTAGTTAAATACAGTATATAAGGTTTACTATAATAGCTTAGTCCTATAATAACTAAAGGTATTCTATAGTAAAGAGGACCTCTCTAACTAGTGGTAAAGTTATATTTAAAATAAGAGGATCTTAATTAAGGTCCTCCTATAAGTCTATAGGTAATTAAGAGAGTTATATAATAGTAACTGGTTATAGTATTTATCCTGTCCTTGCTCCTACACCCTTCTTATCTTACTCCCTTTATAAAAGTGTGTCTAGTTATTAAGCCTATATACTAAGTCTATAATATAAGTAAAAATTAAATAGGGCAAGCGTATTTGCTTACTAAGCCTGCTATTCTGTTATTAGATAAGGAGTAGTAAAGTATTCTAGGTTCTTATAATCCATATAAATTATAAACGGTTATAAAACGCCTTATAGCTTTACTAACTATGCCTTAAGGTAAGAGATAATAGCTAGGAGCTCCTTATTATAAATAGTGTAGTTCCTTTATAAGGCTAATAAGCTTATAGAGTAATATATAACTAGGTACATAACGTGGTTAGGTCCTTCCTATAATATATAACCTCTAAGGGCTAGGCCTAAATAATTTACCTTAACTACTATAGGTTAATCTAGGTCCTATTATACTAGAACTAGGTACTTAATAAAAGCCCCTTTTAATTTCTTAAAGGCCTTATTCTCTTTAAGCCTCTATTAGAAAGGGATATTTCTCTTTGTAAGTTATATAAGTAGTGCTACTATCTTAGAGAAGTCCTTAATAAAGTCTTAGTAAAAATTCGTAAACCCTAGGAAGCTTTAGACCTTATATAGCTTTATAGGCGCTAGCCATTCCTAATTGCTATAACCTTTACTAGGTTAGGATAGACTAAATATCCTGCTATAATAATGTAGCCTAAGTACTAGACTTCCTTTACAGTAAACATAGACTTACTAAGGTCTAGGTACAATCCCGCTGCCCTTAAGCGGCTAAGTATTAGTTAGACCTTAGCTATGTAGTCCTTCCTTAACCCCCTAAATAGACTAAGATATTATCTAAATATGCTATAATAAAATCCCTTAACGCGTTCTCTAAGGATTTATTAATATAGCATTAGAAGGTTACTAGTGCGCTTACTAGTCTAAATAGGCAGACTAACTATTTAAATAGTCTAAATCTAGTTTAGAATACTATTAAGTGCTCCTTGCCCTTTACTATTTGTAGTTTATAGAATACTACGTAGACATTTACCTTTATAAACTATTATGCCTTAGAGAGGGATTATAGGGTTTCCTTAATTAAAGGGAGGGGGTATTAGTCTTATGCTATTATCTTATTAAGTGCGTGGTAATTTACACAAAAACACTAACCACTATTTAATTTCTTAATAAGAAGAACTAGGGCCACGGCTAATAAGAAGCTAGCATATATATATATATATTGGGTACGCTAGCTAGCTATATATTTGCTAGTACTAGTACTCCGGCTAGTTAGTTAACAGGAAAACCCATAAATGGGGAGAAAAACCCTCTTGCTTCTGTGTTTAGGTTAGCACTGTCCCTGTAGCAGGGCTGTGCCACTTAACAAGTTTCCTATTGTGAAAAGTTATAGCTAGCTCTTACTAGCCTTATCCCTAAAATCCGTAAAATCTGAGTTTAGGAGGAAGGATTTGCTCCTTTTAGTGCGCTTATAGGCCTAGGGCAGCTCTGTCTTAGGCCTCCTTGCTTTTTCTAATAGGAGGTAAATTCTAATGTGGTAGGATCCTTATAATTTTTACTTTTTGCTAACTCTTCTATAGCCCCACTTTTTAGCTAAGTCTAGTCCGCTTCTAATCTAAATATATTATAAACCTTAAGCACTTGCTTTTAGTTATATGTAGGGAGGTGAGGCTAGGTCTGATCTGGTTAAGGATTGGTTCCGCTTATACGCCTGTTTTGCGATGTCTTTTTCACTTTTCCTTATGCTTTACTTTTAATGCTACTATAGTAAATTACTCTGCCCCCTTATATATATAAAAGAAAGCAATTCCCCTGTGGGATTCTGCCCTCTTTTCTTTCCTTATTATCTATTTTCTCTTAGGTTTATTTATGCCTTTTTATTTACTAGTGTAATTCCGGGTTGGATTTAGTGCGGTTACTAACTATTATTATAGTTTATATTATAATCCTTATTATTATTATCCTATGTTATGTTATTATCTATTTCCCCTGTAAGTCCTGTCCCTTAGGGGTACTCTTCTGCTTCTAACTTGCCTAGGAACTAAGCCTCTCTAAGTGTTATCCTTAAAAGCAGCTAACTTTAGCTTAGTTAAGGCAGGCTCTAGATAGGGAGCTTTATATAAGTTATTCTTCTGCTCTTATTTTAAGGCTTTTTGTTTCTAATTCTAAGTAGTTAGGTAAGCCACGGTAGTTTTAGTGCATTTTGTGTTACTCTTAATTAATAAGGACTCCTAGCTATTAGTGTTATAACGTTATTAGTATAGGCGGCTCTAATCTAGATAAGTGTTAGTAGCGATTTTGCTAATATTTGGCTAGGTGCTATAACTAACGCTTGCTTTAATTGTTAGGTTTGTAATAATAGTTACAATAGGGTAATATTTTGCGCTATATCTAGGTTTATTTTGCTGCTAATCTACCTCCTAGCCAAATACTATAGGGCGTTAAGCTAAGCACTTATAGTTAACGGAGATCTAGGCTACTATTACTAGCGGTGCTAAGGTATGTGTTTATTTATGGGGCGAATCTAGGTCTGTTTTGCATTTAATATATACTTATCTTAGGTTCCTAATAATTATTATAATTATATAAGAAAACTCTATACTAAAAATTAAAGTAAGAAGTGGAGCGCTTTAGTGGCAGGCCTGGATTAGTCCGGTTCTAGCTCTAGTAGGGGCTAGTATAATAAAATAGTGTTCTAAATACATTACTTAGACGCTTAAATAGCGGAAATAAACCAGCTCCTAGCTGCCTTCTTTTTAGCAAAGGGGTGTGCTAAGGTAATAGAGAATACTATCCCTGTTTTAGAGGAGGAGTAAAGTAATAGACTAAGGCTGGTTTAGGGGTGGTATTAGGGCGTGGGGGCTAATAATACCTGGTGTTAGTAGTTTTAATTAAGAGTTTATTCCTTTTTCGCAGTGATCTTGTCTTATTATAACGTTAGTCCTAGCCCTCTTACGCCTCTAAGCTGCCTATTCCTAGGGTTCTCTTTCTTTAGCGTCTGATCTAGGCGTTTATATATTGTTTTGTGTCCTCTAGGGGCGGGTTAGTCTTAGTCCTATTTTGCTTAAGGCAAATACTAGGTCCTGCGCTAGCCTATAGTAGTTAAGTCTCCTAGTTTATATAACCTATTTAGCGATAGTTCTTGCTTATATAGGATTATCTAGGGCTAGCCTTACCTCCTATTTGTCTCTAGGCTATCTTTAGGGTCTTATGTGGTTATAGTTACTATAGCTTGTAATAACGTAGTACTAGTCTTTTCTCTATAGCTATAGCTGCATATTAGCGATGTTACCCTAGGCACGCCTCTATTATAGAGGAATTTATTTAGCCCTATCTTCCCTATATATAGTTATACTATTATTAAAGAGATATATTTATCTAGGTTTATGTAGAACTTTTAGATCTTTTTAGGTTAGGGCATAGTAGGCAGTCCTTAGTAGGTTCTCTTATGTGCTAGTGGCGGCCTAGGCATTCTTTATTATACTATGTTTCCTATCTCTTATTTTACTTGTCGTATAGGTTTATGTCTAGCTCTTCTTCCCTTAGTTAGGTGCGTCTAACTCTTTTACAGTATAGTATAGTCTTAACTAACCATAAGGCGGTTTGGATTATCTCCGCTATCCTATTATTAGTAATTCTATCCTTAAACCTTTATTTAACTATATTTAGGTGTAGGTTAAGTGGTAGCACTGCTATTTTTGCTTCTAGCTATATAATAGGGGTGGCTTTAAACGCCCTATAATAACCTAGAGGTAGGCTAATTATTTTACTATAAAGTTTTTACTATCCCTCTAGGTTTCTCTCTAGCTTTAGTTAGGGTATAGTATACGCTTACTCTATAAGCAATAATAGGTTAGACTACTTACGTGTAAAGGAGTCTAGCGTCCTTAAAGCTATATCCCTATACTAAGGCTAATAATATAGTAAGGGCAAGCCTTTACTAGGCTAATTTTCCCTTTAGGATATTCTTATA
The DNA here is from genome assembly GCA_023658535.1 of Epichloe glyceriae. NCBI lineage: Eukaryota > Fungi > Ascomycota > Sordariomycetes > Hypocreales > Clavicipitaceae > Epichloe > Epichloe glyceriae. Next base: position 3,018,175 of record CP098295.1, on the reverse strand, counting down.
AGTGCTCTAGTTAAGTTTTCTATTTACCTATACTCCTAGGAATTAGTAGGACTTTATAGGCATTATCTCCTTATCTCTAAGTTAGACCCTAGTCTAGGGGGTTGTCTAGATCTACTAAAGTGTATAAGCTTAGTTTTTAAGGGGTTAAACTTTACTCCTACTTCCTTTACCTATTTTTATATACCTTTTAAGTAGCTTTAAGTCTTTTTAAGTCTATGCTGTGTTTTTCTAAATACTATAATATTAGTATTATTTATAAATCCTATTATTACTATACTTAGAATAGAGCAGAGGTATATATATAACTTAGCGGAGTATAGTAAGAAAGAATAAGGGAGAGTAGGGAGCCTTATAGGGTGCTAGCCTTAATCTTAAATAGTTATAATAGGTCTCTATTAAAGCTAAGCTAGCTTATTTTACCTATAAGGAAGCTCTATATTACTATTACTAGCTATAGTAGTACGCCTATCTTAACTAGGAGGGCAATAAGGTAGGGGTAGCTAACTCCGTTAAAGGCTGTAAATATATCTATTTAAGCTAGCAAGGCAATGCTGCCTCTTTCCTAGGCCTCTTGCACGCATTCCGTTAAGGCTCTTATTACAGTTTCTATTAACCTATTTCTCCTATTACCTATTTATAGTTCTAGAAGAAGGTTATTCGCCTTAGTATAGCTTATAAGCTACCTTACTATTACTACCTCTATGATCTTGCCTATTATATTAAGTAGTAATATAGGCCTCTATACATTAGCTTTTCTTATTTCCTTTATTATTTTCCTAGGCTTCTTAATTACTATAACTCTAGTAGTTTAGAAGCAGGCTAGAAAGTACCCTACTTCTAGGGTAGCGTTAAGTAGCCTTATAATTATATCCTTTACTAGGTTATTATAGGCTTTAATAAGGCCTGCTAGGAGTTTATTATCTCCTAGGGCCTTCTAGCTAACTATGCCTAAGAGAATGTCTATGATTTTAGCTCTTATAAATTACTCTTAGGTTAGAAAAGGGGCGTTTTTAAGTTTAGGGAAGGAAAGGTTAGGGATATAGGAGAGGTCTACTATTAGTTTAGGGAAAAATCTTTATACAAGGACTTTAGCTTTATTAGTGTGCGCTATAGCTAGGTTTAGGTTATTTTTAGTTCTCTCTAGGTCTAGTATTCTTAGGAGCTTAGGGGGCCTAGCTCCTAAGTCTAGCCTATCTCTCTAGTCTCTAGACACCTCTATCCTTTTCCTATATATTAGTATTTTTAAGGGCTTCCCTCTATATATTTCTCTTTTCCTCTCTAATAGTGCGTTCTTAGTTTGTCTCTGCCTCTTTATATATGTTTTAATTTATATTAGTCTTGCGTTATCTCTATACTCTCTTTACTTGCCTTACTTTAGCCACTGCTTCCTTTACTCTTTTAGACTACTATACCTCTAGCCTAGGGAGGCCTTAGGGCCTCCTTAGTGCCACTCTCTTTACTATTTATTAGAGGTTTATAATAAGCTATTCTATATATTAGTCTATCCTATCTTAGTTATAGGGGTTTAGAGCGAGTTTAGGCTAGAGTTATACTAATGCTTTTGCTTTTGCAAATAGTCTATTTATTACTTACTAGTTATGCCTTATTATTAGTAAGGTACAGTCCTAATTGCTAGAGTTAATGCTAATTAGCTACGGAATATAGTCAGAGCCTAATATGTCCGCCGCGCTGTTGTAGTAAACTTATATATTGTGTGAAGCCTATGCTAGATTAATTGTGCTGTCTTTATCTCTATTATACTATCTAGTAAGTTCCCCTTAGGGTATTACTAATCTAAGTCACTACTAGCTAGTAAACTCTAGTAGCTCTTTTACTCTATTACTAGTCCTATTATATTTGTCCTATAGTAGGTGTTTTTAGTTAAAATTACCTATAAAGACACTTCTTCCCTAGGGCTCTTCCTTATTAATTATATAAATAAGGGTGTTCTATTTGTTACTATGTTTTTCTAAGTAAAGGGAGTAGATATTTATTCCTTAAATTTCTATATATATATATATATATTGATTACGCTAGATAGCAATTTATGCTATTTACTAGTACTCCTGCGGTGATATATGCTTTGTAATAGGAAAACCGTACTAGGTTACTAATTATCCAATTAATAATTAGATAATTAGTTAGTTGCCTAGTTGGGTGAAAAACCTATTACGATTTGTTATGCAATATGTGTTTATCCTGTACGTACAAAGTTGGATACCTAAGCTACTGTTTACAACGATTTTTCCCCTATAATTATCCACCCGTTCTCTACAATCTGGTTCCCAATTCCTAACTAAATATGCAATATAGTTGCAAACCCTAGCTCAAATTATAACCCTAGAGCTCTGGGTATCCTAGCTAATTTATATAGCGAGATAGCTTGTTTAATTCGCTTGCAAAGTAAGGAAAAGTGGGGCACAACTCCACTTTTCCTTGCAATGCGATTGGTTCAATTCTAAAGGTGTGACCAAGACCTCTAGAATTGTGCCCCGTTGTTATGAACTGGCCTTGGGGCAGCTGCAAACAAGCGTTCAAAGTGCGATTGTTATTCTTGGAGAGGAAGGAAAGAACTAGACAAGAGGTCGCACAGCGCCCAGCTATATACCCCTCTGTGCGTGGTCTGTGCACATGGCGCGCAGCAGCCCTAAGTCCTGAACATGTCCGCACACAACACGTGTCCTTCCCGCACACTCTCCGCGTCCTTTCCGTACCCGAGAAGGACCCGAGCCTCGAGCTCGAGTCCATAACACCCGTGTGGGATTCGAACCCACGACCTGCGACCCGGAACAGGTCTCCACAGCGTGTAACCACCACGCCACGGGGTCTTAAATTTCTATAAGTAACTAGTTAGTGCCTCTATAGGCTAACTATAAGCCTACTCTGTGCTTCTTATTTATATATACTATATTCTACCCCTTATAATATGCAAGTTAAAATCTGGCGAGGCCTGGAGCTAGGGGCTATGCTTATCTTATGTGTTCCTATTCTTAGATTACTATTATATTTATATTAGTCTAGTGATAGAGCGCGATGTATATAAGGTTATTCTTCTTATTAATATTTTAGAAGAGGATGCGTATTATTATTATATAGGTCTAGGAGGGGGTTTGCTACTATCTTATACTAGTTTTATTCTAGCTTTAATTAGCTCCGCGTATCTTCTAATACTACCTGCTCTAGGTTATCTAGCGTTCTGTTCTATAAGTGTTAGGTAGCCTCTTTTCTTCCTAGTAAGGCTAACTAGTTTTAGTCTCTCCTAGGGCAGGGCTAGGCTACTAGCTAGTGATTAGGTAGTGAAATAGGAAGGGCGCTCCTAGTATCCTACTTTTACTATATTTTATTTTTCCTTAAGGGTTAGGTAGGTTCTAGACCATGCCAGGTGCGCCCTAGAGTAAAGTATACACTTCTCTTGTAGTTATCCTGTAAATATAGGGCAGGATTTCTTGCCCTCTTTATAACAGCTAGCTCCGCACCTACTGCACCTTAGGGCTGCTTTATAGAATTTTGCTATATAACCTATCTAAAAGCAGTTATAGCACTGTCTTAGCTACAGTAATTTATTATAGGGTTTAGTCTAGAATAGCTCCGCTTTATATATAGTTCTATCTTTATATATCTTATTAGCGTTATCTACCTTAGCTAGGCTAAGGATAAGAGTGGTTCTTAGTGCGTTTTTGCCTCTAGGTTGTCTTGCCGTTACCCTAATTATATTTATCTTATTTGCTTTTCCTATATTTACTATAAGGTTTTTACTAAGGTGTATTTTATAAGGAAGCCTTTAACTATAATACTTAGGATTTAGTAGTAAAGGGTTGCTTCTAGTCTAAAGGCAGTGGTAATCTATTTTTGGTTAGTCCTATACTAGGAGGCGTTTCCTTTAAATATAATAATTATATCTTTACTAGGGAGTCTTCTAGCTATAACTACTATAGTCTAGCTAGTGGCTTTGTTTACTACTATAACTATGTCTTCTATGCTTCTAGTCTAGAGTGGTTCCTAAATAGAGTTACCCTTAATAAGGACCTCTCTGTCCTAGTAGCCTAGTATTTAGAGGGGGTTTAGGTTTAATTGTCTTTGCGTTAGCCTTGTGGCAATGCTTACCTAGGTAAGGGAGTAGTGTTTTTATCTGCCTCTTTAATAGCTTCTTTAATAACTTCTTTAAGGGCTTCCTTTATAGTGCGAATATTGCTATTATTATTTATCTCTGCTTTCTTAGCTTAGGCGTGGCTTGCTTTTAGGTCTATAATGGCCTAGGTAGCGTTCCATACCTTAGATAGTTTGTTGCTAGGGATAAGGCTAGTGATCTTGTGAGGCCCGCCCACAACACATGGGCACACCCCGCATGCACACCATGCCACAGGGCTAGGTCCACGTGACACTAGCGAGTCCCTGGCTATAAAGCAGCGACTCGCACCTACAACACACTTAGACCTAGCAAGCTTCAGTTAATATACTAAGTGCCCCTATACGTTCTTACCTAGCTATCCCTTATCCTTATAATTCTAAAGCTTTAACCCTAGCTACCTAAGAACATAATAGGGGAGAACCTGACGAACCCCTAGCATAGCACTAGAGGTAACGCACGAAACCACGAATAAAGATAGTACCCTAGCTTCTAAAATAGTTAGCACCTAAGCTAAATTAGGAGAATCTTTAATTAATTCCTAATAAGCTGTAATAACTAAATGAATTGCTTAACTTAAAGAACTAAAGAAACTATAGGATAAAGAGAAAGAACTTGTCTAGTTACTCTAACTAAATATAATAGAAAAGCCTATAAAAAGGTAGCAAAGATCTAGCACCTCTTTAAGTAGTAGCTGCAGTGAGGTTAAAGTGCATAATATTACAGAACTAACGCACCCTACTAACCCTTAAAAACATAAAATATGGTTAAATGACCTAAACCATGCATTTACAGGAGCGAAACGCAAGTTCTAACGTAACTACTGAAAAATCCTCCTTGCACTTAACTATATGCATAGGGACTGCAGGGCGAGATAGGACTAATACCTTAATAAATAGTTAGCTAGTGACTAAGAAGAACTTAAAGATAATTAGGAGGCGTTCTAATCTTAGACACTAATACTACTAAAGGACTTGGCTAACTGTGACGCGTAAATCACTATAATGCTTAAGAACGCGAAGCAACGCGAAGGCTAGAGCCTTATTAAGTTTAGTATTTATATAGATTTGCTAGAGAAATATCTAGAAAAAGCCTTAGAAAGTCCCGCGCCCTTATATTCTTCATGAAACTACTCCCTAATTTATAGGACTACCTTAACCTATATGCCTCTATTATTAGCAAAACCCGCAAAGAGGTTATATAACTTGCTTAATAATTTTAGGAATTAATGCTAAAGAATAAGCAAAAGCCTAACCACTTATAAGAGAGGTATTTATATAAGGCTCCCTAATACTAAAGGCGTGATTTACTATATAGTAACTAACTATATACTAACTAAGATAAGAAAGAGAAAGAAAAGACTCCCACTACACCCCTAAATAACAAGGAAGTTAGATAGGGCCTAACGTGTTATAACTATAGGATTGTAGGTTATGTGGTGGCTTAATGCTATAAGCTAAAGAAAGAGCACTAAAAGGGTTAGGAAAACACCCTAAGGTAGAAGTAAATGCCCTTACTTCTGCTCTGCAAGCTAAAGTACTAATAGGGTGTTGTTTTTACACACCGGTTACTATTCACAGGCATAAAGACATAGCAACAGCGGCCGATCTAGATAGTTACGCTAAGGTTAATATTATTAGCACGGAATTTACAAAGACCTACGGGTTATAATAAGTAGAGATCACACCTCCTACCCTTAAGGTAATAGGGGCTCTTATAGTTCCTTAATATAGCGTATACTAGGTACCCCTTACGATTATAGACTTAAGGGGAGAATAGAAAGACCTTAGGCTCCTATACATTGCTATTAATAGGGACCTAAGAGTAGAGGAAGCCCTGTATTAATTAGGATACATACACTTACAGAGAAATAAGTGTACCTTTGCTTACACTTATAAGAGTAGTGGTTTAAGAAAAAGAAGAAGGCCTTTTACTACTAACTCCTACAAATTTACTAAGGTAACGCGGAATAAGACTGTTATATACGCTATTACAGGAGTTATAGAGGATGAATTTATTGTATTAGAAGACAACAAGGAGGCAAAAGCGTATAGAACCGTTAAAGATATCCCTAAGGATCTATAGGAATTCAGAGACGTCTTCGCATCTAATAAGGCAGGAACCTTACTATTAAAGAAATTAACTAACCACGCAATCAATCTAGTACTAGGGCTATACCCCCTTATAGGCCTATCTACCCTCTCTCTTAAAGCGAATTAAAAGAGCTCTAAGAATATATTAATAATAACCTAGTGAAAGGCCGTATAAGACCTTCTAAGAGTCCCACGGGCGTGCCTATCCTATTTGTACTAAAGAAGGATAGAACGCTCTAACTATATGTAGACTATTAGGGACTTAACAAAGTAATATAGAAGAATCACTACGCTCTCCCCTAATTTTAGAGATCCTAGACTAATACTAAGGGGCTAAATACTTCTTAAAAATTAATATTAAGAACACATACTATTAAATTCGTATTAAAGGGGCAATAAGTGGAAGACTGCCTTCCGCACGCATTATAGCCACTACAAATACCTTATTATGCCTTTTAGATTAACTAACGCGCCCGCTACCTTCTAAAGTTACATTTATAAGGCGCTTTATAGGCTAATAAACACTATTTATATAGTGTATCTAAATAATATCCTTATCTTCTCTAAGACATAAGAAGAGCATACTATATATATTAAGGAGGTATTAGAGCGTATAAGAACCGTAGAACTATACGCAAAACCCTTAAAATACTTATTTTACTAGGACTTAGTTAAATTCCTAGGATTTATTCTCTTAGTTAATAGAATCTTAATAGATATAAGCTAGGTATAAACTATTTAAGATTAGAAAGAACTAATAAGCTTTAAGGATATTTAATCCTTCCTTAGATTCTGCAACTTTTACTAACGTTTCATCTATAAATACTCTAGGATTATAGCACCGCTACACACGCTAATAAAGGGTAGTTAAAATAGCATCTAGACTAGGAAGTTTATATTTAGAGTAAAGGAAAGGGCAGCGTTTAACTAGCTAAAAGACGCCTTCTAATAAGCCCCTCTGCTCTATTATTATAACCTAAGTTAACCAGTGTGCATTAAGACAGATGCCTTAGTCTTTGCAATAGTAGGAATCTTATCCTAGCAAGATAACAAGGGTTGTTAGCACCTAGTGGCCTTTTAGTTAAGGAAGTTTATAAACACAAAGCGAAATTACGGCATAGCTAACTAAGAGCTATTCACTATTATGGAGTTATTTAAACACTAGTAACACTATATTAAAGGGGTGATGACCCTAGTGGAGGTCCTGTTAGATTATTATAACCTATAGACCTTTATAAACTAACTAAAGCTTAACAGAAGGTAAGCCAGATAGTATATGTTCCTATGCCTATTCCACTTTATAATAAGATATAGACTAGGGAAGAGTAACCTTACAAATACACCGTTAAGAAGGTCTAATTATAAGGGCAAACCTATAATAAATTAGGCGCTATTACTAGAGCTTTAAAGGAAGCTAGTACCTACTAAGAAAAGGGTAGTAAAAGAGATACTAATGTATTAAGGAAGACGTAGCAAGATGCCTTTAGGGAAGGAAAATGTCCCTATCTTAGAAGAATAATATAGCGAGATGCCTTTAGGGAAGGAAAATATCCTAGTTATTAGAGATTAGCTTAGCGAGACGCCTTTAAGGGAGGAAAATGCCTAGCTAAAAGAGATTAACGTGGCGAGACGCCTTTAGGGAAGGAAAATGTCCTAGTTAAAAGAGACTAGCTTAGCAAGACGCCTTTAAGGGAGGAAAATACCTAGCTAAAAGAGATTAACGTAGCGAGACGCCTTTAGGGAAGGAAAATATCCTAGTTAAAAGAGACTAGCTTAGCGAGATGCCTTTAAGGGAGGAAAATGCCTAGCTAAAGGTGTTAGAGCTGCTAAAGAACTAGTGAAAGATTAGCTAGATAAGGGTGATTTTAAAGAGGCAATAGCGTGTGTATAAGGCATTAGCACACTAGAGATTCGGGCGGCCACAGCGTCACTGAATCCGTATCTAACTAAATTAAATAAGCCACTAGCTTAATTGCTACAAAAGGCATAGGACTAAGACCTAGATCTGCAAAGGCAGAACAGTGAGGTAGATTCCTTAGTGAGAAGCAAGGAAAAGCTAGCCTATAGTTGCGTAGTATAAGGGTCTCCTAATGTACTAAGACTAGGTAGTTATTCCTTAAGAGCCTATCTTATAACAGGAGCTTCTACGGCTATACTATAATAATCCGCTAGCAGGTCACTTCGGTGTCAAACGCACGCTTAATCTGTTAAAGCGTTATTTTTAGTGGCTATAAATAGGAGTTATAGTATCTAACTACGTTACGAGCTGTGGTATATGCTAGCGGGTGGTAGCTAGAAGGCATTGCCTATATGGAACACTTAAATCGCTACTAATACTAAGGCAACCCTAGGTAGAAATCTCTATAGATTTTGTTATAGGACTGCCTACAATATAGGTTAACGAGCAAGAGACTAACGTAATCCTAGTGATTGTAGACTGATTCACTAAGTACTCCGTTTTCCTCCTAGTGTTAACCACTATTAACGCAGCTGAATTAGCAGAACTGTTCTATAAGGAAATTAAGCTATAATTTAGAGCACTAGAGGGTATTATGTCTGACAGAGGCCTAGTCTTTATAAGTTAATTCTGGTTAGAGCTATGTTACCTAGTGTGTGTGAAACGTAGGCTTTTAATAGCGTTTTACCCCTAAACTAACGGGCAAATAGAGTGAATAAACTAGGTCCTTAAACACTACCTCTAATACTTTATTAAGGAGAACTAATAGATATAGGTAAAGCTACTGCCTATAGCTTAATTTGCCTGTAATAACGCGGTGAACAGGACTATAGGTTACTCCCTAAACTACGTACTTATAGGTTACTTACTAGAGTTTCGCCTAGCTCTTAGGGGTAAGACTACGGAGAGAGAGGTGCCTAAAGCTTACACGCGCATTACAAAGTTGTATAAAGTTAGAGAATGGTTAAAGCAAAACTAGGCAAAAGCCACTAAAGCCTAGGTGAAGTACTATAATTAACACTACTAACCTCTAACCTTAAAAGGGAGACTTAGTACTATTATTAGCAAAGAATATTAGGCTTAAAGATATAAAACAGAAGCTAATCCCTAGATTTATTAGACTGTTTTAGGTGCTTAATGCCATAGGAAAATAAGCGTACTAACTAGCACTACCTAATAAGTATAGCTAACTATATAACGTGTTTTATATTAGCCTATTAAAGCTATAGAACCGCTAGGAAAACGCTAAAGATAAGGAAATGCTAATACTAGACCTTAAAGATAAAGAGGATAAGTATAAAGTTAAAGAAGTAAAAGGTTATAGAAAGACCTGTAAAGGTAATAAGTACTTAGTGAAATAGAAGGGATAGCCTAGTGAATATAACTAATAGATCCTGCTAAGGACATAGAGGGCGCCTAACGCGCTATTTAAGCATTTTACTAAAGAAAGGTAAGTAAGAAAGGTAGCAAGACATAAGCGAGTTATAAGCGAAAGGACACGGAATTACTATGGAAAAGGCCTAGCTCTGTTAGCTGCTATTAAAGAACTTGACCTAAAGTCTAGGTTACTCTACTAAAAACAAAGAAAACACGCCTATAGCGTGGGTAAAATAATAGGAAAATTCTCTATAGTGACACTAGGGTAGGTCAAAAACGCATCCCCCTTATACCCGAACTTAGTATTGTTTTTGTCTGCTTAGATAACCTCCTCTATGGTATAATAAAAACAGTGTAATGCTATGGCCTAGGCCACATAGCCTAGGTCTAATAGGCGGAGTTAGAGGACTATTTTCGCTTCCTATGTGGCTATGGCTTCCTTAGGATCTTCCTATAAAAGAGTTAGTGAGAATCTAGCGAAAAGACAGCTAAAAGCTATGCGTATACTAGAGGAGGAAAAGATAGTGTAGTAGTAACTATAAAGACCTGTAGCTACTGTTAAGACACTAGATAATTCTGGTATAAGATTAAAGCGGCCTATATAGAAAGGTAAGCGAAAAATGGGTGAAGAAGGATAAAATTAACAAACCTATTATACCTTAGTAGCACTAGTTAACCCGAAGGCGACACAGTGCGCTGTGTTAGCATGATTAAATCCATTGATTAGGTTTATAACGTACGTGGCGAAATGGCAACGCGTTGCCACTAAGAACACGGCGATTTCTTCCTTATCCTCCGCGGAGAGGGTGGCGTCTATAAGCGATTAGACCTATTTGTAAATGATTATAAGATTAAGAAAGTCGCTAGCTATGGTTAGTATTGCCTAGTATATAAAAGTTAGCGATTAGGGACTGTAAGGTAGGAGAATAATAGGAGACCTACTATCTTATATATATCCCCACGCTTCTGGCATTAAATGCAGCGTTTAGACTGCTTTCCTTTAATACCTATAGTAATAAAAGCCTAGGGAAACTACATATAATCACTAGTAAGATAATCTTAATTAGAGGATACTTCTTAAAGTTAGTATACCTAGTCTAAAGATAGTGTATATACAAATAAAGATAGAAGCGAATTACTTCTATTTTAGCGATAATAATATAGCAAATATAAGGCGAATTAATAGGTTAATTAAAGTTAAACTAGGAGAATAAGAATAGGGAATTAGACTAATAATATAGAAGAGAAAAACTCGTAATAAGATAGCGAAGCGTAGGCGAAATTGTTTATAAGCGCTATCCGCGTTACTAGGGAACAGGTTATTGTCCTTTTATTATAATGTTTGCATTTGGCAATATTATTACGATCACTTAGCGAATAGCTGCGCATTAGCTGGCGATACCTAAGCTGTTTAGGAGCCTGGCTAGAAAGGGGGCAATTATAAGGCCCGCCCACAACACATGGGCACACCCTGCATGCACACTATGCCATAGGGCTAGGTCCACGTGACACTAGTGAGTCCCTGGCTATAAAGCAGCGACTCGCACCCACAACACACTTAGACCTAGCAAGCTTCAGTCAATATACCAAGTGCCCCCATACGTTCTTGCCTGGCTATCCCCATCCTTACAGATCTTTTTATAGTATTTTTATTCTTCTAAGTATTTAAATTAAATCCGATTTACCTTTAGGTTATTATTATATCTCTGGATGTTAAACTGTCCTCTACCTGCGTTTAGGTAGTAGTAGCTCTATGCTAGCCCCTTTCTCCTTCGTTAATTACTATTAGTGTCTCCTCCTCCTACCTGCCTCTAGCTCTGTCGTAATATAATATTATAGGAAGGGGTAAAATAGGGTGAGGATTTCGATTATCTTGTTAGTTTGTATTTTAGAGGCGATTCCGGACCTGTAGGGCGGTGCGGAAAGATTCGCAAAACTCCTCTGATTCTAGTAGATAAAGCACTATTAATCTTATATTAAGAAGCTAGCATAGATTTATCCTTTATCTATAAAGTCTGTAATTTAATGTCTAATCTCTAGAAGTTAGTCCCTTAGTATATTATATAATAGTCCCTATAGTAGTGCAAGTTTAAAACTATCCGGGTTCTTACATAGCTAGATATAGTGGTTAAGGGATCCCTTATAAGGGGTAACCTATTCGCTTTAGTTTTGTTAAAAGGTCTGTAAAGTCCGCTAACTCCTCTAGTAGTGTTAATATATTAGGTTTATTTAGTTGTTGTTTTAGTGCTATAAGCTATAGCACTATTATTATCTCCCTTAAACTTATAGTAATAAAGCAAGTTATAGTGTCTTTCTATTATTAGGCTTTACGTGCTTCTATAGTGTATAAGGCTCTAATAATTCCTTAAATAGGCTTATCTATACCACGCTCTAAGGCTTCTAATATATAAAGACCCTTTGCAGCCCCTATTACTAGTTATTATTTTACTATGTAAATTACTACATCTTATTATTTTAACTATAGCATCCTAAAGATTATATCCTAGGTAAGACCTAGAATAATATATAGGTATACTAATAACTCTTACCTATTAATATTAATCCTAGTATACACTATATAAGTAATTAAGGAGGTCTTCTCCTTTATTTATTTCCCTTACTTTTCCGTTTTTACTATAGTATAGACTTATCTCTGTATTAGTAGTTATATAAGCTTAAGGCCTAACTATCTTACTACTAGTTTACTAATAGCACTATAGTAATTATATTTATAGTTAATTTAAATATTAAGGTAAGAGCATATATTAAAGAGTATAGGAACTAGGAATAGTAGTTAATCCATATAATATTCTATATCCTCCTCTATACTTATATACTAATTATACTTATCTATAACTATAAGTACTAGCTAGCCCTCCTACCCCTATATAAGACTTTACTTAGGGGCTACTTATTTTCTATATTATTAGGGATATATATATATATATATTGGATACGCTAGCTAGCTATATATTTGCTAGTACTAGTACTCCGGCTAGTTAGTTAACAGGAAAACCCATAAATGGGGAGAAAAACCCTCTCGCTTCTGTGTTTAGGTTAGCACCGTCCCTATGGCGGGGCTATGCCGCTTAACAAGTTTCCTGTTATGGAAAGTTATAGCTAGCTCTCGCTAGCCTTATCCCTAAAATCCGTAAAATCCGAGTTTAGGAGAAAGGATTTGCTCCTTCTAGTGCGCTCGCGGGCCTAGGGCAGCTCTGTCTTAGGTCTCCTTGCTTTTTCTAATAGGAGGTGAATACTAATGTGGTAGGATCCTCATAATTTTTCACTTTTTACTGACTCTTCCGTGGCCCCACTTTTTAGCTAAGTCTGGTCCGCTTCTAACCCAGATATGTTATAAACCCTAAGCACCTGCTTCTAGTTATGTGTGGGGGTGAGGCCGGGTCCGATCCGGTTAAGGATTAGTTCCGCTTATACGCCTGTTTCGCGATGTCTTTTTACTTTTCCTTATACTTTACTTTTAATGTTACTATAGTAAATTACTCTGCCCCCCTTATATATATAAAAGGAAGCAATTCCCCGCGGGATTCTGCCCTCTTTTCTCTCCTTGTTATTTATCTTCTCTTGGGTTTGTTTATGCCTTTTTATCTGCTAGTGCAATTCCGGGTTGGATTTAGTGCGGTTGCTGACTATTGTTGTAGTTTACGTTATAATCCTTGTTATTATTGTCCTACGTTATGTTATTGTCTATTTCCCCTATAAGTCCTATCCCTTAGGGGTACTCTTTCGCTTCTAACTTACCTAGGAACCAAGCCTCTTAGAGCGTTATCCTTAAAAGCAGCTGACTTTAGCTTAGCTAAGGCAGGCTCTAGATAGGGAGCTTTATGTAAGTTATTCTTCTAATCCTATTTTAAGGCTTTTCGTTTCTAATTCCAGGCAGTTAGGTAAGCTACGGCAGTTTTAGTGCATTTTGTGTTACTCTTAATCAATAAGGACTCCTAGCTATTAGTGTTATAACGTTGTTAGTATAGGCGGCTCTAAGCCAGATAAGTGTTAGTGACGCCCCTACTAACATTTGGCTAGGTGCTATAACTAATGCTTACTTTGATTATTAGGTTTGTAATAATGGTTACAATAAGGTAATGTTTTGCGCTATGTCTAGGTCTATTTCGCTGCTAATCTACCTCCTAGCCGAATACCGCAGGGCATCAAGCTAAGCACTTATGGTTAACGGAGATCCAAGCCGCTATTGCTAGCGGTGCTAAGGTATATGTCTATCTACAGGGCAAATCCGGGTCTGTTTCGCATCTAACGTGTGCCTATCTTAGGTTCCTAATAATTATCACAATTATGTGAGAAAACTCTATGCTAAAAATCAAAGTAAGAAGCGGAGCGCTTTAGTAGCAGGCCTAGATTAATCCGGTTCTAGTTCTAGTAGGGGCTAGCATAATAAAATGGTGTTCTGGATGCGTCACTTGGACGCTTAAATAGCGGAGACGAACTGGCTCCTAGCCGCCTCCCTTTTAGCAAAGGGGCGTGCTAAGGTAATAGAGGATACTATCCCTATTCTAGAGGAGGAGTAAGGCAATAGACTAAGGCTAGTTTAGGGGCGGCGTTAGGGCGTGGGGGCTAATAATACCTGGCGTTAGTAGTTTTAATTAAGAGTTTATTCCTTTTTCACAGTGGTCTTATCTTATTATAACATTAGTCCTAGCCCTCTTGTGCCTCTAAGCCACCTGTTCCCTAGAGTTCTCTCTCTAGCGTCTGATCTAGTCGTCCGTATATTGTTTTGTGTCCTCCAGGGGCGGGTTAGTCTTAGTCCTGTTCCGCTTAAGGCAAATGCCAGGTCCTACGCTAGCCTATAGTAGTTAAGTCTCCTAGTTTGTATGACCTATCTGGCGATGGTTCTCGCTCGCGTAGGATTGTCTAGGGCTAGCCTCGCCTCCTGTTCATCTCCGGGCTATCTTTAGGGTCTTATATGGTTATAGTTGCTACAGCTTGTAATAACGTGGTACTAGTCTTCTTCTCCATAGCCGTAGCTGCATATTAGCGATGTCACCCTAGGCACGCCTTTATTATAGAGGAATTTGTTTAGCCCTATCTTCCCTATGTGTAGTTATACTATTATTAAAGAGACATGTTTATCTAGGTTTATATAGAACTTTTAGATCTCTTTTAGGTTAGGGCATAGTAGGCGGTCCTTAGTAGGTTCTCTTACATACCAGCGGCGGCCTAGGCGTTCTCTATTATGCTATATTTCCTATCTCTTATTCCACTTATTATATAGGTTTGCGTCTAGCTCTTCTTCCCTTAGTTAGGTGCGTCTAACTCTTCTATAGCGTAGTACAGTCTTAACTAACCGTGAGGCGGTTCGGATTATCTTCACTATCCTATTGTTAGTAATTCTATCCTTAAACCTCTATTTAACCATGTTTAGGTATAAGTTAAGTGGTAGCACTACTGTTTCTGCTTCTAGCTATATAATAGGGGTAGCTTTAAACGCCTCTATAATAACCCAGAGGCAGGCTAATTATTCTGCTATAAAGTTCTTTATAATCCCTCTAGGTTTTCCTCTGGCTTTAGTTAGGGTATAGTATGCGCTCGCTCTATAGGCAATAACAGGTTAGACTACCTGCGTGTAAAGGAGTCTAGCGTCCCTAAAGCTACATCCCTATACCAAGGCTAATAACGTAGTAAGGGCGAGCCTTTACTAGGCTAATTTTCCCTTTAGGATATTCTTATAGGTACTCTAGTTAAGTTTTCTATTTACCTATACTCCTAGGAATTAGCAGGACTCTATAGGCGTTATCTCCTTATCTCTAAGTTAGACCCTAGTCTAGGGGTTGTCTAGATCTACTAAAGTGTATAAGCTTGGTTTTTAAGGGGTTAAACTTTACTCCTACTTCCTTTACCTATTTTTATATACCTTCTAGGCAGCTTTAAGTCTTTTCTATATCTATACTGTGTTTTTCTAAATACTGTAATATTAGTATTATCCACCAAATCCTATTACTACTGTGCCTAGGACAGAGCGGAGGCGTGTGTATAACTTAGCGGAGTATAGTAAGAAGAGGATAGGGAGAGTAGGGAGCCTTATAGGGTGCTAGCCTTAATCTTAAATAGTCATAATAGGTCTCTATCAAAGCTAAGCCAGCTTATTCTACTTACAAGGAAGCTCTGTATTACTGTTACTAGCCATAGCGGTACGCCTATCTTAACTAGGAGGGCGATGAGGTAGGGATGGCTAACTCTATTAAAGGCTACAGATATGTCTATTTAAGCTAGCGAGGCAATGCCGCCTCTTTCCCAGGCCTCTCACACGCATTCCGTTAAGGCTCTTATTATGGTTTCCGTTAACCTATTTCTCCTGTTACCCATTTGCAGTTCTAGAAGAAGGTTATTTGCCTTAGTATAGCTTGTGAGCCGCCTCGCTATCGCTGCCTCCATAATCTTGCCTATTATGTTAAGTAGTGATATAGGCCTCCATATGTTAGCTCTTCTTATTTCCTTTGTTATCTTCCTAGGCTTCCTAATTACTATAACTCTAGTGGTTTAGAAGCGGGCCAGAAAGTACCTTACTTCTAGGGTAGCGTTAAGTAGCCTCACAATTACATCCTTTGCTAGGTTATCGCAGGCTTTAATAAGGCTTACTAGGAGTTCGTTATCTCCTAGGGCCTTCTAGCTAGCTATGCCTAAGAGAATATCTGCGATTTTAGCTCTTACAAATCGCTCTTAGGTTAGAAAAGGGGCGTTTTTAAGCTTAGGGAAGGAAAGGTCTGGGATATAGAAGAGGTCCGCCGTTAGTTCAGGGAAAAATCTTTGTGCGAGGACTTCAGCTTTATTAGTGTGCGCTGTGGCGGGTTTAGGTCATTTTCGGTTCTCTCTAGGTCTAGTATTCTTAGGAGCTTAGGGGGCCTAGCTCCTAAGTCTAGCCCACCTCTCCAGTCTCTAGACGCCTCCGTCCTTTTCCTATATATTAGTATTTTTAAGGGCTTCCCTCTATATATTTCTCTTTTCCTCTCTAACAGTACGTTCTTAGTTCGTCTCTGCCTCTTTATACGTGTTTTAATTTATATTAGTCTTACGTTGTCTCTATACCCTCTTCGCTTATCTAGCTTTAGCTACTACTTCTTTACTCTTCTAGACCACTATACCTCCAGCCTAGGGAGGCCTTAGGGCCTCCTTAGTGCCACTCTCTCTGCTATTTATTAGAGGTTTGTAATAAGCCATTCCATATACTAGTCTATCCCTTCTCAGTTATAGGGGTTCGGAGCGAGTTTAGGCCGGAGTTATACTAACGCTTCTGCCTTTATAAACGGTTTATCTATCGCTCGCCAGTCGTGTCTCATTATCTATAGGGTACGGTCCTGACTACTAGAGTCAATGCTAATTAACTACGGGATATGGTTAGAGCCTGATATATCTGCCGCGCCGTCATAGTGGACTTGTAAGTCATGCGAAGCCTAGGCTAGATTAATTATGCTATCTCTATCTCCATTATGCTATCTAGTAGGTTCCCCTTGTGGCGTTACTAATCTGAGTCGCCACCGGCTAGTAAACTCTAGTAGCTCTTCCACTCTATTGCTAGTCCTGTTATATTTGTCCTATAGCAGGTGTTTTTAGTTAAAATTACCTACAAAGACGCTTCTTCCCTAGGGCTCTTCCTCGTTAATTATGCGAATAGGGGTGTTCCATTCATTGCTATGTTTTTCTGAGTAAAGGGAGTAGATATTTATTCCTTAGATTTCTATAAGTAACTAGTCAGTGCCTTCGCAGGCCGACCACAAGCCTACTCCATGTTTCTTGTTTATATATACTACATTCCAACCCTTATAATATGCGAGTTAGAATCTGGCAAGGCCTGGAGCCGGGGGCTATGCTTGTCTTATGTATTCCTATTCTTAGATCGCTATCACGTCTATGTCAGTCCAGTGACAGAGCGTAATATGTATAAGGTTATTCTTCTTATTCACATTCCAGAAGAGGACGCGTATTATTATTATATAGGTCTAGGAGAAGGGGTTTGCTGCTGTCTTATGCTAGCTCTATTCTAGCTCTAATTAGCTCCGCGTATCTTCTAATACTACCTACTCTAGGCTATTTAGCGTTCTATTCTACGAGTGTTAGGCGGCCTCTTTTCTTCCTAGTAAGGCTAACTAGTTCCAGTCTCTCCTAGGGCGGGGCCAGGCTGCTAGCTAGCAATTAAGTGGCAAAACAGGAAGGGCGCTCCTGATATCCTGCTTTTGCTGTATTCTATTTTTCCTTAAGGGTTAGGCAGGTCCTAGACCACGCCAGGTGCGCCCTAGAGCAGAGTATGCACTTCTCTTGTAGTTATTCTGTGGATATAGGGCAAGATTTCTTGCCCTCTTCGTAACGGCTAGCTCCGCACCTGCCACACCTTAGGGCCGCTTTGCAGAATTTCGCTATATAATCTATCTAGAAGCAGTTATAACACTGCCTTAGCTGCAGTGATTTGTCGTAGGGTTTGGTCTAGAATAGCTCCGCTTTATATACTATCCTATCTTTACATATCTTATTAGCGTTATTTACCTTAGCTAGGCTAAGGATAAGGGTGGTTCTCAGTGCGTTTTCGCCTCTAGGTTATCTTGCCGTTGCCCTAATTACATTTATCTTATTTGCTTTTCCTATATCTACTACGAGGTTTTTACTAAGGTATATTTTATAGGGAAGCCTTTAACTATAACGCTTAGGATTTAGCAGTAAAGGGTTGCTTCCAGTCCAAAGGCAGCGGTAATCTATTTTTAGTCAGTCCTGTATTAGGAGGCGTTTCCTTTAAATATAATAATTATATCTTCACTAGGGAGTCTTCTAGCTGCAACTACTGTGGTCTGGCCGGTGGCTTTGTTTACCACTATAACCGTGTCTTCTACGCTTCTAGTCTAGAGCGGTTCCTAGATAGAGTTACCCTTAATAAGGACCTCTCTGTCCTGGCAGCCTAGTATTTATAGGGGGGTTCGGGTTTAATTGTCTCTACATCAGCCCTGCAGCAATGCTTGCCTAGGTGGGAGGAGCAGTGTTTTTATCTGCCTCTTTAATAGCTTCTTTAATAACTTCTTTAAGGGCTTCTTTTGTAGTATAGATATTACTGTTATTATTTATCTCTGCTTTCTTAGCTTAGGCGTGGCTTGCTTTTAGGTCTATAATGGCCTAGGTAGCGTTCCATACCTCGGATAATTTATCACTAGGGATAAGGCTAGCGATCTTTTCGTAGTATTTTCGTTCTTCTGGGTATTCAAATTAAATCCGATCCGCCTTTAGGTCATTATTGTATCTCTAGATGTTAAACTGTCCTCTGCCTGCGTTCGGGTGGTGGCAGCTCTATGCCAGCCCCCTTTCTCCTTTATCAATTACTATTAGCGTCTCCTCCTCCCGCCCGCCTCCAGCTCTATCGCAATACGATATTGTAGGAAGGGGTAAAATAGGGTAAGGATTTCGATTATCTTGTTGGTTTGTATTTTAGAGGCGATTCCGGACCTGTAGGGCGGTGCGGAAAGATTCGCAAAGGTTATTATTAGGGATAATTTCCTTATTTACACTTTCCTTATTTACACTTTCCTTATTTACCCTATGTATATTAATATTAACCTATGGTTACTAAGGTAGGAGGAGGGGGTATCCTAGAATATAATAGCCCTTAACACTATAATATAGGTAGCACCCCTCCTAGTAGCGTTTAGTTATTTCCACTCCTAATACCTATTTAGCCCTTTATAGTTTAATATCCTTCTAGGCTTTTTCCTTTTTATCTAATTTCTTTTATTTCCTTACCTATATTACTATAGCTTATACCCCTATTATTAGCGTATTACTATTATAGTTAGTTAATTAGGGTGTGTGTTAGACTAGCTATAGTCTATGTTAGTTCTAGTACTTATCCTCTGTAGTAAGAGACTTAATATTAACTATAATACTATAGTAAATAGTAACTACTAGGTAGTAGTCTATTCTGCTAACTCCTTTACTAACTATGATTTCTCTTATACACTTATTAAGTGTGTGTTATAGTTTAGCTAACTTAACTTTACTTACCTATTAGGCCTCTCCTACTAGGGAAAGCTTCTATTTAAAGTAAATAAAGAATATAGTAAATAATTCTCCTAATCCTTACTTTATCTAGTTAAGTTCTATTAGGGCTATTTCCTGCCTATATAAGTCTATATATAAGGTCTTTAAGTAGTTAAGAAAGGCTTTTAGCCTATAAGTGTTTAGCTTACCTGCCTTAAAGTATATTATAATATAGGCCTAGACCTTAGGTAAAAGTTATTAGTAAATAAACACCTATTAGTCCTTATTATCTCTAATAAAGTCTACGTTTACCTTAAGTTTATATTCTATAAGGAACTTCTAGGCAGTAAATGTGATTTTATTACTATTATATAGGTTACCTATTTAAATTGGTTTTTGTTAAACCTATGGTGCTATTAGGGTTAGGTTAGGAGCTGTAAGTTATATAGGAGAGTCTGTATTAAGAGCTGTTAAAATAATGCTATTTATAGCACTATTTTATAGGCCCACTAGTTGCCTAGTTGCGTTGTTGCAACGTTGGTTGCAAGGCGTTGCTTGCAGCGTTACTTGCAGCTTTGGCTGTGACCTGCGTTCCTGCACACAACCAACCCACAGGCTTGTATGACTAAGCCGACTAGGTTACCCTATAGGGAAGCTGAAATCGACTGTAACTAGGGAACTAGTAGTCGTATAAAAGGCTAACGTATACTATTCGAATCCTTGATTTATTCTGGATTTTATGGTATATTTTATTAATAGGGTTGTTTATTAAAGTGCTTAGTTAGGCCACACGGGCGTTTAGTTTGTATAGCCGTGAGTTGATTTTTACTTTTCCTATACAAATGAATTATGCGGAAAATAAAAAGTAGCTCGCGAGACCCTATTAGTGACCTAGTTCTGCTAATATGGTTAGTAGGTCTATGAGGGGACTTAGTAGAATCCTCTCATTGCTCGTCAGATCGTCCGTATTACTAGAAATCAACTACATTTAACTATTAAAGCTCTATATCTTGAAGAATCGTCGTATTATAGTGAATCTAGAAGCCGCCGCGTCAGAATCTATTAGAGAGGTCTTCCTATCCCTCTAGCTAGATTCCCCTTCCATTTTCAATAGGTTATGAGCCCAGAAGGCCTATAGAATTACTACATTACTGCGTTATTCTACTGCGATTACTGCTTGATTTTGGGTACTAGTTACTCTCTACTATACCTGTGGGCTCTTAGATTACGAAGGAAACCGCTAGAATTTGAAGCTTTTCATCCCCTAGCACCCCGCATCGCAACACCAGACCCTTAGTGTTGAATTCATTTACAGCCGCACCTGCAACCACCACATTGCAACCGTAACTATCTAGTTACAACCACAACCTCTTTTTAGTGATTCTATTCACTATCGCGACCGTTACATTAATATTATCTACAACAGTAGATACGCTGCATTCCCTTTAAAATCATCGGACATCTAGTATATTTATACTAGGCTTTTTGACCTATTACACTACGTTGCACGCACTATACACTACGTTACGTTGCGTTGTGGCTTCTGTAATACCTATTATCCGCGATCCTATCTTTGGTGTTGAGAAAATTTTCTCCCTAAGAATTTTCTCCGGCTTTTTCTGCCCGCGCATACCACAGACCCACTTTTAGACCTCGAGGGCACCCTTTCAAACAGCCCCGCCACGCATTTTACGTGCGCAAGCAGATTGCATCATAACCAATTTCTAGCGCGCGTTATTTGTAACAGGAACAAATTTGGAGATTTTGCACAGGAATTTTTGAAGATAGCACCACCTAATTATAAGGGAAAGGGACCTGCTATAGGCCCTTCTAGCCCCCTAGGGACCCTGATAGGATGGATATAGAAGGTCAACTAGCTGTTTAGGCCAGCGCTTTACAACTGCAAAGCCAAATTAAATAACAAGGCAAGACTTTGACAGATTTTATTAAACATAGCGAGTCAAAACGGCTAAGAACCGAGGCTAGCATCAATGATCTATTAGATAAATTGACGCAAACCATAACTACTATTCAAGGTCTTCAGGATTCTACTAGACTAAGGGAAGAAAATACCAAGGTCCCAGTAGAAGACCTGCCTGCTACTGTTTCTACGAGTTTACCTTCTAGTAACTTACAAGCTGCCTTTAACACAGGTGCTATTAAGGAGCTAAATAAGAAGGTTCACTCTATTCCAGAGGAGCTAAGCTAAAAGGCCCTGAAAATTATGACCAGTGGAAGCAAGCCCTAAGCATTCAATTTAGAGCCCTAGGATTACCTGAATTCATAGATAATCCAAGCCTAGCAGGCCATCTAGCTAACTGTGATCAAGCTATTCTTTTAATAATATTAAGAGATAGCTGTCAATCTAGACCTCAGGCAGCTATATGTTGGCAAAAATCCCCGAAGAAGCCTATAAAGTCCTTATTAGGCATTATTCGCAGAGTGCTGAAATCCAGCGAGGTACGCTATACGCTAGCTACCACTCCCTAAATTTTTAAATTATAAGGGATCTTTAAAGGCTTTTAATGCTGATTTCAATAATTTACTAGCTAGACTACAACTCTGTAGTGTAGAGATCGCACCTATTGATCAAGTAAATCATTATATCAATGCATTAAAGCAGACCTTCCCTAGTTGGGCTGAGAGACAAAGATTTACTATCAGAGCTTCTAGGGCACAGGGACTGCCTATAAATACCTTAAATTTACAGTTCCTTATAGCAGATTTATTAGAAGAACAGAGGATAAAACCTCCCCTATAGCTAAAGCTCTTAGTTATAAGGCTTCTAATAATAAGGAAATTCTAAGGACTAGGAGAAGAAATCCTCTAATCCTAACACTAAGAAGGACTCTACAAATGCCACTAAAGAGCAGGATAAGAAGGATTCAAACCCTTCTAAAGCCTCTAAGAAGAAAAAGCAGAAGAAGAAGAGTAGTAACGGGGAAAAGGATAAAGAAAAAGAAGCTGCTTTTACGTTAGGCTATAGCCTAGCCACGGGATACGTTGAAGAACTAGATTCTAGCGAGTCTAGTAGCAAGGATAGCAATGATTCTGAATCTGATTCGGATACTTCTAGTACTACTACTACTAGTAACACTACTACCAAGCCTACTTTTAGCTACTCTAATGATATGGTTAAAAACTCCCTTTTATATGATACAGGTTCTTCTTGTCACATTTGTAATAATAGGGCTTTCTTTAGGGACTTTAAGCCTCTTAAGAAAGGTCAAACCAGCCCTATAATTACAGCAGGAGGACCTATCTATCCTAAAGGAAGAGGCACCGCTGTTTTTAACGTTCTGGTCAAGAAAAATCCACTAGAATATAGGCCTTTAGCTCTGCTAGATGCCTTATATTTCCCAGGCATAGATACTAACCTAGTTAGCGGGTTATCCCACTATCTAAAGGGAGGTTATCTAGCTAAAGACTAGCTTTTCCTAGCTAATAAAAGCCCCTGTGGGTTATTAGAACCTGCTAAACACGGCTTCTTTTTGCAGATTAAGGAGCAAGCCACTCCTAAGATTTGCAAGCATTTAACCCACCTCTCCTTTATAGGCTCTTAATTTTACAACCAAAGAGCCTATAAGACTAAATTAGGGTTTTCCTACCCTATAGAGGTTCAAATTCCGCAGCCAGCATTTAATCCCAAGGAATATTAACGAATCGAAGAATTAGACTCTGAAGAAGACAAAGATTCAGCCCTATATCCCACCGAAGCTCCTCCTAGTCAGGCACCTTCTATAGGGGTTTAGAAGGTCCATACCCTAATGACTTAGGTGACAATAGTGGCTGTCTATTGCCCCCAGAGGCCTGTGATTCTTAAGAGGCCTGGCAACAGAGGGAGCTAAGGGATAATAGCCCTAAAAAGCTAGATTCTAGTTATAAGAAGTTACTAGATTTAGCCCTTCTTTAGCACATTCGATTAGGCCACATCGGCCTCCCTTTACTAAAGAAGTCTTCGAAATTAGCTAAAGGGATCCCTGATTTTTCCGCAATTAAAGAAAAGGATTTTAACTGCATAGCCTGTATGCAATCAAAGGCTGTTAGAAGACCTACTAAAAGACCTATTCAGGACCCCCTAGAGTTTTAGACATTCTAGAGGGAGATACGGTTAAAATCGAACCTATACCGCATAATAAGAAGGCCCTAGTCCTTATCCTTATTAATCGAAAATCCCAGTATAAATGGTGTTTTCCATTAGCTAATAAAGAAGGTCAGACCCTTTATATAGCTATTAAGGGCTTCTTTAAGGCCCTGAAAAACCGATATAACGCGTATCCTAGGCACCTTCACTTTGACGGAGGCACTGAGATTAACAACGAACTTCAGTTATGGTTATCTTCTAAAGGAATTTGTTTTAGCACCTCTTGCCCTTATATTCACGAACAGAATAGGCTAGTTGAGAGGGCTATTAGGGTTATCCTAGACCGGCTTAGGGCTACACTTCAGTGGTCTAAGCTGCCCTTATATCTATGGTCTTACATCCTTCCAGCCATAGTGGACTTAGTTAACATCACCGCGAATACAACTAAGCCCCTAACCCCTAAGCAGCTATATCTAGCTAACTTAGAGCCTAAGACCTCTTATAAGCCTAATTTTTCGAAAATTAGGGCTATAGGGTCTTATTGTAAGGTTCTAATACCTCCGGAGCAGAGATCAAAGCTTTAAAAGCTAGCCCCTAGGACTATCCTAGCCGGCTACTTGCTACTCTAGGTTTTAGCGTTTATCTTGTTTATATACCCTCTAAAAGGTCAGTTGTCAAGACTAGCTTTGTTAAAATTATAGAGGATATAAGCTCTGTAGGGTCCCCTAAGCCTTTAGGGAGCTATCCTTTAGAGGAGAAGCCGATATCTCACGAGATAATCTAGAGGTTTAGGATAGCTATCCAAAGCCTCTAGCGCCCGCAGCGCCAGTAACGCCTCCAGCGCTACCCCTAGAAAGCCCAAGCTCTAGCGCCCCTAATAAGGGTGCTATCAAAAAACCGTTTTCAGATTCGGATTCTTTAACTGATTCTGATTCTATGGATATTGATGATTTCAATATATCTTCTTTTGTTAAGGAGATATGCTTTAAGGCACAAGAAAAGGCTAAATCGTCGTCTTCTAATAACGATTCCAACACCCCTAAGACATGGAAACAAGCTTTGAACAGCAAGGATAGTCAGAAATGGATAAATGCAACTTTTAACGAATTTAAGCAGCTTCTAGCTGCTGGAACCTTTAAATTTATAGGGATAGACCAAATTCCTAAGGGCCGGAGGGTTCTAAAGAATAGGCTTGTTTATAAGCTTAAAAAGGATAAAGAAAATAATCCTTTAAAACACAAGGCCCGACTCGTTGCTAAAGGCTTTATGCAGATAGAAGGTCAAGATTACATCGAAACCTATGCTGTAACTAGCATTCCCCAGTTGGCGGATATTACTAGCCCTAGCGGCTTGTAATGACTGGGAAGTTGAACAGGTTGATTTTATAGGGGCCTTTTTAAATAGCTCGCTAAAAGAAGCTATTTATATGCAAATCCCTAATGGATTCGCCGATTTTGCCAAAGCTGCTACGCCTGAAATAACTAAACTACTCAAAAATATGGTTATAAACCCTCTTAAAAGCAAGTTATTTTCCTACAAAAGGCTTTATATAGATTAAAACAAAGCTCTAGAGAGTGGCAGCAGGCTTTAAAGGACCTTCTTCGGAAATTAGGCTTCCACCCCTAATATCTGACCCAGCCGTCTTCTTCAACCTAACTACATCTATATATATAGCGACATATGTGGATGACTGTCTTCTTATAGGTCCGGATCTAGCTTATATCAATAGGCTAAAGAAGCTATTACATAAAGCTTATCCTATAGAAGATTGTGGGCTAGCTGAATTTTTCCTAGGCGTTTAAATCACTAGAAATCGAAAGAAAGGGACCTTAACTATCCACCAGTCCCAGTACATTTCTGAAGCCTTAGAAAGATTTAATATAAAAGATGCTAGGCCTGTTAAAATTCCACTCTAACCTGGAATTATAAAACAGGCAGCCAATTACTTAACCAAGCCTCTTTCCCCCTGATCACAAGCTATATCAGAGTATTATAGGAACTATTATGTACTTAATGCTCCTTACAAGACCTGATATTGCCTTTCCGGTTCAGTAGCTTTCCACAGCACTATCTAAGCTATATATAGAGCATTTAAATGCCTCTAAACATTTGCTTAGATATCTTCTAGGCTCTATGAGTTATTCTATAACTTATAGAAGGTCTAAATCTGCTACTAAAGCCTCTGCAACCCTTATTGGCTTTTGTGATAGTGACTTCGCGGGTGATAAGTCCTTAAAATTAACCTATGCTTATCTCTATAAGCTAGCCGAAGGACCTATTAGCTGGAAATCGAAGAAAGCAACCACGATAGCTTTATCTACATTAGAGGCTGAATCAGATGCTCTATGTGAAGCTATTAGGGAGCTAGAGTGGCTTTACAGTCTCTTTAATGAGATAAAGCTGCCTATAGCACCTCTAGTTCCGATTTTTAGTGATAACCAAGGCGCTATTACTACCGCTAATAACCCTGCTCTTTATAGCAGAACAAAGCATACCCTGCTAAAATTTAACTATACTAGAGAAAAGGTACAGAAGGGTATAGCTAAGGTTATCTACATTAATACTAAGGAGATGCCTGCAGATGGTTTAACTAAGCCCATGCCTAATAATAAATTTCAACAATTTATCCAACTATTAGGCCTTACGAATACAAAGGCCTAGCTTTAAAAGAAAATCAACTAAAAAGTCGAAAAATCAAAATTAACAAAAACACTGGAATTCCGTTGAAAAGTTATTGATTTAAGTTTAAAAGTTATTGGATTTATTATTGAATTTATGGTTAACTTAGATATCTATTAAAGAGCTAAGTTTAGGTATTGAATTAGTTACCTCATACTTTTCTAGAGGGAGTGTTAAAATAATGCTATTTATAGCACTATTTTATAGGCCCACTAGTTGCCTAGTTGCGTTGTTGCAACGTTGGTTGCAAGGCGTTGCTTGCAGCGTTGCTTGCAGCTTTGGCTGTGACCTGCGTTCCTGCACATAACCAACCCACAGGCTTGTATGACTAAGCCGACTAGGTTACCCTATAGGGAAGCTGAAATCGACTGTAACTAGGGAACTAGTAGTCGTATAAAAGGCTGACGTATACTATTCGAATCCTTGATTTATTCTGGATTTTATGGTATATTTTATTAATAGGGTTGTTTATTAAAGTGCTTAGTTAGGCCACACGGGCGTTTAGTTTGTATGGCTGTGAGTCGATTTTTACTTTTCCCATACAAATGAATTATGCGGAAAATAAAAAGTAGCTTGTAAGACCCTATTAGCGACCTAGTTCTGCCAATATGGTCGGTAGGTCTATGAGGGGACTTAGTAGAATCCTCTCATTGCTCGTCAGATCGTCCGTATTGCTAGAAATCAACTACATTCAACTATCAAAGCTCTATATCTTGAAGAATCGTCGTATTATAGTGAATCTAGAAGCCGCCGCGTCAGAATCTATTAGAGAGGTCTTCCTATCCCTCTAGCTAGATTCCCCTTCCATTTTCAATAAGAGCTATTAGTTATATAGCTGCATCTAATAAGATAGTAACTTATAGTGTAAGCGTTAGATTTGCTTATATATTTTATTATAAGGACTTAATTACCCTAGCTTACTATTCTAGTATTAGCTAAAGTGTTTTAAATTAGGTATTATAAGCCCCTAGTCGTAAAGTGGTATTTAATAAAGGAGTTATAGTCCCCTAGCTAGTTCATTTATCTAGTTAAAGGTTATCTTCTAGGTCTATTATGTAATCTATTATTATTTGTTTTAGTAGTCTTTATAGACTAAAGAAAGTTTCTTAAATATTATAGACTAGCCCTAAGGTAACTGCTATTAAGCGTTAATATAATATTAAGAAACTTAAGGAGGGAAAAAGGAAGGTAGGAAACCTATCCCTTCCTATGCCCCTTATACTCCTTAACTATCCTAAGCTATCCTATCTATCCTCTTCCTATCCCCTTATTATCTTTACACCACTTCTTCCTATCCCCTTATTATCTTATTTCTATCTCTTCTAATCCCCTTATTATCTTACCTCCGTTCCCTGCTATCTTATATTCAGCCTTATCTTTATCCCCTGCTATCCTACATTTAGCCTTAATCCTTACCCTTGCTGTCTTAGCTTAGGCCCTTACTTATCTCCGTGTTATCCGCCGTCAGCCCTCTTGTTATGCATGCTACAACTAATGCTTAGGCAAAGCCTAAGCCCTTACAATTAGTAAGTATAATAAGGACTTAAAAAGTTTTTAGTAAGGCTTTAGGCTAATATATATAGCTAAGTATAAGTAATAAAGGGGTATAAAGTAAGTAAAGTAAGTCTTTTAGGAAGTACTAGATACTTACTATAAGAAAAGTAAGTGCTTATAATATAGTTTTAATAAGTATTAGGTTATAAAATACCCCTTATATTATACCCTTTACTTAAAGGAGATACTATTAGTTAATATATATAATATAGAAGATATTAACCCTAAGGACTTAAGTAATAAGTTAGAAAAAAAGAAGTCCCTTTATTAGGTATCTTATGCCTAGAACTATGGCCCTTATTAGGTTAGGTTATAAGAGCTACTCTTATTATTACCCCTAACCTAGTAAGGGCTACCAGAGACCTATTAGGGCCCTAGTAGCTATTACAGAGGAACCGTCACGGCCCCTATATTATATACACTAAGCATAGGGGAGCGAAGACTATAATAGTGGATAGGGGCAGGGGGGGCAGAGGATTAATACGCAGATATTATTTATAATATAAGAATTAAAGGCTGCGGGCAGAGGCCCGCTTAGCCTTTAGAAGGATTATTAGTAATAGAGTATTGTTTTCC
Source organism: Epichloe glyceriae (assembly GCA_023658535.1). Classification (NCBI taxonomy): domain Eukaryota; kingdom Fungi; phylum Ascomycota; class Sordariomycetes; order Hypocreales; family Clavicipitaceae; genus Epichloe; species Epichloe glyceriae. Next base: position 2,989,745 of record CP098295.1, on the reverse strand, counting down.
TTATTTCCCTTTACCACATACCTATATAGGGTTTTTATTAAGTTAATCCCTTCTATATTTATTCACTACTCACTTTACCTTATCCCCTTTCTTTTCTTTTCTCTTCTTCTATTAATATTATATATTAATAATTGTGTTAAAGAGAGAGTTCCTAGTATTAGAATAAGCATAATATTAATCGCGCTTAGTAGCCGCAATTATGGCTAGAAGAAGGTCGGCCTGCGCGCGCCTCGCGTGCGCGCGCAACCCCACTTTCCAATTCACAGTCAGGCCCTGTGATAGGGCAGGGCTTGTAACACGTGACCCACACGCACAGCTGCCTTTTTCACCTCACGAGAGTGCCCTCACTTTTGACCTCTCTTTTCCCTCTTTCTTCGCTAGCTTAGAATAGATAATTAATAACGATACTATTCTCGGAGCTCACACATTACGACCCTGCGTAACCAACACAACTATCAAAGCTCTATATCTTGAAGAATCGTCGTATTATAGTGAATCTAGAAGCCGCCGCGTTAGAATCTATTAGAGAGGTCTTCCTATCCCTCTAGCTAGATTCCCCTTCCATTTTCAATAATAGGCTTTCTAGGCTTATAACCTATTAAAAATAGGAAGGGGAATGTACTAGAGGGATAGGAAGACCTCCCTAGTAAATTCCTAGATAGCTAGCGTAATAGAGGGCGCTATAACCTATAGATAACTAAACCATGATAGATAATTCACTTTAAGAGCCAAGATAGTTAAATATAGTTAATTTCTAGCTAACGGACAGTCTACAAGCAATAAGAGGATTTTACTAAGTCCCTTATAGACCTACTAACCATATTGGCAGAACTAGGTTGCTAATAAGGTCTTATAAGCTACTTTTTATTTTCCGTATAATTTATTTGTATAGGAAAAGTAAAAAGTCGACTCACAACCATACAAACTTGTTAAAATAATGCTATTTTTAGTTGCCTGGTTGCGTTGTTGCAACGTTGGTTACAAGGCGTTGCGTTGGTTACAAGGCGTTGCTTGCAGCGTTGCTTGCAGCTTTGGCTGTGACCTGCGTTCTTGCACACAACTAACCCACAGGCTTGTATAACTAAGCCGACTAGGTTACCCTATAGGGAAGCTGAAATCGACTGTAACTAGGGAACTAGTAGTCGTATAAAAGGCTGACGTATACTATTCGAATCCTTGATTTATTCTGGATTTTATAGTATATTTTATAAATAGGGTTATTTATTAAAGTGCTTAGTTAGGCCACACGGGCGTCTAGTTTGTATGGCCGTGAGTCGATTTTTACTTTTCCCATACAAATGAATTATGCGGAAAATAAAAAGTAGCTTACAAGACCCTATTGGCGACCTGGTTCTGCCGATATAGTCAGTAGGTCTATGAGGGGACTTAGTAAAATCCTCTCATTACTCGCAGACCGTCCGTTGGCTAGAAATCAACTATATTTAACTATCTTAGCTCTTAAAGTGAATTATCTATCGTGGTTTAGCTATCTATAGGTCGCAGCGCCCTCTATTACGCTAGCTATCTAGGAATTACTAGGGAGGTCTTCCTATCCCTCCAGTACATTCCCTTCCCATTTTCAATAGGTTATAAGCCTAGAAGGCCTATAGATTAACTTTATTACACTGCATTATTCACTGCGATTGCTAGATTTTTGGCTATTAGTTGTGGTTTTACTACACTGTGGGCTCTTAAGATTACGAAGGAAGACCACTAGAATTTGAAGCTTTTCATCGCCTAGCACCCCGCATCGTAACACTAGACTTTTGGTGTTAAAATTCACTACAAACCGCACCTGCAATATAATTTATTGCAACTATCACCTATGATTTTATTCACAACTGCGACCGTCATTGATATTATCTACGCTATAGATACGCTGCACTTCCCTTAAAATCACTTCGGACTTTTAGTATATCCTATACTAAGCTTTTTAACCTATTATATTACGCTGCACTGCATTGCGCTGCGCTACGTTCTATAATACCTATTATTCCTATCTGTGGCTCTTAGTGTTGTGAAAATTTTCTCCCTGAGAATTTTCACCGGCCCGTTTTTGCCCGCGCATACCTTTGACCCACTTTTCTAGCTGGAGGGCTCCCTTTCAAACAGCCCCGCCACGCATTTTACGTGCGCAAGCAGATTGCATTACAACCAATTTTCTAGCACACGTTATTTGCAATAGGAAGAAAGTCAGAGATTATACACAGGGGTTTTGAAGATGGCGCCACCTAATTTCAAGGGAAAGGGACCTGGGGCAGGACCTTCTAATCCTAACCCTAACCCTAACCCTAGTAACCCTGGGGACCCAAGTCGGATGGATATAGAAGGTCAACCTATGGCTACCCAAGCTAGCCCTTTGCAACTAGAAATGCAGAGGCAAATTGAGCAACAAGGCAAGACCTTAACTGAATTTATTTAGCATAGTGAGGATAATCGTATTAAAAACGAGGCTAGCATTAATGATCTTTTAAGTAAATTAACGCAAACCATGTCTGCTATATAAGGTCTTTAGACCTTTTCTAGGCCTAAGGAAGAAAATACTAAGGTACCTAGAGAAGATCTAGCTGCTAAATCTTCACCTACGCCTATACTATCTTCTACTAGTAACCTTCAAGCTGCTTTTAATAGAAGCGCTATAAAGGAACTAAATAAGAAAGTACACTCTATTCCTAAGGGAGCTAAGCTAAAAGGCCCTAAAAACTATGATTAGTGGAAGCAAGCCCTGAACATATAATTTAGAGCCCTAGGATTACCTGAATTCTTAGATAATCCAAGCATAGCTAGTTAGCTAGCTAACCCTAACCAGGCTATTCTTTTAATAATATTAAGAGATAGCTATCAGTCAGGGCCACAAGCAGCTATCTGCTAGCAGACATCCCCGAAGAAGCCTATAAAGTCCTTATTAGGCAGTATTCGCAGAGTGCTGAAATCCAGCGTGGTACGCTATACTCTAGCTACCATTCCCTAAATTTTTCAAATTATAAGGGATCTTTAGAGGCTTTTAATACTGATTTTAATAATTTACTAGCTAGACTACAGCTTTGTAGTGTAGTGATCGCACTAATTGATCAAGTAAATCATTATATTAATGCATTAAAGCAGACCTTTCCTAGTTAGGCTAAGAGACAAAGATTCACTATTAGAGCTTCTAGGGCACAAGGACTGCCTGTAAATACCTTAAATTTACAGTTCCTTATAGCGGACTTATTAGAAGAGCAAAGAGATAAATCTTCCCCTATAGCTAAGGCTCTTAGCTATAAGGCTTCTAATAATAAGGGAAATTCTAAGGACTAGGAAAAGAACACATCTAATCCTACCCCTAAGAAGGACCTAACGCTAAGAAAGAGCAGGATAAGAAGGATTTAAACCCTTCTAAGGCCTCTAGGAAGAAGCAGAAGAAGAAGAGTGGCACTAGGGCTAAAGAGAAAGGAAAGGAAGCCGCGTTTGCTTTAGGCTACAGCCTAGCAACAGGATACGTTAAAGAATTAAATTCTAACAAATCTAGTAGCGATAATAGTAGTGATTCTGAATCTGATTCAGATACCTCTAGTACCACTAGTAACACTACTACCAAGCCCGCTTTTAATTACTCTAATAATATAATTAAAAATTCCCTTCTATATAATACTAGTTCCTCTTGTTATATTTGTAATAATAGGGCTTTCTTTAGGGATTTCAAACCCTAAAGAAAGGCAAATGCGGCCCTATAATTACAGCTAGAGGACCTATCTATCCTAAAGGGAAGGGTACTGCTGTATTTAACGTGCTAGTAAAGAAAAATCCACTAGAATATAGGTCTTTAGCTTTGCTAGATGCCCTATATTTCCTAGGCATAGATACAAACCTAGTTAGTGGTTTAACCCACTATCTCTCCGGGGTTATCTTCTAAAAGATCAGCTTTTCCTAGCTAATAAAAGTCCCTATAGGTTATTAGAACCTACTAAACACGGCTTCTTTTTGCAAGTTAAAGGACAACTAACCCCTGTAATTTGCAAGCATCAAACCCACCTCTCCTTTATAGGCTCCCGGATTCATTAACATCTAACCTATACGACTTATATGGGGTTTTCCTACCCTATAGAGGTGCAAATTCCACAGCAGCCTACCCTGGATCTAACGGAATATTAACGAATTGAAGAAATCGACTCTGAAGACAACAATATTGACAATTCAGCCCTACATCCCACCGGAGCTCCTAGTTAGGCATCTTCTGTTATAGGGGATTTAGAAGGTCCATATCCTAATGCGTTAGATGACAATAGTGGCTGTCTAGAATCCCCTGAGGCCTGTGATCCTTAAGAAGCCTGGCACGATAGGGAGCAAAGGGATAGTAGCTTTAAAAGCTAGATTCTAGTTACAAGAAATTACTAGATTTAGCCCTTCTTTGGCATATTCGACTCGGCCATATAGGGCTCCCTTGCTAAAGAAATCATCAAAATTAGCTAAAGGGATCCCTGATTTTTCCGCCATTAAAGACAAGGATTTTAACTGCTTAGCCTGTACGCAAACTAAGGCTGTTAGAAGACCTAGCAAAAGACCTATTTAGGACCCCCTAGAGTTCTAGATATTCTAGAGGGAGATATAGTAAAAATTAAACCTATACCTCATAATAAGAAGGCCCTAGTCCTTTTCCTTATTGATCGAAAATCACGGTATAAATGGTGCCTCTTATTAGCTAATAAAGAAGGTTAGACCCTTTATAATGCTATTAAGGGCTTTTTAAGGAATTAAAAATCAATATAATTCATATCCTAGGCATCTTCATTTTAACGGAGGCACTGAAATCAACAACGACCTCTAACAATAGCTGACTTCTAAGGGAATTTGCTTTAGCACCTCCTGCCCTTATATTCACGAACAGAATGGGCTAGTTAAGCGAGCTATTAGGGTTATCCTTGATTGACTTAGAGCTACCCTATAGTGGTCCAAATTGCCCCTATATCTCTAGTCTTATATCCTTCTAGCCATAGTGGACTTAGTTAACATTACTGCGAATACGACTAAGCCCCTAACCCTAAGCAGCTATATCTAGCTGACTTAGAGCCTAAGACCACCTATAAGCCTGACTTCTCGAAAATTAGGGCTATAGGGTCTTATTGTAAGGTTCTAATACCTCTAGAGCAGAGATCTAAGCTGCAAAAGCTAGCCCCTAGGACTATCCCTAGCCGGTTACTAGCTACTCTAGGTTCTAACATTTATCTTATTTATATACCCTCTAAAAGGTCAGTCATTAAGACTAGCTTTGTGAAAATCATAGAGGATATAGGCTCTGTAAGGATCCCTAAATCTTCAGGGAGTTATCCTTCAGAGGGAGGAATCGATGACTTTCTTCGTGATAGTTATCCCTCGCAAGATAATCTAGAAATTCAGGATAATCCAAAGCCTAAAGATCTAGTCCCCTAGAGAGCAGCCCTATAGAAGCCCCTCAAAAGGCACCTATAAGTAATCCATTAGCTAATCCAGACGCTATAGATATTAACGATTTCAATATAACTTCTTTTGTTAAGGAGTTATGCTTTAAGGCTTAGGAAAAGGCTAAATTAACTAATAACAGTGATTCGGACACCCCAAGACCTGGAAACAAGCATTAAAAAGCAAGGATAGTTAAAAATGGATAGATGCGACTTTTAACGAATTCAAGCAGCTTTTAACTGCTAGAACCTTCAAATTTATAGGGATAGACCAAGTTCCTAAGGGCCAAAGGATCCTAAAAACAGACTTATCTACAAAGTCAAAAGGGATAAAGAAAATAATCCCCTAAAATACAAGGCCCGCCTCGTTACTAAAGGCTTTATGCAGATAGAAGGTCAAGATTATCTCGAGACCTATGCTGCCACAAGCATCCCTCCTAGTTAGCGAATATTATTAGCTCTAGCAGCTTCTAATGACTAGGAAGTCAAATAAGTCGATTTTGTAGGGGCATTCTTAAATAGTCTACTAAAGGAAGCTATTTATATGCAAATCCTAGACGGATTTACCGAATTTGCCGAAGCCACGCCTGAAATAGCTAGATTACTTAAGAAATATAGCTATAAACCCGCTCAAAAGCAAGTTATTTTCCTTTAAAAAGCTTTATATAGATTAAAACAGAGCTCTAGAGAGTGGCAGCAGGCCTTAAAGGACCTTCTTCGCAAGCACGGATTTCACCCTTAATTTCAGACCTAGCCGTTTTTATAACCTAACTACATCCACATATATAGTAACTTATGTGGATGACTGCCTTCTAATAGGACCCGACCTCAAATATATCAATAGATTAAAAAGCTTTTACATAAAGCTTACCCTATAGAAGACCGTAGACTAGCCAAATTTTTCCTAGGCGTTCAAATCACTAGAAATCAAAAGAAAGGGACCTAACTATTCATCAGTCCTAGTACATTTCTGAAGCCCTAGAAAGGTTTGACCTGAAAGATACTAAGCCCGTTCAAATTCCTCTTTAACCTGGAATTATTAAATAAGCAGCAACCCACCTAATAAAATCTCTCTCACCCCTAATCATAAGCTATATTAGTGTATTATAGGGACTATTATGTACTTAATGCTTCTAATAAGACCTGATATTGCTTTTCCAGTCCAGTGGCTTTTACAGCGCTATCTAAGCCGTTTATAAAGCACTTAAATGCTGCTAAACACCTGCTTAAGTACCTATCTAGCACTATGGGTTATTCTATAACCTATAGAAGGTCTAGATTTGTTACAAACTCTAAAGCCTCTACAACCCTTATTGGATTCTGCGATAGCGACTACGCTGGTGATAGGATCTCTTCAAAATCAACCTATGCTTATTTATTTAAGCTAGCCGAAGGACCTATTAGCTAGAAATTGAAGAAAGCAACTACAATAGCTTTATCCACATTAGAAGCTGAATCTGACGCTTTATGTGAGGCTATTAGGGAGCTAGAATAGTTAAATAGCTTATTTACGGAAATTAAGCTGCCTCTAGCCCCTCCAGTCCCGATTTTTAGCGACAACTAAGGTGCTATTATAACTGCCAATAACCCTGCTCTTCATAGCAGAACAAAGCATACCCTGCTAAAATTTAACTATACTAGAGAAAAGGTACAGAAGGGTATAGCTAAGGTTATCTATATTAACACTAAAGAGATGCCTGCAGATGGCTTAACTAAGCCTCTGCCCTATGATAAATTTTAACAATTTATTAAATTACTAGGTCTTACGAAGTCCTAGCTAGCTTTATAAAATCAACAAAAAGTCGAAAAATAATAAATCAACAAAATATTGGAATTCTAGTTAAAAAGTTATTGGATTTATAGTTAAAAGTTATTAATTTGTTAGAATTTATAGTTAACTTAGATATCTATTAAAGAGCTAAGTCATTAGGCATTAAATTAGTTATGTCACACTTTTCTAGAGGGAGTGTTAAAATAATGCTATTTTTAGCACTATTTTATAGGCCCACTAGTTGCCTAGTTGCGTTGTTGCAACGTTAGTTACAAGGCGTTGCTTGCAGCGTTGCTTGCAGCTTTGGCTGTGACCTGCGTTCTTGCACATAACTAACCCACAGGCTTGTATAACTAAGCCGACTAGGTTACCCTATAGGGAAGCTGAAATCGACTGTAACTAGGGAACTAGTAGTCGTATAAAGGCTGACGTATACTATTCGAATCCTTAATTTATTCTGGATTTTATAGTATATTTTATAAATAGGGTTATTTATTAAAGTGCTTAGTTAGGCCACACGGGCGTCTAGTTTGTATGGCCGTGAGTCGATTTTTACTTTTCCTATACAAATGAATTATACGGAAAATAAAAAGTAGCTCACGAGACCCTATTAGCGACCTAGTTCTGCCGATATGGTTAGTAGGTCTATAAGGGGACTTAGTAAAATCCTCTCATTGCTTACAGACCGTCCGTTAGCTAGAAATCAACTATATTTAACTATCTTAGCTCTCAAAGTGAATTATCTATCGTGGTTTAGTTATCTATAGGTCGCAGCGCCCTCTATTGCGCTAGCTATCTAGGAATTACTAGGGAGGTCTTCCTATCCCTCCAGTACATTCCCCTTCCCATTTTCAATAAAACTAGATGCCTATATGGCCTAACTAAGCACTTTAATAAGTAACCCTTTATATACAATATACTATTAAATCCAGAAAAATTCAAGGATTTAAATAGTATACGTCAGCCTTTTATATAACTACTAGTTCTCTAGTTACAGTTAATTTTGGCTTCCCTATAGGGTAACCTAGTTGGCTTAGTCATACATGCCGTAGCTTTGCTTAGGTGGCAACGCAAGATGCGTTACATAACCACGCAACGTAGCGCGCAGCAACGCCACGCAACAACGCAACTAGGCAACTAGTGGGCCTATAAAATAGTGCTAAAAATAGCATTATTTTAACAATTATAAACCCTAAGCACTTACTGTAAGGATGGGGATAGCCAGGCAAGAACGTATGGGGGCACTTGGTATATTAACTAAAGCTTGCTAGGTCTAAGTGTGTTATGGGTGCGAGTCGCTGCTTTATAGCCAGTGACTCGCTAGTGTCACGTAGACCTAGCCCTATGGCATAGTGTGCTCACGGGGTGCGCCTATGTGTTGTGGGCAGGCCTTATAATTACCCCCTTTCTAGCTAGGCTCCTAAATAGCTTAGGTATTGCTAGCTAATACACAGCTGTTTGCTAGGTAAGCGTAACAATATTGCCAGACGTAAACATTATAACAGAAGGATAATAACCTGTTCCCTAGTAATATAGGCAGCGCTTATAAATAATTTCCCCTATGCTTTGCTATCTTATTATAAGTGTTTCTCTCTTATATTACTAGTCTAATTCCCTATTCTTATTCTTCTAGTTTAACTTTAATTAAACTATTAATTTACCTTACATTTACTATATTATTATTACTAAAATAAAAGTAATTTGCTTTTACCTTTATTTATATATACACTATCTTTAGATAGGTTATGCTAACTTTAAGAAACACCCTCTAATTAAGATTGTTTTACTAGTAATTATATGTAGTTTTCCCTAGGCTTTAGTTACTGCAGGTATTAAGGGTAAGCAGTCTAAACATTACATTTAGTGTAATAAGCGTGGCGATATATATAAGATAGTAAGTCTCTTATTATTTACCTATTTTACAGTCTCTAATTGCTTACTTTTATATACTAGGTAATGCTAACTATAGCTAGTGATTTTCTTAATCTTATAATTATTTATAAATAAGTCTAATTACTTATAGACGCCACCCTCTTCGCAGAGGATAAGGAAGAAATCGCTGTATTCTTAGTAATAACGCGTTGCTGTTTTGCCATGTGTGTTATAAACCTGATTAATAGATTTAATTATACTAATACAGCGCACTATGTTACCTTTAGGCTAACTAGTGTAGCTAAGGCGCGCTAGGTTTATTAATTTTAGCCCTTTTACCTATTCTTCGCTTACCTTTCTATATAAGCTACCTCTATCTTATACTAGAATTATCTAGTGTCTTAATAGTAGCTACAGGTCTCTATAGTTACCGCTATACTATCTTTTCCTCCTCTAGTATACGCATAGCTTTTAGCTATTTTTTTACTAGATTCTTGCTAACTCTTTTATTAGGAAGATCCTAAGGAAGCTATAGCTACATAAGAAGCGAAAATAGTCCTCTAACTTTGCCTATTAGACCTAGGCTATATAGCCTAGGCTATAGCATTACACTGATTTTATTATGCTATAGAGGAGGTTATCTAGGTAGACGAAAATAATGCTAAGTTTAGATATAAGGGGATGCGTTTTTAACCCACCCTAGTGTTACTATAGAGAATTTTCCTATTATTTTACCCATACTTTAGGCGTATTTTCCTTTATTTATTAGTAGTATAGCCTAGACTTTTAGGTTAAGTTTTCTTAATAGTAGCTAATAGTGCTATGCCTTTTCTATAATAATTCTATATCCTTTTACTTATAACTTACTTATATCTTACTACCTTTCTTACTTACCTTTCTTTAGTAAAATACTTAAATAGTGTGTTAAGCGCCCTCTATATCCTTAGCGGGAATCTATTAGTTATATTTACTAGGCTATCCCTTTTATTTCACTAGGTACTTATTACCTTTATATATCTTTCTATAACCTTTTACTTCTTTAACTTTATACTTATTCTCTTTGTCTTTAAGGTTTAGTATTAGCATTTCCTTATCTTTAGCGTTTTCCTAGCGGTTCTATAGCTCTAATAGGCTAATATAAAATATATTATATAGTTAGCTATACTTATTAGGTAGCGCTAGTTAGTACGCTTATTTCCCTATAGCATTAAGCACTTAAAATAGTCTAATAAATCTAGGGGTTAGCTTCTGTTTTACATCTTTAAGCCTAATATTCTTTGCTAATAATAGCACTAAGTCTTCTCTTTTTAGGGTTAGAGGTTAGTGGTATTAATTATAGTACTTTACCTAGGCTTTAGTGGCTTTTGCCTAGTTTTACTTTAACCGTTCTCTAACTTTATATAACTTTATAATATACGTATAAGCTTTAGGCACTCTCCTCTATATATATATATATATATACTATAGCTTTAGGCACCTCTCCTCTATAGTCTTACCCCTAAGAGCTAGGTAAAACTCTAGTAAGTAACCTATAAGTATTTTGTCGGGCAAAAACCACCACCCAAAAACAATGAATTTGACGATGACAATGGTGATGATGCTGATGATGTTAACGATGTCAGCAAAATGAGCCCGATACCGATATCGAGGCCTGCGAGGTTTTCGATCCATCGCGAGGATCCAAGTCGTGAAAGGGGAAATCTCGGGTTCTTCTCAAATTATCTCAAAAGCTCGAATAATCTCAAATAATCTCGGTTTGAACAATCCAAGCCAAAGGCCACAAAGGGAGAGTTGATTTTCTATCTAAGGGAGGGAAATCTAGGATATTTTATCCTAGGGATCTAATGCAGCCGGATTAATCTATTAACCCGATAGACCAAAGGGTTTATCCTAGGGATCCAATGTGGCCAATTTCAATCCGACGAAGCCGATAGACTAGCGAGGTCTTGTGGGGTCTATGACTAGGGATCTGATACAGCTAATTTTAATCTAACAGAGCTGAAAATATAGCTGATTTCGATCCGACAAAGCCGATAGACTAGCAAGGTAGTCTCAAGGGGCCTATGACTAGGGATCCGATGTGGCCAGATTGATCTGTTCAGCCGAGAGACCGAAGGTCTCAAGACCGGTCTCAAGGGGTCTCAATCTTAGCCACACAGTATGTAGTTTAGGGAGTAACCTATAGTCTTATTTACCGCATTATTATAGGTAAATTAAGCTATAGGTAGTAGCTTTACCTATATCTATTAGTTCTCCTTAATAAAGCATTAGAGGTAGTGTTTAAGGACCTGGTTTGTTTGCTCTATTTGCCTATTAGTTTAGGGGTAAAATGCTGTTAAAAGCCTACATTTCACACACACTAGGTAGTATAGCTCTAACTAGAATTAACTTGTAAAGACTAGGCCCCTATTAGATATAATGCCCTCTAGCGCTTTAAATCATAGCTTAATTTCCTTATAGAACAGTTTTGCTAATTTAGCTATATTAATAGTAGTTAATACTTTGTCGGGCGAAAACCACCACCCAAAAACAACGAATTTGACGATAACGATGATGCTAATGATGTTAATAATGACAGCAAAATGAGCCTGATACTGATATTAAGGCCTGCGAGGTTTTCAATCTATCGCGAGGATCCAAGTCGTGAAAGGGGAAATCTCGGGTTCTTCTTAAATCATCTTAAAAGCTCAAATAATCTCAAAAATCTCAAATAATCTCAAAAAATCTCGGTTTGAACAATCCAAGCCAAAGGCCACAAAGGGAGAGTTGATTTTCTATCTAAGGGAGGGAAATCTAGGATATTTTATCCTAGGGATCTAATGCAGCCGGATTAATCTATTGACCCGATAGACCGAAGGGTCTATCCTAGGGATCCAATGTGGCCAATTTCAATCTGACGAAGCCGATAGACTAGCAAGGTCTCGAGAGGTCTATGACTAGGGATCTGATACAGCTAATTTCAATCTGACAGAGCTGAAAATATAGCTGATTTCGATCCGACGAAGCCGATAGACTAGCAAGGTGGTCTCGAGGGGCCTATGACTAGGGATCCGATGTGGCTAGATTAATCTGTTCAGCCGAGAGACCGAAGGTCTTGAGACCGGTCTCAAGGGGTCTCAATCCTAGCCACACAACACCTCCCCAACTGTTTTCCTTCCTAGCCCCTAGGAAAGGGAAAACAGTAACAAAAACAATAAGAAAGGAATAACTGCAGATATACAATAAAAAAAAAAATTGGTGATTTTCAGCCTCCCTTCCATCCATCAATCAAAGAGGTCATCCATCAAAGAGGTCATTTATCGAAGAGGTCAGTCAAAGGTATTGTCAGATAGTCTGATCAATTGATCCGTACTAAGGGGCCCTTTTCAATCAGCAAAGGCCTCGTCAGAAGACCTTCTATCAGTCAGATTCCCTTCAATCGTCAGGAAATCGTCAGTCAGAGAGGTCTTTAACGGTCAGAGGTCTTGTCAATCGGTCAGAGGGATCATTAGTGATTAATCTAGTCCAACGGTCAGAGGGAGATATAACCGAGGGAGTGATTAATCAACTAATCAATCCATAACAAAGGGTCTTATTAACGGCAGAGACCTCTTCAGAAGACCCTCTAACAGTCAGATTCCCCTTCAATCGTCAGGAAATCGTCAGTCAGAGAGGTCTTCAACGGTCAGAGGTCTTGTCAATCGGTCAGAGGGATCATGAGTGATTAATCTAGTCCAACGGTCAGAGGGAGATATAACCGAGGGAGTGATTAATCAACTAATCAATCCATAACAAAGGGTCTTATTAACGGCAGAGACCTCTTCAGAAGACCCTCTAACGGTCAGATTCCCCTTCAATCGTCAGGAAATCGTCAGTCAGAGAGGTCTTCATCGGTCAGAGGTCTTGTCAGACAGTCCAATCAATTGATCCGTAATAACGGCAGAGACCTCTTCAGAAGACCCTCTAACGGTCAGATTCCCCTTCAATCGTCAGGAAATCGTCAGTTAGAGAGGTCTTCAACAGTCAGAGGTCTCGTCAGACAGTCCAATCAATTGATCCGTAATAACAGCAGAGACCTCTTCAGAAGACCCTCTAACAGTCAGATTCCCCTTCAATCGTCAGGAAATCGTCAGTTAGAGAGGTCTTCAATGGTCAGAGGTCTCGTCAGACAGTCCAATCAATTGATCCGTAATAACGGCAGAGACCTCTTTAGAAAACCCTCTAACAGTCAGATTCCCCTTCAATCGTCAGGAAATTGTCAGTTAGAGAGGTCTTCAACGGTCAGAGGTCTCGTCAGACAGTCCAATCAATTGATTCGTGACAAAGGACCTAGTTGATGAAGGTTAGGTCAAAGGCCTAATAAAGACCTGATTTATTGAAGTCGGATTCGAGGGTCTAGATGCTTGCCTCCCCAACGGATAGCTAAGCAAAACTAGGGTATTCAATCGATTCAAGCTAGGGCAGGTCGGAAGGTCGAAAATCAGAAGAGAAGTTGAAGTCGAAAAGGAAAGTCGAAAAGGAAGGTTAAAGAGGAAGGTCAAAAGGAAGGTCGGCCTAGCTAACCCGGGTCGAGGGAAAGGTCATGAAGGTTGCGATTAATTAATTCTAACTGTCTGACGATTTTGACGATATCAGACTAGTCAGATGACCTAGATCAATTAATCGGATTGTCGGTTTTGATCAAGCTAACCCGGATCAAAGGGGAAAGAGGTGAGACGCTGTTAATGATTATAGTAATCATACGGGGCAACCAAAGGGAAAACCAGAGAGGCAATGTCAGGAGAAGGAGGTCATCGAATTTAACTGCAGGAGGTCTGACAGGACTATTCCCGTTTCTCCACCATTTTTGTCGGGCGAAACCACCACCCAAAAACAACGAATTTGACGATAACGATGATGCTGATGATGTTAATAATGACAGCAAAATGAGCCCGATACCGATATTGAGGCCTGCGAGGTTTTCGATCCATCGCGAGGATCCAAGTCGTGAAAGGGGAAATCTCGGGTTCTTCTTAAATCATCTTAAAAGCTTAAATAATCTCAAAAATCTCAAATAATCTCAAAAAAATCTCGGTTTGAACAATCTAAGCTAAAGGCCACAAAGGGAGAGTTGATTTTCTATCTAAGGGAGGGAAATCTAGGATATTTTATCCTAGGGATCTAATACAGCCGGATTAATCTATTGACCCGATAGACCGAAGGGTCTATCCTAGGGATCCAATGTGGCCAATTTCAATCCGACGAAGCCGATAGACTAGCAAGGTCTCGAGAGGTCTATGACTAGGGATCTGATACAGCTAATTTCAATCTGACAGAGCTGAAAATATAGCTGATTTCGATCCGACGAAGCCGATAGACTAGCAAGGTGGTCTCGAGGGGCCTATGACTAGGGATCCGATGTGGCTAGATTGATCTGTTCAGCCGAGAGACCGAAGGTCTCGAGACCGGTCTCAAGGGGTCTCAATCCTAGCCACACAATACTAGGAGAAAACGGAGTACTTAGTGAATTAGTCTATAATCACTAGGATTACGTTAGTCTCTTGCTTATTAACCTATGTTATAGGCAGTCCTGTGATGAAATCTATGGAGATTTCTACCTAGGGTTACCTTAGTATTAGTAGTGATTTAAGTGTTCTATATAGGCGATGCCTTTTAGCTACTACCCGCTAGCATACACTATAGCTCGTAATATAGTTAAATACTATAACTCCTATTTATAGCCACTAAAAATAACGCTTTAATAGGTTAAGCGTGCGTTTAATACCAAAGTAACCCACTAGCGGATTATTATAGTATAGCTATAGAAGCTCCTGTTATAAGATAGGCTCTTAAGGAATAACTACCTAGTCTTAGTATATTAGGAGACCCCTTATACTACGCGACTATAGGCTAGCTTTTCCCTTACTTCTTGCTAAGGAATTTACCTTACTGTTTTACCTCTATAGATCTAGGTCTTAGTCCTATGCCTTTTATAGTAATTAAGCTAGTAGCTTATTTAATTTAGTTAGATACGGATTTAGTAATGCTATAGCCGCCTAAATCTCTAGTGTGCTAATGCCTTATACACACGCTATTACCTCTTTAAAATCACCCTTATCTAGCTAATCTTTTACTAGTTCTTTAGTAGCTCTAATACCTTTAGCTAGGGCATTTTCCTCCCTTAAAGGTA
Organism: Epichloe glyceriae; assembly: GCA_023658535.1. Classification (NCBI taxonomy): domain Eukaryota; kingdom Fungi; phylum Ascomycota; class Sordariomycetes; order Hypocreales; family Clavicipitaceae; genus Epichloe; species Epichloe glyceriae. Next base: position 2,974,540 of record CP098295.1, on the reverse strand, counting down.
TCTTGCTAAGCTAGTCTCTTTTAACTAGGATATTTTCTTTCCTTAAAGGCGTCTTACTACGTTAATCTCTTTTAGCTAGGTATTTTCCTCCCTTAAAGGCGTCTTACTAAGCTAGTCTCTTTTAACTAGGATATTTTCCTTCCCTAAAGGCGTCTTACTATATTAATCTCTTTTAGCTAGGGCATTTTCCTCCCTTAAAGGCGTCTCGCTAAGCTAATCTCTAATAACTAGGATATTTTCCTTCCCTAAAGGTATCTTACTATATTATTCTTCTAAGATAAGGATATTTTCCTTCCCTAAAGGCGTCTTACTATATCTTCCTTAATATATTAGTATCTCTTTTACTACCCTTTTCTTAGTAAGTACTAGCTTCCTTTAAAGTTCTAGTAATAGCGCCTAATTTATTATAGGTTTACCCTTATAATTAGACCTTCTTAATAGTGTATTTATAGGGTTACTCTTCCCTAGTCTATGTCTTATTATAAAGTAAAATAGGCATAGGAATATACACTATCTGGCTTGCCTTCTGTTAAGCTTTAGTTAGTTTATAAAGGTCTATAAGTTATAATAATCTAATAGGACCTTCACTAGGGTTATTACCCCTTTAATATAGTGTTACTAGTGTTTAAATAACTTTATAATAGCAAATAGCTCTTAGTTAACTATGCTATAATTTCGCTCTATGTTTATAAACTTCCTTAACTAAAAGGCTACTAGGTACTAATAACCCTTATTATCTTACTAGGATAAGATTCCTACTATTGTGAAGACTAAGGCATTTATCTTAATGCGCACTAGTTAACTTAGGTTATAATAACAGAGCAGAGGGGCTTATTAGAAGGCGTCTTTTAGCTAGTTAAATGCTACCCTTTCCTTTACTTTAAATATAAACTTCCTAGTCTAAATACTATTTTAACTACCCTTTATTAGCGCATATAGTAGTGCTATAATCCTAGAGTATTTATAGATAAAACGCTAGTAGAAGTTATAGAATTTAAGGAAGGATTAAATATCCTTAAAGCTTATTAGTTCTTTCTAATCTTAAATAGTTTATACCTAGCTTATATCTATTAAGATTCTGTTAACTAAGAGAATAAATCCTAGGAATTTAACTAAGTCCTAGTAGAATAAGTATTTTAAGGGTTTTATATATATATATATATATATTGGATACGCTAGCTAGCTATATATTTGCTAGTACTAGTACTCCGGCTGGTTGGTCGACAGGAAAACCCATGAATGGGGAGAAAACCCTCTCAGGGTTTTATATATAGTTTTACGGTTCTTATATACTCTAATACCTCCTTAATATATATAGTATGCTCTTCTTATATCTTAGAGAAGATAAGGATATTATCTAAATACACTATATAAATAGTATTTATTAGCTTATAAAGCACCTTATAAATATAACTTTAGAAGGTAGTAGGCACGTTAGTTAATCTAAAAGGTATAATAAGGTATTTATAGTAGCTATAATATATATAAAAGGTAGTCTTTTACTTATTACCCCTTTAATATAAATTTAATAGTATGCGTTCTTAATATTAATGTTGGAATCGCTGCGAATTCGTTGCGGACGAATTCGTCACCACTTTGCATCGAATTGCGATTGGATGCACAGGGGTCTCATCGCCCCACTGTGCACTGAATTGCGATTGGATGCACGGGGTCTCATCGCCCCACTGTGCACTGGAACGCAACTGGCGCACGGGGTCTCATCGCCCCACCTAGACTAGCAACGCGATTGGCCGCACGGGACCATCGCCCCACTTCGCCCCAGACAGCGTGTTTGACCCACAACACCACGCATGCGGAGGCATCCCTAGGATTGAGGTATATCTATAGCCTCAATCCCCTATAGCTAGATCTAGAAGACAAGCAGAATTGAACCCTTTTACATTGAGTAACTAGTGCACTAGTGACCTGTGGTCATAGGACCCGAATCCCCTTGGTTAACTTAACACTGATCAGTGGTTGCTTGACTAAGAAGGATTTAGCACGACTAACCACAGAGCAGTAAGAGAACACTAAGAAGAGACGTACGATTGCCTCTGCAAGAAGACGTGCTACAGGGAGAAGATAACGCCTCTGCGGTATTAGGCTTCTAAAGGATTGAATTACTAGCCTTTGTCCGATTGGGGGCCAGCGCTATAAGGATTCAACCCCGCCGACTATCTCGGAATCTTAGCTAATAAGCTAGCTGAATCCCCTCCTCCTCCTCTTTTTCCTCCTCCTCCTCTTTTTCCTCCTCCTCCTCTTTTCTCCTCCTCCTCTCTTTTATTATAACTTCTTAGATAGAAGACCCTTAAAACCCTCACGCTTATCTAATAAGAGAAGAGCTTCTAGAGCGGATATGACGATGCTGGAAGAACCTGTTAATAGACTGGGACTCAATAAGCGATGACATTAACCTAGAGACCGTAACCACCACTAATCTTAATGATAAGATTGCTTGTATGATCCTTTACTACGAAGAGCAAGTATATAAAGATTGGGAATAATGGGAGAATTACTAATTTGACTTTAGTAATTGGAATAAGGACCTCTTTGACAGAGCCCACAAAGGCCTAACCAAAGCGCTACAAGACCTCCTCCGCGAACACGGTGTATACGCAGAATCTGGTGGAAGGATTACTAAAGCACTCGAAAGAGTACTTTAAGAAGAAGAACAATCTGAATGGCCTCTAGAAGAGATTAACAAGCAACTCACCATAGGTAGATTTTATTTAAACCTCCACCTAGATGCGAAGCTGATACTGATAATAAAGAACCCACGCTCCTTGTATGTGAAGCTGATACCGATGATAAAGAACCCACGCTCCTCGTATGCGAAGCCGATACTGATGATAAAGAACCCACGCTCCTCATTGCAAGCACCTAACGTTGCGCCGGAGCCATTGTTAATAGCATTAAGTCCGCTAATTACAAATGCCCAGCCCTCTTAACCTGCTGTTATCCCTTAAGCCTAGGAACACCACAATAACACAAGACCGAAGGTGGTGATATTACGAGATTAATACCGTTAGCTTGACTTCACGGAAACCGCGCTTATAAAAGCATTCCCTGTGATACTAACGGATAACGCGAAGAAATCCTATCTCACAAACATCGCCACAAAGCTATCAGTAGGCTTCACATTTGATCAAATGGTTAAGCTTGTCAGACAGCACTTTAAAACGGCCACAAATGAGCAATTCTACCGCCGAGAGTGGAATAGTATTACGCTACGTAGCACTATCGCCAAACATCCTGACAAAACGAAGATAGAATGCCTTAACACCATGGTTCAAAGCCTTCAAGATATCTACAACAGACTCTTTGACCCTCTTGCCGACAATACAGAACTCATCAAACAGACCCTCCAAGCTGTTAGACTTATTAAACAGACCCTCCAAGCTGTTAGAGGTGTACCGGAATATGGCATTGCGACAATCATACGAACGGCGCGAGATCCACGAGATCCGCTGGATCGACAGAAGAGACAATATCGCCAATGCAATGACAAAAGCCTCATCGAACAAGAGTCTCGAGACCTTCATTGACAACAACCAGGTCAATATACGTGTGGAAGGTTAGGTGAAGAGACCAGTAAATTGACGATGCCCTCATTTCCCCCTAACATCAACGGTCCGGAACAGATTGAACCCGGACCAATCACAGCCGTGGATTTCCACCGCAGGATCCACTTGTTAACACTTCCCTTCAATTCGATTTTTATTGCGTTTTTGAGCTTTTCAGCCAAAAGAGAAAAAGAGAGATTGCCAGAGCTTCCTACGGCTGATGTTCGGATCAGACCAAAAGTGGGTCCACCGAATTGATGCACGCGATACGATTGGCCGCATCAACGACCAGCCCCACTTGGCTACGTAAGCAACCTTACAACCTCTCTTTTTCCTACTTCTGTCATTACCTCTGTTTTCCTGTCTTCAACAACAGACCTGCACATCCAACCAATCAAAGCAGCGAAACCTGCTTAGTCACCCCTTTGTTATGACATTTCCTTTGATCAATTTTACTGCGCTTTTGAGCCTCTTGCGCCCACAACAAAAAGAGAAAATTGCCAGTGTTGGAATCGCTGCGAATTCGTTGCGGACGAATTCGTCACCACTTTGCATCGAATTGCGATTGGATGCACAGGGTCTCATCGCCCCACTGTGCACTGAATTGCGATTGGATGCACGGGGTCTCATCGCCCCACTGTGCACTGGAACGCAACTGGCGCACGGGGTCTCATCGCCCTACCTAGACTAGCAACGCGATTGGCCGCACGGGACCATCGCCCCACTTCGCCCCAGACAGCGTGTTTGACCCACAACACCACGCATGCGGAGGCATCCCTAGGATTGAGGTATATCTATAGCCTCAATCCCCTATAGCTAGATCTAGAAGACAAGCAGAATTGAACCCTTTTACATTGAGTAACTAGTGCACTAGTGACCTGTGGTCATAGGACCCGAATCCCCTTGGTCAACTCAACAATTAATCTTTAAGAAGTATTTAGCCCCTTAGTATTAGTCTAGGATCTCTAAAATTAGGGGAGAGCGTAGTAATTCTTCTATATTGTTATGGACTCGAGCTCGAGGCTCGGGTCCTTCTCGGGTACGGAAGGGACGCGGAGAGTGTGCGGGAAGGACACGTGTTATGTGCGGACATGCTTAGGACTTAGGGCTGCTACGCGCGCTAGGCGCACAGACCACGCACAGAGGGGTATATAGCTAGGCGCTGTGCGATCTCTTGTCTAGTTCTTTCCTTCCTCTCTAAGAATAATAATCGCACTTTGAACGCTTGTTTGCAGCTGCCCCAAGGCTAGTTCATAACATATATTACTTTATTAAGTCCCTAATAGTCTATATATAGTTAGAGCATTTTATCCTTCTTTAGTATAAATAGAATAGGCGCGCTTATAGGACTCTTAGAAAGTCTTATATAGCCTTTTACTAGGTTATTATTAATATATTCTTAGAGCTCTTTTAATTTACTTTAAAAGAGAGGGTAAATAGGCCTATAAGAGGGTGTAGCCCTAGTACTAGATTAATTGCGTGGTTAGTTAATTTCTTTAATAGTAAGGTTCTTGCCTTATTAGATATAAAGATATCTTTAAATTCCTATGAATCCTTAGGGATATCTTTAATAGTTCTATACGCTTTTGCCTCCTTATTATCTTCTAATACAATGAATTTGTCCTTTATAACTCCTATAATAGCGTATATAACAGTCTTATTCTATATTACCTTAGTAAATTTATAAGGAGTTAGTAGTAAAAAGGCCTTCTTCTTTTCTTAAACTACCACTCTTATAAGTATAAGTAAAGGTACACTTATTCCTCTATAAGTATATGTATTTTAATTAATATAAGGCTTCCTCCACTCTTAAGTCCCTATTAATAGTAATATATAGGAGCCTAAGGTCTTTCTATTCTTCCCTTAAGTCTATAATTATAAGGGGTACCTAGTACACACTATATTAAGGAACTATAAGAGCCTCTATTACCTTAAGGGTAGGAGGTGTAATCTTTACTTATTATAACCTGTGGGTTTTTATAAATTCTACGCTAATAATATTAACCTTAGCATAACTATTTAGATTAGCCACTATTACTATATCTTTATACTTATGAATAGTAACTAGTATATAAAAACAACACCCTATTAGTACTTTAGCTTATAGGGTAAAAGTAAGGGTATTTACTTTTACTTTAGGCGTTTTCCTAACCCTTTTAGTGCTCTTTCTTTAGCTTATAGTATTAAGCTACTATATAACTTATAATCCTATAGTTATAATATATTAGGCCTTATCTAACTTCCTTGTTATTTAGGGGTGTAGTAGGAGTCTTTTCTTTCTCTTTCTTATCTTAGTTAGTATACGGTTAGTTATTACATAGTAAATCACGCCTTTAGTATTAGGGAGCCTTATATAAATACCTCTCTTATAGGTGGTTAGGCTTTTGCTTATTCTTTAGCATTAATTCCTAAAATTATTAAGTAAGTTATATAACCTTTTCTTAGGTTTTACTAATAATAAAGGTATATAAGTTAAGGTAGTTTTATAAGTTAGGAGTAGTTTTATAAAGAATATAAGGGTATAGAACTTCTCTAAGGCTCTTTCTAAATATTTCTCTAGTAAATCTATATAAATACTAAACTTAATAGGGCTTTAGCCTTTACATTACTTTATGTTCTTAAGTATTATAGTGATTTACGTATTATAGTTAGCTAAGTCCTTTAGTAGTATTAGTATCTAAGATTAGAATGCCTCCTAATTATCTTTAAGTTTTTCTTAGTTACTAGCTAACTATTTATTAAGGTATTAGTCCTATCTTGCCTTATAGTCCTTATATATATAGTTAAGTGTAAGAAGGATTTTTTAGTAATTATATTAGAACTTACGTTTTGCTCTTATAAATGCATAGTTTAGGTTATTTAACTATATTTTATGTTTTTAAAGGTTAGTAAGGTATATTAGTTCTATAATATTATATACTTTAACCTTACTATAGCTATTACTTAAAGAGGTACTAGATCTTTACTGCCTTTTTATAGGCTCTTTTATTATATTTAGTTAGAGTAGCTAGATAAGTTCTTTCTCTTTATCCTATAGTTTCTTTAGTTCTTTAAGTTAAGTAATTTATTTAGTTATTATAGCTTATTAGGAATTAATTAAAGGTTTTTCTAATTTAGCTTAGGTGCTAACTATTTTAAAAGCTAGGGTGCTATCTTTATTTATAGTTTTATACGTTACCTTTAGTATTATACTAGGGGTTTATTAGGTTCTCCCCTATTATATTCTTAGGTAGCTAGGGTTAAAGCTTTAGAATTATAAGAATAGGGGATAGCTAGGTAAGAACGTATAGGGGCACTTAGTATATTAACTAAAGCTTGCTAGGTCTAAGTGTGTTATAGGTGTGAGTCGCTGCTTTATAGCTAGTGACTCGCTAGTGTCACGTGGACCTAGCCCTATAGCATGGTGTGCTCGTGGGGTGCGCCCGTGTGTTGTGGGCGGGCCTCACACTTACTCTTAGTTATATGTAAGGAGGTAAGGCTAGGTCTAATCCGGTTACGGGTTAGTTTTATGTGTGCGCCTGTCTTATAATATCTTTTTTACTTTCCCTTATGCTTTACTTTTAGAGCTACTATAGTGATTTACTCTGCCCCCCTTATATATATAAAAGGAAGTAATTCCCTTATAGGATTTTGCTCTCTTTTCTTCCCTTATTATCTATTTTCTCTTAGGTTTGTTTATGCTTTCTAGTCTGCTAGTGTAATTCCAGGTCGGATTTAGTGCGGTTACTAACATTTATTATAGTTTGCGCTATAATCATTGTCCTCGCCGCTCTTCGTCATATCGTCGTCTTTTTCTCCTATGAGTTCTGCCTCTTAGGGTACTCTTCCGCTTCTAACTCGCCTAGGAACTGACTAAAGGTTATATAGTATTTAGCTTTATATTACTTTATATGTAGTTTATGTATAAGTTATATATAGCCCTATGTTTACCCACGCACACTTCGCGCACACTTCGCGCACACTCTGCGCCCTTTCTAGACCCAAACATAACCCGAGCTCAGAGCTCGAGTCCATAACATTATAGCGCTTTATGCGCGGTTTGTGTATATATTATGTAAAGCCCTATGTTTGCCTACACACACTCCGCGCCCTTTCCGGACCTGACTAGGACCCGAGCTTATAGCTCGAGTCCATAACAGATAATAAGGAGAGAAGAAGGGGGCTAAGCTAAGATAGTAAGGGTGGGGATTAAGGCTAAATATAAGATAGTAAGGGATAAAGATAAGATAATAAGGGGATAGGAAGAGGATAGATAAGATAGCTTAGGATAGCTAAGGAGTATAAGGGGCATAGGAAGGGATAGGTTTCCTACCTTCCTTTCTTCCCTCCTCAAGTTTCTCAATATCATATCAACGCCTAACAGCAGTTGCCTTAGGGCCAGCCCATAACACTTAGCCCTTAAAAGTAAATAATCTATTGTAATCTAGTTATCTATAGGTCGCTGCGCCCACTATTGCGCTAGCTATTAAGGAATTTACTAGGAGGTCTTCCTATCCCTCTAGTACCTTCCCTTCCGATTTTCAATAGCACTAGTTATCGTGTGGTTATAGGACCCGAATTCCCCTTAGTCCTCTTAACATCGCCTATTCTTCGGAATTACTGGAAATCCACTATATGAGAGAAGCACTTTTCTAGTCGACGGCTTCTTTGATAAGTTTTTGGGGCAACGTTCGCGAGCAGTCATGACTATTCGGCCACGGTCTGAGACGTCAAGTCCAGCATAATAGTGAGCAAGGTCTGTGTGCATCATTGTTCCCGCCCAGTTTGGTCATTGCTCTTTGGAGCACGAGTGTAAATTTGTGCGGCACAACTTCGACGAATTATGTTCATTGTTCTTTGCACCTGCATCTCACGAACTTTTGGCATGTCGTACGTATTGTCCTGGACCCTAACACAGTATTGGCAGATGCCATTTTCTATGTCGTATCCGGGAACGGTACCCTCATTGTAAATGAAGGATTCGAGGCAGAGCTGCGAAAGCACGACATCGGCGCCGGGGATTTTGCATTTGTTCCCGCATGGACTGAGCATCAGGTACTCAACACACAAGATGTAGACTTGGTTTGTGTTGTAATTCACGGAGGGCCACAGCCGGTGGGAGACACGCTTGTAGACTGGGGTGGATATGAAGATACGACAGGCACATAAATAGACATCGTATATTTTTGCCATATCCGGTGCGGTGCGTGCTATAAAGAGTTCTCTTTTCTATTTTTTCCACTTCGTACGTCTCTATCCATTGTCAACACCAAGTCAACCATACGAATGAATGAGTTGCACTACCCAATCTCGCGCATACTTGCAGTCGAAAACTTGAGCATGATCTAGAAGCGGAAAAATCACGACATCAACCTCGTCCGAGGGCACCTTGCTGTATTCTTTGGGGTGGCCAATGGCGTCATCACCAGTAATGATTCGCGGCTTGGACGTCAAATAGTTTGTAACTGATGCAGTGTCGACAATCAAATCCCTTCCAGATAAGCTAACCGCTACTTTTCGCCTGCCTAACTGGGTTCTTTCAGTTCCCGATTGCAGAGCATCCGAAAACAAGTCTTCCCGCCATAGAATATTGTCGCGCCAGAAAAAGCGGCGACCAAGACTGTAGGCGACACCGGGATCAGTGCTGGCGAAGTACCAAAGCTGCCACTCATTAGCCATCTTGGGTGGCCTTCGAGTGAAGTTGTAAGCCACATCAGGCAAATGAAGGAGAATGGTGACCGGGTCAATAAGAACGACCGCGGCTATACGTCGTTGAAGAACGGGCGAATGCAACATGTGCGTGGTCGGAACAGAGCCATAGGAATGCGAAACAAGTTTAAAAGTCTCCCATCCGTGGTGATGATCTAATATGCCGATGATCATTCGCAGAAGCTCGTGCTTTCGCGGCAGTGGGTGAGTGAGTCGAAAGGAGATCGGGAGCACCTCTGGCACGATCAATCCCACGTCACCCGATCTGGCTGAATAGCCTAATTGTGTGAGAAACCGCACATAAGTCCACAATCCAACCCCGATACCATGCCAGAAAACAATTGGCCGTGAATTCGGACAAGTGTGAGGCTTAAACCAGTACCCCAGTTCCGGCTCGGGTGAGCGACATTTGGCGAATAATTCTTGTGGTCGGGGTGGAAAAGTTGCCCATGACATCTCGGATGAACGAGCATAGTAACGGAATCCGCACCAGGAAAGAGCGGCATGTGTAGCCATATCGATCAAAGATATGATAGAATACCACAGAAGGCACCTATACACAGAGGGGACCTCGTCAAATGTCAAACGAAGGCATTTTGCGGCACCTCTTCCCTCCCCTAGCCGATGGCCAAGCTGCTTCTCAGTCAAAGTAATGTATTCTTCGAGTTCATTCAAGATGTCTTCATCGATCAGTCCAGGACTTTGACTCTGCATGTCAGTATCGAAGAAAGCCCACAAGAAAAATTCTTGGAGGTTATCATGCCGGATATCTTCCATACGGGCACCCAGAAACCACCACCTCAAATATTCCTGGGGATGAGGGGTATTGGTAATGCATTTTTCGAACAAGGCTTTCCGGTCTGCTGGGGAAATAGGAACAGGATGAATCGCTGCTCGACGTAGACTCTGTTTGTGGGGAGCGTAAATGAGAGTGAAGAAGAAGAGCTCGGCCAAGAGCAAACCCGACAACATTATTCTGAGCCTCCGAAGTAAGCTAGAGTCGGTTTGAATGAGCAAAGTAGAGGCAAGCAAAGCGATATAGAGAACGGGCATGTAGCGAAAAACGAGGATCGAGAGACGGATGAACACCAGTTCGCTCACGGATGTTCCAATCATTTTTCGGTGCTTCGTATTGTTTCGCTGACACTCTGAGACACTAGTAACAGGTCGAGATCACTATGAATGCAACGTCCAGCCCACTATCACATTACTGAAGATCCACCTGGGCAGATAATATGAAGGTTGTCAAATTCTAATCACGGAGCGTCTTTAGGCTGGTGAATGCTTGCTGCGCGCCCGCGAGATTTGGAACCAAGTTGGACTTGACTGAACTTTATTCACAGAATTACACTCTGTAGAATTTGTAGGATGGGACTGGATGGGCGTCTTTATCAGAATTTTGCTGAAAATCAGAGGTTGTTGGAACGGAAGTTGTTGAATTGAATGCGAGACATAGCCCTGTTACAAGCATAAAACCAAGACATGCCACTAAGCCTTCCTCTGTCTGGTCTGTTCTCCTATTTTTACTCATTTTCAAAATAACCTTTTTGTGGGGATAGGGAGATGTTCCTAGGCATGTGGTGATAATGACAATGATTGATCCAAATTCGCTGTTACGATGGCTTGGTTGCTTTCAATTTCGCGGTTCATAGCCATGAAGAATCGATCTGCGCTCACCTCAAGTTGCATGTGTGTGGTTGCTCTGCTGGCCGCAGCAGTTGAGCAGTGGCTGTTGCACGAAAAAAAGGCGCAGCCGACTGACTAATTTGTACGTTTATTCCCCACCAGCCTTGAAAATATGTCGACGTCATGGGAGGAAAACGGCACCAATTCCCCAACAGAATTGAACATGGCAAATTTGGCAAGTTCATATTTGAGAACCTTCTTCCTCGATTAATAATTGAATTATCCAGAACCCAAATATCGACATGGCGGACAAGTACGTGCTGCGCATCACCGCTGGCCCAAGCTATGATGCAACGACGCACGTTGAAATCCCTGTGAACAAATCCGAGCCAACAAGCATCAAGGGCGACGGCGCCGATATCGAACTGAATGTGAGAATACAGGATTACCATGGTCTCCCCTGGGATCGCCGTCTACATCAGCGTATTTCTCAACGGAGCCCCACGCATATAGCCAGGACCAGTACAGCATTTCATTTCAATTTACGCCGCACAATCGCGCCTCTTCCGAAGACAACCTCGTCGCGCAGCGCAGGGGATGGTAAAGACAGAATTGCCGATAATGAGACGGCGAGTGAAGGAATAAGTGGTCATGATCTTCAGTTCGGCAATGATTTTGACCGTCCTATTCGTGACAAACTGCCTCCCGGATTCAATACTGCTCTGAGAATTGTCAGATGGTGGATTGATCCTGGCCTCGATGGAGACGCCTACGCAGACAGGCCATACCTGTATGGCCCTGCTCTGAGTTCCTTCAACTCTATTCACGTAGGCGCTGGCGTCTGCGATGCGGATAAGGGCGGTCTGTGGTTCGAGGAAGGCGGCGACGAGGAGGGCGTAAAAGTCCGGCAAGCGGTAGGCATGCCGGACGACCGTAAAGCACGCATGAAGTGGGCATTACGAGACGACAGTAAGACAAAATGGGTTTTTGAGTATGGGAAGACATACGGGCTCGATTTTTACAATCCCTACATCGACTTTACAAACTTGGCTCTGAAACTGCCTGGGTTTCATTTGCCAATTGTAAAATACTGGGATGGCCAAGGCCTAAGGTATGATGATCCACTCCTTGTGTTCTTCATTCTAGTCTACTCTATGTGCAAGTTTGCTCATCATTGGCTTGCTTTTCTTCTCTTCACAAGGCAAAGATTTGTTTCTCACTCTACGGATCAACCTTTTCTTCTTTTTTTTATTCGTTTGTGCAACGTTTTGATGATTTTCTTGGTCAACTTAGATCCCCAGGCGCTCACACGAACTTAGATATGTCCTGCGAAATAAACGAACGGAGGAGGTATACCTAGTAATCGTATTCACCATTTACCTACGGGAAGACGTCAACGAGGACGGCACACTCAAAGAAGGCGCGGCGGAACGAGTTGTGGAAGGAATAGATGGTGAAAGCAGGAGTCGCGAGGATCATGATGAAGACAAGGCATTGAAAGAGGCCGAGGCGAAACTAGGGCCAAAAGTTGCAAGCAATGAAACAAGTGCGGATGATGTCGACTAATTTATGTTTCGTAGTCTCTCTGCCTTGCATATGGCAGCGAGGGAATAAATGACTTGGTTTCCGCCTTCCACTACCATCTCTTTGCTCGCCACTAGGTAGCGTCGAGCTTATGTATATACAAAGAAGGGTTAACTCCAAATATCGATTAATGCAAAACCGGGGTGATCACCGGCCACATAGAGTGTACATATTTAATCTTCACCGCCTACATAGGCATGAGCTGAGGCCTGGTTTCTAGCAGAGAAGGACAAGAGATGAGGCTACTGCGAACAGGAAATGTGTTCACCTTGATGACGTAAGGAAGAAATCTTTACATATATTCCAGTTGTCTGAAGGAGTATTGAATGATTTTGTTCCCGTAATCCCTTCAATGTTTGGTGTTATATTGTGATGGCATTTGTATGTAGTCCCCGCTTTCACTTTATTTGGTGAAACTTGCTTGTCGCCGTGTTCGCTTGGGATAGCTCGTTCGAACTCCTAAACTAGGCGTAAGCTCTAGCGCTCGCACCCATGACTGGACTTAATTTCGATACGGGGCGCAGTCATTCCGCCGAGATGCTGTTTTGTACAGAATCTTATGGCCACCCGAATTAATCGGCATCATAGAAACAGGCTAAGCGTTGGTATCCATGGGGCTGTTGACTATAAGTCGCTAAATCATTAGTGAAAAGGACCTGACGAGCCAGTTGATATGTCCCCTCCCTATCGCGATATATCTCTCTTTTATTAACAGTAGCCGGAGAGTACTTACTACTAGATAGCGTTACTATTCTTTATTTTAAGAAAAGGAAAGCGAGAGGCCACCATACAGCTCTTTTCCCCACCTTTCGCAGGGTGCTTTAATTAGGGATCCTCAGGATAGCCTTAATTTGATAGAGGGAAAGCGGGAAGCTGTCTCATAGCTCTTTTCCCTGACTTCTGTAGATGCTCCAAACCACGAATCGCTCCGCTTTCCCTGACCACAACTATTGGAGCTGGTTGAGATCAGCCCTAATACTACAATCAGACCAAAACGTTGAGCTGGGTAATCTCACTCACAGATAAAAGCCGCTTCCGCATCGTCTCGTCTTGGCCGAACACATCGGCAGAATTTTGTCCTTATGTCTGGCCTACAGTAGGAAGCCATCGCTGTCCTGCGCGTGGACGGCTATGTATGCCTCTGATTGACCCATCTTCAACAAAGGTCACTCATCTTCACAGCTATTGTTGCCGGTGCATTTTTTCTCCCCCTCCCCAATACTCTTGGGTAATCCGCCATGGGCACGGTCGTCAAGTCTACTCGCATCGATGAAGAAGGACGCTGCAGGGTCTTGGGAATAGATCAGCCAAGACAATCAATCCTTCTGCAATGCTCCTCAACAATGTTTAACGGCCACGATGGATGGGAAATCACACGATGCCTCAAGTCGTGGGGCGCAATTTGACGAGACCAGTTCCATCAAGTATTTCTGTTTGTCTTTTGATACGGTCATGCCAACGATCCCGACCCCGCAGCAAGCTGGATTCAGCCATGAGAACAATCTTCCGTTACGTCCCGACTTGAAGCCTTACATCTCTCCTTTGAAATGGAGCTCAGCTAGGAAGGACGTCTCTCTAGCGCTTTCATGCATTGCTACATTCCTCACAGCATACACGGCAGGATGCTATTCACCACCAGCAGGTGCTATTGCCCATGACCTCAATACGACTCGCCTTGTCGCGTTGGTTGGCATCACTACGTTTTGCATGGGTTTCGCATTTGCACCCATGGCATTGGCCCCGATTTCAGAGATCTGGGGTCGTTTTCCAGTCCTTGTCATTGCCGGTGTATTATTCGTCGTTTTTCAAGCAGTCTTTTCTGGCATGCCTCACATCGAGGGACTTCTCATAGCCCGATTCTTTGTTGGATTTGGCGCGTTCAGTCTTCAGCTCCGTTGGTGGAGTCATTGCAGACCTGTGGGATAAAAGCGAACGAAACACGCCGATGGCTCTATTCAGTGGCTTTGTACTTGCTGGGACTGGTGCCGGCCCATTGGTTGGCTCAGCCTTCATGGAAACACTTGGGCAAACATCGTTAGCTTGGAACTGGACCTTCTGGCACCAGGTCATAATGGACGGCATGCTTTTTATTTCCTTTATCTTTTTGTTCAAGGAGAGTCGGGCCTCTGTCTTGCTGAGCAAATAGGCAAAAAGCTGAATCAGTGGTACGAAGAGTTGGAAGCGAACGGTGTGTTTGGAATGTACTTGCTAGGCTCTTCGATGCCGATTGCTGCACGATCGGCATCCTCCAGCGATACCTGCTTGTCCTCTGGTTCAAATGACCTGGAACAAGACTTTGTTACTGCATCTGTGAACCGAGGAAGTCTTCTGCGCATTCGATGGGTCGTCGAGGAAGATGACAACCGACCTTCTGTGCTCCAAATGATGGCCACCTCTGTAAGACGTCCTTTTCACATGCTTTTCACCGAACCAGTGGCCTTCTGTTTCTCCCTCTGGGCAGCCTTTTCATGTGCAGTACTTTATCTGTCCTTTTCTGTTGTTCCTTTTCTGTTTCAGAATAGTTTCAATCTGTCCAGTCGAGTATATGGAGCTATTATGGCAGCTTCGGTTGTCGCCACAACGGTCAGCATTCTTCAACAGCATCTGCTCGAACATCCTCAGTGGCGGACTTATGGTGAGGATTTCATGTACGCTGATTCAAAGTTCTGGGCATTCATGAGGAAGAACTTCCCTACCGACTCACCGGAAGCACGCCTGTATTTCGCCTGCATTGCAAGTTTGTTTATTCCTGCTGGTTTGCTTGGAGGTTTTCTAAGCCCAGATTACATGAGTGGTCATGCGTCGGACATGGCAAGATATGATAGTTTTACAGTATTTTTGATCAGCAGCAAAGTAAATGAATCGCATGAGAACAGAAGTGAAACCGCTTACGCTAGGCTTGGGCCTTGGAAGCAAATGATCAAAATACCAGAGTCGCACAACGCGCATCGGACTACAAATGCTTTCCATATCCGCGCCGGTGAGTTATTCTAGTTTGCACATTCCTGCATCAGCTAGAAATTGATGCGGTCTTTTGATACATCATCTGTGCTCTTCACTGTTTGTATAACTCGGCATAATGAAAGGTGCATTACCCTTGACTGCGCAGTCCAATACGGCCCCCGCAGAAACCATGCTCATGATCCAGTGGGTTGGCGACATGCAAATGGCATTGGCCAATTGACAAAGATCGGTTATCAATGTCCAGATTTGTAACATTTCTGGACGTATATTTTATGTACTTTCCTTCTTCTTTGAGGCTCATAAGGCTAGCCGCATGCAGCCGCATGTCTACTTCGACCTGGCCTTTTCAGCTTGGGCCTGCTCGTAAATCCAGTCGTTCAATCCATTCTTGTTCCTGAGTTCGGCATCATGTCAGAGTTGAAAGGCGCTGAAGTACTATTCCCAAGACGTTGAATTTGCTCACCTTGCAATTTCTATGGCATAAAACTGCATTCGCGGAACTATATTGCACAACATGTTAGGCAAAGCCGATTGAAGATGGCTGGACATAAATATTGAACGAATACATACCGAAAATGGTTGTGCTCTCCTCATACTCCACCTTGGGATTGTTTCGGACCATTGTGCCAAAGTTGTAATCGTCAATTTTCTTCTCGTAAGCCATCATGAAATTTCTCCAGCGCTCCTTTCCGCTCTTGCTCTTCATTTCGTCTTCGTCGATGGTGGCGGCGGGGTTGAACTCGGGGAAAGCTTCCTTGAGGTGGTCATAAATTTCATCGTCCATTTTGGTGAGTCGTAACAACGAGCCTTTGACCTTTTCAAGTATTGACCAGTATGTCTGCATGTGTTGAACGACTGCCGATAGACTTAGCGACCAGTGTACTTTTCGGGGCGCAAGGAAGAATTAGCGAACCTTTGACAGCAAATTGCTTCTCCATCTGCATCGAATTAGCTCAAGGTCGTTGTTGCAATCAGCGCTCGGCCACACCGGTGAGGGGTGCGATTATAACGCACATCTTCCATGTTCACTGCTTCTTCCGCGTTGAAGCCCTTCGGCACAGGGCCTCCGGCAACGGACATGCTATCCATTGGATCCATTTTTGTTATGATGTCCTGTATTTTTGCTTGCTTTGACTCTGTGAGAGCGTGTCATGCGACTGGGCGTTTTATCTTGTTAAGAAAAGGCAGTCAATCTTCATGCATCGGTCGCGACAAAAATTCTGGGTTGAGGGCCTATCAACGTGGGGCATCGATCCATGCACGTATGACATCAAGTTCACAGTGAAAGCGACGGAGAAAACTGTACTAACACTGTTCTTTGTCACTTTATTGGCCAGATGTCTTGGCATTGTCTGCCACCTTTGGCATGTTGTATTCTGGACATCATCGGCTGAGCGCAGCTCAATCTGCATTGTTCTCTCTCTTCAGCTTTCTGGTCAGGCTGGTGTGATCATAATGTGCGGTGCGAAGCATTGAAGCTCACAAAACGCTGTTTCGCTCTAAGCTGGCAACGTTTTCTTCTACTACATATGTGCGGGTGAGTGAATCAGTTAAAAGCATCAACGACGCCGTCTTTATCATCGCCCGCCATGTGCATCAACTGTTTGTTTTCCTTGTTGATATCCTAACACAACAAGTGGTTTTGTGTGGTTTAAGCGCTCATTATGTGCCATCTTGCGCTCTAACTGCTCGTTGGGAATCTGTTTGTCCTCTATGAATGTCGTTTTAGTACCATAAGAATTAATCTGCCCTCAGACAATAGTAATGCTCTCACCTCCACATAATGGATGCCTCTGGTATTATACTAAGCACCGTCCATCGGACCCTTGGATTCGGTCGCACACCAGAATCATGTTGCATCATAGGAGTGCTCATCGCTCACCAACTTTCTTATCACGACTATGATCGAATCCGGCCTTTTCTTTTCAACATCAACATAGTATGTGATCGGTCCATGCCTGCTCTGAAAGATTGCACTCCATCGAATGGCCGGAGCATGGATTCCAAGAACAGCTCATCGTTCTCAGACCAAGGATCTGCTTCGGATGTTTTTCAGAATTATTCGACCTCTCATAAAGCTGGCACTTCTTGCTCATGGGGAGTCTATTTTCGTTCACAAAAAGACTCACGCAGGTATTCTCTTGGCTGCGCTCGTGGCGACTGCTTTGAATGCGTTTCTAAAAACACTCTTATCAGTGTTCTTAGGGCGAATATTCGATGTTGTTTCTCAGCTTGGAGAGGGATCCCGTTCTGGACAATCCGCTCTTGCCGAGGTGTCGGAATGGTGTATTGTCCTTGCAGGGCTCGGAGTTGGCAACTGGATGGCAAGTGCTTCATTCCTCAGCCTTTGGATTGTATTTGGCGAGCTGCAGGCCAATGAAGTAAGAAAACACGTCACTTCAAATCTTCTATTTAGAGATGTTGAATGGTTAGAAAATCTCAAAGATGGAATCGAGGGTCTGCATATCAGGATTCATACGTAGGTTCAGGACACTTGCAAAACAACTCAGCGTCACTTGTCCCTCGATGTATTCCGTCAACTAACTTTTCGTCTTGCATAGACAGACGCGTGATCTCCAGTTAGCGCTCTCGCAAGTATTGGGCCTCGTCATTTGTGACACTGTCACATCATGTGCATCACTCGGTATCGCCTTCTACTACTCATGGAAATTGACTTTGGTTCTCATGTCTACCCTACCAGTATCTTTCATGGTCTTGGCTATCGCCACTCGGAACTTAGATTCCGAAGTCTTGTCTCAAAGGCAATCCTTGCAAAAGGCATCTACAATTGCCGCCGCTTCTTTCAATGGCATAGACGTCGTCCGAGTATTTTCCGGTTTTGACCGAGAACAAAAGAAGTACGGTGATGCTTTGAGACTCGCTGCTCGCCATTTCTTGGCGCAAGCTCGCTGTAACTCAATACAAATGGGATATCTCGCCTTTTGGTCGATATCAATTTTCGTCTTGGGATTTTGGTACGGGCTCGTTCTGGTGGAACAAGGTCTCTTGCCCGGACACGTCGTTACAACTTTCTATTCGGTCATCACAGTATTCAATGGAGTCGAATCATTTGCCGGTCATTGGCTCATATTATCGAAAGGAAAGTCTGCAGCGCATTTTCTCGTACATTTGGCGCGGTCGAAGAAGGATCTAGACATCACTACTCGTGCCGAGCCTTCTGTCATACTTCGAACATGTGCTGGCAGTATCCAGTTGAATCAAGTAAGCTTTTCGTCCTGTTACAATCTTCCATCTCTGGCTTACAATAAGTGAAGGTCGATTTTGCCTACCAGTCAAATCTCAACGATAACATTATAAGAGGTGTGACCATGCATATACCAGCAAAACAATTTACGTTTCTGGTAGGAGAGTCCGGGTCAGGAAAAAGTACTGTGTGTAGTCTGATGGCCAACCTACTCACGCCTATCGCAGGAGAAGTGTCCATCGATGGACACCCTGTTGATCATATACAGCCAAGCTGCCTGAGCAGGCATGTTTCGTTGATACATCAAAACAGCTCTGTTATGCACGATTCCTTCTTCAATAACGTGGCATGTGGTTCCATATGCCCAGACGATGTCTCTGAAACGGAAGTTCGACAAGCCTGTACTTTTGTGCAATTAGATTCCACGATATCGCAATTACGCAGCGGATTAGCCACCATTGTCGGTGCTGACAACCACAGTCTCAGCGGTGGACAGAAACAGAGACTTGCTCTTGCAAGGGCTCGGATGCGCAATCCCGCGATACTGATTCTTGATGAACCAACGAGTGCCCTGGACCCAATCAGTCAAACCATCGTCATGAATGCCATCAGGGAATGGCGTAAGGACAAGACTACAATAGTCGTTACACACGACATGTCAAGCATACGAGACGAAGATTTTGTCTTTATCATGAGAAGCGGTACGATCCTTCGTCAGGGACGCATGCAAGACCTTCGAAACGCGGTGACCGCGCCTTGCATTCCGAAAAGTTGTACCAGGTCTGATCAAGCCAAATTGATATCGGCTTCGGGTACTTTGAAACCACACGGTAAAGGCTCATTCCATAATGTTGCCAATGTCTCCGAAACAGAGTATCAAAAATTACATTGCGCTCATCTTCATCCATCCAATCAGCTGGTAGACATGCCAGCATCTCAAAATCTCGTACAAAAGATACACGCAAAAGCCTAATAGAAGGTTGGCGAATAACAGACGATGTGGAAAGAAAGCAGCAGCAGTTCTCAACCTATTTAGACAGACATTTTTGCGCAACCGAGACAAGTTATGTACTCGAGAAACGTCATGCATGTACAAAAGCATGCTTTGTGCCGGAGGAGACAATTGACAATAACGATCAAATCTCGGAGTCGTCTAATTCGAATTTTACAGGAGATAGCTCGATGGAGAGAAAGCCTAGCTGCAAATATAGGTATGCAGAAATTGAAGACAGAACCAGCCAACCAGACCCACGTCCATATGACTCCATTCGAGGCATACTTTCCACTTTTTGGCCGTCCCTAGGCTTCGAAGATCGCATTCTTTGTGTTTTGGCTCTTTTCCTCTGCCTATTGGCTGCAGCTGCCACTCCTGCATTTTCCTTCTGCCTGGCTAGGTTGTTGGGTGCGATGTGGTCCAAGACAGACAAGGTCGAACAAGGGCTCAAATGGGCATTATTTCTCATCGGAATCGCTGTCACAGACGGGATTTGCACTGGTGGAGGACACTATCTGTTCGACAAAGTTAGCCAAACATGGATTGATCACCTAAGGCGAGATATCTTTGGTAAAGTGTTGATCCAGCCGAAGTTGTGGTGTCAAGCGACACAGCACAGTCCAGGACATCTCAGCCGGTGCCTCGATAGAAACGCCCAAGAAATGCGTAGCGTAGTGGGAAAGTTCTTGCCGGTTTTGACAGTGGTTGTTGCAATCATGTCTATATCTGTGGCATGGGCAATGACAATCTGTTGGAAACTCGCATTGGTCGCGCTATCTCCTCTACCTCTTTTTGTTCTGGCTATCAAGATGTACATCATGGTCAGTTCAAAATGGGAACAAAAGTGCAACGAAGCTGCTTCGGACTCGAGCGCCACATTGAAAGAAGTACTGCTCAACTTTTCGCTTATCCGAGTCTTTGGATTAGGCCGATACTTCGATGATAAGCAAACCACCGCAGCGAATAAGGCATGGCGAGTTGGACTTGAAAGAGCAGTATACACCGGCCCCTGGTTTGGACTCTACCAGTCCATTACCTTACCGCTCACTGCGTTGGTATTTTACTACGGAACTTCCCTCATATCGCAAAATACACGCGATTTAAACGTCAACGACGTTCTTCAGGTCATCAACCTCTTGCTTTTTAGCATCGGGACATCCTTTGAGCTTCTAAACGGACTTCCTCAGCTTACGGCCGCACGAGTAGCAGCGACCGAGCTCCTTGACTACACAAAGTCAACGAAAATTATGGACACAAGCAAACATTTTCTAATACAGCCAGATTCTCCTTTGCCGATTGAGATGCAAAATGTCAGCTTTACTCCTGATCAAAGCTCAGCTAAGGTTTTAAATGAGTTTTCTCATGTCATCGACCCCGGCTCATGTGTAGCAGTTGTTGGGTCCTCGGGCAGTGGCAAAACCACGATGTTGTCACTCATCCTTGGCTTAACAACACCAGACTCTTCGATTTATGCTCATGGCCGGAAATCAGAATTCACACTTTGTTTTGGGGGTGTGCCATACTCCATTCTCGACTTGCAACATGTGCGCTCAATGATGGCTTATGTGCCCCAACAACCATTCTTGTTTCCAGCCACCATCCGGGATAACATAGCTTATGGCGTCTCGTCGACATGCCCCAACCTCGTCCAAGAAGCAGTGGTACAGGCGGCTCAATCATCAGGCATTCACAAGTTCATTGTCTCACTTCCCGATGGATATGACACGGTCGTTGGGGATGGGGACAGGCATTATCGGGGGCAAGCTCAGCTAGTAAACATAGCTCGCGCGTTGGCCAAGCGGCCTCGCCTCCTCATTCTAGACGAGCCTACTAGTGCCCTGGATTCGAGAGTGCTTTAGATGTCCGCATTGCCCTAAGATCGTTGATCCGATCGCCTTGTTGGCAAGAGGACGGCATGGCCCTCGTCATTGCAACTCACAGTATCGAAATGATACAAATGGCTGCCGAGGTAGTGGTTTTAGATAAAGGGCTCAAGGTCGAGCAAGGAACATATGGTACTCTAATGGCAAGTCGAAGCCATCTGTGGGGACTCATCAATGAAGGCAGTACGTGATCTCACCGAACGACACTTTACATTCAATGTGTCCAAAACTTGAGCTTAATTTTATGAAATATAGTTCAAAGTCAACAACTTCCCATTTTGAAAAACAAAGATATATTTATATGTATATATATATAAAAATGGATAAATGCCTATATGTTTGATATATGAATGTCATGTCATCGTGGCCAATTGTAGTGAAATCCAAATTTGCACTCTCCGTATATACTATTAAGTGTCGTTTAAAATGACTAGCTGTCCGACGTTGATATAGCCCGGTCATTCCATAGAACGGAACCTCCTCACCTCCTTTTAGATCGCAGAAAGCTCTCCCAGGTTACACCTCGCCTCTTGGGGGTGGCAGGGGCAGCAGATCTTGGTCGCGTGGGCTCTACCCAAATATGTCTTGCCAGTTGTCTTCGTGGCTGGCGTGCTTGTTCCTCCTCATGAGGCTTACTCATATATTTCATGATGCACGGGTCTTGGCTAGGTGGTATATCAATATTGGTCCTTGCTTGAAGGATAGGGTCGTTTGGTAATGTCTGCGGATGTATTTCCAGTATGTGCTTGCCCAGGGGGCGACCGAAGCGAGCGGCATATATCAGCGCGTGGAGATCTAGATCTCTCTCATCACCGTCGCCAGTTCTTTCCGTAAATGCCTCCGATATGTGTCTTTGGTGAATTGAGGTTTCGCTTTGGGTTGAGCGACTCGCTCGTCGCTTAGAAGTCTTAGTATCGATAATGGCATTGGTACCGCTTTTGGAGGCAGCTGGCTTTCGCCTGCTTCGGATGTGCAGAACAGACAGGCAAGAGCACCAGTTCCGAAATGGCAGCGTGAGCCATCGAAGGACATGTCCGACCTTGTGGAAGAACGAGGCAATGTATCGGTCAGGAACTTGTCGGATCAAAGCGCCCAGTGGAATCGTTAGTACTCCGAATAGCAGGCTCCATCCCCATTGCGCCCCTGTTAGAGGGACAGTGTCAAAAGCTTCACCACCTTTGAAGATAATCACGAATTGACCGACCAGAGTGAGAATCTGAACACCGATAAACCAAGGGTTTCGGAGAACTCCTTGGTACCAAATATCGAGCTTGTTATCGACGCGGCGACAGTTATGCTGGTTGAAGAACTGCATCCAGACATACATATTGAACACAAGAGTCTGCAGCTTCTCAATCTCTGCCGGAGTATGTGGGTCGAAGATGTCCCAACCAGCATAATGCACGACAAAGACAACTGCGAGCTGATACAGTGCTTGCCCCAGAATCATTTTCCACATCGTTATGTTGATAATTGGAGCATTGCGGGGTTCTGGTTTACGTTTGAGGAAGTCTGGTGATGGATGATCCGTGGCGAGTCCTAGAGATGCGAAGATATCCATAATAAGATTGATCCATAGCAGCTGGACGACTGTGAAAATAGAGTCACCCACGAGTTCGGAGATAATTGTAAGAATACCTGCTGTAATATTGATGGTGAACTGAAACTAGTTTTAATTAGTCTTTATTCCACCAAAGCCGCAGCCAGTCACTTTTGCATTCATGGACTTACTTGGCAGAATTTCTTAACAGCATCATTGATCGTACGACCCCAACTTAGTGCTTTGACAATGGAAGCAAAATTATCATCAAGCAGAATGATAGAAGCCGCTTCTTTGGCGACTTCAGTGCCTTGGATGCCCATAGCAAAACCAACGTCTGCTGCTTTGAGAGCTAGTGCGTCGTTTGTGCCGTCTCCCGTAACGGCCACTGTTTCTTTCATGGAGCGCAGATGAGTAACAAGGAGCAGTTTGTCCTCAGGACTGGACCTAGCCAAAACCTGGAGGCGAGGAATTACGGCATCAAGCTGCTCATGAGTAAGTTTGCGGAACGTTGGCCCGTCCATTGCAATACCACCACTTGAGTAAATGCCACATTCGATGGCAACAGCCTTGGCTGTTAGAAAGTTGTCTCCTGTGACCATACGTACGAACACTCCAGCTTCCTGGCATTTCTTAACAGAATTGATGACCTCGAGTCGCAGTGGGTCACGTATTCCGAAGATGGCGATGAAGATTAGACCTGATGCAAGCCACTCAAGATTGATGGAAGCTGGATCGTCATCAGGATGCTCGAATACTTCGGATTCGTCGAAGTCTCTGTATGCAATCGCGACAGGGCGAAGCATATTGTTAGCGTATTCCTGGATAGTGTCCCGGAAGCCACCTCTGTCGTCTTCCGATAAACGAGCAGTCGTCAGTTGGTACGTATGATCTTCCACAGAATAAGCACAATATTCGAAGACAATTTCAGCAGCTCCCTTGATTAGAAGTCTGTATCTCCCGCTTGGAAGTCTGATGAGAACTGCCATCCACTTTCGCGATGATTCGAAGGGAAGCATAGTAACGACAGGTGTGTTGGCTCTTTCAGTGCCTAGAAGTCCCATACCAAGATGGTCTCGGCTGAATTTCAGCAACGCGGTTTCGGTACTAGAGCCGAAATAGTCCGGAGTTTTCGAGTCATCACTTTCGAAAGCAGTGGAGTTCAATGCAATACTGTCTTTAATGAGATCCTTCACTTCGTGGGACATGGCTGCTATAAGTTGAGATGACCCGCCCTTTGCGCAATGACAGGAACCGGTGCCGACTGTCCGTATTCGATAGCGGGTGCATCCATGTCATCGAAAGTACCGTCAAGAGCAATGCGGCCAGAAACAACTGACATTTTATTTTGCGTGAGGGTCCCCGTCTTGTCGGAACAAACACTAGTAGCATTGCCCATGACCTCACACGAGCGGACGAGCCGAACCAAATTATTGTCTTGAAGCATGCGCGTCGTAGCGAAAGCGAGGGCAACAGTGACATTTAGTGCCAATCCTTCAGGGACCGTGATGATGACAACAGTGATGGATAAAATGAGAATGCGAAAAAAGCCTCCGCTTTGTTGGATGGCCCCTTGTTGGCCATTGATCTCAGGCGTAATAAGAATCGAATGAACAATATCACAAAAAAATGGCACCGGCGATGGCGCCAAAAACAATAAGTTGCTTGCCAAGTCGGCCCAGCCTGGCTTGCAGGGGCGTCTCCTCAACATCTTCGCGCAAAGACATGAGTGTGCGACCATATGTGGAATTTGCACCAACTGAAAGAACGAGATACCGTCCAACGCCTCGCGACACAGTAGTACCACTCAAAATGAAGGGATCAGCAAGAACCGCGTGAGAAGCGTCGTGGTCCGCTGGAACAGTCTTCTGAACCATACCAGATTCACCGGAGATTGAAGACTCGTTGATATGTAGGCCAGAAGCCTCGATCAAAACCCCATCCACTGCGATGACTTCTCCCGCCTCGATATGCATAACATCTCCGACCAAAACCTGGGTGATATCGATTTGCTGAGCTCTGCCGGATCTGAACACGGTCACTTCGCGATGCTTCTTCCGCTCAGTCAATTTTTCAAATTTATGGTTCTTTTGCCAGTCATTGGCAGCACTTGCCAAGACGATGATGACGATAGCAATAACAACCGTTACGCCGTCTACCCACTCGATGTTGGAGTACCCTTCTTCTGCCGTTACGGATTGGTAGATACCAATTGCCAACGATATGCACGCCGAAATCGTGAGGAGTATCAGCAGTTTGTCATTGAATGCGATCCACATGAGCTTGAAGAAGGACTTTTGTCTCCGGCGAGGTAGACGATTAGCCCCGAATATTCGTTTTCGATCGGCAAACGGAGAGGCAGAATTGTCCCCAAGTCGCAGAGTATGGTGTAGATGGTGCGTTGATATCGTTGGAATGCTCTGCAAAACGGCAGGACGTGATTCTCGACCGGCGGCTACAGCTTCGTCGAAGGAAACAGAGCCATCGAGGTTGGTCTCATCGGCACTGAGACCAGCGGCAACATCGGTCCGAAGACCGGCTGCGAGACCTCGAAGGCCGCCAAAGAAATCAAGAGCTTCGAGGTCGCGCAGGGTTAGGAGTTTATATAGTTGTGAGGGCGTGAAGGCGAAGTTGTTGGATGGTATGGGAGAATCTTCGCGCAGTTCCTCTGCTAGAGGTGTAGCACTAAGTCTTTCGGTCGGGCCATGGTTATCACGGCGCTGTGCTGATTCGACGAGAATTGAATCCATAAGGGCACGACCTAATCGGCAGCCTCCTTGGAAAGTCTGTGATTCCTCGAGGACTAAATCGTCTCGATAGTTCACGTCGTGAAAGTGTTCTGGCTAAGCATTTTCAAAATGGCAATATCACAATCGCTGAATATAGAGCGACGCATTGGTTTGAAAACGACTAGCTATGAGCGGCCCGCACACAGTTCCGTACGGAGTAGTCAAATGGAGATGCCCAGCGGGGGAGAGGGACTTTCGTTGGTGGGTTTAATAGCGCATAGCGTGTGGAGACCCGCAGCCCACAGTGCCAAGGCTGAGATCGTTTGTAAGAGGCCCACTGTAAACACGATGGTTGACTGCAAGAACTCTAGTGCTCCTCCATGGAATATTTGATAAGGAAGAATCATTGTGCTCAGAGTCATAACGCGCGGCGTTACATTTTAGTGGTTTCCGATCCCTTTAACAGTGGTAAGGCCTCAGAGGTGTACTGTACCAGGATGCTAGCCGATTGCACTTTCTCTTTGAAGGCCGTAAGGCTGTAATTTTATGCTAACAGGGATTTCCCTCCGGCCACATTTACAAGAGTGAAGCACCTTTTTGACTGCTAATATAGGTGCTAGCCTAAGAACTTAATGCCATAAATTTATCACTGTGTCTTAATTAAGTAAAATTGCTGCTGTATTTGTAAGTCAATAACGCTGTTATGCGCCCTGTGGGGTTGCGGTACCTAATTGTAGCCTTAAGGCCTTTAAAGAGATGCGCTATTACTTGTACTTCTAGGTATATGTAAAGTCTTCTATAGAATCTGAATAGGTCACATAAAGATTCTAAAAAGGCAGTACCTTGCTAAGCCCGGTCGTCTTGCCGGTCAAAGCTATAACTACACATGTAGATTTGGAAAAGATCCTCAGGCGCTAATATTACTACATCGTAACCGGAATTTCGAAAAAGCTCCGTATTGCCATTTTTTTGCTTTTGTTTTATTAAGGCAACGTTAAAGCAGTAGGTTTTGCTTATAGCGCCTCGTGAAGCTTACTTATCCAAGCCTTCTATATTGTTTACTTCGTAATTAATGATTGTAAGATTATTAGCGAGAGAGGACAGGCACCCGGTCTACGGAGTAGTGTGTTTGCCCTAGGTCCTCACATTGTATCACTGATGCTCTCGCTACTAGTTGCAGAGGTTTCCCGGTGGCGGTAAGCGAGAAGAACGCAAACTTGAGTCTAAAATGAAATGCCACACACTTTACAAATTGTAATAGGTTTTCCACCTAACTAGGCAACTAACTAATTATCTAGTTATTAGATAATTAGTAATTTAGTACGGTTGTCCTATTACAAAGCAACATCACCGCAGGAATACTAGTCAATAGCATAAATTACTATCTAGTGTAATTAATATATATATATACTAGTGACCCACCCAGGGCCACTATACACTAAGCTTATGTGTGTGCTAATGTTAGCTTAGCTCACATTTGCCACCGCTACATGCCCCCTCTCGCTTCACTTCTCTGTCTTGAAGATACTGCAAATTTAACCACAGTCGCTCTAGAGTTAGGGCATTGTGACTATTGTCTCAAGGTAACCCAGCTGGTTTCGGACACAGTGTAACAGATTTATGCTTTTATTTTGCTTCTCGTCTACCAATTGAAGAAACTATAATATAGCCACTATTCCTTATTTAAAAGTTTCTTATCTTGAGTTTAACACAAAATCACCGTGCACCTTAATGAAGTAAAATCCTACTAGCATATTATTTTTCTTTTGACTTTCATCCGTCTAAAAATGTTAGGACGACTGCTCTCTCTACTCGCCCTAGTTGTGCCTAGTTACACTTCGCGCTCTAGCCTCTATGACAACACGAGAAGTTTGATAAAACCACGAGTTGTGATCGTATCCATGGTAAATCAAACCAGCCTTTACGCTTTTGAGGCAGACTTTCTAACCTTTTAATGACGGTAGTGGCATCCAGAAGCACAAATATGGCACAAGAGATTTCAGGAATCAAGACTAGGGAATTTAACTGCAAGATCAATGGCAGTCCCTGGACTTTCGATGTTGTTCCCTCGCGTGTTCTGTACAGAAACGGGGATTATATGTCAAGTGACTCTTGGAGAGGGCGAGATCAATTCTGCTGCGTCTATGATGGCGTTTGTACTATCAAACAAATTCGATCTTCGTCAGACGTACTTTCTTTTGCTGGAATAGCTGGTGTGAACCCTCACTATGCTACAATCGGGAGCGTTGCCCTTGCTCGATATACTGTTCAGGTTGCTCTTCAGTACGAAATCGATCCTCGATCTCTCCCACAGGATTGGCCAACAGGATATATCTCTTACGGACGTGACTATCCCCTTCAGTACCCTGCCATCACATACGGTACAGAGGTGTTCGAAGTCAATAATGCGCTCAGAGACACAGCATACATTCTTGCATCTAAAGCAAGGCTTACTGATCGGATAGGTCCCCGGGAGTATCGCTCAAAGTATTCTGGGTCTGGCTATCATAATGCAATGGCATCAAAGGCTCCGAGCGTCGTGAAATGTGATATTGCTACAAGTGATGTCTATTACTCCGGTACAAAACTCGCCATTGCGTTTGAGAACACAACTAGATTGTGGACTAATGGAACGGGCACCTATTGTATGAGTGCCCAAGAAGAGAACGCAACGCTAGAAGTTATGGTAAGAGGTGCCATCGAGGGTTTGGTAGACTTCTCAAGAATGATCATAATGAGAACTGGTACGCCGTCCACTCAGGGGGCGCCAGCGTGGTCCGCTCTCACCTCTTTCGAAGCTCCTGTAACTGATGTAGATGTATAGGCTCTAACTTCGATCGACCGCCACCCCATTTGTCTGACTGGGAGCATCTGATTAGGGCTGATCAAAATGGTTTTCTCATTGCAGTCGAAAACGTCTATAATGCGGGCATCGAAATCGTTAAAGGGATTGTTTCCAATTGGGGCTGCACTTACAGTCGGGGAATCAAACCGAATAATTATGTAGGCGATATATTTGGCAGTCTCGGAGGTGAGCCAGATTTCGGGTTTGGGAGCTTAACTGAGGGTAAGAAGGTCAAGTCCGGTGGTTACGACATTGGTCTGGCTGCCGCCGAAATGGATAGACGGGTACGCTTTGGATCTAGAGCGATGCTCAGATGAGCATGTGATTAATGAAGTTTTATACACATCTACAGTTTGTAAACACATGATAGGGTTCATCAAGGAAAGTCGTTAGACAAATTAGATAGACTTTAGCCCCGGCGGATACCGACGCTTTCCCTGTGCCTTTGATGCCGATAAATTCGGGCAGCCATAAGGATCTTGTTAAAGCCCATATGACTCAAGGTAATATCACAAAGTTCCAATTTCAAGTCCATTGATTTGGTCCAGGTGGGGCTGTGTTTCTCATTCATGTCGTGTTTTGCTCATAATTGGCACTTCTTTCGAGATTCATTGATAGCCTACTTACTATTCGAGAAGCTAGACGCAAGTTTGCAACGTTCACTACGTGTTCTTGATGTGTGGTTGTAATTCGCCTGCAACTCAGCAGATTACCCAATTTACCAGTGTCTTCATCTGACAGACAGAGCGAACCACTTCAGAGACTTGAGTTAAATCTGAGACAACTCTTGGTGCCTACAACCTGCTAGACTTGCTCGATTCTCGTCATTGGGTCCACTCGCCTCGAGGTCTTCCGGTACACAGCATGTCCCAGCGACGAGCAGTCCACAAGACCCCGAAGTGAAATCCAAGTAGTATCGCTCTAAATCCAATGCTGAGCCCAACATGCCCCCCGCTGCGTCAAATCACGATTTCTGTGACTATGGGGCCAGCTCAAATGTATGACAGAGCTTGGCCATCCCAATTCTAAAGCTGCGAATGTCATCAATGGAAATCCTACCTCTATGCTTGCTACATATGGCCAACACGGTCGGGATAAAGTGACAAGCTTTAGTAAGAAGACCATCAGGCGAATAACAGGTTCGATTGAGTCAGTATCAATCTGGAACCCAGACGCAACGCGGTGGCTCAGGATCGTCAGCTGATACCAGAATTCCTCACCTCGCGACCGAGGCGGTGCCATCAGTAGGTGTGGAGTGTTCGACTCGGCGACGGCCACTCCTGTTAGCTCTTCCATAGCAAGTGAGCTGATTTGACCATGCTCTTGTTGCATACTTCCGAAGCTGCGGCTGTGTTGCTCATGTTTCCCAAACTCCTCTTCACGTGGCGATGAGGGACCAAGTTCTTGAGATGCTCTTCTGCCATCTGCAAGATGTGAATACACACCGGCACTTTCGTTTATTGTTCCTTGTCGCCCTCGTATAGTCTCTTTTTTGAATCTGGTTCGATGTCAGCTTCCACTTGCACAGGACTATGCTCCGAAAATTGAATGTGTCAATTAGTCAAACATTACCTGCGACGGGAGTTCCCGGCGGCAACGGAGAGTCCAGATTTTGTATGCGGTTGCCCCGGAGCGTTGAGGAATTCGTAGTCATCCAATCATGTTTTGTGATATTGTCGAAATTT
This sequence comes from Epichloe glyceriae, assembly GCA_023658535.1. Taxonomy (NCBI): domain Eukaryota; kingdom Fungi; phylum Ascomycota; class Sordariomycetes; order Hypocreales; family Clavicipitaceae; genus Epichloe; species Epichloe glyceriae. Next base: position 2,944,234 of record CP098295.1, on the reverse strand, counting down.
GTTTCGCTTTTCATTGCCAACAGAACTTCGTTCGCACTTGGACGCTCTACGGGGTCCAAGGCAAGCAACTTCTTCAGCAGTTTATACAACTTAGACGGCAGATCAGGGCGTTCCTGGCGCTCATCTTGAAAACCTTGCCAATCTGTGATTTCGGCCCGCAATTGATCAATGTCTTCGAGCTCTTCCTGAATAGCGTTAGCACCTTGATAGGGCAGTCGCTCGAAACACATGAAGTAGAGAATCATCCCAAGCGAGAATACATCAGACTTTGTTGTAAAATTTCCATACTGGCCCGACACGTCCATTCTTAACACTTCCGGGGCGCAGTATGATATCGTGCCCGTGGAACCAGTAGATTTGCGGACGATATTCTCAGGTTGAACCTCCCCAAAATCGCTGATGAGACAACTCAATTTCCCACCCTCACTATGGAGGAGGCAGTTACGCGGTTTTAGATCCCGATGGATATAATTTGAGCCATGAAGATACGCCACGCCCGAGGTGATATTCTTAAAAGGGAATATATCTCTTCAAAAGAGAGTTGCGGTCGAGCGATAAATGGGTCCAGATGTGTCTCCGCGTGGCCTCTGGATCGTCGTCTCATCTGCGCTTTCAACTCCTCCTTCGTCACCTCCCTTGGGGCACCGCCGACAACATACTGGTGGAGATCACCACTATTGCAGTACTGTTGCAGAATGAAAGCGCAGGCGACACTCGGTCCGAACCTTGTCAAGCGAACATCCTCGAGCCACGCGTGGCGGTATGACACCAGATTGGGGTGCGAGAGTTTGGCCAGAAGCTCAACTTCTATCAACACCTTTTCCAACCAGGAATGGTCGTCACCGACTGGTACTCTCTTGCAAGCAAAGTGCCCGAGAGGACAGCCGTCGATCTCATGGCGTACTAGCAACACGACTCCTTTGCCTCCCTTACCGAGAATTCTTTCTTCCACGAAAAAGGTCTTGAAGTAGTTCGGGCTAAAAGCTTCACGTCGTATTCTACTTCTTTCGGTTTGTTGGGGTTCGGGATCATTAGCAGTAAACCTCGTTTCTCCCTGTCTCTGCATGACTTCCGGAGGGACGTGGACTGTCTTTTGGAGCTTGCGACCGATGCTGGCTCAACTAGTCTTCGAACGGGACTCGGGGTCTGTTATCAAGGGTGAAGTCATAATTTCCCGTTCTGAGCATTCTAAAGTATTCTGGATCGACATATTCGTGATTCATTTCAAATGACCGGTCGTATGACCGATCAGGAGATGATGAGCGGGCCAGAAGTTGATGACATGTCGGGCATTCGGAACCCCGAATCTCGAGACGTTGAGAGTCACGATCTCGAACAACGACGGCATTGCGATGGCGACTAAAGACATCAGGATGTCAGTACGTGTCCACTTCGACTGATACTTTGAAGTAGAAATCACGGGGAACGTTTCCACGAGCAATATTGAAGCTCCTGGAGCTTAAGGTGCTTACAGAACGATCTCCCGGCCCTCCTTCGGGTGGTAGGGTATCAGCGACATAACGGCTAGTTTTGAGGCAACATTTCGAATTTGATGGTGTCAGATCTCCGCATAGGGTTGGTTTCGCAGGAAATGCGCCTATTGCTATGCAGCAGGACCATCTACTTCGAAGCTTCAACTCACAGACAGAGCTGGGCCCAGGCAGATCGTCTCAACTTGGAGCTGTCTGCCGAGCAGGAATAGTGGAGAAAGTTTGTGCTGCCACTACGGAGTTCTTTGTACTTGACCTGTCAACTATTACGCCACGACAACTCCCATCCAAATTTAGTGGCACCAGCGAGGCTAGCCGGTATTGTGGAAAAGAGAGAAGCTTACTGCCGTCGCAGCCTGGAGAGGTTACTCGTCTTGGCTAATTTTTAGTGCCGCCAATTAAAAGAATCACTCTGTCTATCCTCGTCGTGTCCAGGACCTTTATACGTAGAATATATTTTGATTTGGCGGTTACTCTAGTGTCTACCAGACAATTTCTAGGACTAAGGGCTATGCCAGATCCACTACCAGGGCTCTTCCTTCTTGCTTCTCATGGTGTCCCACTCAGACTGGCAAAGCACTGACTCGGTATTGTAGAGAATGAATGCCAGACTCAAGGGACGCTTAAACATTGCTGAACGCCAACTGTACGAATCTTCAACATACACGCTGCGTTAGCTTTGGTGGCGAATGCTATGGTCACTCTAATTGCTAGAGCTATACAAATAAATATATATATATCTGTTGGTTACGCAGGGTCGTAATGTGTGAGCTCCGAGAATAGTATCGTTGTTGATTATCTATTTTAAGCTATCGAAGAAAGAGGGAAAAGAGAGGTTAAAAAGTGAGGGCACTCTCGTGAGGTGAAAAACGGGCAGCTGTGCGTGTGGGTCACGTGGTGCAAGCCCTGCCCTATCACAGGGCCTGACTGTGAATCGGAAAGTGGGGTTGCGCGCGCATGTGAGGGCGCGCGCGGGCCGGCCTCCTTCCAGCCATAATTACGGCTGCTAAGCGCGATTAATATTATGCCTGTTCTAACACTAGGAACTCTCTCTTTTAATATAATTATTAATATATAATATTAATAGTAGGAGAGAAAAGAAAAGAAAGGGGATAAGGTAAAGCGGGCAGCGGATAAATATAAAAGGGATTAACTTAATAAAAACCCTATATATATATATATATATTGGATACGCTAGCTAGCTATATATTTGCTAGTACTAGTACTCCAGCTAGTTAGTTAACAGGAAAACCTATAAATAAGGAGAAAAACCCTCTCGCTTCTGTGTTTAGGTTAGCACTATCCCTATGGTAAGGCTATGCTACTTAACAAGTTTCCTATCGTGAAAAGTTATAGCTAGCTCTTACTAGCCTTATCCCTAAAATCCGTAAAATCTAAGTTTAGGAGGAAGGATTTGCTTCTTCTAGTGCGCTCGTAGGCCTAGGGCAGTTCTATCTTAGGTCTCCTTACTTTTTCTAATAGGAGGTGAATTCTAATATAGTAAGATCCTTATAATTTTTTTACTTTTTACTAACTCTTCTATAGTCTTACTTTTTAGCTAAGTCTAGTCCGCTTTTAACCTAGATATATTATAAACCCTAAGCACTTACTTTAAGTTATATATAGGGGGTAAGGCTAGGTCTAATCTGGTTAAGGATTAGTTCCGCTTATATGCCTGTTTTATAATGTCTTTTTCACTTTTCCTTATGCTTTACTTTTAATATTACTATAGTAAATCACTCTACCCCCTTATATATATAAAAGGAAGTAATTCCCTTATAGGATTCTGCCCTCTTTTCTTTCCTTATTATCTATCTTCTCTTAGGTTTATTTATGCCTTTTTATCTACTAGTGTAATTCCAGGTTAGATTTAGTGTGGTTACTAACTATTATTATAGTTTACATTATAATCCTTATTATTATTATTCTACGTTATATTATTATCTATTTCCCCTATAAGTCCTATCCCTTAGGGGTACTCTTTTACTTCTAACTTGCCTAGGAACTAAGCCTCTTAAAGTATTATCCTTAAAAGCAGCTAACTTTAGCTTAGTTAAGGCAGGCTTTAAATAGGGAGCTTTATATAAGTTATTCTTCCGCTCCTATTTTAAGGCTTTTTGTTTCTAATTCTAGGTAGTTAGGTAAGCTATAGTAGTTTTAGTGTATTTTGTGTTACTCTTAATTAATAAGGACTCCTAGCTATTAGTGTTATAACGTTATTAGTATAGGCGGCTCTAAGCCGGATAAGTATTAGTAGTAATTTTACTAATATTTAGCTAGGTACTATAACTAACGCTTACTTTAATTATTAGGTTTATAATAATAGTTGCAATAAGGTAATATTTTACGCTATATCTAGGTCTATTTTACTGCTAATCTACCTCCTAGCTAAATACTATAAGGCATTAAGCTAAGCACTTATAGTTAATGGAGATCTAAGCCGCTATTACTAGTAGTACTAAGGTATATATCTATTTATAAGGCAAATCTAGGTCTGTTTTGTATCTAATATATACCTATCTTAGGTTCCTAATAATTATTATAATTATATAAGAAAACTTTACACTAAAAATTAAAGTAAGAAGTGGAGTGCTTTAGTAGTAGGCCTAGATTAATCTAGTTCTAGTTCTAGTAGGGGCTAGTATAATAAAATAGTGTTCTAGATATATTACTTAGATACTTAAATAGCAGAGATAAACCAGCTCCTAGCTACCTCCTTTTTAGTAAAGGGGCGTGCTAAGGTAATAGAGAATACTATCCCTATTCTAGAGAAGGAGTAAGGTAATAGACTAAGGCTAGTTTAGGGGTGGTATTAGGGCGTAAGGGGCTAATAATACCTAGCGTTAGTAGTTTTAATTAAGAGTTTATTCCTTTTTGTAGTAGTCTTATCTTATTATAACATTAGTCCTAGCCCTCTTATGCCTCTAAGCTACCTATTCCTTAAAGTTCTCTTTCTTTAGTGTCTAATCTAGTTATCTATATATTATTTTATATCCTCTAGGGGTAGGTTAGTCTTAGTCCTGTTTTGCTTAAGGTAAATGCTAGGTCTTACACTAGCCTATAGTAGTTAAGTCTCCTAGTTTATATAACCTATCTAGTAATAGTTCTCGCTTACGTAGGATTATCTAGGGCTAGCCTTACCTCCTATTTGTCTCTAGGCTATCTTTAGGGTCTTATGTGGTTATAGTTACTATAGCTTATAATAACATAGTACTAGTCTTTTTCTCTATAGCTATAGCTATATATTAGTGATATTACCCTAGGCATACCTTTATTATAGAGGAATTTATTTAGCCCTATCTTCCCTATATATAGTTATACTATTATTAAAGAGATATATTTATCTAGGTTTATATAGAACTTTTAAATCTCTTTTAGGTTAGGGTATAGTAAGCGGTCCTTAGTAGGTTCTCTTATATACTAGTGGTAGCCTAGGCGTTCTCTATTATACTATGTTTCCTATCTCTTATTCCACTTATTATATAGGTTTAAACCTTTGCGAATCTTTCCGCACCGCCCTACAGGTCCGGAATCGCCTCTAAAATACAAACCAACAAGATAATCGAAATCCTTACCCTATTTTACCCCTTCCTACGATATTGCATTGCGACAGAGCCGGAGGCGGGCGGGAGGAGGAGACGCCAATGGTAATTAATAAAGGAGAAAGGGGCTGGCGCAGAGCTGCCACCACCCGAACGCAGGCAGAGGATAGTTTAACGTCTAGAGATGCAATAACAACCTGAAGGCGGATCGGATTTAATTCAAATACCTAGAAGAACGAAAATACTATGAAAAGATTACTAGCCTTATCCCTAGTAACAAACTATCTAAGGTTTGGAACACTACCTAGGCCGTTGCAGACCTAAAAGCAAGCCAAGCCTAAGCTAAGAAAGCAGAGATAAATAATAACAGTAATATCCGCACCACAAAGGAAGCCCTTAAAGAAGTTATAAAAGAAGCTATTAAAGAGGCAGATAAAAACACCGCTCCCCTACCTAGGCAAGCATTACTATAGGGCTAACGCAGAGACAATCGAACCCAAACCCCCTCTAGATACTAGGCCGCTAGGATAGAGAAGTCCTTATTAAGGGTAACTCCATCTAGGAACTACTCTAGACTAGAAGCGCAGAAGATATAGTCGCAGCGGTAAACAGAGCCACTAGCTAAACCACAGTAGTTACAGCTAGAAGACTCCTTAGCAAAGACACAATCATTATATTTAAAGGAAATGCCTCCTAGTATAGGACTAACTAAAAATGGATTACCGCTGCCTTTAGACTAGATACGACCCTCTACCGCTAAATCCTAAGCGTTATAGTTAAAGGCTTCCCTACAAAATACACCTTAGCAGAAAACCTCGTAGTAGATATAGGAAAAGCAAACAAGATAAATATAATTAGGGCAACGGCAAGATAACCCAGAGGCGAAAACGCACTAAGAACCACCCTTATCCTTAGCCTAGCTAAGGTAGACAACGCTAATAAGATATGTAAAGACAGGACAGTATATAAAGCGGAGCTATTCCGACCAAACCCTATAACAAATCACTACAGCTAAGGCAGTGCTATAACTGCTTCTAGATAGGCTATATAGCAAAATTCTATAAAGCAGCCCCAAGGTGCGGCAGGTGTGAAGCCGGCCGTCATAAAGAAGGCGAGAAATCTTGCCCTATATTCACAGGATAACTACAAGAGAAGTGTATACTCTGTTCTAGGGCGTACCCGGCGTAGTCTAGGACTTACCTAACCCTTAAGGAAAAATAGAATATAGTAAGAGTAAGATACTAGGAACGCCCTTCCCGTTTCGCTACCCGATTACTAGCTAGTAGCCTAGCCTTACCTTAGGAGAGACTAGAACCAGTTAGCCTCACAGGGAAGAAAAGAGGCTGCCTAATAATTACGGAACAGAACGCTAGATAGCCTAGAGCAGGCAGTATTAGAAGATATGCGGAGCTAATTAGAGCTAGAACAGAGCTGGCATAAGATAGTAGCAAACCCCCTCCCTAGACTTACACAATAATAATACGCGTCCTCTTCTAAAATATAAACAAGAAGAATAACCTTATATATATCGCGCTCCGTTACTAGACTAACATAGACGTGATAGCGATCTAGGAATAGGAACACACAAGATAAGCATAGCCCCTGGCTCCAGGCCTCGCTAGATTCTAACTTACATATTATAAGGGGCGGAATGTAGTATATATAAATAAGAAACACGGAGTAGGCTTATAATTAGCCTGCGGAGGCACTAACTAGTTGCTTATAGAACTCTAAGGAATAAATATCTACTCCCTATACTTAGAAAAACATAGCAACAAATAGAACACCCCTATTCGCATAATTAACGAGGAAGAGCCCTAGGAAAGAAGCGTCTTTGTAAGTGATTTTAACTAAAAACACCCGCTATAGGACGAATATAATAGGACTAGTAATGGAGTGAAAGAGCTACTAGAGTTCACTAGCCGGTGGCGACTTGGATTAGTAACGCCCTAAGGGGAACCCACTAGACAGCACAATAGAGATAGAGATAGCACAATTAATCTAGCCTAGGCTTCGCATAATATACAAGTTCACTACAACGGCGTAGCAGATATATCGGGCTCTGACCATATTCCGTAGCTAATCAGCATTGACTCTAGCAGTCAGGACCGTACCCCACTAACGATGAGACACGACTAGCAAGTAATAGACAGACCGTTCGTAAAAGCAGAAGCACTAGTATAACTCTGACCTAAACTCGCTCCAAACCCCACGACTGAGAGGGATAGACTAATACACGGAATAGCTTGTTACAAACCTCTAATAAATAGCGGAGAGAGTGGCACTAAGGAGGCCCTAAGGCCTCCCTAGGCTAGAGGCATAGTGGTCTAGAAGAGTAAAGGAAGCAGTAGCTAAAGCTAGGCAAGCGAAGAGGGCATAGAGATAACGTAAGACTAATATAAATTAGAACATGTATAAAGAGGCGGAGACAAACTAAGAACGCACTATTAGAGAGAAAAAGAGGAATGTATAAAGGAAGCCCTAAAAATGCTAATATATAGGAAAAGGACAGAGGCATCTAGAGACTGGAGAGATAGGCTAGACTTAGGAGCTAGGCCCCCTAAGCTCCTAAGGATACTAGATCTAGAGAGAACTAAAAACGACCCTAACCTAGCCACAGCGCACACTAACAAAGCTGAAGTCCTCGCACAAAGATTCTTCCCTAAACCAATAGCAAACCTCTCCTATATCCCTAACCTTTCCTTCCCTAAACTTAAAAACGCCCTTTTCTGGCCTAAGAGCAATTTATAAGAGCTAAAATTGCAGACATTCTCTTAGGCATAGCTAGCTAGAAGGCCCTAGGTGACGATGAACTCCTAGTGGGCCTTATTAAAGCCTGCGATAACCCGGCGAAGGACGCAATTATAAGGCTACTTAATGCTACCCTAGAAGTAGGGTATTTTCCGGCCCGCTTCTAAACCGCTAGAGTTATAGTGATTAGGAAACCTAGGAAAATAACGAAGGAGATAAGAAGAGTAAACATATGGAGACCTATATCACTACTTAACATAATAGGCAAGATTATAGAGGCAGCGATAGCGAGGCGGCTCACAAGCTATGCTAAGGCAAATAACCTTCTTCCAGAACTACAAATAGGTAACAGAAGAAACAGGTTAACGGAAACCGCAATAAGAGCCTTAATAGAATGTGTGTGAGAGGCCTAGGGGAGAGGCAGCATCGCCTTGCTAGCTTAAATAGATATATCTATAGCCTTTGACGGAGTTAGCCACCCCTACCTTATTGCCCTCCTGGTTAAGATAGGAGTACCGCTATAGCTAGTAATAATAATACAGAGCTTCCTCGCAGGTAGAATAAGCTAGCTTAGCTTTAACGGAGACCTATTACAACTATTTGAGATTAAGGCTAGTACCCTATAAGGCTCCCCACTCTCCCCTATCCTCTTCTTACTATACTCTACTAAGTTATACACACGCCTCTGCTCCGTCCTAGGCACAGTAGTAATAGGATTTGTAGATAACACTAATATTACAGCATTTAGAAGGAATACGTTATAGACACAGAAAAGACTTAAAGCTACCTAGAAGGTATGCAAAAATAGGCAAAGGAAGCAGGAGTAAAGTTTAACCCCTTAAAAACCAAGCTTATATATTTTAGCAGATCCTGATAACCCCCTAGACTAGGGTCTAACTTAGAGATAAGAAGATAATGCTTATAGAGTCCTACTAATTCCTAGGAGTATAGGTAGATAGAAAACTTAACTAGAGTACCTATAAGAACATCCTTAAGGGAAAATTAGCCTAGCAGAGGCTCGCCCTCACCACGCTATTAGCCTTAGCATAGGGATGCAGCTTTAGGGATGCCAGACTCCTTTACACGCAGGTAGTTTAACCCGTTATTGCCTATAGAGCAAGCGCATACCACACCCTAACTAAAGCCAGAGGGAAACCTAAAGGGATAGTAAAAAACTTTATAATAAAATAATTAGCCTGTCTCTAGGTTATTATAGGGGCGTTTAAAGCTACCCCTATTATATAGCTAGAAGCAGAAACAGTAGTGCTACCACTTAACCTATACCTTAATATAGTTAAACAGAGGTTTAAAGAGAGAATTGCTAACAATAGGATAGCGGAGATAATCTAAACCGCCTTATAGTTAGTTAAGACTATACTACGCCGCAAAAGGGTTAGACGCACCTAACCAAGGGAAGAAGAGCCAGACGCGAACTTATATAATAAGTGGAACAAGAGATAGGAATTATAGTATAATAAAGAACGTCCAAACCGCCGCTAGCACGCTAGAGAACCTACCAAGGACCGCCCACTATACCCTAACCCTAAAGAGATCTAAAAGTTCCACATAAACCTAGATAAATACATCTCTTTAACAATAGTATAACTACACACAGGGAAGATAGGGCTAAACAAATTCCTCTTTAATAGAGGCGTACCTAGGGTGACATCGCTAATATACAGCTGTGGCTATAGAGAGGAAGATTAGTATCACGTTATCACAAGCTGCAGTAACTATAACCACATAAGACCCTAAAGGTAGCCTAGAGACGAACGGGAGGCGAGGCTAGCCCTAGACGATCCTACGCGAGCGAGAACCATCGCCAAATAGGTCATACAAACTAGGAGACTTAACTACTATAGGCTAGCGCAGGACCTGGCATTCGCCTTAAGCGGGACAGGACCAAGACCAACCCGCCCCTAGGGGATACATAATAACATGCGGATGCCTAGATTAGATAGAGAACTCTAGGAAATAAGTGGCTTAGAGGCGTAAGAGGGCTAGGACTAATGTTATAATAAGATTAGATCACTGCAAAAAGGAACAAATTCTCGATTAAAATCACTAACGCCGGGTATTATTAGCCCCCTACGCCCCTACGCCGCCCCTAAACCGGCTCCGGCCCGTCGTATTATTCCTCCTCTAGAATAGGGATAGCGTCCTCTATTACCTTAGCACGCCCCTTCACTAAGAGGGAGGCGGCTAGGAGACGGTTTGTTTCCGCTATTTAAGCGTCTAAGCAACGCATCTAGAACACTATTTTATTATACTAGCCCCCACTAGAACCAGACCTAGACCAATCCAGGCCCGCCGCAGAGGCGCTCCGCTTCTTACTTTGGTTTTTAGCGCAGAGTTTCCTTACGCAATCGTGGTAATCATCAGGAACCTAAGATAAACACATATTAGATACGAAACAGACCCGGAATTGCCCTGTAGACAGACATATACCTTAGCACCGCCTGCAATAGCGGCCTAGACCTTAGTTAACCACAAGTGCTTAGCTTAACGCCCTGCGGTATTTAGCTAAGAGGCAGATTAGTAACAAAATAGACCCAGACACGGCGCGAAACATTACCTTATTGCAACTATTATTACGAACCTAATAATCAAAGTAAGCGTCAGTCACAGCACCTAACCAAATGTTAGCAGAACCGCCACTAGCACTTACCTAGCTCGGGGCCGCCCATACTAATAACGTCGTAACACTAATAGCTAGGAGTCCTTATTAACCAAGAGTAACAGGAGATACACTAGAACTACTATAGCTTACCTAACTACCTAGAATTAGAAACAGAAAAGCCTTAAAATAGGAGCAGAAGAATAACTCACACAAAGCTCCCTATTTAAAGCCCGCCTTAACTAAGCTAAAGTCAGCTGTTTCTAAGGGTATCGCTTAGAGAGGCTTAGTTCCTAGATATATTAGAAGCGGAAGAGCACCCCTAAGGGGCAGGACTCATAGGGGAAATAGATAACAACATAACAAAGGACGGCAAGACAGGGATTATAACGTAAACTATAATAATAGTTAGCAACCGCACCAAATCCGACCTGGAATTGCACTAGCAGATAAAGAAGGCATAAACAAACCCAAGAGAAGATAGTTAATAAGGAAAGAAAAGAGGGCAGAAACCCGCGGGGAATTGCTTCCTTTTATATATACAAGGGGGTAGAGTAATTTACTATAGTAGCTTTAAAAGTAAAGTATAAGGAAAAGTAAAAAAAGATATTATAAGGCAGGCATATATGCGGAACCGATCCTTAACCAGACTAGACCTAGCCTTACCCCCACACATAACTAAGAGCAGGTGCTTAGGGTTTATAACACATCTAGGTTAGAAGCGGACCAGACTTAGCTAAAAAGTGGGGCCACGGAAGAGTCGGCAAAAAAGTGAAAAACTATGAGAATCCTACTATAACAGAATTCACCTCCTACTAGAAAAAAGCAAGGAGGCCTAGGACAGAGCCGCCCTAGACCCGCAAGCGCACTAGAAGGAGCAAATCCTTCCTCCTAAACTCAGATTTTTGGATTTTAGGGATAAGGCTAGCGAGAGCTAGTCACAACTTTTTCACAATAGGTAACTTTTCAAGCGACATAGCCCCGCTACAGGGCCAGTGCCAACCCAAATACAAACGCGAGAGGGTTTTCTCCTATTTATGGGTTTTCCTTTCGACCAACTAGCCGGAGTACTAGTACTAGCAATTATATAGCTAGCTAGCGTATCCAATATATATATATATATATAGGTTTGCGTCTAGCTCTTCTTCCCTTAGTTAGGTGCGTTTAACTCTTCTATAGCGTAGTATAGTCTTAACTAACTATAAGGCAGTTTAGATTATCTCTACTATCCTATTATTAGTAATTCTATCCTTAAACCTTTATTTAACTATATTTAGGTATAGGTTAAGTAGTAGCACTGCTATTTTTACTTCTAGCTATATAATAAGAGTAGCTTTAAATGCCCTTATAATAACCTAGAGGTAAGCTAATTATTTTACTATAAAGTTCTTTACTATCCCTTTAGGTTTCCCTCTAGCTTTAGTTAGGATATAGTATACGCTTACTCTATAGGTAATAATAGGTTAGACTACTTATATATAAAGGAGTCTAGCGTCCCTAAAGCTATATCCTTATACTAAGGCTAATAATATAGTAAGGATAAGCCTTTACTAGGCTAATTTTCCCTTTAGGATATTCTTATAAGTGCTTTAGTTAAGTTTTCTATTTACTTATACTCCTAGGAATTAGTAGGACTCTATAGGTATTATCTCCTTATCTCTAAGTTAGACCCTAGTCTAAGGGGTTATCTAGATTTACTAAAGTGTATAAGCTTAGTTTTTAAGGGGTTAAACTTTACTCCTACTTCCTTTACCTATTTTTATATACCTTCTAGGTAGCTTTAAGTCTTTTCTATATTTATACTATGTTTTTCTAAATACTATAATATTAGTGTTATTTATAAATCCTATTACTACTATACCTAGGATAGAGTAAAGGTATATATATAACTTAGTAAAGTATAGTAAGAAGAGGATAGGGGAGAGTAAGGAGCCTTATAGGGTGCTAGCCTTAATCTTAAATAGTTATAATAGGTCTTTATTAAAGCTAAGCTAGCTTATTTTACCTATAAGAAAGCTTTATATTACTATTACTAGCTATAGTAGTACGCCTATCTTAACTAGGAGGGTAATAAGGTAAGGATAGCTAACTCTATTAAAGGCTATAAATATATCTATTTAAGCTAGTAAGGTAATACTACCTCTTTCCTAGGCCTCTTACACGTATTCTGTTAAGGCTCTTATTATGGTTTTTATTAACCTGTTTCTCCTATTACCTATTTGCAGTTCTAGAAGAAGGTTATTTGCCTTAGCATAGCTTATAAGCTACCTCGCTATTGCTACCTCTATAATCTTACCTATTAAGTAGTAATATAGGCCTTTATGTATTAGCTTTTCTTATTTCCTTTATTATTTTCCTAGGCTTCCTAATTACTATAACTCTAGTAGTTTAAAAGTAGGCTAGAAAGTACCTTACTTCTAGGGTAGTGTTAAGTAGCCTTATAATTATATCCTTTGCTAGGTTATTATAGGCTTTAATAAGGCTTACTAGGAGTTTGTTATTTCCTAGGGCCTTCTAGCTAGCTATACCTAAGAGAATGTCTATAATTTTAGCTCTTATAAATTACTCTTAGGTTAGAAAAGGGGTGTTTTTAAACTTAGGGAAGGAAAGGTTAGGGATATAGGAGAGGTCTGCTATTAGTTTAGGGAAAAATCTTTATGTAAGGACTTTAGCTTTATTAGTGTGTGCTATAGCTAGGTTTAGGTTATTTTTAGTTCTCTCTAAGTCTAGTATTCTTAGGAGCTTAGGGGGCCTAGCTCCTAAGTCTAGCCTATCTCTCTAGTCTTTAAACGCCTCTATCCTTTTCCTATATATTAGTATTTTTAAGGGCTTCTCTCTATACATTCCTCTTTTCCTCTCTAATAGTATATTCTTAGTTTGTCTCTGCCTCTTTATATATGTTCTAATTTATATTAGTCTTACATTATCTCTATGCTCTCTTTGCTTATCTAGCTTTAGCTACTACTTCTTTTGCTTTTCTAGACTACTATACCTCTAGCCTAGGGAGGCCTTAGGGCCTCCTTAGTGCTACTCTCTCTACTATTTATTAGAGGTTTATAATAAGCTATTCCATGTACTAGTCTATCCCTTCTTAGTTATAGGGGTTTAGAGTAAGTTTAGGCTAGAGTTATACTAATGCTTTTGCTTTTATAAATAGTCTATCTATTGCTTACTAGTTATATCTTATTATCTATAGGGTATAGTCCTAACTACTAGAGTTAATGCTAATTAGCTATAGGATATAGTTAAAGCCTAATATATTTACTGCGCTGTTATAGTGGACTTGTAAGTTATGCAAAGCCTAGGCTAGATTAATTATACTATCTCTATCTCTATTATACTATCTAGTAGGTTCCCCTTAAGGTATTACTAATCTAAGTTACCACTAGCTAGTGAACTCTAGTAGCTCTTTTACTCTATTACTAGTCCTATTATATTTATCCTATAGTAGGTGTTTTTAGTTAAAATTACCTATAAAGACACTTCTTCCTAAGGCTCTTCCTTATTAATTATACGAATAGGGGTATTCTATTTATTACTATGTTTTTCTAAGTAAAGGAGTAAATATTTATTCCTTAAATTTCTATAAGTAACTAGTTAGTGCCTCTACGGGCTAACCACAAGCCTACTCTATATTTCTTATTTATATATACTATATTCTAACCCTTATAATATACGAGTTAGAATCTAGCGAGGCCTAGAGCTAGGGGCTATGCTTATCTTATGTGTTCTTATTCTTAGATTACTATTACGTCTATGTTAGTCTAGTAATAGAGCGCGATATATATAAGGTTATTTTTCTTATTTATATTCTAGAAGAGGACGCGTATTATTATTATATAAGTCTAGGAGAAGGGGTTTACTACTATCTTATACTAGCTTTATTCTAGCTTTAATTAGCTTTATATATCTTCTAATACTACTTACTCTAGGCTATCTAGTATTCTATTTTATAAGTGTTAGGTAGCCTCTTTTCTTCCTAGTAAGGCTAACTAGTTCTAGTCTCTCCTAGGGCAGGGCTAGGCTACTAGCTAGTGATTAAGTAGTGAAATAGGAAGGGCGCTCCTAATATCCTGCTTTTACTATATTTTATTTTTCCTTAAGGGTTAGGTAAGTCCTAGACTACGCTAGGTATGCCCTAAAGCAGAGTATACACTTCTCTTATAGTTATTCTATAGATATAGGGTAAGATTTCTTGCCCTCTTTATAATAGCTAGCTTTACACTTACTACACCTTAGGGCTGCTTTATAGAATTTCGCTATATAACCTATTTAGAAGTAGTTATAATACTACCTTAGCTATAGTGATTTATTATAGGGTTTAGTCTAGAATAGCTCCGCTTTATATACTATCCTGTCTTTATATATCTTATTAGCATTATTTACCTTAGCTAGGCTAAGGATAAGGGTGGTTCTTAGTGCGTTTTTACCTCTAGGTTATCTTACTATTACCTTAATTATATTTATCTTATTTACTTTTCCTATATTTACTATAAGGTTTTTACTAAGGTATATTTTATAAGGAAGCCTTTAACTATAACACTTAGGATTTAGTAGTAAAGGGTTACTTCTAGTCTAAAGGCAGTAGTAATCTATTTTTAGTTAGTCCTGTATTAGGAGGCGTTTCCTTTAAATATAATAATTATATCTTTACTAGGGAGTCTTCTAGCTATAACTACTATAGTCTAGCTAGTAGCTTTATTTACTACTATAACTATATCTTTTATACTTCTAGTCTAGAGTGGTTCCTAGATAGAGTTACCCTTAATAAGGACCTCTCTATTCTAGTAGCCTAGTATCTATAGGGGGTTTAGGTTTAATTATCTTTATATTAGCCCTATAGTAATACTTACCTAGGTAGGAGGAGCAGTGTTTTTATTTACCTCTTTAATAGCTTCTTTAATAACTTCTTTAAGGGCTTCTTTTATAGTGCGGATATTACTATTATTATTTATCTTTGCTTTCTTAGCTTAGGTGTGGCTTGCTTTTAGGTCTATAATGGCCTAGGTAGCGTTCTATACCTTAGATAATTTATTACTAGGGATAAGGCTAGTAATCTTTTGTAGTATTTTTATTCTTCTAGGTATTCGAATTAAATCTGATTTGCCTTTAGGTTATTATTATATCTCTAGATGTTAAACTATCCTCTGCCTGCGTTTAGGTAGTGGCAGCTCTGTGCTAGCCCCCTTTCTCCTTTATTAATTACTATTAGTGTCTCCTCCTCCCACCTGCCTCTAGCTCTGTTATAATGTGATATTATAAGAAGGGGTAAAATAGGGTGAGGATTTCGATTATCTTGTTAGTTTGTATTTTAGAGGCGATTCCAGACCTATAGGGCGGTGCGGAAAGATTTGCAAAGGTATTCTCTACAAAAACCCTATATAAGTATGTGGTAAAGGGAAATAAGGAAAAACAACACTCTATTACTAACAATCCTTCCAAAGGCTAAGCGGGCCTCTAACCGCAGCCTTTTAATTCTCACATTATAAATAACATCTACGCGCTAATCCTCGCCCCCTGCCCTATCTACTATCATAGTCTTCGCTTCCTTATGCTTAGTGTACATAATATAGGGACCGTAATAGTTCCTTTACAATAGCCACTAGGGGCCCTAATAGGTCTCCGGCGGCCCTCACTAGGTTAGGGGTAACAATCAGAGTAGCTCTTATAACCTAACCTAATAAGGGCCGTAGTTCTAGGTATAAGATACCTAATAAGGGCTATAGTTCCTCCTCCTTCTTCCTTAGGGGATTTTCGCCTCCCCTATAGTATTAAGGCTAATTCCTAATACTATTACCTATAATAACCCTCTTCCGCACAGGTTACTTACCCTTCTATCCGGATTATTATCTAGTTACTAGAGATAAACTGCTCTAGTGCCTTATTTAGTAATGCCTTCGTAAAGGCATTAGCTAGGTTATTAGCTCCGTTAATCCACCAGATCTTATAGAGTTCGCAGCGTTTATATAACTACTATAAGGCTATAATATTAATTATTAAGCGCTTTTCCTTAGTAGTACTAAGCTTAATAAGGCATTTATATAGGGAGTATAAATCTATATATACTATAACTAGGGTTATAGGTATGTTTAATTAGTCTGTGATTAATCCGAGGGTTATTGTAATTGCGTGGGCTATGTTAACGCTAGCCACTATGCCGTAAACCTCGGAGGTAAGTATACTTTGTATAACTCTTTTGCTCTTAGTTAAGCTAAAGTGTATAATATTGCCTTTAATTGTAAACTCGCTATCCTTATAGTCTTTATTAGCTATAATTAGAATATAGCTAAGTTATGAAGTAAGGTCCTAATTGTTTATAAAGGACTTATTTATAAAGGTATATAGCTTTGCTTTAGTAAGGTTAATTAGAATAAATATCAGGCCTCTCTCCAGGTTATCTATCTGCTATTAGATCTAGTGGTTAAGGGCTTTAACATTCTTAATTATTAGTTCCTAGTATTATATAGTAACAGATAGATTATAGTAAGCTTCTAGTTAGCAGATTAAGGCAATGTAAGCGCCCTAAGCTTATTATTTAATGTACTTCTACTTTATATTTATTAGCAGGATTACATTAAGCTTACTACTTTGCCCTTTTATTAGAGGGAGATAGCTACGTTAGCTACTATTGTAATAATACCTCTGTTAAAGGTAAGGGGTTATTCTCTATTAGGAATTGCTTTAGCTTTGCTATAAAGGCTATAGCAGTTAGTTACTTTTCTTCCTTTTTAAAGAACTCCTTATCTAATAGCCCTAATGTGTTATTAGTCTACATGCCTACGCATGTAAACTTAATGCTTTCCTTCTTTATCACTAGCAGGCATGGATTGTATATAGAGGTCTCTATCTAGAGCTTCTCTCTATAATGCCTATGGTATATAACCTACTAATGCGTTCTAGCCTCCGCAATACTATAGAGAGGCTTAATTACCCTTATAATTATTCTATTAGGGTATTAGTCACGGATCTGGATTAGGAGCCTAGCAAGGATTATCCTATTTAATAGGGTTTATAATTAAACATAAGCTTACGTAATATTACAAATCTATAAGACAAAGTCTTTCTTTATTAGTAAGGGAGCTATTATAAGAATAAGGCATTAACTAGCTTGTTAGATTGTTAGGGCTTGTGTTAGGATGTCTTGTTTCGCCTTATTACTAAAGCCTTAGATAATAAGCCGTGATTTCTCGTATAGCTAGCCTATCTTCCCTTTTACCTTATTAATAATGCAGGAGTTAAAGATCCTTACATTACTATAATCTTTCTTGTTAAAGGTTGTGAATTTGAACACGCCTTAGTTAATTAAGGTATTAATTTTAGCCTTAGTGAAGAGCTTAAAGGGCTCTCCTAGGGTTATAATAATGCCTTCCTTGCGTAATTAGATTACAAGGTTAAGGTTAGCTTCCTCCTTTGCTAATATAAATATATTAGTCTTATTAATAATTACTAAGGGGTTCTTATAGGGTTTGCCTAGCCTTCTCTTTAGCAGGATCTCTAGGACCTTATCCGCTAGTTTATCTTAAGCCTCTTGCCCTTTTTCCTTAGGTAGCTATTCTTAAGGCATTAGGACTTCTCTATTAGGATCTGCGTAATAGGGCCTAATAGAGGTTAACTAGAAGGTTTTTAGGCCTTATAGGAGATTAAGTGTGTAAGTCTTTTTATTAATAAAGAGGAGGTTATATAGGCCTTACTGTTATGAACTAGCCTTGGGGCAGCTGCAAACAAGCGTTTAAAGTGCGATTGTTATTCTTAGAGAGGAAGGAAAGAACTAGATAAGAGGTCGCATAGCGTCTAGCTATATACCCCTCTGTGCGTGGTCTATGCACATGGCGCGCAGTAGCCCTAAGTCCTAAGCATATCCGCACATAACACGTGTCCTTCTTACACACTCTCCGCGTCCTTTCTGTACCTAAGAAGGACCTAAGCCTTAAGCTTAAGTCTATAATATACCCCCTTCTTACCTCCCTCTCCCCCTCCTTAGGAAAAAAATTTTTATACCCCCTGCTTTTTATCCTCCCCTTCGCTTTCCTGCGTGTGTTCTAGCTATCTTACTCCTCTAAGGGTAAGTTAAACTATACTTATTTCTATACCTATTTTAGACTATTACTTGTCTGTATATCCCCTTATTTCGCCTTAAACCTATCTAGCGCCTTAGTGTTCTATATATTTTCTAGGGGTTCTTACATTAGCTATATATAACCTTTCTATTTAACTAAAACATTATAATTTAATCCCTAGCCTAGCGCATTCTTAGCTATAAGAATTTCCTCTACCTAGTACTCTACAAGATTATTATCTATATCCGTTATTATTAGCTCTAGTAGCAGTCTTTTATTAGCTAGCTTTTAACTTAGTAATAGGTCCTCTACTACCCTCTAGACTAAATCTATATAAAAGACTAGGTGTAGCCCCTTAGGAATATCTAGCTTTATAGTTAATAGTATTAGTACCTCTAGTACCTTATACTTAGCTATAACCTAGTCTAGCTTCTTATATAGGCGGTTTATTTTAATGTTCTTAAGACTTAGCTATATGTAGTCCCTAACCTAGAACTATTCTATAGGTCTCTAACTACTATTTATATTTTCCTATTACTATTACTAGATAAAAGCTATAGCTACTTATATTAGGTCTATGCTCTCTTTTAAATACTATAGGAATACTTATGCTTACCCTTTTACTAAAGTCCTTAAAGCTTCTATAAATAGTAGTGCCTAGATCGTAGGTATATTAAAGCTATGAAGAGCTATATTTACACTTACTCCTATTACTAAGGAATCCCTGTTGTTTAATGCTAGTTAATAGGCTAGTAAGTGATCTGCCCACTTAAATTACAAAAAGGATAATATTACTTATAATACTGCCTAAACCTCCTAGTTAGCTCTCTCTATACCTCTATCTATTTACAGGTAGTAAGAGGTTAATAGTAATTACTTAGTGCTAACCTTCTCGCAAAGCGCTATCTAAAAGTTACTTAACTAATCTAACCTATAATCCATAATAATCTAGGTAAGGAACCTGTAAAACCGCCACTAACAGTGCTTAAACCGTTCTGCATATGCCTTAGCCTCTATTAATATTATAGCCTTAAGTTATATAAATTTAGAGAGTCTATCCATAATAACTATTAGGAACCATAGGTTAGCCTAGTCTCTAGTAAGGAGCTCTATTATAAAATTAATAGAGATCTATGACTAATATTTGTCTAGTAAGGGAATTAGCTTTAGCAAGCCCTAATATAACTATTAACTCTTTTATCCCCTATAGTAGTAGTAATTATATATAAACCGTGCCACGTCCTATAACATACTATCCTAATAGAAGTCCCTCTAAAGTGCCTTAAAGGTAGTATTCCGCCCTAGATAACCTAGTAAGGGTAAGTTATAAGTCTACTAGATTAAAGTTATAGTTAGAGGCTCTTACTTTAGTACCTAAGTCTAGCCCTAGAATTAAAGCGCCCCTTTTGCGCTAATCTAATAATCCGCAATTTATTCTTATGTGCTAGTGGCGTTAGGAAACTTCTAAGCTCTAGCCCTTACTGCCTTAAGCTATAGTCTATAGGTCTTATTATAGGCTACGGATTAATCCTATAGGGATTAGAGGTGCTTGTCTGCAAACAAGGAGTCCCTAGCTAGGATGCTTGTTGCTTAGGCTAAATTACCCTCTATTATATTGCCTTCTAAAGCTAAGTCATTCTCTAGAGTAATGCCCTCTAAAACTAACACAGGCCTAATACTAACGCGCGGCTAACCCTAACTAAAGCTAAACCAAGTAGGCGTTGTCACTAATTGTACAATAGGCGCCTTTAGTTTAGCTAACTATGCCTCTTCCTAATAGCGCCTTAATAATATATCTAGCTAGCCTGCCTAAGTCCCTAGCCTATAGCGTAAGTAAAAATTAAAAAGTGCTAGAGTCTTTGCCTATTATGCCTATTATTCTAACATCTCCCTTAGGGCTATAAAGTACTCTAAGTTCTTATAGTCCGTGAGTATTATAAACGGACTGCTAATACTCTATAGCTTTACTAACTACGCCTTAAGACACGAGATAATTACTAGAAGCTCCTTGTTATATATTATATAATTCCTTTAAGCTAGTTATAAATAAGCTAAGTAATACGCCACCGGATATAAGACCCCTTTGTTATTTATCTAGGAAAGGTAACCTCCTAATACTATTCCTAAGCAATCCGCCTCCACTACTATGTCCTTATTAGGGTCCTATTATATAAGGATTAGGTATAATATAAAAGCTAACTTTAATATCTTAAAAGCCTTATTACATGTGTTAAAATAATGCTATTTATAGCACTATTTTATAGGCCCACTAGTTGCCTAGTTGCGTTGTTGCAACGTTGGTTGCAAGGCGTTGCTTGCAGCGTTGCTTGCAGCTTTGGCTGTGACCTGCGTTCCTGCACACAACCAACCCACAGGCTTGTATGACTAAGCCGACTAGGTTACCCTATAGGAAGCTGAAATCAACTGTAACTAGGGAACTAGTAGTTGTATAAAGGCTGACGTATACTATTTGAATCCTTGATTTATTCTGGATTTTATAGTATATTTTATTAATAGGGTTGTTTATTAAAGTGCTTAGTTAGGCCACACGGGCGTCTAGTTTGTATAGCCGTGAGTCGATTTTTACTTTTCCCATACAAATGAATTATGCGGAAAATAAAAAGTAGCTCGCAAGACCCTATTAGCGACCTAGTTCTACTAATATAGTTAGTAGGTCTATAAGGGGACTTAGTAAAATCCTCTCATTGCTCGTCAGATCGTCCGTATTACTAGAAATTAACTACATTTAACTATCAAAGCTCTATATCTTAAAGAATCGTTATATTATAGTGAATCTAGAAGCCGCCGCGTCAGAATCTATTAGAGAGGTCTTCCTATCCCTCTAGCTAGATTCCCCTTCCATTTTCAATAGGTTATAAGCCTAGAAGGCCTATAGAATTACTACATTACTGCGTTATTCTACTGCGATTACTACTTGATTTTAGGTACTAGTTACTCTCTACTATACCTATAGGCTCTTAGATTACAAAGGAAACCGCTAGTTAAAGCTTTTCATCCCCTAGCACCCCGCATTATAACACCAGACCCTTAGTATTAAATTCATTTACAGCCGCACTTACAACCACCACATTGCAACCATAACTATCTAGTTACAACCACAACCTCTTTTTAGTGATTCTATTCACTATCGCGACCGTCATATTTGATATTATCTATAACAGTAGATACGCTACATCCTTTAAATCATCGGACATCTAGTATATCTATACTAGGCTTTTTAACCTATTACACTACGTTGCACGCACTATACATTACGTTACATTGCGTTGTGGCTTCTGTAATACCTATTATCCGCAATCCTATCTTTAGTGTTAAGAAAATTTTCGCAGAGGATCTTCTCTAGCCTTTTTCTGCCCGCGCATACCGCAGACCCACTTTTAGACCTCGAGGGGCACCCTTTTAAACAGCCCCGCCACGTATTTTACGTGCGCAAGCAGATTACATTATAACCAATTTCTAGCGCGCGTTATTTGCAACAGGAACAAATTTGGAGATTTTGCACAGGAATTTTTAAAGATAGCACCACCTAATTATAAGGGTAAGGGCCTTACTATAGGCCCTTCTAGCCCCTAAGGGACCCTAATAGGATGGATATAAAGGTTAACCGGCTGTTTAGGCCAGCGCTTTACAATTACAAAGCCAAATTAAACAACAAGGCAAGACTTTAACAGATTTTATTAAACATAGCGAGTCAAAACAGCTAAAAACCAAGGCTAGCATCAATAACCTATTAGATAAATTAACGCAAACCATGACTGCTATTCAAGGTCTTTAGGATTCTACTAGACTAAGGGAAGAAAATACCAAGGTCCTAGTAGAAGACCTGCCTGCTACTGTTTCTACAAGTTTACCTTCTAGTAACTTACAAGCTGCCTTTAACACAGGTGCTATTAAGGAGCTAAATAAGAAGGTTCACTCTATTCCAAAGGGAGCTAAGCTAAAAGGCCCTGAAAATTATAATCAGTGGAAGCAAGCCCTAAGCATTCAATTTAGAGCCCTAGGATTACCTGAATTTATAGATAATCCAAGCCTAGCAGGCCATCTAGCTAACTGTGATCAAGCTATTCTTTTAATAATATTAAGAGATAGCTGTTAATCTGGACCTTAGGCAGCTATATGTTAGCAAAAATCCCCTGAAGAAGCCTATAAAGTCCTTATTAGGCATTATTCGCAGAGTGCTAAAATCCAGCGAGGTACGCTATACGCTAGCTACCACTCCCTAAATTTTTCAAATTATAAGGGATCTTTAGAGGCTTTTAATGCTAATTTCAATAATTTACTAGCTA
Source organism: Epichloe glyceriae (assembly GCA_023658535.1). NCBI lineage: Eukaryota > Fungi > Ascomycota > Sordariomycetes > Hypocreales > Clavicipitaceae > Epichloe > Epichloe glyceriae. The sequence continues at coordinate 2,921,470 of CP098295.1, read as the reverse complement.
GACTATAACTCTGTAGTGTAGAGATCGCACCTATTGATCAAGTAAATCATTATATTAATGCATTAAAGCAGACCTTCCCTAGTTAGGCTAAGAGACAAAGATTTACTATTAGAGCTTCTAGGGCACAGGGACTGCCTGTAAATACCTTAAATTTACAGTTCCTTATAGCAGATTTATTAGAAGAACAGAGGGATAAAACCTCCCCTATAGCTAAAGCTCTTAGTTATAAGGCTTCTAATAATAAGGGAAATTCTAAGGACTAGGAGAAGAAATCCTCTAATCCTAACACTAAGAAGGACTCTACAAATGCCACTAAAGAGCAGGATAAGAAGGATTTAAACCCTTCTAAAGCCTCTAAGAAGAAAAAGCAAAAGAAGAAGAGTAGTAACAGGAAAAGGATAAAGGAAAAGAAGCTGCTTTTGCGTTAGGCTATAGCCTAGCCACGGGATACGTTAAAGAACTAGATTCTAGCGAGTCTAGTAGCGAGGATAGCAGTGATTCTAAATCTAATTCGGATACTTCTAGTACCACTACTACTAGTAACACTACTACCAAGCCTACTTTTAGCTACTCTAATAATGTGGTTAAAAACTCCCTTTTATATAATACAGGTTCTTCTTGTTACATTTGTAATAATAGGGCTTTCTTTAAGGACTTTAAGCCTCTTAAGAAAGGTCAAACCGGCCCTATAATTACAGCAGGAGGACCTATCTATCCTAAAGGAAGAGGCACCGCTATTTTTAACGTTCTGGTCAAGAAAAATCCACCAGAATATAGGCCTTTAGCTCTGCTAGATGCCTTATATTTCCCAGGTATAGATACCAACCTAGTTAGCGGGTTATCCCACTATCTAAAGGGAGGTTATCTAGCTAAAGACTAGCTTTTCCTAGCCGATAAAAGCCCCTGTAGGTTATTAGAACCTGCTAAACACGGCTTCTTTTTGCAGATTAAGGGGCAAGCCACTCCTAAGATTTGCAAGCATTTAACCCACCTCTCCTTTATAGGCTCTTAATTTTGCAACTAAAGAGCCTATAAGACCGAATTAGGGTTTTCCTACCCTATAGAGGTTCAAATTCCGCAGCCAGCATTTAATCCTAAGGAATATCAACAAATCGAAGAATTAGACTCTGAAGAAGACAAAGATTCAGCCCTATATCCCACCAAAGCTCCTCCTAGTCAGGCACCTTCTATAGGGGGTTTAGAAGGTCCATACCCTAATGACTTGGGTGACGATAGTGGCCGTCTATTGCCCCCAGAGGCCTGTGATTCTCAAGAGGCCTGGCAACAGAGGGAGCTAAGGGATAATAGCCCTGAAAAGCTAGATTCTAGTTATAAGAAGTTACTAGATTTAGCCCTTCTTTAGCACATTCGATTAGGCCACATCGGCCTCCCTTTACTAAAGAAGTCTTTGAAATTAGCTAAAGGGATCCCTGATTTTTCCATAATTAAAGAAAAGGATTTCAACTACATAGCCTGTATGCAATCAAAGGCTGTTAGAAGACCTACTAAAAGACCTATTTAGGACCCCCTAGAGTTTTAGACATTCTAGAGGAGATACGGTTAAAATCGAACCTATACCGCATAATAAGAAGGCCCTAGTCCTTATCCTTATTGATCGAAAATCCCGGTATAAATGGTGTTTTCCATTAGCTAATAAAGAAGGCCAGACCCTTTATATAGCTATTAAGGGCTTCTTTAAGGCCCTGAAAAACCGATATAACGCGTATCCTAGGCACCTTCACTTTGACGGAGGCACTGAGATTAACAACGAACTTTAGTTATAGTTATCTTCTAAAGGAATTTGTTTTAGCACCTCTTGCCCTTATATTCACGAACAGAATGGGCTAGTTAAGAGGGCTATTAGGGTTATCCTAGACCGGCTTAGGGCTACACTTTAGTGGTCTAAGCTGCCCTTATATCTATGGTCTTATATCCTTCCAGCTATAGTGGACTTAGTTAACATCACCGCGAATATAACTAAGCCCCTAACCCCTAAGCAGCTATATCTAGCTGACTTAGAGCCTGAGACCTCTTATAAGCCTGATTTTTCGAAAATTAGGGCTATAGGGTCTTATTGTAAGGTTCTAATACCTCCAGAGCAGAGATTAAAGCTTTAGAAGCTAGCCCTAGGACTATCCCTAGCCGGCTACTTGCTACTCTAGGTTCTAGCGTTTATCTTGTTTATATACCCTCTAAAAGGTTAGTTATTAAGACTAGCTTTGTTAAAATTATAGAGGATATAAGCTCTGTAAGGTCCCCTAAGCCTTTAGGGAGCTATCCTTTAGAGGAGAAGCCAATATCTCACGAGATAATCTAGAGGTTTAGGATAGCTATCCAAAGCCTCTAGCGCCCGCAGCGCTAGTAACGCCTCCAGCGCTACCCCTAGAAAGCCCAAGCTCTAGCGCCCCTAATAAGGGTGCTATCGAAAAACCGTTTTTAGATTCGGATTCTTTAACTAATCCTAATTCTATGGATATCGATAATTTCAATATATCTTCTTTCGTTAAGGAGATATGCTTCAAGGCACAAGAAAAGGCTAAATCGTCGTCTTCTAATAACGATTCTGACACCCCTAAGACATAGAAACAAGCTTTAAACAGTAAGGATAGTTAGAAATGGATAAATGCAACTTTTAACGAATTTAAGCAGCTTCTAGCTGCTAGAACCTTTAAATTTATAGGGATAGACCAAATTCCTAAGGGCTGGAGGGTTCTAAAGAATAGGCTTGTTTATAAGCTTAAAAGGATAAAGAAAATAATCCTTTAAAACACAAGGCCTGACTCATTGCTAAAGGCTTTATGCAGATAGAAGGTCAAGATTACATCGAAACCTATGCTACAACTAGCATTCCCCTAGTTAGCGAATATTACTAGCCCTAGCGGCTTATAATGACTGGGAAGTTAAACAGGTCGATTTTATAGGGGCCTTTCTAAATAGCTCGCTAAAAGAAGCTATTTATATGCAAATCCCTAATGGATTTGCCGATTTTACCAAAGCCACTACGCCTAAAATAACTAAACTACTTAAAAATACGGTTATAAACCCTCTCAAAAGCAAGTTATTTTCCTACAAAAGGCTTTATATAGATTAAAACAAAGCTTTAGAGAGTGGCAGCAGGCTTTAAAGGACCTTCTTTGGAAATTAGGCTTCCACCCCTAATATCTGACCTAGCCGTCTTCTTTAACCCAACTACATCTACATATATAGCGACATATGTGGATGACTGTCTTCTTATAGGTCCGGATCTAGCTTATATTAATAGGCTAAAGAAGCTATTATATAAAGCTTATCCTATAGAAGATTATAGGCTAGCTGAATTTTTCCTAGGCGTTTAAATCACTAGAAATCGAAAGAAAGGGACCTTAACTATCCACTAGTCCCAGTACATTTCTGAAGCCTTAGAAAGATTCAATATAAAAGATACTAGGCCTATTAAAATTCCACTCTAACCCGGAATTATAAAACAGGCAGCCAATTACTTAACTAAGCCTCTTTCCCCCTAATCACAAGCTATATCAGAGTATTATAGGAACTATTATGTACTTAATGCTCCTTACAAGACCTAATATTACCTTTCCGGTTTAGTGGCTTTCCATAGCACTATCTAAGCCATATATAAAGCATTTAAATGCCTCTAAACATTTGCTTAGATATCTTCTAGGCTCTATAAGTTATTCTATAACTTATAGAAGGTCTAAATCTACTACTAAAGCCTCTGCAACCTTTATTAGCTTTTGTGATAGCGACTTCGCGGGTGATAAGTCCTCAAAATCAACCTATGCTTATCTCTATAAGCTAGCCAAAGGACCTATTAGCTAGAAATCGAAGAAAGCAACCACGATAGCTTTATTTATATTAGAGGCTAAATTAGATGCTCTATATAAAGCTATTAGGGAGCTAGAGTGGCTTTACAGTCTCTTTAATAAGATAAAGCTGCCTATAGCACCTCCAGTTCCGATTTTTAGTGATAACTAAGGCGCTATTACTACTGCTAATAACCCTGCTCTTTATAGCAGAACAAAGCATACCCTGCTAAAATTTAACTATACTAGAGAAAAGGTACAGAAGGGTATAGCTAAGGTTATCTACATTAATACTAAGGAGATACCTGCAGATGGTTTAACTAAGCCCCTGCCTAATGATAAATTTCAACAATTTATCCAACTATTAGGCCTTACGAATACAAAGGCCTAGCTTTAAAAAGAAAATTAACTAAAAAGTCGAAAAATCAAAATCAACAAAAACACTGGAATTCCGTTGAAAAGTTATTAATTTAAGTTTAAAAGTTATTGGATTTATTATTGAATTTATGGTTAACTTAGATATCTATTAAAGAGCTAAGTTTAGGTATTGAATTAGTTACCTCATACTTTTCTAGAGGGAGTGTTAAAATAATGCTATTTATAGCACTATTTTATAGGCCCACTAGTTGCCTAGTTGCGTTGTTGCAACGTTGGTTGCAAGGCGTTGCTTACAGCGTTACTTGCAGCTTTGGCTGTGACCTGCGTTCCTGCACACAACTAACCCACAGGCTTGTATGACTAAGCCGACTAGGTTACCCTATAGGGAAGCTGAAATCGACTGTAACTAGGGAACTAGTAGTTGTATAAAAGGCTGACGTATACTATTCGAATCCTTAATTTATTCTGGATTTTATGGTATATTTTATTAATAGGGTTGTTTATTAAAGTGCTTAGTTAGGCCACACGGGCGTCTAGTTTGTATAGCCATAAGTTGATTTTTACTTTTCCTATACAAATGAATTATACGGAAAATAAAAAGTAGCTCGCGAGACCCTATTGGCGACCTAGTTTTGCCGATATAGTCGGTAGGTCTATGAGGGGACTTAGTAGAATCCTCTCATTGCTCGTCAGATCGTCTGTATTGCTAGAAATCAACTACATTCAACTATCAAAGCTCTATATCTTGAAGAATCGTCGTATTATAGTGAATCTAGAAGCCGCCGCGTCAGAATCTATTAGAGAGGTCTTCCTATCCCTCTAGCTAGATTCCCCTTCCATTTTCAATAACATGCCTTTATTTAGCGGAATGCTACGCCTTTCTTTATTAGGTTAATTAAGGGGCCTGTAACATCTGAAAATTACAGTATAAAATTGCAATAAAAGTTAGTAAATCCTAGAAACCCGCGCACTCCTTAGACCTATGTTAAAGCCTCCTAATCTCTAATTGCCATAATCTTTTTATTATCTAGGCAAATCTATTTTCCTGCGTGAATAATAAACCTAAGGTACTTTACCTCTTTTATAGTAAAGATATATTTCTTAATGTCTAGATTTAGCCTAGCCTATTATAGCCTAGCTAGTACCCCGCGGACCTTTTATATATAATCTTTCTATAAACCCCTAAATAAATTAAGATATTATTAAGGTAAGCTATAACATAGTCCCTAAGAATACCACTAAGCGCTCTATTAATATACCTCTAGAAGGTTATAAGCACACCCGCTAAACTAAAGGGGTATACTAACCACTTAAATAATCTAAACCACATCTAGAAAGCAGTCTAGTGTTCCTAGCCCTTAGTAATATAAATATAATAAAACGCTACTTATATATCTAGTTTTGTAAACTATTTTACTTTAGCTAAGGAGCGTAGTGTCTCCTTTACTAAAGGTAAGGGGTAGTGGTCTTATTTTATAATCTTATTTAGCGCGTAATAGTCCACACAAAACCTCTAGCCACCCCTAGGTTTCTTTACTAGTAGAACTAGTGCTACTACTAAAGATAAGCTTACCCTAATCTAGCCCTTATCTATTAAGTCTATTACTTACTTATATATCTCTAGGAGGTGTTAACGTGGTATATTATATAATAGTGCTTAAGGTAAGTCTAGTTTATTACCCTTTATATCCCGTTTAAGGTAAATGTAGTAGTTAGACTTACCCCTATATAGTAGGAGGGCATTTACCTTACTCTCCTAAAAAGATCCTTAAAGTCCTATAACTCCTTTAGTAAGGCCACTAAGAGTTCTTACTTTATAAGTTTTAGTGTGGCGTTAATCTATAGTATAGATATAATCTCCTATAAGCTTATAGCATATAGCTATATATACTCCTTTTACTTCCTTACCCTTTATACTATTCCTATAAATAATAATCCTATAATATATACTATAAGCTTCTTTATCTCTCTGCTAGCTATAGTCTAAATCTATAGGTTATTAGCCACTCTTACAGTAAGCTAGTAACACTTTATGTTTAAATTAATATTATAGTAGGCTATTTATAGTATCCTTAGAATAAGTTATCTTATTAATCCTAGAATTACGTACGCTATAATTAGCGTCTCCTATCTATCTATATCTATCTAAAAATAGACAATATATATTATTAATAAGCTCTTCTTATAATTCTCCCTTCCCCTCTTTTCACACTAACTGCAGTATAAACCATTCTCTTAGTTAGTAAGGGGATATATTCTAGTTATAGCTTCTAGACTAAGCATTTACTAATAGTAGTATAGTAGTTATATCCTATATTAACTTATATATCTAAAAAGGTTATCTTATTTATTAATATAGGGACTAAGAAAGGTAATATATCTATATTACTCTAGATTTATTTAAAGTTATTCTTAATAATAATAGTATACTATAAAGCCTCTCTAAGCTCCTAATTCTCTTCCCTATTTAAATAACTTAATAAAGGGGCTTCTCTTTTCCTAACTTATTACTTAAGTCCTTAGGGTTAATGTCTTTTATATTATATATATTAACTAATAGTGTCTCCTTTAGGTAGAGGGCATAGCGTAAGGGGCATTTTATAACCTAGTGCTTATTAGAACTATATTATAAGCACCTACCCTTCTTATAGTAGGTGTCTAGCACTTCCTAAGAGACTTACTTCACTTACTTTACGCCCCTTTATTACTTATACTTAGTTATATACATTAGGCTAAGGCCTTACTAAAACCTTTTTAGGTCCCTATTATGCCTACTAATTAAATATCTGTTATTAGAGTGTCCTTATCCTATAAATAGGACCTCTCTATAAGGGCTACAGGTTAAGACTGCCTATATAATTAATACTTCTCCTTTAGCTAGTAGGACTTAATATCTAATATAATACTCTAAAAGTAAGCTATTACTACTAAGTAGTTAGCCTAGGGAATATCTTAGCTAACACTATAATCTCTTATTTGCTTATTAAGTATAGTGTGTAGTTTAAATAACTTTACTATATTTACCTAATCTAACCCGCCTATAAGCGCTAACTTCTACTTAAACTAAATATAAAAGTTACTAAAATGCTTATACTATTATTACCTTAGCTAATTAAGCTTAGTAATAGCTATCTCCTATTAATAAAGGTTATTAAATATTTCCCCTAAGTACTTAAGGAAGTGTCTTAAGTTAAAATAAACTAGGTGCCCCTTTTTAAAGTAAGGAGTAACTTAGGCCTATACCTTAGGCAAGAGATTCTAGTAAATAAAGCACTATTAATCTTATATAGTACTAATAAACTCCTAATCTATTAGTAACTTATAACTTATAAGGCCTTTCTAGGCTAAGAATAATACTCTATTACTGTTAAATAGTAGGCCTATTAGTAATAGCTTCCGCTTAATAGGGTTTTATATAAGGGCTGTATTTTACCTATTAGTAAGGTTAGTAATTTAGGCTACTTACCTCTTAATAACCTCCTGTAATACCACTATCTTATTAGTATCTATAGTAAAGAATAATAAATATTATAAACTAGCCTTAGGGTAGCTATAAATAAGCGTTTAAAGTGTAATTATTATTCTTAGAGAGGAAGGAAAGAACTAGATAAGAGGTTATATAGCGTCTAGCTATATACCCCTTTGTGCGTAGTCTGTGCATATAGCGCGCAGCAGCCCTAAGTCCTAAGCATGTCCGCACATAACACGTATCCTTCCTGCACACTCTCCGCGTCCCTTCCGTACCTGAGAAGGACCCGAGCCTCGAGCTCAAGTCCATAACACTTACTAACCGTTGCCTTCGCGCTATACTTAGACTAGTAATCTAAGCGGGAGGTTAAGGGTCTTTACTATATCTAGGCTATTCCTTATAGTAAGGGCTTTATTAACTTTCTAAATAGCGTATAGGCGTTTAATCTCCTTCATTACCTTTTATACAGTAATAACGCGTTATAAGATGTTTAGTAATAGAGGGGATTTGCTAGTTATACATAGGTATACACTAAAGATAAGGAGAGTTAGAATAAGGCTATTTAGTCCTGCAGTGTTATTAAAGGCTTTTATAGCTATCTATAGGGTAACCAGCTTAGGGGTTATTAGGCATTCCCGCTAGATAATATTATAGGCCCTTTAAAGCGGCTTGTAATATCTTTTAACCTTTCTAATGCTATAGTGTGCCTTAATAAGAACCTCTTTAACAGAGATTAATATTAACACTGCAAATTAACGGAACTCCTCACCGCAGAAGTTCGTGCTAGCATTAGTAATAATCTAATCTAGAGGTCCTTAGTATATATTAATCTAGCACACCCTAAGAGCTTCCTATGTTAATTTAGCTAAGATATCTTTAAGAAATCTCGTTGCATTAAAAGCTATAGCTATATTAATAGCATAAAGGGTTAGGCAGTTGCCGTTAAGGTATATAATATTTACTATTACTTTAAAGTTAAAGGCATATTTATCCTTAAGGGTAAACTTAAAGCAATAGGGGCTATCTGCGTTTATTTAATATTAGTGGCAAACCCTTATCACTACTTTAATAGTATTGATCTTGATTTTGTGCCCTAAGTTACACAAGAGATTGTGAAGCTAGCGAACTAATAGATGACTAAATCAGCGATGTAAGCGCCGCAATTTAACTTTAGTTAGGTGATTCCATGCTATTAACGCCTTATTCTGCATTAATAGTATCCACGCGTGCCCCTATTTATATTGTTAAAATAATGCTATTTTTAGCACTATTTTATAGGCCCACTAGTTGCCTAGTTGCGTTGTTGCGCGGCGTTGCTGCGCGCTACGTTGCGTGGTTGTGCAACGCATCTTGCGTTGCCACCTAAGCAAAGCTACGGCATGTATGACTAAGCCAACTAGGTTACCCTATAGGGAAGCCAAAATTGACTGTAACTAGGGAACTAGTAGTTATATAAAAGGCTGACGTATACTATTCAAATCCTTGAATTTTTCTGGATTTAATGGTATATTGTATATAAAGGGTTGCTTATTAAAGTGCTTAGTTAGGCCATATAGGCGTCTAGTTTGTATGGCCGTGAGTCGATTTTACTTTTCCTATACAAATGAATTATGCGGAAAATAAAAAGTAGCTCACGAGACCCTATTAGCGACCTAGTTCTGCCAATATAGTTAGTAGGTCTATAAGGGGACTTAGTAAAATCCTCTTATTGCTCGCAGACCGTCCGTTAGCTAGAAATCAACTATATTCAACTATCTTAGCTCTCAAAGTGAATTATCTATCGTGGTTTAGTTATCTATAGGTCGCAGCGCCCTCTATTGCGCTGGCTATCTAGGAATTACTAGGGAGGTCTTCCTATCCCTCCAGTACATTCCCTTCCCATTTTCAATATATATACTAGGGGAACTTTAATGCTTCCTTGCTATAAGATGTTTTTAGTGGTAATGAAATTAATCTTTAATTAGCCTATATTATTAAGGTATAGTAAGAAAGGGGTGTTTATAGGTATTATATAGAATGTGATCTTACTAAAGGGAGTAGGCATATTAGCTATTCTAAGCGAGATAATCAGCGTGCCTCCTCTAAATCTAATAACCGCTTCCCTAGCTCTCGCTTCATTAAGTCAGATCCTTAGTATTATTTATTGTAATGCAATAAATTACAAATGGCCTGCCGTTAAATACTAGGCTGCCCTAGTATCTAGTATAATGCCTTAGAAGACCTTAGATAAGTAGCGGTCTTTAAGCAGGAACATATAAGGAGGTTTATTAGCTATTCTTATATTAAAAGGGCTCTTTCCGCTTAATCTATATATTATTGCCTAGTTAGTGAGAATCTTAACTATTCTTTAGCCATTAAGCGTTACACTATAGGTAAAGAAGCTTATAGGCACTAATCTATCTTTCCCTTTAGTTTTATTATTAAAGCTAAGGCTTACTATATACTAAGTAACCTTATTATCTTTAAAGGGTTAAGAAGTAGGGTTTAGACTAGGGCTTCCTTTATACTATATAAGGAATAAGTTATATAAAGTTTATAAGGATAAAGAGAAGTTAACTATATAGTAATTCTTAAACCGCTAGTATGCCTTCTTCTATTTCTCCTTAAAGTGCTTTATTAACTAATATCCTTCTTTTCCGTATATATAGTATTTCCTTAAATAAGGGGGTCTCTGTGTTCCTTTATGCCTTTAGGGAGAGTATTATAACTCTTTGCCTTTACTATTATACCTCCTATTAGTCTAGAATTAGTCTAGGGTTTTAGTATTAGTAGGGAATTAATATTAGCTACTAGATTCTTCTATAATAAGATAAATAGTTATCTATACCTATTTATAGAACTATTAGAGGCTATTAGGAGGGTTAGTAATATAGCTCCTATACTCTAGGATTCCATTATAAGCGTTTATAATCTAGTTCTAGAGGGCTTATTTAGATTAACCCACATTAGGTATAGCCTATTATAAGATAGAGAGCTTTTCCACGAGTTTATTAAAGCATTCTATCTTTAATTTATCTTAGTTCTTACTAATAATCTTCTAGAGTGTGGTTTAGTGCTACTTAAGAAAATATCTTTATCTTATATTCTTAGTCTTAAACCTCTTTTTTATCTATATAACTAGAGTTAGTAAGTCTTAAGGGTTCTTTAGTTTTAAGAGGTAATCTAAGTAAAATTAAAGGGCTTTCCTTTAAGTATAACCTTAAATACATAGCCTAATTGCTTTTATTTAATATCTAATATCTTACACTTCCTTCTAAAGGTTTATAGCTTTAACTTAAAGATATTATAGTTATTAGCACTATATTACTATTCTAATGTGTATATCTTTATAAGATTAATAATTTACTTCACTATAGGCTATAAGGGTGTAAGTAAATTATTAATAAAAGCTACTCTCTGTTAGGTAGGAGAGAGTGTAGTCTATAGTTATTAAGCTACTATATAGGTTTAAGGCTATAGGGAGGTATATATTTATAGGTACCTCCTATAAGGAAGTCACACCTATTATTATATAATTACCTTAATAGGGTAATGCTTAGTAAGCTTTAATAAAGAGAATAAGAGGTCTTTAATCTATAATGCTCTTAAATATCTCCTTTATTAAGAAGATTATTTAAGAAGTTATTATTATTTTAAAGTTTCCTTTAGAATTCTATATACCTCTTTTAACCTTTGCGAATCTTTCCGCACCGCCCTACAGGTCCGGAATCGCCTCTAAAATACAAACTAATAAGATAATCGAAATCCTTACCCTATTTTACCCCTTCCTACAATGTTACATTACGACAGAGCCGGAGGCGGGCAGGAGGAGGAGATGCTAATAGTAATTAATAAAGGAGAAAGGGGCTAGCACAGAGCTGCCACCACCTAAACGTAGGCAGAGGACAGTTTAACGTCCAGAGATATAATAATGACCTAAAGGCGGATTAGATTTAATTTAAATACCTAGAAGAACAAAAATACTACAAAAAGATTGCTAGCCTTATCCCTAGTAATAAATTATCCAAGGTATAGAACGCTACCTAGGCTATTATAGACCTAAAAGTAAGCCATACCTAAGCTAAGAAAGCAGAGATAAATAATAATAGTAATATCTATACTATAAAAGAAGCCCTTAAAGAAGTTATTAAAGAAGCTATTAAAGAGGCAGATAAAAACACCGCTTCTCCCACCTAGGTAAGCATTGCTATAGGGCTAATATAGAGATAATTAAACCTAAACCCCCTACAAATACTAGGCCGCTAGGATAAAGAGGTCCTTATTAAGGGTAACTTTATCTAGGAACCGCTCTAGACTAAAAGCATAGAAGATATAGTTATAGTAGTAAATAAAGCCACTAGCTAGACTATAGTAGTTATAGCTAGAAGACTCCTTAGCGGAGATATAATTATTATATTTAAAGGAAACGCCTCCTAATACAGGACTAACTAAAAATAGATTACTACTACCTTTAGACTAGAAGCAACCCTTTACTACTAAATCCTAAGTATTATAGTTAAAGGCTTCCCTATAAAATATACCTTAGTAGAAAACCTTATAGTAAATATAGGAAAAGCAAATAAGATAAATATAATTAGGGTAATAGTAAGATAACCTAGAGGCGAAAACGCACTAAGAACCACCCTTATCCTTAGCCTAGCTAAGGTAAATAACGCTAATAAGATATATAAAGATAGGATAGTATATAAAGCGGAGCTATTCTAGACTAAACCCTATAATAAATTACTATAGCTAAGGCAGTGTTATAACTGCTTCTAGATAGGCTATATAGTAAAATTCTACAAAGCGGCCCTAAGGTATAGCAGGTGTGGAGCTAGCTATTATAAAGAGGGCAAGAAATCTTACCCTATATTCACAGGATAACTATAAGAGAAGTGTATACTTTGCTCTAGGGCACACCTAGCGTGGTCTAGGACTTACCTAACCCTTAAGGAAAAATAAAATATAGTAAAAGCAGGATATTAGGAGCGCCCTTCCTGTTTTACCACTTAATTACTAGCTAGTAGCCTAGCCCTACCCTAGGAGAGACTAGAACTAGTTAGCCTTACTAGGAAGAAAAGAGACTACCTAATACTTATAAAACAAAATGCTAGATAGCCTAGAGTAAGTAGTATTAGAAGATACGTAAAGCTAATTAGAGCTAGAATAGAGCTAGTATAAGATAGTAGTAAACCCCTCCCCTAGACCTATATAATAATAATATACATCCTCTTCTAGAATATAAATAAGAAGAATAACCTTATATATATTGCGCTCTATTACTAGACTAATATAGACGTAATAGTAATCTAAGAATAGGAACATATAAGATAAGCATAGCCCCTAGCTCTAGGCCTTACTAGATTCTAACTCGCACATTATAAGGGTTAGAATGTAGTATATATAAATAAGAAACACGGAGTAGGCTTGTGGTTAGCCTGCGGAGGCACTAACTAGTTGCTTATAGAAATCTAAGGAATAAATATCTACTCCCTTTACTTAGAAAAATATAGTAATAAATAGAACACCCTTATTTATATAATTAATAAGGAAAAGCCCTAGGGAAGAAGTGTTTTTATAGGTAATTTTAACTAAAAACACCTACTATAGGATAAATATAATAGGACTAGTAATAGAGTGGAAGAGCTACTAGAGTTCACTAGCTAGTGGTGACTTAGATTAGTAATGCCTTAAGGGGAACCTACTAGATAGCATAATAGAGATAGAGATAGTATAATTAATCTAGCCTAGGCTTTGCACAACTTACAAGTCCACTATAACAGCGCAGCAGATATATTAGGCTCTAACTATATCCTATAGCTAATTAGCATTAACTCTAGCAGTTAGGACTGTACCCTATAGATAATAAGACATGACTAGTAAGCAATAGATAGACCGTTTATAAAAGCAGAAGCGTTAGTATAACTCTAGCCTAAACTCGCTCTAAACCCCTATAACTAAGAAGGGATAGACTAGTATATAGAATAGCTTATTACAAACCTCTAATAAATAGCAGAGAGAGTGGCACTAAGGAGGCCCTAAGGCCTCCCTAGGCTAGAGGCATAGTGGTTTAGAAGAGTAAAAGAAGTAGTGGCTAAAGCTAGATAAGCAAAGAGGGCATAGAGATAATGTAAGACTAATATAAATTAGAACATGTATAAAGAGGCGGAGACAAACTAAGAACGCACTATTAGAGAGGAAAAGAGGAATGTATAGAGGGAAGCCCTTAAAAATGCTAATATATAGGAAAAGGACAGAGGCGTCTAGAGACTAGAGAGATAGGCTAGACTTAGGAGCTAGGCCCCCTAAGCTCCTAAGAATACTAGACCTAGAGAGAACTAAAAATAACCTAAACCTAGCTATAGCGTATACTAATAAAGCTAAAGTCCTTGCATAAAGATTTTTCCCTAAACTAATAGCAGACCTCTCCTATATCCCTAACCTTTCCTTCCCTAAGCTTAAAAACGCCCCTTTTCTAACCTAAGAGCAGTTTATAAGAGCTGAAATTATAGATATTCTCTTAGGCATGGCTAGCTAGAAGGCCCTAGGAGATAACGAACTCCTAGCAGGCCTTATTAAAGCCTATAATAACCTAGTAAAGGATGTAATTATAAGGCTACTTAACGCTACCCTAGAAGTAGGGTACTTTCTAGCTTACTTTTAAACCACTAGAGTTATAGTGATTAGGAAGCCTAGGAAGATAATAAAGGAAATAAGAAAAGCTAATATATAGAGGCCTATATTACTACTTAATATAATAGGCAAGATTATAGAGGCAGTGATAGCGAGGCGGCTTATAAGCTATGCTAAGGCAAATAACCTTCTTCTAGAATTACAAATAGGCAATAGGAGAAATAGGTTAATAGAAACCGCAATAAGAGCCTTAACGGAATGCATACAAGAGGCCTAGGAAAGAGGTAGCATTACCTCGCTAGCTTAAATAGATATATCTACAGCCTTTAATAGAGTTAGCTATCCCTACCTTATTACCCTCCTAATTAAGATAGGCATACTACTATAGCTAGTAATAGTAATACAGAGCTTCCTCGTAGGTAGAATAAGCTAGCTTAGCTTTAATAGAGACTTATTATAACTATTTAAGATTAAGGCTAGCACCTTATAAGGCTCCCCACTCTCCCTATCCTCTTCTTACTATACTTTACTAAGTTATACACATGCCTTTACTCTATCCTAGGCATAGTGGTAATAGGATTTGCAAATAATACTAATATTATAGTATTTAGAAAAACATAGTATAAATATAGAAAAGACTTAAAGCTACCTAGAAGGTATATAAAAATAGGCAAAGAAGGTAGGAGTAAAGTTTAACCCCTTAAAAACTAAGCTTATATACTTTAGTAGATCTAGATAACCCCCTAGACTAGGGTCTAACTTAAAGATAAGGAGATAATGCCTATAAAGTCCTACTAATTCCTAGGAGTATAGGTAAATAGAAAACTTAACTAGAGCACTTATAAGAATATTCTAAAGGGAAAATTAGCCTAGTAGAGGCTTGCCCTTACTATGTTATTAGCCTTAGTATAGGGATGTAGCTTTAGGGATACTAGACTTCTTTATATATAGGTAGTCTAACCTATTATTACCTATAGAGTGAGCGTATACTATACCCTAACTAAAGCTAGAGGGAAACCTAGAGGGATAGTAAAGAACTTTATAGTAAAATAATTAGCTTACCTTTAAGTTATTATAAAGGCATTTAAAGCTACCCTAATTATATAGCTAGAAGCAGAAACAGTAGTACTACCACTTAACCTATACCTAAATATAGTTAAATAGAGGTTTAAGGATAGAATTACTAATAATAGGATAGTGGAGATAATCCAAACTGCCTTATAGTTAGTTAAGACTATACTATACTGTAAAAGAGTTAGACACACCTAACTAAGGGAAGAAGAGCTAGACGCAAACCTATACAATAAGTGGAATAAGAGATAGGAAACATAGCATAATAGAGAACGCCTAGGCTGCCGCTAGCACGTAAGAGAACCTACTAAGGACTGCTTACTATGCCCTAACCTAAAAGAGATCTAAAAGTTTTATATAAACCTAGACAAACACGTCTTTTTAATAATAGTATAACTATATATAGGGAAGATAGGGCTAAATAAATTCCTCTATAATAAAGGCGTGCCTAGGGTGGCATTACTAATATGTAGCTACGGCTATAGAGAAGAAGACTAGTACTACATTATTATAAGCTATAGTAACTATAACCATATAAGACCCTAAAGATAGCCTAGAGATAAACAGGAGGCAAGGCTAGCCCTAGATAATCCTATGTGAGCAAGAACTATTGCTAGATAGGTTATATAAACTAGGAGACTTAACTACTATAGGCTAGCGTAAGACCTAGTATTTGCCTTAAGCGAAATAGGACTAAGACTAACCCGCCCCTAGAGGACATAAAATAATATACAGGTAACTAGATTAGACACTAAAGAAAGAGAACTCTAGGAATAGGCAGCTTAGAGGTATAAGAGGGCTAGGACTAATATTATAATAAGATAAGACTACTGTGAAAAAGGAATAAACTCTTAATTAAAACTACTAACACTAGGTATTATTAGCCCCCTACGCCCTAACGCTACCCCTAAACTAGCCTTAGTCTATTACCTTACTTCTCCTTTAGAATAGGGATAGCATCCTCTATTACCTTAGCACGCCCCTTTACTAAAAGGGAGGTAGCTAAGAGCTAGTTTATCTCTACTATTTAAGCGTCTAAGCAACGCATCTAGAACACTATTTTATTATACTAGCCCCTACTAAAACTAGAACTAGATTAATCTAGGCCTACTACTAAAGCGCTTTACTTCTTACTTTAATTTTTAGCATAGAGTTTTCTTATATAATTATAATAATTATTAGGAACCTAAGATAGGCATATATTAGATGCGAAACAGACCCGGATTTGCCCTGCAAATAGACACATACCTTAGCACTGCTAGTAATAGTGGCTTAGATCTCCGTTAACCACAAGTGCTTAGCTTAATGCCTTATAGTATTTAGCTAGGAGGCAGATTAGCAGCGAAATAGACCTAGATATAGCGCAAAATATTACCTTATTGTAACTATTATTACAAACCTAATAATTAAAGCAGGCGTTAGTCACAGCACCTAGCTAAATATTAGCAGGATTGCCACTAACACTTATCTAGCTTAAAGCTACCTATACTAATAATATTATAATACTAATAGCTAGGAGTCCTTATTAATTAAGAGTAACATAAGATACACTAAAACTACTATAGCTTACCTAATTACCTAGAATTAGAAATAAAAAGCCTTAAAATAAAAGCGGAAGAATAACTTATATAAAGCTCCCTATCTAGAGCCTGCCTTAACTAAGCTAAAGTTAGCTGCTTTTAAGGATAATACTCTAAGAGGCTTAGTTCCTAGGTAAGTTAGAAGTAGAAGAGTACCCCTAAGGGATAGGACTTATAGGGGAAATAGATAATAATATAACGTAGGATAATAATAATAAGGATTATAACGTAAACTATAATAATAGTTAGTAACTGCACTAAATCTAACCTAGAATTACACTAGCAGATAAAAAGGTATAAACAAACCTAAGAGAAGATAGATAATAAGGAAAGAAAAGAGAGTAAAATCCCGCGGGGAATTGCTTCCTTTTATATATATAAGGGGGTAAAGTAATTTACTATAGTAACGTTAAAAGTAAAGCATAAGGAAAAGTAAAAAGACATTGTGAAATAGGCGTATAAGCGGAACCAATCCTTAACTAGATTAGACCTAGCCTTACCCCCTTATATATAACTAAAAGCAGGTGCTTAGGGTTTATAATATATCTAGGTTAGAAGCGGACTAGACTTAGCTAAAAAGTGGGGCTATAGAAGAGTTAGTAAGAAAGTGAAAAATTATAAGGATCTTACTACATTAGAATTCACCTCCTATTAGAAAAAGTAAGGAGACCTAAGACAAAGCTACCCTAGGCCTATAAGCGTACTAGAAGAAGTAAATCCTTCCTCCTAAACTCAGATTTTATGGATTTTAAGGATAAGGCTAGTAAGAGCTAGCTATAACTTTTATAATAGGAAACTTATTAAGTAGCATAGCCTTACCACAGGGACGGTGCTAACCTAAACACAGAAGCGAGAGGGTTTTTCTCCCCATTTATGGGTTTTCCTGTTAACTAACTAGCCGGAGTACTAGTACTAGCAAATATATAGCTAGCTAGCGTATCCAATATATATATATATATACCTCTTGTTATGGACTTGAGCTCGAGGCTCGGGTCCTTCTCGGGTACGGAAAGGACGCGGAGAGTGTGCGGGAAGGACACGTGTTGTGTGCGGACATGTTTAGGACTTAGGTCGCTGCGCGCGCCATGTGCATAGACCACGCATAGAAGGGTATATAGCTGGGCGCTGTGCGACCTCTTGTCTAGTTCTTTCCTTCCTCTCTAAGAATAACAATCGCACTTTAAACGCTTATTTGCAGCTACCCTAAGGCTAGTCTATAACATTTGTTATTCTTTACTATAGACGCTAACGAGATAGCGGCGTTACGGGAGGTTATTAAGAGGTAGGCGGCCTAAATTACTAACCTCACTAATAGGCAAAATGCGGCCCTTACGCAAAACCCTATTAAGCGGAAGCCATTGCTAATGGGCCTACTATTTAACGGCAACAGAGTATTATTCTTAGCCTGGAAAGGCCTTATAGGTTACAAGTTGCTAATAGATTAGGAGTTTATTAGTACTATATAAGATTAATAGTGCTTTATTTACTAGAATCTCTTGCCTAAGGTATAGGCCTAAGTCACTCCCTACTTTAAAAGGGGCACCTAGTTTATTTTAACTTAAGACACTTCCTTAAGTACTTAGGGAAATATTTAATAACCCTTATTAACAGGAGATAGCTATTACTAAGCTTAACTAGCTAAGGTAACGATAGCATAAGCGTTTTAGCGACTTCTACATTTGGTTTAAGTAGAAGTTAGCGCTTACGGGCGGGTTAGATTAGGCAGATGTAGTAAAGTTATCTAAACTACGCACTACACTTAACAAGTAAATAAGAGATTATAGTGTTAGCTAAGATATTCCCTAGGCTAACTACCTAGTAGCGGTGGCTTGCTTTTAGAGCATTATATTAGACATTAAGTCCTACTAGCTAGAGGAGAAGCATTAATTGCGTAAGTAGTCTTAACCCGCGGCCCTTGCGGAGAGGTCCTATCCATAGGATAAGGACACTCTAATAACGGACGTTTAATCAGTGGGCATAATAAGGGCCTAAAAGGTTCTAGTAAGGCCCTAGCCTAATGTGCATAACTAAGTATAAGTAATAAAGGGGGCGTAAAGCGGGCAAAGTAGGTCTCTTAGGAAGTGCTAGACACCTGCCGCGAGGAGGGTAGGTGCCTATAATGTAGTTCTAACAAGCATTAGGTTATAAAATGCCCCTTATGCCGTGCCCTCTGCCTAAAGGAGACGCTATTAGTTAACGCGTGTAATGTAAAAGACATTAACCCTAAGGACTTAAGTAATAAGTTAGGAAAAGAGAAGCCCCTTTATTAAGTTGTTTAAATAGGGAAGAGAATTAGGAGCTTAGAGAGGCTTTATAGCATACTATTATTATTAAGGATAACTTTAAACAAATCCAGAGCAATATAGATATATTACCTTTCTTAGTCCCTATATTAATAAATAAGATAACCTTTTAGATACATAAGTTAACATAGGATATAACTGCTATGCTGCTATTAGTAAACGCTTAGTCTAGAAGCTACAACTAGAACGCATCCCCTTACTAACTAAGAGAACGGTTCGCACTGCAGTTAGTGTGAAAAGAGGGGAAGGAGGATTATAAGAAGAGCTCGTTAATAATATATATCGTCCGTTTTTAGATAGATATAGATAGATAGGAGACGCTAATTATGGCGTACGTGATTCTAGGATTGACAAGACAACTTATCCTAGGGACACTATAAATAGCCTGCTATAACATCAATTTAAACGTAAAGTGTTACTAGCTTACTGTAGGGGTAGCTAATAACCTGCAGATTTAGACCATAGCTAGCAGAGGGTAGAGAAGCCTATAGTGTGTATTATAAGATTATTATTTGCGGGAATAGTGCAAAGGGCGAGGAAGTAGAAGGAGTATATATAGCTATGCACTACAAGCTTGCGGGAGATTACGTCTATGCTATAGATTAATACTACGCTAAAACCTATAGAGCAGGAACTCTTAGCGGCCTTGCTAGAGGAGTTACGGGACTTTAAGGATCTTTTTCAGGAGAGTAAGGTAAACGCCCTCCTACTACATAGGGGCAAGTCTAACCACTACATTCGCCTTAAATAGGATGCGGAGGGTAATAAACCGGACTTGCCTTAGGCACTATTATATAACATACTACATTAACACCTCCTAGAGATACGCAAGCAGGTAACGGACTTAATGGATAAGGGCTAGATTAGGGCAAGCTTATCTTTAGCAGTAGCACTAGTTCTGCTAGTAAAGAAACCTAGGGGCGGCTAGAGGTTCTGTGTAGACTATCGCGCGCTAAATAAGATCACGGAATAGGACTGCTATCCCTTACCTTTAGTAAAGGAGACACTACGCTCCTTAGCTAAAGCAAAATAGTTTACAAAACTAGATATATAAGCAGCGTTCTATTGTATTTATATTACTAAGGGCTAGGAACACTAGACTGCTTTCCAAACGCGGTTTAGATCATTTAAGTGGTTAGTATGCCCCTTTAGTTTAGCGGGCGCGCCTATAACCTTCTAGAGGTATATTAATAGAGCGCTTAGTAGTATTCTTAGGGACTACATTATGGCTTACCTTAACGATATCTTAATTTATTTAGGGGTTTATAGAAAGATTACATGTAAAAAGTCCGTGGGGTGCTGGCTAGGCTACAATAGGCTAGGCTAAATCTAGACATTAAGAAATGCATCTTTGCTATAAAAGAGGTAAAGTACCTTAGGTTTATTATTCACGTAGGAAAACAGATTCGCCTAGATAACAAAAAGATTATGGCGATTAGAGATTAGGAGGCTCTAACACAGGTCTAAGGAGTGCGCGGGTTTCTGGGATTTGCTAACTTTTATTGCGATTTTATACCGCAATTTTCAGACGTTATAGGCCCCTAATTAACCTAACAAAGAAGGGCGTAGTATTCCGCTAGACAGAGGCGTGTAATAAGGCTTTTAAGATATTAAAGTTAGCTTTTATGTCGTACCCAATCCTTATATAATAGGACCCCGACAAGGACATAGTGGTGGAGGCGGATTACTTAGGAACAGCATTAGGAGGTTACCTATCCTAGACAAACGACAAAGGGGTCTTGCATCTAGTGGCGTATCACTTAGCTCATTTGCAACTAGCTTAAAGGAATTATATAATATATAATAAGGAACTTCTAGTAATTATCTTATGTCTTAAGGTGTGGTTAGCAGAGCTACAGAGTGTTAGCAGTCCGTTTATAATACTCATAGACTATAAGAACTTAGAGTACTTTATAGCCCTAAGGGAGATGTTAGAACAACGGGCGTAATAGGCAGAGACTCTAGCACTTTTTAATTTTTACTTATACTATAGGCTAGGGACTTAGGCAGGCTGGCTAGATGCATTATTAAGGCGCTATTAGGAAGAGGTATAGTTAGCTAAACTAAAGGCGCCTATTATACAATCAGCGACAACGCCTACTCGGTTCAGCTTCGGTCAGGGTTAGCCACGCGTTAGTATTAGGCCTGTGTTAGTTTTAGAGGGCACCACTCTAGAGGATAACTCGGCTTTAGAAGGTAACGTA
This sequence comes from Epichloe glyceriae, assembly GCA_023658535.1. Classification (NCBI taxonomy): domain Eukaryota; kingdom Fungi; phylum Ascomycota; class Sordariomycetes; order Hypocreales; family Clavicipitaceae; genus Epichloe; species Epichloe glyceriae. Next base: position 2,900,050 of record CP098295.1, on the reverse strand, counting down.
ACGGAGGGTAATTCAGCCTAAGCAATAAGCATCCTAGCTAGGGACTCCTTATTTGCAGACAAGCACCTCCAATCCCTATAGGATTAATCCGTGGCCTACGATAAGACCTACAGACTACGGCTTAAGGCAGTAAGGGCTAGAGCTTAGAAGTTTCCTAACGCTACTAGCACACAAGAACAGATTACGGATTATCAGATTAGCGCAAAGGGGCGCTTTAATTCTAGGGCTAGACTTAGGTACTAAAGTAAGAGCCTCTAACCATAACTTTAATCCAGCAGACTTATAACTCACCCTTACTAGGTTATCCAGGGCAGAACACCACCTTTAAGGCGCTTTAGAGGGACTTCTATTAGGATAGTATGTTATAAGACATAGCACAGTTTATACGTAATTACCACTACTACAGGGGACAAAAGAGTTAATAGTTACATTAGGGCTTGCTAAAGCTAATTCCCCACCGGATAGATATTAGTCATAGATCTCTATTAATTTCATAACGGAGCTCCCTGCTAGAGACTAGGCTAACCCACGGTTCCTAATAGTTATCACAGATAGACTCTCCAAATTCGTGCAACTTAAGGCCATAACGTTAATGGAGGCTGAGGTGTGTGTGAAACAGTTTAAGCACTGTTAGTAGCGGTTTCACAGGTTCCCTACCTAGATTATTACGGATTACGGGTTAGATTAGTTAAGTAACTTTTAGACAGCGCTTTGCGAGAAGGTTAGCACTAAGTAATTACTATTAACCTCTTACTACCCGCAGATAGATAGAGGTATAGAGAGAGCTAACCAGGAGGTTTAGGCAGTGTTATAGGTAATATTATCCTTTTGTAATTAGAGTAGGCAGATCACTTACTAGCCTATTAACTAGTATTAAATAATAGGGATTCCTTAGTAATAGGAGTAAGTGTAAATATAGCTCTTTACAGCTTTAATATACCTATAATCTAGATACTACTATTTACAGAAGCTTTAAGGACTTTAGCAAAAGGGTAAGTATAAGCATTCCTATAGCATTTAAAAGAGGGCATAGACCTAACGCAGGCGGCTATAGCTTTTATCTAGCAACAGTAACAGGAAAACACGAATAGCAGTTAGAGACCTGCGGAACGGTTCTAGGTCAGGGACTACATATAGCTAAGTCTTAAGAATATTAAAATAAACCGCCTATATAAGAAGCTAGACTAGGTTATAGCTAAGTATAAGGTGCTAGAGGTACTAACACCATTAACTATAAAGCTAGATATTCCTAGGGGCTATACCCAGTCTTTTATGTGGATTTAGTCCAGAGGGTAGCAGAGGACCTGTTACTAAGTTAAAAGCTAGCTAATAAAAGACCGCTACTAGAGCTAATAATAACGGATATAGATAACGATCTCGCGGAGTACTAGGTAAAGGAAATTCTCGCAGCTAAGAATACACTAGGCTAGGGATTAAATTACAATGTTCTAGTTAAATAGAAAGGTTATATATAGCTAACGTAGGAACCCCTAGAAAATATGTAGAATACTAAGGCGCTAGATAGGTTTAAGGCAAAATAGGGGATATGCGGACAAGTAACAGTCTAAAATAGGTGCGGAAACGGGTGCGGTTTGATTTACCCTTAGAGGAGTAAGATAGCTAGAATACACGCGGGAAAGCGGAGGGAGGATAAGAAGTAAGGGGGCATAAAAATTTTTTTCCTAAGGAGGGGGAGAGGGAGGTAAGAAGGGGGTATATTATAGACTTAAGCTTAAGGCTCAGGTCCTTCTTAGGTACAGAAAGGACGCGGAGAGTGTATGGGAAGGACACGTGTTGTGTGCGGACATGTTTAGGACTTAGGGCTGCTGCGCGCCATGTGCACAGACCACGCACAGAAGGGTATATAGCTGGGCGCTGTGCGACCTCTTGTCTAGTTCTTTCCTTCCTCTCCAAGAATAACAATCGCACTTTGAACGCTTGTTTGCAGCTGCCCCAAGGCCAGTCCATAACACCTCTTTCTTATATCTTTAACTTCCTCTTAGGACTAAAAACGGAATTTATTTTAGTTAAGGACTTCTTAAAGGTTAATTAGTACCTTTATTAATTAGCTAATTATTATATATACCCTGTTATTTATAAGATAATCCTATAAGTGCTTTACTACTAGGATTAGTGTTTTAAGGAATATCTTTTCTCTTTATTAATTAAAGTCCTAAGTAAACTCTATAAATAGTATTTTTCTTATTACCTTTCTTACTTTATAATCTATAACTCTAGTAAGGAGATAAGCTATAAGTTTCTTAGGTATATTACTTTTCTTAATATTAAACTCTTTAACCTTATAGAATAACTCTTTTATAATATATTTATATAAGGTTTAGAGAATATATAGAAAGGGGAGAATATTTACTTTATCTCCCTAATACCTTTTAATAGCTTTTATAAAGTCTTCTCTTACTTAGAAGCTTTCTTAGCTTATAGAGGCTTATATTTATTCTTTTATATTAACTATTATAATATATAGGCTTTAAAAGGGAAAGAAATAGGAAAAGTATATATTTTTAGGTAAGGAGAATAGTAATAACTTTTACTATTATAAAGGAGGTTTTATAAAGGATTATAAGGCTTAGCAGTTAACTTCTTATATAATAGAATATACTAAGAAGAAGAATAATAAAATAGACCTAGCTACTAGAGTTAAACTCTTCTTTAAGGTTTAGGCTTTTATTTATTATTAGCTACTCTTACTAAAGAATAAAAGAGACTAAGATAAACTTCTTCCTTAGTATAATTATAAATCTTATAATAATTAGGTTACTCTTACTAAAAAATAAAAGAGGCCTAATTATATTACTTTTAAGAAAGCCTCTTTTATATAGACCTTACTAATTTGCAGTATTTGCGTGCGTTTAAAAGTGGTTACCTATAAAGTTAACCACTAATTAGTATTAGTTACGTAAGGTCATAATGTGTAAGCTCTAAGAATAGTATTATTATTAATTATCTATTCTAAGCTATTAAAGAAAGAGGGAAAAGAGAGGTTAAAAAGTAAGGGCACTCTTGTGAGGTGAAAAACGGGCAGCTGTGCGTGTAGGTCACGTGGTGTAAGCCCTGCCCTATCACAGGGCCTGACTGTGGATCGGAAAGTGGGGTCGCGCGCGCATGCGAGGAGCGCGCGCGGGCCGGCCTCCTTCCGGCCACAATTGCGGCTGCCAAGCGCGATTGATATCATGCCTGTTCCAACAATATCCCTTGGCTAGTTGCTAATGTGCGACAAGTTTAGGCTTAATTATAATGATAGCTTTCTTGGATTTAAAGATTTACTTGCGCTTCTAGCTCATTTAAGGTTCATGGAATAGGTTGGATTTTGAGGTGAATCTTGAGTTTATAATCTCTAACGGCACTCCTTCTGACAATGCTTACGAGCATCGAGTCTTGACCCTAGTTTTCCGAGGTAATTGCGCTTAGATCGAAGTCGAAATCTAGAACTCGTGTCATTCTTAGCCCGCTATTCTGGATCCGAGTAAACTTTGCACATGTACTCTATCAAACAAAATTGATTGGTCCAATTTCAACTCATTACCATGTTAATTTGTCCTGTCGGTTCGTCGTCGTCGAATAAAGCACGCCAATTTATTTTACGCTTGACCAATTCCCAGATGTTCGGGGTCAGCTCGCACAATTCGCAGCGTGTTAGTGTTACCCATGCCTCCTTTCCAGCCCTGCACAACAACCACAGTGTCTCCAGGCGTAAGAACTTTGAGCTCTAATGCGTGATTGACAGCCCACTTGATGCGTTTGTCAACATCTTCCTGCCAATTAACCTTGTTAAAGTCCGGCTTAGTCTCGGGGAATAGGAAAGGGTAAACTCCTCGGTAAAGGTGGCTGAATCGAGAAGTCGTGGCAGTTCGAGTGACCATGAAAATGGGGCAAACAGGGCGGTATTTGGAAAGAAGTTTAGCGGACTCGCCCGAGGTTGACAGGACAATGATACCGCCAGCAGCAAGGTCAAGCGATGCTCGGACGGCGGCCATAGCACAAGACTCGACGGTCTTAACAGGGCGTTTGGCCAGGGTGCACATCTCTTCAAAATGCGAGACGTACGGGATGGAGTTTTCGGCCTTCAAGCACGCCTCGTGCATTTCTTGGACGGCTTCACAGGGGTAGCTGCCTTTGGCCGTTTCACCAGACAACATTACGCAGTCAGCTCCATCGGTAATGGCATTGCCAACATCGCTGATCTCGGCACGGGTGGGACGTGGGTTTTGATCATCGACTCCAGCATCTGAGTCGCGCAGATGACAGGCTTCCCGGCAATGTTGCACATGGCAATGAGCTTCTTCTGCGCTGCGAAGACTTCGGCAGCAGGGATCTCAATGCCCAAATCACCTCGCGCTACCATCACACCATCCGTCTCCTCCAAAATCTCTGGAAAGTTGTTTAGACCCTGGCGGTTCTCAATCTTGGCAATGATCTGGATTTGCTTGCCCTCTTCGCCTAGTACGGCGCGGATATCTTTGATGTCTTGAGCACGGCGAATAAATGATGCAAAGACCATATCTACATTGTTCTTCACGCCAAATTTCAGGTCGGCCTTATCTTTTTCGGATAGTGCAGGGAGATCGACATCCGTATTGGGCAGGTTGACGCCCTTTCTCGATGAGATGAAACCGTTGTTCCTGGCACGAACTTCAATGGTCTTGTCGTCCTTGATGCTCAGTACTTCGAAGGCCAAGACACCGTCATCAACATAAATAACACGGCCAGGCTCGATGACCTTCGTAATATTCTTATAGTCAACGTACCTACAATGGTCCAGTTTTGTCAGCTCTTGATCGATATTGCCAGTGTACGAAAGACGGAAAGTGGTGGTCTTCAGCGACATGAACGTGGTCCACGCAAAGAAATCGAAGAAGGCATATTGAAGACTCACATGTTCTCGGTGTCGCAGCTGGTGGAGTATTTCTCATCAGTGGTGAAGTTCATCACCTTGCCGGCCGAGATAGGAATGTCTTCATCATTTGTCGTGTTACCAGTCCGGATCTCAGGCCCCTTGGTGTCAAGAGCAATGGCAACAGGACGGCCAGCATGACACTCCACGGCTGCTCTAGTGTTGTCAATGACAGACTGATGATAGTCGTATGAGCCATGAGAAAAGTTCATTCGAACCACGTTGAGTCCAGAGTCACGCAGCTTGTTGATAGCTTCGACGGAATTGGTCTTAGGACCAATCGTGCAGATGATGGAGGACCGGCGATAATTGTGCTCAGGGCTGTAGGCAGTGTCAAGCGAAGCCAGCCATGCGACCCTACCTCCAGTGTCGAGGTGATCTTGTTGGGTAGCAGCCATGATGCTAAACGAACGCGATCGACTAGCCGCCATTGTGAAATATATGTATCGCGTCTGGCCTGGAGTACAAAATGGTTGTTAGAGGAGGTTATAGTTGGTGATGTTTTGACCCTGGTACTCGGGTCTCTCCTGGCTAATATAGTAATACGTGCGGTGAAGGCCCAGGTGACGGTAGACACGCAGGTAGGTAAGAAAAGCTACCGAAAGGTGGGGTTGCAGTATTCAAATAGAAAGGGTACAAACCTGAGGAATGAACTCGTCAATAGAGCCGCGGAGAAGATTCGAAGAGACCAATAGCCAGAGTGTTCGTGCTAGCTGCTCGTTCCAGTTCTAGGTTAATGGATGATGAGAAGAAAGGAAGGAAGGAAGGAAGCGCGGGGATGGGCGAGGGGATTATGAGGTAAAAGGGAAGAAAAAAAGCCTTGGTTGAGACCAGGCAATCACTGGTGGGGTTTTTGGAAGTGTCAAATGTGATGTTGGTGGGGGGAGACGCGACGGCGGAACAGAGCTTGGAACGCCCGGCCTGGCTTTTCTTAGTATGTAGGTGCATAGATCCAGATGTCTCCATTCGTCGTGCGGTCAAGGATAAGGAAGCACAGGGCGTTATCTCTGGATATAGGGCCAACATAAATTGTCCAACCGAAGCAAGCCAGGTGGAAGGTACTCCGCACCCGTACGCCTGTATCGACCCTTGACAAACAAGACACTACTAGTACGGAGTATACGTCAAAACATTAATGTGCCCTGCCGGGTCTTTGAGCAAGCAGTCCTCTTCTCAAAGCTCGTTCATTGCTCCTATTCCACTGTCGAACAAATGAGGTTTCGCCCGTTTAGACTACCCTTGTGGAGACGGCCTTGGGGTCAAGCATGAGGGAAACTCTAGCGAGTTGCTGAAACCTCTGTCCGCACCAAAGTTAGAATATAATAGTCCTTTCAATCCTTTGCGAGGTAAGCGCAGCTATTTGGAAACTTGACTTGCGACCCAGTCTGAACAACGACGTTTAAGAGTAGCCTGCAATATGAGTCAAGGGCGTTTCATGTTTTTTTAGGGATTTGTGATGCTACACGGAGTAGAGGTTGTGTCATAGCTATCAGCTAATCTGACACTTGTCATAAATTTACGCAGCAGAAAGTGGGTGACTTGACTGGTGCAACCTTCAAGCGCCAGCTCTCAACAAAAATAAACCAGGTTGAATGAAAGCTCTATGCAGAATAATCCGTTCAGCATGTCCTTTCCACTGCCCGAATGTGCCGTCGTTGTCCAGTAGTCAATCGGAGAAGAAAAATTAGGACATATTCCCTCTCTCCCAGCGCGTCTATTCCATCTGCAACAAAATTGATTTTAGGCAGAGAGTTTGCCAAACGCTGATCAAGACCCCTCCAACTCCTCCGCGTAAAACCACGCAACTTAGTTTCGCAGCTCCAATCCTGAGCCCGAACCCATGAAGCGCCGATGGAGCACCGGGAAGGAGCCCGCTCTCAGACCCTGCAGAAGACTGAAACCCTACGGACGTAGGTACTGGCTGTGTAGTCTGGTGGCGGCTTCAGCGTTGCTCCAATCATCAACCGTATTAATATGCACAGCCCACTGTAATGTCCTGTAATACCGTTGTGGCAAAAGTGGCACCTCGGAGACAAGTTATTGATCGAGCAGTTTGAGAGGGGCACGTGAGTTGGCAACGAGCTAAAACGAGCTTTAGCATGCGTGTGTCCGCAACGACACCTAACTTCGACTTCGAATCACTGTGGTCGTGTCGCATCCTAGCCTCAACAGCCGAACTCACAACCGGTCTTCTTTCCGAGTGCCCTTGGCTTTTCTTCGTGCCAAACAGGCAGGCAACACGCCTTGACTGATCCAGACCCGACAAGCATTATGGTGGTACGTACAGAAACTCGGAACCTTCGTGTATCGGCGGCGGAGTCATCAGCGCCGCTTTCAACGGCCAAGAGGAACAAATTCCCCTTCTTAGCACCAGTAGTCTAAGAAGATCGCAGCTTCTCAACCTGCTGACATTTGGGTTATGGTCAAAGGTTGGACGATTGACGCACTACGCCTTCGACGCCGTGCTCAGTAAGTTGATCTGTTCTGTTCTACACACAACGCGTGAGCGGAACGGCTAAGCATACATGGTCTCAGTTTCTGCATTTTTGGCGGGCATGAAGCGATCGACCGGGTTGACGTGAGTATTCTGCGACTGGACTTCCCACACATCGTTATCACTGTATTTGCTTACATCAGCCCAATTTCGGGAAATCTCAGGCCTAGTTTCAAGACAGATAAAGTCGCTGGCGAAAACAAAGAGGTTTCAAAATGGATTGATAAGTATCTTGGCGTCGGCGAATGGGTCATGGACCAGTCAGTCGCTATTGCAGGATCCAGTGGTTTTTTTGAACGAAGGCGATGATCTAATTTGCAAGTCAGGGGTCGCTTCTACGTGTGGACACGTTACGCTCAACTTCGGAATGAAACTTGATTTCATCATTCGTGGCTAGAGCGTGAAAGTTCTCCAAGCGACCACTGCTTTCCACTTCACTTTTTCTCTCCGGTGGCTTATTCACTCTTAGAAACAGTTGCTATGGATTTGGTCTTGATTGGAAAGCAACTAAGTGAGATCGGCATTACCCATTTAAGCTGAATGTAAGGCACAAATATTGTGTCTCATGTTCGATGGCTCCGCGAAAGAGTCCCGGCATCTTGAAGATAAAAACTGGTTTAAATGACCATCCGAATAATGAAACATTTCCATAGCATTTACTTCTGGCTGTCTGGCTGTCTTATCCATGCTCCGCTAGAAATTCCAGAGGAACTTCATTTCCACTGTCCTGGCTCAGTGGCCTCTTGTAGCCTGTGTCCTCAGCTTCGGCAAAATTCACGGCTGTCGCGATATTCGTAGAGTGTTGTTTGCCGTCATCCGTGTGTGAATCGAGAAGATCCGGCGGCACATCGTCGTCACTTTCGTCAACGTGAACGAAGGCATAATTGGCGAGAGCAGACTGGCCAGAGTTCGGTGGAATATTGCTAGGGCTCGACGTTATCTCGTCTTCTTGAGGCAAAAGAGTAGTTAAAACGTAATGGGCTTCTTTGAAAGCTTCCAACTCGGCCCCGATGGCACATATAAGCAGATTCCATCTATTTGACTCTGCCACTTCCATGGCTTGCTCCAGTTGCGTGAGAATGTTGCCCATGCTTGCCGCCTGATTGCGCATGAGCTCTTCCTCTGTATGTGCTTTCTCCTTCCCTTTGGCAGATGAGTCCAATTGTGATGAGGCACTACCCCTCATTGTCCGTCGAAGGTCAGATTCAAAGCTTGAAACCAACGCCAACACGTCTTTCCATAACGCAGAGCCTCTTTCTAGTGCTCGTCGATCCTCATTTACATGTATAGCCCTCTGTTCTAACACGGCGAGTTCAGCTTCCCACCAAGACTTAGCCATCTCAGGACTCCGACGCTCAGGGTTGAGACTCAGAAATTCGGGTCCTCCTGCTGAAGCTAAGTCTCTGCGCAGAGTCTCATCACCTTCGCCGTGTATGGCTGGGTCGAGGGGCAGAACAGGCGGACGCCTCATCAGGTTACTCAGCTCCGAGTCCACGTCTCTGAGGGCGCCTCGATACCCACTTAGATTTGCTTCCCTCTGCCCTCGCACATGACTCATCTGGTCCTGCAGCCAGCGCCGCTGTTTTCGCAATCCCGTGAGTTGTTCTTCAAGCCGGCCAATCTCTTGATCCACGAAAATATGCCTCTGTCCAAGCTCCCGAAGCTCTCTTGCCAATGGTTCCTCTCCATCGTTATCAGATGCTGTAAGCTCGGATTGTATACCAAGTCGCCTTGTGCCAAGATTATGGAGTTCTTGAAGGGCTAATTTCCTCTCTCTAATAGCTGTGGCGATATGCTCACTTTCCTCTCGCCGAAGGTCTTCTAGTGACTCTATAGCAGTGCGCAGGCCATTCCGAATAGTCCTTAGTCCAGGTGGGCGAGTTCTGGCCGGCTGTCTGACAGGGATAACTTTGCCGTCCGTAGTGGACCGTGGAGTTAGGTACAAGCTCTTTGGCACTTGGGATCTTGATGTTGCCGTAGGAAAGAAGGTCCCGGCGGGTGTGCTGTTCCCGATGTCACTGTAATTATTATTATTCCCGCTCGAGGATGTCTCGTCGACTTGACTGCCAGACACCAACCCAGCTGCTTGAAAGTCTAGTAGCTGCTGAATGTCGTCTTCGAGATTTCGCTCGCGCCGCCGCAGATTACGCCAGAGCGCATCAGGTCTTCGATGATGTGATCCATATTCAGACCGCGACTGATCGAACATGAAATGGCCTATAGACCGTCCCATCATCCGAAAAGGTCCATGAGACTTTATATCAGATTCGTACCCATTAGGCGACACGCCAGAGGGTTGCTTCGTAGCTAGTATCGATGCGGCAATAGGAGGCGGTGGACCAGCGAACAAGGATTTCGGCTTGCGCTTCGACAACGAACCAATGGAGCTATCCCGCCTTGTAGACGAAGAGTTCAGAGAATGTTCCTCGTGCATTACGTCCGATGTCCGATGGCGAGAAACGTTACTACTGAAAGATCCATCGTCATGTTGCCATGCATCGGTCGGTCGGGGTCCTAGTTTTTGAAGCTGGTATTCGGCAGTAGATGAGGTCAAAGACAACTTCGAAGCTCTTTGTGCGACGTCATCAATTTGGTTCATCAAGGATGGCGAGGTCAGCGCCATAGCGAAGCAGCTTGGGGGACAGGAAAATGTGAATCAAAAGACATCAATGCAACGAATCTTGTTTTTGATCTTGTACTCCGATGAACAAATCCTACATATGATGCTTGGACGGTGATTGATCGCACCTGGCTATTTACACTGCCTGACAGCTCACGAGACCCTGGCTAGGACAAATCTCGGCCAAGTGTGACAGGGGGCACATGTGGTTGGGGGTCAACTGCACAGGTTCGTCGAACAAATTCGTCGGTAGTTGCCTTAGCCACGCACTGTGAAGTGGCTGGTGCGGCCTGGTGCATGTTGGGCCTGTATTTGTTGTTACGTTTGACCGAGACACTGATGCTGAAGCCTAGGCACGTAGGCTGCTGCCAATTCCCACCGCGACCGACTGGAAGTTCACCTCTCTCGTTGCCGCCCCAAACTATCCGTAACTGCGCAGAACGACGGTATTCTCACTCAATTTTTCTTCAGTAGGGGACCGCTCGAGCATCACTCGAGTCAGTCAGTCGTTTCGCAGCCATTTGGCAAACCCCGCCCCTTGAAGTGCGGTTATTGTAGTGGTAGCTTCAACTCTGTGTTTTCTTGTTTCTCTCCCGAACTCTACATATATAATAACGAGCTCACGTCGACAGCTGGCTGCCAGCAGAGCTTGTCAATGAGCCAATCACAGCAGCTCCCTCCGACATGGAGACAGGTGAGTGCAGGTTCATATGGAGCTCATATTGGCCAACAAGACGAGTTGCATATGTCTGGCATGACTTCAACTCCGCATAATCAGATTGGATCCCAGCGAGATTACACACCTCAGACCAAGCTTGACCACCCCACCACGCAGACCCAATCTCAACATCATCATTCGCAACAATCTGGCGGCTCGGGCGTGCCGAACATTCTACAACCAGGTGGACTGTCAGCACGGCCGCCGGTCATATCCTCGAACACAGCTCCAGTTGTTCCCACAGTGTACAGCGCAATGCAGCCGCCGTCGCAGTCGTCCTCGTCGTCACAGCAAAATCAGTACGGACATCACCCATCTCCAATATCCTACGATTTCCATACGCCGCCCAAGCCCTCGCTTTCCATGTCGCACTCGCACTCATATTCTCGTTCGAGTCCAGCTGCCGGCTACGACGGCGCAGCAAGCTACCATGCTTATACTCCAACAACACCAGGCGGTTCTTCTTCTCAACTCACGTCTCCCGCGGAGGCCGGTAAATTCAATGTCCCCGGCTCACAGAGGCACTTCTCTAATACGCCGCTTGGCCTTGCCGACATACGGCCCCGCGCCGACTCCAGCATGTCAGATAGCGCATCAGGAGCTCTTCAAGACCATTCAACCCCCAACCGGGACCAAGCAACTATCTCGCGCCGTGGGCTGTTTATGCTTTTGACTGGTGCAAGTGGCCGCCTCAAGGCAATGGAGCAGGTAAATTAGCGCTTGGGAGCTATCTCGAAGATGGTCACAATTTTGTAAGTTCACTTGTTGTGACTAGGCTATCCAGGATTATTCATCTAATTGTGACAGATCCAAATCCTCGACAGTCAAATCGTTCCTACAGGACAGGATGTCTTCACGCCAGGCACATCGAAATATAGTTTAGAGTTTACGAAAATAGCTGAGGCTACACATTCGTACCCTGTCACGAGACTATTATGGGAACCTCCCTCATCTCAAAAGCAATCTACGGACCTTCTAGCTACCTCTGGTGATCACTTGCGGCTGTGGTCACTGCCTTCTGAGTCACATCTGGTCCCCGGCAATAACATTACTCGAGGGGGCAGAGACGCCTCTTCCATCACCAAATTGACTCCGTTGGCACTCTTGTCGAATTCGAAAACACCGGATCATACGGCCCCGCTCACATCGCTCGACTGGAACACAGTTTCGCCAAGCTTGATAATTACATCGAGTATTGACACGACATGCACAATCTGGGATATACCATCTCTGACCGCTAAAACGCAGCTCATCGCTCATGATAAGGAAGTTTATGATGTGCGGTTCTGCGCCAACAGCGTAGATGTCTTCGTCAGCTGTGGTCAGGACGGTAGTGTGCGAATGTTTGATTTACGCAGCTTGGAGCATTCAACAATTATCTATGAGCCGACGGGCAAGGAAGAGCGAGGTAAGTCCTCCATCGAATCAACATTTGAGGCAGCCTCTGAAAGTTGTCATGAACATTATCATATTGACATCCTCCACAGATGGAAGCGGGCGGTCAAGCCCAGCCCATGCTCAACAATCGATGGGAAGTCCCCACCCCTATTACGCCTGGCGACTTCACCGCATGACACACACCTCTTAGCAACCTTTGCGCAGGATTCGAGTACCATTCGCATTTTAGATGTGCGACAGCCAGGTCAAGCCCTCCTCGAGCTCAAGGGACATACTGGCCCGATCAATTGTGTCGAATGGTCACCGCTCAGACGGGGAACTCTTGCTTCTGGGGCTGATGATTGCCAAGTGCTTATTTGGGATCTCATGAATTCGAGCTCATCAGTCGGCGGGCATGCAATCAACGGAGCTCAGCAACAGGACAATCAACGCAGTCCAGTAGCAAGTTGGGAGTGCGAATACGAAGTTGGGAATCTTGGATGGGTTCCTCACCTTCAAAACGCCGAGCATGGCGAGTGGCTGGGTGTTGGCGCCGGTCGCGGCGTCTGGGGAACTAGATTAATGTGATATAGTGGCTGGGGATTTACTTAGTATGAAGAGCGTATGCTTACTTCTATCACGAAGAAAATCAATGTCAAATATTCGGGCGACCAGCCAGCATCTCCATTTCTGATTTGATCTGGGCATGGAGTTGGCCTTTATCGCGATGGGTGGTATCCGGAATTCTTCCAAGTGACAACTGTTGTTTGTTCAGTTGTTTGCTGATGCTTAATGAAGAGAAGGCTAATAGAAACAGGGTTGGGGCATAAAATGGTAGCTAGCTCTTCCATAGCATCGTGACGCGGCGTCAAGAAGGCATCCTTTGCATAAATGCTGCTGGAGCCAGCCGCCCTCGCTTTCGCCGTTTCATCAGTCTACTAGAGCAAGCTAGCTTCCCAAGATCACCCACCGTTATGCTCCAACTCCAAGTGCCGCCGGTACGAAGGATCACGGAGCAGATATTGACACCTTAATCAAAATCCTGGAGCTTACTTCGCTATTACCCACTATCCTACCCTTCCTTTCGCTGCCAGTGTCCCTTTGGGTGTCTGAAGACCTCAGGCAGGTCACAGATAGGAATGTAGGCCAGTTAGAATAAGGGTAAATAAAGAATACTTGATTTACTAGTAAACTGTCTGGAGCAGTGGGATAGGTGCATTGCTACGTATAGTAACGCGCAATAGCCTAGCAGCGAGTTATGTAGTGACGTGGTACAAGAGAAAGGACATAGCACGTTGCCCCTAGCTAGCAGTAACCTAGTTGGGGATTTAAATAAGTTATAACTTTCACTCTGTTATATCCAACCCAGGCATTAGCATTGACAAGTCGCGCGATGAGTCACCCCTAGAACAGAGTTAAGAGCCACAGAACGCCATGAAACTTGAATCATAAATAAATCTAAAACCCTTGAGTTTCTTTCTCCTCACATAGGGCTTCCTAGCGTATTCAATATATATATATACATATATCACTTTTTCTACGATTACTATCGATATCAAGTACTACGAAGAGTGTGGGTCTCCGCCCTGCCTGAGGTTCGTTCACCCACAGGTGCATCCGACACTTAACCGATGTACGCTCTGCTCAATTATTGTGTGGACCATTTGTTACTAAAAAGAAGCACCACTTTGCATTATATCTAAGCTCATCTTCCTGTCATAGCTCTGTTCCTCAGATCTCCCGGAGGCCATCTTCTGTAACAGGATCATGGCGACAAATGGGCCACCGCGGTTTGATGAATCTGAAGATGAGGATGATTTCAACCCTGCGCCGGCGGACTTGTCTGATGAAGAGCCCGCCGACGATGGTTCTAGCCCACCTGCTAAATCAAAGTTAACTCGTGATTACGACGACGCAGACGAGGAGGAAACTAATCGCAAACCTCGATCTCGATTTAACGACAATGAGGATAACGACGAGGTGGCAGATCGTCGACAACACGCTGGAGACGATGGAGGCAATGACCAAAACAATGACAACGTCGAAGATGAGGCAGAGCAAGATGACGACGAGGAAGATGATGAAGATGATGAAGACGAGGACATTCAACAGGTACCTATTCTTTTGCCATCAATAACGATCTGTTCTGTTATCAAGTAAGGGGCGGATTTGAAGGCGTTACTGATCATTGCTACTAGGGTCATCGGCGAAAACGACGTCGAGATAGACGCAATGCCTTCTTCGACATAGAAGCCGAAGTAGATGATGAAGATGAAGGAGAAGACGAGGAAAAGGACGGCGAGGAAATCGAGGATTTTATCGACAACGAACATCCAGACGATATCGCGGAAAGTGCCCGACTAGATGATGATCGAAGACACCGCGAGCTTGATCGTCGCCGTGAGCTCGAGTCTAGTCTGGATGCCGAAAAGCAGGCAGAGATACTCCGCCAGCGGTATGGAAATAGACGGCCGGCAAAAGGCTTCGGTGACTCTGCCGTCGTTCCTAAACGTTTATTACTTCCAAGCGTGGATGATCCAAGTATTTGGGCCGTAAGATGCAAAGAAGGCAAAGAACGCGAAGTTGTTCTTTCTATCATGAAACGGATAGAAGAGCGCATTGGAACAAAGGATGAGCTTGCCATCACCGCGGCCTTCGAACGAGGGGGTACTCAGTCCGTCATGAAGGGTTTCATCTATGTTGAAGCCCAGCGCCAAACAGACATTCTTGTGGCCTTGGATGGTATGCTCAACGTTTATCCTCGGTCTAAGATGACTCTTGTAGACATCAAGGACATGCCCGAGCTCTTGCGGGTTACCAAGACTCCGACACTAGAACCCGGCGCTTGGGTTCGTTTACGCCGACCCGCGAAGCACTCTGGAGACTTGGCACAAGTTCTAGACGTAACAGAGAACGGCTTAGAAGCAAGAGTTCGTTTCATCCCGCGACTGGATTATGGCATGCGTGATGATGCCCTATCCAGTTTATCGTCAGACGGAAAACGGAAACGGACCGGTGCTGCTGGTCCTAGACCCCCTCAGCGTTTGTTTAGTGAGATCGAAGCCCGAAAACGGCATCCGAGATATATTCAAGGAAATCCTACAACCAACACATGGTCTTACATGGGAGACGAATTCGAGAACGGCTTCCAGGTGAAAGACGTCAAGATCCAGCAACTCGTGGTGACTGACGTGAACCCGTCTTTGGAAGAAGTCACGCGATTTGCATCTGGTGCCGAAGACGGTACCGAGAATCTTGACCTCAAGGCTCTTGCTGCTAGTTTGAAGGATAGCAACACACTCGTGACATACCTTCCGGGTGATATTATTGAAGTTTACTCTGGCGAGCAAAAGGGCGTGGTAGGCAAGGCGACAAATGTTCAAGGAGACATTGTCACCATGTCCGTAACTGAAGGCGATCTACGGGGACAGACTATTGAAGTGCCTATCAAAGGATTGCGCAAGCGGTTCAAAGTCGGAGACCATGTTAAAGTTATCGGTGGAAGCAAATTTCGCGATGAAGTGGGCACAGTGGTCAAGATATCCGAAGATCGTGTTACCCTCCTGACGGACCAAACAAATACTGAAGTGGCGGTGTTTAGCAAAGATCTCAGAGAAGCTAGTGATATCGGCGGTCAAGGATCGTTGGGACAATTCTCCCTGCACGACCTGGTGCAGTTGGACCCGACTACGGTGGGATGTATCGTCAAAATCGATCGTGAATCACTCGTGGTACTTGACCAGTATGGCGACACGAGGCAAGCCATGCCTTCCCAGATTTCGAACAAATTACCGAAAAGAAAACAGGCTGTAGCCGCTGATCGAGACGGCTCAGAAATACGGCTGGATGATGTTGTGAAAGAATTCACAGGGCAACATAGACAGGGAAAATCATCCACATACACCGATCTTATGTGTTTCTACACACTAATGACAGCAACGAAAACGCTGGCGTTTTTGTAACCAAGGCCAGTATGGTAAATACTGTTGCTGCCAAAGGTGGACGCGTGAATGCGGCCACCTCAGGTCCAGACCTTAGCAGCATGAACCCTGCCTTGAAAATACATAAGAATGGCGGCGAAAATAAGCCCAATCAACCCATCAAGATGTTTGGCCGCGATCGAGCCATCAATCAGACTGCGATCATCAAGAAGGGTCCATACAAAGGTCTACTAGGTATAGTCAAGGATACAACCGATACGCATGCTCGGGTTGAGCTGCATACAAAGGGCAAGACGATTACAGTACCAAGAGATTCGTTGAGTTTCAAGGACAAGACCACGGGTGCGACAATCGATATCAATGGCCGAGGTCGCGGAGCTCCTGGAAGTGCTGGCCGAGGTGGAGGAGACAGAATGCCTGCTTGGCAAGGGGGCTCGAGAACGCCAATGGGCGCTGACAATTCCGACAGAGTGCCCGCTTGGGGTTCGCGCAGTAAGTCATCCATCACATTGACACTCTTCCCAGTTTCGCCGCTAATCCGAGAATGCGAGCAGCACCTGCCGCAGCTGGTGGCAGGACCCCGGCCTGGAAAGCCCAAGATTACTCCGGTTCGCGCACCCCAGCTTGGGCTGATGGCTCTAGGACCGTTAATCCTTACGATGGCAGTCGTACCGCTTATGGCTCTGGGTCGCGAACACCGGCATGGCAATCCGGTGCTCGAACTCCCGCACTTGGTGATGCATTCGGTGCCGGCTCACGAACGCCAGCTTATGCGGGTGGTGGTCCCGACGGTTGGGCATATGGATCTAAGACGCCTGCTTGGGGGCTTCGGCGCCAACTCCGGGGCTAGTGGAAACGATTCTTGGGGATACACGCCCGGTGCTAACACTGGCGCTTACGATGCTCCTACTCCAGGTGCAGCTATTGGAGCGCCAACACCCGGTGCATTGAATGCCCTGACCCCAGGAGCATACTCCGCCCCTACTCCTGCTGCGAATGCACCTACTCCGGGGCGGGTTGGCAAGGAGGATGGGGCGCAGATCCAGCTCCGACTCCTGCGGCAGCCGCTCCAACCCCGGGGCGAGTGGTTACTACGGTGCTCCAACTCCAGCTGCGTATGATGGTGCTCCTGAAACTCCTGCGGCCAGCGGACCCAGGTATACGGACGATGACTAGGGCAACCAGTAGCACCGCCGGTTGCTCTTTCGCACATACTATGAGGCGGAGTCTGGTTGGGGCAAGACATGGCGTTCAGGAACTTGTAATTGAACCGATAGACAATTAGCAATATAATGTTTTTATTTCAATAACCTCCGGTATATATGTAAGTAGTGCTTGCTACAGCTCCAATACTGTTTGCAATGACCCATAGAGCGCAGATGTATTGTGCTCTGTTATGACAATTCTGACGAGGAATACGATTTCGGGTTGCATAAATAAGAAACCCAATCTCAAAGTGCTACAGATTCCTGACCCGCCCCTGTGCCTGGCCTACTCTACACGTTCTAAGCCCACTAGGAACTTAGCGTGCCACCGCTCTAAATAAGACAACTCAGCGACTACTTCTCGATCACAGCATCTGCACCAAGATGCCGCCAACCTTTACTCCATGGAAATGGATGGCAAGACCAAAAACCCCGTTAATAAGTATGACTCTACTCAGAAGAACGGGTTGCAAAAAGGCCTCCGCCTTATGCATGATAGGTATTCGTTCAACCAGAGAAGCGCGTTTCTCGTTTGCCACCACAAGAAGAAGCCTTGCCAGCTCCCACAAGTCACGATCATGGGCGTCTTCAGAAAGGATAGAGGCAAGGGAGCTGCTCTGCAAGCATCCCGCGCGCAAAGGCGTATAGAATCCGAGATCGCAGCGGAAAAGACAAAGGCAGAAGGGAGACAAAAGAAAAACGATATGATGCCGCAGCAAGAAAATGGGTATCTACCATGATAGCACTCCCTATTCTTATAGTAACAAGTTATTATCTTTTTGACAGACGTAAGTCATACTGGCAATTGAAGACACTTGCATATATGGTACTGATAAAGGTTCACACGAAGTTGCTCTAGGACATGCGCCGAAGATGCTCCTGAGAGATGCACACGATCGTCAGTCCCTAAATGATCAAACATAGAAAGCTGATCCCAGTCAACATCGCATGGAGGAGCTTAACAGTTATGCATGCCTTTGTTATTGAATTCAAGTTCATATTCCCAGATAGTCAATGCCAGATATTACGCCATGATTATTAGCTTCTACTAAACTCCGACAATGTGCAAGGCTATGTTTATCAAAAAGAGCCGTCCGAGTGCGTTGATTAAACTCGTCTGAATGTCATCACATCGTAAGTCGGTCGTGTTTGTCTCCTGATGCTACTTGTAGTCCATATTGGTATGGAGCTTTCACGTATTTCAACAAAACGTTGGCTCGATCCAAGCGGAGCTTCCTTGCCATGTGGTTGAAAGGTATGTTAGTCGTCCGGGAGCACGTCTTCCTAGAAACGTAGTGACCAAAGTTTCTAATTTCTAGAAATATCCAGTGTTAAAGATACAAATTGAGCTAACTCATAAGCAAGTAACACTATCTCCTCGCAGGTATCACGTAGATTTCGGGCCCCCAAATTTGTAGATGCCGCCCCTAATGCTTGAGTCTACTTTCTTTGCCATTCTCTCCAGTGGCAGGCGGTTATCCACACGTTTTACTGCTCTGGAAACAGAAGGTTCGATGCGTTGGACAGCGCGTTCCACTGGCGGAGTGAAATATGTAATGTTACGCTCCCATCTTGGGGCCCATTTGGCTGTCTGCCGAGCTAGTCTTTCTTCGGCGCCGGGCATCAAAAGATAGAGAGGGGTGAGTACACCGACGCCAGCAGCACCCATGCAAAGTACTTCGGAGCGCTTGGCCCCGGGCATTCGGGCAATCCGGTGAGGCATGACGTTAGAAAATGGCTGGAAATGACGTGCCCTAGATGACGTGTTAGTGTTGACAACTGGCGCTCTGTTATGAACTGGAGCCATACAAATCGTGACTAAGATGATTTCTTCCGCCGGTTCAAGCGTAAGTGTATGAGAGAGATGACAAAATAAATTAGCGGTCGTAGGAATGAAGGGGAACCAACTTATATACTACATGTTTGCCGGCAGCTAGTATATACCTATGCTTTTGCAGAACGTTACGTATACTTGCTTACAAAAAGGCGTGGCGAGTTACAGACTTCTCCGCACTTTGGTACATGCAACAACACACGTGTGAGAGACGCCACCATTACACGTTCCTCGCGAATCATCTTCCTCCTCTTCCTCTTGCTAATACTTAGCCCCACTTCCCCGGATTGGGAGGGACAGTACCAAACGAGTACTTAAAAACGCAGCAACGTTTTTTCGAATACGCAGCAACAACTAGGCCTAAACGGAAGAGGTATCTCCGTATACGTTTTTCTATATAAAGGTACCTCCCGCAATTCGCGCCCTTAGCTAGCGCAATTATCGCGTTCCGGCATGCAGGCTATAATAGAAGACATTAAGAAGTGCGGTGTATTTATAGACCGTGTATTTAGTAGACTAAGGTGCGGGAGGTACCTTTATATGGGAAAACATATGCGGGGGTACCTCTTCCGTTTTAGGCCTGGTTGTTGCTGCGTATTCGAAAAACGTTGCTGTGTGTTTACGTACTCGTACCAAACGCCGACTGCTGCTTGCTTTCTCACTTCGTTTTTTCGATTTGATGGCCGAATGCAGCCCACGTGCGACCCCTGTGAGTTAGTTTCTGGAGATAAATTTCCTGTATAGTTTTTTCCCTATATGGATTTAAATTTAATGTACGCGAATTCGGAAAGAAACTCACGTCGAAAAAAAAGTGGTGAATTCTTATTGTATTGGTTTTTTTTTTGGTTCCTCATTTTTGGTCGTCCAGGGAGGAATAGTGTTGCCTAAAAATATTAAAAAGCCCACTATTACGAAAATATAGAGGTTTTTCTAGGCGGGGCCGACCTAGGAAATTTTTTTATAACTACGAAATTTGAACGGCTGTTGATTTTTTTGAAAAAAAACTTTTAAATGACAAAATTTGAGCGCGCACAGCATTGCCCATCGAATGCTAGCTACGTAGCTGGTCTCGCTACATAACATCTCGTGGAGTTTGAAACCTCCACCGGTCTACCTTCGGGGCCGTTCACGATCACCTAACCACCAGAAACTATGGCATCATCACATATGCCAAACTCATCCGGCACTGTGGGACAGAAAAGGCTGGCCACATACGGTGGCGGTTCTTCGCGCAAGCGCTCTCTCAATGCCGGGTCAAGCTCCTCTATCCTCAGACGGGAACAAACCTTTGACAAGTCAGAATCGCCGAGACCGACGAGATCGCCAAGGCCAAAAGACTCATACTACGAAAGCCCACGAAGGCCAGAAAATTCTACGTTCAGGCCATCGTCTTTTCACGGCTCTCCGTCACATAATGGGCCTTTGCGCAAAAGAGATGCCTTCGCGACAGACCATTCACAGGTCCAGCAGCCAGCTACGAAACCTGAGTCTGTTGTCGGACGATTCCCAAACTCGAAACTCAATGGCTCCGAAGGTACTAAGCGCACGAGCACTCCTTCTCGGAGACCACGATTGATTGATGCTCTTGCAGCGCAGAAGGCAGTGATGACCATCGACGACGCAAATTCCGATGAGGCAGAATCAGACAGTAACAGTGGCTACAAGGCAGAATTGCATCAGAGCTCATCTCCTTATGATGTCCGTGTACGAAATTTGGACCGTCGTGGGACAACTCCCACTAATCGAAAAGTTCGATTTACGTACAGTCAATCGCGGACCATTGCTAGCGAATCACAAACTCCCGAAGTCTTTGAAAGCCCTTTCAGGGATGTCGAAAATAATCTGATCGTGGAGCCGCGTCCGAAATCACCGCCTCTAACAGATGCATTTGCCTTGGACGAATCAGACGACGATGAGAGTGCGCAGCCGGCAATCAAGAGCGTTCACGAACTACGTCGTGCGGGTGCAAATAATCGATTTGCAGACGAAATGGATGATTTAATAGCTAGAATTGGGCTTCCAAGCACGAATACCCCGACTATGAGAAGGAATGCTCTCTGCGAGCTCGTGCAAAAACTTCAGCGAAAGGAGTTTCTACGACAATTCAGAGACCATGCATCTCGTGATACGGTTGTCCGGGATGTTGGGAAAGAGACGGATCCTATCTGCGGCTTCGCCCTCATAGCAGCCCTTATCTGCTTCCTAACTTCTGGTCCCGCCCCTAATCTGCTTCGTCAGCTTGCGAATGATGGCGCAGGCAAATTATTGGCAGGTTTACTTTCCATGGACGAGGATATCGCTGTCGTGGCTGCTCAAAAGAAGCTCAACATGTCTCGAATGTCAAGATCATCTGTTGGGGATGTTAAGACAATACTGCAACAACTACCAATTTGGCACAGCTACCAGCCCACTAGCATCTCGCCGCGAACTGCAGCGCTCCAGCTGATGGCCCTGCTGAGTCAATGTGCGGATGCTGCACTCCTAGACCAGATCTTGTTGGAGTCGCAGCGGGCTATTGTGGCTGTTGCAACATGGGCCAGTGAACAAGGCTCTTTTGATGATGTGGACTACGCCTTGACTGTCTTCACGCTTCAAACACAATCTAGCGCGGGAGTCAGCCCGAGGCTAAACAGCGATGGTGGTCATCCGATGAGAATATCAAGCCTGCTTTTACGAGCAATCCGGCGGTGGCCTAGCGGGCGAATTGAGCTGGATTCGGCCATCCTGAAACTTGCACTTAATACAACGAACACGGAGGATGAAGCCGCAGCATTCGATGATCCACACCTTTCTGCAAAATTGGCCATCCGTATTAGTGAATTGTTTGCCAGCGTCCACGCCACCATTGGGGTAGGAAAGCTTGAAAGTGAAAAGTACGACGAACTCTTGCTCATGCTGGGCGTTATGATAAACATTATGGAGCATTGCCCTCCGGCTCGGAGGGCGGTGAATGAAAACGCAATGGACAAGTTGATGACGCTTTGGCAGGAGAACCAGCAGTCCGTTGGCGAGGTAAGCCTGCCCATGAATAACGGATTGCCTTGGCATTTTACTGATCTGACCCAGGCTGATTCCGTGAATAAGTCCAAGTTAAGCGTGGCTTTGGGCTATTTATCCGTGCTACTTGGATATATGTGTCTGGCTGGGCAAGCAAGAGAACACCTTGAGAACCGTGTTGGACGTAATGCCCTGCACAGTCTAAGAAGTTCTATACAGCAGTTCGTACACCTTTACAAGGCTGTCGATAACAAGGCCCATGCCATGGATAACCTAGTGGAAGAGCTCAAACGAGTTGAGTAATTCTTGGTCAGCTGGCCGGGTATCATTTTTGGTTGTTGCCAACTCCAACAAAGATGACATATCACCGCCATTGCTCGCCATTGCTCGCCATAGACCACTTTAGTCGGATTGGACTGGATTGGTTTGAACATGAGCCTTTAGGCAATGTTGCGTGCATCGAGCTTGCGCATCGAAGCTAAGCTCTTCGACGAGATAACGATTTGAATATCAATGCATGTTTGACGTTAGACTGCAGCGCTTGTATTTGATTAGCCAGCGGTGTAGCCTTTGTTACCAAATACGAGTGCGCACTGTAACGTGGCCCGATATCCTTCCTGTCCTACGCGGATAAGGGACTAACTCTACGTCTTGGATCTCACGGTGAAAATGATGGCTCGTGTTCGCATGCAAATACTGTGCCTGGCCGTGGAATTCCAGCCTTCCTCTGAGAAGGCGGGCAAAAAGTGAGGTCGGGGATTGTGGCAAGACCCTCCGATCCCGGTATCCACTAGTGGTGGGGAGGCAGGCCATTACGTACCGGCGGATGAACTTGACCATCCTGCAGACAACATGCCTACATTATTGATCTGGTGAACTCGCCAATTGACACATCACTTTCGATCGCACGATCGACGACACAGCTGGGATCCTATAGAATCTCAGGAGACTTTTGCTCTTGAAATCAAGTCAGAGCTAATAGCTGCGGATTCTAGGTCTTTATTTGCTCCACCACCCGCTAGTCGTGTAGCAATGCCTGCGCCAAAGCAGAGAAAGGTTGCCATCGTCGGCAGTCGGTCCGTGGGTACGTCTTGAGCTCGGTGCATGTGATTATATGTGAAGTTATACTTATTCCTTCAGGGAAATCCTCGCTTGCCGTTCAATTCGTCGATGGGCATTTCGTGGATAGCTACTATCCGACGATCGAGAATACTTTTAGCAAGACGATTCGACACAAAGGACAAGACTATGCCACCGAAATTGTTGACACGGCCGGCCAAGATGAATATAGTATATTAAACTCGAAGCACTTTATCGGGATACATGGGTATATGCTCGTCTATTCGGTCTCGTCATTGCCCTCATTCGAGATGATTCAAGTTATAAGGAAAAGATTCTCAATCACCTTGTGAGTACACCACCGTCTGATTTTGGTCATATGCTGCGAAATAACTCCTGAACCCAGACGAAATTGCGTTTCTCATCGATAACATAGGGAAGCGAGTCTGTACCCATCGTCATCGTTGGAAACAAGAGTGATCTTCGACCCGAGCAACGCCAAGTCAGCCCCGAGGAAGGGAAGAAGCTATCAGAGAAGTTTCAATGCGGTTGGACGGAGGCTAGCGCGCGATATAACGAGAATGTCGGGCGTGCCTTTGAACTTCTCGTTGCCCAGATCGAGAAGTCGCAGAACCCTGGAGAAGCTCCAGCAAAGGGCAACTGCTCTCTCATGTAGAACTACGTCAGAGTGGCTGAGTGGTGGGATGTTGTTGATGATTGTGCATTATTTACATACATATATATACATGATTACACAAGATTCACTGAAGCATATACACGTACTGCGAGGATTATGGCTCTTAAGACTGCAAAGGAAACAATTAATCAGGGAGAGCAAACGTATATTAGAACGCTTTGATCAAGATATTTGTTGCCGGGACAAAAGATGTATTTATTTGCATTTGGGAGGAGAAATGGAAGAAAAAGACTTGCGCGACACATGATATTCGACCCGATAACATACGTGCCATCTGCTAGTGCGAAATGGTCAACCATTTCTGCCACCAGAACCGTCATGTAATGTGGGGTTTCGAGGTGGTAGCGTTTTGCCGTACAAGGGCGTGTGCAGCCTTTGACATCGCCCCGCTATGTGAATATTGACACCTCGCTGCCATTTAGTGTCTGCATTATTTTGTCTGGCACCTCTCCAGCTCGATGACCCCGCCAACCACCTCACTCGACTTGCCCCTCTTCCCCACCTAAAAAAAAGCACACAGAGTACGTGGGACGTACCTGACGGCTTATGATTCAAAAGCCATCTAATTGTTAGAGGGTCATAAGAGCACATTGGAAACAGCAAGTCCAAGGCACGATGCTCGACGTCGTTGATTTCATCGCCGAACGCGGCGGAAATCCCGAGAAAATTCGCGAGTCCCAACGCCGACGTTACGCCAATGTAGAAATCGTTGATGAAATCATCGCTCTTTTCGACGATCACCGCAAGAGTGAGCATGCCGGTTGCTCCCTGTACATCGCGCTCGACCGACTAGCTAATACCAAACGCTTCAACACCAGCCAACTATAGTGCTTCGCAGATCAACGGGAAAATCAACGACGTTCAGAAGCAGATTGGAGCCAAGAAGAAGGTTTAGAAAAAAACCCGGACAAACTCTCATGGTATTTCCGGACCACGGTTGCTTACTCTCGCTGCTATCTCTAGGCAAAGGAACCCGCTGACGACCTTCTTCAAGAGAAGATCGAATTTGAGAAGGAGAAGAAGGCGCTAGTCGAGTCGGCTGCCGAAAAAGATGCACTGCTCAAGGCCAAACTCAGGACTGTGGGCAATTACGTGGCCGACTCTGTACCTGTGAGCAACAACGAGGTTCGTCGTCACCCTTGGATATAGATGTCTTTGGTGCTTGCTTGGAAGTGACACGCGCTGAACAGCAGCATTAAGGACAATAATGTTGTGGAACGCACTTGGGCCCCGAATGGAGTTACGGTTGAGAAACGCGATAATGTTCTTTCACACCATGAAGTCCTCCTCAGACTGGATGGCTACGACCCTGATCGAGGTGTTAAAGTAGTTGGCCATCGCGGTTACTTTCTTCGGCAATGGGGTGTGTTTCTCAACCAGGCTTTGATCAATTATGGACTCGAGTTCCTCAGCCAGCGAGGTTACAGCGCCTTACAGACCCCGCAGTTCATGCTCAAGGACTATATGGGCAAGACGGCCCAGCTAGAGCAATTCGACGAAGAGCTCTACAAGGTCATTGACGGAGATGCTAAAAACGACAAGTATTTGATTGCTACGTCAGAGCAGCCAATCTCAGCGTTCCATGCCGATGAGTGGCTTATTCCGAAGGAACTTCCCATCAAGTAAGATGACGTTGAACCATGTTCCCGCAACGATGCCCCCAACTCTGACAGCTGCACAGGTATGCTGGTTATAGCACCTGTTATCGACGAGAAGCAGGGTCCCATGGTCGAGATGCCTGGGGCATCTACCGTGTGCATCAATTCGAGAAGGTACAGGTGTTGTCGTTTCTCTCGGGCTTTTACATCACTAACATGACTGACAATACTGCTAGATTGAGCAATTCCTTTTGACCGATCCGGAGAAATCCTGGGAAGCTTTTGAAGACATGATTGCTATCTCAGAGGAATTCTACAAGTCCTTGCAGCTTCCCTACCAGATCGTGTCAATCGTTTCCGGCGCTCTCAACAATGCCGCTTCAAAGAAGTTTGATTTGGAAGCTTGGTTCCCCTTCCAAGGAGAATACAAAGAGCTCGTCTCCTGCTCTAACTGTACTGACTACCAGTCCCGCGCGCTTGAGATACGGTTTGGAACGAAGACCCAGACCGATATTAAAAAGAAATACGTACACTGTCTTAATTCTACTCTTTGTGCCACAACGAGAACCATGTGCTGTATTCTCGAGAACTACCAAACCGAGGAGGTACGTGAATTCATGCCGCTTTAACCTGTCCAAGATGGCGCCGTCCAAATTGTTGTAAGGTGACTTGCTAAGCACCTGTCAACTACAGGGTCTCCGCGTTCCCGAACCTCTTCGCAAATATCTCCCTGGTACCCCGGATTTTATTCCATTCACCAAGGAACTGCCTAAGGAATCTACGTCGCATAAATCTCTTCCAAATCGAGGAAAGGGTGGCAAATAAAGGTCCTAGAATTGTATTCCGTAGAAAAGGGGAAACCGAATGTGAGAAATAATCTACAGGAGCTGGCGGGGAGCGTATAGGAGACTTAAGATTTGAGATCAATGGACGGACGCGTGTGCACAGTTAGAAACTAGATATCGCGTGGCAATACTTTTACCCAGGTACCATGATTAAGCTCAAGACATGGGTACCCATGTATCTAAGTACCTAGGTAATAATAGCTGAGGGTTGGTTGGGCAACCATAAGCACCATGGTGAGTGTCAGTAATTCCTGTGCATGGCTGTTATCTATATATGAAAGGTTGTATATCCACCCACACAATGTTGTTGGGGTTCATGCATGGTGACGCCTACGCTGTGTGGCTAGAAGTGGTGACACCTGAAAGCTGTCTTCATGGTGGCGCGTCCAATTCTTTCCTTTCCGCCTTCACATAAGCTGCGTCAATTTTTCGCATATCACTGTATGAAACAGTATTTCGAATCTACATATATCGCAACCCGACAATTTCACCCCGGACGGTCATCATGATAGACTGGGCTTTGACCTTCAGGAGGCGGGAGAGAAAGGGAATAAAGCAGGAGACGCGTCGCACATATCGCACAAAAAGAGTTTCATCAAGGCCGCTAACATCTCATCATGTGAAGATTCAGGTGGAAGAGGCTCAAGAAGTTGTGACGGGATTGAGCATATTCACACTGTCTCACCACTAGGGGTCTGATTCTCACCTTCCTGGCCGAAGAGAAACTTTGCGCTAATATCGCGTCCCAGAAAAACCATCTAGGTAGATTCGCTTATGAGCGCGAAATGCCAAACTGGCTTGCAAGAATGTTAATTAAAGGAGGTCAAGTGTGTACTGACGGTGAGACATAACCCCGCGGACCGCAGCCTCAGTAGTTGCTTATCTGACCATGATCACAGGCGTGATTCCAGATCTCATATGGCTGGCTGAACGAAGTAGTTCGATCAGGTACGCGTATTTTTGCAATCCTTGCGTACAGCATGTCTCCAAGTTGCGTCTAGAAGGTGAGCGTTGCGTTTATGGCATCGAAATGTACGACGTTCCATGGTCCAGCAAAGTTAATCCAGCGATGCGGATAACTAGGAGGATTTTGTGGATATAGGAACATCCAATCATTGATATCCTATATTATAAGCACGAGGTTATCCGGATTTGAAACTTTCGGAAACAATCTTCCATCTATCTTCCAGATTCAAGATCTTATCGAAAAGGCTTGGGATATGGGGTTCAACTCAAATGGCCGCTTGGAAACGGGTGGCATCAGGGGAACCCGGAAATACATTGGAACACCTGAGGTACCAGTCGCAATTTTGCCCCCTACAAAATCAACGGGCTTTTTGCTGATTGAAAAATCACTCACAGGCGCAGGCCCTTTTCAACAGTATTTCGATCCCGTATGACCTATAACTATGCCAGTCAAGTCTATGACATCCTATTGGCTCTCTAATCGAATACTAGATGCTTAGTCAAAGCTTTTCGTCGCACTAAAGACGGAAAGTCATATCAAGAGGTGCTTAAGGAAATAGAAGCCTATTTCGAACAGGCCTGCAGCACAGACCAAAGTAAAATACGGTCTACTGAACTCCCACCTGTTTATTTGCAGCATCAGGGTACGTAAATCTTGAAAGCGATAAGAAAACTTCCAAGTACAATAGCCGAGTCAAAATGCTCAAAGGAAAGGCCACAGGACATTCCCTTACCATCGTGGGTTTTGAGAGGAATTGGAAAAACGAATCTTATTTCTACGTTTTTGATCCGTCAAGTCGGGACCCTCAGGCCATAAAGAAATATAGC
Source organism: Epichloe glyceriae (assembly GCA_023658535.1). Lineage (NCBI taxonomy): Eukaryota > Fungi > Ascomycota > Sordariomycetes > Hypocreales > Clavicipitaceae > Epichloe > Epichloe glyceriae. The sequence goes on along the minus strand of CP098295.1, from coordinate 2,871,959 downwards.
CGGAGCGATCGTCTGAAAACCGGTGGTTCCAAAATAGAATCAGTCATTGACGTCTATCGACGAGGGAAACGTTACCTTAGCAAGCACGATAACTTTGAGCTACTGTTGTAAGTCCTAAATGCACTAGCCTTCGTTGATGCTCAAGAGAAGTTATTAATTATTGTAGCCTTCCAAGCTTGCAAAAGAGCCTGCAACAGCTTACGTAAGGAGGAGGTAGCTAATGGTAATGCGACTCTACTTGGCCAATTTTCCTTCCTGAAACCATTGTCGCAATTTCTCGAGCGCTCTACCTCGATGGGAAATTTTATTCTTTTCAGCCCCATCCATCTCAGCGAATCTGTTTAACAAATTGTAGTTAGCGATCTAATTCCAGTCTCTTGATTTCCGAAGCCAGCAAACCTACGTTCTGTCCTCATACTGAAATATAGGGTCCCATCCTGTTCACAGCAATTACATCAGCATTTGCCAGGTGTTGTATGTAATCTTAGATACATAGCATAGACGGCGGATAGCAGTTTTGCTTTTCTCACCAAAAAGTATAGGTCCTCTTGCTGGCACAATTTTCCCCTTGCGTCCGATGGGTCAGAACGCGCTCAAGCATTCCTATAAATTTAATCAGGAAGTTTACCTGACTTACTGGGCATCTTCCTTGGAAAATGATGGGGTCATGTCCTGGTCCTTCGGAGTAGCCGAAAGTGCACACTGCCTCGGCTGACTTGTCTGGGTAAGCGGCTAAGAGATTGTTCAATCCTTCATGGCCAATGTCTGCTAGGAACCACTTACTATACTCAGGTTAATAATGGTTGAAAAGGAGACCAAGATCGTTGCAAATAGGCCATCAGTCTTACATGTATGGTCCCGGGAGGCCAGCTAAAGCATTAAAGCACAAAGCTGTGTCTTCAACAAGCACCGGCCCGTTAAGAATTTCAGCGGCTTTCCGGCATTTGCATTCGGTCACCTCTGTGATTGTTCCCTGGACCTCTTCGATATCTAAAGGATGGCTTCGCACCTCAATACCAGGCTCGAGCATGGTTTTTACTTCTCGCAACTTGTTGGCGTTGCCAGTTACAAAATTCACACAGTTTGCCATGATTTTATATCGAATGTGTATTTAATTGCGAGTATCTAGCAGCCAAGCCAGAGCCAATAAACCTAATTGTGTCAGCTTAATTAGACAACGATAACATGAAGGTATTGTCTGTGCAAAAAGAACATATTGCTGTTTACACGCAAGCGGATTGTTTACTCACGTTCGATTGACCCCAGAAGGCTCTCGACTCACATAAGCGTTTGGGGACTTCGGGAAAGGCAAGTTGATGAGGCAAATATGTAGAAGAATTTCCACCACATGCATGGTCGCAAGAGAAAAGATTGATTGGGTTTTGATCGGTGGATCACAGCGAAGTCTCGCATCCCGAAGTGCCCCGTTAATTGCATTCATATATCATTTTTGTCAATTTGTTCCTAGAGCGGATAATGAATGACTGGGAAGGCCTAATAGGTGGGCATTTTATCTTAAGTTGTGTATTTTTCATGAATCACTTGCTCATGCATAGAGCATGATACACTCACTCATACACAACAATTTATATGTTAGTAGATAAGATGTAGCTTGGAATAGGGATTAAACTTATGTTAATTATAATCTGACTCACAATTTTTGTATCTATCGACAGGGCATCAACAAGTTGCTGTGGTTATCTCAGTAATCTCATTAAGAAAACCCTCATGATCTTTTGGCACCAGAAGCATTGTCATGTTTCCATTGTTTGACCCAAGTTACAATTCGATCAACATTGGATTCCATTTCATCTGATGTGTTGCTCATCAACTCAATGACAATCTCCTCATCGAATGCTTCTCGCGCTTCTTGAAGCAGAACCTCCATAATTTCCGAGTCCAAGTTCTCTTGAAGTTTAGCTTCTGCATAATTTCTAGTATGAAGTCAGGACATGTCGCTATGGCGGGAAGATAATTCGCGGTAGAGGACTTACCTGGCTGTCAATCGGTCATATAGGGTTGAAGAGTTCACTCTCAACACAACAACCAAGTCTATCCAGCTGCGAGGGAAAAGATCACAGGCGTGCCAATCAATTATACATCCGCCAGCTTTGAATTCTTCCTCAATGGAATCTAGCAGCTAGGATAACACGATTTTTGTCAGCTGGAAACCCTTCCTTCGTTCTCGCCACAACAGGATGTATTGAGTAAAACTCTTACCTTGTCCTCGTCGACAATCCAGCTCTGAAACTCATCACTCCACCCTTCATGGCACTCTTTGTCCCTGACCACCTGGTTCACAGATACATGTCGAAGACCAGTTCGTTGGGCCAGAGTCTCGCAATGTGTAGTTTTGCCAACGCCGGGTGTTCCCGTCACGACTATGTTTGGTGATTCTCTCATATTTGACAAAGAAACAGCGAAGTAGGAACACTTCCACTACTTTACTTTGAAGACGTTTCCGTTGGATTGATTAATCCCGAAGTTCGAGATGGCCGTCAACAAAATGGGCCATTGCAGCATGTGAACCTCTCGCCATGTTGATTGAAGTCCTGCAAAACTGCAAAAATTCGGGTCCCAGCTATGCACTTAGGCGGGCCGCCTACCCGCTTTTATTCAAAGCAATCACTTCCACCCACACAGCTACAGTATTAACATCCACGAAACCGATTAATTATTTAGAACGTAGACACAGGTCATTATATGTTCTAAGAAACTTTATTTGCTAAACCCAAGCAATTTTCCCCTAATTAGACCTACAGTTACATTAGCAGATAAATGGCTCACATCCTGAATACTAAAGGCTTTGTCAAGGGATGGATGATGTTGTGTATCGCCCTCGGCCACAGCAGCGTCCGTCTTCTACATTGAAGCTTGCCACAGTATGGCCATATCTCGAATCCACAATCCATGCCAGTCTGAGCCCAGCAACAAGTCTTTATCTGCTTGCACCCCCGCCATCCTGCATCGTAAGTATCCCAGCGAGAAAATAATACAGCTCTACTCTATGTTCTTCCAGTTGCAATCCATTGAAACATTGACCACGTATCTGGCATATTCATCATATTCAATGAGCGGGCTCAATAGCTGCTTCATCTACTTCTTCGGGAATGGAACCATCTTGTCCGTCAAAGCCGTCACTATTGCCGTACTCGAGCTTCTCTTGCTGCGCAAGGGCCTGTGCAGATACAATTTCTGCCAACCTTTTCAGTCGTGGAGTTTGTAACCCTACGTCAGAGGTTAGTCAAGTTAACCAATTTACTTAGGCGAGCTCATTGGGTGACAACTTACAGGACGGGGTGTACGTCTCAAGAGCAGTGATGGCTCGCGGCTCCGCTATTTCGTACGGCCCGCTATCATCCATATCTATAGCTTGGAGGAGCAAAACATCACTTTTCTCCGTTACTCTAGATGCGACAGCTTTCATAATTTCGCCATTGATGGGTTGTTCGTAGTCTGCAACCAGATATTGGTTGAGTAGCTTTTGAATCTGGTTTGGTGACAACCTAATGCAAAGTGAGCAATTTATGTTACCAAGTTTCTGGAGATGACCAGATCAAGGACTTACATCCAACAAATGTCCTGTATGATCTCAATATCGTTGAGTGTCGCCTTCTTCAGCTGTAAAAGTTTCGTTGCTTGCTTTCATTTCAACAATGTTAGTGAACGGTCTTTCCTCAACAACATTGGGTATCATTGCAAAATTCACCATTAAATGTTCAAGTTGAAGTGTGCCTTCGGGCATGTCGTGACTCTTGCACCATTCTTCGATACGGGTAATGTTGTAGTTTATCTGCAACCCTCGCTTCCAGGAAAGGAAGTTACGGCGCATCAGAAGGTCGTTAAAGGCCGTTACACCCACAAGTTTAAGAAGTTCCGTAACGGTCTGCGTAATTATAGAGTCCTCGAGATAGAAGGCTTTCATGGCTCTGAAGGCACTGTTCAACAGGCTGAGGAGATTGTCCATACTATACGCCGGCGCGGAGTTGGACTGTAGCAGTTTACCCAAGAATCGGTTGCTCTCATTTGTAATGAAGCCAGGGAGCGACTGGGATTCGATGATAGCAGGAATTATCATCTTGTGCAACTTCTTCTTGAGAACCTTCATCCACGTGTGATAGATGTTGAACTCCAAGCTCTCAAGATCATGCTTCACAATTTCGAGCAAACGGTCGTACTCATAATTATCAGTCTTCTGGGTTTCGTACCAATCTTCGGCTAAAAAGACGAAGGATAGCATTTCGTGCACATTAGAGAGCCAAAAAGCTCCAGGATTGATAGCCTCATCGCCATCATGTTGCATGACCTCCTGTTGAATTGACTGCATGACGTTTGCCAGGAAACGCTCGGATTCCTTCACGAACCCATTGTTCCACATTTCTGACGTGACGAGATTGATGAGATAGGATGGGAAGAGAACTTCCTTATCAGAAGGAGGAGGTGTCGTGTTAGGTGATGGAATCTTGAGATTTCGAATCAGGCCCATGGTCACTTCTTCATTCAAACCATCCTCATCGGCGAGAAGAGTCTCCAATTCCATTTCAATATTGTCCACACCAGGAATATAGGTTGTGCCGGAAAGATTCTGTCGATGAGCAGTGTTGGTAACTGCCATAGAGACAGGACGAGGGTTGTAAGCGCCGCTGAAGCGATCCAAATCTCTTGGTTCCGCTCCTGCACTCCTCCGCTTGGGCTTTTTGGATGCAACGAGATTGATCAGCCCTGCTGCATTCGATGATCCAGCAGCAGCACCGTTTACAAGCTCGCCATTGACAGGCCCACTGCGCTTGGCTACCTCTAATGCATCACGAAGAGCTTCAAGCTCCTGTCTGAGACTACTATTGTCCTTTTCGCGCTCATTATTTGTCTGCTTGGCAGACTCCAACTCTGTGGTTGATAAGCGAAGTGACTCTCTCAGCTCACGCTCTTCCTCCTGCATTCGTTTGATGTTGGCAGTCGACTCATCAAAAGCTTGTTGGAGCTTCTTCATCTCGTCTTCCATTGCCTGGAGTCGTGCAACTGCAATGCCAGCCTGGTTGGCTTCAGTCTGCAATTCCTTCGTTCGTGCCTCAAGAGCATTGTGGCGGTTCTTCCACGATTTGATCTGGCTTTCATAGTTCTCAACCTGTCCAGCGAGATTCTTGTTTTTCTCCTTCATCGACCCCAATGACTGAGTGAGCTCAACAACCTTGTTCTCCAATTTATAGGAGATTTGCTTTAGGTCACGAGCCTCTTCCCGGATTTTCTTGTACCCACGTCGAGCTCGCTTACCGCGCCACAAGCTTTGGATTAGTGTTACTTTCCTGCGATACTGACGCCAGGACTGCAACTGACGTCGTGATCGCCAAGCTCGCTGGATGACGAGCGCAGCGTTGCCCACTCTTGTTTCCATTATCTGCTTTCGCCTCAGGTACCCCTTGGCCGCCGAGTCAAAGAGAATCATGTCCTTCCTGATAGCCAAGAACTTCTTGAGTTCTTTCTGGCCACGCCAGACACGTTGTATCGTCGTGGCGGCTCTGATTGTGCGCAATTCCTGGGCATGCTTTCGTGCAATGTACGCTCTAGCGGCAGATTGCGAACGAATGACGGACTCTCTGGCATCCAAGTATCGACGACGATAATATTTCGCCCTCAAGTTCTTCTGGATGAGAATGGCACAGTCATTGAGACGATTTGTTCGAAGATTTTCTAGGAATGCGAGCATGCCGGCTCGGAAAAAGATCTTCGTCAGACCTAACTGATACTTGTCGAGTCCTTTGCCCGTGCTGGTGCCTAATGCTTTCGTAAGAATAGCATTCGCCATGTCGCGGATTTCAGATGTCCACTTTTCGGATTGAACAAGCATGTAATATCTCAGAGCGAACTCTTCGTACGTCCACCTAGTTGGATATCCAGCACAGGAGATGCGTACGGTCTCCAATACACCACAAGCACGCAATTGACTCAAAACCATCGGTCCTTCAAATTGCCAAGCCTCTTTCGCTTCATTAGGCTTAATGCATCGAATGTAGTGCACATCTGTATTGTTGATGGTATTCATTAGTTCAATCAAAGACGATCGGAAAATGCCACCGAGCGTTGGCTTCCTGTTCACAGCGACACCAATCTTCCTCCCAGCTGCAGGTTTTACAGCATTTGAGGAAGCAGATGCAACATCTTTCTCTCTGACTGCAGAGGCTGCGTCCAAGACTTGTTTCAAGAAAGGATTGGCAGTTGCCCGCAGGACTGTCATATGCTCATCAGGGACAGTATCTCTGTTTTTCTCGATGAAGCCTTCTGATTCGTAAGTGACATCGATGGCGTAATGGCAGACGGTGAAAGCGGATTTGCCAAATCTTGGCTTCTTGAAAAATGAATGTTGCTTATCTGTTGCAAAGTTGTGATGAAGCTTTGTTACAAACTGGTCATCGGATCCCATGGGTAGTCGGGACTCTTCATCCAAAAGCGACAGAATGCCCAGTTTGCCTTCAATGAGATCAATACACGGCTGATTATCCGAAAAGTCGATAAAGGTCCAGTCAATCTGTTCTCTCAAGTATTCCTCCTGTTCGAGTTTGAAGACATGCTGATTGAACTCTTGTTGAAGCTTCTCGTTGGCGTAATTGATACAAAACTGTTCAAAGGAGTTCTTGGCGAAGTGCTCGAATCCATAAATGTCAAGGACACCAATAAACGAAGTAACGCGATTCAAGACTTCTTCTGTGGCTAGGCTGTGGTTGATGATATCAACTAGCCAATCGAACAGGCTAGAGTAGATAAACTTGGCGACTGAGTCACGAACAACAATCGCCTGAGCTTGGCTCAGATTTGATGTTATTTTTTCACCGCGTGTGATTAGCTGCTTCTTGATAATCCACTTGGCAAATTCAGACGCATCGACACCCAAGATAGTGCAAGCCTTCTCCAAGGATGGCTCCGTTGGTGTCAGAACGCTGTCGGTTCTGGAGGCCGTAATTTTCACATTGCCGAGGTGCAATAGACCAGCCAAAAGCTTGAAGATATCATTTTGCTGTGTCTCAGAAACACCGATGGTGTGGAGTGATTTCTTGGTAGCCTCAAATTCGGACTTGTCATCAACACCATCAATGGTTGGGCAATTGCCTTGATTAAGATATTCGAACTGCTCGATTGGAAGAATATCAAGCTCCTGCCTTTGGGCATCGGATGCGCCGGCCACAAGTTGATAGAATATATGGTAGTTGCGTTCTTTCAGTGGTTGAAACACAAGCCTCGAACGCTCAAGTAGGTATGTTCTGATCTTGGCGCCGATAATGTTCGTTTTCTCGTCAAACATGATCTCGATGTATTTTCCAAATCTTGAAGAATTGTCATTTCGTGTCGTTTTGGCGTTGCCGAACGCTTCCATTATAGGATTGGTTGCCAGTATTTGTTCCTCGGTCTCGCTCATAGTCTCAGTTCCACGTTTGGAACGAGCCCCGGGGTTGTCTGGTGATTCTCTGGTTGCGAAGTACCGCATAATATATTTTGCGCTTACAGTCTTTCCAGCACCGGATTCACCAGAAACCACAATTGTCTGGTTTTTGTTGTCCCGGATCATGTCCATGAAAGCCTCTTCAGCAATGGCAAACAAGTGAGGAGCTTGCGTTGCTCTTTGTTTTCCAGCATATACTTGTACCATACCTGGAACATATAGAGAGTCGACTCGAGCAAACGGATTGGTTGCAATAAGAACAATGCCACTATAAGTGTAGATTTCTTTTTGTAGATAGCGTAGTCTAATAGCTTGCAGAACTATGCAACAATTTATTAGTACAGCAATTGCCCAACTGACTTCAGATCGATTGACTTGGGAAGTTGAGAGGTATATACCTGCTGGCTCGTTCAGATGGGACAAGTTTGTGAGGTCATCGCTGGCTTCTAGCATCGTGGGATTCATCAGGGGTGGTAAGGACGCATCATTTCCGCTCTGCAGGGCTTCGACGGAAATTTGGATTGATCTCGTCTATTGGCGATGGACGACGCAAGTCAGTGTAAGTTCGTCAAGGTATCCGTAGTAGGTTGGGGAAGGAATTATCACCTCGCCATTATCAAGTTTGAACACAAGCTTGGCCTTGGATCCTTCAATGTCTTTGCTAACCAGCTCCGAGGCTACCCAGCCCTCGGCAGCATCAGGCTGCCACGCCCTCGTGCCAACATCGTATGTCGATGCCATGGGATGAGCTACCAGGCAGAGAGCTGGAAATAGAACGATGGAGGACAACGCAACAAGCGATACCGGATTTTGTTAGCGTTTATGGAAGTCATTCAGGACTTCGGTACTCTAAAGAAAGCTCAATTAGGAGCGGGAGTGTTTTAAAGATGCTTGGAGCGGCCGTGGCACGTTAAAGGGGGCGGGTCCAAAATACGGGGCAGAGGCTAAAGACAGGTGGGAGAACCTAGGTACCGAAGTACATAAGAGAAGGACTGAGTCAAGCGTCCAATGATCATTTCTCAAAGAGTGACAAAAGAACTCAACAAATTGATCCATGTAATTCGGAGCTTCGCTTTTTTAATAGGCGTTAATAAGAGTGAGTAACGGGCTGGAATGAAAGCGAATCGATTTTGCTGCATCACTGATCCCCAAGCAAGGGATGAAACACGTAAACACGCAGTGGGGACTTTTAATTATGCAGTAGTAACTAGGCCTAAAACAGAATATTGTACACAAGACCCTTAGGACTTGAATAGTCTTGAATTATAGCTATTACATCTTGAATTTACTAATATTAGCCCTTAGTCAAATACATGAGGATAGTATATAGTATTAGAAGCGTACAAGTTTATTAGTAAATTATTACTAGAGTAAAAATCGTGATATCATAAGAGAAGTTAGACAGGGAAATTATAGTGTGGAATACATGAGTTATAAGAGGTTACTCCTCGTATAAATCTATGTGAAAAGGTATCTCTTTTGTTTTAGGCCTAGTTACTACTGCATAATTAAAAATCACTACTATGTTTACGTATTAACTAGCACTAACCGTAACGCTAGTTGTACTCCTAGACTCCGTAATACCACAGGGGCATTAGGCTGTATCAAAAAAACAGACTAGAATAATCCACCGCTATATCAATAGGGGTTAAGCCCAGTCAGTGGTCCGTGATTAGCACTAGAGCGCGCTAGGACAGGGAAATGAAATCTTTTAGGCCTAGTAAGTATCTCTTCTTTGTTAGTAGTACCTTGCTCAAGTGAAGCGCTTTTGGTGTGCTGTTGGGGTTTGGCAAGGATGCTGGACAATGTAATAGAGTACCTACCTGTCACCTACCTACTTAGATAAGTAGGTGTCTGGTGTCTTCTTGCTGCCATGTGGCAAGGCCCAGCCAGTTCCCAAGCTGTCTTTGAGCTAATCTGTTTTATTTTCGATGTTAAGCATGGTGTCCTAGCTTTAGTTTGGTCTATGTGTGTTGTTTTTCTATTAATGGTAATTAGTAACATGCTGGATTTAAGGTCCCATGATAATAGGCAACGGCTATCCCTAGCCGCGGGGGCCGTGAAGACAATGGACAATAATTTGAAACTTCTCTTTTTCTTTACACATATGCCAATTGTCCCTCTCTGGCTAGTTGAAGCCCGCAATCATACGAGAAAATATATTAGCAGAAATACAATGCGTTAGCTACAATTATTGATTGAAAAAATCAACAAAAATACAGGTAGCTTCTTTCTTGCCCTTTTCTTTGATTAGCAGCACGTCTATTCTAATGGGCAAAAGAGGCTGGTTTATAATGGCCCACTAAAGCTAGCGGACTGCTAGTCTACGCGAATTGCTGTGGAGTGATGTAATGACAGAAAAGTGATGAGATGACTATCAAATCTATCTAAAGAAGGGAAAAGGAAGCTCTATATAGGCTTCTAGATCTAACTAAGAAGACCATGATCAACAAACGAAGGATGCAGCACGGGTCGCGATATCAAACGCGATGCGGGAAGCTGCCGGCAGACGCAACAAAGGGAAAAATATGCCTAAGATGTGAGACTGCGATATCCAACAATTGCAATCTCGCCGTGTAATTCTAGACGCATCAAGCGATGATGGACTGTTCCGTATGATTCTAACTGTTCGATGAAGGACTTATTAAATGTGCCAGTTAGAAGCAGAAGAAATATTTAAGGGAGTACGACTGAAGTGCTGTAGGCAGGTGACTGCTGATTAGGTATCTAACTACGTAAGTACCTATCTACATATGCCATCTCAAGACAAAGCATCTCAAGAGGGAAATGTCATCGTGGTGTCGTAACCAGAAGTATTTTGAAGCGAATGGGGGCATAGCTTTGGCTTAACTCGATCATTTTCCCCTTTCATGTTGGGCTCCAGTCGAATACTATTCATACCATTTCTTGATCCGGCAACCGATCCAATCACTGACCAAACGCATCGTGTGGAGGGAATGTGGCAAAGAGCGATGAGAAGAGAAGAGGATGCAGAATTGCTATCTAGGAATTCGGAATCTAGCAGAGAAAAGAGAAGCTTATAAGCTTTAAATCTACTAATCCAATGAGTCTAGGTATCTGAACAGATCCTACGATAAATCGTAATAGCAAACGTGATCTAGGAGGCTGCAAACGCGATAATAAACGCGATGCGGGAGGCTGTATTGTCAAATAACAAGGCTAATGCCTAAGGCTGCGATGTGAGGCTGTGAATATCCTTAACACCGCCCCCAGCAGCATATCTAGCTACAATAAGAAAATAATCACACAAATCAGGCCTTTAAGGCTTCTTCTAAAACATAACCCTTCTTAAAGTCTCTAGCCTTTATTATACAGAGAAGGCGTACAAAATTAGCGTGTTTAACGCGTTCCAGGCCCTTTATAAAGCCATTAGCTATTATTTAGTCTGTCCCAATCTGTTAAAGTCGAAATTCCCCTTCGCGTGCCTTTTACACAATCCATTTATACCGCAAATTAATGTAATGGGTTTGGCCTTTGTGCTTCTTATTAAGTACATTAGCCTTTGCGTTCTAGCTGTTAGTAAATAATAATAATAGTTATAATTGCTTAATTCCAAAGTCCTTAAGTAGATTTGCTACCTAAAGCATAGATAGCCTGGTTAGTGTGAGGTTAATGAATTCTGCTTTAGTTAAACTAAGTGCTACAAGAGTTTGTTTCTTTAATTGCTAAAGGATTAAACCTCTAGCTAGTATCATAACGTGGCCTGCAGTTAAACGTCTTGTATCCAAGTTATTAGCGAGTGAGGTATCGCTAAATCCCTTCACCTAAAGAATTGATTTAGGGTCTAAAAGGTCTAATCCTCCTAGAATAATCCCTAAATCTTCCGAGCCACGAAGGTATCTCTAAAGATATTTCTAAAGATTTACATAAACCTGCTTTAGTGCTAAATTCGCACCGTATAGTCAATTTGTTATAAACGTAATGTTAGGTCTTGTAAATACAGAGAGCTAATTAAAGCTTCCTATGCGTTTTGCCTAGTTAGAGAGATTAAAGACTATATTAAGCTCTTTCTAGTCTGACAGGATCACGGTCTTTGGAAGCTAGGGAATGTTCGAAGCGTTAACGTTCTTAATACTGAATTTCTTTATAATGCTTTATACGTAGAGCTTTTGATAAAGAAGGATAGTTTAGTTAGTATAATTGCGTATAAATTCGATACTAAGGAACAGTTTAACCTCGCCTAGTCGCTTTAATTCATAGTGCTTTTCCAGTTATTTAATAATATCTTTAATAGTCACTAGGGTCTTTCCTGCAATAATTATATTATCCACGTATAGAAGAAGTATAATATTATCACGTTAAAAGATGCAGAGCTCGCTTATTAATCAATAAAAACCCTACTTTTTAAGTTCCTTAGTAATATCTTCTAGCCACTAAAGAGGAGAAATAGGTAAACTATAAAGAGCTCTTTTAAGCTTGTAAACCCTACTAGTCCTGTTAGTATAGCTATGTGGTTATTTAACGTAGATATCTCCTTAAGCCTTGGCATTAAGGAAGGCATTAATAATGTTACATTATTGCCATTTGTAATTAAAGACTGCGATAAGTGTACAGAATACTCGTAGCGAAACCAAGTGTGCGACCACTACGTAAAGGTCTTTGTTATTAAACACTTCTGGATTTTAGTCCTCTCTTATAACCCACCTTGCTTTTGCATAGGGTTCTTAATTAATTAGATGCTTTACTATATATACCTACTACCTATTAAAGACCTTTGTATCTTTTTAGGAAAACAAGATCCTAGCAGTTCTTTTTGTAGATCTTAAGGAGTTCCTTCTTCTCCATAGGTCTCTAAAACATGTAATAGTTATTCATGGCCTTTGCCTTGTACTAATTAGACAGGATATCGATCTTTATATCAGCTATATTAGCTGCTTCTATTATTAAGAAGGCGTATAATCTATGAATTTCTTCCACTTCGTTATCATATAGGTCATCGTTATAATAACGAATTGCCAAGTTTAATTAATAGGAGCCCTTAGGAAGAGCTTTCTTCTTACCTAAGGTATAAATGTTAAGGTAATCTTGTTATGTATTAGATTAAAGGGATTGTCTTAGTGTTACGGATTTAGATTTGAGTTATTAGCGAACTTCCTAGTTATCTTTAGCTTCCTTATCTAGGAAGGCCCTAGGTTAGTGCTGGATTTTTCTTATAAGATCCTCTTATTACAGAGGACTCTTAGAGGGCATTAGGAGATAGCTCCTAGGTTTATCTAGGAGAGGAGGATTATCTTTCTCCTTAAAAGAGTAGTAATTTTTGTCTATTTCTAAGATCCCTAATGGACTCTTAGCAAAGCGTACCACTTTCTTAACTAGAGTTACCTCCTCCTAAGGATAAGGTTTCTCCTAACTAATAGTTAGAATATTAATAATTTAGCAACCCTCTTTAGTAAAGGAAGGGTTAATAAGGTCTGCGATATAAATAACTTCATTGTCGTTAAGAGATATATGTAAGTTAGTCTTATTAAATTAAACATCCTGTGCTTAAATAATTCTCTGTTCTTTAGGGATCCAGACCTCGTAGAGGTGACATTTAGGGCTATCTATGCCCATAAGTTAACCTTTCTTAGCCCTTAGTGCTATCTTCTAGGATTAAACACGGCGTTCGTCAGGAATTCGTATATATACAATGCATCCCTATGTGCGCAAATGTTGGATTGACGCGGTGTTATTAAGGCCTAAGACATTAAACAAAGCCTGTTAAGGTGATTAATTGTTCTTATTGCCGTGTGTAGGCAATAAGTTGGTGATTTTAGCTGCGTGCTTTATTACGTATAGCTAGAGAAGTTCTGGTAATTCCGCTTTAATTATTAAGGCTCTTGCCGTCTCTATAAGGGTTCAGCTAGCGCGTTCTATTATGCCCTAATAGGCTGGAATATAAGGAGCGCCGGTCTAATAAATAATGCCTTCTTTCTAACAGAAGGTTTTAAACTTTTCTCCAAGGAATTCAGTTACATTATCTATATAGAAGTATTTAATAGTAAATCCGCTGCTTGTGTTTTTAACAGTAGTCTTCTAAGCCTATACTGCTTTAACTATACTAGACCTATTAATGGTTAGAATCACCTAATAAAAGCGTGTATAGACATTAATAGCGTGTAAAGTGTGCTTCTTCCCTCTAAAGCCTTCGGGTTTGTGTTTAATATAGTCCTAGAACACGCGTAAGAGAAAGTTTGTTATATTGTTAGATTCCTCCTAATAAATTATCTAGGGGCCTTTAATAAAAGGTATGCTAAGCAGTGAAAATTAGCCATAGAGGTAGGATTAATTAAGATTCCTGCTTCTTTATATATAAGTAGGATTCGTTCCTTCCCTACGTGGCCAAGTCTCTTATGTAAAAGTCTGAATTCGACTTGTCTAGTGATAGATTTGCTTAATAAGGCCGCGAAGTTAAATTAAGGTTCTTTGTCTTAAAGATTCAGTGTGGAAACGTTTGATTTCTAGCTATAGTCGCCAATCACCTTGCCTAAAGGTAATAAGATTAATTAGTCCTTAAAACCATTTATAATGACTTTACCTTGCTTAAGAAGTCCTAGTAAAATTATATTAACTTTAGCCTTTAGTGCGTATTAAGCGTTTGGAAGTTCTAGATATCCTTATCTAATAGGGATTTTAACGTTGCCAATGCCCTTAATATATAGTTCTTTGCCGTTACTAGCTATTATTAGCTTAGCATTAACATTAGTGTTTAAATAGGTAAACCATTTGGTTAAATTAAATGTATGTGTGTTGTAACCTGTGTTAAGAATGCAATCTTCTTTAGTAAGATAATTCGTAAGAGTTTAGAACGAATAGTCCCTATTAATTACTATTAAAGCGAGATTACTCCCTGCAGATATAATGTTAGGGAAGCAGTTGTTTTAGTTGTGGTTAAAGTGCCTTTCTTCTTCATTAAATTAGGCTTCTTCTCCGGATAAAGCTTCTAGTAATTATCATTTGTATAAATTGTCTGTCCTAGAGGAATAAAGCAACTATAGTTAAGCTTCATAGTCTCAGATGTCTCATTCTTTAGCGCCTTGCCTTTTGTATTAGAATTATCCTTATTATTCTTTTGTTAAGTGTTAAAGTTAACCTTTTAGTCTTTCTATAGTTTGTTAGCTTTATACGTCAGGTATGTAAGCATATCCTCTTTCTTTAACTCAGCCTTGGAGAATCCCTTGATTTTCTATGCGTTATAAATCTTAGGCATTAAACCTTTAATAGCTTTAATTGTCTGTAATACCTAAATAATATTAGGGATCTTTTTAATCTTATAGATTTGGTTTTAAAGGTTCTGGTAGTAGTCTAGCTAAGCTTAGGTTATTAAGAAATCAGCTCTTCTTAATTTAGAGAACTATTAAAGTAGCTTAATAATAGCTAAATCAGCCTTAAAGCCACAATCACTTTTGATTAGTTATATTATTTTAGTGACCGGCATTGTGTTAGTCCATCCTACATACGTCAAATTCTTTTAGATTCGTAAGGAGAGGCTTTGCTAAATAATAAATAAAAGGATAGCATAGTACTTATTAGTCTCCTGTAACTAAGCAATTACGCCAGTTAAATGCTATGTAAGTTATATAATACGAACTTATATTTAGATTAAGATTTCCTATTCCTCGAAGTTCTCTGCTCCCTTAAGAGGTATAATAACTACTGTCCTAGTATACTATGCCTTTATAACATCATTAAGTTTAGTTAAATTAGGTTAGGTAGCCAGAATAGTGCTAGTACCCCTAGGGTTATTACTTATAATAAAAGGAAGGTAGGGTTATATATTAGAATTTATATACTCCTATTACCGTACTTACTTAATACCAATTAACATTAGTTTAGTTAAGTGGGAGTTATAGTAGCAGCTCTTAATTAATCAAATCGCTATGTGGCCGCTAACGCATAGAGTTATAAAGTTAAGAGTAATAAGCGTTCTTAGGCACTCCCTTAAAGTTTTACCTTAGCCTAGTTAGAGGGCAACTATTATACTTACTTTACCTGCTTTACCTTATATTATTATACCTGTAATACTTGCTTCACCTAAATAGCTATAGATCTGGATTATTAGTTTTAGGTGCCTAAGGCGGTTCTATAAGGAATGTCTTATCCTAGCCTGCTGTCCACTAAGATCTGCCTAGAAGGGATTAACTTTTTGTGTGTATTATAGAATTTATAGTGTTTTAAAATTCATAATATTATGAAAGGTCGCTGTAACTGCAGACTAGGAAACAACATAACAAAGGTCATGCATTTAATTCCCTAATATGTAGTTTTTTTTTTTTTAAGTTATATGGTACGCGTAAGACGATTTTTGTGATTAATTTAATCTTGACTTATATAACGTTACTGTTATTAGTTTTAGGTAAGGGAAAAGGTCTTTATGCCGCCCTACTAGTTAAGTAATTTTACTTTAACTAGTTATTGGGAAAACATATGTAATTATACACAAGATTACAATAGTTAGATAAAAAGAAAAATAAAGAAAGGGCGCGGTTATAAGCGCCAGGCTCATAACCTATGGAGGGAATGTGGCAAAGAGCGATAAGAAGAGAAGAGGATGTAGAATTGCTATCTAGGAATTCGGAATCTAGCAGAGAAAAGAGAAGCTTATAAGCTTCGAATCTACTAATCCAATAAGTCTAGGTATCTGAACAGATCCTACGATAAATCGTAATAGCAAACGTGATCCGGGAGGCTGCAAACGCGATAACAAACGCGATGCGGGAGGCTGCATCGTCAAATGACGAGGCTGATGCCTGAGGCTGCGATGTGAGGCTGTGAATATCCTCAACACATCGTAGATCTTTAGCAAGTAACCCGTACAATGAATGCAATCAGCACATTGGCGCTGCGAGGACTGCACCTCTGATGAGGAAAGATGATACATCAGGGAAAACGTTATCGATATGGGGGATAAGTCTTGCTTATTCTGACGATTCACCTAGACCATCTAGACCATCCAATCTGAAACATCGGCTGTGTACAAGTTTCTTTGTCTTCATGAGGTCCTAATTCGTTGATGGCCGTATTTCTATCTTTCAAGTTGTTGTTGAGTTCAACTATGCCACGACCCCGATAAAATGCTTCTATAATTCCAACACACTCCGAAACGCCGGCGATTCAAGCTGGCCGTGATCCAGCAGAATCTTCATCACAACCCCATCACTCTTGTAATCTCCACACTTAAGTTTCCCCATCTAGCACGTTGAGTACCATTGGCCAGTCTCCCACAATTTCCGTTCCGCAGGAGTAGGCTTCAATACAATACTCGGGTCATAATGCATGCTAATAGATATTTGTGAGTCAAGGACTTTCCACAGCCAAGTGGCCAGCCACTCAAACTTACAGCTTAAACCTTCGAGGCTTTCAGTAATATCCTTGATTTCCTCATATCGAACATTGCTGATATCCGCCATAAGATATGCAACCTAGAAATCAATGATTAGATACATTGTTCATGGTCATGATTCAGGGTGAAGCTTACATCGCCTTTGCTATCGCTAATTTGCTTGTCAACGTTGTGATTTCCAAGAATCTCATTCACTTCATCGATGTTAGCATGAATTCAACCTCTTACTTGGTTCGGATTCGGGGTCTCTTTGACGCTTACCTTTTCGAAGAACACCAGGAACATTGCGGTGAATGTAAATGACCTGTCAGATAACGCGTGGGTTGTTAATGGGGCAGTCTTCAAAAGCGATGGAGATGATAAGTTGCCCAGACATGGCTAGAAGTTTTCTTACTCTTGCATGATTGGGCTCGTCCAGAGTCAGTGACCGAAGTTGGGCTTCGGGCAAATTAACGCTACCCAGAGTAATGCCTTGGTTGATGTAACGGACAAGAGCGTCGGCGACTGGAGAAAACAAAATTAGCCAAAAATGTTCAGTCCCAAACGAGGGTTCGACTATGTACCCACCTTCGACACCGATTGCACGCTGAGCCTCCTCGGTGCTACCGCCAATGTGAGGTGTAAGAATGATGTTGCTCAGAGAGCGAAGGTCCTCAGCCCAGTCATTCAGATTGTTAGTGAAGTAGTCACCATTGGCCGCTGGTTCGTTGGGATACACGTCAAGAGCTGCACCCGCTATCTTTCCTGATCGCATGGCCTTCACAAGAGCAGGAATATCAACGACTGTTCCTCGGCTTGCATTTATGAGATATGATCCGGTTCTCATTTGTTCAAACTGTGCTGTAGAAATCATGCCTCGTGTCTCCGGAAGATCAGGCACGTGGAGGGTCACAAAATCGGCATCTGCGAGAAGAGAATCCAATGTTGGAACTTGTCGTGAAGTACCAAGAGCCATGAGGGTAATCGCGTCGTAGTAAATGACATTCATGCCCATGGATTCAGCAAGTACTGAAAGTTGAGAACCGATATGGCCATATCCAATTATGCCTGACAGAAGAAAGTCAGCTAAAGATAAATCATACAATATTGAAGTCAAAACTTGTGCGAGGGAATAGAATCGCATCAGTACGTGGCCAGTGGATAGTTACCTAGGGTCTTGCCTCGAATCTCCCAACACTTGGCGCTCACTTTGTTCCACGTTCCACGATGCATTTCGGAAGAGCGATCGCCTAATTGACGGGCAAGCGATATAATTTCGCCAATCACGAGTTCTGCAACACTGCGAGAATTGGCGAACGGGGAATTAAAAACAGCAATGCCGTGGCGAGCAGCGTATTCTAGGTCGACCTGATTAGTTCCAATGCAGAAGCATCCCGCCACTAACAGGTTTTTGGCTTCGCGCAATACACGCTCGGACAACTTGGTTTTTGATCGAATGCCGATGACATGCACACCACTGTATGTGACGTGAGTAACTGTCTACATGATGTCGCATCTTGTAGTTGATCACATGGGGATCTGACGTACCGGATTTTCTCAATTAGCTGGTCCTCGGGAAGAGAGGTCTTGAGAGCTTCGACCTGATATCCCTGACCTTTGAGAATTTCTTGGCCAGCCGCGTTGACATTTTCCAGGAGCAATATCTTGATATCCTGTGTGTTGAAGGGCTTGAGCTGTTTTAGCGCACCGCGTTGAGCCAATGTCCCCCCAGCTGCCTGGCGGAGATGCAAATGTGGCAGTCGGAGAAGTCGACAAATTGTTCTGATCCCAACTGTGGGAGACAGTCCTTTGGCCGGAGATGGCCGTTCCTTGGATATCAACTGGAGGAGTCATAATGGCGATCGGTAAAAACGAGCTGAGGTGTATCGTTCTGGTGATGACGAAAAAAATAAGGGAAAATTCACCTGGAAGGATTCTGGTGGGAGCTAAGTTATGTACACCACTGTAGCAGCAAAGAGCCACGCCAGTATTAGAGCCAAGTGGTTCGGAACCCGTGCTATGACGAACCCAGCGTCCGGAGTGTCTGACTGGAATGGCGTGAACCGTCCAAATCTGGCGCCACCGGTGCGTTCAGCCAACTGCAGGACGAAAAATCTTGTGCAGCTCCGGGTACTCGTGCCACGCCCCGCCTTACTAGGCAGTGCTAGACATCGTAACGGTTATTTTCCTCCTTAGATACCTTTCATAACTAAAATGCTTATGAATAATATTAAATGTATAAAATCTAAGATAGAAATACGCGTTGATAAGGCTTTTTAATGTATTAATAATAAACTAAACGCAAAAATCCAGGTATTATTATTTATATACGCTAGATAGCTCTCTAAAAGGCTATTTACTAGTACTAGTTTATCAATAGGGAAACCCTTTAAATTAGGAGAAAAACCCTATTGCCTTAATTTCATCAGTCTCGTCATCAAAGTTTTTATCACCATCTTCTGATCCTGCGCTTTTGTGTCTGGTCCGTTACGATGCCCGGATGTCTAGAATGCCCGATGATTCCTTCTTTACTTGTCACAAACAGGCTGACAAGAGGGGAAGACGATCGATCACACGGCCTTCATCTTCTATGTCCTTCAGGCTAGCTAGCCATTATTCCCAGGCCAGTGATCACGAAGAGCGTGTGAGTGCGGGGGCTCACTTCAGACTCGACATCTACATACAGTACTTGCATGCACCTGGATAGCCTGGATAGATGTATTGCATGAACTAAGATAAGTGGCCCTCATCGAAACCTCTCTGATGTGCGGACAACCTGTAAGCGGATGTGTCAACACCTGCGTGAGAACCACGACACTTGAGGGCTCCACAGCTTTTCACATATCTATACCCTTTTTGGCAGCACCGCGTTTTGACCAATATTCAATGAACGTGTCGGTCTCTCCATTCCATTCCATCCTGCATGCAGTTCAACCAACTTCCGGCTGTCCATCCCTAACGTGCAGATTTCGGCAACTAATTATCAAGCGTGTGCAAACGTCGAATGGCTCTGATGTCCACCCACACACGAGCCCCTGCCGCAGTGAAGTTGATAGTTGCAATGAATTAGCACTCACAGGAGCAGATGAAAGAGGGAAGAGCGTCAGGTCAAATATCATGCCCCTGGCCTCTGGAGTGTGATGACCAAAATGGTGGTTTGTTCGACTCGCTTGGGGCCTGGGGTAGTTAAGGTGTCAGGTCATTATATACTCATTTAACAAGCGCGTGCGCTCGAATAGTTGCAATGGGTCCGAAGTCACTGTCACAATCTTATGGTGGACGAAGAAAGAGGGAGCGGGGAACTAAGTCTGCCAGTGTACGCCCATTTTGCGTGTCTATTACATAAATCCAGAGCTCTCAAACTATTCCGTGGAGTTTCGCATCACCTGCACTGCCGGCACAGCGTCGCAGCTGGACAGGCACAGTCAAGCCAAGCGTGCTGACTTACTGTTTATTATTGTATTTCTTCATGCAATTGTCTCGCCCACCCATTTACTCTCGGGGTCCAAGACTGGATTTTAAACAAGTAGACAAATGAAGCCGCAATTGTCTACTCTGAAGTGGTCTTGTACTTCAGCTTTGCTTGCATTCAGCGGCCTCCTGTTTGGGTTTGCCAGACTCGTCCTGCGCAAGCTTTAGTTAGCGGGTTTTGCGATCGACGAAACACTCTAGAAGTGACTGACCTCCTCATCGGACTCTTCCTCCTCGTCATGATCCTCACTCATGTCGTCCTCATCCTCGTCGTCGTCGTCAAAGTCTTCAGCATCTAGATCATCCTCATCAAAATCTTCCTCAAATGCCAAAGCTTCGCCAGTGAACCAGTCAATTGCGCGAGGAATGAGCTTCTCCTTGATATCTTCGCCGAGTTGGTAGTCGAGCTCAAGACGATCTTCAATATCGCGAACTGCATCATCGTCATCTGCATCATCGTCGTCGCTGGGGGCTTGTGGGGGCGAGAAGAAGTTAAAAATGATTCGGTCGGAACAGTCTTCTTCACGATGCGGGTCTGATTGGTATCTTCTTGACGGTTAGTGTGTTGTTGCGGTATGATAACTGAAAGGGGCGGCGACTCGAGGCAATGCAATACTTACTCTTGTTTCTCTGCTTCTTGGCTTCAATGCGCACCGTCAAATCTTTGCCTGCGTGCCATTCAATCTTGTCGCCCTCTGCGTGATCATAGATGAAGTCACCACCATAGCCGCTCTCATTTTGGTAGAAATATGTTTTGGTGATAATCTTATTGCTGAAGTATTCGTTTTCTTTAAATTCGAAGATTAGACGGAACCCAGGCTTGTCGAGATATTCCATGCGAACGTCTGTCAAGTGCTTAAGGGCAGCCTCGTCGCGATCTGTAATCATTTCGGCGAGTGTGGTTTGGTTCTTCATGGCAGAGAGCCAAAATTCGGGAATGCCTGCCACATCCTCGGTATTTTCGCTCTGTTGTTGATCATTGGCGTCGGCGCCACCTTCAGCATGAAGTTGCCCATCTTCGCTGTCGCCGGCTTTGACTTCTTCCTCAGTGGGCTCTGTTTTTCCGTTGACGATAGCGGCACGCTTCTCGTACAGCGGTGTGAACTTGCCGAAGTACTTCTTTTCGAGTTCAAGCACCTCCTTCTGAAACTCGTCTTCGAGTTTCGAGTGCTCTTGCTGGACTGCCCGAAGTCCGGCGACTCGACGACGTACAGCAGGAGGGAGGGATTCGATGTAACCAGAAGAACGACCAATGAGCGAACCAAGGCGACCTTGAATCATCTGCACCAACTTAGGGTTCTGGGCAAAGATGGCAGCGGCTGTGGCGCGATCCATATCCTCTATGACACAAGTCAGACAAGCCAGGACACGATAGATTTGGTGTTTTTCATGTATTCTTACCTTCTTTGATGCTGGCCACGCCAGGCTGTTGGGCGTGTGAAGAGATTGGCGCATTGGTAGCCGGTGTGTTCTGCGGCGTGCTGCAGGTGGGGTAATTAGTATTTCAAGCGATGTTGTATCCTTGGGAAATACGTGTCACTTACGGTGCCGTTAGGTCGGGTCGCTTATTTCGAATAGGTTCAGCCATTTTGCTTGCTTTGTTAATACACGATATGTGTGACAGCAAGCGGTAGTTAGGTGATGGAACAAAATATTGTGGGAGAGGTTGAGGAAGATGGGGAAGGAGAAGGTTGAGACAAGAGCCCGCACTTTTTAGCGGTTGGCTAAATTTCGGTGGGGAAGCCAGTGGGAAAAAATGGGCGATGGGAGAATCAGCTTGTTGGGCTTCCGAGACCCTCACGTGCACATGCCCATTTATACCAGAGTCTTGGATGAAAGCGTCCAGAAGAAACTAGCATTACTGTCCTGCACCTTATACGCACCAGGCTGCTTGCTTACTATTCCAGGTCTGCTATCGCATAAATTCCAAACTTGGCTCTGATTTCTTGAGACTACTGTCGCATGTGAATCCACGAAATGGGATATGTCCATTGCTCGGCTTGCGGTCGCCCTTGAGCCAACCACCTGTTGGTATCCGTTATTCTTTGTACCATGGTATTGGGTTCTCGAGTTTTATAGGGAGGTAATGGAGTTCCAAGTACCGTCCTTTGGTGTGAATAACGATATCAGGTCACCTTCAAATATGTCCGGGACTCGTGTGATAATGTCGTGGCTTATTATTAGCACTGCATTACAACTACATCGTCGAGGCGCGTCCAAGGCGATGATGAACGTAAAGTCAATAATGTACCTACTCCATATATGTTGCCGTATGAAACCAGAACTAGCTGTCCAGCCATTAAAAACACATATCTGCAGACCATTAAATGCATGAGTCTGGAATTCAAATGGAGTTGCGCGAGGTAAAACGATATTGCGATATGTGCTACAGGGTAGGATGGACTAACGAACCCAGCTAACAGGTTATTATGCTCGCACACATTCTATTCGATGTACTGACTGAGAAAAATAAGAAGGCATTATAGCTGGAATCGTTAGGTTGCATTCATGGACAATGGAAGCAGTTGCAGGCCTTCTGCGTTGCCCGTGTGGTGTTCGTGATGTAACTGGGACGGACTCAATCGTGCCAGGCAGGGCACCGGACGTTGGCGGGAGCACATTCCTCGGCTCGTTCATCTTGAGACAGCACACGAAGCCAGCGGTTTTTTCGACATCACACCTCAAGTCCGCACAAAATAATCGCTCGTGACTTGCGATTACAGAAATATATTTTAAAACTGCACAGATATGCCTTAAGGTCATTCGAAGCTCATAAGCCCGATGAATGACAGTTCGAGCCATAGAATGAGTCGAGGCGAATCTCGCGGCAATGGCCCTGCAACACTTTATCGACTCAACTCCAATCAGAGCAGCTCGAGTGTCTTTGAAGATGTGGAGATGGCGCATGACGAGGTAAATTTATTCACCTAACCACAGATCATGTTGCTTGGTTTTCTAGCACAAAATAGTAGACTAACGTGGGAATTCCTAGCTGTATTCGGGCCCCGTTGCCGAGAGCCTCCCGACCAGTGTTTCTGCCTTTTCGCATCGTCGCGCCCGTGCCGACTCGACGGCGAGCTTCACATACTACGAAGAGCCGGACTTTGAACCAGGAGCCGAGAATGAAAACGAAGATTTTGCCGAATTGAGTGACAGGTTCATGCGACGAAGCGTTAGCGACCTAGGAGACCTCGAATTCGGTATGGAGGATGACGAGGATTCTGCAGATAGAGAGTACATGGCAACACACCACGACTATATTCTCAGACGTTGCTCGTCAACCCAGTCAAGGGATTCTGTTCACGCGCGATTGCTACGTAGAGACAGCACAGCTACCGCTGCAAGTGCTCGGGTAGATGGCCGTTCTACCCAGAAAATCTACATGGCCAATGAAGACATCACTATTGTCGTTGCAGGCTTCCGCACTAGCAAAATTGGGTTTTGTTATACATCTCCATATGTATCCTGACTGGCGGACTGACCTTTCTTCTCTTTCGTTGGCTGCCACGTTTGTATGTCGCCACAGTCGGACGGTCGTGTCCATTGAGAGATTGCGAGTGGACAGTCGTCGAAAGCCAATGGGGAGAGCTCGTCATTATTCAGGTCTCTGCCCAGGAATATGGCCGGCCCATCTCTTCCGTCTTTGGTGTGCCAGAGAAACCTATGCTCTATGGGCTCGATGACGAGAACGACCCTATCGTGGACCATCTTCGTTCGTTGGATTACCGCTATGTACGACTGTACTTTCATCCTATAAAAGACAAGTTTGTCATGTCTGCTGGCTGGAAAGACCCAGATTGGTCGGATACACGACTCGTTCGCGCTGGTCTGGACAGTGACGAAAAGGCTATTCGCGAGATTATCTTCGGTACCAATCTTATTGACATTGAGCAGAAATCTATCGGACAATTATTAGTGGACGAGGTATTTTCCTCTAAAATTCTCACCATTTGATTACATGAAGGGCTTCAGTTGAAATAAGACTAACCCCGAAACTAGGCCCTTCATCCTTTTTACATTTTCCAAATTGCCAGCTTGATTCTTTGGTCTATGGATTCATACTACTATTACGCTGCATGCATCTTTATTATGTCTGCCGCCAGTATCTCTGCAACTTTGGTAGAAACGTGCACTGTCAGTTTTCCCATTTTCAGAATAAGCAGTATCCACACTGACCTGAGTAGACAATGAGACGTCTCCGTGAACTTTCCAGATTCGAGTGCGATATTCGAGTGCTTCGTAATGGATTTTGTACGAGAAACCAGGTATAGACTTCCACTGTTGAAACAAGAGCTAAAACTTATGCAGGGAAATATGTTTCGTCCAGTGATTTGGTTCCTGGCGACTTGTATGAATTGAGCGATCCAAATCTGACGCAGTTTCCTAGTGACAGCCTCCTCCTCACTGGTGACTGTATTGTCAATGAAAGCATGCTCACAGGTAAGTGTCTACTATCTCATATCACCGGGGAGCCGTTATTAAACACAGATAGGCGAATCCGTGCCCGTTTTCAAACTCCCAGCTACCGAAGACACGATACATATAATGGACCTTGCGGCGTCTTCTGTCGCCCCTGAAGTCGCTCGACATTTTTGTATTGTGGGACGAAAATAATCCGAACGCGACGACCCCAAGAAGACCAAGACGGAGACGCTGTGGCTTTGGCCCTCGTGGTCCGAACGGGCTTTAATACGACGAAGGGCGCACTGGTACGCTCAATGCTTTTCCCCAAACCATCAGGCTTCAGATTTTATCGCGACTCCTTCAGGTATATAAGCGTGATGGCCATTATTGCTATGCTTGGTTTTATCGCATCTTTCGTCAACTTTATCAGACTGGAGCTTGCATGGCATTTTATCATAATCCGAGCACTTGATCTAATCACTATTGTTGTCCCACCCGCCCTGCCTGCAACTCTCACTATTGGGACGAATTTTGCGCTATCACGGTTGAAGAAGAAGCAGATATATTGTATCAGCCCGCAAAGAGTCAATGTGGGTGGGAAATTGGACATCATGTGCTTCGATAAAACGGGTACATTGACAGAAGATGGCCTCGATGTCCTTGGGCTCCGCATTGCATCAGAAGCGGATGGTCCAGTTAGCGACCTTATCACGAGACCGGCGTTGTTAAGAAATAATCTTGCAGAAGCCGGAACTAAAACCGCTGTCCAATCTGCACTTTACACTATGGCTACTTGCCACTCCCTGAGAGCTGTGGATGGAGAGCTAGTTGGTGATCCCCTAGATCAGAAAATGTTCGAATTCACTGGATGGTCTTTCGAGGAGGGTAAGCAAAGATCCGCAGAGGGAGAAGATGATGAGCAAGGAGGATTGGCACCTTCTGTTGCTCGACCGCCCGATGTATGTTTCCACAACACCCATGGTATGTGTAGGCCCAGAAGCTAACCTGCCTCAATGCAGAATGCTGTGGAGTTGGGGGTACTGAAGTCCTTCGAGTTCGTGTCTCAACTTCGACGAGCTAGCGTCATTACGCGTCAATTCGGTCAAAGAAGCGGAGACATATTTGTAAAGGGTGCCCCAGAAGCAATGAAGGAGATATGCCGTCTAGAGAGCTGTCAGTCTCCCCATGTTTTGCGTATCTGGTTTGCATTACTAACGTGCTTCAGTTCCAAATGGTTATGATGACTTACTATCGAATTACACCCATAAGGGCTATCGAGTTATTGCTTGCGCTACAAAGCACTTGCCCAAATTAAGCTGGGTCAAAGCGCAAAAGATGACACGATCAGAGGTTGAGAGCGATCTTGAATTTATCGGCTTTATCATCTTCGAGAACAAGCTGAAGACCACCACTACGAGAGTCATCAAAGAGCTACTAGACTCCAATATCGGCGCAGTAATGGTCACCGGAGACAATATCTTGACCGCCATCAGCGTCGCCCGAGAATGTGGCCTGGTAGATCGACAGGCGCATTGTTTTGTGCCCCGTTTTATCAGAGGTGCGGTAACCCTTTAATGATTGATTTTGAGATTCAGAAGACTAACGCGCGGCTCGTCACGCCATTTAGGCAACGCCCGCGACCCCATGGCAGAACTTCAATGGGAAAGCATTGATAATAGTAGCTTTTGCCTTGACAAGAAAACGTTGCTGGTGAGTGTAGACCTCATACCTGGACTAAATAGCTAATCTGACACTGCAAAGCCACTTCCAGCACCCCGAAGAAGATGCTTCACTTCCATATGACATATGCAATCTACGCAATTACAATCTGGCAGTCAGCGGTGAGGCGTTCCGGTGGATTGTGGATTATGCCTCACCCGAGATCCTGCAACGAGTATGTTCGCGTATCAGCTCCTTCATCTTACACAAGTGATTTAATATGATCGAACAGATGCTCGTTCAAGGCAAAGTATTTGCCAGAATGTCCCCAGACGAGAAACACGAACTGGTTGAGAAGTTACAGAGTATTGACTTCTGCTGTGGCTTTTGTGGCGATGGAGCAAATGATTGTGGTGCTCTGAAAGCAGCGGACGTGGGAATATCACTCTCTGAAGCGGAGGCTTCAGTTGCAGCCCCTTCACCTCGCGGGTGTTCGATATTCGCTGTGTTTTAGAAGTAATCAGGTATGCCAAAACCCAACTGTCGTATGTTACAACGTTTCATTCGCGCCTAACAGTCATGTAGAGAGGAAGAGCAGCATTGGTCACGAGCTTCAGTTGTTTCAAATACATGAGCTTGTATTCGACCATACAGTTCACTTCCGTGAGCTTCCTTTACGCAAAAGCGTCGAATTTGGGAGATTTTCAATTTCTCTTCATCGACCTGTTGCTGATTCTACCCATTGCCATCTTCATGGGCTGGGCAGGACCCGCGCCGCTTCTCTGCAGGAAACGACCCACTGCGGACTTGGTTTCACGGAAAGTTTTGACGCCGTTATTGGGCTTGATGGCAATTTGTGTATTTATTCAAGGGGCTGCCTTCCTGACGGTAAGGGAGCAATCATGGTACAAACCTCCTGAAATTGGCCATGACGAGTCGAACATCAAGAACTCGGAAAATACCGCTCTGTTCTTGTCATCCTGCTTCGAGTATATCCTTTCAGGCGTAGTTCTGAATGCCGGACCTCCTTTTAGGCAGAACAGCACCAAAAACTGTAAGTGACAATCTTCATTTATTATTAAATGGTAAAAACCGAGAGCTAACCTCCACACAGGGCCCTTCACTATTACTGTGATGGCAGCATTAATACTCACAGTGTACATGATAGTAGGCCCAGCGCATTGGTTGAAGAAGTTGATGGAACTCAGCCGTATTGAGAAAGACTTCAAGTATTTTCTGTTGCTCTTAGGTTTGGTTTACTTCTTCTTAGCGTGGGCTTTCGAGAAGCATCTGGCTATGCCTCTTGCAAGAAGCATTGGCTATATGCAGCAAAAGATCACTGGCAAATCAAAGAAGCGTAAACAGTACAAAGTCATACGGGAGAAAATGTGGGATTTGTAAATCAAAATGATGTCGTACGAACAAAATACTCATTAGACTAGAATTTGATAGCATGTGATGAAGACAGTGCTTCAGCGAACCACTTTCAACTGCCCTGATATCTACTTAGGTAATTCAAGCCACTGGGTTTATGTTATTCAAATAACAAGCCTGGCATTACTGAATAGATAGCAGAATTGGTAATCTGAGTCTGTTCAGCGCAAATGCTTTTGCCTTTCACCCTCGAGCGACAATTGAGAATTATGACCATGGACACCTTTCCGTCTTGGCCCGCCCCACCTTAACGCCTACATTAGTAAGGTAGGGCGAGGCATGAGTACTGGTGGGTCACGACTAGGTGGCTGGCAGAGTGTATTACCTCACCTTGACGAGTACGTACACGAACGCGTAGTAATGGATTTTTAAACACGCAGTAGTAACTAAGCCTAAAATAGATTAGGTACCTTTATATGCGTTTTTATATAGGAAGGTACCTTTTTAATTTCATACACACTACGCATTTATTAATAATACTAAAATATTCCATTATAGCTTATGTAGCGCTAGTTAATACTATGTAGTAGGCTAGCTTAACCTAGTGTATTAAGGAAGAAGCTACTTTATAATAATGTTAAGCATAAGCGTGAGAAATTTGCAAAGGAAAGAAAGTATAGTATATATTCCTAAGTGTACGCGAAATTAAAGAGATACCTTCTTACGTAAAAACGCGTGCAGAGGTACCTTATCTATTATAGGCTTAGTTACTGCTACGCGTTTAAAAGTCCATTGCTGCGCGTTTACGTACTCCACCTTGACTGCGAGCTGTGCGAGTTGCTGAGTCCCCACCCATGCTCTTAACTACTTGACTGAGACCAAGTCTTCAGATATTCTATTGCAAGACTTTATTCAGTTTAGCGACAGTGGGCACCGCGTGAGCACCAATTAGTATTCGATTATCTATTATATAAAGGTCCACGTACATGCTGCCTCGCGTTTGAGATTGAAGACTGGGAGGTTTCAAGATGAATTACGGTACGTCTACGGCAGTAGTGTGATTGCATTGAAACATACTAACACCTGATCACTATATGCGAATGGCACAGACTGGATCTTAGACGGCGGATACTTACCGCACACAATCATTAGACTGGGCATTCGTCAGCAGCTCCGGGATCGTTTGGCAGCCATCGGAAATAGATCACTTGATGATGCTTACGAGGCCAAAATGGCGTATATTGAGAGACTGCGAACTCAACCGATGGCAATCGACACGGATATAGCCAATAAGCAACACTACGAGGTTGGCACTGGCGTTCTTAATGCTTGTCTTGGTCCGCGAATGAAGTACTCCTCTTGTCTTTACCCCCGAGGTGATGAGACTCTTGCTGAGGCAGAGGTCGCGATGCTGTCGTCGTACATCGACAAGGCAGATTTGCGAGATGGTATGAGTATCCTTGATCTTGGGTAAGCTGTAACAACCTCTTTCTCTTACCTGCTTTTACATGGTGAAACACAATCGTCATAATAAGGAGAAAAAGGCAGCTTACGAAGCAGGCTTCTAATACTATTTCTTAGTTGTGGTTGGGGTTCTGGCGCTTTGTACTTCGCGGAAATGCTCCCGAAGTCCGCCATCACGGCCTTCTCGAACTCTCGGACTCAAAAGCTGCACATTGAAGCCGAGGCAGCCCGCCGAAACATTACCAATGTTAAAGTGATTACTGGAGACGTTGTTGACCATGAATTCGACCGTGGAAGTTTCGACCGTGTCGTGTCTATTGAGGTTGGCATCATAGTTCTTCTTCCTCTCTCTCTCTCTCTCCCCTCTTCTTCCTTTCTTTTTGCTTGTGACTGACAGTTTCAAGCTTTTCGAACACATGAAAAACTACGAGCTGCTAATGGCGAAGGTTTCGCGCGCACTGAAGCCCAGGGGCAAGCTGTTTGTACACATCTTCTCGCATCGCACCACGCCTTATGACTACGAGGAGGGCTGGATGACAACACATTTCTTCACTGGCGGCACAATGCCGTCTGCAGATCTGCTGCTCTACTTTCAAAAAGAGATGCATATCAAGAAGCAATGGTGGGTTAATGGAAAACACTATTCCAAAACGTGTGAAGTATGCTTCCCCAAAAGTGTTTAGACGTCCCACATACAAAGAAATGTGGCTAAGTATTGCAATAATAGGATTGGTTGTCTTCGATGGCAGCGAATAAGAAAAAAATGTGGCCGCATCTGGTGGCAACTTACGGAGATCAAGACGCGGCTACTTGGTATTATCGCTGGCAAATCTTCTACATGGCCTGTTCAGAGCTGTTTGCACATGACGGAGGCGATACCTGGGGTGTCTCGCACTACTTGTTTGAAAAACCGGATGGCGCTTGATTTAAGTATCGAATATTGAGCACACAGTATAGTAAGATACACTTGGCTAGATGTCCGTCTGTCGGTGAGAAGCCAATTCAGACTAACCTACTACTCTGTGCCCTAGTGATCCCAAGGATGCTTCCACCCCATCAACGCAGGTCCTGTTCCGTTGATTAGCAATAGTTTGTAGAAGTATCCGGCCTGTTGTAGTGGTCGTTGCCGGATGAAGGGATTGATATATGCAAAGGGCGTAGACCCACCATCCTTTTTCGCTCTATACATGAGCTATAAATATCAATAAACATTAGTGAAAGGCATCGCAATGAATCGAAGTCCTATCTCTACTAGATCTATAATGTAAGATTGAATTGTTTTGGAAGATACACTCACCCAAAACCACATTCCGGCACCTAGCGCGGTGGCGGTCAGGCGATAGATAGGAGCCACATGGGGCACCGGGGTTTAGGAGGGCCCATTGTGATACAGTGATACAATTCGGCTCGTGCGATTCGCCTGCTGTATTGATTGCTTCGTAGAGTTGCGAACTGAGCCTGCGATGTGATGGTGGTCGGCCGGGTCTTCTGAACTGTTTGTGTCAGCGAGCATAATTCAATCGATAATGGCCACAGCTGATAGGTTTGGTTACCTGAAATGAAGCCCTTGTGTCAATTGAGGGGATGTTCGCAATGTGCGCAGTGTACAGACCCCGTCTTCACCACAATTTCGAGAACATGGGCAAGGACTAGTACTGTATCCCGTAGCTGCAGGAGCAACAATGGCACAGGCGAACGAGGTCTGGAAGGCTTAGTAAGCGTTCTTTCGATGCGATTTAAGTGGTTTCTGTAACGTCCTCCGCGGTTGTGGGTCCCCACGAGTGAAGGTGGAAAGTTCTCTATCTGGCAATCCCGACCTCACTTGCTTGATTGTATTGTTTACCTCCTTGTTCCTCTATGTATCAATTGTATTCCAGACAACGCATCAATACTCTCTCACTGGGTCAGAACATTTGGAGTGGAGGACGGCTGATGCATCATCTGCAGGCTGGTGGTGGTGCCAGATCGCATCTTGAAGTTCTTTGCCCCTCCTACGGTCTTCCGGATACGTCGGCTTGTAAGCAAATCAAGAGATTATCTTTGCAGACCCTTGCAATCATTCCTTAGCACTCGCAAACTTTGAGTGTTTGGGCCATATTCTTGAACTTGTGCAACGTTCCTTTTCTCGATCACAGTGCACTATCCTATCTTCTGCCCCATTTAGCGTCTCAAACCGAATAGCCATGCAACGGACCCTATCTACATAGAGACATACCGAAAGGAGTACATCCATCTACAGAATCCATCGGATTCATTTTTGATTGTCTGGGAAGCATTCATGGCAGCGGCTGCAAGTATGGCTCCGCAATTCAGTTCGAAATCGCCTACAATCCGGCGTATTTGTAAGTGCTCGATGCTAAAGCTTAACTTTTGGACAACCCGCACTCTAGAAGCGTCGCTGCTCTGTGTAATTCGGCTGGATTTAGGCTGACGTTGAGAATCAAGTGCGAGAAGCCGCCGAAATGTCCAACTCTCCTCTGGAGACTACACGGCCGAACCTCTCGAGTCCGACCTTTTCGAATGGCACTTTACTCTCCGTGGTCCTCCGAACTCGGTCTACAGCGAAGGCCTCTATCATGGCCGAATAGTTCTTCCCCTACATACCCGTTACGACCACCGAGTTTTCGCTTCACAACACCAAGTGGTCGTTTCGAGGCGAATCGGGAAATCTGTCTCAGTATCAGTGGTCATCACGAAGAAACTTGGCAGCCTGCATGGGGAATCAGGACGGCAATTGTAGCGTACGTGAACACTGTTTTTTTCTCGATTCAGCAGCGGATGAGTTCAATTTACTGACAATGAGCTCACATTGGATTAGACTAAGGAGTTTCATGGAAACTGATGCTCGCGGGCAATTAGGCGGGTTAGACACGACGGACGAGGTACGCCGTCGCCTAGCTCGTGAATCTCGCTCATTCAAATGCTCAACATGTGCCCGGTCAAATATTGACATCATCTCCGAATCGGAAGAACAGGCCACCAAGCCTTTGGCCTCAACAAATCCCATCGTTCAAATCCCATCTGAGCTAAGCATGGCATGGAAAGATGAATTGACAGCTAAAGGTCAAGCTAGCGGAGGCGGCTCATTACCTGTCGGACAGGTTGAGGCATCACAGGACGATATTAACGAAAATGCGGAACTGGCTGAAGGATTTGTGCGAACCGGATTCGTGGATCAACAGACATCGGAAAATGTCCAGCTTCCGCCACCAACTATTGATGCGCCGCCGTCTTCGTCCGGTAGGTTGGGGGCCGCCTCACAGAAGTAGAAAACACTAGAGGCAGAGAGTCAACTCCCCAGCAGCAACTTATTCCGAGGCGACCGGTGACACAACGTCCTCAGGGCGACGGAGGCGTTCCTTTGTGGATCGACCGAGCTATTGTAGCATTGGTGATTGCTTTGGTGGCACTTCTACTCAAAGTACTGTTTGGCATTTGAATTGCCACCAATTGGGTTAAGCAAGAGATATACCAGACATTACGACGCGCTGTCCCGCCAATATATATTATCAAAAGGGTTGACGCGACAATAGCTATTAGAACAGATTGCAAAACAGGTGCATCTTATGGCGATAAATGACAACATTTATTCACAAAGGCTTGGAAACCACTATGGATCTCCCTCATTTCAAGTTGGTGCTCGAAGAAGCCTTGGAACTGAACAAGTGGCGAACATTTTGTTTTGAGCGACAGACTCGGTTGCAGTGGCATTATATAGGATATTATACACAATACAATCATTCCAATTGTAAATTGAGCCAATGATTCCCCGGCGGGGGTGCAACAGGCATCACTTGTATATGAACAATATTTATCATTAAATCTAACGTGCTGATAATAACCATTGAAGAAGACTTGACAAAAATGCAAAATTAATACAACCATTCCAAAAGTGTGAACCTGTCTTGACTGCCTTTGTTACTAAGTCAAGAATCTACTTCATCTTGCTCTACCTTCTGCGAAGCCACGGCACGACTAGCCACCACCATTCGCCAAGCACTGAGCCTAGGCCATCGGAGAAATCGGTGAGCACGCCAGTTTGCTTACCCCAGTGCACAATGAGTCGCGCCTCGAACCTGTCCAAGACTGGACTTAAGGCGCTACAGATGCCTTCGATATCCATAGACCCCCGAGTTGCCATCGCAAAGCAGAAAGCGCCGAGCACTTCAGACCAACGGGTTTCATTTGGTTCGCCAAAAACATCGACCCACTGAGGCAATTCCCGCATCGGCCTGAGAGTGGTGGTCCATTGGTGCTTGCAGCTCGTATGACATCAATTTGCTCGTGAAACAAGTAAGTTTCCGTAGGCACAGCTTCTAAGCCAAAATGATAATAAGACTTGGGATACTTCCGACTCTCATAATTTCCTGGTTCAAATCCGAAAGGAATGTAGGGAAGGTTCGTTGGCACCAATCTGATTCTGCCAGCGGCGCTGAGGTTTGTCAGAGCCATCATGGCTCCATCGCTTAACGAATAGGGAATCGTCAATCTTTCTTCTTTTCGAAATGCGAGGTCGAGAATTGCCTTGAAACGAGCAGCATCGTCGTATTTTGCACTTTGAGCCAGTTTGCTAAGCGTGGCCAGATATCCTTCGCTAAGCCTGTATGGTCGGCCTCCCAATGGTGGCTTTTTGATTTTGCAAATTATTCGCTGCTTCGTCAGCTGATCGATAGCTTCTTTGAAGATTGCTGATGTCCTGCGCTTGTTCTCTGGCAATAGCGTGAAAAACTTATCCCTGATGTTCTCCACCGAATATTTACAATCCCCGTGCCACAGAGAGACTTGACCCAAGATCTTGCAATGTCAAGGTCAGTTGCTCGGCTTGGATGCTGAGTCCTATCACCAAGGTCGTCAATAGAAAGAGCGGCTGGTATGGAGGTAACTGCCTCGAAACGTGCAAAGATGGAAGCCTGCACATGAAAGAAACGTTCTCGCCAATCGTCATTTACTGTCTTGATATCTGTTAAACTGAAGCGTTCCTTTAACAGCTTTCGAGAACGAGGGATCTCGAATCCTTCTTGCCGGGGAATGCCCATGGTCCAGCGGATGAGTCGTGCCCAATCATAATCTTGCGGATTGTTAAAGTTAATCATTGCAACATTGCCATGCTGAAGTGCAATGATGTACCTTTCTTGAAAAGCACGCGTAAAAGCGGAAATATGAGGCCCTTGTTGCTTTCGACAATTGTCCCAAAATCTCCGTAAATTTTTGAGACCAGCGTCTGGGAAGATGAACATGAGTAAACCCCAGTCAATGGATTTATCTGCTCCGCCCATCAGAGTTCGTACAGCTACGAAGGCCGCCATGAGCTCATCCGGAGAATCAAAAGGATAGTCTTCTTGTTCAACGTCATCATTAACGGTGCTTTCAAGTTGAAAGCCATGTAATGAGGTCAGAGCGCGGGTGACAAGCGCCACGCGCTTGGCCTTACCGTGGGAAGTTGTCTCGCCATGGCCTGCAGGATGTGCTTTTAAATGAACGTTGCCAACCAGTGGAGATGCTCGCCAGTCGAGCTCGTCATCACTTGAAGATGATGTGTATTCTATTGCTTCTGGGATGATGTCGTCTGATCTTTCATTAAGCTGTCCATCTGCAGGCCAAACGAGTTTGAAACAGGAGGCTTCCGTGTTGATAATGTCGCTGTTAAATCGTACAAAAATATTGTGTGGGCCGGCAGGTTTTGACATGGTATTGACAGAGGACGACGGTAATTTCATCTCCATATTGAAGCACGCGCGGACTTTTTCATGAATCGTTGATTCCTTTCGGCGCCAGACCCGTTGACGCAAGCCAGTTTTGCGTCCCCATGACCAAGTCGCTTCTCCAAATTCTGGGAGAAATTTTCCCATCCTAGCCACTTCGTATCTGGCATCCAGCCTCTTATAGTGAAGCTTCCACTTGCACGTTCAAAATACTGGGTGTCCAAGGATGGCCATGTCCCATTGCAACCATAGAGTACCGTCACATGGTCATGACAGCTTTCATTGCCTGTGCCATGATCAATGCCATCACAAAGATTGACGGGAATACTGTTGGCGCGAGTCGTCTCCTGGGTAGGGTCCTCTTGCCCGGTTATCTGCTCGTTATCGAAAGGCAGATTTTGTGGGACCTCTATGTCCGGGGCATCTTGTCCAAGAAAGTTATTCGGCTCAAGAAAGTGTAACCTGAGAGATGGCGCTGTTCTGCGCAACTCTTGCGGAAGCTCATCATAAGATCGGGAGAAATCAAGCTGACCATCAGAAGAAGCAAATTGGTAGACCTT
The DNA here is from genome assembly GCA_023658535.1 of Epichloe glyceriae. NCBI lineage: Eukaryota > Fungi > Ascomycota > Sordariomycetes > Hypocreales > Clavicipitaceae > Epichloe > Epichloe glyceriae. The sequence continues at coordinate 2,836,571 of CP098295.1, read as the reverse complement.
TTGCCTTTTTTGGGAGGAATCGAGGCAACATCTTCAATACTGTCCCTGGCTTCCGAGTGTCGCTGCCTTTTCACTCGATCTCGGTTTTCAGACTCCTGATCTTTCTTAGCTGCAACTTGCGCTGCGTATACTGGTGCGTGAAGTGTAGCCACCTCCCTTGCCAGCGCCCTTCGCCCGCGTCCTCCGACCTTAGGCTCTGATAAGCCAGCATTTGTATCTGAGCCAAGTACGATTTCTCCACGTGATGGAAGTGGTCTCTTGACCTTCTCAAGTATGTCTAGAGACTGTGCAGAAAAAGCGTCGATGCCCGGCAATGTGAGTAGTTGACACTTCGAAAATGACCCGGATGAATCCCGGAATGCATGCCAATGCTCCATGACAACACCATCCTTCAAAAGACTATTCACAGTTGACTGAAACTGGGCCTTAACTGGAGTCGTTTTTCAGCGAATTGCGTATTCCACGAGGCAAGAATTGAGTCCCAAAGGGGCTTGCCACCAATAATGACGCCGTGCTGCTCGTTGAGCAGTCTTTGAATCAAGAGGCGTAATTCTGTGTGGCTGTTCCTAGACTTCGTCTTGGAAAGCCTCGATTTATTATTCGGCGTGAGAATCGAGTCAGATTGGCTAATCGCTCTATGGCCTTGATTCTGGCTCTCTACCTGATTTGGGGAGAAGTCAATGAGCTGGGTGTCGTCCCGACTGTTATTTGTCTCTCCGGCAAATTGACTTGCGAATGGGAATGCCGCAGAGGTTTCAAATTCATTCAAACTCCTGTCTGCACTTCTCGATGGCGGGATGTTTCCAGTAGCACTTGTTTCTGAGCGCGAACGATCTTGTAGGATCGAGCCTTGCCTCTGTGGTTTAATGGCTCGAGAAGAAAGTAATCCTTGATCGATCTTGGGGTGCGAAGACTTAATTGGCTCGTTGATTACGGTCGTACTTCTCCTCCACGACTTGACAAACCTAATTGAGGGAGACAAGGGAATCTTGGGGTTCGCTTTCTCAGTCGCTGAACTCTGATCGAGGGAAAGACGGTTGTATGTGGATTTTTGCTCGGCTTTCTGATAACGAAGTTTGGTTTCAGGTCTAGTCACTGCTCCTTCTTGGCTTTTGCGGTTCAGGTCTAAGCATTTTGTTCGCGAAGTTTTATCAGCGATTTCTGCGTTCACAGAGTCTTGCGCTCGACGGCTGAAGAACGCCGAAAATTTGCCTCGTCGACCCGATTCTTGGATCATGGAGGCGAATTCAGGATTGCATGACGTTCGTGACTTTTCAAGGTGATACTTTAGGCCAAGATCATTCTTCCAGCTCCCACCGCACTTTTCGCAGGTCCATGGCCGAGATGAAGAGACGTCCGCATTAGACGTCGACTGTGGTGGTCTACCACGGCCTCGGCCTCGTCCACGTGCAGAGCCACGACGACTGATGCGATTGGAACTGTCGTTGAAACTAGTGGGAGTGTTTGACAATGACGCTTCGGGGCTGCCTGCTCGCTCGGATGACTGAAATAGGTATGAAGATGGACTTTTGGCATTCAGAACGGGTTTATCGGATGACATAATGTTCCGGAGTGCTTTGGCAGAAACTCGGAGTGTGATGAGAAGTTTTATTCTTGCTATTGACTGCGGTTTTGGCAAAAGTACTTCGGGTTCTGCAGAGGTTAAACGAGACTCGGGCTGCTTCTTGGCTTGTTTTTGTCTTTTTGCTCCAAATTGACCTGTATTTCGTGACTTGGCAAGACCACAAATGTCTGATAGTGTAACATCTGTCCTTGAGAATCTTGGCTTGCATGGGCCTGGAGAAAATCCATACATACTGATCGTTGAAGCCTCGAGGTTCTCCTGTATTTGGGTGAGCGTACCTGTTGGCAAAACCCGTGACGTGTAGAATCTGTATGAAGCCACTTTTCCTACTCTTATATGTTCGCTTTTTAGCTGAAGGTGTTTCAATTCCCCAGGTTGCACGCTCGAAGTAGCCATGCAGCTAGTAAGGGACGAGATATAACGGTTGAAGGTTGGGCCCAGGGTCAAGACGTATATTTCGGGGTTTGTTAAACCGACTGTTCCAAACGATTGAGCAGACTTAGCGATTTTGTGAGGGAGCGGATCATCAACGGACCATGGAGGGCATTCTCCGAGCCTAGCATCATTGACCTGCGAGATATCGATCTGCCATTCAGCATCAGCCCTTTCAGCCATGCCTAACAAGGCAGTCTTCATGGGTTTAGCAGAACGCTTGCCAGTAGCAAGAAATGCCGACCAGTCTTTTGCGCTTAAGTCCCGATTGAATCGGATGCAATCCTTGTAAACCTTGTTGTCCAGCTTGGCCGCGACGTACTGAATAGCATCACAAGAATTGAGAAATCGACAAATCTTAGATACAATCTTCATTTGCCAGCGCAAACACAGAACGCCTAGTTTTGCCTTCAGATCTTGAAGACGAATAACTTGCCATTCTTTTGTGACAGCCATTATTGTAGTAGCCAGGGCGTGAAAATCCATCGAGTCTCCTGTCCAGCGCGTGTGCCAGGGAACTTGATCGAGGCTGGCCGTCAAAGTTTGAGAAGACATGTTCATTTCTGCCTCAGACTCCAAATTCGGATTGTCGCTTTCCTTAGGGAATGGAGGCGCAAAAGTTTTAAGCCATAGCTTACTCGTCTTGGTGCCTCTAACGAGAGTTGTTCGTTTAACGATATAGCCTTTCTTCAGTAACGAGTCAGTCCGCTTCGGTACCGATCGCTTGTCTTGTCCCACCAGACGCCCAAGGTCACCTTGTAAGATTCCTTGTGATTTGGTAGATGCTATCCCTAGAAGCAAAACCCATTCCAAGCGCGGTACTCTCTTGTAATTCACAGAGTGACCTGTGATCATTTCCCACATTGTGTTCCCCGAAACGAACACATGAACAGCAGAAGACAATGCCAAGTCTGGATTGTCTGAAGCCGACTCGAAATTAATCTGGCGTGATGAATTGACTCTCTCCCCTTGAAAGGCTTGGATACATGTGCCCATATGCTGCTTGACTGCTGCAACTTCTGAAGAGGAAGTTCATTGTACTTTCTCCGGGGCCAACTGAGACGTCATTCCGCACAACTAGCCAATTCCAAATAGTAGCGGCAGCTTGGTCTGAAAGTGGCTCGCCAGCATTTCGACTGCGCATGCCCGAAACCCCGGAACAGCCTTTGATTTCATTGACAATCTCTTCGACAGGGCAGCCTTTTCAAATAGTTGTTAGTAATATGATTGACGGGTACAGTGGTGACTTGAAGATTGGCCGAGGACCCATCTCGATGACATGCAGAATGCGAGTTGCATGAACATTGAATATGTAAGACGCTCGTCAGTTGTAACTCATAATTCAAGCTATCTCTCACCTTGTTCACCGGCACAGGAAATCAGCATCAAAAGATGTGAGATTAGTCCCTCAAGCTCCCAAGCCATGATAATCGTGTTGTTTGTGTTCTCATATTGCACCAGAAGCTGTTTGGTTGGGTTAAAAAAACCGATATCGATATTGATGTTCTTGTTGTCAGGAGTTGAACATGCGACTTCCGAGGATGCGACAGACAACGCAAATGTTTTTTCTTCTTGTGTGGTTAATAGTCGGGCTGTAGGAAGTGTGAGACAAGTCCTTGCAGCCGTGAGACACCCAATTAGGCCTAGTGTGAGCGTGAGACTGGGGAAATATTGGATGTTTTTAACGTATTTAATTGGCTTAGAAAAGATAGCCCCGCCTCTGATCACGTGTTGATAAGATTAAAAGACCCATCTCCTTAGGGACCGTAAGACTACCCTTGTGTAAAGACCCATTTTTTTGCGTTAGTGAAGTGGAGTGACTTTGATAAATTTCACAAACATTACACAGTAAAACTCTACGTAATGCATTTTAGGCCATACAATATGACCCCTGTTTGATTTTGCAGAGGTACAAGCCCCTCTTTATGTAGCTGGCAGGTTCCCCTCTAACAGCTGCAATCAGCTGGCTAAGTGTGCCCTGCAGGCTAGCAGCTGTTATAGAGGCACAAGGCACAAGGTGGATATACAGGGGTATTGAACGCCACTCAAAAATACATTCTTTTCCATGTAATTTCCACTTAGATAAAAGTCACTTCTAGCCTCGCGTATTTCCAAGCTAACCGTTGATTGGCTCCTTTTCTTTTCATCCTGCCCGCCGTAGCTAGCCCACTGCAACGCATAATGCATCTATTAGCACAAGCCCCTTATGTGCGCTAGAAGCCTCGTTTTTTCATCAAATTATTCATTATAAATTAGCCTCTCTATAGCCGCGAGTTTATATTATATAAAAAAGCCCTCAAGGCTCTATAACAGCTTTAATCCAAGGAGGGCCATATTGTCTCGTTAAGTGGCCACACTCAAAGCCGCCGGATTAGCAAGGAAGCCTCCTTCGCAATACAATAAGAAACATTAGAGGTACTTCTACACCAAAAGTGGGTGTGCAGGGACCCTTCCGGTTTTGGGTAGGTTAGGTTAGAAATTTGAAAAGTACGGTTGGATATTTTAGTCCCCTAAGACTAAAGCGGTATAGCTAGATGGGTTTTTGACAAGGGTTAAAAAGACTACAAGGGAGGTCCTAACCAAGGTACTGATTGTTAGAGGTCTTGCAATTGAAGAAGGTTAAGATAGTGGTGGAAGGCCTTAACATTAGGTACATAGGGGCTACTAGGTACTTTTGGTAGTAAAATGCGTATAAGAATACTTTACTACTGCGCATTTAAGAATCCGTTGCTGCGAGTTTACGTACTCATATTTAACTATGTATAGTAGCTATCGCGTATTTTGCTCTATAGTTTCCATCTTTGGGCATCGAGTTTCGCTTGCTCATGCTCTCTGATCTTCCTGTAGGCTTCAACTACGTCATCTCTCGCTATTTGTAGTTCTTCACGTCGCCTTAAACTTCCAGCAGCCTTCGGGATGTTGTCAACATCGACGATTGCCCCGTCCACTTGTAGTTGCTTTCGTGATTTCTTGTGAAGAAGTTCCGGGGGCGCCTGGGCAACATCCTGTAGTCCAATCTTGGCCTCGCCTCTCTTACGAATCAATTCCCGCCAGGGATCATCCGCTTGTGCTTTGCCCCGTTTGCGAGACTTCTTGCTTCCATTTGACTGATCTGTGCCCTCAAAATTACCTTCGGGGAACATGCCAGAGGCATCATTGTCCATTTCACGTTCCTCCGCAAGCTCACGTTGTTCTTCTCTTTGTTCCTGAATCTTTCGCTCCTCGGCTCTCCACTGGTCGTAGAGCTTATGCATCTTCTTTTCCTTTCGCGTGCGATGGACCTTGAGTCCAAGAGGATCTTTTCCGTCCTTCGTTTTTGTCTTTGTTGAAAGACCTGAGATTGGCAACGCGGCATTTACACGGGCTGAGAAGGATCGCATGTCTTCGCCCGGCTTTATACAAGGTGTTTCCACTCGGTCTTCTTGTGTACGCTTCCTACTATCATTGGTTTCCCCGTTGTCGAGTCCAGAGGGTGTCTTCTTGCCTTGCGCAAATGCCATTAGCCTTCGAAACGCACGAGGGCATCATTGTTGTTCTTGTGGTCCTTCCGTTGTCTCTTCTTGTTTGACTGCTGAGTTGCTTGCTTGCCATTCCGTTTACTGGATGCCACCGGAAGTGGGAGCGCTCTCTGTGACGGAGGGAGGTCGAAGCTGAAACTTCTGTTAGTGGTCCTCCATCGAGGGTCTCTTGATCAATAACTGCAACTACAACTTACACGTCTTCCTCGCCTCGCTTTCTCTTGTGCTTGTGAGGCATTGTGGATTCTGGTCAGGCAGCGATTTGTGCTGATACGGAGGTGAGTCTCTTCAGATTCAGTCTCGTATCAATAATTTTCAAGGTTATCAACGAAAGTGTGCAAGTGAGAAGCAGTATTGTTGTAGCTAAGGTGCAATCAGAGCGTTATCGCTCACCTTTTTCCCCCACGGCTGACTTTGATCTCAGAATTTGGCCTGTCTCCACCAGACATTCTGCCTGAATTGACCCACTTCCCACACCCCCGCGCAGCTGCCCTGCTAGCGTGGCACGGTACACATGCTAGATATCTCTTCACTAGTAGGACTACTGCTTGACTACCTAGGTACTAACTACTTAACACTTGTCTTGTTAGCATAAAACTACGGAGTACAGTACAGTATAACCCCTGAATGATTTTACACGACTACAAGCCCCACGTGGGGTAGCAACTAATAGCTCTTAGTGGTTATAGAGAGTAAAGCTGTTAAGAATCTTATAGGGGTACACCGCTAAGAAAAAGTACTATATAACTCTAGTAAACTATAGGTAAAAAGAAGTACCTTTTACTCTACTTAGTGCCACACTGAATCATGTACTTGTGTAAAATCAAACAGGGATTAGAGTGTATATGTATGTATGTGTAAGAGCCCTAGAAGGTGTGCTAGAATTCCCCAATAGACCAAAAGATCCGTCAATGCTAGCTGTCATTGCTAGCACTGCACCTTACATTTGCTTATGAGGTCTACCTGCACATAAGGACTACGGCCTTGTGGATCTGCAGTCCTTGCAACCAGGCCTCCCCTACAAGCTGCACGCACCCTATGGCGTAGCACCTGACAGTATGCCTTGGAGTACGGGGATAAACTATGTTACTATAGGTAACTGATTACCTACCTACTTGGGTGAGTACCTATGTGCATCTGAAAATCATTAGGTACCTCTAGGGCAGCTTTCTGTTAAACAATATATACTAAGGCATCTCTATTCTACGTATTGATTTATCTATTGGCTTAACTATGAGGCGTGCTGTGTGCGAGGGCTCATAATCAATTGTAAGGTGCAATGTTAGCAGCGGCTAGCCTTGACGGATCTTTTGGTCTATTGGGGAATTCCAGCACACCTTCTGGGTTCTTACATTAACGGAGCTTCATCGGCACTAGTGAAAAGGTTCTTCTGGTCCAGAGCCTACTACTGTTGGATGTAGCAGCCTCACATCTTAGGCATTACTTCCCTCGCGATACCTTCCTTGCCCTTGTTATATGTATAGCTTCGTTGTGCCACGTGTGGATAGCCTAGATAGCTTGAATTCATCATCATCACTTTCCACACCGTCTCACAACTACCTACCTACCTAGCTACCTACCTAGCTAAGATTGTCGCGCTGCCTATGCCGTGTGGTTACTGTCCCACTTGGCAGCATTTTAATTATAGCGTCGACGTTCCCAAGATTTGAACCATTTTCCTCCTCATGGTAGTATTGTCACCTGCCCGAACCCAGAAGACAACGATAAACCGTCAGGCGATTCTCTACCCCAACATTGAGTCATTTCCAGAGTGAAAACAATTTGGTTAGGGTATCGCCTTAGGCGATTGAGCCTCAAAAAATTGCTGGATGTACCCATACTAAAGAGTTGGCTGGTCAAAGGAGGATTGTGGCAACAACGCTGAACGATGGAGCTCGTTATGGTGTTGGGTATAACAAGCAGGCTCGGTGTTGCACGGATATATAGGGGAATAAGAGCACCTTATCTGGTGGCGTGGCCACGTCCTTGACAAACAGTACCATTGATCAACATCATTAAATCCCCTTCGTCAGGGGCCCCTACCCGTCCAAGATAGAATTAACGTTAAATTCATTTACGAATCTTCAATTACCGACTTACCCATACACCTCCTTCAGTTACGTCCTTGCGAAGTACCTAGGTATTTACCAGGTACGCCTAAAGCCTCTGAAAGACATTCAACGCCAAAATAGTTGACTATTCAGACAACATGATGAAAGTACAATACTATACTGTACAAAGCATTAAAATAATATGCCAAGTAATTGAAGTTCTAAGCATGCCGTGCTGTGCAATACAACACGGTATTCTGTGATGCTACCAGACCTTGGGTGCGTGGGATTCCGCCCGCCCTGCTGAAAGGACCTGCGAAACCGTGTGGCAGATTATGTACTGGTATGCATAATAAAAGATCAATCGATCGAACAATATCAAGATTCACTGCCGCAACAATATTTCCGTAGTCGAACAATCATGGTGTGGTGCATACGGAAGATTTCAGGTTAAGTGGCGGCGCAGACAATACTAAAGGAAACAATGAAGATTTCCAAGCCTAGACCAGTCGCCACGCAAGCACCCCGAATAAGTCACCGAAGTGGCCAATCCCATGTGATATTTGGATCATGAAACAAAATGAATACTCGTCTTGAACCGAATTCACTCGGGCAGACAACACACTACTGGAGCTCAATGGCGATAGCCTCGACGGAATAATGAAGAACAATATCAAGCATGTGTAGTACTCGCCAAGCCATGTAGATTGGACCGAAGCACTGAATACTAGTTTAACTATGAGCTAAGAAGAACGATATGGCTCGAGACTCAGAGCCTCCAAATATATAACTCGGAGTAGCCTCCCCTCCGAATTCTATTGATCATCAGAAAATCAAGCTTCAATCATTCAATAAGATCATCACTCGAATCACTCAAGCCCTCCTCTCAAAATCAATATGCCTTCCACCACAAACAATGTCCAGGCCACCCAGCCCACCACCTCTTCCTCCGAGGAGAATGCTCACACTGCGAGCTATGTTGGTTGCACCATCATGTAATTGACCTTTTATGCCACCGAGGCTCAGAGTTGTTCCAGTACACCAGAACAACTGAACCACACACAACCTCTCCCTTCACCAATTGCCGGTTAACCATTATGGATTTGAAGGAATATGGATGGAGACCGTTGTATTTTCAAAGAACGAGCCTCGCAACAACATCAGACACTTGCCCTTTGCCCTCGACAGCGACACCACTATTGTCGTCAGTCGGATGATGATTATGAATTTTTTGGTCATTGAGATCGATGGACTGGAAGTTGATTGATTATGGGAAGGCCTCTCGGTCAAGGAGTTTATTTGCAACGTTCAATATTTTATATATTGTTCTCACGAGAGCGCATTTTTGAATAGCCCTGGTCACGCACGAAGTAGATATTAGCTGACAGAAATATGAAATATTTGATCGTGTTCTTTGGAATGCACACAAAAGAACAGGACAACCCCAATTCAGTTGTGATCAAAGGTACGTCATGTGATAACAAAATATCACACCATCCTGGAACTTTAAGTTGTCCAGCAATGCTACCTACGTCGTTTCCAACATCAATAGATAAGTGCACTTGTCCTTCAACATTAGAGTCGGCGTACGTGCTTCTTACTTCAAAGGAGAAAAGTTACATCAAGTCATTACTTGATCATTACCTTATGAAGACGTCCGACGACCTTCTGCTTTTTGTTTACGAATCTCGGTGCTACTTATTTTGCCTGCGAAGTTGTTGGCAGCCTTTTCGTTCTCATTTCCGTTATCAGTATCAAAACTGACATCCAGTACGTCGATTTCGTATACTTTCAACTTAGACCAGCCTTGGCTGTGTCGCTTCTCGTTGACCACTGCTCCACCACTTCTGGTTTCTCCAGATACGACCAAGGCTTCAATTGCCTCTTCTTTTACAGTCGGGCCATAGACATCATGAAAGTCTACACAACGCACGAGGATAGAGCCATCTCGGTATCGTGCGTGTAGCTCCTTGGTCTCGGCTTGGATGGCTTTCATGTGCGTGGCTGCTGTAGTGGAAGTAGTAGAGAGGAGGGTAGAGAGAAAATTGATCACAGAGCGGGCACGAATATCCCACGACTGCAATTCCTCTGCATACTTTTTCTTGACGAGTAGTTCGTCGCTAGAGATGCCGATGACCAACTCGCATTGGTGACCTGTCTTCGCACGAGTATCTTTAACATTCAATAGGAGAACAGCTGCATGGAGGAATAACTTGTGACCAGGATGCAAGTGATCGAACGTACCACCCAAGCAAACCGTGGAGTAGCCTTCACAAGCATCGCGCATAGACTTTTCAATGGCTCGATCGGCGACTAGAGCAGGTGTTGGGTTTGATAAGCTGAGACCTCCCTCAACAGCCACAAGCTGCTTGTGCTGCAGCTTTGACTTCCCTCTGAGTATTTTAAGAAAGAGGCCAGAAGCTCGTAGCCTTGCTCACTGCTAGGGTGGAATATTTGTCTCCACGGGTGAACAGTAGAGGAGAAGGTAGCCAAGTCCAGGATTGTGCTACTGTTCGGTTCGTATACGCCCTTGGAATTTGGCTTGTACAACCCTTCGGAAGCTTGACTATGGTCGATGAGCACTACACGTATATCAACAGCGCCTGGGTCGTCGGCCTCAAGATCGCTGGCGATTGATCTTTTGCACATATAGAAGCCACTAGAAAATATATCTCTGCCAATATGGACTGTGATCTTCGCCAATACACTAGTCGTATGTTGTCTCTTTCGGGTGTCAGAACTGGAGAAGCAACGGCGACGACAAGAATTGGCCCAACGCCGCCTGTAGTGCTGGATCCGTGTTCATTGCTCAATCGTGATATTGTGGAGTCAAGTGGTTCATAATATGCCGCTCGAACCGTCACCGCTGTGACGGTTCGGGGAGAGGGGAGAAGTAGTAATGACGGTGCGTCTGTCAAGTCTGGTGATGGCGGCATGGCGGGAACTCGCTATAATGATGACTAGGTTGTGGTGGGCGATTATATCCAGTGAAGGGGATCATGTGACTATGCAGTGCGGATATTTTCCCGGAAATCTCGCGGTTAGGAAGTATGTTCAGATTTTGATTTGCTGGACATGCTAAACCATCTGAAATGGCGCTTTCAAACGCGGTCTTTGAGAGATCAATGCAAGGGGCTTGCAAGCACAGGAGATGGACGAGATGTCAGGTGGGTCAGAGGAAAGGCGGTGGCGTGCATGCAGCGGCAGAATTTTGTAAGTTTTCTGGAAGGACGAATATTTTGGGTTGGAAGATCCAGAGTGCCAGTACACTTTCTCCCAGCATTAGATTTCCCCGCCGCCAAATCGAAAAAAAAAAATGGTCACGAAGAGCCGGCTGCGCATGGCTTTAGCCGCTGAGAAAGGAATTGATTACAAAAATTAAAGCAACAGAAAAACACAAAGAATATCTGAAGCGAAAGAATTCTACATCACAACTTGGCGGGGCACCATTGCATGGTGATGAGAACGACGAAAATGAAGACAAGGGTCAGAATGGGTTGAATGACGACTTAGAAGAAGAGGTGAAAAATGACGACGAAGTCGAAGATGAGAGGGTAAGCAGTCAGCTTCTCTATAGGAACGTGTGTCTCTGAAATGCAGACGCTGATAAAACTTGCAGTTGAACTTTGGCGCTGTCGACGAGACCGACACTTCTGATTCAGAAATCGAGATGGAGGAGAAGATCGAGAGAAGATCAGCGAAGAACGATAGAAAACTCAACTCGACAAAATCTAAACAGGACGAAGAGGAAGAAGAGGACGAAGAAGATATTCCTGTCTCGGATCTTGAAGATCTCGACGACGAGGACAAAGAAGACCTCATACCCCATACCCGACTTACCATTAACAACACCACTGCTCTTCTAGCGGCGCTCGATCGCATCTCTATTCCCAAAGATCAGCGTACAACTTTCGCATCCCATCAGTCTATCTCCTCCTCTGTCAAGACTGCTGAATCTATCCCTGATGTCTCCGACGACCTGCAGCGCGAGCTCGCCTTTTATTCTCAATGTCTTGAGGCTGCCAAGGCAGGACGTGCAAAGCTGCTTGCAGAAGGTGTACCATTCTCACGGCCTAAGGATTACTTCGCCGAAATGATCAAGGAAGATGCCCACATGGAGAAGGTCAAGGCCAAGCTCATTGAAGAAGCGTCTGCCAAGAAGGCTTCTGCAGAAGCACGAAAACTCCGTGACTTGAAGAAATTTGGCAAGCAGGTGCAAGTAGCCAAGCTTCAAGAGCGACAGAAAGCTAAACGCGAGACTCTTGAAAAATAAAGAACCTCAAGCGAAGTGAGTACACCTATGACAGGCTTTTATATTACCCTCCCTCCTCTTGCATTTTTACTTCATTTTTATGTTTTAAACCTTTGAAATGCTGATCCATTGTTCTACATTTAGAGCGCCAAGAGTCTGGAGGTGATATGACCACGAACGAAGCAGACGTTTTTGATGTCAGCGTCGATAATGAACTCGCTAAGCACTCTCAACGTAGTGGCCCTCCCGGACGAGGCGGCTCCTCGAGTGGCCCAGGCGCGAAGCGTCAGAAGAAGAACGAGAAGTACGGGTTTGGAGGCAAAAAACGACATGCAAAGTCTGGAGACGCCATAAGCTCAGGAGATCTATCGGGGTTCAATACCAAAAGAATGAAGGCTGGTGCCAAGACGAAATCCCGACCAGGCAAGAACAGACGCAAGGCAATGGCTTCAAAATGACAGCTTTCCCTGTCTTGACTTTCTCTGTACACGATCACTCTTCAAAACATGATTCTAGTTAGGTATCTACATTGTATCAATCCTTTGTCAGGTCGTTGGTTTTTTGAGGTTGCTACGTGCACGGCAAATCAATGGCGCCTGGTGAATCGAGAAGTTTCATTTAAATGAATTTAAGTAAATATGTTTCTTGGAAGTGTTTGGATTTGGACCCTCGCATTCCACATCTTACCCTGTGAACAATCTAGCCATCTGCCTCCACGTTCGTGTCATAATGCGATGAATTGATTTAGCAGGCAAATTCATCTCACGATATAGATATCTGCGATAGTGCTCTTGAGTAACAAAAGGTAGCAGGCAATGACAGTTCAAAGCTGTATCGTAATATCATTGCGCATTCATCTATGACTCAAAAGGAAAAATAGAATAAGAGATTCAGAATAGCCCTGCCTCACGCCAGCTATCATATAATACTACTTGTGGCTGCCGCCCTACATCACACGTCTTCCTAGGCGTGATAAATACCATCGGCGCTGAACTGCCCCCTCTGCTGGACCCCTCTGCTGGCCTTCTCGTACCTTCAGTTCTGTTCAGGTCATTAAGAACTCCATCCGTTCAGATAGACACAACCTTTCGTTCAAAACGACCCACGGTTGCTTATCAATCGTCATTGAGAGCCTTCTTGTGCTATTATTGGATGTAGAGCAGGCGCTCGCCCCTCAGGCTAGGTTGCTGGAAAGAGGTCGGTTGCGTTGTGTTGGTCTTATGCTCATATAATTTGGTGTGGTTCTTACAGCTCATCGTGCCAGCAGCAACTAGCAAGAAGATGGAAGTCGCCGTTGGAAGGACCCCCATAATAAAATCGGGTATGATGAAACCTAGGGATTGCAAAAATAGAAACAAGAGAAGGCAATATGCACTGATGCTAAAATGTTATGACTTCGCCTAGGACGCCGTTAAAACCCGTGGTATCGAGATGAATGCCTTGCGCGATCGAACGCTTGCTATGCAGTTGCAACCTTTCCGCACAACGTTGAAAAGAAATCAAAGAAACCGCTGTGGCGACATCATTAAGACACGCTTTGAGTTTATCACCATCTACTGCGAAGCGGCTACACACCAATGGCGGTGGAAGGCCCATGCGCTTTTCTGGCATTCCTTGCTGCAGTATTTGGTACGGCGACATCGGCGACACTTAGCGAATTGTCTTGTATACTCCTCCCATTTACCACATTGATAGTAGGCACATTGTCGAATGCCACCGCGAGTATCGTCCTTGCGGCACAAATTTCGCATGACGACTCCGGCCCAGTATTGCATATCGGTGCTGTGGTATCGAACGGTAAACTTTTCAACGAGAGGAAAGAGGTTGAAGTCATTGGGAAGAATATACTCTTCATCAGAGGCGTCACAATCCTCTGAGTCAATAATTTCCTCGTCTCCGTCAAGAGCGGCGAGATTCATTCCCAGTGAAAGTTTTGGCACGAGGTGACTCTTCTGGAAGTACGTTCGCAGGCCGCAATATTTCGAGACATAAGCCAGAAGCTGCAGAGACATAAGCACATCTTCCTCTCGCGGCATAACGGCAAGCATCCGTGGAGTTGGTATGAAATGTCTATCAAGTAGATACCTTGGTACGGTCGAGTTTGGTGCCTGTGGCTGGGGTGGCGTCACCATGGTCGGGCGATTTGGAGACAAACCCATGGGTGGTACGGGTGTTGGGTTTGCGGTATCTCCTATAATGCCGTCCAAAGCTGCTCGATGTGTAATGTTGAAAGCGCCAGGGTCTTGGTGCGTCTCCGAGACGGTGGGGGTAGTGAGTTCCAGTGAGGATCCTGCGAGCATACTTTCTCCATCCTCCATGGAAATGTCCTGAATTCCCACCGTTGATTGCATTTCTGTAGTGCCAGCCATGTCAGCATCGGGAGACTCATCCGAGGGCATGCTGTCAGCATTTATGTCGTCTGTTTCTATGGTGGAGTTCTGATGTCTAATAGATGGTCTTCTGCGAGTTCCATCGGTAGCATCCAGCGCAGCTGCTGCAACCACATTGATGACCGGCGCAGGCCCTACGGTTGGCGAGCGGAGCTGAGAGGGAGGGAGTGGTGTAGTTGGCGAAGTGGGTTGGGATCCAACGTCCCCTTGGCCGAATAGAGCCATAGATGCCAGACGATCAGCGTCACGAACGGGTCGAACAAAGCTGTCAATGCCATCCATTGCCGGTGTTGTGACAAGGGGCTGCGTTGTCGCGCCGCCAGCAAGATTATTAGCATGGCGTCCATCAATGCCTCTGAAGCTATATCGATGCCGACTTTGTGACGGTTGGTCGGGTGTGGTGGTAAGTGCTCGAGATGATGACGATGCAGGCGCTGATTCGGGAGTAGCCTGAGAGGCGGCGGCAGATGGCCCGGCGTAGCTCGCAGATACGTCGATGGATGGCGGAGGGCCATGACGCCGGACTGATCGTTGTTCGGGTTCGAGCCGAGCCGAGCGATTGGTAAACGAACTTGTTGGCTTGGATGAAGCACGATGATCATGGCCTCTGTGGCGACGATGATGGTGCTCATGTATTTGTTTCTGATTAGCCTCTTCCGCCTTTTCGCGGCATTTTTCGATGATTTTGATGTAATTATCAAGAATGGTCGCGATGACTGGAACCATGTCGGCTTCCACCACACGGGTTCGCACATTTTCCGTCCCTCGAACACCAATGTTGACGACACATTGAAACGCAAGATTCCATTTCCACATGCCCATCATATCCTTGCTGCGTCCCTGTTTCAGTATGCAGACAAGTCGCTCGATGCCTCCATCGACGGTCAGAATGTCACGAATGCGAGCGGATGATGTTGTGAGGTAGGCGAGATGGTTGAGCGAGTTGATGAGCGGTAAAGTAGACGTGCAGTCGAGTGCTCGCCGGTCGTAGAGTGCCGTGGTGATGCCAACCGAGGCCTTGTTGACGTTCGGGATGCTGAAGTTGACTTCCCTCATGTTGAATAATTAATCCTGTCAAAGGGGACGAACAGACCAACTGAAGACAAAAGTGACAACAAAGTTTTGCCTGCAGGAAGATGGCGACGTAGGATTGAGATGCCCCTCAGACAGAGGGGCTCAACAAGACGAGGATTAAAGCCAGGATGCTCGCTCGAGAATATTTAGATATCGATGTGTTAATAGACGCGGCGTCAAGTGTATACTTCGTTGAGGAGGGGGTGAAAGTCTGAATATGATCGGGGTGACCGAGTGGCGGTTTGCGTCCAAGCACACTTGGATGGTGAAGGGTGTATCAGCTCAGCACCACAGCCAACGTAGTCGATGAAATGAGTCGTGATGATTGAAGCAGATGAGCGGGTGGTGTTGACGAGCAAGAAAAGCTTGTCGCAGTCGATATCGTATGGGGGATAGCGATGAGTGTTCGAGTCTGACTGTGTTTCAGGCAAGGCTGGGCCAAACCCAGACCAAGACGAGCTGAAGGAGTATGGCGAAGGGAACGTGCAGCGGCAGCGGATAGGACAGGAGTAGGTAGTCCCGCACGTCCACCAAGATATAAGTTCTCGCAGGAAGAGCGCTTGTTGCAAAAGCAGTTGGTTGAAAGGTTGATTCGAAGATGATGCAGAATACAAGTGTGCCCTTTTTAGGCAGAGTTGAAAGACGGCGCCGCACCGTGGTGTGGGAAACGGGGGTCGAAGGGGTAAGCAGACAAGCAGCACGAGGAAGGGGAAACATCGAAGGCTGGCGGCGGAGGTTGGAAGTTGGGCGGTTAGGCGGGTCCAATGCTGCTGGCGATTGGCGAGACACGGACTCGGGGCTCCATGCGAGCTGGTAGCGATTAACTGACGTCCACTTGAGCAGCTCGCAGAGACGAGTATTGACCAGACAGCACCAGACAGTACCAGACAGTACAGGACAGTACAGGACAACAGCGTCATGTTGCTAAACAATGGCGACTGGTCAGACAAATTTGACTGCACTCGCGCCCATTGATGCAATCAACGCAGAGATTCCTCGTTGATTCGACTGGTTCTTCCCTCGTCGTCTACTTCATTATGTGCTATCTCGTAGCTGATAGCAGTGTTCCAGCGCCTTGTGGCCCTCAGATCAGTAGCAGGACTATCATGGCTAGACTACTTAGCCGCTTGTATTCCAAACATTTGCATATATAACGGTCTAAGTAGGGCTGTCCTTTGCTAGCTGTCCTGAGAATACCTTAGTGGACGACTGCTTGGAAGTTGTGAAGCCGCTGGCGTGCAACAACACTTGCCTACCTACCCACCTAATTTTTACATGCCTGAGCAGTCAAACATCATGGAATCATGGCGAACTGTATCACTGGGAAATGTTCATCTAATAAATCAAAACAGTTGCAACACTGTGCACAGTGGAAGATGTTGCATACGACACACGGCACTTCGGCGTTTTGTATTCAATCGCCACTAATCTTTGCATGCCGAAAGTACTTCATGCCTACCCAAGCAACGACTACCCAAACCCAGGCCATGACACCTGTTAGTATGATGAGGGCTGGATAGTACCCAGCAATAGGTAGAGTTGGATCGTCCTCAAGTTCTGGAGGCGCGTATGGTGTCTTGCCGACATCCCAAGCCCAAATCCATACATTGAGACAAGATCCCATGCCAATAACAAAAACAAGCCAAGTTACAGTAAGGACAACCCAACCCCACCATTCAGTTTCCGAATAATCCCAGTCAGAGTCAGGTGGGGGCAGAGCCTTTGTGGAAATCCCGGTATAGGATAAAGGAGATTTTGCTTGTTGAAATGACCTGCGACGAGGGCGACAGTTCGGGCTGCGAAATACGACTCAGAACCCGAAGATAAAGAAGCGCTAAATGGCGCTGGCCGCAAACCCTGAGCCAACTGCAGAACATCCTCCTCATCCGTGGTCGAGTTATATGGGTTTTGTTGTGAGCTTTGTTGCTGAAGTCGAGTTTCATCAACCCCTTTGTTCGTTGCCAACTGATCTGAGCCAAGAGAATTCTGAAAGATCTCCTTACTATCTGAGGATGTGCGTGGCGCGAAGTCGGATATCTTGAGGCCTAAAGCGTCTCGTTCCGGTGTACTAGAGGCCGAAGATGCAGTGTCCACTGGGTCAAAAGCAGCGGCTTGTGAGGTATCAATCGTCAAAGACTTGCTGTCCCTTCGCTCCCGCTGTGCGCCGCGCCCGAGCAGGGCCGCCTTCCTAAGGGATCCTCTCCGACGTCGCGTCTTGTGCTGTTGTGTTACGGCGTGAAGTGACGGTGACGTAGCTGAGACTGGAGTCGCGGCGTCTTCTTCTTCGATGTCTGGGCGGGATTTGATCTCTGCAGATGTTCGCATGAAAGGGAGCCTGGACAAGAGCCCAGAACCGGAGGTTGCTCGTCGAGGTGCCGAGGACAAGCTCGCGTGGTCTTTTACAGAATCACTGACTTGACTCTCCATAACTTGTAGCTAGCATGATGCCTAAGGCACCACGTCCGACGCAAAATGCTCGATGCGACAAAGTCAGACTTTGTTGTGGGTTCACAAACCCATTGGTTCGGTGGCAGGTGATTCGGTATCGAATTGAAGAAAATTAAAAGATGCAATATTCGAGTTATAAATGCAGCTGTAGAGATTTGGTCAGAGGGGCATGAAGCAAGGTCCGTCCTCTGCTGATGCCGCGTAGCCGCGAGCCACCAACCAAAACTCCGCCGGCAGTCAAATTAGTGATAGGGTATGAATTTGGAAAGGAGGATATGTTCTGCAGTTGGCTCAGGGTTTGCAGCCAGCGCCATTTAGCGCTTCTTTATCTTCAGGGGCGGCGCACAGCGGGAGCGAAGGGACAGCAAGTCTTTGACAATTGATACCTCACAAGCCGCTGCTTTTGACCCAGTGGACAGATCGCTCCAGCCTGCTCTCGGCATCTCTTGGTCGGCACCTGCCTGTACTAGAACTCCACAATCCCTAGAAGGACAAGCGTGATAATGAGTGACTTATGCACTTGGTACTCGGTACTCGGTACAAGTCTGGTGATTTGCTAAATACTACGGACGTAGTTAATGCTATTATAGACAGTACTTTAGGCTGATATATAAATCTCGTATGTATAGAGGTATTCTCTATCTAAAAGTATACTCTATACGTCCGTATATAGCATTATCTCTGTTCCTAATTAACATAAAATCCTTGTCAGTACAGCCTGCCAATGCTGAGTGCAGCGCAACCCAGTGTCAGCCAGTTGACCCTCGGCCTCGAACCATAGCTCCGAACTTGTCGTTGTTTACCCCCTTTAAACCTTTTATTTTGGGCAGCAAGATGGGAACGAAATGCTTCATCTGAGGTTTCAATCTCCAAACTTAAACCGAGGCCTAATTACTATTCGCCCAGCCGCCTGGGGTGCTTGCAGTATCGTGTACGGAGTATTGACTCCATTCACTGATCCACTACCAAAACAAAAATTCAAACATTTGAACCACACTATTGAAACGGTACTTGTAATTGTATTATCGCATTGCATTATTGAGAGTCGCCGTCCTTCGAGATGGCACCGTCTGAAATGAATCGGCATTACGCGATATAATCACGACATACAATGAACTCAACAGCTCAATCATCGAAGAACTCGACTCTGAACCGAGCCCCCTGGAGTTTATGCGCTACGTATCTCGAAACACTCCATTTGTAATTCGGGAGGAGCCTCATCATGGAAGGCTACACAACAATGGAACGCTGCATATCTCAAATCAGCCCTCGCGGGTCAAACTGTGAATGTTGCCGTTACACCCCACGGGTCCGTCAGTCCATCTATCCATCCCTACAATCCCGAATTCTCACTTACTTAACGGCTCCTAGTAATGCTGATGCACCCACATATTCACCCCAGCACTGTATCACTGTTTTGTCAAAGCCTCACGAAGAATCTCAATCCTTCGACAATTTTCTGGCGTACCTCTTACAACAAGAGAAATCGGATGAACTGCCTGAAACCACCGAGGTGCGGTATGCGCAAACCCGTCAGTTTCCCCGTCTCCGTCACCACGGGATACACGCGGTGGTTGTAATAACGTTTGCGATAAAGATGACTGGATTTCTGACCTTGCTTAGAAAACGATAACTTTAGGGATGAGTACGCCTGTTTATTGCCTGACGCACAGAAAGATATCCCCTTTGCACGCATAGCCCTGCAAAAGAAACCTGATGCCGTGAACCTTTGGATCGGAAACTCAAAGTCAGTCACCGCGACTCACAAAGACAATTTCGAGAACATATTTGTACAGATCATCGGCAGAAAGCACTTTGTACTGCTGCCACCTGTGTGTCATCCGTGCATGAATGAGGCGCTACTGACGCCTGCTACGTATGGACGCGACGACAACGGCAGACTGAGCATTCGGCTCGATGAACATGCTGATTTGGTCCCTTTTGTAACTTGGGATCCCGACAACCCTCAAGATAACTCGACTCCGTTGTCCAAGTTTGCGAAACCAATGAGAGTAACCTTAGATCCGGGAGACATGCTGTATCTGCCAGCCATGTGGTGAGTGGACAAAAGCCACTATTATTCGTCAATTGTGAGCTGATCTTTGAGGATGCAAACACTAGGTATCATAAAGTAAGCCAGTCCAGTAGCCCCGATGGAGAAGGTTTCGTGGTCGCTGTTAACTACTGGTAAGTTTTTAGTTCTATACAAGGCTGATGCCGTTGTTCGTAACCTTCTCATGTTGATGGCACAGGTATGACATGGAATTTAGTGGTCCATTGTACCCGGCTGTCTCTCTTATTCGAACTCTAACAAAGAGCATCCCTTAGTATACGTCAAGAATCTTATCTTCACAATTTTAGGGAGATAGAATGCACTATCCGGTATCGCTGTCTGTGCAAAATGACTTTCGTTTGTGTAGGCCGTGATTTCACCTCTTCTTCTGTGCACTCCTCTTCTGAGCTCTCAGCTCCTTCTTCATTCTCGGGTCCACCATACGATACCGTCCTCTGACACCCTTAGGTCGCCCCTGGAGTCCTCTGTTCAAGCCTCGTGCTACAACTAGCTTGGCAGGTTGCGAAGGCTTCTTACGAGCAGCTTTGCTCAGGAGCTTGGCTATACTGTCGGCCTTTTCCTTCTCTGTCATGCCCTCGTCATTTGCAAGCATGTCCGATTTCTTCTTAAGCTTCTCCAATCTCTGGGCAGCCTTGAGCTTCTTCCTTGCCTTGGCTTCCCGAACCTTCTTGATGGGTCGAGCATTGAAAGCCCGAAGCTTCTCTTTGATTGCGTTCGCTGCAGCTTTCGTGATTGGCTTCTGAGGTTTATCGTGTTTGCCCTCATCATCTATGAACCAATCTGGCAACCCTTCCCTCTCACGAAACGCGTGCCTATTAAAGCCGTCGTCAATCATATCATGACTAGTTTTTGCCCGGTAGCGAGTTGATGTGCGAGCGTCATTGCTTCGGCCGTGATAATGTCAATATCTTCGAGGTATTGTTAGCGCTCGGAAACTCCTCAAAGTAAAGCGGCATTTGCATCATGTACTCACCCAGCTTCCCATCTGGAAGACGCTTTTCTTCTTCCCAATCTTCCTCGTGGCTAGTCTTAACGATTTCGTAGTCATTATCTGAGTCAACCTCAATATTCTCCTCTGCCTTCTTCTGGACTTCCTTTCTCTTCCTTTTGCCTTCATCGATACTACTCGGCTGCTTATTTTTAAGCCCGCCGCTGCCAACTGCACCCTTGGGTTTGAGACCTGCTTCCAAATCAGGACAAGTGATATCTTTGAAAAGGTCTTGCCCAAAGAAAGCGGCAGCGCGTTTGGATAAACAGTCTGCCGATGGCGCGCTATCGTCGAGATCCGTCAAAAGACTTTTGCTGGGTACATCATCATCATCATCAGAAGAAGAATCGTCCTCTTCTTCAAAATCGCTAGACTCTGACTTCTGCACAGCTTCATCAGCGGATAGGCCCTCCCATTCATCATCGCCACGCTCTTGCCTGGCCTTCTTGGCTCGATATTTTGCATCTGCCTCCGCCTTTTTCTCCCGATAATTATCGTACATCGAATCAAGCTCCCGCTCTAGTCGATCCTCTTCTTCGTCGGTTTCACTGTCGTCGCCGGCTGTCCGATCTGCTTCGTAAAGGGCTGTTTCTGTCTGAGCTTGGTTTGGCACCACTACCATTTTCCCGCGACACAGCCTGCGTAGTGCATCTGATTTGTCTGCAGACTTCATTGAAAACATTGCACCTTCTCCGATCGGCCCTGATTCCTCCATGCCAATATCCATAGGTGCAATCATGTTTAGCTGCATACGAACAATATCTCGCTGTTTCTTCTCGTTCTCTTTGCGCCTTTCTTTCTTCTTCTTTGCATTTTCCCTGTCCTTCATATTTTGCAGCTCTTCTTGTATTCGAAGCTCTTCGTCCATTGATTCAACCTCGGCCACCTCCTCACCAGCAGGTGGCTCTTCGGCTTTCTTTTCTTTAGTTGAGAGACCAAATATGTCTCTCACCTTGAGTCTCCATTTCAATAGTAGTTTGAAATCTTTCCGGCCCAGCACTTTGAGATCTTGGCAGCTAGTCCGAATTTCATCTGTAGTTTCAGGGAGCTTATCCAGCGCAGCCAAAGCAACATCGCCAATTTTTGGCTGCTCAAAGCTGAGTTTATTGCTAGAACCTAGAATTGCGATGGGGTCCATGGTCTGAATAAACTCGCTGGCGGGGACTTCTTTGAATTGTATATAGTCGCCTTCTTCATAGCCGTCTCGCTTTCGCTTCTTAACTTCAGGGTTAAATACCTTGGCTTCATTGTTTGGCGTTGCGCCAGTAAGTTCCGCAAAAACGTAACGTGGATCAAGGAATCGAGGATCGATGCGCTTAGGGGCTTTGAACCCTCTGCAAACGACGAAAATTTCTGCAGACACGTTTCGAGAAGACGGTGGCTTTGTAGCTTCAACTTTAGTGAAGAGCTGATTCAACACCCAAAGTAATGGATTGTAATCCTTCGATCGGAAAACCTTAGTCACAAATGTTCCTCCTTCGACGAGAAATTCGGTCGCCAGTTTCATGGATTGCAAAGCGAGTTCTGCTTGGTTGAAGGAATCCTGAACCCACGCCGTACCAACATTCGGAGCACCGTCGTGCAGAACCGTGTCAGCTTTCCAGGTCTTCAAGTGTTGTCGAATAGTGGCACGGCACTTTTCCGTAGTAATATCACTCTGGAAAGTAATTACTCTTGGGATTGGCTTGATTGGGGTCAAATCAACACCGACAATGAGACTATTGACGGGCATTACTTCGGCCGCAACTTGACACCATGACTAAGTTAAATAATCAGCTTCGGTTTATGAAGGGCAAAAGATCAGAATACCTACACCGGGGGCAGCGCAAAGGTCCAAAAGGACCTTGCTCTTCTCAAGAACCCATACTTCTTGTTCAATTGAATCAATTTGAAGGCCGCTCGGGCACGATAACCTTTCTCTTTGGCAAGTTTATACCACTTGTCCAGACGGCCCTTGCCGTGTTTCTTCTGGATCGCCATAGCGGCGAATAAAGCAGTCGTTGCAAAAGTGCGGATGCCAATATTTCGAAATAGGCCTTTTGAGCCCAGAAATCTTGTTCCAAATGTTGCTGATAAGCTTAATCACGTGGCGATAGCTGCTCCAGGATGCCGTTTGCCCCGCTATTAAGAGGCGGGCATGTCCCTTGCCACCTAGGCAAACTAGGTACCAGGGTACCAGGAAGTGGAGCAGCGCCGCCAGCTTGAAATGCAATGGCGCCATTAGATTGAAGACCAGACTACCAGACTCCATGACATATTTTCGACTCATCACGCACTTGCCAAACCTGCTTGAATGCTAGTCACGGAACGCGACATCACCTTGCTTCTTTCAGGATCTGATGCACGCCTGTATGCATAACTGACAATCTACCCCCGACTAGAAACATTCGCTGCAATGAGTAGACGGGCAGTTGCCGCAGGCTTCCGGCCAGCGACGCGACGCGCATCTATTCAGGCAGTCCGACAACTGCATCGAATGCCCTCTGGAGGACTCTTACGAGCTGATGCGTCAATTCGTGCGACCAGGAAACGCATGTGGTTCGAAGGCAACTCTTTCCACAATGCTGTCATTGCTCGGAATGCCTCATTTGCCCGATTCTTGCCCAAGCTAATGGTCAAGTTTGCGAAAATACCCGCCATGTTCGGCGGACTGGCCATAGCAGCTTTCGCGTGGCTCCAATATCAGGCAAATCGTATGTTGAGCAAGTTAGTATCTAGAATTCCGGCGTATACTGACTCTAAGCAGAGGCTAGTACTTACGCCGTCGAGCTTTTCAATGCGACGAGAGACACACTTACGTCAACGACGACAAGCCTTTTGACACGGCTAAAGACGTAGCTTCGCAGACTCGCCAGGGATGGGAGAACACAAAAGAACAAGTGGAAGCCCCGGGATGGCTTAAACGAATTCTACGAATACATGAAGATATTGGCACTGGCAGTTCAGGCGGCCCGGGTGGCGACGGAGATCCCAAACACAGCAAAACAGGTGTCGCCGTAGCCGCTGGTGCTTCTGCTGCTGCATACGGATACGAAAATTCAGACGAAACGGATCCCCGTGGTCCCGAGGAAGTTGCAAGAGATGATCAAATGATGGTTCTGACCAAAAAGATGATTGAGATTCGAAGTATACTCCAAAAAGTCGGGCAATCCAGCTCATTAGCTTTACCATCCATTGTCGTCATTGGCTCGCAATCATCGGGCAAGAGCTCTGTTCTCGAGGCCCTCGTTGGTCACGAGTTTCTTCCCAAAGGATCAAATATGGTGACACGGAGGCCGATTGAGCTTACACTAGTTAACACTCCTGAATCAGGCGATGAGTACGGGGAGTTTCCTGACCTGGGTCTAAGGCGCATCTCGGATTTTCCCTCTATTCAAAGAACCCTTACGGAGCTCAACATAGCGGTATCGGACGCGGATTGTGTCTCTGATGACCCAATTCACCTAACCATTTATTCTCCAAATGTTCCTGACCTTTCTCTCATCGACTTACCCGGCTATATACAAGTTGTAGGACAAAACCAACCTCTCCAGCTCAAACAGAAGATATCAGAGCTGTGCGACAAGTACATTCAGCCTCCCAACGTCATCCTAGCCATTTCGGCTGCCGACGTGGATCTCGCAAATTCAACAGCCTTGAGAGCATCGCGCAGAGTTGACCCGAGAGGTGAAAGAACCATTGGCGTCATTACAAAGATGGATCTCGTTGATCCCACCCGCGGCGCATCAATCCTCAATGACAAACAATATCCTCTCAGGCTAGGCTACGTCGGTGTAGTCTCTAAAGCGCCTTCTGCACAGGGCTTGTTCAAGATGGGCCCATCGAATTTAATGTCTGCGATCACAAAGCACGAAAATAGCTTCTTCTCGTCTCATCCCTTTGAATTTGGCCCAGATGCGGGAGTCAACGTGGGGACAACAACATTGCGCAAGAAGCTAATGCACGTTCTTGAGCAGACCATGTCGGCCAGCCTGCAAACGACGAGCAACGCCATTCGGCAAGAGCTAGAGGAAGCAACCTATGAATTCAAGGTGCAGTATAACGACCGACCGCTTTCGGCCGAGTCTTACTTGGCAGAGAGCTTGGACACCTTTAAGCACTCTTTTAAGCAATTCACCGAGGGGTTTGGTCGGCCACAAATGCGCGAACTCCTTAAGAGCGAGTTGGACCAAAAAGTCCTGGATCTTCTAGCTGCCAGATACTGGAACAAGCCTATCACAGATCTCTCAGTAGCTAAACCAGAACCTGATCATATCGCGGACCTTCCAAAAGCGGAGCCTGACTCGCTGTATTGGCATCGGCAACTCGACGCTTCAGCCTCAGCACTCACAAAGCTCGGAGTTGGACGGCTGGCGACCACAGTTGTGGCATCTTCTTTGCAAACCCATGTCGAAAAGCTTCTCAACAACTCCAACTTTGCAACTCATCCCTTTGCTCGCCAGGCCATCCTGGAAGCAGCGTCAACAATTCTCAATGAAAGATTCTACAGCACCAGTGACCAGGTGGAGAATTGTATTAAACCCTTCAAGTTTGAAATTGATATTGAGGAGCGCGAATGGTCTCAGGGACGGCAACATGCGGGAGAGGTATTAAAGAAGGAATTACATGACTGTGAAGCAGCTTTGGGCAGTCTCGAATCATCTGTTGGAGGTCGTCGAAAGATGAAAGAGGTTATCAACTTTATTGACAGAGCACGAAAGGGTGATATCGTGGTCGAGGGCGATGGGAGAAGTGGTGCTGGAGGCTTTAGCGCGGCTCTTCTCACCAAAGGTTTGTTGACTAGAATTCCCTCGTTGCTGTTGTCTTTACCTTGTTCACACCATGAGTCTAACGGCTGATAGGACGCGAGGCGGTCTTCCTTCGTGATCGCGCAGACATTATCAAGATGCGCCTGATGGCTGTGAAGTCTAAACAGTGCGCATCCATCAAAAACAAATACTACTGTCCTGAAGTGTTTCTCGACGCTGCGGCGTCTAAACTAGCCTCCACGGCTGTTCTTTTCCTGAATGTGGAGCTGCTGTCTGAGTTCTACTATAACTTCCCTCGGGAGCTAGATCTTCGCCTGGGACGACATCTCACAGAGGACGAAGTGGAGAAGTTTGCCAAAGAAGACTCCAAGATTCGTCGTCATCTGGAAGTCATTCGTAGGAAGGAATTACTGGAGCTCGTTTTGGAGAAGATGGACAGTCTACGACAACTTGAAGGCCGAGAACGTGACCGAGGTACAAGTGGCCGAAGGCGCGAGGGAGAGAAGCAGCGTGGCAGATGGGGCTTGTTCTAAATTTCTACAAGTTGCAAGAAGACGAGCAATTTGTGATTAGTGTCGCCATGAAATTATGACGTCCGGGAGTTTGTCGATTGCAATTCATTCTATACAGCACGTTGGCATATTCCTTTTGTTTTTGCTTCCTCTTTCTTTGTTCGTCGTCTTGTTGTTCTTTCTAGCCGTCAGTCAACAAGGCAGTGTAACTAGCGTCTCATATCCAAAGGGGTGTTTGTGTTGTTACTAGATTCTCTTCTGTACTTGTCATATACCACCTGGAGGGTTGGCGTTTGGACGCAATTAGTGTCCTGACTCAGAAATGTCCTTCTCAAACAGTATACATATATATATATTTACGGCGTCATATCGGCCATTTCAAAGGTTAGGGCGAGTCCTTGCTGAATACGTATGAAGAAATCATGGATGAAATGAGTCATCTTTATATTGGTTGGTTTGATTATATTTTGAGGAAAACATGTCAAAGATAAGAACAGGCAAATGCTATCCACCCCTTCAGGAAACTGTCACAGACCTCTCTCAGGAGCCCGCATCAGGTGTGATTTGCAAAGTTACCTCCCATCGAATGTTGCCACCAACACCATAGCCCTCACCCAACCTGTTTTGAACCAAAGCAGAGACCCGATTGCGCAATTTGCTGAGTGAGACCTCGTCATATCCCCGAGGCACGCGTATTTTTAGGTTAGCCATGCATAGTCCATAGTGCACCTGCCAAAACTGAGATTCCTCAACTCGAAATATAGTGGTGTCCGATTCGATTTCTCTCAAAACAGACGTCACACCATCGTCTCCGTTTGTCCCGCCATACGACATCAGCAGCATCAAACCTTGTGCAATCACTACACGCATGCCTACACCAAACATGGCCACTGCAATAACAGCGCAAATCAATCTGTCCAGCCAGGCGTAGAGAGAGATGGAAAGCAGCGGTAACAATGCAACAACCGCTGAGAACAGAAGTGTCAGGAAGTGGAAGGGGTTAGACAAAATGCTAGGGAGGGTAGCCAGATATGAAACTCTCATGACTTTCGCAATACGAGAGTGATTCTTCAGTCCGTATGCTGAAACGAGCGTGCTAATGATAGCAGCCGCCGCTACCATGTCTATGGAACCCGCAGATACACGCTCATGTGCGTGTTCATGATGGGCCTCATGGTCGCCCAGGGATTCCAAGAAGTGTTTCAAATTGTGTGAAACGAGGTCAAAACCTCCAAACAGAAGAAATATAGACAAGGCAAATCCAGCGAGGACCTCGGCTCTTTCAAGTCCAAATGGATGGCGTATACTGCTGCGGCGCCAAACTTCAAAATTTCCTAGTACCTCCACAGCGACGCAAACTGCAGCACTGCCAGCGTCGAAAAAGACTAAATGAGACAATGCCATTGCTGACAATGAGCCTTCAGACTTGAAAAGATAAAAACCGCGACTGCCAGATGGCACAGACTCCAGTAAAGTCGGGCTCTTTGATCTTTGTCCATGCTCTTCCATGCTTCTGAAACTGTCGGTATCGGTAACGAGGCCGGTAGAACAGGAGGGGGTCTAGGGGAGGTTCTTGAAATATTTGATGCTGGGCTGAGATGCTACTATGCTTGTATCTGTGGCCGCGGCGCTGGCCAATATTCTAAGGACGATTGTCAGTTCATGCTGAAGTCTTTAGTTCGATTAGCTGAGAGGTAGACGGGTCCGAACGCACAGACTTGACTGGTGATGTAGATATCACCTGAGTTTGGAAATTGAAGGGATTGTGAGGAGTATTGGCGGCAGTATTTTCGGCTGAGTCACTTTCCGCCGCCATGGTGTACGACGGCGAAAGAAGGCGAGCTTCCAGAGGTCGCAATGTTTGATCCCTACCTACTCCAGCACCGCAGTCTGTGTCGTCGACTATGAAGATCGGAGGAGCTTCGACGCGAGATTCAGATTGGTTTATGGAATGGTCATCCTTGAACGGCTCCATGTGCCTTAGTTACGGCCGATTCTTCGAGGCATATGTATGAACAATAGACTCTGGCGCTTCAGCATTGAAAAATCAGAGCCATGCTTCGGGTGGGCGTGTTCGGTGGACAGGCGAAGACTGCACGAGAAGCAGGAAAGGGCGGCAATTAATTTTGTAATATCAGTAACACGAGAATGCGTGCGATGGTGCGTGATCGAGGGCGTCTGACACGTCTGCTCTTAAAGTGAGTATCTATTTCAAGTGGAGAGTTGATACAGATGGGGTTCTAGTAAATCTCAGGTCCACTCAGATCTAGGGGTGGAGCGAAAAGCGGCAGGATTCTGCACATGGTACGGAGTCCTGTATGCAAAAAATATTACCGCCTGCCTAATTAGGATGTCAAAGGCTCCACCCTAAGTCCACGTCAAAAGATGACTAAACAATACAACGATCATTTAGTACTACTCAGCCATGAACTCGTTTCGAACTTCTCTGTTCCAGAGCTCCCGTCATTGCCAGCATCGAAACGACCAGCGCAGCTACTGCTTTCACCTGTACTCAGCCCAAACAGTGATATTCTCGTTGTTCAGCGACAGGCATTCACGGTGAACGGACCGGATATCTTGCCCAGAAGGCTTGACCACAAAAGAATCGAATTGTAGCCTGCCATTTGCCTTGATGGCTAGCTAGCGCTCATTAACTGCAGTCTCGGCAGACAATTCTTGAGCCTGCCGTCAATTCTGTCGCATAGACACCAACATCTCATGGCAGCTTTAGCTGCATTGATCCAATTCTACGAGCTTAGTTTGGATTGTGGCTTTGGACTGACTGACTGACTCTGACTGATCAGAGTGGCGGTTTATATCAGGCCCATCGCGAGTCCTAACAGTCCTTCCGCCCATAAACACGGTTGTACCAAGGCCAAGATAATTCGGTCCAATCAAACCCCGACAGCGTATATGTTGCCATTGGCAGTGCGATATCATGATCTGGTACTTGCTATATCCACTCAGAGGGTAAGATTGCATTATATATATGCCAACCTCCAATCCGTCCTCGACACCCTCACACACACCATAGACTAATACAAAACTAATGCATGTTCAGAACTACGGAGCCTCCTAATATTGCTCCAGAGCATCTTCTACGTAATTTCTTCGCTAGATATGGCCGATACGTGGCGTGCCATGTTGTTATGGCTGTTCTCATCTCAGCTACTGTAGCAACAATTTTCATATATCCCATCCCATACTTATTCACCCGTGATTTTGTCAACGGCGCATCTTATGTACCTCACCATGTCTGGACAGGGGCTCAGCCTGTCACTTATGATGCTACTATTGAGCCAGATATCATCATGAAGTCTATTTGGGTCCACTCCAGCTACATGGAAGCTCTCAACACAGACTTACTGGTATCAGCATTGGACCTCCAAATCGAACTTTTAGGCGATACTGAGAACTTCAGCCCACAACAAACACTGACAGAGGGAGAATTCGACTCCGTTGATGGCTCTCTCTCTGTAGCTCAACGTAACGCATTGCATATTTCCAATGGACTCACTCCAAAGTCTTGGTTCTTCCATTCACCACTAATATATTGGCACTACTCTCGGAGCGATATTCTAACAGACCCAGATGTTCTCTCGACCATAAATGATCGGAAAAATCAGTCCAACTTTGCTAACACGACACTCCGACACTCGGTTGTCTTCAGTGGAAAGCGTTTCGAGGATAGACGTCTGGTTGCCGCAGATGCTATAGTCATCACCTTGCTCTATCTGAAGGACTCGCCAATGGGCTGTGAGTGGGACAAAAATGCCTTGGATCTTCCTCAAAAAGTCGCCGACAAATTTGATATTTATCCGTCAGATGGCCGGTCCCCTGGAAGCCACTTATACGAGTTCCAGTTTCGTCCCATGTCAGCTAAAGACATCCTCAGCCTGGCGCTGGCTTATGGCCTGGCTCTTTTTACTTCATGATGAGTTTATCCAAACTGAGAGCAGTCAAGTCCAAATTTGGACTCATCATTACTATTGTCATGCAAATAGCCCTTTCCATCATGTCTAGTTTCACAATCTGTGCTATATTCAATTTCGACTTATCCCGAATCCCTCAAGCAGCGTATCCGCTAGTTGTTCTTTCAATGAGCTTGGAGAACATACTTCGACTGATCAATGCTGTTATTCTCACCCCTTTCGAAGACAGTACGAGTAACAGAATCGGCTACGCATTTGGACAAACCGCACATACAGCATTGGCAAGTTCCATGCAGAATGTTCTGATTCTCGTTGTATTATCTCGCTTAGTTTCTCCGGGTGTGTCAGCATTTTGTGTTTTTGCAGCCGTCGCGATCGTGTTTGACTTTTTTATCTGTCCACATTCTTCTTATCGGTCCTGAGTGTGGATGTTAGGAGAATGGAGCTCGGCGATGCCCTGGCAAAAGCTGCTTTGCGACAAAGCCATCGCAAGTATGGTATTCAAGGTCGCAGCACATGGACTGACAATCTCTTTCAAGGAAAAGTCGCATGGTCAACTCGAATTGCTGGTACGATTGTCATGGTTGGATTTGTGATTATTGCCCAGTGGCATTTCTTTGGCGACGATCATATGTTTCATCACCTTTTACGGCTCTGCAAGAATTCTGACCCTAATCGGAGGCCACGAAGCTCAGACACAGTGATGCTACAAGGACTGCACCAGGCTAGGAGTCATGCTTCTTGGATACGCAACCAGGACCACGAAACCGCTCAAGAAGTAATTCGACTTATTAAACCAACAGCGTACAGCTATGTAGCCAGAGTCTTCGAGCCCCTCGTGTTTGTCAAGAAAAACTCGGATCGAATACCTCACAGCAAAGAGCCAGCGCTTCTACCTGCAGTATATGATTTTGTTCACCACCAACTATCACGATTTGTTCTTATCGTTGTTCTTATCGTAGCCGCCTTACGACTGCTGATGAATTATCTCCTCTGGGGCGAGGACACAGAGCTAAAAATGATTACGATCCAACAGATCCTTCGGTGATCTCAATAAAATCATTGGGAGGAGGTCACATTCTCGATGTGGCCATGCTGGGAAAGTCTAAATCCGGGCATATAGTATCCATCGGACTTGACAGAGTTGTTAGAGTTTGGGATGTCCGTGGATCTGGGACAAGCTATGTCTTGGCTGATGGTACCGACAGCGAAAAATGCCCATTTCCTGTCCTGTCAATGGCTATTGATGATAGATCCACGTGGCTAGCTCTATTATCAACCTCAAAGGTGTCTTTCTGGAATCTTACTAAACAAAAATGGGCCGGTTCTGTGTCTCTGGAAACTCTGACCAGGCGGCCAGCAGCTTTCTTCTTTGATCACAACACAGACACCGGGAAGCCTGCCATAGCATTAGTTCACCCTAACGGCACATTGGTGGAAATCGCGGCTGGTGATCAGATTGCCACCAGAGTAACAACGATCTGTGCCGAGCCAATCATTCTCGCCCATAATCTAATCAAGAAAGGTTGGATAATTCTCTGCCCCCTCTCCACCATCAAGTACTCAAAGTATAATATCGTACTTTCCAACGAAACAAAACTAATCGTAAGCTGTTCTGCAGACAAAAACAGTCCTCGCTGTTTCTTGTTCTTGTATCTAAACGTGGGGAGTTTACATTGCGGAAAAGAAAGCGGTATCATGGGAAACTCGGCATCTGAAGCTAGATCTTCAGAACGCAGGCGGAATTTCTCAAATTATAACGCTGTCACCGCTGGGCCTGTTTGCTCTGGCGGGGAGCGATAACGTGAATTTTGTTGACATTCAACAGCGACGCATCGTATGGACCTTCAAGACTGAGAAAATGAGTCCGAAATCCCTACAATGCACCTACTCGAGTTACCCAGCTTCCAAAGTAGACACTGTAGGATTGACATCCCTAACACTCTGCTACGCTGCCGCTGAAACAGGAGACTGCGTTGTCCAGATGTACGTTCCGGCAAATGATTCGGAGGCCATCTATAGTAGAAACTCCACGCACAGCGCGGAGCTCAGCAACATGGATGAGTCCATGAAGGAGTTGAAAAAACAAGTCAAGAACCCCGGAGCTTGGCAAGTTCTCTCGGATGGCAGTGTGGTCGGTATAAGACAAGTCACGCAGCACGAAAATCCAGTCCACATCACAAGCCCCGGGTTGCGACGACGGCATGTAACGGAGAAAAAGAACCAATACTCCTTTGCCAACTGGGAAGTATGGGTGACCTCACCATGTGGTAAGCCAAATGTGGAAGAGTGCCGAAGTCTCCTGGATCATGGCGAAGAGTCCAATCATCTAGTGGTGTCGGAGTTGGGACCAAAAGTCACGGTCGGCTTGCGCTCTGTCGCTTTTGCTTTTGGCAATGTCATCAAGCTGGTGATAACAGGGGGAATGAGCGTTACGGCGCAGAATCCGAAGACAGAAGTTATGAGCTGTCAATGAACACAACAAGCAGGCGTCGCAAGACAGGACTAGCATGCAAAGCTAGAGTCTCAAGCTAAGAGGTTGTTTAGTGCACATCCTCGGCTGAAATCTATACGCATGGTATTTGTGTCAACTCGTATAACCTGAAGAGAGGAATATAATAAAGCAGAGCAGTTTGGGCACATGGAATGGTGGTAAAGCCAAAAAGTCTTATTCGTGTTTGACACGGCCATTTGACTTCATGTACGAGGGAAGTCGAGGTACAAATTCTGTCTCTGACAACACATCGTATTCCAGACAATGTCTTGGACTAACAAAGATCAAACTTGACAAGCCTGCGGGTAGGGCTGCAGTGAGTGACGACCGCTTCTTCAAATACGTATTGCGCATTATCTCACGATTGATAGACTGATGGGATAGTTCACGTGAAAATCCAAACTCGGCTGGTTGTCGTTGATGTTCCACGGGAACGACGTTGTTTACTTCGTTTACTGTATCAGTGGTGATGCCAAGCTTCTGTTATTACTGTACTGATAGCTGCCTCTCGAAGGCTCCATCTGCTCACACCGCTTTTCGCATCGAACCCACCCCAGTCATCTTAAGCTTTGTGCCACCCAAGGGCGGAGTGTCCCGGCAGACAGAGTGCTGAGACTGGCGAGCACGGAGGACGTACGGAGACGTAGATGGTAAAATCCCTAAAAAGTAGGAGAGGCTGGGGAAAACAAAGGCTGTCTATCTGTCGCCCGCGCAGTTGATGATGTGTCATTAAGTGGGGGTGGGGATGGTTTGAAGGCTGAGGCCACAGGGTCGTATAATAAAGCGCGACCTCGTCAGAATCGGTGACGATGGACGAGCTTTTGGCTTGCGCTCGCCGCTTCCAGTGCGCGCCATGTCATGTCAGCTTCCCCCTGCCGCGGTGACCAATTGAACATGAGATGGCGGTCACCCCTGCTAGTGACGTTGCATGGTTTCTGTTTAATTACCCGTTGTTAATCGACCCCAAAGAGAAAGAGAAAGCGACTCATTATCACTATTTTTGTTCAGTACTGCATCTTGGTTACGCGTGCCAGGCGCGAAGTACCAACTCCCTCCATTGCACAGGGTTTCCTGGCGGATCCGCGGCACTTGCACAAACTCTGGACTCTCACGAGCCCTTCTTTGTCAAACCGGGCCCACGCCGTCTCGACTGCCCTCTGCTTTTTTCACCACCATCTCGTATCGCATGATTCCAATCTCGGACTGCCGGTTGCTGGTCCTCGAGGTTCGTGAGCTGCGCAGTTGTTTGGCACAATAGCAGCATCACGAAGTCGCCGAAATTTGGTCAGGACGAGCAACGACTATATCTGCCCGCCTCTTGAATCTGGCAAACGCGATCCCAAAACGCCTCATCCACGACCTTCACCACCTTATCCGAGCTGTATACGAGACTGAGCACTGCGAGGCTTCGTTATTTCCGCCACAGTCTCTCTCGCCCTTACCTGCGGCTCACTACGCTCGAGGCTGCTACTTGCGGATCGAATCGACTTTGATATAGAGATGTTGGGTGAGTCCCCGAACACAAAAGATTCGTGGTATTGATAGTTGAAGTAGGGCCGGATCAGCCAGAAGAAGGGAAAGGAAAAGGAATTGACAACCTTGTCACTTTTCGTGGTGAGCTCATCGTACCTAACATACAACATGACGCGTATCATCAGAACCGACATCTGGCCAAGAAGAGTTATGCCTCGACAATAATATAAACACCCTGACACGACACTAGCAATGGTTGAATCGGGCGGACCAAGCTCTTAAGTGGTCTAGCCACTGTGGAGGGAGCAGCCGACGTTTTTGGTCCGAACATGCATCATACATTGAAACTTAGGGCCAAATTTCCTACAGCTCCCACCGAACTACAGAGTGGTTAGTCCTCCGTAAAGTATATAATAATATAGTGTAATATTGTTAAGCTCCATAATTTAGCCATTTAAGATGCTGTAATCACCCCCAGACGCCATGTGCGTCGCAGACCTCCCAGCCGCTCATGTCAGCAGTGCATCTGGCCTCGTTTTCTTTGCAAGTCTCTTGCTTTGGCAATGCGAGGGCAACGCCTACAAGAGCGGCCACGGTGACTGCAATGAACTTCATGTCGGAGTGTGTGTACAAGAAGTCTTAGGTAAGACTAAGGCAAGACTAAGGGCTACGCAGAGAATAATAATAATATAAATAAAACTCCGGAGAGGAATGTGTTGGTTACGCAGGGTCCTGATATCAGGATCGTAATGTGTGAGCTCCGAGAATCGTATCGTTATTAATTATATATTCTAAGCTATCAAACAAAGGGAAGGAAAAGAGAAGTTAAAAGAGAGGGCACTCTTGTGAGGTGAAAAGGGCAGCCGCGTGTGTGTGGGTCACGTGATGCAAGCCCTGCCCTATCACGGGACCGGACTGTGGATCAGAAGGTGGGGCCCTGCGCGCACACGCGAGCGCACGCGCGGGCCGACCTTCTGCCGGCAACAATTGCGGCTGCCAAGCGCGATTGATATCATGCCTGTTCCAACAGAATGTTAAGTGAATTTATACTTAATTCCTCGGCTCATGAAGCCCTTTCTTTAGCCGCCACTTCATATCGAAGGAGTACTCCTCTGTATAGGGGGACATTATTGTGAGAGTTGCGAGCGACGTTCCGGGCCGATTGGCACATCAGTCACTTTGTATCGTCTACAATAACGTTACAGTGAAGCTACTCTCGGCTCTTGGGACCTACAATACACCCCTTAAATTATTTTACAGATCTACATAACAGGGGAATTAAGCAAATCAGGTATTAGCAGGAAAATAAGGGGACAGGTTCTAGGATTAATAGGTACCTTAAATCATGGATAATTTAGATAGAAAATAATATATTTCTGAGTAGCGCTTAATACACTGTATTCTCTCCATGTGACTCTCTAATACTAGCCAGTCTGCGCGGCTTGAATGCCTGTTAGGAGGGCACTTAGCACCTAGTCATGTAGATTTGTACAATAATTCAGGGGGCATTATACGTTGCATGAAGCTGAACAGCCTAATGCTATTGATTGTCCCGGTGCAAAGAAACGGTCACCATGCATGAAGAACCTCGGAACGTTCGGGGCTCTGTCGCGAATTCCTGTCGCGGGCGCATCTGCGCCACCACGGATGGTGGCACTGTGCGTTGCTGGCACTTGATCTTGATGAGAAGAATGAAGAGTAAAAAATACGTGCATTGATTAACAACTGGTTAACTTTGACTAATGAGAAGAGGAAATCAAATCATGTCAAGGAAAAACAGCCTTGCCAATACGTCCGTAGTCCCAATAGTCCCAGTCAGAGTGGGGTGGGGGCAAGTTGTTGCTAAGATCCTTTTCGAACCTGTCTCCTGGGAAGCCAGGATCCATTCATCGCAGGTTTGTTTGCGACTTCAATCCTGCGACCCCGATTGCCACTTCGCCGGCATTGAGGAGAGGGACGTCGCGATCAAGACGACCAGCAATTGGCAATTGCCCATGGCACGCAGTACTATGATTGTAAGTTAGACCATGAGCCTCTATTCTTTCGTCGTCAAGTCAAGCATCATGCCCGCCGCATTCATTGGTACCACCTGCCTCTTCTTCAGCCCGACATCTCCGAGCCGCGCTCCCACGCCCACTCCCATTGTTATTTATATGCATCCAAGGAAGAGGTACTCCGTAGATACTGGAGTGCAGCCGCTACTCGTGCACCACGCATGCACCTCGCGAGCAGCCCGGCCCGGCCCAGCCCAGCCCCTGACAGCTACAAGTTCCAAGCACACACACTGGTTGCATGTAGGATACTCAACTGATCCGATATTGAGAGCCTCCCCAAGTTGATCTCGTTCCTGTCCAATGTTTCGATGCCTCTCCTGCCCCTTACCCTTGAATCCCGGTGGTGACGCCCACGAGTCTCGATGGGTTCTGTTCGCGCGAAGTATTACTAGTAGTAGTATTCTACATGTTGTATGTACCCTGATCAACGGGCGTGTAAGCCAGCTTTCTTCCTCACCGCTCTTGGTCCCTGGTCAGGCATTAGCCAAGGCCGTGACAGGGATCGCCACGGACGCTGCTCCTTGACCTACCCCTATTGTCATGTTTATTATTTCATATTTTCGTATCCCTGAAGTCGCTGTCCGGCTCGCTGCTCCAGGTTCGCCTCCACGATCACAGCATGGTGTTGAGGACCTTCCGAATTGGCGACAACATCATCTGTGGAAATTTGCACATTGGCCATATTGACAGCGGATCTATGGATTGTTTCGTCGCCTGCGGCATGAGCTGCTGAAGACTTTACCTGGTCCGAGTCCCGGCTTCGCATCGTTCAACAATCTAATCTACCTGCACCTTACTCTGTCACTTGCAGAATTGTGCGTGCGGAGAAATCGGCTTGATCTTCCTACACAAGGACATCGCAACAGTGCATGCTGTTGATGGCTTGGCCAGAAAGCCACTGGCAAGCCTAACGCTGCGTTAGTCGCTCATCCCCTGATAGCCAACCGCTTGGAGTCTTGTCAGATTGCCCCAGCCCTTCTTCATCCTCCAATTGCTCTCCCGTTGGTGGCCATCATCCTCCAACCCCATTGTCCCAGCCCTACCTGCACGATGATCATACTTTTGCGTTTCCTCTCGGGATCCAATCCCCACTCGCCAGCTGTCAGCTGTCAGGCTTTCTCACCACTGGCAAATACCCTGTTTTTGCCCGTCCCGTCTCTTGCCTTGTTTCTTTGGCGTTCAGCGAACATCCCAAACGTGTATATTCCGTCATGCGAGGCTGCTGATATAGAGCTTGGCTACAGATTCTGCACCATGCTCCCAGCACTTGTCTTGCCGTACTGACCCTTAATTTTTCTTAGAACCTCATTGAGGGTCGTATAGCTTCGCATTATACGGTCTTGCCTGACGCTAGCCGAGTCCAGAGGGCCAGAGAAAGACACCGACAACTTGGGGTGGAAAGGGGGCCAGCTTGGCATCAACTGGACTGGATGGCGTCTTCAGAGGTGGACCAGAAGTTCTTGGGCAGGCTTGCCAAAGCCGTCGAGCAAGACAATCCGCTCCTCTCGACCATGCTCTTCAAGATTCTCGGTCTTTCGCTCAACCTCGCTGAGCAGCTTGTTGCTGCCAAGAAGGCGCGAAGACCAGATCCTACCACATCACCATTCTTTCTGAAAAGGGTGTTGCATATCATATGGCTATCCCGTGAAGGTTTGGTAATGCTCCAACAATATGTCATCCCAATGGTTGGCAACTACGTCGAACTCAAAGTTCTGGCCTATAAGCTGCGCGCCAGTTTTCACCATATTTTCGTCCTTTTCCATAACCAACCTCCAGTTTCCAACATGGGCAGCTGGACACCTGAAGCAAGAGAGGCCGCTTTGACTTCGGCGGCAAAAGCGGAGTCGTGCAAAGGAGACGCATCCGATGGTGACATTATTTCGAGACCTTCATCTGTACAACCTACCCATTCTTTAGAGGGTGGTCCAGTCGGTCCACCGCCAGGTTTCGAAGCACATGTAGCTTTGTTGCCACCGTCTTTCCTCTTACCGGAGCAGGATTACCTTCCTACTGCACATGAGCATTTTAAAGAGGCTATCAAACTTGCAGATGAGCTACTATGGGGCTCTCACTCTTTACGTTTGTCCGTAAAGACCGAGTATTCTGCGTTCCTTTACGAATGCGTTCGAGATGCGGACGCCAGCCGCAAACTGGCTAAAGATACGATAGCCGAGGTATACGACGCGACAGAAGGCATGGACGATGATATGTTCAACGACACATGTGAGTTGGTCACAGTTCTCGGCAAGATGATGAAGCGAGGACTCAGATCATCGAACAATACCCTGCGAAGCAAAGGCCTGGAATCAAATTCTGCGACTCGAACAAAGCAAGCCCCGCCTCCTGGGATTGGGATGGAGAATCCTATCTGATCAAGCAACACACGCTGGGCCAAACTTACGAGCTTGATTTGAACTGGCAAGTTTGCATACGCCACCAAAATTCCATTCGACAGTAGCTCGCGGCTCAGATGGGTTGCCGACAGGCGACCAAGATAGATGAGCACATTGAAGTTCCTTGCCATCAGCAATTTTTTTACGCCAATTCATGTATATGGCCTCACCAATACGACGTTCTTGGAGCAAATCTACAACTCTTTTTTTTTTAGCTTCATCATCGTTGCGTGAAGCAGCTCAGCCACAGAAGCCTCGGCCTGGACAGACTTTTTATGTCAAGTTTTTCGAATACATCCAACCTCTTTCTTTTGGCACAGTCTATATATTCACGGACGTTTGCATCGTGACACATTGGATTATATATTTGCATCAAAGCTTGGGCGTCATTCGCAGCGATCTGCGTGATGACGGCGCGAGTGATCAAGCGTATCTTATCATTTTGGACAAGCAAGCACCAAGGTTTGCATATGCAAGGAGCATTTGTGGTGTTGTTGAATTCATTACAACCTGTAGTATATTGCGAGGACTCTGGCGCGTCACCTTGGGAAGAACACCCCGCAATCAAGGGTCTTGTATATACCTTGATACACCGAACACACTTTGTCTATAGTGATTACCGTAATTGCGCGTTCACGAATCATCACCGAACTACTATGTCTTCTAGATTTGATACCTTGGTTTCTCTGATCTAGTCTGAGTCCATCCTCCTTAAAGAAGTGGCGTTCCTAACATCGTTCATCAATCACCTTTTGGATTTGTTGATACTCAGATTTCGCATAACATTGCCGTCATATCTTATTGTACAGCATCCCGTCAGAACTCGGTGGATCATCTCCCTGAACATGATCGATCCACTTCTTGACACTTGCAATCTTGTTTTGCTCAGCATCCTCCCCAAGACATTGTGCGTTGAGAAGCTTCTCTCGCAGATAAGATATGGGAATTTTCTCCCCGCAGCATTCAGGAAATTAGCCTGCATTTCGAGCAAGCGGCCTTGCTCGTATTTACTGGCAATAGTTGCGAGGGTAGCGCAATCCTCCTCGTTCAAAATACTGTCTGGTTCCAAGCGAATGTCCGGTGGGTACAGACAACCGTATAAATCTCGGTACAAATATCGTTTCTGTAGGGCTCCTTCGTCTAACCCGTAGTCACTCTCATTTTCATGATGATCACGACTGGATGATTCAGACGAAGCTTCTTCGCCCGATAAGATGCCGTCATGTTCTTCACCGGGTGGCGTGGGTGTGGATTTCGCGGCTTGACTTGCGTTGCCAGTCTTATCTTTTGTTTTTCTTGGCTTCTTGGATAGACCCGGTTCAGATGATTCCGCCTTGCAAGTCTTGCTGGAATCGTTCTTTGGAGATGCCTCGGCGCTTTGACACTCTTGGGGTTCGGTATTTGCCCCAACGTCCGCGTCTGTTTGGTCTTTGATCATCTTCCAACGAGCCTTGACATCATTCTTGCTTCGATTGAGTGACTTGCCAATGTCTACCCAGGGCAGATTGTCGGTGGACTCCTTCATGCCTCTCAGCAAAAGATCCTCCGAAATCGTCCACCGAGACTGGTTATCTGTCTCGGAAGCAGACTTTGATCCATCACTTTCAGTACCAGACGTTCTCTGCGCAGATGACTTCGTGTCGGAGGACTGGTCAGCAGGGTTGGTAGAGTCTTCATCTGCACTCGCATTTGCATTCTCGCCAGCATCCTCGGGCCCCGACAAAGTCACACCGGCGTCATGGCTGTCTGAATCCTCAGCCGGCTCATTTTTGCCACTTTCACCATCGCTAGAATCCGAAGTGGTTGTTTTTGCTTCTTGCAGAGAGTAACATCTTGCGATTCGTTGCCTGGAGAGGAGCTGTTGTGGTCGGACGACTAGTCAGACTGACTGGAAATCTCGTGGGATGAATCAGTGGCAGACTCTTCGATAGAAGCTGCCAAGCACTTTTTCTTCTTGCAACCGCTATTACCTTCTGGCGATCTCTTTTGAAGATTCTTCTGACAGGGAGTCGTTGAGTCGTTGGAGGTCGTGTCATCATTCGAAGAGCAACCAGCTTCGTCAGCTGGGGAAACAACGGATTCTTCACCTTCATTAGATGAAGATATATTCTCGGAGGCTTGCGAATGGCTGCCGTCGGAGGTGTCCTCGTGGTGTACCGTCTGGGGCGACTCAACCGAGCTGGAGTGCATTGGAACGACAGGGTCGTGGCCCATGATGGCGCCTGACATGCAAACGTTGGAGTTGGCACTGTCAGAAATTTCTTCTACTTCAGCCGACATGATGATCTTGTGTCATAATGTTGTGGATCTGTTTCTCAGATACGGCGCGCGTGGTCTTGCTTGCACGCGAGGTGGTATGGAAGTAGACGGACGATCAGGAATGGAAGTCGAGGCTCATGAACTTCTACAGTCTGATTTATTTTGGCTTAGGTAACAAAAAATTGGTCATCAGACGCAGAAAATTGAATGCGTGTGCAACCATTGAGAACTGGCCCAGGTATTCAAATTTTGCTGGCAGCTGCTGGGGCAGTGCAAGACTGTCTGTCACTTGGCCAGCCGAACGCAAACGAGAGCGAGTGCTGGAACGTCCGACCTATGACACTCTGGTAGTTTCCCTTGCCTAGTATTTTTGCGATACGAGACGTCCGTCTAGCTTCAAGAGTTGAAAGTCTGATGTAGTGAGCGCGCCCTATTTTTGAGTATCTGGGGTGGACATGACATCAAGTCAACGTTTGGACCGAGTCCGCGTCCATGAATCAGCTGCCGGTGTCCCGATCTCTCCCAGCACACACAAATCGAGAGATGTTAAAACTTCCTGGATTCAGATTTAACAACAACCCAAGTTCCTGTTCTTGTGGTATTACTTGTTCTAGTGGGCTTATGACGCTTGGTCCAATTGAAGACTCGAACAAGAAAGCTTACTCATCAGCTTCATCTGGCAAACGCTGCTCCTTGCGATAAGCATCTACAGACACCGTCTCTTGAACCGAAAAAAAAATTATACATTCCCAAACAAGCCTAAATAGGCAAACGAATATTGTAGTGAGACCAGGACCTGTCTGCCAGACGCAGTTTCTTCGCGGACAAAGCACTCCGAGTCACAATGGCGGCTCCATCGCTCACCAGTCTTTCGCCTGCTCACGAACAGGCCCTGCGACTCATCGACGAAGCTCATGCAGAGGATCCAAACAAGACTGATGGGCCTGATGGTTCCGATTCTATGCCGTATGAGCTGCATTATGCACAGAAAATGACGAAATGGTTGGCGTCTCGATGCCCTGGTGCTTCGCCAACTCTGCAGATAGCTTGCCGGGCTCAGCACTTCCGCCGGTATGTATTCGTTACTGATCTCTATTCCCGCTGAATTTCCATCAATCCTCTCGCATACCGGACTCGAAGATTATAAACTTTCAAATACCCATGACTCAAGTTGCGATTACGTACTGTTAATCATATAAGCTGACGGGATACTGGATCATCTTTCGTAGGTGGGAACTCCCCGATCTAGCTTCCCCATGACCCGTCCCGGCTACCTTACCTGGAGAGCCAAGCAAAGTCGCAAGCTGCATCAAAGGTAGCCGAGCTACTGACGTCTTCAACAATCCAGCCCCCGGTTTCCGATGGGGAGCGAGACCGTGTCGCGGCGCTGATTCGAAAGGAAGGGCTATCCACAGACAATGAGACCAAAGTACTCGAAGACGTAGCATGTCTCGTGTTCCTCGACGACCAGTTCGACGACTTTGAGGCCAAGGACGACATATACGAGGAAAAGATGGTGGCTATTTTGAGAAAGACATGGGGAAGATGACGGAGGAAGGCCGACAATTAGCATTGGGCATGGATCTCAGCGATAGGGCCAAGACATTGATTGGGAAAGCTCTCGGGGATATAGTGACCGACAGGTTTGAGCTGATGCAGAATGCCCGCTTCACGACGAATTACGTCTTCTCCAAGTCTGACATGAAGTAGTGAGGCGACTGATAACAAACAGTTCGGCACACACCGAGATGTCTGCCCCGCGCTGTCCTTGACGCCGATGCTCGGAAGCATCATCCGTCCGTCCGTCTACTATTTCTTCCAGAACACTGACCTTCATTCCCAAGACATGGGCTTTCCTCATATCCTCAACTGGCACCGACCTCAACACCAGAACCAGAAATGTCGCCGCATTTTCCCAAATTACCCTGCGACCTCGCACCCTCCGAGATGTCTCCAGATTAGATACATCGTGCCTCATGCTCGGCCATGAAATGCGCCTCCCACTATTCTGCAGTCCCGCGGCAATGGCCCATCTCGTGCATCACCAAGGCGAAAAGAACATAGGCACAGCACAGCTTGCAAGCGCTCTGGGATCGCCCAGTGCATCTCGACGAGCACGAGTGTTCCCTTAGTAGTGACACCACATCTGCAATCCGAGAGCATCCCGTAGACGAGCCGTATTCTGTCCTTGTCTTCTTCCGGCTGTACATGGACAGGAATCGAGACAGATCGCGTGAACTGCTTCGCATGGTCGGAAAGGTAGGCGCCAAAGCAATGTTCCTTACGATTGATGGGCGGTTATATCGACGCTTTATTGTCTTGGAAAGTCATACTTTAGATCTGTAGCTGTGTTCCCGGACTGCCGCTTGTTCTCAAGGGCATTCAGATCAGCGACGATGCGCTTATAGCCATGGAAGCTGGCGCGGATGCCATTGATTGTATCGAACCACGGGGAAGAAGCCTGGATACTTCATCCACGAGTATCCTTGTCTTGGGCTGTTGGAACTTCGCAAAAACTGTCCGCAGGTATTTGAAGAAATGGAGGATACATCGACGGGGGTATCAGGCGTGGCACAGATATATCCAAGGCTTTATGTCTGGTAGCCAAAGCTGTCGGGATAGGATGCGGTGGCTTATATGCGTTGTGTTGTGGATAAGAGGGCGTGGGTCGCTACACAGAAAGTTATAGAAAGTAGGTGTTTTCACAAAGTACATGCAAAAAAACGAATCTGGTAAAGGGTTGCTTGCCAATCTTTGATTTGTCAACTAGTTTTACGAGATGAGTCGGAAACAGCGATGAAAAAAATGTGCGGGGTGACAAGTATTCAACAGCTTCACCCGTGGATATTTGAATACCCTTGCAGTAGATACGTTGATTCCCCTTTGCCGACTGATGGACCAGCAGCCCGTGGCATATATGGTCGTTTTTAGAAGAAAAAGGGGGAAACTCCTGCACCAAGTTCATGAAACTTTCCAACATGTCAACCTTCGTAATGCCAACGTGAATTGAAATTACCATCCGTATCTTGGGCTAACCTATCGTCTCGGTCTGCTCCTGAGCTCTATCGATGATTCCTGTCCTGGTGATCGGCTGCGTCTCATGGATGAGTGGCGTTTTCTTCTCTCGTCACACAGTTTCCGATGCCGATTTATCCTGGTTCGAATGAGCTGGTACACAACATAGAAGCATCCGGCCATGATGGCCGAAGCAGCTACGTGATAAGTGAAACCACGCGTGTTAGAAGAAGAATAAAGGGAAGCGAGCTTTGATGGTATGAGAGGCTTGTTTGCACCCACCTGTTGCCCCCAACACAATTCCTACAATCGATGAGGGCGATGCCGAGAGTGAAGATGCAGGGTTTGTGGACTTTGATGTATATGATGTAGTGCCTAAACTCGTGACACCTTTCTCATTTTGATCCGTCACTGTCGTGATTGATAAGCCTCCCGAGCCAGTTATGTCAGTGGCTTTGGTGGCCAGAGAAATATGAGTCGTCGTCGTGGGGTTTTCGGGTCTTGAAG
Organism: Epichloe glyceriae; assembly: GCA_023658535.1. Lineage (NCBI taxonomy): Eukaryota > Fungi > Ascomycota > Sordariomycetes > Hypocreales > Clavicipitaceae > Epichloe > Epichloe glyceriae. Next base: position 2,792,372 of record CP098295.1, on the reverse strand, counting down.
TCGAAGTCGATGGAGCAGTGGGAAGGGCTGTCGATCCCAGCGTAGGAAGGTCTTGACTCCTTGATGAGGTCGTGGTGAAACGATAAATTGTTTCTGTTCGCGTATTTGAGGCGCACAAAAATAGAGAAAATCCATTCAGATTTGGATCGCCTGCGAATACGTTTGTCTTACAATACGGGGCTGCAGACGCAGCACTGGGTTTATGCGTCAGCAGAAGGACTTGCTTTCTTTTAGCAACGGAAAAAAAAATTGCGAAGCTTGGCAGATATTTAAAGGGACATCCTGCATACTTACCAGACCATGGCAGAGCTGGCTTCGTTTTTGAGGTTATCAGCTGTTTCTAGTCTTCTGTCCAAACAGGTTGTCACCAAGGTACATGTTCCACTTGTTGGACTCCAACAGCATCCGACAAGGCTATTGGCGACATCTTTGGCACAACGTTGGCCAGTTTGGCAGGTCAAGGGATGTTCTTACATCTTCTTCTCAGTATATCGCAAACGACGCATTTGTATAATTCTGCTCACCGGATTTGCCTTCGATCCAACCGCATGTTTCCACAGCCATCGCTCGTCGCGGAGCAATATTTGCAGAATACGTGATGAATGATGGCGAAACTTTTGAAATTTTTCAAGCGCCGAACGGCACGTCGATTCAGGGCCTTTACTGTGATTCAATGGAAAAGTTTACGCTGCTATTCACCAGCGCTGTGCGCAGTTTATGAGAACTGTCGAACTTGCTGGTTGAAGCTATACGAGTGAATATCGCACCCTTGGAACAAACAGCGTCAAGAGATGGACATGCGCCAATTTTGAGGCTTGGTCACTCAATGATACCATTCTCTACCAAGTTTGCTCGAGTACACGTCCAGTCATCGGTGACAGTCGGGACCTGTTTGCTAAAGATGATAGTGTCACTAAAACAGCACATATCCTATGCAGTGATGTGTCTATTTGTAACATAGCAATCTTGACTGATCAACAAACCTTGATATTGTTTGTAACAATAGCTAACTAACACTGAAAAACGTCCGGTGTCGCGTTACGTGGGCGTCAATGCAAGTACCTGATATTCCCTTGCCTAAGGATATGTCGGCAGGTTCTTTTCCTGTCTGACAACAACGCCGCCATTATCCTCTTCGTAGGTATGTATGTCTGCATTCGTACCGAGTACATCGAAAGACGTCAGGACGATGGGGGTATATTCTCCCCGGTGAATACCGTCGCGAGCCTGCTGGTGGTCACCAGCAATTCCCAACAGAATGTTGCTTGATTTTCCTGTACGAGACATGAATCCGAGAGAAAAGCAGTCCTTCGTGAGTCATTCAAGACCATGCTTTGTTCTCAAGAAAATGATGCGATACTGCGTGTCACCCCACGATGTAAACATTTTTGATTTCGATGAATCACTGCAACTCGCTGCCTAGTTGAATGGCCAGGGCCAATCGTTCCCATTGCGGGGAAGATTTCAGCTTAGTAAATTTGAATCAGCGAGCGTCCCGTTATTAGGAAGAAACGCGTGAATAAATTTGCTACTTGCGTACGTGTTGTTGCATGGTGTCCCAGTGGTGTCCCAGTGGCTGGGGGAAATAACCCAACTTATTATGCCGTCGATCGACTTGCTGAGATCGACTTGGTGGGGTGCAAACAAGACACCCCGTGTATACTCTATATTCCGTACAGTGTGTGTAATATGGTCCGGTCAGGTCTTTAGGGGGCATGGTCAGCTGGTGTGAACACTCAGACACCCCCTGCTTGCATGGGCTGACAAGCGTCACAGCCCGGAGCAACTCTTCATTCTTCATGTTTTAAGTGTTCACGAAACACCATTCGGCCATAACACAGCAGGACCTTGAACAGCTGAAGCCCTGTCTGGGCATGCCCTTCTTGCTTCGGTGATTGTCACCTGTCTCACCACTGAATAGCGGCCCGCAACCAGAAACGAGCACACCCTTGAGACAAATCGTTGGATAGCATAACTGGGAAATATGGCTGTTGCTTGACTGATATTTTGCTTCCTGTCGACTGATAAGTATGCGGGAAGTCTGATCTAAATTGACTCTTGGCACGAGTTCAAGAACAGGAGAGCTGAAGTGAACGGGAGGGAAACTCCGACATTCGGTTAAGAATGATGCGTAATCTGATTGCACCGTCCAGCTGAAAAGTGGATAAAAATTCTCAGCACGCTGATTCTATCGTAATCAAGATGACTTGGATTCTCGATCAGCAATTTGTGCACATTGAGTAACAACCCCTCGGCGAAGTGACTGATGACTTGAGCCAGTCGCATTTACGAAACCCGAATCTCTGGTTCGGCCGGATTGATGGCGATTCCACGTCAAGCCTGATCTGGTTCGCGCAGGAAATCGTGCGAGATTCGGCAGGCAATAATAATAGGAGCTAGACGGGGAGTTGCCCTCTAAACAAGCCTGCAATGGTAGCATCAGTTACCAGCTGAAAGGACGGGGACTTACCGAGTACTGCCGACGCTAACGCGATAAAAGCAAATCCTTTCCCAGACAAGAGGCTTTTCATTCCTGCCCAGAGCTCTCTAACAAGCCACTTAGTACCACGGCTGTCTAGACTGCTCCCAATCAGACGTCGTCCCGACAGCTTGGACTGTCTGTCGCCTTCGTGACACAGCATGGACAAGACACTCTCGTTGATCACTACCTGCGAGAGCAAGATTCGACAAATGGAGACTGTCGATGGGCTTCTTCGTTCGAGTGACTATATTTGGCAGCGTAAGCAGCTAGGTGGGGCCCCTCTTGGTCGACGATACGCAGTGTAGCTCGAATTCTCTTTCGGATTGCGCGATGATGTTGTTGATAATCGTGCGTCATGTCTCGCTTTCTGGCAGGTTCAGTACCCATGCAGTGCTGGAGGAGCAAAAGCATCAGGCACAAGGAGTCACGAGGCGGCACACGCTCATTACGTCAACACAATAGTCCGTACCAGGCAGGTACTCCGTCGGCACTCACTCATTGGGTGACGATGATGGCCCCGGTGCTTGCCCCCAAGTGAAATCTGACCCATAAATCAACGCGACGCTCGAGCTGAAGATGGCAAGGAAGGAAGGCATGGGTTGCGTCGCTTCCTGTTCTGTGTCTGGCACTGACCAGCCCTGTCCATTCTCCCGCCCTTTACTGGATCTTCTCGAGGCGGTTTTCCAAGGTCCAAATCAGGGCTCCTGGATACGGCCAATCACATTTAAAGCTCCCAATGATTAATGATTTGCCTTTGTTCAGCCAGACGTGATTGACTTTTCAAATGTTTGGCTGCAGCCTCAAGTTGATGACTTATTTCCTAGATCGTGAGGGACTGGCAGAAAGATACATTATACCTGTGTTGCCTTTCTCCGTCAGGCACTCCCCATCCTTCAACAATTATCTTATACTTGTCTCTTTTCGGAAGGGTCTTTTTCATATATATATCATAATTAGACTTCTCGCACTTCAAACTCTGGGAGAGGAACACTGAACACTGCTCTAAAGGCAGTTCTCGTTCTCCCCGTGCACTCGATAACACATCTATCGACATCGATTCTTTCTTCTTTCTATGTTCTGACCTGCTTGCCTAGAACAACGGCTTGATTCTGGCTACATGACCATAACATTACTGTTGGTGTTTCCTACATGATTGCAAGGGGAAACCGGCAGAGAAGAAAGAACAGGAGCGCCAGCTAGATTGGCTGTATTGCTGCTTAGAAGAAGAAGTGATAGTCTCCTGGTCGAAATGCCGGCACAATTTCAACATGTAAGCACCAATGGTATCCAAGAAAGCAACACAGGCGCTATAATCTGACAATCGTGGTCTTCCAGCCGTTCCAAGAAGGAGAATATGGCATCATGGCGTGGTATCCAAAGTACCGATCCTGCCACCAGTTCTTCATCGATCACGCACAACATACAGAAGCTGTCCAAGCCGTCGCAGCCCGGATCAACATTCTGCTACCGTTCGAAAAGGCGGCCAGCAGTGGCCCAGCATCAGGATCTGCCAGCTCATCGTCTCCTTCAAAAACAGGAGGCGCGCGCGTGACTCTAGTACCGTATATAAGACGCCTAGTAGTCACGGGATTCGACAACCCAGCAACTTTGTACGGGTTCTTCGGTGATGACTGGGACGAGGGAATCGCCTCAATTCACGAGACTGAGAGAAGGAACTACTTGTTTGCCGCCAAGAGTGAAACCTGGCTAAGGGTGAAGGCTCAATACGATATGGAGGACGGTCAAACTGTCCCTTTCTTGCGGCCGCTGACAGGCGTCACGGAGAGAGAGATTGTCTCTGCAGAAACAAATTGGAGTGACTGGCTGGCGATGCAAGACTGGATGCTAGGCCCACGAGCTCCTCCGGGAGAAAACTGAAATCATTGGCCTGCTCGAGGCTCAAGATTTCGAGACCAGGGAGGCATTCTCGATCGGCCATCTTCCACCAAGATTGATGGTTGGAAGTTCCGAGTTGAAGTGCAATTGCGATTCCAACCGCTCGGCACTAAGCTTTCCATACGACTACGTCGCTCAGAAACATGTTTGAAAGATCTATTTCTACACGGGGATCAGAGGCATTCTCCATTTCCGAAAAGAACGGCAACAGCAGGGCCACCACTTCTGCTTTACCTCCCTTTACCCCTCCTCTAGAATCGTTCCATTATCTTCTCGACGTCGTGCCTACGCGTGCAACAGTTGGGACACCAGTTTAGGGCAGACGAGGACACAGACAGGACTCGCATTTTGTCATGTCATGGGGTGGTAGCATAACATTGAGCATGCCCCCTCGATTAGGGCAAATCACCCATTTTGTCTCGGACGTATTGCATCTTCACGTTTTCTCATCAGTTAGACACCATTCCGATGTGCTAGGTGTAATCTTATGTACAAGAGGAAGTCGTTTTGCTCAACCGACGCTTTGAAGGACGGTTCATGACGGGGATGAGGACTAAGATACAAAAATAGTAGATATAGTTGATATAACAAAGCATTCACATGGCCGGTTAAAAACGCCGCTTGCAAAAAGACAGCAACCATGGGCTTCAGTAAATCACAGCCCTTGTTGAACAGAAAACAAAGATTAAAGTTTCGTCCCTTCGTGTCCATCACCCTTGTTTTCCTGCACAAAGGTGGCGAAACACAGCCAAGGATCCCAAGAACGAGGCAATGAGAGAGAAGCCATGCACCCTTCTGTTACCAGAACCCTCCCGGGAATGCAGAAAAAAATTTGCCATGTCATTTTCCCCCGTGACAATGCCCGCCCAAACGCCACAGCGCGAAAAGCGTGTCCCTAACCCGTTTTCATCCGGGTGAACCTTGCCTTCTTCCTCCTCCTTAATAGTATTCAACCTGGGTGAGACCAAGATTTGATGGCAACATAGAGCATGAGTTTTGTGTGACAGGGAGAAACCAATAGTATTGTGCGACGGAGCATGCGACTTGAGTTGTGTTGAGAAAAACAGTTTCTTTCCAAGGGAAGAGCTGTGAGATATTTAATTGAGGAAACCTTTGCAGGCTGCAGTGCCACAGAGACACGGAATACGGTCCAAGCTACCGATTTCTCGCTCAAACTTGTAGTCGTATGTCAATTCTTCGTCTACGATGAACCAAGTCAGTAATTGTGAATCTTGAGGGGAAAAAAAAATTACAATGGCGTCTTCATAGGGTGAAGGAACTTACTCAGAGCAATGTCACGGAGGGCATAGATGACGATTCTCTTGCTGCCCTCGACTTTGATAATCTTAGCCGTACAGTTCGGCATGCAGCTGTGGTTGATGAATCGCGCAATGCCCCCTTCTTGGTCGCATCCACGACAGTATCGTCGTCAATGCGAAACAGGTAGCTGCTTCCAATGCCACTCTTGAGATAACGCTTCTCACGAATTTCCGCGATTTGCTGGCGCACTTCCTCGCCCACGTACTCGATAATCATGTCATCCTTGTTGATGTTCTCCATGGCGTACAAACCCCAGTTGTGAATGGCAGATCGAGCAAACTTGACCGGCTTCTTCCGCTTCTTAAGCTGGTTGAATTTGAAGACATCTGAGTCCTGGCCCAGAGTCTTCTTCTGATCATTCAAGTCGGCAACGTATCGGCGATTAGTCGCACGGTTCGCGCGCGAGTTGCCTTTGGCTATTTTTTCCGCTGCAAGCTTAGCAGCTTCCGAGGCAGCTGCTGTGCTGTCCTTGCCATTCTTCTTTGAACGAGCTTCGCGTTCTTCTCGGGCCTTTTGCACCTTGATATGATGTGGTAGATACTTGGACTTTTCGAAATTAAGAATCTTCTTGACCCCTTCGGTCCGGGCACATCCTGTTGAGTTAGGCACATAGTATCCCTCTATATGCGCAAGGTGGTCTGAGGAATGCGACACAGTATTCAGTTCTCGAACACGATTGCGTTTCCATAACCAAAGTTCAGGATTTCCAATATCGCCAATGTTGAACTTTCTCTGCAGCTTGCCCAAGTCAGGCTTATCTCTGAGGCCAAGGGCAAGGTTTTGCAAGGATTGAAGATTAGGTTTGAATCCATCGGGTAAGACGAGTGCGGTAGTAAGTGGCTCTTTGGAGAAGAGTCGCTCATCATATTTTTGTGCAATGCCCCCGTTTGAGGAACAGGCTCCTCTTTCATTTTGGTTGGCATTGCGGTGTCTTTACTATCGTCCTCATCCGCATCTGCTTCTTGCTGCTTCTTCAAAGCGTCCTGTTCTTCCAGTAACTGCTTCTTCGTCTTCTTCTTTGGCTTCACTCCTGGCTTCTTCTTTGCGCCTTTCGTGATTTGGGGCACAGGGTTTCAGACCTTGAAACACTACTTTCATCTTCTCCCACAAAGTCGAAGTCGGGGCCAATGTCTTCTGAATTTGGAAGACGGTCGATATCTGAATCAATGGGCTTGACTCCGAATAGCTCTTCGTCGGACCTCTTCCGGCGTTTCAGAGCGGTTTCGAGGGAAACTTCCAATTTCCTCTTCTTGGAGGACGGACGATCGGCAAATGCCACACTGGACTCTGTCATAGAGTCATCATCGCGACGACCCCAAGAGCCGAACTCTTCGTCTGTGCTCATGCGACTGCGAGGTCGTGACTCGGGTTCCTCCGTATCACGAGCAGCGAGTGCTTTAGTGTCTGTATCATCATCTGATTCGAAGTCACTGTCGAAGCTTTTGAGACGATGATGCAAAGATCGAAAGGCGGGTCGGGCAACAGACTGGCACTTCCTTGAGAACGGATCAACAAACATGTTGCGTTGGCCCTTGGCTTTGACCTTTCGTATTCGAGGAAGCGCTTTTGGTTCCAGACGACCTGTCCGTCGCTCGATCGGGTCTGCCCCAGAGTTCGGAGTCCTGATACCAGGACTATTGTTGTTCTCTTCATCCTCTTCCTCGTCAACTTGGTCAAGATTAAGTTTCCTTCTTTTAACCAGGTGATTTACCGGGTCCAGAAAATCAAAAAGATAAGGTGCTGCAACCTGAGTTCGAATGTGTCTGATCAAATGCTCTGTCATTTCCCTGCGAACTGCCTCTACTGCCTCGAAAACAGGATCAAAGTTCTTAGCTCTTTGCTTCTTTTCTTCTTCGAGGTCTGCTTCCTCCTCTCGACGGCGTCGTCTAGCTTCTTCGAGTCGCTGACGTTCTGTTGTACCCTGATCGTGACCTCTTTCCCGGTCTTTGTCCCTCTCCCTCTCCTTTTGTCGATCTCGTTCTTGGTCTCTCTCTCTCTGGGGGTGGAGTTCGCTTACGGTCGGTTTCGGGACTGCGAGGAGGTCGAGGCAAGCAAAGCTGCATAGCCATGTCATAGTTGAAAAATTCGGTGTGGTTTACCGCCCGATAACATCGTTCTGCTTCTGACTTTCCAGTGAAAGAATTTCGGAAAACGACATGGAAGCCTGTGCGATCGATTCTAATTTCTTCGAAGCCATAGTTCTTGAGTCGTTTCCTCATATGAGGAACGATACTTGGCAGCACAGGAACATCCTCAGACGCGATGAAAATGTAAGGGTCGTTTGCGAGTTGTGCAGCAATGTTCTGCAACTCCACAGCGGCTTGCAACCGCGATGATGGGGTGCCACCAGGCTGCAAAGGTGTTCCTGCTGCTGGTGTTGCTACTGTTGCTGGTACCGGTGTCTGCCTATGTGCAGTCATAGACGCAGGCCCTGCTGGCCCTTTGGGAGCGGTCGGTGGATGTCTTACGAAAGGAGTTGCAGAAGATGCAGATTTGGGTCCCGTCGGCGGCGGTTTATTGGCAGCCTGATCTCGATATTCTTGCTCCTTGTTTTGCTTCTCTCGCTCCCTTTTAAGATGCTCTTCCAACATCCGCCGACTCTTGCGACCTTCGGGGTCGTACTCAACCCTAACGACGTCCGCGTCTATCTTGATCCCGCGGGCGCGAACAGCGCGACGAGCAGCATCGATTGCTGAAACAGGCGGCCGACCCGATCGTTTTGAGTCGCGGTATCGAATGGTAGCAAAACCGAGATAGCTTCCCGTGTCAGGATGCATCTTATTACTGCTCTCCGCAATCTCGCCAAAGGTCGCAAATATAGCAGTGATCTTGTTGAATGGCACCAAAGGATTGTACCGCGTTACAACTATTTGAGTGGGTGGGCCAGGCCCAATCGACGTCTTCGGGTCATATGGATAAGGCTGGAGATTCTCAGGCGCCGGGCGTAATCGTGCTTTTGGTAGATAATAGTCGGTATTGATGTAACCAAGACGACCTCCAGCCTTTTGCAAGCGAGGGTCTACCGGGGGCGTCATCATCCTGTCAATTAAAAGTTAGCCAAAATGCTTTATGGTACCCCAGCGACGCCCCCGCTTCTGTCTCTCCGTCTCTGGCTCGGTCGTCTTCTTCTTATCGAGAGGCAATTGTATATGTAGAAATACATACTAAACCAAATTCTTTATATACTGGCTTAGCAGTTTTGCTAACGCCCTTGTTGCGTACTCGATCGAGGACCGGATCATAGGTACATTTTTGCCTTTGACTGATGGGAATAGATCTCGTGCCGGAGGGCGTTCAGCATGGTGAGTTGACGAACTTGAGCCATTAGAGGAATGAGTGACAGCCACATCATGTGTCCTCCTCAAGCCATTGTCGAGTGTTGTTAGAGGGGCATATCTGTCTTTGAGTATGGGGAACAGGTGAGTAAGACGATGAGTCTCGAGGAGCAAGAGGTGTGGTGCTAGTGGAAATATGTGATAACGAAGATGTCGTGTTCTGCCTCTGAGGGTTGCTAAATATGGATGAGGCAGAGCTTGTATGCGAGCTCGTTGACCCGACTGTACTGGGTATATCTCCTAGGGGAGTATCGTGATCGTCGATTTGAGAGTGGGGGCCATCCGATGAGATGTTGGATTGTGAGGGTCGAGCGAAACCTGTGGAATTCGTATCCAGAGCGCTAGAAGCAGGATCTCGGTCAGAATCGCGTGCAAGACTATTGCGCCTTGATCGCTCGCGATCAGTCCGGCCCTGCGCGGCTTCTGCTCTCACTTTGGGAGCGTTGGGAAAGAACTGCGCGAAACTCACGCCGGATGGCGGGCGAGTCATCGTGTCGATGCGCTCCGGTTATCGTTTGCACCGTGACCTGGTCATGATATCTCGCGTTGGAGCTCAGGCCATTCACGATACAAAGACTTGTGGTAGGTGCTGGCCGTCACACGCAACCTGGAACGCGCTTCGATTGAGCCCACGCGACCGGGAGGCAGAATTGTGAAAGGCGAAAGGCGAAAGGCGAAAGGCGAAACGTCATTCACCGGCTCAGCAGCAGCAAGCGGACGCTCAAAAGTAATGTCGAGATAGAGGGAATGCATGCGATTGTGTTGCAATAGGTGCAGCACCAAGAAACTGGGGTGCGAAGTGAGCACTTGTGAGAAAAATATGAAGCACGAGAGTGTGAAGTCCAACGTAGGTTGATACTCACTCCCCTTCAGGGAAGCCCTTCAGGGATGGATGGTGGAACTGAACATTTGCTGCCAGTGGCCCAGCCACAGCCACAGCCAGAAGAGGCCATCCTGCCTTGTCGGCAATGGTTGGCCATCTCGGTGATACGATTTTCCGCTGATGTCCCACTATGTACTTACTTGTCCTGATGCGGCCGAGGATCGGCCATGACGCAAGCTCGGACAGCAACAGCGCAGCAGGGTACTGGACGTTCGGTTGATGATGCCGTGACTAAATCGACCAAATTTTACCTCACTTTTGATGCATTTGATCCCAGCGAGTTAGGACATATATAGGTCCAAGGACGATGTATATCTATTATTTGAGATTTATTGACAGAAGTAGCAATGTGCCTTGGGTTTATTCTTCATTCATGTTGACGTGAGCCAAGTGCCAAGTAAGCAAAGCAATGCACCTCTTATTCATCATTCTCAACCAAAACCTTCCAAATCAGTCTACAATCGTACATTGTGGGCTTGAGGACTAAGCAGAACAAAAGGAAGAGCCACACTGTACCCGATAGACCTGTCGAACAGCAGTCACGCCGACTTATACCATCCATACCCTAAACTCCGAAACTCCAGCTTCGGGTCATCTCAGAATTTAAATTGTTATCTTTAATTCAAACTCTTCTTCATCATCCGAGTCTAAGAATGGTCTCTGAACTGGTGGTAGTTCTTCGTCGTCTGCGTCGTCAAAGATTGACATAAAATGCGGCCTGCTTTGTTCTGTGGTTCCAGAGGCGGCCTGACGAAGTCGAGCTGGGGTGATCGTGAGATTGGCCTCGGCATGATGTGACGGCGCAGGTCTAAGTGGCAGCTGCTGCTTGGCTGAGTGGCTTGCACCTCGCATATGCACAATCGACGATGCTGATCGACCTCTGCTGTAGCCCAAGGTGGTTCGAGATGCAGCCTCCCGGTGGAGTTTCCTGAATAATTGGGCTTTGTGACAATAGGTTTGGCAGGTGCGGCTCCAGTGATTATTGATGACAAAGGCCTTCTTGTAGCTTGGCTAGTGGTTGAGACAGGCCGCAATGCACTGCGACTATGTCTGTCTGAGTGGACGGCCAGAGCAGACGCTGCTCGTCGAGCAGATATCGTGGGGCTTGCTTCCGAGTAGCTATGTCCGCTTTGGTCAGAGGGATAATTGATTTCCTATTGTCCACCATATCTTCTGGACTCCAATCGAAAGCGGCAAGTTCCCGGGCATTCCGCTCCTCTGCCTGATGCATAAGCGCTGCCATCTCGTCGTTGAACTTTTTCTCCATGCGAGAAACACCATTCTCATCGACAGGATTGTGGAAATGTTGATAATAGCCCTTCAGGAGATTCTCTTTCTTAATTCCATTGAATGTTAGGCCACCCGGTGGAAGCACGTCTGACTCATAGGGCAGTGGTGTTGGCCTTGGAGGAGCATACTCCGGTTCAGGCAGTTCGTCACTAGGAGTCTCGGCGAAGTCGGATTGTATGCTGAATTTCACCGGCTGAAGATCAGCGGGTTGCTTTTTGAGTTTTCGCACACTCGTTTGTTTGGGTCGAGTTTTTCGATTTCTCCAATCATGCTCTTCACCCCACCGGTCTGAGCATTTCTCGCCTTTACGTTTGTGGTCTTATTCCTAAAGGCGCGCGCACGGTTCCCTGATATGCACAAGTCAGTGAAGAACTTGGTTTCACACACCCATTGAAATCTAGGCAGAATGATACGCACCCATGGGAGTCACCATCGTTTGATGGGGGCCGGTGGCTTTGCCCATCGCCAAATTGCCAGTCGCTCCCAACATTGCACCGCTCGCCAATCCAGCCTTGCCCGCCAAAGCAGTGGGCGCATTCTCGTCGTTTCGGCCAAAATTACCAGGAGTCTTGGGATATCTTGCACCCGGTGTTTTGGGCTGTTGTTTGGTTGGTGCATGCTGGTGACTATGCACCAGATTCTCCTGGTCTCGGTGTGCCGCGAGCATGGCGATGTTCGTGATGCTGATTTTGTGTTTTATTGCTGCTTTCGTGTTGATGGTGTGTTGATAGAAGGTGGGAAAACACAATCAGAAAACACCTATCCTGCAACCCTTGGAGAAATTAAGGGGTTTATTAGAGATCTAGCTGTATGATGTTATCGGGGTCCCTGGTCACGGTTTACCAAAAACGTGTTGTTCAATGCGTGACATAAACATGTTGACCAGGCAACGGTGACGATTGAGCAGAACCCCGGAGTACAGGGTGTGGCATACAGGCGGCGTGACCGCCACTAGCCACAGGTGCCACTAGCCTACAGTAGAGGGAGGTATTACAGCATCGTTGGAGGGGCATGTACTCGGTATCTCCTGTTCCTTACATCCCCTTTCTTGACCCAATCATCAAATCTGGCCGCATCCTAACCTGCAACACAACTGACATCGATCTGCAACCCGAAAAATTATCTACAAAGCCTTGTTTGAGAATACATCACCAAAATGGATCGTATCAAGGAGGTTTGTCTCTTTCTTTCCCTCCATTTACCTACAAGACCGCTTCTCTCTTTTGTACCCCACCCAGCTCCTTTGTAGAGGGGTAGACGCGTGGTGGTCAAGCAAGCATAATGACTAAATTCGAGGTTTAGAAAATGAACTCCATCCGCCTGGAGGCCGACGAAGCTGCCGCCAAGGTGGAAGAGCTTCAGGCCAAGGTCAAGACCCTTGAACAAGAAAATCTGTCCAAGGAGCAGGAGATCACTTCCCTGCAGCATAAGAACAACTTGCTGGAAGGTGAAGTGGAGAAGCTCGAGACCGCTATCAAAGACCATAAGAAGGCTGCCGACGAAGGCCAACAACATGGTACTCAGAACGAGACTCTTCAGAGACGACTCCAGCTCCTCGAGGAGGAGGCCGAAGATGCCGATAAGACTCTGCGGGAAGCCAACGAGAAGTACGTACCCTTTGAGTGTCACTGAGGCTCACATTACGCCCACCGCACTTCACCGCCCCTTAGACACCATTTGGTCGTGGCACTAACTAACAGCTTACTTCTGCAGGCTTCGACAAACCGACGTCAAGGCAGGACACTTCGAGCGCAAGGTCCAAGCCCTCGAGCAAGAACGCGATCAATGGGAGCAGAAATACGAGGAGATGGCAAAGAAGCACTCAACCTTGCAGAAGGAGTTGGAGGAGCTTCAGAACGAGATTGGCAACATCTAATTTTTTTCCCTTTGTAGAGTAATCAATCTCCGTTTAGTGCGCTGTTTCGAACGAGCCTGTGCGATCACGCCAAAATAGCGATGGAGTGGTCGCAGTGATTGTTTACATGCAAAATAATCTATTTATGGAAGGAACGAGCGATTTATCAAGCTGCAGCATGTAAATACTCTCCAAAATTGCCGCTACGTCATATTGGGGTATCTGACTTTCCCGTGTATAATCACTGATAACGTTGTAGAACGACGTACCTCCTGCTTTTATTCAGTTGATAGCTTATGCTCTTCCACTTATGGTCTCCGTGATTTAAGTTTTTGCTTCCTGTCCGTCAGCCGTCGCTCTAGCTTTGTCTCATATCGAAATTTTTCTTTTTCTTCTTCTGCCATGATGGCTTCTTGTCTTTGTCTTCTGCTTCTTTCCTCTCAGCTTCCTCCCGTTTTCTGCGAGCTTCTTCCTCCGCCTCATCATCGGACTGATTTGGCCCGCTGAGACCATCTCTCGAAACAGAAACAGATTCAATTTTCACGACAGTATATCGGTCTTCATCGACGTACTCTTCTTCGTGGTCAACGATATCAACATCTGGCTTGTCAGGAAAGCCATCCCACTTGTCTGAATTTTCTCCTTCAGAATCGCCCTCTTCGAGATCGGCTGATACAGCTCCGGATTCGCGCAACAATTTGTTCACAGTTTCGACATGCTCAGAGACTTCTCGACGTCTTTCTTCCCTGATCTATCAATGGCGAAGTTAGCAAAGTTTATTTAAAAAAAAAACCCTTTTACTTTATCTGCTGCTCTCGGCCATACCTGTTTCCGTGTTTCCAATTTTTCCTGACGAGCTCTCTTGGCAGCCTCCTCCTGTGCATGCTTGATTCTTTGTTGTTTTCGCTTATGGAATCCCGTCAAGTATTCTTCGCGAGCACCATCATCAAATGATATTTCTTCAACTGTCGATGTAGTCTTTCTCTTCTTGCTTGGAGGTGGCAATGGACTCTTTTTAGGTCTTGGTTTGGCAAACATTATGAATCCCAGGGCAAAATGCTACCCAAAATCCGTTCGTGGGTGTTCGTACTAGAGAGGTTCAATTTATGAAAAGCTGTTGCTGGAGACATCAACCCTTTTTTTCCCTCCTCCGATCCATGAACTTTGCCGCAAGTAACTGGGCCCACCTGGCAATGTGGCTGTTGTTGTTCCACCAAGTTGCGGCATAAAGTGGGGCACTGTATTTGAGCAAGATGTCCCTTACGTAAGTAAGGCAACACGCTGCATCCAACGTCCGTCGTCACGGTAAGTAGTGGAACTCAGATGGCTTCCTAACGATACGACAAGCTGACAGCTAGGTTTACCATCGTCAACCATGCGATTCTATACTATTGTAGGCGCTCTAGCGCTTTGCAGAACAGCTGTGGCCTTCTCAGATTCTTCTCCGTGGGTACTGCTGTCAACGTCCAAGTAAGCTTACTCCCGCCTGGGAAAGACAGCGCCGTCGAAGCAGTAGCTGACTCTCATCGCAGCATCGAACAAACTCCTAGCGCGAACAAAATACAGACAAGCTCTGAAGCTATCAAGTTCACCAAAGATTTCCTCGCTGGATGTCCGACCGACAGTTACCTCATAGTGACACTGCCCGGTATTAACGCAGCAGACTTCTGGACTCGGGATGGCTGCGCCATGCCACACCTGTGCAAAGCTGTGAAGGATGCTCGCGTGAAGGGAAAATACACCGTGGCCGAAGTCGTCGGAGGCGTAACATCTGCTGGATTCGTGCAACACATCAAATCATCTTGCAACAAGAAAGGAAAGGTGGTCAAGATTAATGCGCAGCCGCTTGAGTCACTATCTGGTGACAGGAGCCAGGCTCTCGACACAAGTGGTAAGTGCTTGGATTCCACCCATGTCACACGAAGATGGATAAAACTAAGTGGCAATTATTGCAGATGCTTCGATTGCTCTCGACCTTGAAATGGCCTCTGCCAACAGTTATACCATTCTGTTCTATGCGACTCCCAGAGAACCATTATATGATTCGGAGTTCATTGAGCCGCTTCATATCGACTTAAGAAGAGACCTTGATGGCGCCGCTTCGATGCAAAAAGCAAACAGAACCGAGCGCGACACACGACCTCTCTTCGAGAAGTACCAGTTCTTTACTCCAGGTATGACGCGCTTCTCATGGACCCCGTACGTACTACTGGAAACTAACAAGGTGTCGCAGGCATTTTCATGGGTATTATCGTCGCACTTGTTCTTTTGTCTATTCTTGGTGCTGGTATTAGAGGCCTTGCCAGTCTGGAAGTCTCGTATGGTGCATTTGACAAGGAAATGGGCCCTGCAGCGCAGAAAAAGCAACAGTAATTGGCGAGAACCTGTCAGCAACACCTCGAATGGAATTGAGCCCATCTGTACTGTAAAATATACACATTAAACATGGAGTTATGGATTGCTTTTCGGACGCGGATGTAGCCAGGGACCATTGTCATTGGGCGTGGAATCGAAGACAGTGTTGAAATGGACTCACATCACAGTTGTGCATTTTTTTAACGAAAACTTTTTTTTTTTAAAAAAGGAAGTTTGATAATGTTGCTAAAGTATGGCACCGAATTCCAACGTGTCAAAGTATACTGTTTCCGGGAAATAAATGCATCCCTCTAACTCCGTACGCGCCAACCAGACTAATGATGGCAACCGGTCAAATTTAACAAAAACAAGTCTGCATCATCGACCACGTCTTCCTAGAGCTCATCTTAATCATTTAATGTACCAAACACATTTTTAATTCCCTTCAGTTTAGACCAAATGACTCGGTAGCAAGAAGTTCGCAATGCCCTCCTTCACAAAGTATTCATGCCCACAGTTGCCGCACACCAGCTTCCCTCTGACATCTGCGTTTCCAACAGCAAATGATGCAAATCTTTCAACGTCTTCTCATCAGCCTCGAGTTCCTCCGCAGTAGGAGGCAGCTCTGGAAGGACTGGAAATCCAAGCTATTACCCGAAGTGTTAGGCAAGCCTCGCAAACTCATCACGTAATGCGCAACGATAAGGTAAATAAACAGACAGAGCGGGAGAGAATAAGATATATAGATAGAAAGAGGGAGATAAGAATGATTTAAGCCCCTAAAATGTCTTTTTCTTCCTACTCTCCCAAGCAGAAAATTTGAAAGCATTTCCCCCGTTCGAGCGGGGCCAACGGACACCCTCCCGGGAAAAAAACACACGTAAAGTTTGAACAACGTACCTCAGAGGACGTAGTCCGCAAAGCTGCCCAGTCCAAGCGCGGCAATACATTGATGATCATCTGGGGTTCAGGTCGATCTCGTCCTGAACTAGCTCGGCGTCCTTGGGGTGAAGCGGATATGAATCAGAAGAGCTCTTGCATGCCTTTGCGGCGCAAGTCAAAAATTGAGACTAAGGACCTTCATTATGAAAGATTATGGAGAGATGTGGACCGCAAGAAGAGGCGTTGCGTCGGGGGAGATTACGCTTGACCCTAGAAGCCTTTTTATACGAGAAAATTCGAATGCCAGGGCAAGATGTCAAATGTACTCAGGTTTTGCTGTAAGCTAGCCGCCGAACTTACAACTTTTTACTTTTCGGATGGATGCGAGTTCACTACCATGCAGCCCCAGCCCCACGTGACGGGGTCCATTCGCACTACAAACCCAACCCAACCCATGTTCCAAACAAGGAATAAAAGACTGGGAGTGATGGCAAAATTGATATGAGGGCGATGGTCAAATCGCGCTGAGATTGTGTTGTCATTGAAAAATGGTTGGACGCCCAAGATTTAAGAAATTTTATTTCAGAGATAGTTTATTAAAGCATGACGAAGCAATAGATCCTGCTATTGTTACATGTTCTACATTTTGCCGACGGAGGCAACGTTCAAGCAATTGTCTTTTCCAAGTCGAAGTTGTTCTTGTGGGAAGACTTGCGACGACGAATGCAGAACACAAGAGCGGCGAGCACAAATCCAAAGACGGCGATCTTCTGTAGGAATGGCAATCCTTCCGGAGCCTTGACTGCAGCAGTCACGTCGTTTTCAATGGGTACAACACCATCGGCCCAACCAGCTGAGCCATGGAGGCCTGATTAATCCCATACACATCAGCACACCGACATCGGGTGAATTTCAGATAGTTTGGATTTGTGAAGAGCCGCAAAGGATCTCAAAGCTCGACGTGAATACCTTCAGGAGGAACCTCAAGCTCGCCACTCTTGACAATCTTGACAGTCTCTACAGGCTTGTCGCCTGCTGAGGTCTGAATATTCTCGATCTGCTCGACAATCCCGAAGCCCTCGAGGACTTCACCAAAGACGACGTGGCGACCATCGAGCCAGCTAATGAAACCAATAGTCAGTATTACTGGGACCGTACTCCTGAGGAATTGAGCACATTGTTGTATGAACTTACGGGGTGGGAACGGTGGTGATGAAGAACTGGGAGCCGTTGGTGTCAACACCGGCGTTAGCCATGGAGAGGAGACCCTTCTTGGTGTGCCTGAGCTTGAAGTTCTCGTCCTTGAACTTGTCGCCGTAGACTACAAAGAATCGCGTGATCAGTGAATGGGCTCGGCACAGGGATGTTTGCCAGAAATAATAGCGGGCATAACTTACTGGATCGGCCACCAGTGCCATCACCTTTGGTGAAGTCACCTCCTGGATCATGAACTGCTTGATGACACGGTGGAAAGTAGAGCCCTGGTAGCCGAATCCCTTCTCACCGGTAGCCAAGGCACGGAAGTTCTCGGCAGTCTTGGGAACAGTCTTTGCATACAGACCAAACACCACGCGGCCCAATGGCTTACCGCCGAGCTCAATGTCGAAGTAGACCTTTTGGGTGATCTTGGGTCCCTGGGTCGCCTCGGCAGTCTGGGAGAAGCAAACCAGGCCAACTCCGACAAGGAGGGCGAAAGAGACAATGAGTCGCCTTAGGTTAAGCATTTTGGATGGTCTAAAATTCGACAGACTCAAAGAGCAATCGACTATTTTTTTCAATGGAAGATGAAGATGCGGAAGAGAAGAAGATCAAGGTTGGGACAGCTGGGCGGAGCGGACACCTGTAAGCTCAAAGCGTTTCAAGCTTCCCCGCCGAAAGCGCAGCGGGGGTCTATGCGCAGGGCGTTTCCTGTTTCGCTGGCGAAAGCAGTATGTAGGTGGGATCAGGTATTATTAGTAAGTGCTCTAACAAGATCTAACCAGATCTGACCAGATCTGACCAGATTCTAGTGGCAGTCTTATCTCTGTTACAGAGAAGAGAAAAGATAATAAGAGTTCAAAGGCACGCTTTAGTGGAATTGCCATGATTCTCATCATTCGTGTGTATTGCAGTTCGATGGCTCGTTCTGATCTATAGCTGATAGCAACTAATTCACTTCATTGTCCAAATCAATCAATCTATTTTTGCTCCCTCGCGCAGTTCTAGCGCCTAACTTAGGGTGTGATCCACGAAGCCGCGCGAATCTTGCGCGAATTTGCGCGTGTATAATTTGGTTGTAAAGTATGCATAATAATCCAGTAGCTCGTCTGCAAGTTTAATGTAATGCTTCTAAGCACAGCTGCCTCTTCACTGCCCGTAAAAAGGCAACCTAGCTTCAATCAACAGATCAAGTTAAATAGGTGCCTCTTTCCCTTTTCTTTAGAGGCATGTTTGCGAGAAGACAAAGGTTACAGCCTTTGTAAAGGCAGGCACTTCCTGGTCAGTCTTACCACAGAGGAAAGGCACGAGAAATAGTGTGGTACTTGCCCTCTTTCATGCTCCTAGCACACTTTTGACTAGCTTAAACTACCGTCTTATGCAATGTTTTCTTATATTAGCCAATTGAATTAGTCGTGAAATAATAACTGATGATAGAATTATTACCTCATAGAGTTCGAATCCTTTGAATCTCATCCAGCGACCTTTATTCGAGCCTGCAGGCTGTCCATCGCAATAATTCTTTATAAGGCAGAGTGGCACTTTCCATGAGCGCGAGGCATGATAATGATGCGCGATTGATTGCCAGGAGTGGGGAAGGAAATATGCGGGCCCGCTCATTTTTCCCTAGCCAATTATATTGCAAAGGCGAACTAGTTGACTTGTCGACCAGTTCTCTATTTCCAGCTTCAATTTTAATAGTCGCGAAGCGTTGGAAGACCAACTAAGTTCAAGTCAGCATCTTAAGTACTGGTTTTGAATGAGATATCATCAACATGGTAAGTCTCTAACGTTGACAGCTCCCGCGGGATAATCCCCCAAGCCGCTCATGAATCTCTTCCAACAGGTGTTCGTTCTCGGGGTCAACTTTAACGAGGGCAAGCTCGTAAAGGTAATAAGCGTACCCCTTCCATCTGCAATCACGGCATTGCAAACCGAACGGCGCTAAAAAGCACGACATAGAAAGCTCTTGAGTCATTCTACGCTTTAGGATCAACAACTGCCTCCCGAATTATGGCAAAATACTCGATTCACAAGCTCGCCAAGATCGGCTCCCTTAGTCCCAGAACCGTCACATCTTTGACGGCTGAATTATCGCAAATGACGATTGAAACCGATGCGAGGAGGGTCGTACAAGATAATATTAGAAGATTAAAAGACATTGGTTCGTTCCGCGGCCGTCGTCATGCGATGGGTCTGCCGGTGCGCGGTCAACGAACAAGAACACAAACGGCCACTGCCAACAAGCTCAACAGGGTGGACCGACGATCCTAAGCACAATCGACTCATCAAGCAGACTTCGGCATAGCTTGCACGCTTTCAATCACGTAACTTTCGTGGAAGCCTTCCTTATCGAACGACATCAAATTCAGGCGGAAGCAAGCTTTTGACCCAGTATGTCACAAGCTCATGACAATATACCCGGGGTCAATGGCAGACATATTGGGGGCATTTCAGAGTATAGCATGGCGTCCTCTTTATAAAAGCCTGCTGGACTGTACAAGAGTGTATATAGAAACCTTTGTACGATTACATGAAGTGAGTTTTTAGACACTACATATGATTTCCAGCTCTTGACTCTCTGTCTATTCTGAGAGTGGTATGTCGTGTGATTTAGTTGGGTGCCAATGAAGGAATATCGTCCTCCATGGCCGGCACATTTCCCGCTTTCATCTGTGCAGAACGACCAACCTGTACTTCGTGCCACGCGAAGCAAATTACCGCCAGCAATCTTGGCAGCATCCCGGTCACTCACGCCAGCTCGCAGTAGAGCAGCAATTTGGTTGAGGTAGTCCGTGACATCTTCAAATCCCTTAGTCAATTGAGCAATGCCATCGAAGTCGGTGCCAATACCCACGTGGTCAAAACCAATAAGGTCTCCGATATGTAGAATGTGTGCAACAACCCGATCCAAGGTAGCGTTGACGGGGGCGTCATCAGGAAAGACTATTTTCTTTGTCAACATTCACGCATGAGATGAAGTCAGGAATGATATTGACCATGACGATAGATTTCCATTTCTTGACTAGCTTCAGAATATGGTCCTCGAAGTTACGCAAATGTGGGCAGATACTGTAGGCAGAGCTGTGGGAGAAAATAATGGGAACTTTGGAGCCGGACAAGTCACTTCTACCACCCAAAGCATCAAGTATGGTATCATCGCTATGTTGCAGTCAGTATGGAAGAAACAACTAAGACCAACGATCCGAGATGGGTTGCAGGAGTTTGATGTTGAGACATCGTGGTGTCGGCTTGCATGGACACGAATTGCGTGAGTGCCTGACGAATGGGGGCCCCCATAATGACGATGTTTCTACGGAGCACGGAGCAGTGGGAACCGCCAGGTAGGCCTAAAATTACCGGATATTGCCTTGCCGGCTTGCCCGTATCTTGTTTCCCTGCACTGTGCAGTCAGGTACCGTCGTCAGCGGCGAGACAGACAGGACCCTGAGCCGGCGCTGGCGGCTGCACCTTCACTGCCACCAGACGGAAATAGTCTGCTGGTCGTAGCTGGTCTGGCATCTGGGTATCTGGTCAGGCAGCTGGCTGGCTGGCTGTGCACTCAACTCGTCGTCTGGTCGGTCTGTGCCACCAACCAACCGCGAGGAGCTTGTTGATCCAACAACTTCTCTCAGCTCCTCCCTCCGTCAACTCAGTCTGGCTCTCTTGCACTTCTAGCCATTGACAATTTATGAACATCATTCTCGTCGTTTGAACTGTTTGGAGTTGGCTAGGTCTTGCGCAGCCATTTGCATGCACTACTCTCTTATTCACTCGTTCCTGACTTTATTGACTTCGTCCGTTGAGCGATTGCATTGCATTCACTCCACGAGGTCGAGGAGCCACATCATCGCTTGCGCCTGCGGCCCGACCTACGTACGTCAACGTTCCAGTTCCAACCACGAGCTTCGTGGGAACCAGCCCCTTTCGTTGGAGACCACGACCTACCACAACTTTCAAGAGCTGCGATATCACGACCAGAGAATTTCATTGCGTACGAAAGCACAAAGTGCTACGGTAACAACACTGCCACTTTAGTGCGGACGACAATCCTACATAGATTGCTTGCAGTTGTAGTGTGCGACGCCGCGCTGGTAGTTCAAAATGCCCAGCTTTGCAGACTCCTTCTGGTCTGGCGATTATGCCGCAGGTGGGCCCTGTCTATCATTGTTTTGTTTTTCAAAACGGTTTCGATTACGCCAAAACTAATATAATCTGTTAGGACTCGGCGTCTTGTTCGGGAAGCTCCAGCAGGTATAATGGAGAACCGTCAGGTTCTCATATTAGCTCGACTGCGTGCGGAAGCCGAGGAAACGTATGGGCAGCGCTTGTCTGACATTGCGCCATCCGTGGACAAAATCAATGGTGGATTTTCAAGAGACGATGGTGCCACTGTTCGAAAAGTGAGTCCTCGCCAATTCCAACACGGAAATGCATGAGCCCCCGATGCTTGTTTGTTGTTCTGGTCGCGACCTGTCACTAACAACATCTTTCTTTTGCTTTCATGCAGGCGTACGACGGTATGCGAACTGAAATGCAAGATGCCGCGCGAAGCCACCAGCGAATCGCACAAAACATAAGGGACTTGGTGGTCAACCCATTCTCTCGGTGGTGTGATTCCCACGAGGCTCGTATCCAGGATTCGCAAGACGAACTTCAGGGCCGCATCAAGACGCATGATCGACAGGCCGATACCGTACGAAAGCTTCGCTCGAATTACTTCAACAAGTGCCGACTGGTCGAAGATTTGGAAGAGGAAAATAAGCTAGGATTTCAGGATCCCGAGACCAGCCCACCGGCCAACCAGGCTAAAATTCCTGAGATCAAGGTTCAGACCCATAAAGAGGAGGAGGTGTCTGATGAAGAGGAATTGTTCGAAATCGGTGACGAAGTATACCAGCCTGAACAGCTTAAGAAAATTCTTTCACACATGCTCTCTACCATCAAAATGGGTGAAACCAAAGTTCCTATTTTGGGCACTTACTTGAATACATCAGCAGGCTCTGATATTGTCGAGTATCTTCAGCGGAGCATGGCCATTACCAGCGTGAGCTATGCTGAGCGCATAGGTCAGGATCTTATTTCCAACGGTCTCTTGAGACTCATTGGCAACGTCGGCAACACCTTTGCCAACAGCTCTAAACTGTTCTATCAATGGCGCCCAAAATCTTTCAAAATTGCTGGACTGCCTGAGAAGAAACTGAATAGGACTTTCTCGCTCCCCGTCGCTGGCTTAGATGCTGGCTCAGATTCGCCCGTGGTTGGGACTGTCAGTGAATATCTTGCCAACTGGAATGTACTTGGCAACAGAGATCCCAACGAGACGTTGTCTATGCGACTTCACCGCGAGGCGCGAGAAGCCGACGAGAAGTACAAGGTTGCCGTTCGAAAATTAGACGAGTTGCGGTGCGGACTTGAGGAGGCCATTTTTTTGCACCTCAAATTCCTTGAACGATGCGAGCTGGATCGGTTAAAGGCCATCAAAACCGTCATTCTTGACTTTTCCGGTACCATTGGCAACGTGATTCCCAGCTTGCAGTCAACCGTGGACAAGTTTGTTTTGTTTCAAGAAACGGTCCAGCCTGCAGGAGATTTGCGATATCTTTTGGAGAACTACCGCACGGGCAGCTTTGTCCCCAAGGTGGTCGTGTATGAGAATTATTACAACAAGATCGACGAGCAGACGTTTGGCGTTGATCTCGAAGCCCGTGCTAGGGTAGACAAGAAGCGCGTGCCAATCATTGTGACAACGATATTGACATATCTGGACCACCATTATCCAGATCTAGAAGGTGACGAAGCCCGCAGAGGTGTCTGGCTGGTCGATGTGCCTTTAACCCGAATCCATAAACTGCGAGCAAAGGTGAATGATGGGAAGCCGATTTCACCGGATGTCTTCGAAGAATTTGATGTGCCTACTGTTGCTGGATTATTGAAACTTTATCTCTTGAACTTCCTGGTTAGTTGATGTTCTCTTCCTTTCACATTTCTTTCAAGCCAAAAGAAGAGTTTCTGAGGAATCAACACACTAACAACAATTACCACAACCTAGATTCTCTTGTCAGCGCACATGTATATGAAATCATTCGTACCATTTATACCACTCCAACTGCAGATGCTACGGAGGCATCACGGGTCGCCGTGCTTCAACAAACCCTGTCACAGTTGCGATTGACCAACATCGCCACTTTGGACGCTTGCATGAACCACTTTACTCGCTTGATTGACCTAACGTCGGCCGATGAGGAGTATGTGGCGTCTTTGGCATCCTCTCTGGCACCATGTATCCTAAGACCTCGAACCGAGACATCTCTCACATTGGAGGAGAAACACGCAGCGCGACTTGTCCGGGATCTGTTTGCTCATAAGGAAGCCATTTTCAGCGAGCTCAAGCGCATGTCTACATTGAACCATTCATCTTCAGTCAGCGGAAACCGCCCCCGCGCGATTAGTACCGATGAAAGTAATAGAAAGGCGCTAGTGGAAGAGCGCAATCGCGCTCTGCTAGAAAAAGCCAGCGCCTCGCGAAGCCGAGCAACAAGCCCAGGCCCAGGCCCTCGAGGACACCGACGCGACAGGAGCAGCGGGGGCCAGACACTCGGTTCCCTATCCAAACCAGCCCAACGACTGCCGAACGAAACCGAACCAGCTTGGGTAGTATGGGCAGCATCGAAGGCCGTTTCAAGCGAGCGTCTCTGGACGTCCCAGGCCCTGAAAGCGTCGCCATCGCAGACGTTGCAAACGGCTCACCACAAGGCAAGGGAAACGACAGTGACGGAGAGAAAAGAGATAGTGGCAGTCGCATCGGCACGAAGTTTGTCGGCGGCAAGAGGGTGCCCAGCACGCCGCCATCAGACGGCACACCCACACGAGGAGTTACTCTTGAGGACAAACCCATGGATGATTAGTAAAAGACCATGAATCTTGAACATGCCCCTTTGAGGCCTATCACCTCCTTTTTGTCTCTTGAAGGCCACTTTATGGGACATGACTATTTTGTTATTGATAGGGATTACGAGCAGGCCAAGAAAAGCTACTTTTCGCGTGGGGGCCAAGAAGAACATTATGAGGGTGCCGTACATGTTGCCTCTGTCTCTTTTGTCCTCGCCCACTTCTTCTTCTCTTTTTATCCGTTGCATGACAGCGGGTATAAATCGTTACATGATGTACGGGCTCACGGGTATGAGACATGTGCAAGTTGAAATTCTCCCATGTCGCGTGGGAAACAGGTTTCCTTTTTCTTATTTTTAGGAAGGAATATATCCGCACGAGGCTACGCTTATGAAGCTACAGGTGCATTTTATTATTCATGCTGATACTGCTTTTCTTTGCTGTGCTGCATGCTTGCTCTATGTGATTATGAATGTATTCAAGTGGCACACTGTTTACTTGCGCCATACAGGAGGATGTAGGATTGAGTCAAGATTGGAAATTGCGCAGTGTATTTCAAAAGGCATGTTTCTGACTTGCATTCTGGTCTGTGTACGGAGTAAGTGAAGATGTATGTAAATTGCACCTTGTGCCACGCACATATTGAGATGTAGGTGAATCCCCTACTGAAAACGACGATTTGACTTCCCAGGAACCATATGATATTCCCACAAATCACAAAATAGGTCGATCAAGTCAATGCCAACAAATCTAATGGTGCTTCACTGCTCTCATTATGCCACTGTATCAATGCTCATACTAGAATTATAATGTCTTGTCATGCCGGCCCAAAGCCCTAGCCACAGGCTCTTTCGCCTCCCACACCTAGTCTTCAATCTCAGCCATCTTCTTCTTCTTCTTCTTCTTCTTCTTGACCGTCTTCTTCCTCCCCGACAAAACCAACTCATCCATCGTGGTGCCATCTGCCGGGGTGTTTTCACAACGGAGGATG
Organism: Epichloe glyceriae; assembly: GCA_023658535.1. Lineage (NCBI taxonomy): Eukaryota > Fungi > Ascomycota > Sordariomycetes > Hypocreales > Clavicipitaceae > Epichloe > Epichloe glyceriae. The sequence goes on along the minus strand of CP098295.1, from coordinate 2,766,995 downwards.
TATCCTCCATAGAAAGGACGATGCCACTATCCGTGCCGGGTGTTTCTTCCGGAGCAGCCTGAGACTCTTTTGGCCCCACCTTCTTCTTCTTCTTCTTCTCTTTCGTAGGCTTCACCTCCCCTTCTGCTTCTGCGCTGTCTGGAATCCCATCTGTCCTGTTTACCGTCTTGACCGTCTTGACCTTCTTCTTTTTCTTCTCAATAACCGCGCCTTCTGCATCCACTCCGTGGGCAATTTGGATCCGTTCATTGGCACGTTGCATTTCGAGACGCAGTCTTTCTACCTCCTTCATTGCCTGCTGCATCTCGGCCTCTTCGCGCTGTTGCTGCTCATAGTCGAACCCGTTGGCGGGTGTGCCTTCGAGGCTGAATGACCCAATGTGGCTGGAGTCTACTTGCAAGAGAGACTGCTTTAGTTTCCTGCTCCTCGCTTTTACGTGGATGTCCGAGCTGTTCTCCGAGTCGTACTGACGAGTACTGCTCCCACCGTCGCCGCTTTCAAGAGTCTCGTCGCTAGCAATAACTATTTTTGTTTTGGCTTGGCTTGGGGTTTGGGCGTTGGCGCGGCAGGGCCGGCCAAGTTATCAAGATCAAGTTTCATGATTGGTATCGAGTCAATGTCAAGATCGGGCCCGTTGTTGCTTTGAAGAATGGTGTGAATCGGGGTGGAAGTTCGTGGTACATCGCTGCTGTTGGGAATGTAGAACGGGTCGTCCTTGTTTCTTTCCAGTCGCTCTGCTTTGCGCCGCGCAATGATGTCTGCATCGAGGTAGCTTTCTTCGCTCGGTTGTTGTTGGTACGAGCCCACCATCTCTTCGACTGGTCCGGCTAGTCTGCTGATGGCCGGCGCGGAGGACGAAATTGCGGTGGGAGCTGGTCGGTGATTATAGTATACTTCGACATCATCTGATATATCGGCTTCGAGGGTGACAAAGTCTGCGGTAGAGAGGAGATGATTCAAGTTGGAATGAATGGCTTCGTCGAGATCCAGGCCGTCAGGCATAGGCACGTTGCGCTGTGCGCCTTGCGCAACCGAATTGAGTTCCCAACCCGTGAAGAGCGAGGGTATGGCCTGAGTTAAAAGCAGAGGAGGGTCTTGAGGGGCTTCATCTGTCGATGCAGGCTGCCCTGAAACAGCCTCTGCCGTGAGCTTCAGCAGCTCTACAAGCTCAACGGCCCGTTCTTGCACCTCAAGGTTCGGATGTAAAGCAAGCGGCTCTGCCACATGAAGAATACGGGCAATGAGAAGCGATATTCGAGACTTGCGTTCTGGCGTCCATGGCTGAGATTCGTCACCGGCGATGGATGCAAAAATTTTGGCGACTGCAAGCATCGAAGTTGTGCAGACTTCCGTTCGGGCGGCGCGTGATACCAGCTGGAGCAGACTGTTCAAGGTGTCATCGGGGTCCTGCAGCAGAATCGCGTATTCGCCAAGAATCCACGTCACTGACTTGAGCGCTCCGGATGTCACTTTATGGCTACTAGGGGTATCTGCGTTCAGCTGTGCAACTATGTTATAGCCTGCTCGCACCGCTGTTGATCTCATGGCCCTGACTTTGACAGCGACGTTTCGTAGCTCGTCACCTATTCTCTCTGATATGTCGGTCGACGATCGCGAAGAAAGGGATGAAGTATCAAGCGAATCAAACTGTCGAGGAACTGGCGCCATGCGAACCAGCTGAGTCAACACGTCAATGTACCAATCAAAGTCCACAACGTTTGCATAATTATCCTTTGAACACATGAACAATATTCGCCCCACGACACCGAGTCTGTAATCTTCAGGGAGCGGTGGTGCCTGGCCCTCGGTCTTTTTGGGCGCTGTGATCGCTACTTGCGATTCGTCATCGGAGTCGGAGCTAGGTTCCAGTGATGGCGTTCCTGAACGATTTCGGTTCTTGCTAGGTGCGGATAATTTGAGTTGCTTCATCAAGCGACTGATCACCGACACTAAATTATCTCCCGTCACCATTCCTTGAACCAGATCAAGAGCCTGTATTCGAATTGTGATGTCCGCGCTGTCAATGCACTCCAAGATGACATCCTCCTGTTGGGCTACAAGATGTGGGTGAGTAACTACAATCTTGTTGAACGCCAGCAAAGCCACATATTTGACTGTTACCAGTATTAGCTGAGAGAATATCCAAGAGAGAGCGTCAATTGCATCGCTCGATACTTACGATTGGGGTCACCGTTAATCATCACCATCCCTCGAAGCTTGTTGACACAGAGCGTCGCAATCTCATCCGTGTCAGTTGGGTCGTCTGTGCTTCCCAAAATACCGCCTTGATGATGCCGTTGATGCATTCATATAACAAGGACATTGCTGGTGTGGTAGCTATTATGTTCGTCAAAGGAGGCAATAATTTCCTTACGAGACGCGGTTCCAGGGGTGTCAAAGTCGCAAACTTGGCAGTTTAGTCAGTACTTGGTACTTGGCCTGTGCCGAATAGCTGTGACGCGCTGGTCGCGAATACATACCAGTTTTATGAGTTTGATGGCCATCCAGTTGTTGCCACCATCTACAAGTAGGTCGAACAACCGGGGTGCCAGAGGAAGAAAATCATGCGGCCGGCGCCATCCCAACTCACACACCACGTTCACAATAGCTGCCGTCACGCTGGGATCCTCATTAGGATCCATCAGACGTTCTTTGATCTTCGGCCATGCTGCTCTTAGAGCTTCCGGATACACGAGCGCCAAGCGATATAGGGTGACCAATGTCTTTTTCCTAATGTTAGACTGGCTGTGTCCTAAACGCGGGAGGAGGTCGGCCAGAGTTGAAAGTGCCAAAGATGGCGTAATGACGTGTGGGAGCGTCGCGATGGGAAGAGATATGACAATTGGAGTAGACGATCCGAGATCCTATAATCAAACGAAATAAAGGGTCAGTCCACCTGTCACATGATTTCTTGATGTATTGTTTGGTTATTGAACACGCATACCTTTTTCAACAAGTTCGTGGCCAACATGAGCACTTCCGTGTCTGGCCGGAAGCTCTGTACAGCACCCAGATATCCCACTCGCTTCTGGTGATATTTGGGAGACGACATGACTTCTAGGACATGGAACGAAGCCCAGGACATATCGTAACCCAACATCTCGAGATATACGAGCTTGAGGAGCGCGGTCGCCTTGACGTCTAAAACCGCGTAAAATAGCACTGTTAGCACCTGGAAAGCTCCGTACGCAAAACAAGGGGAAAACTCAAGCATTAATTCTTGAAGAATAGGATCACACACCCATGTCCTGACTGCGAACTTCGGCGCGACATTCTTTCAAGCTCTTTTGGACGTATTCCTTCTCGTTTCCCTTGTGGTTCCGCAGTCCTCGAATGAGGTCGTAAAGCGACTTTTCGAACCTATTGAGCTCTTGTCAACTCAAAACTCTGTGTTGCCGATCATGTTTGCCCGCATGAGCTCCCCTTTCGAAGAGGCAGAGGTGTTCGTCGTACATTGTGCCAGCTCGATTGCCCCGCGCGTGGGGCTGCTCCAGCTCTGTCCACGATGCGAGCCTCGATGTGTCTGCTTCAAGCTATGATTAGAATGCAATGCAGGGAGCTGTTCGGTTCATGATGCGTCGTGGTCGGTCCAGAACTACTGTGGCAGGTCGACGTGCACTGCACCGATAAATGCACGTGAGAATCCGGGCCGCCGAAGGGTAAGTCGTGGGACTTGACGAGTTGCGAGTCTCTTGGGGACGTTGGAGGGACTTGAAGAGGGGTGGATCTCAGTTGCGCGATTGTTCGGGGCTGCTTTGTACAAATGAAATGGCCGACCCGACGTCAACTACATATAACAAAGCACCAGCGGTCGACTGGTCAGTAAGTGGCCCACAGCGATCAACAATACCTGCCGTGCAACCCTTTCCGCCAAACCACCATCTTCTACAACAACAAGAATTGGCTTTCCCAGCCACGAAATCAAGCACACACAAAACCATGCCTCTCCGAACCGCAACCCGTCCATTTCCATTCCGAACCATACACCTCGCGCGCACCACTTCGATCCCGCTTTCCCACCACCGCACGTTCTTCAACCTCCCGGCAGCCCAGCCAGCGACACTCAAACCATCACGGCCACCCGAACCCTTCCCTACGCCCAACAGCCACTGTACAAGCTCATTGCCGACGTAGACTCCTACTCGACCTTTGTTCCATACTGCTCCCACTCCCGAGTGACCCAATGGTCCGAACGCGACGAGCAGGGTCGTGCCTGGCCGACACTGGCCGATTTACATGTGGGATGGGGTGGCTTCAACGAAGTCTTTACAAGCCGGCTGCGCTGCGTGCCAGAAGCATCAGTAGAGGCTGTCAGTGGTGATCCTGCTTCCGTCGAGGCCAAAGCTGCTTCGGCTGTCTTCAAAAGCCTGGTTACGCGGTGGCACTTGAGGCCCTTGTCGCAGGAGGCTTCCCCCTCAACAGAGGTCCATCTGACCATCAAATACCAGTTCGTTAATCCACTTTACGCGGCTGTCAGTGCAGCCGTTTCCGGCAAAGTAGCAGGTCTCATGATTGAGGCATTTGAGAAACGTGCTTCAGAAGAACTTGGCGGTACGCGGAAGTTATAAGAACGTACGTAACTAACCCACGGTTTCTTCTTGCTAGCGTTTGGAGGACATGTGACCAGGTGCTATTTTATTGCTTTTTTTTGGCGTCGGTAAGGTATAGAGAGGTGAAGTTTTAGTACAGCTACGAGGCCTTGCCGGCACCAAAGAGATAGATGACAAGTCTGTGCATTCGGATCGGTGTTACAGCAGACCTCATTGTCATGTTGGGAGTATAGAATGTAAATTCGTATGTACAAATACTCACGTTTTTGAGCAATACTGAGACTAAAGAAAGGCTGCTGTTGACCAAAATTATCATTTTTAAAATACCTGCCCAAGGGGAGAGAGGTTCATGTACCTTTTGAAAAAAAAACATCAAGTAAACCCAAACCGATATACCAAAAAGAAGAAACCGAGAAAGAAACCAAGAAGAACTTGCTAAATGTATGCACAAAGTGGAACGAAGAATTACGCCCTCGGCTTCTCCCATAGCTGGCTCACCACTCGCCTTCCCCGTGCGCTCACGCCATTTCTATCCAGAACCGATTACCATCGTTTGCTGACCCACCTACCAGGCGTATTCGCCCTCTTGTATTACAATGAATTGGGAGTTGCCACACAACAGGTTGAATAAAGACAATAACCGCCAGAGTGTCGTAACCAAGGGGAAATCCGCGTCATGTAAGAACAGTAGCGCCACGAACCACAAAAACATTCGCTATGGTATCTGAGGAAGGAAATCGTTGTCGTACATCGTCGTCATAAAGTATAGCACCGCCGGATTTTTGTTGCGTATTTGTCATTTCTTGCTAGACCTGTTTTGGGAGAAAATAAAAGAAATCAAAACGTTAGTGATTGCGGGGTCGAGGCCAGTGTCGATGTTTAATTGGGGAGCAATTTCTCACTTCTTTTTGGCTGGTTTGCCTGCCAGGTAGCCAAGCATACCCGTGGGTTTTAGCTTATGCTTGGATGGCTTGGAGTGCCTGGGCTCTGGTCCAACGTTCACAATTTCGATATCGGGAGGCATGTGCGGATTTTGTCGGCCACCAAGATCCGGCCAGCCTGGGGGCGGTATGGGATTGGCACCAGCAGGTCGTCCCATACCTGGATGCATCATGCCGGGCGGGAGACCCATGTGATGGCGCGGCCTGCTAGGAATGGTTGGCATCCCAGAAATCTTGGCTGCAACAGGCGGTGACTTCTGGCTAGGCCACATGGTCATTGTGATGCTCCAGTCCGGTTGAATGACCTTCTCCCAGACCGTTGGCAAAATAATTTCGCCATTGGGGCCTAGGAGATCATAGTGGCCTTGCTGCACGTGCGGACCAAGAACATCGACTTGGAGGAAGGCTTGCTTGATGAGTTCTTCCATGCCCTGTCGAGTAGCAGAAGCGTCAGCTCAAGACATGTACCTCGCAACGGTCAGTGTAAATCAATATGTGTAAACTTACTTGCCATGTTGAGCAGATATGGAAGGGAAAACTGAATTTCCTTCCCACAGCGTCCTTGAATCTGATTGGAGCCTTTTCGTTCTTCTTGGCTGCTGCCTCTAAACTTGCCTTAGTTTCCTCCTGTATACGTTTCTTGAGCGCCTCTTGCTCTGCTTTGGCGGCTTCTGCAGCCGCTGCAGCCTTCTTGGCAGCCTCCTTCTCGTCTTCAATCTTCTTCAAGGTCTCGATCTCCGCCTGGCGCCTGGCATCTTCTTGCGCTAGCTTGAGCCTTCCCGCTTCCTCGGCAGCCTTCTTATCTGCGGCAGCCTTCGCCTCGGCCTCGGCCTTAATGGCAGCTTCAAGGCGTTTATGGGCGGCCTCTTCGGCTCTTATTCGGTCCTCTTCTTCCTTCTTTCTGCGAGCCTCAGCTGCCTTGATCTCGGCCTCAAACTTTAACCTTGCATTCTCTTCTGCTCTTTTCATAGCCTCGGCATGCTGCTTTTGTCTTTCCTCTTCAGCCTTGCGTTCAGCCTCAATGCGCTCTCTGGCGGCACGCTCGGCGTCAGCTCTAGCGCGCTGAATCTCCTTCTGGGCCTCCTCCTGCGCCTTCTTCATGTCGTCCATTCGTCGTTGAAAAGCCTCTTCTGCTTCCTTTCGAATCTGTGCTTCACGCTCGCGCTGGTCCTCGGCGGCCTTGGCTTTCTCCTCTTGAGCTTTGAACGCTGCAAGTTGTGCCTCGAGCTTTATTTTTCCAAGTCCGGAGGAGGTTCCTTGGCGACGGGAGTGGACGGCTGCGCTGGAGCTTCTGTAGCTGGAGGCGGAGGAGGGGCGCCGAGATGAAATTGTTGAAGATGCGCAGGCAAACTGTACTGAGGTGCAGGGAAATAGCCGGGCTGCTGGTAGGGCATCATGTCGTACATATGTCTTGGTTCACCCCGAAGTAGCTGGTGCCACTGGAGGTATTACTCATTGGCGTAAACGGGTTTGGCGCATAACCTCCGTACGGAACCATTTGGTTCCCGCCGGGATAACCCCCATAAAGTGACCTTGTTGCTGTTGTTGATATCCTGGATGCTGGCCACGCCCGCCGTAGAATCCACCGCGGGGAGCATGGGCAGGCGCATAGCCTTGGCCGTAATGGCCATATTCTTCGGAAGGATCCAGGCTGGGCGGTGGAATCGGTGCGTGTGTAGGCACCGGGGATAGTCTTGAGGTGGTGGCCGAGTTACTCGGTGACGGCGCGGCGCTCTCGAAGGGCGCGGGCGCGAGGGTTGTATGTCGTTGCTGGCTGAAGCAGAATCAGATGGATGGAGATCCTCCTCCTCGTCTTCGTCGTCGTCGTATATGTCCTGCCAGTCGTCCTCTTCGGCTGCGGAGAAATCGGCCTCGTGACGAGAGGATTCTTGATCGCTATGGTAAGGTGTAGAGCGAGAACTCTCGCCACCACGGTGAAAGGTGATGGTTGTTTGTCGTCTGACGAACGTGGTCAGTTGTAAGCTGCTGCTTCAAACGTGACGCACACACTGCACTGCAAGTATAGGCTATGGCACTCACGGCATAGCAGACAAATGATATCAAGCACGTTTGCCCTTCACTCGCGACAATCCAGTTCAAGATGGTCGGAGGTAAGGCGCTGGCTCAATGATGGTATAATTGCTAGAACAATAAAGAAGAAGAATAATACTGTCGGCAAGGGCGAGAAACCCGTGCGGTGAGGAATGCGTCGAAGCTTGGGTCGGGGAGGGACTACTGACGCTAGATTACGGGGCGCTCTAGCAAGAACAGTGGTAGCAGCAACGGAGCAAAGCTGGCAAAGTATGCTGAGGTGACTGGCACCGATATGGCCCAACAGATGCTAAGTGCGACAGATGTGAGGGGTCGGTTGGCCTAAGACGCCACGGGAGCGCGAGGGGTCGACTAGTGAAAATTGCGGGTAGGGCCTGAAAAGGAGGTTGTGAGAGTTGTGAGAGAAGGGGGAATGTATGATAATGGTAACAACGGGAAAGGGCCGCCCTGATGTAGACAACAACAGACTAGTGTGTCCCAAGGGATAGGCCGAGGGTTAGGGGGTGAGGGCGACTGTTTGAGCTTGAGCCGTTGAAGCCTGAATATGTTATGTGCGCGCGAATACCACCACGCTTCCGTGCCTGAGAGTCTGGTACTCTGGACAGTTTTTACACTGGGAAGACCTACCCGAGTGGAGAGACCTCTTTGGGAGAGCCACAGGATCTCTGAGGAGGAGGGATAAATCGACTGTCAGAGGTTGCGATAGCCCAAGGCGCGATTCGGCAAAGTGGCTACGAGCGGGTTGGAAAAGTTTATCAGGCTTGGATCAGCGGTGAGCGGCGGAATGTGAGATTGTTGCTAGCCAGAGGGCGGTGCAAGCAGGTCTGGGCCCAGGCAAAAACGTTCGAGGAGCCCAACAAGGCAGACAGAAAAGGTCGTCGTGTGAAGTGAGCTGGCTCGCAATAGCAAAGCGGGATCGAAGCGTGCGTAGCGCAAGTGGGAGACGACCAGGTTGATGGCGGGGCGAGCTGGTCAACAAATGTACATGTGCATATCAATCGTAGACTGGATTTGGCGCGCCTCTGAAATCCAATTGACGGCCGTGCGGATAGACATATAGTTCTTCCAATTCTTCAATGAGCCGTTCAATGTCTGAAATATGTGGAAAAGAATGCGTTAGTACATAGCCATTCGATGAACAAGATCTGCCTAGATCTGTGACTGCGGTAGAAGACCAACAAGTTGGTATCCCCCTGCCCATAATCCTGTTCGCATTCTGCAAGCGCTCCCAAAAAAAACGGAGTTATCAAGTCCGGAACAAAGCCGAATTAGATAGAATCGACACAAAAGAACACAGACACACTTCTGAAAATTGGTCACTTGCAACGGCCACTCCCAAGAAGCTCACAATGAACAGAAGAAACGCAATGAAGACGACTAACATATTGCCCAATGAAGGTTCCCCGATCACGCGCAACAATCCTTGATCCTTGGAAAGTTGGAAACGGCGATGCGGCGATGCGGCGATGCGGCGACAATTGGAACCATCCAAGTGGCAGTGAGTCTAGACTTGACATATGCATGCATGCAACTTACCTTGTTAAAGTGCAATGGGACGTCAAGACACTGTATCCACAAAGCTCTGAGCCTGTACTGACTCTTTTAGGGTTCTCTATTAGCTCGATCAATCCGTCTCGGTAGATGCATGTAAAAAAGGCCCCAAGGATCTAGACTTCTGGACGTCGCGGTCGAGAATCGATGTCTGGACCGAAGTTCGTCCTAGCTTGGAGCTCCTGAGCCCATCAGGTGAAAGGCTATGTGTCGCGGTTTTAAAGAACTGTGCCGTTGGTCTCGCAGGATGTGTTCATGTAATCCAGGTGAGTGGGATTAGGCCAGCAGATGGAAGCCAAATAGAAGAGCAGCGAAAGAGAATTTTGCCGATTCCTGGATTTGGCTTCCTAAATTGCATGTATCCACCACCCGTCAGCTTCGATAATGCCAACAAGCGAGAAACTCTCGGAAGTTGAAACCAAGACAGAAAAGAAGAAATGTTCCCAAGCACCTTCCATCACTTCTTGTACCTCATCTCAGGTGGTCGGGCAGTCAGTCAATGACTCAATATTGACAAGAGCGGGCAGGAACGCAGGCAGCGAAGCCCCACCTTGGCTTTCAAGGGCAGTGTTTATCGGACTGGGAGCACTCCCCTCCCGAGGCTGATGGGCTGTCACTGTATTTTTATCCTTTTTGGCTCATTTTCCACGGGGCTCAGGCACAGACCGGGCCCCTTGCTTGAAATGCTTCGAGAAGGCCCTACCTAGCCTTGACGAAAGTGATGTGTTCTTTGTGGCACACAATATACACGGACGTGTGTTGTGTTAGAGATGTCGGGATTCAAGAGAAAAATATAGTGATAGAGAGTCCTCAATTTTGGTCTTGCCTGTCTGTAATCAAGGGGGAAAGTAATAAAAAATGGTCCTGTTTTCTCTACCTCTCGGGAAGGTTGCAACATGGTAGACTCCGGTGTCAAGATGCTAGTTTGACGTCCGGTGCAGATCCAGAGATGCGGCAATCCTCGGAATCAGACAATGAAGGCAGGGGAGAGGCAAAACTAGTCCCCGGGTGGGACAAGTAGTGGCTGATCTGTTGTGATCCTTGAGGGCAGCGATACCAAAACTGGGATCCGTGGTCTGGTGGTGTCCTCGGGAAAGGTTTCAGCAATGGTGCTCAACTCGTGACAATCGATGCTTTTCCTGACATGACTTCTGCCGGGACTTCTCGACGGGGACAAGAGCAGCGATGCTTAATATACTGGCGCCACCGAGGCCTACATTTGCTCTCGTCACCTCCAAACATGTCATATTTTCTCTCTCCGGAGCACGGAGCACTAATTTGATCTTTTCAGCTGAGACTTTTCACCACACACGTGGCAACTGAGGCCTGTGTGCACCCTTTTTGTCCGCTTCTTTGGGCCATGCATGAAACGATAAATTCGTACAGTGCGTCCATACACTGTACGGTGTGGTGGCTGAGGGAGCGTATTTGGGAGTTTTTCCATCCCCATATTGTCATGATTTGTTGTCGGCAGCAGCTTCAGCTTCAGCGATTCGCAAAGCCTTTCAAATGCCACATAGAAACAAACGAGAGCGCCTCGAATATTCGGGTCTTCATTGGATTTTGTTCCCATTGGATGAAGGCACTGAAATGCGATATTGAAGACTGCATAGGTGAGGATGGACTTTACTTCAACATCGTCAATGGTTTTGTTATTCTTACCCAATAGGGTGATGAATCTACCCCAGTTCGTCTCTACGGCTTTGGCACATATACTCATCTAGTTGATTGGCCCTCTGAGAAGAAGTCAATAGCTCTGTCGAAGTTGGGACAAGCCCTTGATGATAACTTGAACCGCCTCTGGTGGTTGGCAATCAAGACATTTGCGGCGTACGCTCCTCACCATATCAAGGAGCGTGAACAAGCTACTGCAATAGCCTTGATGCCTGCGAGTTCTTCAAACTGAACTACAAATAGGGCAGCGCCGGTCGATCCAGCGTAGATGAAAATCGGAGTATCGTATCATGGCGGCTTCCATACTGAGCCATCTTGAATCGATCCGCCGCCCGGTTCTCAAGTTTCCATTTTCCAGGCGCATGTATGCCGATCTGTACAACTTTGCCTGCATAATCTCATCCAATTACGGCTTCTCGGGGAGAGACGACATCAACGCGTTTGGCGTCAGTGAAATTCAGAGCAATAGCAAAGATCCATCGCAGTGCAAAAACTAGACGAGATGATAACGTCACTGAAGTTGGAATTGACGACTGAGGCACTTAACTACTTAGGTAGGTACCTAGGCACTTCTATGGACACTTGACTGGCATCAGAACAAACCCTGGCCTGAAAGTACAAATATAACTTGTAAGTCGTGAAAACACTACGCGAGCACGCCTCAGCCAGGTTCAAGAGAAGCACAGTAACAAACACAGTACGAGCCACAAACAGAGAAGATCACAACGGAAAGCGTAGACAAAAGAAAATCAAACACTCACTCTCTTTGTTCGGCCCTGTTAAAAAGGTGGTCTAAGCTACTGGCCGCCAGCGCCCGACACCTGCGTGTTGAAGCCCGATAGGCCAGGGTTGTCTGACCTGAGGCTTGACTCACAAAGCCCAGGTAAATCGGTACCTGCACTACCAGCCTTGCATGAACAAGCTTGTTTTGTTGAAAAACAAGCATCAAGATGCAAAAGAGCAAAGGATACGTTGGAGAATTGAAAAGACCCTGGTCTCTTTGATGCCCAGCCAGTGGAGATGTTATGCTAGAACTCACCCGGGGCCAATGGATTGAACCTCACTAGAGACAACAGAAACTAGGCAGTTGCAGCCTGGTCGCTAGGCTTACTAGTTTATTTTCTATGTTTATTTTGAGCCAAATCTGGGTCTGGCATCTGGCATATATGTCGAATTTCACAGCTATGCAATGCACGTAGACAGATGAGGTCGCTGCACTAACTAGGCTCACCGAATTGCGCTACCATTGCATAGATAGGCACCATGCGGTGCCACCAAGCCAGATTGTTCTGTTGGACGGGAAATCATGCAATCGCGGATTTTAGTGCCTCTGCTACGGCAGCCGGAATTCCTTGTTTGGAGTATCGTACATGACTTCTCGCTATTGCGAAAGGCAATGTGTGGCCAGACGGTCGAGATGCCGCTGCATGCCCCATTATCGGTACCTCTCGCCAATACATGCCCAATGGGAAATTACAAGAAACAAATGCTTTCGCCGCTCTCCTGATCGTACTTTGACATGGTCTGATCAAGATCCATGACTGCCTGAAACAAGACAGGGTGTGCTTGAATAGGATGTTTGAGCTTCGCCTTCCTTGCCGCTGACGTGTACGTCCCCATCTCTGCTCCCATCGGGTGATGCCCAACGTTGCTCCTGTCCAACCAGGCGAATGGAATGACTTCGTGTTTGACAAAATAACAGTTTTGATTATTTCTTAACGATGGTTCAGAATGTGTTGCAAGCCGTCGCTTACATCGAATTCCGTTCACCCTCTCGTTTCGGTCTCTGCGTAAATGTTACGATAGACAACCATCACCCCATGAACCCGACGTTATGGTTAAGACGACGGCATTGTATGATACGCCATTCCCTTACCGCACGAGCTTCGCAGATGAGCTGGCTAAAAGTTCCTGGGCTGCTGCGATCTCACCAGCATTGTATCCTTGCCAAAGTTTTTCTTGGGCTTTATTTCGACGAACAATCTCTCCCAGCTTCTCGGTGGCTGCTCGATTTAGTTTCTCGGTAGTTTCTTGACTTGGTAGAAGAAAACCTTCAACATCCTTTTTGACTTAGGTGCAGCTTCTAGAAGCTTGTCGGTTGCCTGGTCGCATGGTTTAGTAAGAGAGCAGTATGGAATGAGTGTTTGGCAACTTACAAGCTTCAGTCCGTAGTATCCGCGCAAATAATCATCGCAAAGCTCTATACTTCGACAGAATCGTTTGATAGCTTCGACAAAATGCTTCAACGGTCCGCCTTCTGAGGCGCTTGTGGCAGCCATTAACGAGACTTCGCCCAGTCGAGCATGGATCTATCACTACAATCAGTCCCTAGTTCACAAGCCCCAAAGATAATTTCAATGGATGCAGCTTACATTCCATGCATTTGGTGAGAGTACGAGAACCTCTTCAAGTGCGTAAATGGCTTGAGCATATAAGCCCTGCAAGACGTACATGTCCGCCAGCTCGCTCCAGGCTTCAGGGTCCGTCGGACAGGTGTCGAGGAAAGAGTTCAGAGCTGAGATTGCTTCGGGAAGCTTTCCCAGCGATCGGAGCAGCGCTACTTTTCTTTTGAGAATTGGCTACATTGAAGTCAGGGAACAGACCTACTTGGCCAGACGCTACTTCGATGTCAACCACTCACAATATTGGCGTCGTTTTCTCGAAGAAGTGTCTCATAATCTTCCAGGATCTTCTGCAGCTCGGTATGATTTGACGCTGTGGCCTCTTTGAAAAGTCCTTGTAGCGCTAATACGCGTTCATGTTTGTCACCAAAACGGATGGTTATTCTTTCCAAGCATTCGCGCGCAGCTTCATCGTCCCCAGTACGTAGGCACAGAACCATCAAGTTCTCGTACATTGTCCAAGTATCGGCGGTTTCCGTGACTGAGAAAAGAGATATAATAGGCGACGCCGAAAGGCCCTCGGGTTTTTGCGCAATATTTCGGGCGCTTGTTGCGCCAGTTTCAATGTCTCTGCTGGCGAGAGGTTGCCGACTGGTTGAAGGAGAGACAGCGCCATGGTATGAAATGACGTGGATTGATACAGGAAACCGCGTGGAAATCAAATAGATCCAAAGCGAATGTAATGATGGTCAGAGTTGATACACGACGCGGCAGAATCGAGGATCTGGTCAATGGTCGGCAAGCTGTATATGCAAGTTGAGGTTCATTCATGAGCTTCCTCCCCACAGTTGCACCTGCGACAATGAGGAGCTGGGTTAGGAAACCTGACGGAAGGCGCGAATATCCGAGGCCGGCCCAGTCTGGCCAATTAGATAGAGGACCGGAAATTTCCACCCCACAAAGGCACTTCGAATATTTATCAATGTAGCACTTTTTTCCCATGGCTACTTCTCATCTTCCTCCCCTATCAACTTTTTTTGGGCTCGTCGATAGCAGAGCTAGAAAACCAGCTACAAGGGCAGGTGGCCCCAAAGATCCTGTTTATCTGACTGTGGTCCTTCACAATCATATCAGGTATTATGGCTGCGCCAAGCAGTGTTCCTGCTGTGGATGCTGCATGCACGAATGCCTCCCTTGAGAAGCTCGCTGCGCTGGATATCACCGGTGACAAAGAAGCCAATGCAGAAGTGCCCCGCATCGATCACACGATCCAGCCAAGAGCTTGAAACGGACAGACCCGTTCCAATTTGGCAGTCGCTTTCTCGGCGAAGGGGACAACGTGTTTGAGTTCAATGCTTGGGATCACGTTGAGACTGACGATGCGTACAAGGAATACGCTGAGCGTCAATTCGAGATGCAGCGCCAATCTCCAGTATCTGACTTTGATAAAAGTAAGTCGCATCATACTTTGTGTTTCTCTACAACTTGTTACAATGACGGGCGTACCTGCCCTCGTGTTGTGATGATCACCAAGCAATGCATAGTTCATCTGAAACTACTGATGAAACCTACACCTTCAATAGTCTTTCGCTCCCATCTGAACACACTCAAAACCTTTCACCCTTTCGAAAACTTGTTCTTCTGAGACAGAAGTTGAGAGTAACATATGCTGACTCCAGAGTGCAGGCAGGTTCAATGGCAATCCAGCCAAGTGGTGGAATCAGTTCTACAAGAACAATACCGCAAACTTTTTCAAGAACCGAAAGTGGCTCCAACAAGAGTTCCCTATTCTCGCCGAAGTAACCCAAGAGAATGTTGGGCCTAAAGTAATTCTCGAGATCGGCGCTGGCGCCGGTAACACAGCATTCCCTGTTCTTGCCAACAACAAAAATCCCCTACTAAAGATCCACGCGTGCGACTTCTCCAAGACCGCTGTTGAGGTCATGCGCAACCATGCAGCGTATGACACAAAATACATGCAGGCTGACGTGTGGGATGTCGCAGGAGAGTGCCTACCTCCTGACGTCGAAGAAGAATCCGTAGATGTCGCCATTATGGTTTTCATTTTCTCTGCCCTGTCACCAACCGAATGGGCAAAGGCCGTTCACAATGTGCATAGATTACTAAAACCAGGAGGCTTGGTCTGCTTCCGAGACTATGGAAGAGGAGATCTTGCCCAGGTTCGCTTTCGCAAAGGTCGATACCTAGAAGAAAATTTCTACATCAGAGGGGACGGTACTCGCGTCTATTTCTTTGACAAGGATGAACTCGCTGCCATATGGTGCGGCGAGGCCGCTGACGGCGACAATGCGTGCAACGCCAACGTGCCCCAGTTCGAGGTCGAGAACCTCGGCGTTGATCGTCGCCTGCTCGTCAATCGAGCTGAAAAGCTCAAAATGTATAGATGTTGGCTGCAAGGTCGATTTAGAAAGAAATAGATGAAATCTCAGACGAAAACAATAATACAAGGACTAAAAGAAGCTGAAGCCTTTTTTTTTTGTTGGAACTTACAAATACCGGCTCTATCAATGCATGAGCAACTCTCGAAGTACAGCTCTCTGGTCTGCATCAAAGCCAACGCCGTCCAGATAAGTCTCCAAACCACCGTACTTGAGATGCAAGTGCTTCTGTAACCCACTGATCATGACTGGGGATGTAGCCACCCACTCATCCGTCAACCCAATCTCCCGCACTTCAGCTAGTCTCTCCTCCTCTCTGCCTCTAAAGCCTTGTCAGTGAGAGAATAGTCATGCTCGATGGCATCAAGAGGAACACCGAGTATCATCAAGATCAAAATGATGATCAGGCCTACACGCACAATCGTATCAGTTTCCCTTACGGCAATCGAAACCCCCTTATCCTCACTGGAGATCAGTCCTGCAAGAACATGAACCGACGTACCTGTCCTATCTTTCCCTTGCGTACAATGCACCAAGATGGGCAGTGAACCCTTACAAGTATACAGCGAAAGAACGGCTTGAATCTCCGCCCTGAATGATCAACCGTGTCGACTCCGAGACCCAATAACCCCGGGGAGCATCACCTCTGTCGCGATGATCCTGACGGCATGGATTTGATATCCGAGTATGAACAAGAGAATGACTTTGCTGAAATTCCGCCAAAAGTGACTGTATTAGTTGCATAAACTGTAAATCATCATGGGATATCTTACAAGAAACTCGACCAGGTTAGTTGGCAGAGGAGATGTCTTTCAAAGGAGCGTCCTGTAACTTTGATCTCTTCGTACTTTATGCCGTTGATGTGAGGAAGACTCGGTGGGGGTGAGAACCAGGAGGACAAGACATTGGAGCTAGTTTGAGAGTCTTGTTGGAATCTCTGCGCATGCTTGATGAGCTCGGTTCTATTATATTTTAGATGGTTAGACAAATCAGTTTCTGGTTCCATGGTCCCCGTGTGACCAGTGTACTGTCGGAAGAACGTTACCTGGTTCGAAGATCAATTATGGTCCGGATGCCAAGATCATCCTTGATCAGGGCCTTGTCTTCCGAGGAGGCATCGTCTACGGAGTGAGATTAGTATCTCGCGCTCGCAGAGACGGCTTTAGCTACCCGACGAATATACCTGGTCTTGCGGAGCGGAGCAAGACACCTTCGCGGAGGAACCTGCACGACGGCGAAGTATCTTATTAGTCGCATGAGCAAGTACGCTAGCTCTGGGGTCTAGAAGTCTGTCCTGTTGCTGCGCTTTTGTTGCGCAAGGCTCGGACTTACTTTCTGCCCAAGTATTGATTCACCGTTTGTCCAACGTCTCTAAAGTTGGCCACGCCTTGGAGCCCGATGGGTTGACTCATTTTGGGTGGTAAACTTTGCGACAAGGCGGTGTACCGATGATATGTGAGCTGGGGGGAATACATTCTTTTCTATGTATTTTCCCCTAATTAAAAGTCACTTCTAGCTCCACACCAAGACTCGCGCATTTCCGAGCTGACCGTTAATAGGCTCCTTCCCCCTGTCAGGTCACTTGTATTGTACACGCATATCCTTGTCATCCTTGTCAATTTGTCACGTAGTCATTGAGCAGCCCAGCTTCTTCCAAGTGCCTGGACTTGGCGACGCCGGGGCTTTGTTTTGTTTCTCGCTGACGGTGTTGATGGCCGATTTTTGTAAAGTGCCGTCGTCAAATTCTCCCCGATTCAAGGTCAAAGACACGCGACTGAGGCATGTGCGGCAGATTCCTTGTGGTGCCGCTCTGGGCCGTCACCAAGAAAAGGCCCCATTTTTCCCGAGCAACCCAGCGCAGAAGCCTACGTCATCGGTGACCGGTGACCCCGTCTGACCCCTCTGATTCAGGCCCATTCCAATTGCAGCAACATCGTGCGGTGTAGATGTTGATGGACGGCTCGATGTCGAGCAGCACTGCATTTAAGTTACTTGAAATTGAAGATGGATGGTCGTGTGCTTCATAAAATAGCTAGATGACCATGGCTGCCACTGGCCGCCAACAAGGAGAAAATATTGAAGCTAAGCCTGCAGGTAGCGAATCCTTCCGAGGCAAAATCTGGGGGTGTTCAGGGCGGCAGGGAACCTGTTGATGAGGCTGTTCAATCCCAAACGAGCCGGCACACCGCGACCCGTCCATTGCAGATACATAGAAGGCGACCAACAGCATCTCCAGACGTCGATACATGGCGTCATGCACCTACATCTCCCAGAGGGTCTCCATGACGTCAGACCAACGACCCATCCGGCCCTATCTGAAGCCAGCCAGACAAGACAGACTCGTGTGTTGTACGGATTACTTTTTCTCCATTGCCGTGATGTGCTAGTAATTAGTGCCAGAGGTCATGAATTTCCTCTCGGCCCAGAATAAAACCAACTTGAAACCCGCCGTAAAATGTCCCGAGCTTGCTCCTCACGATCTGCAATAATCAGGCAAATAATCCTTCCTATTTGGTTTCATCCGTTATCCGTCATCCGTCATCAGTCACTTACTTTGTACTTGGGCGCAAAACAAACCCAGACTTTTCCATAATCATATATCCTTTTTTATTTCCTTGTCAACGCTTCCTGGCTCGAACCAATAGCAGCTTCCGTCAGCGCTCTTATTCGAGTCCCCGGATATCAGGGACGTGGAGGACGTTTGTCGCGATCACAACGTCTGCAACGACCAAGCAACGATTATTAGTCTGTGACGCAACCGTCTCCACAGTTTGTCCGTCCCTTGCAGTGCACACTGCAAGCAGCCATGGCCATGGCCACCGCAAAGACGCCAGCGCAACAAGCGCCACCTTCAAGTAAGTTTATTGAGGGGAAGGAGACGACCCGCAGCGACTTGGCACTATGTGAACGAGCGGCCTCTGCTCTGGGGCCGCGAACTCAATCGCAACTTCCACCTGCCGTGGCACTCGGCTGAGTCGGCTCTTTCCGCATCTGCCTTCGAAGTGGCAGTGGCAGTGGCAGTGGCAGTGGCAGTGGCAAAGTTGGTGATTCGTAATTTCTGCGATGCGCCACAGTCATTGATTGCATCCATTGTATCCGACTCCCTTCAGACAAGTTTTCTACCCACCGCAGCTTTACTTTTATATGAGTTAGAGCTAATTTTGACCTATCTTTTTGTTCCCGTGCAACAGTCCAGAATAACACTGGCCGTATCAAGTACGCCGATCCTCGCAGCTTACCGAGCTTCCCTTCATCTGGCTTGGCTCCTGATGGTGCTGCTGCTAGCGCCGCCGCGTCGCTTGGTTGGTCTAATCAGAAATCCGTGGACCTTTGGAAGCCAAATCCTTCATCATCCGCCTCTGCTGCCGCTGCGCTTGCCAAAGACTACAAAATGTCGCCCCAATGGGAGCCTTCAGCTCAATCAGATGGACACAAGGCCGCGCTGTTGGCTGTCGGCTCTGCCGGGGCAGCTTTGAAGAAATCCAACTCCGTCAGTGTTAGATCAGGACCGTCCCAAAATGCTTGGGGTAGTTCTGCCGCGAACCAGGCTTTTCATGCCAATCGACCGCCCACCGAAGAGCCCTTGAGTTTGGCTCATGGAAGTTCCGCTGCCACCCAGGCCTTCAATATCAATCGATCCCAGTCGATGAAAAGGTGGAGAGACCAAGGACGCCTCCCGGTAACAAGTCTCTCATGGCGGCCAAGGGTGCCATGGGCCGTCCGGCGTCAGCATCTGGATTAAAAGATGTTCAGGCATCGGAAGTAAGTGCAGCCGCCAGCGCTCTGAACGGCGCTACCCTGGCTCACAGACAGTCAATGAAAGCCAAGCCTGGGCTGGAAGACGTTGGGGCTGTTTCCGTCACGACGATGACGCGAAACATGTTCACAGCCAACCCGCCCGTGAAGCCTGAAGTTGATGAGCGGACATACAATGAAAAGATTCATCAATCTGCAGTCGAAATGGCAAAGAAGATGTACGCGCGCCAACAAATCATGGTGGAGCAGACAAAGGGCGCCCATGCCAAGGAGACCGAGGCGTCTCAGCCTAATCAGTACACGAATCTTCAAGATGCTGCATACAAGCAAGCTCAGGCACGTCTGGCCAAGCTGCATGATGAGCATCACCAGAATCGTGAAATCCAGGAATACTATGGCAACGAGAAAACGAGCCCAAAGAACCGAAACTCTGTGATCAGCAAGCTTCGCCGCAGGGGCTCCGACAGTGACGATTCTGTTGATGACCGCCAGCAATCCGAGAGAATTCGCGAGCAGATGTCCATGTTCTCGACCAAACTATCTCAGGTGGACAAGGAGAAGCGAGAGAAGGATCGCGAGGCCCTACTGGCGGCTGCGCAGCGCAATGTCAAGGCTCGCCTACACGGCATGGACGAAAAGGTCTACCAGGAGACCGGACGGGCTAATCCTAGTTTAATCACTGACTGGGAGGCTAAGGCTCAAAAGGCTGCCCAAACCCGTCACGACTCTCGTACAGAGAACAAGGGCAAAATTGACGTTGGAGGAGGGATGTTTATGACACAGCAGGAAATCGATGCCATTGCCTCCAAACGAATTCAGCCCGTCCTCGACGATATCAATGACAAGGCGGAGACGGAGCAGGAGCGACAAGAGGTACGCAAGCTGGAAGAACAGGCGAGACGCGAAGAGGCAGAGAAGCAAAAGTCTCGAGATCGCGAAGCCAAGGATATAGTCAAGAAGACGAAGGGTAAGCACCTACACGGCGACTCTTCTGCTTGAAACCTGATATATTTGGGTGGCTAACGCGATTAAACACAGAGCAAGAGAAACAGGAAGACAAGGCTAAGAAAACGCAAGAAAAGTTGGAAGAAAAACACCGCAAAGACGAAGAGAAGGCTGCCAAAGCCGAGCAGAAACGATTGGCCAAGGAATATGCGAAAGATGAGAAGCGAAAGTCAAAGCTCGGTGCGGCTGCCGTTACTGCTCCTTCTACTTCTCAGCAAGACAATCATGGCGAAACTGTCTCAACTCGGGATCAGGAGAGCCAAGCCGAGGCTGCTGAAGAGCCAAGAGCAGAACGGCCCGGCGTTACAACCAATATCGAGGCATCAGGATCATCTCAGCACAAGGGTGATGGATCAGGCTCTCCAACGTCAAAGGTCAAGGGCTGGATAAAGAACCGGTTTTCTCGTGGCAAGTCTTTTGGCGAGCAGGATAAGAAGAGGCGCAGCTTCTTCGGTGGTGCGTCAATGAAGGATAAAGAAACCATGGATAACGGAAGCGCGGTCAGCATCGAAAACCGATCTACAAATATACATGATGTCGCACTGGCAGGAAAACCCGGCGATGAGGCGCTTGGGGGAGAAGAGACGAGTGCCGGAACTAGGCTCCAGATCGCTGGCGAGTCGTCCCAATATGGAGAGGATAGGGACTCTCAGGGTGTCAGTCCCGTGAGCACTCCGTTGGAGGAGGAGCGCGAACTTGGGGAAAAGACTATTGATGATGACACGCGCGAGACGGGGGCCGCGAGGCTCGTCAAAGACGGAAGGACAGCATTGAGCCTCCTCCTCCCATTGACGACCCTGTTGCTCGTACCAGCAGCAGCCCAAATCGCGACTCACGCTTCCGTGAAGAATTGAGTCGATAGAGAAAGGGGAACGGGTCGAAGCAGATAACAGAGGGTGAACGTTTTCAAGCGAGTCAGTCGTCTGAATACGCCGTTTTTTTTTTTGTCGTGAGACGAGGTGTTACATGACGATGAGGCAATTACTTCAGGACGGGGAAAATATCTTGGGATGTTGGATTGCAATTATTTTTCCTATGTCAAGAACGTACGAAAACTGTTGTTTTGGATGATGGGTCGTTGATGTGTTGAATATGGTGGGATACTCCTGTAATGTATGGTTATTAATAGTTTTCGATGAGCTTGTCTGGCTCCAAGTAGCGACATGTTCAATGCGTTTTGTTGTCTTGCATTGTTCAAAGTATAGCTTGATACGACTTGTAGGCCGCGGCAACGAACAGGAACTTGACTTAGCTACATAGATAGATTCGTCTTGTATAGATAGTCATGATGCAATCCATTTCGCGAGGCACTTGCTTGAGTAGGCGACAGTTTCTTGACATGGTGGTAATTTATACACGCCTATTTCCTGGCTAGCAGTGCAAAACGGACAAGAATAAATACGCCTCCCAGATCTAGGTACAAATTAATTCATTTCCTTGGCCTCTCTTGTCTCATTACATGCTCGTCTATTCACCCGGGCCTTCCATCGTTTCTCAAAATGTCCCGCGCGTCCATCGACAGTCCGCTCCGGCGTCACTCCATGCGCATTGACTCCATTGACAACCGCTTGTCCGTCGGGGTTTTGCCCATTTCCACATCGCCTGGCTTGTCAAAACGCGCAGAGGCCCTTCGCGTATGCACTGCGGGGCGAAGATCAACAATGTACGAGAGCACGTAGAAAGTGAAGACGAAGGCGACGATCCATTCAAAAACGGCGGCGACGTTGCGATTTTTGGTGAAGTTTGTGGATGCGAAAACAACGGCGAGAACAAGTTCGACGAGGATAAAAGTCAACTTGATCCAGAAGGACGAGCGAAGGATACGATATTGGCGGTTTTCTACGTCGGAAAACCATTAGCTTTGCGCACCGCCAACGCCACCGCCACCAGCAAGATGCTCGTTTTCTCCTCATCTTGCCAGAACTATCAGAAGCGGGTCATGTTCTAGGAAAATGTACGTACTGATTCCCAGCCTCTGATACTCCCAGCACGTAAACACGGCAGAGAGGACGTAACCGCCTATGAACAACAGGAGGAAGCCATTGTGCATCCTCGGATGGTGAGCGACGTCAAAAACGGACAGCAAGATCAAGCCCGCTGCTCCGGCGATGGCCCAGACGATGCTCAGCCAAACGAGGGCCTTTTCCCCGCAGACTGGTTGGGCACCAGCCGGCCGCGGTGACGCAACCATCGCTCGGCGAAGAAGGCCAAGTCGAGCGTGACGACGGTGACGCAGGAGCCCGCGATGAAGAGGGGCTTGAGCTTGCCGGCGCCAATGTGGCTGATGTATGCGATGGAGGCATTCGGGTCCATCCAGGGTAGTGCCGGTGGTTGGTGTCGACGATCCAGTAGAGGAGCATGCCGAGGAGCATGCCTAGCCATACCAGGGCGGAGAAGACTGGGAGGAGCTGCGGATTGAGTCCATGCCGTTAGTTTTTTCTTCTTTATTCATTGTTGTTGTTGTTGTTGTTGTTTTTGTTGTTATCATTTTGTTGGCCCTCTCTCGTGCGCGAATGTTGGACAAGTGTGATTTGTTTACTTACCCAGTATGAGACGAGGCCGCGAACGGCCATGATGAATGGATATCAACGAATCCTTTGCTACGGAAAGAAGGATGGCGGACGAGACGAGACGAGACGAGACGGAATGATATATATGAGGTACGGCAATCATGTGCGCAGGTTACAACACCGTTTTCGGAAGCGAGCGTTCAGAATAAATCACCATTCCACGTCTCACACCTTCACTCGCGACGTACTCGTGGTCCCGGAAAGAAAGGGAGTAGAGAGCACAGACGGGTGTTGTAAGGAAGGAGAGGGAAAAGGAGTGTTGTGGATGATCTGGAACTAGCAGCCCAATGCGCCCCGGCGATGGTGAGATGGTGAGATGGTGAGATGTTGCATCTTTCTCATTCATGATGAATGCAACCCGGCGCTCCGCCCCAGCAAAGTGGACCATGACGTACGAGACCGAGACCGTCATCTTGTCTACAACGAATGTACGGAGTAGTTGGTGGAATTGGGACCCGGCTTTAGCGTTCCTGGGAATCTGCTTAGTCCGGGACTAATTTCCCGGCTTGCACACGCCATGGGTGGTGGGTGGTTGCATCGCCATCTGCTTTGCGCACGGGAGACTTGCTAATCCAGGCTTTTGAGAAAGAAGGAAAAACACAATGGATGAAAACCCGGCAGAGTGAACAAGAAGGAAGAAAGAAAGAAAGAAAGAAAGAAAGGAAAGGCCAAGCCGTAGTACTCCGACTCCGACTCCGTACTAGTGCCACGCCCCACTTTTCTGGCCCTCGATTTCTTGAGAGTGAAATCAAACAAAACTTCCCGACGGGAGCGCGAACGCAAGCAAACACCGTGTGTCACATCTCCAGATCCGCACCGCCCATCAGCACCGCCCATCAGCACCGCCCATCATGGCCGCCTCCCCGTCGTCGTCACCACCTCCCAGGAGCAAGCGCGCACTCTAGGCTCTCCCTCAAGAACCTCGCCTCCGGACGGACCTCGTCCGACGGCACGCCGAAACCGTCCCGGCAGCCGGCGCCGACGTTGAGCAGCGGCGCCGGCGCCACGCTGCCCCCGACGCTCGACCTGGCCGAGCAGATGAACGAGGAGGAGAAGCGCAAGTACGCCAAGGGCAAGAAGCTCGGGGAGGGCACCTACGCCATCGTCTTCCTGGGCCACCTGCGGTCCAGGCCGTCGACGCTCGTGGCCATCAAGAAGATCAAGATGCAGAAGGAGTACACCGAGGGCATGGCGCCCGACGCGGTCCGCGAGCTCAAGCACCTCCAGGAGCTGCACCACCCAAACATCATCTCCCTCCTCAGCGTCTTCTCCTCCAAGGACCAGAACCTCAACCTCGTCCTCGAGTACCTGCCCCTCGGCGACCTCGAGATGCTCATCCGCGACACGGACCGCGTGCGCTACGGCGCCGCCGACATCAAGGCCTGGATGGGCATGCTCACCCGCGCCGTCTGGTTCTGCCACGAGAACTTCGTGCTCCACCGCGACATCAAGCCCAACAACCTGCTCATCGCCGCCGACGGCGACGTCAAGCTCGCCGACTTCGGCCTCGCCCGCGGCTTCGCGGACCCCCACCAGAACATGACCTCCAACGTCATCACGCGGTGGTACCGCCCCCGAGCTGCTCTTTGGCGCGAAGCACTACGGCGGCGCCGTCGACGTCTGGTCCGTCGGCACCGTCTTCGCCGAGCTCGTCCTCCGAGCCCCCTTCCTCCCGGGCAACAACGAGCTCGACCAGATCAAGATGATATGCGAGGCCATCGGGACCCCCGCCGAGGAGAACTGGCCCGGCGTCACCAAGCTGCCCGACTTCACCGTCCCGGCCCAGCACCCCGTCCACGGCAAGGACTGGTACGAGATGCGCTTCGGAACAGTCGGCTCCGGCGGCGTCGATCTCCTCATGAAGACGCTGTCGCTGGACCCCAGAAAGCGAATCACGGCAAGGGACATGCTCCGTCACGGGTGGTGGCATTCTGAGCCCAAACCCACGCCGAAGCAGCATCTGCCGAGGAAGACGAGCGGTGCCGAGGAGAAGCTCGGTGCCGATTTGAAGAGACGGCCTGGCGTCGTGGACGAGGATAGAGGCGCCAAGATCGCAAGGAAGTTGGACTTTGGGGCGCGATGAGAGAAAGCCAACAGAATACCTACCTACCTACCATCCGTAGTATCCATCATCCATGGATAATGGCATCGACGTACTACGAGCTGGTCGATATCTGAGAACCGAGTTGGTAATATGATATGGCGTTGGGATTTGGCATTTGCGCATGGCATCTTTCAAGGGCGTTTACAGAGCTGAGACAGACAAGACGTTTCATGTCATCTTGCAATAGTGCAACACAGCAAGTACATCTTTACTAGCACACACGCACGCACACATAAATTTATATACACATGCATTCAACCTCTTCACGCCAACGCGCCCACCTACATGACCACGCAATCCATGCCATACATGGCCCTCTCCACACTCTTCCGAACCTGGTACCAATCTGCCCTCCGCTGCGCATACTCATACACCTCCTCTGCTCGAAACACGCCGCCGAACCGATCTCCATCCGCAATCACAGACGCCATCTCCTTGGCGTGCGCCTGGTCAATCAGATATATCTGACTGAGTTCCCGGAGGGCCGCAAAATACGCCACCAGGTCCTGATGTTTCAGAGTCCGAATGTACTCGGCGTAGAGATTCATGTCAGCAATGAGTTTGATGGCACCGTCGGTAGACACGCGCTGACGCTTGAGGTGCTTGCATATCGCTGTGAACAGACGCTGGCCCACTTCGCCGTTGAACACGTCCAGCATGGCCTTGTCCGTTGTGCCGACGAGCATGCTTGTGTGGGACGACACGAGCTCGACGATGCGTCTGGCTGTTGAGGTCGGGCCAACGTCTGGCTCGGACGCGACGCCGGCGGTGCCGCCAAGAGTGGACGCCGATACGGCGGTCGACATGGTTGAGACGGGCCGCGGGTTGTAATCTGTGGGCAGCTGCGTCGTCGAATGCAAGTATTCCACCTCGTCCATCAGAACATCGATGCCCTTGTTGAGCCCAGCCGCTACGCTCTCATCGAGCATCTGCTCAAACTTCTTCTTTGCTAGTCCCGCTGGGTCAAGGAAATCGTTCTTGTCGGCGATTTTGGACGTCGCTAGCTGCTGCTCGTAGAACACGTCGATCATTTGGGATATCAAATCGCCCACGTTGACCAGCTCGATGAACGTGACGAGCGGCGCAACGCCTTTTTGGCTGTGGTCGCTAACGTCGCGCGGGTTGTAATGGGAAAGGTGGCTAACAGCCGTTTCAAATCCACTTTTGACATGTCGTTGACCAAGAATTCGCAGCAAAACTACAAACATACTGGAGCATTGCTCTTTTGCTTCGCCGCCCACTTGGCCGCCAAGCGGTATCAGCACTGCTGCTCGGCCGAGACTTATCTTGGCCAGATGAACCAAATTGAGCGCCACTTCGATACTGCACAGTGACTTGATGCCCTCGAGCTTGGACGCCATGAGAGCAGCCTTGGCCGCCAGCTCATCTGTCGGCGCTTTGCCCGGCATCGGGCTGGCTCTGCCACTAAGACCTGGTGTCTCCGGTCGTGACGGCATGGGTGCCACGGCTGCTGAGCCGTTCGCGACAGCAGCAGCTGTAGGAGTAGAAGCAGGCGGCTTTGCCGTTGCAAACGGGGATCCTATGGGGAAACTTGGTAGTACCGTAACGGGCATCATCACTACTTTCTTGAACGAGCTCAGGAAATCCGACTTCTCCGCAGATCGATTTACATTCGCCATGTAAAACGATTCAAGGGACAGATCCTCCTCGGAGAGCTTCTTCTCCCATTGCGAGACCTCTGCTTCCGCGCGTTTTGTGAAGAACTCCAGCTCTTCTTGCAGATACAAGTCGAAATGCGGCTCAAAAACTCTTAGCCCTAGCTCTTTTGCTTTGGACGTCACGTCGTCTTCTTCTCCATTCATCTTCTTCGGCGTCTTAAGCGACTGGAGGAATCGCATCAACTGCTCAAATACGCCAGAGATTGCTTTCAAGTACGATACGATGCTGCGCTCATGGCTCTCGTCAAAAAGTGGTGTTGTGTACTCCGTGATGATGTCCTCTCTGACCTTGTCAACAAATTCCCAGAATACTGCATTAGCGTTTGGGAAAATGCGTTCGATAACAGCAGCTTGGTCGTTTATCTTGGCAAGCAACATCTCAAAGAAAACTCTCGATGGCTCTAGAGATATCTCGTCCGCGGATCCCCTGTTCAAGCACTCTATGGGGTTCAGCTCCAGGTCGTGATCACTAAATATCGGGTGCTTGTGAACGAATAAGGCAACTGCGCCTCGTGCACCATTCAGTGTATGCAGGACATGTGCATATCGGTGCATCCGCCCATCCACATCCCAAAACTCGTATCCCTGCTCAAACTCTCGAAGGACAGCGCTTTCGAACAGGCCCATCATGTTGGCTAACTTGTGTTCCCGCTCATCGCACCCAGAAGACCAATCGCTCTTAGAAAATCGCAGTAGATTCGCCAACATTTGCGCCTGTTTCTCAGGGTCCCGAAACGCATGGAATACAATCGGATCTGTGTGTGTTTGGCTCTGACGATATCGAAGTAGAATGGTGCCAGCGCCCCGTAAATCTTGCCATATTCTTGTCTCGCTCCGCCTCG
The DNA here is from genome assembly GCA_023658535.1 of Epichloe glyceriae. Taxonomy (NCBI): domain Eukaryota; kingdom Fungi; phylum Ascomycota; class Sordariomycetes; order Hypocreales; family Clavicipitaceae; genus Epichloe; species Epichloe glyceriae. The sequence continues at coordinate 2,739,530 of CP098295.1, read as the reverse complement.
TATACTTTTCACTTTCTTGAACACTTCCAGATAGGTATCTGATTCCTGAGCGTCTCTGCTTACAGCAGTCGCAGGAGCAGGAGCAGGCGGGGCTCCTCCGCCAACACTCAAAGTTTCAAAGCCATCTCGCAACTCAGATGTTGCTCTTCTCCGTTTTTGTTCCTCGGCCAAAGCATCGAATAGTGTAATCGTCTGTGGTTCGCCCGTTGCCGCTCCATTGGGCTGGTTCGGCACTTTCGAAGCTCGCTGCGCCTCCCTTCTCTTGCGGACGAATTCTTCAAACCGCCGTCGTGCTTCCCGCTCGTCCCAGCACTTCATACTCTTCAATCGCGATACCCATCTCGTGTCGTCGTACACCATCTCTTGTAACCTCCGTGAAGTTCGTGCTACGCGAAGCTGGTCGGCCACGGGAAGATAATCGAGAACGGCGTTGAAGATTTCTGGATAAGTACGCCGTTTGTTAGCGTCTCATGGCATGCCATGGTGGAAAGCAATTGCCTACTGACCGGCTGGCAGCTTCGACTTGACATCGATCATTTCCATGGCATGGAGGGCATTCAGAATACCGGCACCTTTGGTGGTACCAGTCCGCTTGTTCCTGTACATGATGGCGGTTCAGGTGGAACAGACAGACTCAGAGGACGACCGTTTGCTATGTAGCCTGTACTGGATAGGAGAGCATGGCGATGACTTGTTTCCTGCACACGCCAGATCGATTGAAGAGTTGCTGATGAGACACCTGCGGGATGCCACGTTCCTCGTCCATCCAGATATGCAGGTTGTCAGTACCCAGGTACACAGCCCCTCATGTACCTTCCACCACTTGTCGCAACCCCTTATCGAAAAACCCCTGTGTTCTGTTGTTCCAGTGACATGCCCGCTTCCATGCGCAAGAGCTACCGGAACTCTTCTCTAATGTCAACCCGGAACTTGACTTGACTGAAAGACGGGAATGCATCACCTCATTATTTACAGCGGTACGGCCACCATACGGATGGATGCGTGCACAACAGACAAGCTGGCTATGCCGAATTAAATCTATCGTAGGAAACAATCGCCTTTCCAAAACTCCGTCCCATGACACCCGCAGCACTCACTCGTCTGCCAACAATCAATGAATTAAATAAGCAAATAGGCTTGTCGGAGAATCTTCCAGTCGTCAAGTTCATCGTGTCAACCTGATTAGGCACCACACCTGCACATGTCTTGCATACCAGCCGCTTTGACTCGGGTGCGAATGCGCATGGTAATCGTAAGCGTAACTTTACAATCAATGCATGACGCGACTTGTCCCAGATGAGACTGGAGGGCGCAAACAAATATAGTCTATACATGAATAATATCGCCCCAAAGTTCCGGCTCATTGCCGCCGCCAATTCAATCGCCGATTCGAATCGGCTTCCTACTCGAGAAACGTAAATAAGTGAGTATGCAAGACATTCATGGCCCGCGTGGCGTCCCTGGCCTCGATGACACACGATATGTTGATTTCACTAGCGCCTGTGGGGATCATGATTGTGAGAATGAGAATCCGCCGTTCGCGGCCTTTGTATCGCGGGGTAGGTAATTGAATCGGCGCTTACCTTGTGAAATCATTTCCAGATTGACTCTGTGCTCACCGAGCGTGGAAAACATCCGACCGGCGACGCCAATCATGTTCTTCATGTCGGCACCAACCAGGCTCAGAATCGCCATGTCGGATAGAACACTCACTTCACCACATTCTGCCAGGCTCTTCTTTGCGTTGGCAAAGTTGTCGACGCGCGTACTCCCGAGTGGATCGCAAGCGATACATGGACCTCCGACGTAGAGATGAGATCGACCGAGATGGCGTACTTGTCAAGGATGGAGAAAACCCGGGCGAAAAATCCGTGCGAGATGGACCGCTTGTTCGAGTGAACATTGATGACGCTGATGTGATCCTTGATCGTAACGGCGGTAGGGCGCTTGGGAGACTTGATAGATATCTGGGTTTGTGAAGGAGTGCTGCGATGGAGCTGGTGACTTGCCGAGAGCACCGGATCTGGTACCACAATGGTGCCATTTCCACGGGGATTCTTGACGTTCTTGATGCGAATCGGTATCGGTGGTTGAGCATGGATGACTTGATCCATCGTGAGGTGGTGGATGACCTCGGACCCATAGAATGTCAACTCAGCAGCCTCTGAGGGTGTGATGGATGACAGCAGCCGGGCTGTGGGAACCTTTGAAGGATCAGCCGTGAAAATGCCGTCTACTTCTTTCCATATCTGGAGTTCCTCTGCTTCTAGTCCAACTGCGCAAAGTCCAGCACACAGATCCGTGTATCCACGTCCGATATCGCCGTCGATGAGACTGCCAGGGACATTGCCGAAAAATCCCGTCACCACCGGCACTCGGTCACCACATGCCTCGAGCTTTCTTCTGAAAGCCGCCGAGGCCGATTTGTAGAAACCGTCGTCCAATTGAGCTGCAGCATCGTGATGCAACGCATCGCAAAGGTCGACATATTCTGCATCGACACCCTGTTCCACAAGAGCGCCCCATTTGGGCCTTGCGTGTTAGCATGTGCAAGGTGACGGGAAAGAGGGCCGGAAAGGCGGGCTGCAAAGGGAAAAGAAGAAGGAAAAATCGGGCAAGTCGTATGTAGACATACCACATCCTGAAGGAGCACTGTCATGTACAGACAAGCCAGCCTCTCCCCAAAACTAATGACACGATCCTTGGCTCTTGAGTTGATTTCGAGGTTGAAGCGCTTGGCAGCCACAATGTATTCAATGAGCTCTTGGCACTCTGCTTCAATCTTGCGGGCCAATGACTCTCTCAAACTGGGTTCTTTGACGAACGACTCTGCTGCAGAAACATGATCGTTGCAAATATCGGTAATGAGATCCTTGGCTTGCTCAATGAGGGCGACTTGCTCCTCCTGAGAACTGATGGCGTAGGCAAGGCCGACATCCTTCAACTTGTTGTAAACGGCGAGCAATCTGGGGTTCAGAGGGTTAGAATTCGCAAAACACCAGTTCTGCGGAATTGGAGCAACAAAGTTGACTCACCGGCTGGTAGTACCCTCAGCCTTCTTCCCCGTACTTCTCGCCGAGCACACCACGACAACACGATTTTTCAATAAGCTTGTCCTATGAAACCAGTTAGAGCCCCACATATGAGTCAAGGACAATGGTCAAATATCAGCCGTCAATCGGCGCTGCATGCCAACTTACTTGACAATATCACGAACGATCTAGATACCCAAGTCAGCGCTCGCGTCTGCACATGCCCGGCCGTGGCCGCCTTACATGCAGAGAAGGCCGAGAAAAAGAAGAAAAGGGACGCACGCACCTTGTCAGGGAACTTGCCGACACTTGTTCCCCGAATTTTGAACGATCCAACCGTTTTCTGAAGTATTGTTATACGTGGAACTACCCATGGTGTCCTATGCTCAACTTCGTCCCCCAATGTATGTATGCGATGGGCCGGAACCGGACCAGACCAGCGGAGAGGCGGAATGGCGGGGAAAAAAAGGCGCTCGTGAGTATGAGGACCGTAGCCGGAATTACCCCTCCGAGAGAATTGCGAATTGCAATAATGAAATGCAATACGCCGCCAAGACGATAGAATGTGTTTGCGTGAGTGAGCAATTAAAGTCAAAAAACGTGGTATGCGCATTTAGTGGCCCATGAAAGTCGATAAAAGTCTGGTTGAATCCGGAGCCCGAACCCAAGTCCAGGAGTGGGGTTCCAGAAACGGGCTGCGTCCGGGTCGGTCGTAAGTTGTGACTGCTTTGGCCGCTGCTCGGATGTCACTTGTGTTCAAAATATTGGTCTTGAGCAAACCATTTGCTAACGTTGCATATGGCGCAATCTACGGAGTTACGGAGTATTGACCGCTCCATGATAACAGGCCAATGTCACTCAGACCAAAACTTGGCAGTCGCTGTCGTTCCGGTTGCAGCAAACACCGTGCAAAGCAAAGTTTGTGTATATCATCTACTATCACCACCGCCATAAAGACTGCTATCCTAAAATATAGATGCAACTGAAAGAACAAAACTTCCCAACTTTAGATTGTGCTTCGTATCAACCATAGAGCAATAGCCCAGATCCTCATAAACAAGTCCGTCTCTTGCTCAAAAAGCTTGAAGAACAACAGTAAAAGTCATCTTCCACTACTCCGCCAAACTCATCGGCCAGTCATGTCTTCATCCTGTCGTCATTCCAATCGTCTCTTGATTAGTTGTTGTGGCTCCTGGTAAAACAAGGAGTAAATAAAATGATAAAAAATGGGTATTGAAATCGACCCTATTCCAAGTCATCACCGAGCAAACGCCGCCTTCCATGCCTCCAAACAATGAGTTACGCCGTTCCTGAAATTTCGCCTATGAGCCTGCCGCGGCCCTTAATTCTGGCCCAGTAACCATTCCGCTGTTTTCTGTTCCCGAAAAGGCGAACTTATCCATGGAGAAGTCATCTTCCGGTGTGCGAATACCGATGCCACTGTCATCATGAGGGTCTCCACCACTCACTCCAACTGATGCTTGGCTCGTGCTTGGTGGCGGAGGAAATGGTGCTCTCCCAGGTTGCGACTGAGACACATTGGACAAGTTCAAATCATCGCTACCACTGCTGTACCGTGAATTTTGGCGGCTGGTTTCCTTCTCTGCGGTCTGGGCATTGGTACCAACGTCGGCAGATTGTTGCACGCGAGGCTTTTGCTTCATGAAACCACCTTGTTCTGCCAAGAAGCACACCATCTCGTCGACCCAAGTTTTCGTCACCCACCAAGAGCCAAAGCTCTTGCCTTGGGCAAGAGTGAGGTCTCGCATGACCGAGGTGCCGATTCGCTCAACACACCAAACGATGTTGGTGTGTGAGGCATATGGAAACTTCTTGGCAAGGTTCTGGAGAAAATTGACCCATCTATCCAAGACGTTTTGACCGGTAGAGTTGGCTCCGCTGTTCATATCAGCTTGTCTGCCGCTTCGGGTGACGACGTCTCCGTAGATTGTGAGACATTCAACCTCCCAAGGAACATTGACAGGGTCCAGCAGGTCTCGCATTTCAGTAATAAGAATATCCACCACATCGTCCATGCCACGTGTGGGCACGCATTCGGCCACTTTGCGAGCTCGAATCATGGTAATCCAGTCGACATACATCTGATCCCTGTTTGCGGGATTGGACAGCATATTGGCTGCCGCATGAGCTGTCAGATTCACTCGCAGAGCCCGGTCGATAAGGCCAGAGAAGAGTGCTGCAGGAGACTCCTTGGCGGAGAGAACATGTTGAGGCTGTCCCTGAAAGGATTCTCGAATATGTGGCACCAGCCTCTCGGAGATGTTTCGGAGCGTATCAAGGACTGGTTTGGGCACGACCTGAAGCGTGAGCCCGGAAATGATGCTCATCATCCGTTGATATAATACAAAGTCGCACCCTTCAATCCACGGTGCCAGTGCGGCATTCGCGAACAACCTCTGGACAGGCATCGTCAAGGTCCCTTGAAATGAGGTGAAGAGATGGAAAAACGTCTTTTCTCGACAATATCGAATACATTCCACGAGTGATGTACAATGAGAGCGGTATAGAGCGGATAATGATTTGGCGGCATCGGGATCTGTTCCGTGTGGTAGGTATGACTCAATTGGAGGGAGGGCAAGTATCTCGGTCTGATTGAGCATGTCGTCATCTGATGTGAGAAATGAGAGCTCAAGCTCAGTTTTGGATGACGTTGTTCGAATATTGTCAATGCTAGCCAAGTCTGGCAAGTTGTAGAGGCTGTGCGAGGTGCCAGAATATTTATTGAGGTCGAGAGTAGCTTTTTCGATGTGGCTAGCTTCTCTGGGAGAGGGAGCGAGCTGCGGTTGGCGGTGTTTCCTTGAGTGGTAGAACTGTTACTCATTAGCTGACTGTTAAAACGAGGTAAACCGCGAAACGTTCCTCTCGACATACTTCAAGGATTGTGAGAAGCTCTTGGCTTCAGGTAGTGGGCGTGGTACGGGCGGCTGCGAATCCCTCAAGTCCGGCTGGTCATCGACAATGGCGAAATTGACGTAATGGTATTTTGATTCTCCCGGACGCCCAGACGGCGCGTCTTCAGACCGGGGAAGAGCACGCGGACCAGCTTTCCGAAGCTAGCAGGATTCAGGACCGTAATTCTCTCAGTGGCACATCTCGAGGCATAGTTGGCATAAACCCGACCCCGCGGTACGGAGCCCTTGCCTTTTGAACAGACAGAGTTAATCCTGGGGTACAACGTTAGCATCTTCATGTAGCAATTTCAGACCACTGAAAGTTTCCACGGCATACCACAGCATGGCAAACACCTGTCGAGTTCGCTCCGAATTGGGACCTCGCTCGTTTCCATGGAGCTCTCCAGCAACATCCTGAAGATGACGGTGGCGGTTGGCAGTGAAGAGTTGCCTCATCTCAAGCTCATTGTTGGCACTGGACCTTGTACTAGTTGGCTTCGCAGCCCCGACAGGCCCGGAAATTGAGTCGCCGTCTTCATTGTCGTCACGATCGAGCATCTGGCTGTCTCCTTCGGTAAAACTTGCGTTGGCGGCGGCGTACTGGTCAGCGGGAAGAGGATGCCTGTTCATGACATGCTGTTGATGTTGATGCTGATGCTGGTGTTGGTGTTGATTTTGATGTTGATGCTGATGCTGATGTTGTTGCTGCTGCTGGTAGGACATGTGGTGATGATGGCCCATGGCTGCTCCCATGGACGCATCCACAGCAAAGTCATGATTTCCCGTCTGCATATGGGTGGCAGCCTGGATGATCATATCTTCCGGAGTCATCTGCGGAGCGGTGCCCATATCCTTTCCGTGGCCATGGTCGTTGGGAATCCATTGCCCAGCATACATGGCAGACGAGTCTGCAAAACCCGACTGATCCATGGTCGGTTGCGTCGTAGCGCTGTGAACAGACGTGGTCGAGGCGCGGGATTGTGGACGCTTCCTCGACTTGATGGCAGCACGCGCTGCTGGATTGTCTGCAAACGTGGAAACGAAAAGAAGAAGTCAGCGCAGGTTCCTGCTACGCACGTTCATGTGCAACTGATCTTGTTTTTCTTTGTTTTGGATGTTGTCTGGAACAAAGCGCAGGCAAAGGAAAGAGACATACCTTGCCCCATGGTGTGGTGTGTGTTATGCTGTTATGAAATCTTGTGGGGAACCGAACAACAAACATTGGCTGACAGACAGAGAAACACCCAGAGAGACACCGACCGGCGACTCTGCGGCAAGAAAAGCGAGGTCAAGAAAGCCCAAAGAAGAAATTATGAACAAGCGCAATGCTGTCGCAGATCCGAGCAAGGATGTAATGCAGCAGATTATCTGAATGCGCGCGCCTCGTGGTTCGTCGATTATCGACTTGCAGCAGATGTTGGTGTTGTTTTCTGTTGCGAGGCCAACGAGAGGAGGAGGCAGGATACACAAAAAAGCGGGCTGGGTGGCAGGAGCAAGGCGGGCACAGAAGGAGAATGGGCAGTCGCTTCTGGCAAGCAAAAAAAAAAAAGGTCACATTTGCAACCAAACAAACGGCCGAGCTGGCCCGGAAGTGGATAAAGTGGAGAATCATCAACAGAAAGCAAAACAATAACTCGCCGTTAGGTAAGCAAGCTCGCAATCAAATTAGGTGAGATTCCAGCATGCGGCTGTTTGCTGCGGCCGGCTCCTGTTACGAGAAACATGAGTGGCTCTTTTGGCCCAAGCTGGGAGCTCAAGCGAGCAAGTCATCCTATTTTCTCAGGCTAATCGCCAGACAGTAATGCGCGGTACCTTGCAGGCAAGACAACATTGCAGCGAGCACACGAGTTCATTAAACCTAGACTATGCACGGGTCGCAAAGCGTAAATGAGATACGGAGTACTATCGCCCCCTTTCTCTCGTGGAGCTGTGCGCTGTGTTCGAGGTTGGAGACAGAAAAGGCTGATGAGGCTCGTGATTTCTCCAGGCGCACTCGCGTGACTTTCGGGCACAATGACGTATTACAAGAAGTTGTTGCACGTATGAGCGAGTCTAGGCCTTAGCTATCTCGCAAAACCAACGACCAGAAGGGACATTTGCCAGTGTGCCATTATTAGAATCAATGCATTTGTCATTTTCATGAAGGGATCCTTCCCGTGTCATCATGATTGTGGCCTGATCCATTTTGGCATTGTGACGATCAAGATCGACTTTGACAGATTGGGGGCTCCATACCTCAGCAGATGGTTGGCTATGCTAATGATGATTTCTGTGAACTTACACAGGAGTTCTTCTGTCACAGCTGCTTTTATGATTGTTAGCTTTTGGTGTTCACGGTTGAGCAATGTGGCTACGAGACAGTTGTATGGCGATACGCCACTTAGTCCTATATTGTCCGATTCGTGAAGACGACGGGCTCGTCGAATCCGGCCGAGGGTCAGAGTATGGACTCCCATAACCGTCCAGCTTTCCGGATGTACTGGATTCACTGGGTACAGCAGTGACCAAACCTACCTACAGTTCTTGGACTGGTGGACTGGGGCTTCGTACGATTGTTGTGATGCTCCAGTGATGGCTTCCGTGCATCGTGTCAGGCTAATAATATTCGTCAATTTTCAAGTTTCGTGGCCTGGTGGCTGTTCTTAGCGCAAGCTATGATCAGGCTCACTACTAACGAGCATGAGGAAAGGGAGGGAAGAGAAGGGCACACGGCGCGGGAGCTGTGGGTTGCCTGGCATGGTGCAGCTTGTTGGAAGACGAAAGTGGCACACAACCAGACACTCCGATGTTCATTGCTCGCTTCCACTCCCCACACTGTTCACATATTGCGTAGCTCCGAGCCGCCTTGGGCCTTGACACCTCCCTCTTGCACCTTCACACATCACATTTACGATTGCTAGCTCGTCGCAATCAGTCACTTTTCTCCATCAACTAGTACTCATTCTATTGTCACGCAATTTTCCCCAAAATCCGACGACAAAAAGACACCGCCAAAGATGTCTGCTCAGGAAAAGGCACAGAATTACCTCAGTTCCTTGGACAAAGAGGTTGGTGATTTCCCTGAGCGCATACTCCCATATGACTAACAACACTATGTCTGCGTTGCTGTTCACGATTTACTGACACGAAGCGGTCTGTTTTGCTCGACCATTATAGCTCTCCAAGTATCCGGCTCTGAATAATCTCGAGAAGCAGGCTGGCGTTCCCAAGGCATATGCCGTCATCGGTGTTGGCGCCCTCTACTTTTCCTCATTATCTTCAACCTCGGTGGCCAGCTCTTGACCAACTTCGCTGGCTTCGTTATCCCGGGCTACTACTCGCTCAATGCCCTGTTTACCACCAACAAGGATGATGATACTCAGTGGTTGACCGTATGTAAACCCCTTCGTTTTCCCTCGGTTCGCTGTAGTCGTTGCATTGGTGACAGCAAGCTAACCATGACATGCGTGACTTTGCAGTACTGGGTAGTTTTCTCCTTCTTCACTGTCCTCGAGAGCTTCTTCAACATTGTCTACTGGTTTCCATTTTACTTTGTTTTCAAATTCATCTTCCTTCTGTGGCTGTCCCTGCCCGTGTTCCGGTAAGCTAGATCAATTCGCTGCTGCTCGGCCATTATGCCGCCGAGGCAACATGCCACCTCGTATGTCTAGCTATTCTCGCTAACGTCGCTGCAGAGGTGCCGAGGTCATCTTCCGATCCTTCTTGGTCCCCACTCTTAGCCGATACTTCCAGCAACCTGCCTCAACCTCTGCTGGTTTGCGCTCCAAGACTGGTGGCCTTGACAAGTCCGACTAAGTGTTGTCGGGGCTTATGTGATGGTCAAGTTGAGTCGACAGAGCGCCCTAATCCGTACTCATAGAAGGGTTTTGTCGTCGCACCATTTCTCGAGGAACGATACTGGAGATGTATGATTCTACTCGACGATGACCACGTAAGCGACGACGGTCACCACGCTGGAACAGCTTGACAAGGATTCAAGGGATTCGAGAGTGAATAGCGTTCACACGTTCGTCTCCCGGAAGGCATCAGTTTCAACTTGTCACCAATCCATGGTGTTCATGGTTTTTGGGGCAGGGTCTTGTTTTGGGAACACGGACACAGACAGGAAGATATTTGGAAGCTAACGGGGGTCTATTCGGAGAATCTATGACTGAAACGTTGAATTTATGGCGTAACATATCTTAATTTTTGTCATCGTTGGAACGGACCGGGGTTATGCGATTTCGAGTGAAATTTGCTGTTGGTACCGCGCCGCGAAGTGCATCGCTTCCTGCACACATGCATGATCTTACCTCGGGACAACAGGGGGTCTCATGCAACAGCTAGCACCTTGTGACGGAGGTGTACTCACGGAGCTTGAGGTAGTTAGATGTTGATGCAAGGAAAGCACAGTCAAAGAATGGTATCAGTTTTCGTATTCATCTTCTCCATTTCTGGCAGGGAGCAATCTATCGCCCGCCATCTAGATGACATCGGACCCAATGTGGTCCCAAATTGCTCGTGCGACCTTCGGTCCCGAGCCAGGTTGGTACCTGCTACCAGAAGCCGAATCGGGTGTGGGTGGTTTTGCGCCACGCAATACAAAATGATCCATGAGTGATGCATGCCCGCCAATGGATGCTACGCTCCAAGGATCTTGATTCCAATGCTTTTGCTCTCCCAAGATCGTGTCACAAATGCCTCATGATGGAATGTGAAGTAGTGCCGTCGGGGCGTCCTCGCGATCTTTAAATGGGGTGAAGGATAGAAGGGGTCGCGGACTGACTGAAAGTTGTCAGTGGCGCCTGGCGCCTGGCGCCCCGTCACCCCCTGCATGTGCTGGGTCATCCCCATTGACGGACGCTTTGACGGGGGCGTTGAACATCAACTGTGGCTGTGCCTCTGGCTGTTCTGGTGAAACCAAGCTGATTCAAGATACCGGACAAGGTCCCTCTACGTCCAACTTGCACAGTTACACTTGTGCCGATGACACTCAATCTGACGAATTGCCTTTCGCTTACCGCCGCCGAACTGCGTTGCCATGAAATAACGGTCGACGACAAGAGATGGATTATTGATCGCCACCCCGTCCGTCAAGACAAAGCTTGCCAGCTTACGTCTTCCATCGAAACACACGGCGAAACACACGGCGAAACACACGGCGAAACACACGGCATTCGTCCATCCCACGCAAACGGGAAATTGACATAGCAGCTTGCCCCGGGTGGGCTCATAGCCCATTATGCAGCTGAGCCCATTGCAGTCGCGGCTTGTAGCGTCGCTTGCCGCGACATTTTGTCTGCTGGTGCTGTTTTCCCTGCTTCTGGTGCCAAAGGGAGCTGTCGCCCACGAGTTCCCCATGAGTCCTTCCTTACGTCCTCGTCCTGGCCCGACTTGGCCTCCGTTGAAGAAGACGGCCACAGCCCCGACTCCGAAACCTCATCCTATGAACCCATCCTCAACTTCCTGGGTCGGAGTATACTCGGCCGTGCCGGTGACACCATACCTCTGGAGAACGATAAGCCATTGGCATTCAACATCCAGCCCGGCGGCGCACCGATATGCTACATCATCAAAAGGGGTCACTGGGCAATAGCACGTCCCAAAGCAAGCAGGTACAACAAAGGCAGACGGACGATGACAACAATGAGAGAACCGGCCAAGAAGTGAAGAATGCCACCATTTACATATCAGCGAATACGTGCCTGCAACCGATAGTGCAGTCTGGTGGCAAGAGGTCTAAGCCACCACAGTTGATTCTGTTCTTGTCCAACAGTACAGAGGCTGGATGCCCACAGGTCACAAGCAACCCCAAGGGACACCTGGCAAGGGCTTCACATCCCACACTTTTGAGGAAGGTGCAGTGAGGGTGAGCGCCAACGCGACGAGCGATATTTACATCGGCCTTTATGCGCCAAATATTACCGATAGCTTCGAGGGATCATATGACTACCAGGTAGCGGCTTCTAGTACCGAATACTTTCATCAATATCAGAGCAATGAGGCTGAGGGTGCAAAACTTCTGTGGATGGATAGCGACTCAACAGCAGCACTGCTGATAACGCGAAATCTGACGACTGAAGCTAGCGAGGCTCGGCACATTTGGAGCGAGGATCCGCCTTACCAGCTCTACGTAAGCGGACAAGACTGGCCAATGCTAGATGGCCTTCATCATTCAGCCTGTGGTTTGGAGAGGAATGCGCTCGTCGGCGCCAATAAAGAAGGGACTGCTAAGAATAATGGCATGGTCAAGACCTCGATGACGCTTAGAGGGCCGGGCGGCATGCCGAAGCAGCAGTTCTATGTCGTCGGATTGAACGCCACGACGTCTTATAGCGGTGTGCTCGTTCAGCCTGCCAACGTGACGGTGAATTCAAAGAGGCAGGCGAATGGTGGTGGTCAGAGTTTGAAGAAGCCTGGCAGTGTCGTATTTCAGGGCACAACCTTTCAGACCAATGCTGGTAAGTGATTCGAAGTCCTCGGGTGGTACCCTTCATATTGCAGGAATGTATGGACATGGGAACTTTGGCCGGCTGACATGGGTTGTAGCACCTAATTGCAAGGTTGTCACGGACTTGGAATTCTGCGACGAGATCCAGTATGCGGTGCCCGGAAATGACGGCAAGTTCAACAACACGGAGCTGGCCAAGGTCTACGACAAGCAAGCCAAGACGGTATACGACAATTTTCTCAAAGTCATGCAGCAAATCCAATGCGAGGCGGACAGGACATCCAAATACTCGCTGGCCAGAACGTGTGAGGATTGCAAAAGAGCATACAAGCGATGGCTTTGTACAATCAGCTTTCCCCGGTGTGAGGACTTCCTAGATGGTTCACGCTTCAGCGTTCTTCGAAACGTGAACCAGGCTTTCCCCAACGGCACCCTCTTACCGACGGAGATTCGGCAGGAGCTGGCCAAAGTGCCAGCGCAAAATGCTTCGCGGAACTCGTTCATCGATGAGACCATCCAGCCGGGGCCGTACAAAGAAATCATGCCCTGTGAAGATATTTGCTACCAAGTAGTGCAAAGCTGTCCGTCCATGATCAAGTTCAATTGTCCGCAGCCAGGCATGTACGGTTTTAATGTGACGTATGGGAGACGAAACGCCGACAACACTGTCGTTTCTTGCAACTTCCCCGGGAGGCGAGAACACGAACGAGTGCGGGTCATGATACTATACCCAACTTGGCGCTTCTGACTTGTATCATGTCCGTATTCAGCATATTGGTGATGGCGCGTTGAGGAGGCTATATAGAATCGGCAGAACCAGCGATGGGGAATCTTTGTTTTTGCGTAATGAAAATTCTCATGGGACGGCGTTGAGTCATTTTCTTCTTCTTCTTCTTCTTCTTCTGCTTTAGAGCGTTGACTTTTGTTCAGCTTGGAACTTGGGTACAAATGGGGGTATATGATGGAAATAGACCTCTAAGCAAAGTGCGTTGAGGGGGCAGACATGACTTTCTCCAAATCTTGTGGCTGATGGGCACCCGTTCCTTGCACAAAGCCAAAGGCCACCTTTCCCACGCCGTGGACCACCCCACCGACCACCCCACCGTGTACCACCCACCGTGTACCACCCACCGTGTACCACTCACTGTACGTACAACTCCCACCCACTAACCCACCAACACACAAACACCAACCGGACAAGACACCTCGAATCTGGAAATCTGGACACGGCGCAGCTTCGCTAGCTTGCATCGAACCTCCTCCCTTTTCTCTCCGTCTCACAACCAACCCTCATCTCCTCTCCTCCCCCAATTGAGTCGCCTAGAATACTCGTCCATTCTTTCATTCCTCCGACTCAATCGCTTGAGATCTCTCCTTGGTCCTCCCTCTCGTCACCACCATGTTGCTCACCTCGCTGCTCTCAGTACTCACCCTGCAGGTCTTTGGCGCATCAGCGGTATGTGCCATCCCCGCCCCTACGTGTCACTAGTTCCTTTCCAAACTACATGACGAATTACCACGCTCTCGGAGATATCGAGGACATCCAAACTCTCTAACACGACTTAATCTTGCCAGGCTGATGCTCCTCCCGCCGCCGCAGACGGCAGCGTCCCCTCGTCGCAGCCCGAGCTCAAGGCCAACCTGAAGACGACCTTCCCCGACGCCGACGTCCTGGGCGTGCGCCTCATCAACGGCCGCCCGACAAAGGCTCTCGTCGAAATCACAAACAACGAGGATGGCCCCATTCAAATCGCCTTCTTGGCCGGCTCCGTCGCCAACCCCAAGGAGCTCCCCAGGGGCACCCCCGCCTACCAGAGCATCCTTCGCAACTTGACCGCCGTTCAGTACAACCACGCCGTTGAGGCCGGCGAGACCAAGAGCTTCCCTTACTCGTTCGTCCTCGACATGCAGCCCCAGGACGTGAAGCTGCAGCTTGCCGCTGTCGTGACCAGCGCCAAGGGCCACCTGCATCAGCTTCTGGTACATGATGGCTTGGTCTCCATTGTTGAGGCTCCCACCAGCTTCCTGGATCCTCAGATGTATGTTTTATCCTTGTACTGACTGCTTTGCCTTTTACTTCCCCAATTATCTTGGATGCCGTGAAACACGCACCTAACAGCGCCACCCACCAGCATCTTCCTCTACCTCGTCCTGTCTGCCGTCTTCGCCGGTACCCTCTACTTCGTCTACAAGACCTGGATCGAAGCACTCTTCCCCCAAGCCAAGCGCGCCAAGCCCTCCTCCGCCGGAAAGAAGACTAAGAAGATGTCCTCTGACGCCGACGCCGCCCTCTCCGGTTCCGAGTCCGTCGGTACTGCTACCGGCTCCAAGACCTACGACGAGCTGGATCCCCGATCACCACATCAACCGCCCTGTCGCCAAGCGCGTCAAGTCTATCCCCAAGAAGAAGATTGTCGAATAAGATGCATCAACTTCCAGTCAAAATCTCTTAGGTGTCGGGTTCAAAGTTACCTGCGACGTCTACGTCTAGACTCGACTTGTGTCACAAGGCAAAGCGGCATGTGCACCGGTGTGCACAAAGCGAACTACAACGTATCTTTCGATGATGCAATATTCAAGAAAGGAGCAAACTTTTGTAAAATGGGGAAAAAGGAACGGCAGGCTGCCCATCTGTATCAAAGAGAAGGGGTGTGTACAATAAGGGCAGCTGGTAGGACGTAGAAAAGAAAGGAAAAGCCAACTTACACTAGTGAAAGTGGTAATAATGTAGCAATGCAAGATGAGCACCACGAGTGGCATTACTACTGTTGTTTCCCAGAGATACATGTTTCAGTCCTGGAACCCAGAGCCACTTCTTTGGCATGTGTCATGTCAAGCCGTGTTATCATCGGCCCTTGACTCCGCAAGACATCAACAGCTCGGCAACTTCACGAGAGCGGAAAACAGTGACGTTGCTATCAACATTCAATGTTGTGGTGGCCTTGATGACATTATGGCCCGTGAAGGTAGACAAAACCTGATGCAGATTCGGGAATGCACAGCAGGCCCCCTTGAAGCTAAATCTTCGTCCTCTATTGGACGGTTTTTTTTTACTTTTTGGCTAGCATTCATGCATAACCGTATATCTATCAGTCAGCCCAGAACTCCTTTCCTCCTTATCCACCGCCGTAGCTCATAAGCTCGTATCATACAATCCATTCACGTAAAGTCATGCTCGCCGCGCCTCGGCCGCCTCGCCAGCTAAATAGCTCAAGACGGCTTTCTCTTGTATTCTGGCGTCTCTGTGTCCCTCATTGGCATTCTCCGCCGAGCCAGCGCTGCCAAATAGACATTCCCACAAGTCGCCCTTGGCGACCATTTCGCCCGCCGTCCTGTCTTTGCTCATTAGCTTGGACAAGGCCGCGTGCTCAAGCTCAAGCGTATTGGCGGCTTCGATACTGGCGTCGAGCACCTTGGGTGCAGCCGCCCCTTGGCCGATGCTCTGTTGGGGTTTCGGCGGCCCATGTGCTCCATGCGGCGCTGGACCGAAAGGTTGTAGATGCTTTCTTCCACTGTCCCCGAGATCAGGTAAAGCCAGACTGTCGTCTCGTGCTGCTGCCCGATGCGGTCTACTCGTGCGATTGCCTGGAGTTCCAGGGCTGTATTGAGCAGAGGCTCGGTGAGAAAGACGTGGCTCGCATTGACTAGATTTAGGCCACTGGAGTGGGCTCGTGCATGGAGAAGGAAGACTTCCACGGCCGCGTCTTCCTTGAAACTAGCAATACCATTTGAGTCATCGATGGATGCGTATCCGATGCGGAACCGTCTAAAGGCGTTGCGCAAAATATGTAAAAAGTCGCGATATCTAGGTATTATGCAGAGTCAGTACGAAATACCTAGCAGATTGATTGATTGTACAGCGCCACAAGCCAAGAAAAAAAAGGAGGTGTGACGGGACATACTGAGAAAACACGATTGATTTTGCTCCAGGGTCGGATTCTCTCAGCCATAGAAGATGTCGAACCAATGTGTCAACCTTTGTTGTGAATGACGGTCCACCGAGGTCGATGTTCTTGATCTCTGCCAGTTTATCTGCGTTGAATTCCGAGTATATTGCCGTCTTTTTGGGTGAGTTCGTCTCACGTCTTTGCACCGTTTGACTCTGGTCGCCGGCACCCTCGCTGCGGACCTGCAACTGCTGCGGTTTGATGGCAATGTCATGCAGGTTGGAGGGCTTGAGGCCTCTCTTACACAGAGGACAGTTGTGGTGAGCCCTGAACCACAAAGCCATGCACTCTTTGCAGAATTGGTGCCCGCATACAGTCAGGACGCCTATGACGAAGGGCATCTGACAGATGACGCATATTCGCGGCTCGTTCGACTTGGAGCCAGCCTCCTTCAGGTTCACAAGATATCTGTGCTTTGCTTCGGCGGAAGACAGCTTCTTGCGCAACTCGTCTTCAGTGTGTTGAAGCTTCGCGACTGCTGCATCTGTCTTGGGCCCGTCGTGGGGAGGACTGCGTCTGACACCGCCTGCAGCTGTCGATAGTACTCTAACCTGGCGTTCATGGTTGCCTTGAAGCCCTCGATTTCCGATTCCAGGGCGAGTGCCGCCTTGGTCTGCTCGGTAATCTGAGCTTGTATCGACCGCAGCTGATCAGAAGCAATCTTTGACTCCACGGCTTCACGGCTTCCCGGAGCGGCATCACGAGATATTCGCGATTGCAGGGCACGGAACTCGGCAATGGCAGCTCTCATGGATAGGTTTGTCATCTTCGGTTTGATCTCCGCTCTCAATTTCAGCATAGCCGCCATTTTCTCCGGCGCAGGACCATTGCCAGCTTTTGCTAACTTTAGTGACGTCTCTGTTTCATGTTTGGCAAGTTCATTCGTCTGCCCAGATATTGCGTCTTGGCGGTCAGTAATTGCAGCTCTCAGAGTAGTCACGTAAACCATGAGTAAATCTTGGAATTTGGCAGAGTCTCCGAGCTCCTCTCCTGTAATCTCGACTTCGACTTCGACTTCGACTTCGTCTTGGTCTTCATCGACTAATGGTCGGAGGAGCAGCTGCACAATTGCTTCGCGCCATTCATCGACAACGCTTGCCTGTTCATTTAGCTCCCCATAGAGCACTTCCAAATTGTCCACGATGCGACCGCTTTCAATGCCCTTCTGGGGGTTTATGACGAGCTCAGGTATTTCGGTAAATGCTTGTTTGGAGGCTAGACGACGAATTTTGTTCATGAATCGAGTCGCTTTTCGGTGACTTTCTCTGAGGATCTCTTGCCTCAAAACTTTGGCTGAAGTGTACCCTTCATCTTCTAGCTTTTTAGGCGCCGAAACTCTTCCGAGTCTGGTTCGGTCATCTCTCGATTTTCTTTGACCTGGAACGCAGCGTTTGCGCAGAAGAAAACGGCTCTGTGGTGCAACTCGAGCGCTGACCGAAGCCTTCGACGACATTCACCAACTTTGCCCTTCGTTTCCGACTCATCGGGCTCGTCATCGTCCGTCTCGGACAAATCGCGAATTTTCTCTTCTTCTTCTTCTTCTTCTTCTTCTTCTTCTTCTTCTTCTTCTTCTTCTTCTGCCTTTTTAACAGCCTCCTCTCCGCCATGTTCGCGAATGGCATCCTTTAGTTTTATCCTGGCATCTGATACCAGTCTTTCTGTGTCTTTTTCACATCTTCCCACAGTATCATGGCCTCCTTCACGCGAGGACTGTTCTCGTACAACTGGCCTCTTGTCAAGCGAGTGAGCAGGTAGGCTCTTTCTTCAGTTCTGAGAGCGTTTTCGCTCTGTTCTAACATGGCAGTAAGCACCTCCTCAACGGTTCTCATCGGTCTTGCTTTATTGTAGCCTAAAAGCCGGCGACTGTAAATGCCAACTTCTGGATGTAGTGTTGTTTGACGTAGCCGATTTAGCCATATTCTCATGACATCCTCGTAATTTTCTGGATCCCAATCGTCTGTTTTCGGTGTACCATCGACGTCAAGCCCACATTCTTCCGCCATGTCTTTAAAAAGCGACTGATAATGTTGTTCTTCGACCGCAGTGAATGGCATGCTAATAACATACCTCTTTTGCGGAGGCAAGAGAATCTCATCTCGAACGAGAGATTTTGTGTGTCGCAGAGCTATTGAGTTGAAAAGTTGCTGGAACAGTCGTTTATGTTGTGTGATTAGGCTTTGCCATACCTGAGAATCAGAACAGTACGGTTCATATCTGAGAAATAGTAACAGCCCAAATAAGTCTTTGACATCATCCTTTACTGGGGTTCCAGTGATGCCCCACGCATTGGTACGAGGAAGAACTCGAGCGACGAAAGCTGCTTGACTGAACCCATTCTCGATCATTTGCGCCTCATCAAGGCATAGCCTCCACCACGATATCTTGACCAACGGCGACGTTGCACGATGATATGCTCTCTCGAACCGCCGAGACCTCTGCGGCGGTTCTAGCGCATAATGAAGCTCCGCAGAGAGTACAGAGTACGTTGTGATCACCACATCATATTCACAGAGCTCCTCCACTATCGCTGTCTCGTCCCCGTCGCGAATTTTCTTGCACCCTTGATAATGCTTGACTCGCAAGCTGGGGGCATGTCGCGCAATTTCTGTGATCCATTGTTGCCGCAGAGACTCGGGAGTGACAATGAGAGTAGCTCTCGTGGGAAGCAGCCTGTCTGCACCGTGGCCATTATGTTCTGTTTGGACATTCGTTCTACTATGTAGAAGAATAAGACCTAGGACCTCCAATGTCTTTCCCAACCCCATTTCTTCTGCAAGAATGCCCCCTTTCACATGCTCATCCGCCCGTTGGTAAGGAAGGGGTCCCTCGTGACGGTCTGAAACACGTCGCTTACAAACACAGCATTCCCGCCGGCGTCTCGTACCGTCCGAAAACTGTCGATCGAAGTTGATCGTGATTTCGCAGACAAGGCCTGAAGCCTGGCTTCTTCTTGCGACCACATCACACCCTCTCTGGCGAGGAGCCACTGCAGTGTGCGCTTCTGATACGGAAACAGGGTGGACTCTAGACCCGGAACAACGATTTCCGGAACTTTGTCAACCTTGGACGGAACATGTGCCGCTTCGTAGAAGTGTGTCGGCGACCAGGCTGACTCATTCTGGTGATCTGCATTGGGCCAAAAGCAGTCAATCAGACGACTTGTGATTTTCCTCTCATTTGAATTGGGAAGTGAGTAATAAGGCGAAGGGGTCTCGTTCCAGTTCAATTGGAGCGATATAGCAAAGGTAATCAGGCCGTCCTGACATGTCAACGTCAACGCCGCCCCAATCCAAATGTCGCCTGAGCCGTCCCGCTTATTATTTGTTCCACCGACGTCAAGAATGAGAGCAGACTTTTCGTCCAGTTCATCCGGTCTCAAAGCAAAAATTACCGATAAGAAGCCCACCGGAGCTTTCGGTCGAGATGATATGAGTAATTGCCCCGGCTGGGCAACGTGAATTTCATAAACTCCCCACATCGTCGCAAGATTTTGCAAATGCGGCACAATCTCTTTCAAGGACGCGGCGAGTGAACTGGATCTCTCCTTTTGCGACGCAAATTGGCGAACAGGGTTCAGTCTTCACTTTGCGACGCTTCGGGGACGGATCTACATCGGCAGAAGCTCCATGTCCGTTCTCCGAAGGAAGAGTGGCAAAATATCCCGAGACTGTAGATGGTATAGAGCCTATAGAGAGTAACAGTCAGCTCCGTGCGCAAATTCATGGCGGAATTCACGTACCATCGATTGCTACTTCTAAACTTGATAGCGTCGCCACCTTCAGTGGTCGTCGCGCCGCAGCTTTTAGGCATTTTGCATACAGAGCGGGACTGTCAGGAATGTTTGTCTCGTTCCGCTTGAAGAGCGAAGGCTTCACAGCCATTTCATCTTGAACATTCTTCTCGTGCACGAGTCGGGAGTGAGAGAAGAATGAAGAAGAAATGAGGAAGTAGTGAAGTCGGCAGCTGCCTTACACTCGGCGCGCCAAGCCTCAGCCGAACGGCTGGCTGCCCACCACCCGGCTCGCAGGAACCAATCAAAGATGAGCAACGCCACAATTGATACCCCGAAAAAGACCAGCCTTGCTTGCTTACATAAGGATTCTTGGTGTCGAATTTCAAGGCCCCTCGCCAAGGAGCTTTAACAAAGCGATTTGAAAATAAGCCAATATCAACCACCAATACAGGCAATTGGCGCGGCACATCTTGCCAAGCCATCATTCCTCAGGGTATGTTCTCTCCCACTGCCAAAAACACACGATTCTTCCAGTTGCATTGGGGACTCGATCATCGTAGATTCTCGCCGCATCAACCCAGGATGCTAACGACTTTTGACAGCATCATGAAAGCTCCCACACTCCGAGCTTCATTTCGCCTCTTCGCCCCAAACACCTGCCTCAACAACGTGCAGAGCAGATTACTTCATAAAACGAGACCACCACATGCGATCCCCAGCCGCGACCCTTCGTTCCCGACGTCCCAACCTTCCTGACCCTCATTGGGCGTGGCCTCAACAAGCACGCCTCCAAGTTCCCCTCATGGGAATCTCTGTTCTCCCTCACGTCGCTTGAACTCAAAGAACTCGGTATTGAGCCTCCACGGAATCGAAGATACTTGCTCCAATGGATGCAGCGGTACCGCAAGGGGCACTCGGCCCTGGAGGAGACTTCGAATTCGTCAACGACGGACAGGCCCTCTTGAAGGTAGCCACACCGCCCGTTTCGGTCGTCAGTGACGCGAAATGGGTAGTCAATATTCCGAGCGGCGAAGATGGCAGTGGTGCCGCAGCTGCAGAAAGCCTACCACGACCAAAGGGCTACACAGTCCGCGGTCTCAAGTCAATAGCTGGTCCCTACGCCACGCCACTTCCAGAGGAAGCCGGTGCTGTCGTCAAAGTCACAGAGGGCATGTGGGAGAAACGCCAAGGAAGAAAGATTGATGGTGGTGAGCGTCGCAGGGCAGAGGTTCGCTTCAAGCGTCGCTCCACAGAGCGCAGAGCAGAGCAGGAGGATGAGATGATGGCGAAGATGTAATGTGGTTGTGTGACTGACTAGAAGGTTGATAAGGGAGTCCCGGGCTGTAAATTTTGCCGGCATGGCCGTTGTATTTTAGATTTTGTATCCTCAGCAAAAATGGGGCTGTTGGGCCGTCAAACACTGTGACACGATCTCGAGGTGCCGAATGGATTTTTCGAGAAATCACCTACGGGATGTCAGTATCATGACACTTCCAAGCCGCAGAAAGACGTCAACTTAAAGACAAGTCCTCTAGCGCCCTCGTGTTTCCCTCTACCACATTTGGATAGCCGATCTCGCGCTGTGGCATCTTCCCGTTTTAGGTATGATCACAAATGAATCCGAACAAGTGCCCAGGCGACCTCGACCCTATCCCTTGATTCGTTCCCAGTCCAAAAGCTACAGAATTCTTGCCCTGCCTACCCTACGCTTTTAAAACATCACCAATTACCACAAACCTCAAACCTCAAACCTCTCTTTACTCATTCCTAGCAACCTCTCTCACCCACGAAAAGTTCCCCTGCCCGAGCTCTACTACCAAAGAAATATTACCAGTTTCAAGCCTCCCAAATACTGGGACATCCGGGCCAGTATCCGTCCCAATAGGCGGAAAGAGATATACGCCCCTCCATCTCAACCACTAATACCGCCGACTCGCAACAACCTGCCCGGCTGTCACAAACATGTAACATGGTGCATAACATCCTGTACTTGCGTCGCAGATGGAGACACATGGGGTAATTCCACGGGTTAACGGGGAAAACTTGCGACGAAAAGGGCATGCTCTGCTGACAGTAGGGTGGCATTGTCTCTACTCTATTTCTTTCACCATTCCTGGTGAGCGCAGGACCCCAAATTCTGCCCGAAGGTCAAGTGCGCTGGACCCAGTCACGCTGTGACTTTGGCAGTGAGAATAACGGAACGGAGTACAGGGACGAGTTGCTTTGCCTTGCTCGTGAATGGAGATGGGCATACGTGCCGTGTGCATGGACCCTTGGTTTCATAGAAATTGTCATGCAATGCTGTACTCCGTACCCTGTTCACGATGGGTGGATGATATCAACGGCATAAGCGAAGCTGTCTTGTCCGAAAAAGAAGATGTCTCGGCCCTTTTTCATCATTCCTACCCATGCTCATGTTCCTCTGTTCTCACCGGATGACGCAACCGTGATACTGCAGATACCATGACGCCACGTGCGTGGGCTACATGCATGAACATCATCAACACAATTTGGGCTGAAATGTCCCGTATTCTCCGTACTTTGCCGCCTTCGGCCCTAGTCGTACGAAACTACCAAATTATCCCTTCTCGGGCGATGAGCAGTTCGTCGGCCAAGTCTTGAAACTCTTTGCGCAGGGCTGTGCGGCTCAATGGGCCTGCCTGTTCGAGTCATCACAGCGCTTGAGCCTCCGTCATCAAGGCTTACGTGGTGCTTCTTTTCTTTCTGCACGCTATGTCTTTAGCTTCTTGAAAAGGTGGAAAGTTCGAACGCCTTACAGAAAACACCCCCTCACCAAAGGTCAACTTCGCGACCCAATATTGTCCACAAAATCTCACCAGGCACACAAACCAACTCGCTTGATTCCGAGTGTCTAACGTCAAAGCATCAGGAGGGAGTATAACACAACGCACGCGTCCACCCACAAAGCTCAAGGGCCCTACCTGCCCATTCCCGACTGCAGGGACATGCGCCAAATTGAATGCGTTTCTTTCCTATCACATCCCCATCGGCTACACCCAATCCAGGCAGCAGCGAAAACCGACAAATCGGGCGTTTTTGACACTGGCGAGCCCTGCATCTGTCCTACCGTGCTCGTAGGGCTGACGACGGTAGAATACGTCAAAAAGCGGTATGGTGTGTCATTCTCGAATCTCTCGGGCAATTCCCATCATAAAGTTTCTCCTGCGAGACCAGTTCGATCTGGAGTCGTGGCACCTGAAGTGACTGACAAAAACACCATCATGGTTTTCGCGTCAAATAGACCGAATCAAGACAAACATGCATGTGGCTGCTTGCGGCTGAAGTTCTGACCGTCGTCTGCATGCATGCCTTGGCAAAGCAACCGGTCTTGCGAAGTTTCTCTGACCCTTCGAGAACGGGCCGCCAGGACGTGCGGTGGTTGGCGTTCGCTGAGGGCTTTCTGGCCGTCTAATCCCGTCTAATCCCGTCTAATCCCTGCTCTTTTGCACTCTCCACATCTGGAAAGGTGTCCCTTCATCGTTGTAAACTTGCCCTCCAGTCCTCGCTTGTTGCAGAACGAGTTGGGCGCCGGGCGGTTATGAACTGTCATGGCTATGATTTTCCCTGTAAACGAGAAAGAATAATCTCCCTGACCTGTCTTTGAGAATAATAACCGTGACAAACCCTCAAGCCGGATTTCCAAGGCGAACCGTCGCAAGGTTCCGGCGTCACACGGCCCGCAAAATAGAGCCACTAGTGGCCTCAACGTGCTGGCAATATCGTTCAGCTGAGCTTTTGACCCCAGAATGAGACGTTCTTATTTCAAGCAGGTAGTTACATAGCGTGCATGGCTTTGATCGCTTTCATGGCGGCAAGTGGCCGGCGTTCTTGTCTGATTGGAGTGTTCCAGTCTGAGTCTCATCGCTAAGAGGTGCCACAATCCATAATGTAAATCAACCTTGGGCTCTTGATTGGTCTAGTCCAAAAACTTCCGGACAGGCACTCTATTGTTTTTGTTGAGGATATTCACAGCCTCACATCGCAGCCTCAGGCATCAGCCTCGTCATTTGACGATGCAGCCTCTCGCATCGCGTTTGTTATCGCGTTTGCAGCCTCCCGGATCGCGTTTGTTATTACAATTTATCGTAGGATCTGTTCAGATACCTAGATTCATCGGATTAGTAGATTCAAAGCTTATAAGCTTCTCTTTTCTCTGCTAGATTCCGAATTCCTAGATAGCAATTCTACATCCTCTTCTTTTCTTATCGCTCTTTGCCACATTCCCTCTATAGGTTATAAGCCTGGCGCTTATAACCGCGCCCTTTCTTCATTTTCCTTTTCATCTAACTATCGCAATCTTGTGTATAATTACACATATTTTCCCAATAACTAGTTAAAGTAAAATTACTTAACTAGTGGGGTAGCACAAAGACCTTTTCCCTTACCCAAAACTAATAATAGTAACGTTATATAAGTCAAGATTAAATTAATCACAAAAATCGTCTTACGCGTACTATATAACTTAAAAAAAAAAAACCTACATATTAGGAATTAAATGCACAACCTTTATTATATTATTTCCTAGTCTATAGTTACAGTAACCTTTTATAATATTATGAATTTTAAAACACTACAAATTCTATAATACACACAAAAAGTTAATGTTGGAATCGCATCGATGCGAATTCGTTGCGGACGAATTCGTCACCACGGTCGAATTGCGATTGGATGCACAGGGTCTCATCGCCCCACTGTGCACTGAATTGCGATTGGATGCACGGGGTCTCATCGCCCCACTGTGCACTGGAACGCAACTGGCGCACGGGGTCTCATCGCCCCACCTAGACTAGCAACGCGATTGGCCGCACAGGACCATCGCCCTACTTCGCCCTAGACAGCGTGTTTGACCTATAACACCACGTATACGGAGGCATCCCTAGGATTAAGGTATATCTATAGCCTCAATCCCCCTATAGCTAGACCTAGAAGACAAGCAGAATTGAACCTTTTACATTAAGTAACTAGTGCACTAGTGACCTGTGGTTATAGGACCCGAATCCCCTTGGTCAACTTAACACTAATTAGTGGTTGCTTGACTAAGAAGGATTTAGCATGACTAACTATAGAGCAGCAAGAGAACACTAAGAAGAGACGTACGATTGCCTCTGCAAGAAGACGTGCTACAGGGAGAAGATAACGCCTCTGTGGTATTAGGCTTCTAAAGGATTAAATTACTAGCCTTTGTCCGATTAGGGGCTAGCGCTATAAGGATTTAACCCCGCTGACTATCTCGGAATCTTAGCTAACAAGCTAGCTAAATCCCCTCCTCCTCCTCTCTTTTCCCCCTCCTCTCTTTTATTATGACTTCTTAGATAGAAGACCCTTAAAACCCTCACTCTTATCTAATAAGAGAAGAGCTTCTAGAGCGGATATGATAATGCTAGAAGAACCTATTAACAGACTAGGACTTAATAAGCGATAACATTAACCTAGAGACCGCAACCACCACTAATCTTAATAATAAGATCGCTTATATAATCCTTTACTACAAAGAGTAAGTATATAAAGATTAGGAATAATAGGAGAATTACTAATTTAACTTTAGTAATTAGAACAAAGACCTCTTTAATAGAGCCCACAAAGGCCTAACCAAAGCGCTACAAGACCTCCTCTACAAACACAGTGTATATGCAGGGAGATCTAGCGGAAGGATTACCAAAGCACTTAAAAGAGTACTCTAAGAAGAAGTATAATCCGAATAGCCTCTAGAAGAGATCAACAAGCAAATTACCATAGGCAGGTTCTATTTAAACCTCCACCTAAATGCGAAGCCAATACCAATAATAAAGAATCCACGCTCCTTGCCGCAAGCACCTAATATTGCGCTAGAACTATCGCTAATAACATTAAGCCCGCTAATTATAGATGCCCAGCCCTCTTAACCTGCTGTTCCTGTTATCCCTTAAGCCCAACTAGGAACATACCTCTTACTACCCCTTATAACACCTTAAGCCTAGGAACAATATAATAACATAAGGAAGGTACTTAATCTTACAAAGATTTACAAAGAGGCTAACAAATATAGCGGGAAGATGTTTGACTTTATTAAACCGAAGGTAGTGATATTACAAGACTAATGCCGTTAGCTTAACTTCACGGAAACCGCGCTTATAAAAGCATTCCCTATAATGCTAATAGGTAACGTGAAGAAATTCTATCTTATAAATATCGCTATAAAGCCATTAGTAGGATTTATATTTAATTAAATGGTTAAGCTTGTTAGACAACACTTTAAAACGGCCACAAATAAGCAATTTTACCGCTAAGAGTGGAATAGCATTACGCTACGTAGCACTATCGCCAAACATCCTAATAAAACGAAGATAGAGTGCCTTAACACTATGGTTTAAAGCCTTTAAGATATCTATAACGGACTCTTTAACCCTCTTGCTAATAATACAGAACTCATTAAACAGACCCTCTAAGCTATTAGAGGTGTACCGGAATGTAGCCTCGCAGAATTCGCAGTTAACAACACATTTAAGGACCTTATAGGTAATCTTCGTAAGTTAATTAGTATCGCTAAAGCCTAAAAAGAAGTCAGCTAACAATAGTTCCATACTAATAACCGCACTAACAAGGACTTCTTTACGGATTGTCAATATAGGCGCTCCAGAGGCCCTAATCGCGATTAAGGCCGCGATCAAGGCCGCTGACAATAGCTACGATGCTTTATATGCGGAAAAGACGGCTGCTAGTCCTCTAATTATAGCGATAAGGATTGTCAAGAAGCAAGGCAATAATAGTAGAAGAACAAAAGGCATAGGAACCCTTCTTCTAATAGTAAATATAGAGCTTTCCTCTAAGCCTATAAAGGCAACAATAGCGCTGCAAAAGAGGATAACGAAAGCTCTGACAACGAAGATGCCTAGGATGTAGCTAAAGCCTTTATTAAAGAATCCGGTAAGATTAAAAGCAAGCCAATAGTTACGCAATTCTTTACAAGTGCTGTGAAGCTAGTAAATGGAGGTGATATCTTCTAAAACCTTAGAAAAGAAGCCCTCTAATATGCTCTCTACAAGGAGGATCCGTTCAGGCCCTAGTCAACCGCCTATATATTAGAGGAACGCTACTCTAATAAGGTATTCAGAGGTATCATTCCTAATACTAGGGCGGCAGGCTTCTTAACGGCTAGAATTAACTAGGCTAAGGCCCTAGTAAAGAGGATGCCCTCTTTAATAATAGAACCTATTAAGAGGCAACGAACTGTCAAATTTAGCGCTAGATCAGTAACATCAGTGGGAATCTTAAAGGTTCCTACAGTCTTTAGCCCTATTACGTTTTATGTTATTAATATAAGCACACTGTTCTTATATAGCATTAATAACATGGATGACATGAGGGTTAAGATTAATAACCTTAAGAACGTGCTGATTTAAGGTGATTGAAGGGTGCTAATTATTAGGAAATAGGGACATCTGTAGTGGACTCTAGAAGCCACGGAAGCAACCGCTTACTTTCTCTTAGAAAAGCAAATTCGTTAGCTTTATTAACGATTTAGATATCCTTCCGTATAACGGCTATTAAAGGTCTTATATCGCGTAGGCGAGGATGTAAACAACAAGGTTATTAAGAAGATCACAAAGGTCTGCCACCACTGTTAACTTAACGGGAAGTCGCTAGGGCGATTCCGATTCACATTAAAAGACGATTATAACTTTAACTACGAGATAATTATTAATGTGATATACCTTGATAGAAAGCCTGTGCTTTATATTATTAATGCAGCAACCTCGTTCCAAGTAGCTTGCTTCCTTAAACCTTAGAAGTAGAAGGCATATAACATCTAAAACGCGCTAAAAGAGTGCTAGATTAATACCTATCTAGGTCCTCCAGACTAGATAGTTTATAATACTAGAAAGAATTTTGCCTTAAACAAATTCCGTAACTATGCGCGCGTTATGGCAATTAGCGTTGACGAAGTGCCTGTGGAAGCGCACTAGAGCATTGGAAAGGTTAAACAATACCACGGACCGCTAAGAAGAGCGTATAACATTATTAGCAAAGAACTAGGTAATAACATAAGCGTGACAATGGATTAAAAGCTTTAAATAGCTATTAAGGCCGTTAATAATTCAGCAGGGCCAGATGGCCTTGTGCTCACGCTCCTTGTGTTTGGTTTATACCCGCGACTAGCTAACAATTCTCCACTAAGCCTCTCTATCACACAACAAGCTACAATCCTACGGAAAGCGACTGACAAAGCCTGATAATACCTAGCAAGAAGGTAGGTTAGAGATGCCCTCGCTGCCTGCAACAGTCCAAACACAATGCTTACACATTTACTACCTCTGCAGTTAGATGTGCGTGTGTAGTGTAAGAAAGAAGGCTGGCAGGGCCCGTACAAGCTAATTGCCACTAACGGTGAAAGCTACACTCTTTAAATGCTATACGGACCTGCTAGATTTTAATTAACTATTGTTAAGCTATATCTACGTGATAACAACAATCCCTAATAAGAAGAACCGGAATCGAAGCCGCTTCTAATACATCTGATAAAGACTTTAACTTAGAAGAAGAGCATATTACAAGACGAAGAGGAAGACCTCCAAAGCCAAACACCACGACTAACACGAATCTAATACCTAAGAGAGGTTGTGGAAGGCCTAGAAAGAACCCTCTCTAGCCACCTAAAGAGCTAAATTAGAGTGAAACCTTCCTTACAGCAAAGGAAAAGGCCGATTTTGACCTAGCTATGCAACTTCGTAAAGAAGGGAAGATAACCACTCTAGGTGACCCGTTTAAACGCTCTGATTAAGACAAAATTAGCGCTTTATAAGCTCGTAAAGTCTTCAAATTTATTAGATTTAACCCAAACCTACACAGTAGCCAGCGGATTTTCAAATCCCACATGGTTTAAGAGGTTAAAGGAAAGGGAACGGAAACACTATATAAGAAATCACGGCTAGTTATCTAAGGCCACAGTAATCACGATAAATTTAATATCCTAACCTAATCTCTGACTATCTAACGGGCTAGTTAACAATTGATTATAGCCCTAGCCCCTTCCCTCTATAAGAAAGGCATTAGCCTTTAGATCCGCAATATTACACAAGCCTACGTACAGTTAATAACAAAGCTTAATAGATGTATTATCGCGCAACTTCCTAATCAGATTAAACACTTGTATCCACAAGGAACAGTGATAGAAGTCATTAAGCCCCTCTATGGAATCGCGGAAGCAGGAACACACTGGTGGTTAACGTACTTCCGTTATTATTGTGACAACCTCAGTATGGTCACTTTAACATACAACCCGTGCCTATTGATTTCAGATAATAAGGACTGCTTTAGAATTATTAGAATGCAAACTAACAATACCTTAGGGCTTAGTAACAATACCTTCTTTAAGCGTGAAGAATCTAAGCTAAAGAAAGCTAACTTCACCGCTAAGCCAAAGCAAAGGCTTACCACAGGAACACCGCTAATCTTTAATGGCTATATACTAACCAAATCTGACGATAACTCGCTAGACCTCTGTCAGAAAGGCTAAAGTAAGAAGATTTAGCCTATTAATATAGCTACGGATTTAAAGCATTAATAGTACGTTAAACAACGCGCCTATGGAGCGTATATCGCCATAATCTATCAGCCTAAAGCATCATATAACCTCTCTATCACTGCCTAACAACACAATATCACGATTAATAATATCAAACGACTAAACAAAAGGCTTTACTAGCAAATAGAATATCAAGACCGCGGCCTCCGCTACGTACTAATTAATCTCTTATCCGCCAAGCTATATATCTTTATTAACAGTTCTTTCGCGAATAATAAGGACTTAAGCTTGTAACTAGGATACGTGATTATCCTAGGCAACGAAAGCAATAACAAGAGCGCTGAATTTATAATATAAGGTAACATTATCATATATAGCTCTACAAAAAGCAAAAGGGTTACAAGAAGCGCCCTAGCATCAGAGCTATATAGCATGGTACAAGGCGTTGACGTGACCTACGCTGTAAACACCACGCTTAACATTATAATAAAGCAGCTAAAGTTACCATAGGTGCTAATTGTGGTCTGTATAGACTTATTTTCGCTTTATAAATACCTTGTTAAGCTCGGAATAACAAAGGAGAAGCGACTCATAATTAATATCATGGCATTGCAACAATCATACGAACGGCGCGAGATCCACGAGATCCGCTAGATTAACGGAAGAGACAATATCGCTAATGTAATGACAAAAGCCTTATTAAACAAGAGCCTCAAGACCTTCATTAACAACAACCAGGTCAATATACGTGTGGAAGGTTAGGTGAAGAGACTAATAAATTAATAATGCCCTTATTTCCCCCTAACATTAACGGTCTGGAACAGATTGAACCCGGACCAATCACAGCCGTGGATTTCCACCGCAGGATCCACTTATTAACACTTCCCTTTAATTCGATTTTTATTGCGTTTTTAAGCTTTTCAGCCAAAGAGAAAAAGAGAGATTGCTAAAGCTTCCTATGGCTTATGTTTGGCCCCTATGGCTAATGTTCGGATCAGACCAAAAGTGGGTCCACCGAATTAATGCACGCAATACGATTAGCCGCATCAACAACCAGCCCCACTTGGCTACATAAGCAACCTTACAACCTCTCTTTTTCCTACTTCTATTATTACCTCTGTTTTCCTGTCTTTAATAACAGACCTGCACATCTAACTAATTAAAGCAGCGAAACCTGCTTAGTCACCCCTTTGTTATAACATTTCCTTTAATTGATTTTACTGCGCTTTTAAGCCTCTTACGCCCACAACAAAAGAGAAAAATTACTAGTGTTAGAATCGCATTGATGCGAATTCGTTACGGACGAATTCGTCACCACGGTCGAATTGCGATTGGATGCACAGGGGTCTCATCGCCCCACTGTGCACTGAATTGCGATTGGATGCACGGGGTCTCATCGCCCCACTGTGCACTGGAACGCAACTGGCGCACGGGGTCTTATCGCCCCACCTAGACTAGCAACGCGATTGGCCGCACAGGACCATCGCCCCACTTCGCCCCAGACAGCGTGTTTGACCCACAACACCACGCATGCGGAGGCATCCCTAGGATTGAGGTATATCTATAGCCTCAATCCCCCTATAGCTAGACCTAGAAGACAAGCAGAATTGAACCTTTTACATTGAGTAACTAGTGCACTAGTGACCTGTGGTCATAGGACCCGAATCCCCTTGGTCAACTCAACAGTTAATCCCTTCTAAGTAGATCTTAGTGGATAGCAGGCTAGGACAAGACATTCCTTATAGAACTGCCTTAGGCACCTAAAACTAACAATCCAGATTTATAGCTATTTAGGTGAAGCAGGTATTATAGGTATAATAATATAAGGTGAAGTAAGTAAAGTAGGTATAATAGTTGCCCTCTAACTAGGCTAAGGTAAAACTTTAAGGGAGCGCCTAAGAACGCTTATTACTCTTAACTTTATAACTCTATACATTAGCAGCCACATAGTGATTTAATTAATTAAGAGCTGCTACTATAACTCTTACTTAACTAAACTAATATTAATTAGTATTAAGTGAGTATAGTAATAGGAGTACACGAATTCTAATATATAACCTTACCTTCCTTTTATTATAAGTAATAACCCTAGGGGTACTAGCACTATTCTAGCTACCTAACCTAATTTAACTAAACTTAATAATATTATAAAGGTATAGTACACTAGGATAGTAGTTATTATACCTCTTAAGGGAGTAGAGAACTTTAAGGAATAGGAAATCTTAATCTAAATACAAGTTCGCATTATACAACTTACATAGCATTTAACTAGCGTAATTGCTTAGTTATAGGAGACTAATAAGTACTATGCTATCCTTTTATCTGTTATTTAGCAAAGCCTCTCCTTACAAATCCAAAAGAATTTAATGTATGTAAGATAGACTAATATAATACTAGTCACTGAAATGATATAACTGATTAAAAGTAATTGTGGCTTTAAGGCCGATTTGGCTATTATTAAGCTACTTTAATAGTTCTCTAAATCAAGAAGAGCTAATTTCTTAATAACCTAAGCTTAGCTAGACTACTACCAGAACCTTTAGAACCAAATCTATAAGATTGAAAAGATCCCTAATATTATTTAGGTATTACAAACGATTAAAGCTATTAAAGGTTTAATACCTAAGATTTATAATACATGGAAAATCAAGGGATTCTCCAAGGCTAAGTTAAAGAAAGAGGATATGCTTATATACCTAACGTACAAAGCTAATAAACCACAGAAAGACTAAAAGGTTAACTTTAACACTTAACAAAAGAACAATAAGGATAATTCTAACACAAAAGGCAAGGCGCTAAAGAATAAGATATCTAAGACTGTGAAGCTTAACTATGGTTATTTTATTCCTCTAGGACAGATAATTCATACGAATAATAATTACTAGAAGCTTTATCCGGAGAAGAAGCCTAATTTAATAAAGAAGAAAGGCACTTTAACTATAACTAAAACAACTGCTTCCCCTAATATTATGTTTGTAAGGAGTAATCTCGCTTTAATAGTAATTAATAGGGACTATTTGTTCTAAACTCTTACGAATTGTCTTACTAAAGAAGATTGCATTCTTAACATAGGTTGTAACACATATACATTCAATTCAACCAAATGGTTCACCTATCTAAACACTAATGTTAATGCTAAGCTAATAATGGCTAGCAACAGCGAAGAACTACATATTAAGGGCATTAGTAACGTTAAAATCCCTATTGGACAAGGATATCTAGAACTTCTAAACGCTTAATACGCACTAAAGGCTAAAGTTAATATAATTTTACTAGGACTTCTTAAGCAAGGCAGAGTTATTATAGATAGTTTTAAGGACTAATTAATCTTATTACCTTCGGGTAAGGTGATTAGCGACTATAGCTAGAAATCGAACATTTCCACACTAAATCTTCAAGACAAAGAACCTTAATTTAACTTCGCGGCCTTATTAAGCAAATCTATCACTAGACAAGTTGAATTCGGACTTTTATATAAGAGACTTAGCCATATAGGGAAGGAACAAATCCTACTTACATATAAAGAAGCAGGAATCTTAGTCGATCCTGCCTCTATGGCTAATTTTCACTGCTTAGCATACCTTCTATTAAAGGCCCCTAGATAATTTATTAGGAGGAATCTAATAATATAATAAACTTTCTCTTGCGTGTGTTCTAGGACTATATTAAATACAAACCTAAAGGCTTTAGAGGGAAGAAGCATACTTTACACGCCATTAATATCTATACACGCTTTTATTAGGTAATTCTAACCATTAACAGGTCTAGTGTAGTTAAAGCAGTACAGGCTTAGAAGACTGCTGTTAAAAACACAAGCGGCGGATTTACTATTAAATGCTTCTATATAGATAACGTAACTAAATTCCTTAGAGAGAAGTTTAAGACCTTCTATTAGAAAGAAGGCATTATTTATCAGACTAGCGCTCCTTATATTCTAGCCTATTAGGGCATAATAGAACACGCTAGCTAAACCCTTATAGAGACAGCAAGAGCCTTAATAATTAAAGCGAAATTACTAGAACTCCTCTAGCCATACGCGATAAAGCACGCAGCCAAAATCACTAACTTATTGCCTACACATAGCAATAAGAACAATTAATCACCTTAACAGGCTTTATTCAATGTCTTAGGCCTTAATAACACCACGTTAATCTAATATTTGCGCACATAGGGATGCATTATATATATACGAATTCCTGACAAACGCCGTGTTTAATCCTAGAAGATAGCACTAAGGGCCAAGAAAGGTTAACTTGTGGGTATAGATAGCCCTAAATGTTACCTCTACGAGGTCTAGATCCCTAAAGAACAGAGAATTGTTTGAGCATAGGATGTTTAATTTAATAAGACTAACTTACGTACATCTCTTAATAACAACGAAGTCATTTACATCGCAGACCTTATTAACCCTTCCTTTGCTAAAGAGGGTCACTAAATTATTAATATTCTAACTATTAGTTAGGAGAAACCTTATCCTTAGGAGAAGGCAACTCTAGTTAAGAAAGTGGTATGCTTTGCTAAGAGTCTATTAGGGATCTTAGAAACAGATAAAAATTACTACTCTTTTAAGGAGGAAGATAATCCTCCTCTCCTAAATAAACCTAGGAGCTATCTCCTAATACCCTCTAAGAGTCCTCTACAATAAGAGGATCTCACAAGATAAATCTAGCGCTAACCTAGGGCCTTCCTAGATAAGGAAGCCGAAGATAACTAGGAAGTTTGCTAATAACTTAAATCCAAATCTATAACGCTAAGACAATCCCTTTAATCCAATACATATTAAGATTACCTTAATATTTATACCTTAGGTAAGAAGAAAGCTCTTCCTAAGGGCTCCTGTTAATTAAACTTGGCAATTCGTTATTATAATAATAACTTATATAATGACGAAGTGGAAGAAATTCACAGATTATACGCCTTCTTAATAATAAAAGTAGCTAATATAGCTGACACGAAGATTAATATCCTGTCTAACTAGTATAAGGTAAAGGCTATAAATAACTATTACATATTTTAGAGACCTATGGAGAAGAAGGAACTCCTTAAGATTTACAAAAAGAACTGCTAGGATCTTGTTTTCCCTAAAAAGATATAAAGGTCTTTAATAAGTAGTAGGTGTATATAGTAAAGCATCTAATTAAACAAGAACCCTATATAAAAGTAAGGTAGGTTATAAGAGGGACTAAAATCTAGAAGTTTTTAATAATAAAGACCTCTATATAGCGGTCGCACACTTGGTTTCGCTGCGAGTATTCTGTACACTTATTGCAGTCTTTGACTACGAATAGCAATAATATGACATTATTAATGCCTTCCTTAATGCTAAGGCTTAAGGAGATATCTACATTAAACAACCATATAGCTATACTAATAGGACTAGTAAGGTTTGCAAACTTAAAAGAGCTCTTTATAGTTTACCTATTTCTCCTCTTTAGTGGCTAGAAGATATTACTAAGGAACTTAAAAAGCAGGGTTTTTATTAATTAATAAGCGAGCTTTACATCTTTTAATAAGATAATGTTATACTTCTTCTGTACGTGGATGACATAATTATCGCAGGAAAGACCCTGGCGACTATTAAAGATGTTATTAAATAACTGGAAAAGCACTATAAATTAAAGCAACTAGGCAAGGTTAAACTGTTCCTTAGCATTAAATTCGTACGTAATCGTGCTAACTAAACCATCCTTCTTTATTAAAAGCTTTACATATAGAGCATTATGAAGAAATTTAACATTAAGAACGTTAACGCTTTGAACGTTCCCTAGCTTCCGAAGACCGTGATCCCGTTAGACTGGAAAGAGCTTGATATAGCTTTTAATCTCTCTAACTAGGCAAAACGCACAGGAAGCTTTAATTAGCTCTCTATATCTACAAGACCTGACATTACGTTTACGACAAATTGACTCTGCGGTGCGAATTTAGCACTAAAGCAAGTTTATGTAAATCTTTAGAAACATCTTTAGAGATACCTTTATAGCTTAGAAGATTTGGGAATTATTCTAGGAGGATTAGACCTTTTAGACCCTAAATCAATTCTTTAGGTGAAGGGATTTAGCGATGCCTCACTTACTAATAACTTGGATACAAGACGTTTAACTACAGGCCATGTCATAATGCTAGCTAGAGGTTTAATCCTTTAGTAATCAAAGAAATAAACTCTTATAGCACTTAGTTTAACTAAAGCAGAATTCATTAACCTTACGCTAACTAGGCTATCTATGCTTTAGGTAGCAAATCTGCTTGAGGACTTTGTGTTAGTTACGCAGGGTCGTAATGTGTGAGCTCCGAGAATAGTATCGTTATTAATTATCTATTCTAAGCTATCGAAGAAAGAGGGAAAAGAGAGGTCAAAAAGTGAGGGCACTCTCGTAAGGTGAAAAACGGGCAGCTGTGCGTGTGGGTCACGTGGTGCAAGCCCTGCCCTATCGCAGGTCCTGACTGTGGATCGGAAAGTGGGGTCGCGCGCGCACACGAGGGCGGGCGCGGGCCGACCTTCTTCCGGCCACATTTACGGCTGCTAAGCGCAATTGATATCATGCTTGTTCTAACACTAGGAACTCTCTCTTTTGACATGATTGTTAATGCATGATATTAATGGCAGAAGAGAAAAGAAAAGAAAGGGAATAAGGTAGAGCAGGTAGTGGATGAATATGGAAGGGATTAACTTAATAAAAACCTTATACGGGTGTGTGGTGAAGGGAAGCAAGGAAAAACAACACTTTATTATTAATAATTCTTCTAAAGGCTAAGCGGGCCTCTAACCGTAGCCTTTTAAATCTCATATTATAAATAACATCCGCGCGCTAATCCTTGCCCCCTGCCCTATCCACTATTACAGTCTTTGCTTCCCTGTGCTTAGTGTACATAACACAGGGGCTGTGACGGTTCCTTTGTAATAGCTACTAGGGGCCCTAATAGGTCTCTGGCAGCCCTTACTGGGTTAGGGGTAATAATTAGAGTAGCTCTTATAACCTAACCTAATAAGGGCTGTAGTTCTGGGTATAAGATACCTAATAAGGGCTGTAGTTCCTTCTCCTTCTTCCTTAGGGGATTTTTATATCCCCCTATAGTATTAGGGCTAATTCCTAATACTATTACCTATAGTGACCCTCTTCTGCGCAGGTTACTTACCCTTCTATCCGGATTATTATCCGGTTACTAGAGATAAACTACTCTAGTGCCTTATTTAGTAATACCTTTGTAAAGGCATTAGCTAGGTTATTAGCTCCGTTAATCCACTAGATCTTATAGAGTTCGCGGCGTTTGTATAACTGCTATAGGGCTATAATATTAATTATTAGGCGCTTTTCCTTAGTAGTACTAAGCTTAATAAGGCATTTATATAGGGAGTATAAATCTATATATACTATAACTAGGGTTATAGGTATGTTTAATTAGTCCGTGATTAATCTAAGGGTTGTTGTGATTGCGTGGGCTATGTTAACGCTAGCCACTATTCCGTAGACCTTAGAGGCAAGCACACTTTGTGTGACTCTTTTGCTCTTGGTTAAGCTGAAGTGTATAATGTTGCCTTTGATTGTGAACTCGCTGTCCTTGTGGTCTTTATTAGCTATAATTAGAACATAGCTAAGTTATGAAGTGAGGTCCTAATTGTTCGCAAAGGACTTATCTATAAAGGCGTATAGCTTTGCTTTAGTAAGGTTAATTGGAATAAACGTTAGGCCTCTCTCTAGGTTGTCTATCTGCTATTGGATCTAGTGGTTAAGGGCTTTAACGTTCTTAATTATTAGTTCCTAGTATTATGCGGCAATAGATAGATTGTAGTAAGCTTCTGGTTAGTAGATTAAGGCAATGTAAGCGCCCTAAGCTTGTTATTTAACGTACTTCTGCTTTATGTTTATTAGTAGGATTACGTTAAACTTACTACTTTGCCCTTTTATTAGAGGAGATAGCTGCATTAGCCACTATTGTAATAATACCTCTGTTAAAGGTAAGGGGGTTATTCTCTGTTAGGAATTGCTTTAGCTTTGCTATAAAGGCCACAGTGGTTAGTTACTTTTCTTCCTTTTTAGAGAACTCCTTATCTAATAGCCCTAATATGTTATTAGTCTGTATGCCTACGCATGCGAACTTAATGCTTTCCTTCTTTATTACTAGCAGGTATGGATTATATGTAAAGGTCTCTATCTAGAGCTTCTCTCTGTAATGCCTGTGGTATGTGACCCACTAATGCGTTCTAGCCTCTGTAATGCTATAGAGAGGCTTAATTACCCTTATGATTGTTCTATTAGGGTGTTAGTCGTGGATCTGGATTAGGAGCCTAGCAAGGATTATCCTGTTTAATGGGGTTTGTGATTGAATATAAGCTTGCGTAATATCGCGAATTCACAAGATAAGGTCTTTCTTTATTAGCAAGGGAGCTATTACAAGGATAAGGCGTTAACTAGCCTATTAGATTGTTAGGGCTTGTGTTAGGATGTGTTGTTTTGCCTTATTACCAAAGCCTTGGATAATAAGCTGTGATTTCTTGTACGGCTAGCCTATCTTCCCTTTTACCTTATTAACAATGCGGGAGTTAAAGATCCTCACACCACTATGCTCTTTCTTGTTAAAGGTTATGAATTTAAACACGCCTTAGTTAATTAAGGCATTAATTTCAGCCTTAGTGGAGAGCTTAAAGGGCTCTCCTAGGGTTATGATAATGCCTTCCTTACGCAATTAGATTACGAGGTTAAGGTTAGCTTCCTCCTTCGCTAATATAAACACATTAGTCTTGTTAACAATTACTAGGGGTTCTTATAGGGTCTGCCTAGCCTTCTCTTTAGCGGGATCTCTAGGACCTTACCCGCCGGTTTATCTTAAGCCTCTTGCCCTTTTTCCTTAGGCAGCTATTCTTAAGGTATTAGGACTTCTCTGTTAGGATCTGCGTAATAGGGCCTAATAGAGGTTAACTAGAAGGTTTTTAGGCCTTGTAGGAGATTAAGCGTGTAGGTCTCTTTATTAATAGAGAGGAGGTTGTATAGGCCTTGCTAACCGTTGCCTTCGCGCTATACTTAGACTAGTGATCTAAGTGGGAGGTTAAGGGTCTTTGCTATATCTAGGCTATTCCTTATAGTAAGGGCTTTATTAACTTTCTAGATAGCGTGTAAGCGTTTAATCTCCTTTATTACCTTCTGCATAGTAATGACGCGTTATAAGATGTCTGGCAATAGAGGGGATTTGCTAGTTATACATAGGTATACACTAAAGATAAGGAGAGTAAGAATAAGGCTATTTAGTCCTGTAGTGTTATTAAGGGCTTTTATAGCTATTTGTAGGGTAACTGTCTTAGGGGTTATTAGGCATTCCCGCCGGATAATATTATAAGCCCTTTAGAGCGGCTTGTAATATTATTTAACCTTTCCGATACTATAGTGTGCCTTAATAGGAACCTTTTTAACAGAGATTA
Source organism: Epichloe glyceriae (assembly GCA_023658535.1). Taxonomy (NCBI): domain Eukaryota; kingdom Fungi; phylum Ascomycota; class Sordariomycetes; order Hypocreales; family Clavicipitaceae; genus Epichloe; species Epichloe glyceriae. Next base: position 2,700,541 of record CP098295.1, on the reverse strand, counting down.
ATATTAATACTGCAAATTAATGGAACTCCTTACCGCGGAAGTTCATGCTAGCATTAGTGATAATCTAATCTAGAGGCCCTTAGTATGTATTAATCTAGCACACCCTAAGAGCTTCCTATATTAATTTAGCTGAGATATCTTTAAGAAATCTTACTATATTAAAAGCTATAGCTACGTTAATAGCATAAAGGGTTAGGCGGTTACTATTAAGGTATATAATATTTACTATTACTTTAAAGTTAAAGGCACATTTGTCCTTAAGGGTAAACTTAAAGCGATAGGGGCTATTTACGTTTATTTAGCATTAGTGGTAAACCCTTATCACTACTTTAATAGCATTGATCTTAATCTTATGCCCTAAGTTACATAGGAGATCGTAAAGCTAGCGAACTGATAAATAACTGAATTAGCAATGCAAGCGCTATAATTCAACTTTGGTTAGGTGATTCCATGCTATTAATGCCTTATTCTGCATTAACAGCATTTACACGTGCCCCTATTTACGTACTAGGGGACTTTAATGCTTCCTTACTGTAAGATGTTCTTAGTGGTAATAAAATTAATCTTTAGTCAGCCTATATTATTAAGGCATAGTAAGAAAGGGGTGTTTGTAGGTATTATATAGAACGTGATCTTACTAAAGGGAGTGGGCATATTAGCTATTCTAAGCGAGATAATTAGCGTGCCTCCTCTGAACCTAATAACCGCTTCCCTAGCTCTTGCTTTGTTAAGTTAGATCCTTAGCATTATTCGTTGTAATATAATGAATTATAAACGGCCTACTATTAAATACTAGGCTGCCCTAGTATTTAGTATAATACCTTAGAAGACTTTAGATAAGTAGCAGTCTTTAAGCAGGAATATATAAGGAGGTTTATTAGCTATCCTTATATTAAAAGGGCTTTTTCCGCTTAATCTATGTATTATTGCCTAGTTAGTAAGAATCTTAACTGTTCTTTAGCTATTAAGCGTTACGCTATAGGTGAAGAAGCTTATAAGCACTAATCTATCCTTCCCTTTGGTTTTGTTATTAAATCCAAGGCTTGCTATATATTAAGTAACCTTGTTATCTTTAGAGGGTTAAGAAGAAGGGTCTAGACTAGGGCTTCCTTTATACTATATAAGGAATAAGTTATATAAAGCTTATAAGGATAAAGAGGAGTTAACTATATAGTGGTTCTTAAACCGCTAGTATGCCTTCTTCTATTTCTCCTTAGAGTGCTTTGTTAACTAATATCCCTCTTTGCTATATATATAGCACTTCCTTAAACAGGGGGTCCCTATATTCCTTTGTGCCTTTAGGGAGGGTATTATAACTCTTTGCCTTTGCTATTATACCTCCTGTTAGTCTAGAATTAGTCTGGGGTTTTAGTATTAGCAGGGAATTAATATTAGCCACTGGATTCTTCTATAATTAGACGAATAGTTATCCGTACCCGTTCACAGAATTATTAGAGGCTATTAGGAGGGTTAGTGATACAGCTCCTACACTCTGGGATTCCGTTGCAGGCGTTTATGATCTAGTTCCGGAGGGCTTGTTTAGATTAACCCACATCGGGTATAGCCTATTATAAGATAGAGAGCTTTTCCACAAGTTTATTAAAGCATTTTATCTTTAATTTATCTTAGTTCTTGCTAATGATCTTCCGGAGTGTGGTTTAGTGCCACTTAAGAAGATATCTCTGTCTTGTATCCTTAGTCTTAAACCTCTTTTTATCTATATAACTAGAGTTAGTAAGTCTTAAGGGTTCTCTGGTTTTGAGAGGTAATCTAAGTAAAATTAGAGGGCTTTCCCTTTAAGCATAACCTTAAATATATAGCCTAATTACTCTTATTTAATATCTAATATCTTATACTTTCTCTTAAAGGTTTATAGCTTTAACTTAAAGACATTATAGTTATTAGCACTATATTGCTATTCTAATGTGTATATCTTTATAAGATTAATAATTTGCTTTACTATAGGCTGTGAGGGTACGAGTAGATTATTAATAGAAGCCACTCTCTATTAGGCAGGAGGGAGTGTAGTCTATAGTTATTAAGCTACTGCATAGGTTTAAGGCTATAGGGGAGGTATATATTAATAGGTACCTCCTATAGGGAAGTCACACCTATTATTATATAATTGCCTTAACAGGGTAACGCTTAGTGGGCTTTAATAAAGAGAATAAGAGGTCTTTAATCTATAATACTCTTAAATATCTCCTTTATTAAGAAGATTATTTAAGAAGTTATTATTATTCTAAAGTTTCCTTTAGAATTCTATATACCTCTTTCTTATATCTTTAACTTCCTCTTAGGACTAAAAATAGAATTTATTTTAGTTAAGGACTTCTTAAAGGTTAATTAGCACCTTTATTAATTAGCTAATTATTATGTATACCCTATTATTTATAAGATAATCCTATAGGTGCTTTACCACTAGGATTAGTGTTTTAAGGAATATCTCTTCTCTCTATTAATTAAAGTCCTAAGTAAACTCTATAAATAGTGTTCTTCCTATTACCTTTCTTACTTTATAATCTATAACTCTAGTAAGGAGATAGGCTATAAGTTCCTTAGGTGTATTACTTTTCTTAATATTAAACTCTTTAACCTTATAGAATAACTCTTTTATAATGTATTTATATAAGGTTTAGGGGATATATAGAAGGGGGAGGATATTTGCTCTATCTCCCTAATACCTTTTAGTAGCTTCTATAAAGTCTTCTCTTACTTAAAAGCCTTCTTAGCTTATAGGGGCTTATATTTGTTCTTTTATATTAACTATTATAATATATAGGCTTTAGAGGGGAAAGAAACAGGGAAAAGTGTGTGTTTTTGGGTAGGGAGGATAGTAATAACTTCTACTATTATAGGGAGGTTTTATAAAGGATTATAAGGCTTAGTGGTTAACTTCTTATATAATAGAATACACTAAGGAGAAGAATAATAGGATAGACTTAGCTACTAGAGTTAAACTCTTCTTTAAGGTTTAGGCTTCTATTTATTATTAGCTACTCTTACTAAAGAATAAAAAGGACTAAGATAAACTTCTTCCTTAGCATAATTATAGATCTCGTAATAATTAGGTTACTCTTACTAAAAAATAAAAGGGGCCTAACCACACTACTTCTAAGAAAGCCTCTTCTATATAAACCTTACTAATCTGCGGTATTTGCGTGCGTTTAAAAGTGGTTACCTGTGAAGTTAACCACTGATTAGTGTTAGTTACGTAGGGTCATAATGTGTAAGCTCCGAGAATAGTATTATTATTAATTATCTATTCTAAGCTATTAAAGAAAGAGGGAAAAGAGAGGTCAAAAAGTGAGGGCACTCTTGTGAGGTGAAAAACGGGCAGCTATACGTGTGGGTCACGTGGTGCAAGCCCTGCCCTATCGCAGGTCCTGACTGTGGATCGGAAAGTGGGGTCGCGCGCGCACACGAGGGCGGGCGCGGGCCGACCTTCTTCCGGCCACATTTGCGGCTGCTAAGCGCGATTGATATCATGCTTGTTCCAACACTTTGGAATTAAGCAATTATAACTAATATTATTATTTACTAATAGCTAGAACGCAAAGGCTAATATACTTAATAAGAAGCACAAAGGCCGAACCTATTATATTAATTTGCGGTATAAATGGATTGTGCAAAAGGCACGCAAAGGGGAATTTCGACTTTAATAGATTAGGACAAACTAAATAATAGCTGACGGCTTTATAAAGGGCCTGGAACGCGTTAAACACGCCAATTTTGTACGCCTTCTTTATATAATAAAGGCTAGAGACTTTAAGAAGGGTTATATTTTGGAAGAAGCCTTAAAGGCCTGATTTGTGTGATTATTTTCTTGTTATAGCTGGATGTGCTGCTGGGGGCGGTGTTGAGGATATTCACAGCCTCATATCGCAGCCTTAGGCATCAGCCTTGTCATTTGACAATGCAGCCTCCTGCATCGCGTTTGTTATCGCATTTGTAGCCTCCCGGATTGCGTTTGTTATTACAATTTATCATAGGATCTGTTCAGATACCTAGATTCATCGGATCAGTAGATTCGAAGCTTATAAGCTTCTCTTTTCTCTGCTAGATTCCGAATTCCTAGATAGCAATTCTGCATCCTCTTCTCTTCTCATCGCTCTTTGCCACATTCCCTCCATAGTTTTGGGTTTGGCCCACACCAACATCATGCTTGATTCCAAGATATCATTCGTCAACGCAACGACCAGAGACAGGGCAAGCTTGTGGCCCGCGGCCCGCGGCACTCTCTAGCTCGTCAGCTATGCGCGTAACGCCTTGCAGATAGATTCCTGATGAATTTGCGAGCGACGCCGTCCCTTTGCGTTGCGGGAGTTGTTGAGCAGAATCGCACTTTGTCCAATTCGGTCTTGGTCTCAAGAGAACACCGAGACCCTTGCACATCGGTTGATACGCCCTGGGAAGCGGCATCATAAGTGTTCTTCTGAACGTATCAGTGGAAGCAAGTGTTTCGAAAAACCTCTTTTAAAATTATATGACGAAACATTGAAAACTTTGGCATGGCAGGAACCGTCTGTGCACCTGCCCTGTAAACGCCAGTCAGAACGCTCCTGCCTTCTTCGCGACCACGGTTCAGTCCGGTTTGTCACCCAGAATGCATCGTCACCATTTCTGTCAGCCCGACTTCTTGCCGAAGCCTGGACTTTATCGCATGTCTTCATCCATTGTTCCCTAACATGAAGCTGTTCTTCCAGCCCACGTCGCATCACGAACCGGGTTGCCGTTGACCTCTCCTCCTCGTTGTACTCTGGTCCCTGGCATTGCTTGCCGGTGTCCTGGCCCCCAGACAAGGCTGATTATGCTTAGCTGGCTGACTCTGATATCGGGACAGTGAAGGGTTCGTTCGCCAACGGTGATAGCACAAGCCATACTGGATTCTGCCTGCCTGCCCCACGCCCCCGGCAATATATCAGCTTGCTATGTCGAGTTCAGAAGCCCTCCAGAGTCCAGACGCAGCAGTTCCTGCACACACCCTCCCTTCGTTGGCTGCCGGCAGGCAACAGGGCTCCAGAATCTCTCCGCCTGCATCACCACGCCATTTCCCCGGCGTACTGCAATGTATACTGATAATTCGCACCACGATGCGCATGTGTGCTCCGTACCATTCTATTTAGTCTGCCCGCCCTACAACACACCAAACACCAAGGATCATTGACGTTACCCAGTGCCGACCGCCACACACCTCCAGGCAGTTATTTTATGATTTGGGGGGGTATGTTGTCCTTGCAGATCGAGGAGTGCCAGATGGGACGCCCTGGCATCTTGGCCGTAATGGCTTAATGGCTGGACGGTCATTTATTATTAGACCTCGAGACCTCATTGCTTTATTACAAAAAGGTTCAAAAGTTCATTTTCATTTTTGGTTGTGTTCACAGCACTTCATAACCACGTTGTTGATTGACTGAGACAAGTGATATGACATATCTCCTTTCATTCTCTATAAGAAAATCACTCTATTCGTAAACTTGCACATACTTCATATTGGTATTTTTGAAGTCCGTATCTACATTGTTTCACCCGTCCCCCCATATTTCGGCGCTGCTTCAAACAAGACGACTTCCACCCAGCTGGAGGGGCCGAATCAACGGTCGTTGACTCTGCTCCATCAGTATAGAAGCCACCCTGGAATCAGATCGGAAAGCGATCTCTCGCCAAACATCGAATCAAAACATTCCCCGAAACTCCAAACATGACGGCCAAAATGACGAGACGCAGCTCACAGAGCAGTACAAGCAGCACATCATCCGCCAAAAAGCTTCCCGCCATACAGTCAAGAAAGTCAAAATCTATTTCCAAAGATAAAGACTGGACGGATATTACGGATCCAGAGGAGAGAAGGCGAATTCAGAACCGTATTGCCCAGCGCAAGTTTCGTAAGTAACCAGGTGAATATGCACATGCTTCTGGCACATACTGACCATTGAGGCACAGGCGAAAAAGCTCGAGAAAACAAAGAGAAAGCAGAAAGAGAGATTCGCAACCAAGAACATGCTGGAAACTGTTATCGTATACCTTCACCAACCGACCTTAGCTTTGACACTGAGCTATCCGGCCTGCCGTGGGGAAGTGTCAACTGGGGCGTGGCAATTATCAGGGGCATGAAGACCAGAGTCGACGAAGCAGCGGCAATAATACCTTCGTTGGAGACGACCAATACTCGAGACCACAATATATCGCATACGGGCATGGTCTCTTCACACCGACCTACAGCAGTAGCGGTGGTGAAGAAGCCTATTACCAGGATTCAAATTATGTATACGACCCCTCGGGGATCCAGGCTTTGCAGCGATAACACACTAGAGACTCAGTGTTTGGAAGGGTTGGTTTGGGTGTGGCGGACGCCTCTTTCCTTCTTTCCTTCTGTATATACTTTTGGTTGTGGACTTCTGACTCCTGAGCCCCTTGCGGGGATAAACTGAGGGGGCCTGACTTGAGACCTGCATAAGGTCTGGCGAGACACGAAAACTCTGAAGCACAGCCAGAGAAAGCATACACTCGTTAGTGCAGATGGGATGCTCGGGCGGATAGACCGCTCTCATGATGACGGGCTGATACTAGACGTTTGTTGGTCACGGTACGGATATAGGTTCCGGTCATTGTGTACTGGTGGCAAGAATGAAGTGTGCACCAAGACGTGGGCTACAGTTCCATGCTTCTGTCAAGTTCTCTTGATAACTCTCTTCTCTTCTACAATTGTCCTGTAACTAAATGCTACACCTTGCTACACAGACAGAGATCAATATATACTCAATAGAGTGACTTTTTTTTTAAAACTCTCTGGCAACTCAGTATATTTTGACGCGGCCTCTAGTTTTTTTCCCGCTAAACGCTGGACAAAGTGCTCGAGTGACTTCTCGCAAGTCTTCTCTCACGGATATGGCACTGAGGAATGCGATTCATTGTCAGCTCACGAGACCGCATTGAGTCCTTGACCCGCCACCAAAGCGGCCACCGAAAAGCACGGCTGCCTTGCGCGCAATATTTGGCGCCCTTGCAGAAAAGATGCTGTCATTCACGCAGTGACCAGTCCCCCCGGCCTAGTGTACGGTCTCGAACAGCATGCCCTTCTCGAATTTGGACCCCATCAAGATCGCAAGGGTTCGAATCTGCAAGCCATGATCCGGTGACATGCGTCTCGATTTAAAAAAATATAAAAGAAGAAGAAGAAGAAAATCCCCACAAACGACACCTAGGCGCCGAGTGAAAAGCTCATGCGTTGCTATGCCGTTACCTATGGCTCGGAACGGAGACCCCAGACCACAAAAACATCCGAACCATCTCGTAGTTCTCGAACGCAATAGCAGAGCGCATTATTGCATGTCTGGTCGGGGTGTCTGTGGCGGGGTTTCGATCCGGTTATCGCTGCTCAGCCCCCTCCCCTCCCCCTCCCCCTTCCCAATGTCTCTCCTCCTTCCCGCACTACACGAGCCTCAGTTTACCCCCGTGGCTGCCGCTTCCTGCCTTCTCAGCTGTCAAGTTCTCTCCGTAACTTGCAGTGCAGTAGCATCTTTTGGAAGGAGGACACGACTATGAAGACCAGCTTGAAGGCTTTCAACACTTGTTAGATGCAAAGTACAGACTACGTACCTAAATATCGGATGTGAATCAAGATGGGCATCTCTATTTAGCGAGACGAATAACAGCTTCTTTGCCAACAAGCATCGAACGGGGTATGCTCATCCTTGTCGATGGAGATCTCAGCCGCGGACCCACATGCTATCTTCTCTTGAAGAGAAATGCTTGATTTACCCCGGTATTCTACTTTCTTTTCAAAGTGGGCGAACGCGCACGCACCCGCCGAAGCAGCCTCAAGAATCTCGCATTGCTGGATCGTTTGGGAGACCGAGCTTTGGATAGATGCTGCTCGGGTTCCAGTGCGACTGGTTTAGTCAAAGTATCCATCCAGGCCATTTTCAGCCTCCAGTCAAGGATGACGCAGAAACCCCGAATTAAGCAGTTGACGACAGCTTCCTCCGTATACCACTTTTGCGATCAATGTGCTGGACGGACCACAAGAGAGCCTTACTTATTAGCCTTGCTGGGGTGAGGGTGATTGTACCCCTTTATTACCCTTCTCCAACTTGGACCAGTTTGCTTTTGTCGTTCCCACACCTGGCTAAAAGCGGTAAACGACTTGCAACGTCTGTGCTACTTGTGAGCATGTAAACAAGCATAATGTTCTGGATGTAACTGCGTCTGCACGTGGCATGGTCGATTCTAAGAATGAGTCTCCTAGACATGCTGCATTAAAGAGTCCCGTTATGATAGGTCGTGTTCTCCAGCCTCGCGTTAAGGTGTTTTCGGCATCGTTCTCCGAGCGACAAGGACGCAGTTCTGATATATTCTTGAGCCCCATTGTCTGAGGAGATAAACGTCCTTTTGCCCCTGAATTAACCTGCTTTGTATCGGACGGCTGATCGTCTGACGCGGGAGGAAGCCAATGGTTGATGTTTGACCCCAGAACTCACTAGTAAGTAGTCGGGGCAGGGACGCAAAAGGCGATGCACGTCACAAGAGACGCGGTCACCGAACTAATGGCACGTACTTATCAACGGTCAGGTCTCATGTCAATGCGGAAGATGAAATAGAGAAGGTTCATTGCTATTACTGCATACTCCGAGTTCCATGTCGTCACACTGGTGGCATCGAGGCAATGTTCAGTAGTAATCCTGGTGAATGCCGAGAGGGGGCGTTTGGGTTGAGGGAGAGGCCGAGCGGCGAAGGGATATATCCATGGGCCGCCATGGTTGAGGAGGAGATCTGGCGTGGTTTCGTTACAGGATTGCGAAGATGGGAACTGCACTGGCTGTATATGTATGTACTTGTTGGTTCAGTCGTGATTGGAGATGTCGATCATTGGAGGTCCAGCTATTTCACCGCCCGGCCCGGCAAAATCCGGGCTTGTCTTTTTGGCCTGTACAACTGAACACACCCCTCCAAAGCACGGCCAAAAAAACCCCTTATTAGTGAGGAATAGGCAAATTCGCATCACTTGGCAATTGTCGGGTTTACAGTGATTGCGAACCAGAATTATTCTCCTTGCCAGTCCATCCCCTCAATCAGGGTCGGAACAAAATGGGTACCGGAAAGCCTCTGAAAAAGGTATGCAGTCGCTCTGCAAAGCATTCTAAACACAGTCTACCGTTCAAACATCCTTGAAAATGATATTGCTGACATGGACGGCCATCATTTTGGGGGACACCTGCAGATGAGAAAAAGAGAAGAAATTCGGCAAGAAGAAGGCGAAGCGAAGCCGCAGAGTCAACAATGAATTGTTATCCAGGACCAAGGAGGAGAAGAAGGCCTTGAAGAAGGCCAAGGCTCTCGCCAAGGCGCCCGAACGACAGGAAAAGAAGCGAGAGCGGCTTCTCAAAAGATCCAAGAGGCTGGAAATACAGGGCAACAAACTCCTCGCCGAGGCAAAGAAGGCTGCCGAACAATACAGACAATTGACAGAAGCCAAGAAGGTATGTGCTCTCAACCGAGGTCGAATGCGCCGCATTGTCTTTTTTTCCGAGCAGAAGGAGACACACGCATACGCATGCTTCATTCGACACCCCAATCCCAAACTGGCGGGACCCCGTGGCTAATGCGCGTGATACAGTTGGCCGACGCGAAGAAGGAGAACGACGACGAAGCCTCTGCTTCCGGAGACGACAGTGACGATTCCTCCAAGACGTCGTCGTCGTCTTCATCCAAGTCTACCTCGGCTCCATCAGGCTCCGATGGAGGTGTGTCAGTCAAGCCCACTGCTGCCACCAAAGTGGAAGAAGGCACGAAGAAGCGCCGCCGAGAAAGCGATGCCGCCAAACATGTTCCCATCAAACAAGAGGGGTTGACACCGAAGAAGAGTAAGAAGGCCGCGATTGAGGAAAGCTCGGATTCAGATGATACGAGCAGCAGCGAATCCGAGTCGGAGGCGGAGGTTGTAAAAGACAAGAAGAAGAAACAAAAGACGAAAGAAGCGAAGAATACAAGGAGGAAGGAAGAGCCCGCTGTCGAAGCGGCGGAACAATGGAACGTTGGTGGACTCGAAGGAGGTTCTCTTCGCCAGAGCAAGTTCATGAGACTTCTTGGTGGTGGGAAGAAAGGCGGCGCCTCGACTTCAGGCCCGATTACCAACACCAAGTCAGACTCAATCAAGGCTGAGGCCGATATCCAGCGCCAATTCGAGGCGGGCATGAAGGCCAAAGCTGAAGGCACTGGCCAGCGCAGGGGCCTCGGCGCTTGATTTACTTTGGACCCGTTTCATCCATTAAAGCTTTGCCTTGGCCCGCATGATGATTTTGGTGGGCAGGATTATGCGTCATTGAATCCATATGTTTTTTGCCTTTTTGGCGCACGGTGTATGATGGATGAAAGAAAAGGAGACGAAAGGGACTGATACCATGCATCTAATTATTCTTGCACCAAGAAACTTTGGACGGAGCACAAGTGCATTGCATGAGCGGGCCCATGTCCGTGGATTTGACTCTTGTCGCTTTACACTTTACAAAGTGCTTGTCGTTGTGCGAAGTCGCCAAGTCGTCAAATGCGAGAACAAACGGTTACATGGCCGCTTATCCTTCTTGCCACGACGAGCAATTATCATCCCGATGGGCCCTGGGGCTATTTGATGGAATTATCACTGCTTACGTCTGTGCCTACTTGTCCGCCGCGCGCAACAAACACCAACAGTAGACTGGACTGCGGAATGCGTAGCACTACTGTCTGATACGGCCGACTACGAACACACCGAGTTGCCAAGTGCCATTTTTGCGACTTCACTAATCTCAGACTAGTCTCAGTATGCGTTCTGGAAGATTCGTCTCTCTGACGGCGGCAACGAGGCATAACGAAAAATTGCAATTACTTGATGGACGTTGCTTCATCATGTCTGGGAAGAGACAAGGCTGACGAAGGCGAGCAAAGTATATGAATGAGATAAAAAAAAAGACCTCGTAAGCGGTCCCTGTGTTGTCGCTAAATACAAAAGAAGTAGCAGGATTGCTCTTTATGTACATGCTGTCAATGACGGGAAAAACTACATTGACTTGGCCAAGGGAAGAAAAGAAAAGAGAGATGAAGAGTAATAACTGTACAGCATCTTGCGCGGTGTGGCGAAAAATCCGAATGCCTCAATTCAAAAAGACTGGCAGGTGAAAACTTGCTTGTCAGACATATTTTTGATATTCTGTCATACTCATCGGACTGGCTGTTGACATGCCTAAGATTGCTGAAATGGTGATGGCTCAGCAATGCACATGAGCCAACTGGATCTGCTTTCTTGTGTATGCCCTCACTTTTCGCCTGGCCCCCTCTTTTTTTCTTCTTTTCATTTTCAAGGTTGATTTTCGCATGGATCCAGCTAGGTTCGTCTAGCTGAACATGCGGGAGAGGCCCTCGAAAAGTAGGCCGCCGAAGACGATGAAGCCGAGAACACCTGTGACCTTGTTAGACCGCGCCGGTTCATTGTGCAAAGATGAGCTTGGTAGGAGTGCCGGTGTAATGGGCCCTGAATGATTATTGCATGTGCAACCTGCGGAACGCAATTGCATCTCACTCCGTCCAAGTTTGCAGGAAGCGCATCGCAGGCTAGACGGGCCAACATGCCATGCCTCTTCGCGAATCCCATTGAATAAAGCGGAAGCCAGCCCATGTGCATTGTGACCAGATGAAACCCAATGACAGAATGACAGTGGTAACTAACCAATCCAAACAGGAGAGATGGGCGACTTGGGCGTCTCCTTGACTCGCTTCTTGATCTGGTCGTCTGACTTGCCCATACGGGCCTCCTGGCCCTTGGCGAACTTTGCGTTTCGTCGGCGCTGCTCGAGTGTTTGGGCCTGCAGGAGATTGAACTTGGTCAATCCATGGTTCTGATCAAGTAGAATGAATGAGAGAGGGAGAGTAGTGCAGGCGGATTGACGAGACAGCGTACCATTGCGTCGGGTGGTTGATGAATTATTCGTATCTCAAATAGTTGGAATATAAGACGGATTGTGGAGGGGAGGAGCGAAGAGAGCTCTGATCAACAGATGGAGCTTGACGTTCTTTTTAAATTAATTTAAACTGAAAAAAAAAAAGGAGAAGGAGGTTCGAATGAAGGCAATGAGCGCACAATTTAGCAGCGGCTGGAGTAGATGTGTTCGTTCAGGACGCAAGTTGAAACCGACGGATCGTGCGAACCCGTGTCCTTGGCTTCTTCTTGGGGATGGACATGGATGGACGTGGACATGTGTCGTCAACTTCAAGCAAGGGAGGGAAGGGGGCAGCCCTGTGAGGAGAAGGCATGCGCCACGCCACGGTGGTGGGGAGAAGCTGCACCGCCACAGGACAAAGCTCATTGTTGGAGAGTCCAGGGCAAAAGCAAAAGCGCTCACGTCGCATTCGCATCTGGCCAACGTCGCTCCGTGTTCGCGAGTGTTCGCGATTCGCGATTCCACACCCACCACGACAATGCAAAGAATAGCTCGGCCAATCGCTACGACGGTATCGCGTCAGACACAGCTTCAAGCACTGCGATTACCAAGGCGGACGTATGCGACGGCGTCGAAACAGCCCGGGCCGACCGTAGGTGCACTCGCATTTCAGTTGACAAACAACGGCTTCCTCACAGGACATCAATCATCATGGCGAAGAAGAAGAAGAAGAAGAAGAAGAAAAGAGCTAATGCACAGGAGTAAGCAGTCCCAGTTCTACAAGACCTTCACTCGACCGATTGCCAAAACGCTGGTCATCGCCGTCTTCACCTACCAATTCTTTTACTGGGGCTGGGTGAAGCTCGAGACGGACGAGCACCAACAAAAGACGGATGGTACGAATCCTGCCGAACCCCGAGGCATTGTAACATGATGGACGTATAACAACAAGATCCGAGAAAGAGGGGGAGGGGAGAGAGAAAGAAAGAAAAAAGAACTAACACATGTCGACTTTTAGCCGAGATAGCCGATTTAGAAGCCAAGGTCATCGTGTTCGACAAGGCACGCAAGACTGGGGAGGCGGCAGCGAAAGTGGAGGAGGAACCGAAGAAGAAGTCGTGGTGGTGAAGCAAGCGTGTGAATTGTGATATCCATGGCGTTAGTTATTGGTGGGCATCTCGTCCCTCTGTCATTATAACGCAATTGTCGCATAAAGAAATTAAACATCTACTCATCATTCACGGCAATCACCCCGTTCAGCCGTATATCCCGACTACTCGCTCCCACAAACACCTCGTACTCGCCGTCCTGCACCACCCACGTCTGCATCCCAACATGCCACGCGCTCAAATCCCGCCTCGTCAGCTCAAAGCGCGCCGTGGCATCCTGTCCCGGCGCAAGCTTCACCTTTTCAAACCCGCGGAGCTGCCTAGGCGGCGCCCCAGGAATGCCCAAATACAACTGAGCGACCTCCTCGCCGGCCACGGCCCCGGAATTCCTCACCGTGACTTGCGCCGTGGCAACCACGTCCCACAGGTTCGTGCCACTGCTCGACGACTTACACAGTCCCTCGCCGGTCGATAGCACCAAGTCGCTGTACTGAAAGGACGTGTAGCTCAAGCCGTAGCCGAACTCGTATCTAGGCGTCATGTTCCTCGCGTCAAAGGCCCTGTAGTCGAGATACACACCCTCTGTGTAGTCGCACTGCGGGCTCGTCGTATTATCCCGCCCCCTTCCGCACGGCGCATACACGGGGTAGTCGGATTCGTTCCTGGCAAGCGTATACGGGAGCTTGCCGGAGAAGTTGTCCTCTCCCACAGCAAGCTGACGAGGGCTTTGCCGCTATCCTGGCCCGGCAGATGGGCGATGACGACGGCCGTGACGTTGGGGTGCTCGATCCACTGGTCGACAAGCCGAACACCAGCTGCGTGAATCACAACAATCGTATTGGCGCACTTGGCGGCGACGTTCTTGACGAGAGCATCGCTGAAGTCGTCGTGCAGGCCTTCGCGGTCCCAGCCCTCCGTGGCCATGGCGTTGATGAAGACGAGACAGGCTTGCGAGGCGCCGTTGACGTCGGGGTTCGACGAGGACAACTCCCAGTTGACCCATGTGTTGTCCTTTTTGCCCTTTGCTGAATGGCACTCAGGGGCTACGAGGCGACTCAGTATGGGGAAAAAAGAAGAAGAAGAGAACCCCCAACCCCCAAAAAAAAAAAAAAAAAGAGAGAGAAAACCTACATCGCTTATATACGGCGGTGCATTGGACCCAGCTCGTCCTCCTGCCACGATGGTCCCCCCTCGCTGCCTGATCGAAATGATGCTCCCTGCCGAGCACAGCCTGCCCCATTTCCCTGGAGGACATGTATCCCAGTTGAAACAGCGTGTCGGCATTCTTGGTCGCCGGCACGGTGGCATCGTACCCATACACGGACACCATCTTGGGCTCCCTCAACGGCAAAGCCTGCTTTTCATTCTTCACAAGCACGTGTCCTGCGAGAGCACCTTCCATAAGAACAGGCTTCGATCGGATGTCCCGCGCATCGATGGGCTCATGAGGCTCCGTCAGCTTCTCCATGCCCACTCCTGGCGTGGGAAGTCCTTGTCCTGGCCGACGAGGTACCACGCGGCTAGAATTCTATCATGACCAAAAATATTTAGCCATTTCCAGTCATTCCATTCCAGTGCGCAGCTCTTCTCGGATCGTGTTCGTGTTTGTGTTCCGAGGAAGCAAGCAAGCAACCATACCTCGTAGCCATGTCCGCAACCCTCTTCTCATCAACGGTGCCATTGCGCACCGCCTCCGTCAAGTTATTGCCCCAAGAACCCCCGACGGCATGAGCATGTCCAGTCCCGCGTTGGCACTGTCCAGCGTGTGCTGGGCGTTCCAGTCGAGCATGACGAAGCCTTGGAAGCCCAGCTCCCTTTCAGCACCCCATTCATGAGTTTGCTGTTTTCGCAGCCATACGTGTTGTTGATCCGATTGTAGGAGCACATGACGGAGGCGGCGCCAGCTCTGACGCCGTCCATGAACGGCCAGAGGTAGTACTCGTGTAGAGTCTTGTCGTCAATGTTGGAGGATGCTGCTTCGACGCCGAAATACGGACGCCGGTACGTCTCCTGTTCGTTTGCGATGAGGTGCTACATTGCTGCGTTAGTATCGTGATTGATCTCCCCATCCATCGTAAAAGAAGATGAAGGCGCACCTTGAGATTCGCCATCACTCCAGCATCTTGCATCCCCACGATCGTCTCGGCATTCAACCGCCCCGACAAGTACGGGTCTACCGAGAAACCCTCCCAGTTTCGTCCGCCAAGAGGCGTGCGCCCAAGGGGGCCGGCATTGGGGCCCAGCGCAATATTCACTAGCTATCCATGTCAGTTGACGACCCCCTTGGACCCGTTCCGCTCTCCCTCACGCCCGTAGAAGAAGAAGAAGAAGAAGAAGAAGAAGAGTGAGAGCCATTCGATGAGTCAAAACATACCCCCTTGGCTCTGAACTCCCTCGCCATCCACAAACCCCTCTCGTACGTAAGGTTCCTATCCCAGCTCGCCCCGACATGCAGACCCGACGGCCACGCGCTGACCATGTCCGTCGCCCTCACCCCATTACCTGCATCCATGAGACACAGGCCATGCCAGTTCAGGCGCGGCACGGATCCCGTGTTGCCCGCGCAGGTGTTGCTCTCGTCAGTGTAGCCGCGCGTGATGTTGACTTTTTCCTCCAGCGTCATTTGCGCGACGAACGCGCGGGCGCTGGCGTACGCATCTGCCCATTGCCCGATGCCTTGGCCTTCAGCTGTGATATAAGAAACGTTAATCAATTCATCTTCAAACTATTGAGAACCCTCCGCACTCCTCCCTAGCCCCCGCCCCCGCCCCCTAAACCAGAAAAAGAACCAGATCAAAGTGAAAATAGATGACGTACGAGTCGGGTACACAGACGGTGATACCGCCACCGCCGCTGCGAATGGCACCGCGAAGCTTGGAACCCGCATACTGAATATTACCAGTTGCTGAAATCAGTAGAAACAAAAAGGGGAAGAGGGGGAGTTCTCAGAAACATGGAATAACAACAATAACGACCAGACAAGCGAAGCGGCCCCGTGATATTTATCATCTCACGACTGGGGAGTTGAAGAAAAAAAAAACCCAGACGGCGGTGTAGAAATAGACCATTCACATAACGGACTGATATCACGGGCAGACCGGCGCTTTCCCAAAAGCGTTACTGTCGGAGAAATGGCGAAATGGCGAAATGAAGGCTTGACTCCTTGACTCCTTGTGACCAAACGGGAGTAAAGTACAGACAGAGTATTTGCCCGAATTCGCGAAATAATGCCGACCCAGCAGATTGGGCGGTGTCTCCCCACGATGACGTTGCCTGGTCCCTGCATGTGCCGGGCCGATACTCGGCGGGAGGACAACGACTTCTTACGCATTCCTTCTATGTACATGCAAGTCGTGGGCGTTGAACCCCGCGAGCAACGCATATTGACATATTGACAGCCATTCATTCGTCTGGCATAATACATGACTTGTTGTATTTCCCATTCCATGCTCAACAATTCGGCAATCAATTACCCGTCAGGTCCATGCCGTCCCATCCAAACATATCCATGCTCGTGTCCAGTCCTCCAAACAAGTCTCCATCGCTCGCATCCAGACCTCCCGCGCTCCCTGGCCCACCCAAGCCCATGTCTAACCCTACCGTGTCGACACCGCCCAGGCTGTCCCCTCCCACGCCCGCTGCCGCTGCCGCTGCCGCTGCCGCCATGGCATCGACGTCACCGAGGCCGGCCCCACCTGCTGTGAGGTCAAGCTGGATCCCTGGTGCTTCGAGCATGACCTGCGGCTGGGGCATGACCATGTGTGCCTCGACACGTCGGTGAAGACGCACCACTATGTCTGCCAGCATGGCGTCCTGCTTTTGTAGTTTACGAGCCTGCTCCGCGGTCGAGCCAAGGACTTGGCGAAGCGTCAGCGGCCGTTGTATTGCAGTCGGCACGTTCCCAGAGGCGTCCATCATTTGGTTCGTGGGAGCCGCTTCGTTTGTGACGTTGGGCGCGCAGACAATGGCCCCAACTACATCGTAAACAATGCTCGCGCCGCCAGCCTCGGACTGACTTCGGATCTCATCGAGAAGTAAGCGCAGCGTCCGTTTTGCTCCCGTGACTCGCATCACGGCAATGACTTGTCTGTGTGTGTAAGATGTCGGCATCGTGTTGGCTCCTGGATGCATCGCCCATTGCACCAGCCCTTGCACCGTATGTCGCAGGGCTCCCGCGATCCCCGTGCTCGAGCTGTTGGCCCACGATTCGAGCTCACAGTGATCCGCGCCTCCTGTCCGCCGTGAAACAGGCAGGCTATCTTTGAGGGCTCTCAAAAGCGGCTCAATGTCTTGGTTTTTGGGATCCTGACGTTGATAGGTTCGTAGCGAATGTTCTAGCGGGCTTGCAACCAGGTTCCGCACTGATGATAGCATGGCGCTTGCTTCTCCAGAAATCGACGTGGGCAGCAGGATAAGCTGGAGAATCTTTATGATGGCCTTTTGCTCTTTTGCTCTACCCACAAATAGTCTGCGAGGAACCGTAAGGCTGGAACCAGGGAAGGTAGCAGAAAAGTATCAACTAGGTCTGTGTCCAAGAAGTTAGCGGATCCCTGGTCAAGAACATAAGAAAAACTAGAAACTGTAAGAATTACACAAATACGCACATTCGATGCCACCCTTGAGGGCTTCGTCGTTGAGATACCCATAGGTGTGAGCTACGACAATGTTCTGGAATATGGTAGCCACGAGTAAATGAAAGTCTTGTGGCGGGCAGGAAGACATCAAATCATCTCCAAGGCCGCCAGAGTCACTATCAAACAGACCTTTAATCCAGCCAGTGACATGTCCCTTTTCTTGGTCTGTCAAATCATCCCGCTCACGGCTGACATGTGCTCTGCTCAGTATCTTGGCGACGCACGAATCAGGAGACGAGATGCCAATATCAGCGGCAGTCAGGCTGTATCTATAAGAAAACGCCAGAATGAGCAGCAGGATGGATCCGAATTCTTCGTAGATTGGCTGATACTCGCCCTGGTCTTCCTCGTAGTGCCAGTTATCCAGCAACTGACACAGTGGCTCCAGAACAGCTGGTAGCTTCTCAAACAGTAGGAGGATGTCCAATGTTTGAGGTTTCTGCGCCAGTTGGCTGCACAACATCTTGAGTGACATGGTCTCTTTGTTGTGACATAGCTGACGCATAACTTCCACCAAGGCTTGAGCCACGGCTCCAACATTGCCATCCATCTTTTCCAGATCTCTTATTAATCCTTGCATCTTGTCGGCGTCTGCTAGGCAATCCTGGACCAATTTAGCCTTGGAATGTTTTTCGAGTGAGGGCTCGTACGACATGGAAGTCTCGCCCAAGATCCTTTCCACATGCTCTCTTTGTACCAAGCCGTGGAGAGCACAAGCCGTGCAAAATTCCTCGCGGACACTCTCTGTGTATGGATTGTTATTCCGTGATTCGTCGAACATCAGAGAGGCGGTGGGGAAGATGCTAGTGTCGACTTGATTTAGTGCTTCCGTGATGCAAAATTCCGAAGAATTGGTGTCGAAACCAGCACAGAGCTGACGGAGCACCAGTGGCACTTTATTTATCAAGAACGACTTGAGTAGATGGGCATCCTTGGCTGCCTCACTGCGGAACACCGTGTTGGCAAGAACGTCGAAAGAAGCGAGGATCAGATCAATGGCGCCTGACTGCGTTTGGCCCTGTATTACCAGCATTCAAGTCAGCTGCGCTTCATACATTCATCAGCAACAGGTTCTTCAGCAACATACCTGACATCGATTATGTATATAGGATACCAGAGAATTATTATCCATCAAGGGACGCCCAACAAGCTACATTACAATTAGCTTCCACGCGCAGACTTCGGCCACAACGCCAGCTTTGGAACATACCGAAGCGTTCAAGTGGACGTATAATGCCGCTCTCGTAGTAGAGATGGGCACATCTGGGATGACAAAGTTGTCTACCCCAACTGTCGTCTCCAGCAGTTCATCCATGGCAGCGTTGGCAGCCGCCTGCCTCTTCTTGTCAACAGGGTCCAATTTCGCCAGGGTCTCTGTACGAAAAATTTCCAGTCGATCAACAAACTGGGTGGGCTGCAACGTCTGAATAAAGCTTGACAAGCTGTTTGAGAAGTGTTTACGAATCTCTAGTCAACAAATGTTAGCAGGCTGACATCATCTTTGCAGAAAAGATCAAATATCCATACGTTTCGCGAAAGGCTTGCCAATGGCTTTGACTAGCAAAGGCGTTTCTACCGACCGCAGCAGCAGAGGAACAAAGGCACCTCGGGAAACGTCCAGTTCGTCCCGTAGCTGGGAGTTCTGCTGCAGCTCACCCATGACATCAGCAGCCAATGCATTCGACACCAGAGTGAACAGCTCCATCCATTTGGAAATAACATGGCACAACTCCAGCGCAGTTTTTGTATTTCGGAAAGCAGTGCCCTCGACCATGGTCTTGATGACATGGTAGAACATGACCTCTTCAGCCCAAGAAGAGCTCCTCCAACGCCTCGGCTGCCTCTCACCATTCACGGCAGCTTGGCCCTGCCCGTCATCCTTGCTGTCCTGGGGATTGTTTTGCGCCGTTGACGTGAGCTGCGCGTGCAACGACGAGTACTTGTACAATGCACGCAGTACTGAGGGAGCATCAACATACCCGAGCTGGCTGAGAACTTGAACGTATGGTGGAATTCGCGGGTCGAGACTCACTTCATTGTCGGGCTGTGGGCGTAGAAACAGCTCTGCGACTAGGAAGGGAGTGAGTCGATGTTGGGAGTGGACGAGGCGGACAAATTCGCTGAAGCGTTCGGTCTCGAGTCGTTGGGAGATGCACTTGGCGATGAACTTGAACCAGTGTTGTGCAGCATCACGCAATGCGCGAAGGGTGTCGCTGTTTCGATTCATGGCGCGCGGGCTGGAAAATTGGGGGGAGAGTCGAGCCAGGAAAGGAGCGAATGGAGGTCAGATGCGATCAAGCGCCATGGAGGAGAGGTTGCTGCGCGTAGCAGCGCAATCAGGGGCGTCAATGATGAGATGTGAACAGTTATGGCGCCTGTACGGAGTAGATGACAGGTGGACGCTTGCTGCTCTGCGACGAGGCAACAAGGAAGATTAAAATATATGTTTGAAGCACGATGACGATGATGGAAAGGACTGCGGAAAGTGATGGAGCTCGAGACGAAGTCGTGTGGACCCGACGGATCAAGTACCAGGTACATGCGGATTGCCGTGCGTCTTGCATGCGGTGGTTGTGGGGCAGGAGCCATACGGATATATTTAATAATTGATTAAATGTTGTTTAAAAAATATCATGGAACTGCCGGAAGTCGTCTTCTTATCAAAATTGACATCGCAACGAAGTTCCCCTGTTCATAATGACCGGCACCGCCACAGATGTCGGAATATAAGTTCAGGAAAGGGAGTTATTAATTACGCTGCATGCCTTCCCACGATGTGTAACAAATAATATGCCGCCTATCCACCTACACACCACTGCATATGCACATGCATATGCACATGCACATGCATCCGACATGTTGGTCGCAGCAATCAATTGCATCTCCTCGGAGACGATAAAGGCTTGACAGAAGAGGTACTGATAAGGATTTTCATCCAATTAAAACATCGGCCCCAGAGGCACTTTAATTTATGCCTAATTTATACTATGATAAAAGTGCTAACAAGCGTTGAGGTGCTGCTCACGGCGGCTATAGCTGTTATTAACGGCGAATTCGTGATCAAAGGCTTTCATCATTAAAGATGGCTCCTTACCAACGCTCGCGAGGCCTCTGCAGCTGTGGCTCGCGATGCATCGTAATGGTCGAACTCAAGGTGTTGCCGTCACTCGACGTCTCACTCGACGTCTTCTCGACGTCTTTCTGTTACTCGAGGTCTCGCACACGAGCCAGGTGGCGTTGTGGGGCACCCACCTGTGAACCTGTGAATGAAGCCTTCCTTACTACGGACCGTATGACACGAAGTTTTGAGGGATGTTGACAGCTGCCAAGCACAGCTCATGGCCGCCTGCCTCACTTCCCAGGCCCGTCTTTCCGTTTGTTCCCTTCCGTTTCTTGTCACGCGTTTTGCCTTGATTCACGCATATAAAATGCCGCCTCTCCCTCTTTCTCAGATGATAGACCACATCGTCAGGACTCAACTGCATCGTTCCGCGAACGACACAGCCAGTCACATACAGGACAACGCTCTGCACCACGCCGTCAAGTAAACTACATCAACCAGTCCCCCAGTCACATCTCATTTCTCTTCCATGGCACCCAGGAGAAAAAAGTCAGCCAAGAGCTGGTCCCTGTATCCAGACCTGCACGACCGCGTTGAAACGCTTCTGAAAGAAGGCGGCCTCAGCCTCACATTTCACCCCGTTGATGATAATGAAACCGCCATCGAATACTATTCCACATGTGTCATGGGTCGATTCGTATGCCACAATGCTTCATGCAGCTCCAACGGATGGTCCAGCAAGAAGATTGCGATCCGCATTCGCATGTACGCCGGTGGTAGATACAACGCAAGGATCTATCACCAAAGATGTCAACAATGCAATTCTTTGAGTCGCCCCAAGTTGGACGCCGAGTCCTATGCAGAGCGAGTTAGTTACCGCTTGAAAAAATGGTCTGATGTCGACGTGAAACCACCACCCTACGGCGGTAAGAAAGGCGAGCCGCACAGATCGGGACTATGCGAGGGTTGCAAAGTCCGTGACTGCGAGGAGGGAAGGCTGGGGAGGTTATGAAGCATTCACCAACAACAGACCTACATCGAGGACCCTTCTGAGCTGTGCGAATATATCTCCGGCGTGACTCTCGCGAAACGTGGCCTGAGAAAGTTACAGTGAGCAAAACATGTGGAGTCCATAGACTGTGAAGGAATGAATACGCGTACCATGAATGAGCCAATAGAAGAGACTGTGACAAGAAGAGCGAGCAGGAGCGTTGATAAGACATTTACTGTCACGGTGCGCTCGTGTCCTTCGTGATATGTGCGTCGTGGAGTCGAGTGCCAACAACGCCAGCGTTGTTGATGAGCACGTCCAGACGGTCCAACTGGGATGCTCTGGCGGCAAGGCTTCTGACGCTGTCAAAGGAGCATAAATCGAGAGGCCACACTTCAACGACATGTTGTCGCTTCGTCGAGCGCTTGACGACTCGCTTTGCAGCGGCACCTTTTTCTGCGTTGCGGCAGGCAATGATGACCCTGGAGGCGTTCAGGCGGACCGTGTGCCGGACTGCTTCTCGTCCGAGTCCTGTATGGTGATTTTCATGAGCTGGACAAGGACGGATTACATGTGGCCGCACATGGTATGGGGAGTTGAAGAAGAAGAAGGAGAAGAAGAAGAACTTCCCTTTCTTTTCCCCCTTTTCCCCTTTTCCCGTGCTTTCCTTAATATTGATTGCCGATCTCGCCGGCGGTTTTCCACACCAGCGAATGGCTCTTACGTGGCACCCCCGCACGGGAGTGTCAGAACTTGGAAGCTCTTTTGGCATGATCGAACAGAGGCAGAGACTCACTCTGCTTTACTTCCACGCTCCAGACCGTAGACGAGCTCATGGGCAGATTCCGGGGCAACCACAAGGTGGGCGTGAATAGCAACATGCATGTGTATGACCAACGCGGATCACCGCCATTTCCTTCCTCGGACAGATATGCCAAATGGAAGAGAAGTTTCCTGATTCACGACTACAGCAGACAAGTTTGTCACGGCCCGTCGACTTGACAGCGATTACGTACCTCTTTGGCTTCAACTTACGCGTTCCACGACGTCTTAATCATTACTCCGCAAGTCGAGTGACTCTGCAAACTTCCAAGGCGTCATGCATTCACTCTTGTAAGCACCTCTTCGAAAACAAAAAGTATAAGAAGGCGTGCTGCTCCCACTCGCCCATTGCCTTACTCCCCAGTTCTCACAACAACAAGTCTGATCGGCAACAACAAACACCCACACAATGTTGACACGCCACGGCATACTCCACGGCATACTCCACAAGCATCAAGTTAAAGTTGAAGTCTCTCTTCTCTTTACTGGATTCACATACATTGCTAGGAAGAAATTTCGCAATCTCACCTAACAATAAGAACCACCATTCAAGCAATGTCCCCATGATACTTCCAAGACACGCCTTTTGTTTAAGAAAAAAAGGTCACTCTTTATGCCTTGACCAGGAGACATACCCACATATACACCACCTTGTTTCCGGCACTACGAAACCGTTGGCGCAAGAATGGGCTGGACTCCTCCTTCACATACGACGCTGCAGCGAGCCTCATCAAAATCGCCACTTCGCAGATGAAGAAGAGTAACCCGCGGGTTTTACAAGCAGACGATGGGTTCAGGATGTACAAATGCTTCCTCACACCCCACATTACGTCATCACACCAGTCCGACTCCCAGGCACTACTGCATACCCGCTTCTCCAACTACAGCACGAGGCGTGCATCTATCAACCTCACTTCTACACAGCCAAGATTCAAACAGCCATGCCATCATGCAAAGCCCCATCGTCTCCAGAACGTCTCCAGAACGTCCCCAGAACGTCCCCAGAACGTCTAGAGTTCTTGATATCAGTCACCATGTCCGCTCTACTCTGACACGTAATTGCAGAAGAAACCAGCAAGAGACACTTAGCATCACGGCAAGAGGTCCAACTGAATCAATAGCGCCACTCATGGATGGGGCTTCAAAACTATCCTCGCAATACTTATGTTACGAGCCTTGCAACAAACTGGCTGGAGGAGTGTGGATGGCAGTGGCCTGGCGAACAGCTGTGTTTGCTTTGACGAGGCTCTCGTGCCAAAAGACACAGACTTCGCATCACCAATCACAATCATCACGACCAGATTCGAGGCCCTCACTTGCACCGCAATCGCGAGACGGAAAAGGCCGCCAGAAACACACACGACTCGAACCCAGAGGTGACAAGTTGAGCCATCATTTACTTTCCAGGTGACGCCGCAACACTTATCCTCACTACACCGCTCAGCATCATTATTGGCATCTCGATCTCACCAGCCTACATCTACGCCGTCGGACAGTCAGTTTCCCACGCATTTCAACCCAGCCACGATGGACACATATTCCCATGCGCCCAGATAGACGCAACGTGCTCTGAAAACAAGAGCAGAACAGCTCCAGCACGCAAGAGATGCCCCAGCTTCATGCCTATCGTCCGGCCCAAGAGCACAAACACAAAGTACATGTTTCAAGCACATGCCAAAAAGCTCCTCTGCCCGATAATCGCACAACGTCCAGTGCCACAAGTTCCAATCACATTACCAACCCATGATGCAAGCAAGGATATGACTCACACATGGCCATTCACGCTCCAAAAAAAAAAAAAAAAAAAAAAAGGGTTGTCCGGCAGGCAAGACAGCAAAGCGAGATACTTGCCGACTTTCACTAGAACTCCCCATCGCAACCCCGTCAGTCATACAAACATGATAGCTGCGATGGCCTCACAGCAGAGCATCAACAGGACAACACACGACTTCACGACCCGTTGCTGAAGGGTACAACGACAAGCCATAGACGAACACAAAATCATCACCTGCTACGTTGACACTTCACCGTGCCGTGCCCCCTTTGGCACGTCCCGGCCAAACTTGGACCATGCCATGGAGCAAACACTATTGGGGTCTTTACGGGGAATCATCTCCCCCGCTTGCTAGTATAAGTCGATGAATCGATACCACACTGTACCAACTTCTTCATGACACGCATGTTAATGGACGGTGAAAAATCATGAAGAGGGGTGGCAACAGCCAATTCGAGCACATACGTACATCACGAAACACTACTGGGGTGTGAGCAGTGGTGAATGAGAAGATGTGGCTGATGTCCTCGGTGGACCAGGACCACGATATTTTCTTGGATAAAAGGATGCCAGTGATTTGGCGGTACAAAACAACCACTCGTGGTGAAGATGTGGACCATTGAGGGAGCCATGAGGGAGCAGATTTATCATGGGATCTCGAATCCGGGGCAGATACTGCCGCATCAGTTTTCATGTACAGAGTTCATCTTGAGGTTGGGAAGCCCAAGAGTTATCTAGCGGGAACTTGTTTTTGGAAAGACCTTTAGGAAAACAACGCAGCTAGGAATTCAAACCGTCATCGACGTCAATCGGTCAGAACCTGACATCATATCGTATTTTTTTTTTTGAATACACCTGTTGTTCTATACTCAACTTCAAGCACGTGCCACGTTCACCAAGCATTCAATTCGTAACCAAGTCTTACCCCTTAAAGCTACGTCACTTCGGAGGGTCGCCGGACATTAGTGAAATTGACTGGAATCAGCGTCCTCACTCAGCTCAGAGTTCGTCAAACTTGGGTGACATCACGCCGGAATAGAGGATTGTATGTACAGGCATCGCGGTGCTGCACGCAACGACAACTTGACAAGCATGGTCCCTGCGCTGTGACGGGTTGCAACCATCATCAGCGCGGGGCACAAATTTCGCTTATTAGGAGTTTTCGAATGACGAGCAGGATCTGACCAAACCCGGAAAGGTCGCTCTGCACGAAGATTAAAGGACATGAAATTATGCTAATCGGGAGGATTCTCTATGGATCACAAATGCAAAGACTTGATGATCCGGCACTAGACTTGGAAAAGAAAAACATTAGAGGCACTTCCCCCGTATATCCTAGTGTAGAGCGACATTTGGATTCGGCTAGATATTGCTTGCTATTTAGAAACTCCTGAGCGAAATTTGCGTGCGCGATATTTTTCGTTTGTCCCCGTTGTTTCTGTTGCCTGCTTGGCTTGCAGCAGCAGTGCGTACTTGACGCAATGATGTCAAGTTACGCGCGGGAATCTTTGCAGGGTGGCCAACCTTTGTCATCACAGCATAGAAATGGGTTTCGAAATGAACATCTAGAGCAAGACGATGCGGGAGCACGTGCTGGTGGTTGGGGGCTGTTACATGTATGGTGTGGGACAAGGAGCCGCCTGGTCTCACCTCTAGCGTGAGATCTCGAGGTTGCTTGGCAAATCTCTTGATCTCGGGGTTTTCCTTGGTTACTGACTGAAATAGTTGTGGGGACGGTTCGACAGACGCAGGCCATGATGATTTGTGCCGCAGAACAGAGTAGTTACTAGTCCGGCTGGTTTTCCGGGGCTCGAAATGCCGCTCCGCTCGCTGTAATGAATGCGAATGCAAGGAAGGCTACGTAATGAGGCTCTGACAATGACTGCACCCGTCACCCATGTGTGTTACTGCGAGGTCCCATGACGCTTGCTGTCCCCTCATTCGCCACCTTGTTGCTTCGTCATGGCCGCAAATCGGTGGCACGAAAGACGAAAGACGAGAGACGAAAGACGGTGCTTTTGACGTGACGGAACAGTGAAGAGAGCATCGAGCGTCATGCGTCTTGAACGGAAGGCTGCGTAGGACTCCCGTAAACGCTGGGGTACGTACGCCTTGCCAGTGACATCACAGACAGATGGGGGTGGAGAACATTCGCTCATTGGATGATCCTGGTGGGTCCGCCATCGACGCAATGAGGGCGTCCCCGTCCCCGTCCCCGTCCTCCACTGACCTCACTCACCGTTTCGGCGAAACGCACTCCAGCCGTCACCTCGCCTCACTTTCCTGTTGATGGCTGACAACTTGTCTGTCTAGTCTCACTGGTTGCCACCGCGATGGTGCTGACGCTGGTGCAGGGCTTCTTGATGGTGCAAAAATCTGAAACGGAAGAGCTGGCGAAAAGCTTTGAGTTTGTATCTGTCGCCCTCATTCAGGCCCTCATTCAGACTTCACATGTCTCTCTCCGCTAGTCAAAGGAACTACATATCCGAAACTATCCAGTTCTGGCAATGAGGGGTTCGACTGGCATGCTGCGTATCGCATGGGGAATTGGTACGAAGATCGTGAATAACCCTCATTTCCATGGATATCGCCGCCAAATGCCATGATGTGCAATGAGCCAACTATTCCCTTTTCAGGGTTTAGCGTACATGTCGGCGTCTGACAAATCTTGAAATTACTGGCGACTTGGGGAGAGACCCCGCTGGCACCGACGGTCAGACAGCGATAAGCTTCTTTCAGTGCATGTGGCCATGTAGCCAGTGATCTCATGGGGTGATCTCATGGGGTGATCTCCTGGGGTGGTCCCTGGGGTGGTCCCTTGTAGTTTGAGGGAAATGCCCCTGACAGTGAGGAAGCTGGCTGTTTCAATACATGTACATTCCAGTGACTGAGACTGAGAGAGTGCGCCCCTCTTCGACAGATGGGGACGCAGAAACTGGAGTTGTGACACAGCATGACTTCATTGTCTGCTCATTGTGTTTCTGTGTTTGTTAGGCAGGCACACCAGGCCAGGGTCCCAATTGTGCAGCCTTGCTTGCCGTTCTTTTTCGCCGACGCCTCCGCATCACCAATGTTCACCCAATGACGAGCTCAAATGTGAAGCAAAACATCCCAATCCATTCAAACCAAACCCAGTTCGCGAAAGCTTAGCTTAGCTCTGGTGACGAGGACCCTGCGCTTTGAAATGCGGACGGCACCCAGGCACCCCTTGGTCAAAAAGGCCTGGGCCGTGTTGCGCCGCCGCCATGGGCGCCCCAGGCCACAACGAGGCGAGCGTCATTGTCGATCAAAATGATTCAGTCGTTGGGGCGATGCATCCTGCTTTCAGAAGTGGTGAGGACTTGCAATGCTAGAAGAATTCACTAGAGAATAGCGCATACTGGTACCTGCTTCGTGGTGTGGGATTTCTTTTGCGGAGGCAAAGACGTTTGCCGTCATTGTCCCCATCATCGCCCGTGGGGAGTGGGTTTAGTGGGGTTTTATGCCATCATGGTTCACAGTGAGGGTTGCACACCCGCGCCGCCACTGATGGAGCGATGCACTGTCGACTTTGTTGTCCAGTTCGGCCAAAGCTGTAATTGTAATGGGATGGCGGAGAGGCCGATGGATCCAGCCGATTGCCTTCTTGTCGAGAAGGCTTCATGCATGGTGTCAGTGGTGTGTTGTGTGTGTTGTGTGTTGTGTCCGGCGAGCCACCTCGTAGTCCGTCACTGGTCAGGGTATGTATCGCATTTGTGACCACGATCAGCATTTTGCTTCAACCACGACAGGAAATAGGATGGCTTTCGCTTGGATCTGACCGGCGTGCGGCGGCATAAATGGTTTTTTTCTTCTTTTTTTTTTTTGGTGTCAATTATAGGTCGAGTTACGATGTCAG
The DNA here is from genome assembly GCA_023658535.1 of Epichloe glyceriae. NCBI lineage: Eukaryota > Fungi > Ascomycota > Sordariomycetes > Hypocreales > Clavicipitaceae > Epichloe > Epichloe glyceriae. The sequence goes on along the minus strand of CP098295.1, from coordinate 2,672,361 downwards.
TGGCTCCTTCCACTGCCCCCAACCTTTTCCGACCCTACGTACTCCCGGGGTGTCCTGCAAAAAGCCTGGCCCACTTGGCTGCAGGTGCTGATGGGCTGATGGCACCCTCCCACCAGCCAGCACTGGATCCCCTCTGGCGATCCCCACCCCATTTCGAGTTCTGGGCCTTGAAGACCGGGGCCACGACCGACCCAGACCACCCAGACCCGAGCGGTCCCTTCCTGATTTTATAAAGACCCTGAAAATCCACCCTCCCTCGTTTCCATTCACCCATCCGCTATCTCCCTCATCAGCCAGCGTGCGGGCATTCTACCTATCACTTCGAAAAAATATCAAAATCTCTCCGTCGTACTGCTCCGTACAATCTCATCCTCAAAAGTCCATCAAATTCACCACAACTACCACTCCATCCCTACAAAAATGCCTACCGCGCAAGACTCGTACACTATTGCCTTGCCCGTCTCGCCTCCTCCTCCACGGAGCTTGACAAGCTACTCTCAGTTCATGCACGACCACACGAAGCGACAGATGGAGGCTAACGGCTCTATGCCCACACGCTCAAGTACGAGCAGCACTTCCTCGACGAGCAGTTCTTTGACCAACGGCAACATGTCGCGCGATTTTTAGTCATGAAGCGGCGTTGGCTGTTCCGTCAACCTTCTACATTTCCCTTGCCGACGTATGTCAAACTGATCATGAATCTGCGGTGACATACGCAGGCGGCTCTTGATGAGTCTACCAATCACGACATATCACACACGGCGGCGTTTTGAGATTATGAACAGAATTTCAGTTCGATCAATCATGGGTAGCGAATACGGAAATAAGGGAGTTTGTCTGCACTGTGTAAAGGAGTGGTATATTCGGGACCAAATGACGGCGCATGGATGGTACATGAATATAAATTTTCAACTTCGCCACGACATTTTGACAAAAAGTGTATTCGTGATAAAAATATAATCATCTCCGTCATATTGTTACCACGCATCCGGATGTTCATCAACAGAATCCTGGGAACTATTTGCCTCTGCTCCACATCCACTTATCGCTAAACTATTTAGACCAATGGGCACTTCTTTTTGATACCCAGTAACGTTGAATGATCCTTCTTCTTCTTCACCACCCGTTTGAATGAAGGTACTGGTGGTAGTGGAGGAATTTTGAAGCCAGCGGGCATTGACTCTGCCGAGGTCTCGAGTGTGTCGGTGCCGAAATCAAACATTCCTGTATCCACTGCCACTTCTTCCACGTTCGCTTTTGCCTCAGCAAAGGCCCTCTTAGCAGCCTCCTCATCTTCCCGCTCCTGTCTGGCACGCTCCTCGTCCTCGGCTCGTACGATGGTATCGGCATAGTCCATTCCATCCTTCTCCGACCGATGTATCCTGGCATTTCGCTGCCGAATCTCATCGAGCATGTCCGCCGCAGCCATCTCGCGTCTGGCATCAGCGTTCTTGGCTTCCAGATCTGCCATGGCGTTCTTCTCTTCTTCTCCCGCCGCCTCAGCTTCTTCTCGCTCCAGGCGATCGAGCCGTTCGTCAACGGACTCCTCTTCTGCCACTCGATTTCTCCACGGCTCCATGTTTCGTATGGCTCCCTTGACCATGGCGTAGTCGTTGTTTTTGGATCCGTCCGCAATATAATCTCAGCACTGCACCGCGTGCATTTGATATGGAGCTGGAAAATCTGAATGTTCAAGTATTTTTGCTCCATGTTTGTTTCCTTCTGCGAGTTGAACTTTCGGCCCTTGTAGATGAACTCTCCGCACGTGGTGCACTTCATGCTGAATGGCGCCATGATCCGCACGGTCTGAAAGCGTGGTCCGCTATTCTTTGACTTGTTGCCGCGCTGGCGGAGAGGGCTCGGGGTCGAAGTCGGGGGTACCATTTCTGCGGAGAATGGTTAGCGATCCTGGCTAGACTGACTTTGAGAGCATGCGAGCGAAACATACCTGAAGAACTTTACGTTCAGACATGGTGGTCTAGTTGCGGTTGTCTTGTTTTTGTCTTGTATTTTCTCGCGCGCGGTGCAGCTATCGTCGTGCGCGTTGGTTGGTGGTGCCGGGGGAGGTAAATAGACGACAAAGTTTGATGATGTAGATGTGCGAAGCAGGAAGCGGACGAAGCAACAATGCGAGATGGACAGCAGCCCGAGTGAGAGCGGCGCTAATAGTGCTTTGCATCAAACGGGGCGGGTGATAAGATAAGCCCCACGCTCGGCATGCAAGGCCGCCCACGGAGTATTACGGAGTTGCACCTGAGGCATGTCAAGCATCTTCTCTTCGGCAACTTTCCAACTCTTCAGCACCCAACTCCCACCACCACCGAATTCTCGTGTCGCAATATACACCCGTCGCCAACATGCCCAAGGCAGAAGTTGGCTCGACCAAGCATCTCGCCAACAAGCTCAGAAGCAAAGGCCTCCAGCGCCTCCGGTGGTTCTGCCAAGTCTGCGAAAAACAATGTCGTGACGCCAATGGATTCAAAATGCACACGCAGTCGGAGAGCCACGTCCGACAAATGCTCGTCGTGGGCGAGGATCCCAAGAAGTTCATCAACCAATATAGCGACGATTTTCTAAAAGATTTCCTGCAGCTACTGAAGACGGGACACGGCGAAAAGCAAGTCCAGATCAACCATTTCTACCAAGAGTACATTTCGAACAAGGAGCACGTCCACATGAACGCGACCAAGTGGCCCTCGTTGACCGAGTTTGCTAAACATCTCGGCAAGGAAGGTATCTGCCGCGTCGAAGAAACAGACAAGGGGATTCACATCTCGTGGATCGACAACTCGCCAGAGGCTTTGAAACGCCAGGAAGCACTTCGGCGCAAGGAGGCGCAGGATCAAGGTGATGAGCAGCTTGAGCAGCGCATGATCCAGGAGCAGATTCAGCGGGCACAAGCGAATGCGAGTGCGCGCGGAGACAGGGGAGACAATGACGAGGAACGGGAGCTGAAGAGGCAAGATGGCGGGAAGATTACATTGTCGTTTGGGTCGAAATCCAAGGCCGTTGCCGAAACTATATCGGACCCTGCCGGAGAAGCGAAGGAGTCGCCGTCATTAGACCCTTTAGCGTCAGCTGATACTATTCAAACAGAGGGAAAGAGCGCGCCAGAACCGAAATCAGCTGGTGTCGGCGGCTTGTCGATGAAGCTCGGAGGCAAACCGCAGACAAAGAATGTATTTTCTCAGGTAAAAAGAACGCGCTGGCCAGCGGGTCCAAGAAGACCAGCAGAATAGAGCAACCGAAGAAGATGACTGAAGCGGAGAGAATCATGCGCGAGGAGATGGATAGGAAGAGGTCGCGCGAGACAGCGGGCTTCGGGTTCAACATAAAATCGGGCAAGAAACAGCGAAGCAGCTGAAACGGAGTTGTGCATGTACATTTGGGACGCGGGCGTTTGTTGAGCAGAATACAAGGTGCATGTGCACTATGATAGTTAACACTCCGAAGATACCATGAATCATGACTGTTTACCATGCCAGCCTTCCTTTTTCGTCTTGTATACCAATCCCAACGCCATATTCGCCCAAGTCCTCGAGACAAAAAAAGAAAAGAAAAGAAAGACATTGAAGTTCCAGGTTCCCAACTCGGATGCCGACGAGTCTAGTTGTCCGCCTCCGTCTCGGTACCATCTCTCCTATATCAAGACAATTAGCACACCACTCCAGCGTCAATCGCAGAGGCCAACCTCGGGCCTCCCAAGCATCACCTACGGGATATACTGTATCCTATACTCCTCCTCCAGCGTAGACCGAATCTCATCCGGCAACTGCCCCGACACTTTAATAGCATACACCCCCGCCACATAGCCATCCAAGCGCTGCCACTTCGCAACCCACGATTTCGCAGGGTTCGCCAGCGTCATCAGCCCCTCGAAGACCTGCGACGTGCAGCTCTCAATCTGGTCCTGCGAGCCAGCGAGGTGCAAGAACTCTTCGCAGTTGGGACATCCTTCCTCGCGGAAGCGCTAGAGCATCAGGAACGGCCACATTAGAAACTGTCATCTTTGTTCAACTCGGGCGAGCTCGAAGCCCCTCGAGTTTCGCATAGCAATTTGCGAACGGGTTGTTGCTGACGGGGTGTGTTTCGTACCGAAAAGGTCATTACGATGGAGCACACCATGCAGGCGCGCAGGTAGCGCTGCTGGCCGGGCGTAACAAAGTTGGACATGGTGTTTTTGCGAATCGTGCGCGCGGAGGAATTCGGCGGGCGCAGTCGACGAGAAAGCGTTTCCGATGATGAGTCGGTTGGCAATGTTGGGTCCGGAGGCGGAAGGAAGCTAGCTCACTCAGCTCGCGTTATGCTTATACCCGATATGCATTGATTCCTTCGACATTTGGCCTGGAAAAAAAAGCTAACTCGACGGGGACTGTTATACTTTCATAAGCTTCTAAACTGCGCAATCAAGGTCCTTGTAAAGAAAGACAGGAGGAGATGGGGAAAAAGAAGGGCGGAAGTACTTCATAATGTCTTCAGATTCACAAACTGGGTACAAAAACCCATCGTCGAAACGGGGCCAAGAGACGGCTCACACACTGTTCACCAGCACCATCAAAGAACAGCCCTTCGCATACGCACATTTGGAACTCGATACCGACGGTACTCAAGACATCAAGTTGGACGACCTCATGGTCAAGTCCTACTTCACTGCTGCGTTGAAACAATTTCTCGGCCTCACGGGGCAAGCCATCCCCATTGATATCCTCAAAGCACAAGACTCGACATGCTGGGTGAGATTACCCCGAGAAGATCTAAGCTCGTTCGCGGCAGCCATTACTGCGTATAGGGGAGCAGCGATGGCGATACGCAGTATATACTACGCATGAAGGGGTCTTCGAATTGGCTTGGCCTTTTGGTGAGCCAGGTTGGACAGCAAGCGCTATTTCAGAGCTAAGAGCCAACCAAGTACGCCGACATTCACGGCAGCAACAAGAAAGAGAGGGGAATGACGAAAGTGCTTTTTATACATCTTGACGGGTATCTATGTACTTTGGTATCTCTCTTCTTTTCCAACGCACCACCCGATGCCAGAACCGAAAGATTGAGAAAGCACAAAGGTATCACCAAGGAATGCCGCCCTTTTCCTGACTCCGGATCCAATGCTCTCCTGACACTTTTTTTAAAAAAATCGTTTTTGGTTCTGTGGCTGCTCCTGGACCTATAGAATAGTTCTGTACTTGTTCATGATTGTTGGGTTTTTACATCAGAGACGACATGAGAGAACTTTGGGCATATGCCTGGTAAAGAGTCAGCAAAGAAGAGATATGCAACTGGTGAGAGGTGCTGCAGTAGGGGCCTTACCATTGGCCTAATATTCGGATGCGGTACAGCATCGAACTGCTCGTATCGAAGCTTGTAATCCGACTTGACATTGATATAGGCACCTCTGTTTTCTGTCGAGTCGCAGTACTTGGGTGCGGAGAAGACTAGCAAATTCGTGTTAGAAACAAGAGGGGACAGGGCAATACGGAGAGGCTCAAGGAGCAGGTTGGTGCATACCAGTGATGCATCTTCCATCGTGCTGGACTTCGTAACCGTCCATGCGAACCTCATGACTTCGAATCACTGCTTCGAGGCCGTTGTTCTCGCAGAACCTCTTGGTGATGTCGGGCCCGAATTGCATTCCGACGCCTCGTTTGCTGGGACCTCGACCAGGTTCGTCTTGCGGATCAGTCCACAGCATCTCCATCATGAGGCCGGACTGGCCGGGTTGTCTTTGGTTGTGTCGGTTGAGCTTTCGAATATCGTTCAGTGTTACGCTATCATCAGAGAACAGACCGCCGTGGAGGACCAGATATTTCTTGCCGACCAACGTGGCCAGCGGAAGAGCAGAGAAACTCTCTGAGAAGAGCTTGAAGACTCTGTCCAGATAGGTTAGTGGCCTTGATGAATACAGGTTATGAATCAAACTCGTGGTCACGCAGAACGCACCTTTCATTGTATTTGGCCTTGCACTCTCCCTCGAATCCGTAGACGCGATTCATGTCATCGGTCTCGTGGTTGCCGCGATTGAGGAAGAAACCGCTTGGTCGTAGCCATTTAAAGGCATACAACAGCAGGGCAATTTCAGTGGACCATGAGCCTCTGTCGACAAAGTCGCCATTGAACAAGTACCAGTGCTTGTCATTGGGCGATCCATTGCGGCGGAATAACTCCATTAGATCGAAGTATTGACCTTGAAGACATTGTGTCAGCACCTTGTAGGGCAGTTCTCGGGAATTCCCAGGAGAAAAATAAAACCAAATACGAACCATGGGTATCGCCACAGATTGTGAGCTCGACATCGTCGGGGATATGCATCTCCACCATGGTAGCCTCGTCATAGACAATCTTCTTGACTGCCAAAATGATTTGGTAGACGTACTTCCGGTGAATCTTCTTGCCGTTCTTGAACCGTTCAATCATGTCGTCGATGAATTCTTGTGTCATTTCGTTTCCGAGTCGGACGCCATCGTAGTCTTCTTCAACAGCCATAGAGTCGAGATCGAGGCCCTCAGCCGCCGAGGGTTCGTCGCCAACCTCGATAGCAGCAAAGAAGGCCATTTGGCGCACGATCTTCTTGCATTCCTCCAGCTTGAGCCTTGCATCTTTGTTGTTGGTATCTAATCGGACACATTCTTTAAAGTCATCGATTGCTTCCTTGGGCCGGAGGATGGCGGTTCGGGCGAGACCACGTCGGTAAAAAGCCTGAGGGGAGCATGGTAAGCTCAAGTCTTGCGGTGGCTGATTGAGAGTATGCTTAAAGTGGTACCAACCTTGACCATGGTGGGATTCAGCTCCAGCGCCTTTCCGGCATCTCGGATAGCATATCCGTATGCTTCGGTTTTGATGTAAGCCTACAATTGTTCAAAACAGTGGTGAAAACGTCAGTGACACAACCATGAGAGCAAATCGCACATCGCAGACCACAGCAGACTTTGTATACGCACTTGGGCACGATTGGTGTAGAAGGTGGGTTCTTTGTCATCCAATTCGATGGCCGCTGAGTAGAAATCGACAGCGGCAAGGTAGTCGCCTGAGGCGAAGGCCTTGTTGCCCTTGTTTTTGAGATCAACAGCTTCTTGGGACATGGTGACGGAAGGCCGAGCGCGGAGGGCGGAGGGCGGGGGTGACGGATGAGAGGCGAATCAATCGAAGCTATGACGGTGCCGCTGCAGCGAGCAAAGGCAAGACAAAAACAGGGTGTTGAGTGCAAGCAAACAAAAATGGCATATAAAGACTGTTAAAGTCTATCAGACTTGAAGTGAAGAAAAAATATGCGGGAGGCGATAGGAACGACTGTAGCGCACTCGACGGCGAGCCAAGAAAAAAATAGCGGCGTCTTAATACGTCTTACGTCTTGGGTGGATGGACGAGGACGTCAAGTGGTGGGTGGGCTTTTGGCTGGGCTTTTGGCTGGGTTGTGGGGCCATGTCTGTACATGCAGCCAACCACAGGCTGGCTGGAACAGTCTGTGTGTTCGGGACGGCGCATGCGTGTACCCGTGCCTTGCATATTATGCGAACCGAGCATGTTCATGATTCTTTACGACTCATAGACTGGCATAGAGAAAATCTTACCGTCAGCTTGGGGAAAACGAGTGTTACACTCTTCTTTGTAAGCCGCCAGTTGTTGCATCTTTGTCCGTGAGAAGTGCTCGACACCTGCAAAATCCATTGTCATATTCTCATATTCGGCATGCGCTTTTCCATCATGATCCACCTCGGAACTCTTTCTTGCAGCATAATTAATCACGCATCCTAGCTGAAAGTCGCTGTCCAGCAGATTCCTTTGTCCCAGGCAGTGACGACGAACTTTCTACAAGTTCAAGAGCTCGGAAGAACTGTTCCATCCGGGGCTCATGGAGTGTCGTAGATGAATTGTGCTGGCATGGAATTAGTAAACTCCGAGTCGAGCACTGCGGTTATCTGATGGGTCTCTCTGGGTTAACAAACATGTTGGAAGGCCGCATAGAAACGTCCCGGTGTCAGCAGTACAATACTTTGGAATGAGCTGGGCGAACCAATATTATCCATCAAAGTGGCCGATTCGCGATTATGTAATCCAAAAGTGGACTTTCCAATCACGTGGCTTTGAAAAACGACCCGCTTGCCGTTTGTTGTACCCAGGGCGGCCGGCCTGACCACTTGAGCCAGAGGCTCCCTCGTGTCAAAAAGTATTAAAGTATAGTTTTGTTCATTGAAGTTTCTAAAATTAGGAAATAATAAGATGATTCTCATTTTTATTTCAAATTAGAGTTATATACGTACTCGTTATGGTATAGGCAGTGCTGCCAACATCTGCAAGGTCAAACCTTGACAACAAACTCACACTACAAAAGAAACCTCTTGAACTTCTTTGAAACGCCTGTCAATTATGCCTCTTTCATAACACCTCTGCAAAGTCGTCATCCATCTCACTGCCATCGCTTCAACTCCAACCACATGGAAAAATACCCCAACACAAACACAAACACAAACACAAACACAAACACGCGCATGGCGTCACCATCACCCAGCAAGGCTTCCTCGGCCTTGGTGAGGAAAAGGACAGATACAGAGGTGATGCCGGCACCGCCCCGGGTGAAGAAGGTCAAACGCCCCAAGAAGGTCCTGGATGAAGATTCCTATACCGAGGCCCTGTCCCAAATCATAGCAAGAGATTTCTTTCCTGGCCTCTTGGAGACCGAAATTCAGCAAGAATATTTAGATGCACTCGAATCCAAAGATACGGCCTGGATCTCAAGTGCCAGCCGCCGACTCCAGCATGTCATGACTCCAGGGAGACATGTTAGGCCATCATCAGCTAAATCAATGATTGATGGGGACGCACACCAACCACCTTTGTGGGAGATACGCCTGCTTCATCTGTTGCACCAACCGTGGTCACCAACAACCCTCGGCTCAACACCAACATGAGTCTATCAAAATTCCAAGCAACTTATACAAGTGAAGACAACGAGAGCTTCTACAAATTAGTGGACAAACAAAACCAGAAAAAGGCCGACAAATATGACTGGCTGTGGCGTGGGAACAAGCTTCCGTCCAAGCAAATGATCAAACAGAAGGAAGTGTCCGAGAAATTGGCTCTTACTCAGGGTCTTGTTGACGATGGATTCGAACGCAAAGACTAGCTATCAAGGATCGCGACGACCGACCAGCAAGGCCAGATGCTTGGAACGCTGCACCCCATAATGGCCTCATGTTTGAGCCCGAGGGCCTTGAGGATGGCATTGTCACCGTCGCCCAACGAGCCGAGGAGGCTTCCAGGATGGCTCCCAGATCGATAGAGTACGCCAACACCAGGATGCCTCAGCCACACGTGCCACAGTGCCCCCTCTCCTACCATGTCATCTGTGAGACATGCCATCGCCGGCAAACCTCGCCCTCACGACCAATATTCCAGTGTTGTAGGAGGAGACGAGACCCCAAAAGTAAATGGGTACTCCTTTGTCGACGACGAAGATGATGAGATTGGGACCGAGAAGACCCCTCCGACTTTAAATTTGGGTCCTGGTGACGCACACAATCCCTTCAAGTTGCAAGACCAACGCAAACGGGAGCTACTACATGAGCGAATGGTGGATCGCATCTCGAAGTCCAACAAGGAATGCGCAAGACATGGTCTCACTGGAAAAGACATAAATCCACAGGTCCCTAAATTTCCTAGCAGTCCCAAACTCTCCGGCGACCTGACTCCTGCAGCTCAAAGACTCTGGAACAAAATGGCAACTCCAAAAACAAGACACCAGGAAGTTCTTTCGGACAGCCTACCCCGATGAGACCCAGAGGCTCACTATTACGGATCGCCACCAGGCCGAGATCAGAAAAGAACTAGACATGGGGTTCTCAGTTGAGCAAGGCCTACCGCCACTTCTGGATTATCTTATTAGCAATTATGCATAACACACTCACACTCACACTCACACTCACACTCGAACTCGAACTCGAACTCGAACTCGAACTCTACGTATACCATGTTCACGGAGGAAGGGAATGAATTTGTTTCATCATAATTTCACGGCGTTCTTCTACGGGGTACAAGGACCGCATCGCATCATGTTGACGACATGCCGTCTATCTATCTGATTGCAGCATTTGGGCATTTGGGTGCCAGCATTTGGGAGGAGTTTACACTGATATCAAAACATGTAACACTGAGCTGGAGGTTCTTGTTCGTTTAAGTGCTCGCACAAAGAATAAATCAAGCGCCTGAGTTCAACTAAAATATTTTTTTCTCAATTACTGCTGCGACGTAATGTGGTGCGCTCATGCATGTGTCTTCGGGAATGAGTGGTGAATGTGCCTGTCATTGACCCCCGCTTAGCTGCATACTTTACGCGTCAACGTTGATGAAGTCACCACGACGGCCAAATTAAAAAAGTCCTTTGCCCACCCTGTTCGGAGCTCCGTTTGCTTACGCTCCAGCTTTCCCGCCTACCACACAGCTCGCTACAGCTCTCGTACCGATGCGCCTCGGTCGATAGAGGCCTCCAATAAGTCCTCATGGGGTTTGTCGACTTGGCCATTGATGTTGCAGCGCTGCTTGGCGCCTCACGGTCCGTCGCCGCCAAGCACATTGCCCTCAGGGCGCGGCAGCTGGACGCATACAGCAAAACGTCGGTCGTGACAGCGAAATGGCGAGGAGACAATAGAACTACGGTGGCCTATGCGGGGGCACCAGCGGAAAGGGCATCCGACGAACAGAGAACCCGGCAGGCAATGGCTTAGCAGATACCGATACCACTCCTTCTTCGCCGGCGCTGCCATTGCCACCGCAACCCATCCTTACACAGCATGAGATCGCAGAGAACAAGAACAAGCCCAAAGAAACTTCTGCAAATACTGCGTTTATCCAAGCATATAGACAGAGGCAAGAGGCTCTCAGGGCCGCTGCAGAGCAACGAAACGTTCCGGATGACGTCGACGTGAACATTTTCCATACCACTCATGGTTCGACGATATTGAGTTCACTACGAAAGAAGGACGGTGCTGCTGTGAAAACCCGTAACGAGCCTGGTGCTCCTGCAAAGGATCATCCTCTGCGATACTGGCCGAATCTCGCGCCTGTACTACCAAAAGTGGAAGCCACAGAGTCTGGAGAATCTCATCCAGCGCAAGGCCGTGTTGCTACTTCGAGTACATCCACAACGGCCGAGTCTCTCGATTCTGCGCAACCGGTGACATCTATTGCGCCTGAGCCAAAGCCTCAGTCAACAAAGATAGACGAAGATGTGGTCGAGTTAGCCAAAGACCTTGCTGGCGCTGAAACAACGCCCACCACGCCGGCACACTCGCTGCGAGAATCCGCGGTCCCAGCATCACGGTTCAGCCGCCTCTGGAACTATGGCGGCCTCGCAGCCGGCATGCTAGGTGGTGCCATGACGGAGAGCGTGAGCCGAGCATTCGGGGGCGGCGGCCAAGGCTCCGTTCTACTCAGCGGCAAGAACATGGAGCGAATGGTGGCCAAACTGTCACGTATGCGCGGCGCAGCGCTCAAGCTCGGTCAAATGATGAGCTTCCAGGACTCCAAGATGCTCCCGGCTCCGATTCAAGAGGTTTTGCAGCGTGTCCAGGACAGAGCAGACTACATGCCCGCCTGGCAAAGAGACAAGGTTCTCGTGAGCAACCTGGGCGAGAACTGGCGTGATCATTTCAGCGACTTTGAGGAGACACCCATCGCAGCCGCATCCATCGGACAAGTCCACAAAGCCACTCTCAAGTCCAACGGCAAAGGGTCGCCGTCAAGATCCAATTCCCCGGCGTTGCCGACTCCATTAACTCAGACCTGGACAACTTGGGAATCCTCCTCAACGCCACGAAACTACTCCCCAAGGGCCTCTACCTCAATAAGACCATCGACAACGCCCGACTAGAACTCGGCTGGGAATGCGACTACGAGCGCGAGGCACAATGCGTGCTCCGGTACAGAGAACTCCTCAAGGGGAACAAGATGTGTTTCTAGCCCCCGACGTGCACCTCGAGGCCAGTGGGAAACAGGTCCTCACCATGGACTTCATGGACGGCGAAGGCGTTACGCGCGTCAAGTCCTTCACCCAAGAACAGCGCGACTGGATCGGCACCCAGATCATGCGCCTGTGCCTGCGAGAAATCACCGAGTTCAAATTCATGCAGACGGATCCCAACTGGACGAATTTCCTGTACAATGCCCAGCTCAACAGGCTGGTGCTATTGGACTTTGGAGCCTCAGGGAGTATCCGAGGATTTCGTACGGCAGTACGTCCAACTGCTAGATGCGGCGTCTCGCTCAGACCGCGCCACAGTCAAGCAGTTGTCCGAAAACCTGGGATACCTGACCGGACACGAGAGCAGGACCATGCTCGAAGCCCACACGCAATCCGTGCTTACGCTCGCAGAGCCCTTTATGAACTCTGCACCCGACGTGTATGATTTCAAGGACCAGACCATCACGGAGAGAGTCAAGGGTCTCATCCCCATCATGTTAAGAGAGAGGCTGGCGCCTCCTCCGGAAGAAACGTACAGTTTGCATCGGAAGCTGAGCGGTGCGTTCTTGCTATGCGCGCGATTGGGGAGTAAAGTGTCCTGCAAGGACATGTTCAAAGAGAGCGTTAAGAGGTCGGGCTACGTGTAGTGTATATATATATATATATATTCCATACCTGTAAACAAACACAAGAAAAACATGCACAATAGCAGGGAAATGTGTAAAACACCACCATGGAACTGACCGTACATCCTATTTCTTCTTTCCCGTCTACGTATTATATACAAATCATCACAAGGGTATCTATCATGACACAAAAGCCTACCTCCTCCTCACCAACCCCCAGCTCCTTCTTCTCCTTCCCAGCGACCTTCTTCCTCTTCCTCTCAATCGCCCTATCCACCTGCCCCTTACTCATCTTCTCGTACCGATTCATCAACAACTGCTTCTTCTGCTCACTCCTCTTGAGATAAAACGGCGTTTTACCCTGAGCAACAAGCTCCTTCTCCTTCCGCCTATGCTCCGCCAGCAAATTCTCCTCCTCGTCCTTCTTCTTCTGCGCCTTCCTCCTCGACTCCATCGACATGAGCTGCCTCTTCAGCCTCTCCTTGTCAAGCGGGTTCTTGGTCTTTTTATCTCGGCCCGCAGCTCGGCCATTTCGCTCTCGCGGTACCCGTCCAGGAAGGCGTAGGCCCTGCGGGCCTTGCCCTCGTCTACTTTGCCGACGAGCGGGTCGAAGCGGGGTCGCGGGGCTTGCGGCGCGCGTCGGGGACGATCTCGCGGATGCGCGTGACGGGCCTTTTGGAGGTTTGCTCCTGGGGTGCGTGTTTGGAGGAGCGCTTGGCGGGGGTGTCTTGGCGGGGGCGGCTTGAAGGACTTGGTGAGGGATGAGGAGGCGTCTTGGTCGTTGGGGGATTGGATTCGTGCCGGGAGCTGGGGAGGGATGCTTGGGCGCGGGCGAGGGCTCCGAAGGAGACGGAGGAGAGGTCGACTTTTGGGGGTGCTTTCGGATGAGGACTGTTTTTGTTGTTGGTTAGATTGGGATGAGGGGGTTTTGTGGAGGAGGAGAGAACTTGCCGCTGATGAACCATGGTCGGAATCTTCTTGGTTGTTGTCTTCGGAACCGCTCTCGGCATAGTCGATGCGCTCCTCCTGCTCTGCTGGGCTGTCGTCATCTGAGTCTGATGGCTCCGGGGCGGGCTCGGGCTCGGGCTCGGGCTCCCAGTTGTCTTCTCGTCGGGGCCGCACTCGGCGCTCGAGGCCGTTGGAGGAACCTTTCGTTTTGGCGGCATTGCGCTTGGTGATTTATGAGTTGTGATTTGTGTGAGAGGAGCGCTGTGTGATCTGTTGTGGCCTTGGTTGGTCATGGACAAGTCGAGATGCAGTTTGGCTAGAAGTGACGCTTTTTTTCGGGCGTGGGATGCTTATCGATAACTGGGAACCAGCTCTCTCGTCCACCATGATATGATGATACACACACATCAGATTAGATTTCTATTCATTGTTTGCAGATGGCCAACAACAAGCATGTCTGAAGTGAAAAGAAAGGACTTGTTGAATGTTTCCATGTTTCATTCAGTCCACGTGTGATTGTCATTTCTTTACTCTCCAAGCATGCAAACCAGCATGACAACTCATCCAAACAGGGATCCCTTACTTGCAGACCCGCTCGACCTCGTGATGAATTTCTGTTGAACTTCACTTCGCTTTACTTCAACGCCGCCTCTCCCTTCCAATGCGCCGCAACCTGGTCCCGCCATCTCTCGCCCGAAAACCACTCGTCAAGACGGTTCTCCATCGCCCCCTCACCCCCAGACTCTCACAACACCGCCGCTATTCCGACGACCCAACAACAACTCCCAGACACTCATCGGCCACATACGTCTCCCTCTTCACCACTCACCACCCCAGATGCAATCGGAACCGCCCTCTCGACCCCGACGCACGCCGGGCATGGCCCTCTCTGCAGCAATGCAAGCCCCGTCCCCCTCCCCACCAGCAAAGCTGAATGCCCTCGCCGGCGCATTCACACCCACCCTTTCCAAAACCCCAACAAAACCCAGATTCAGCATCCAATCCCGCCCTGCAAAAGGGATCAAGCGAAGCTCCAAAAGACCATATTTATCCCACAAGCGTGTGTCTCCCACACAACCCCCCCAACTTCCACGCCAAAAGAAAAAAAAGCTGACCAAAACCACCATTCTTTCAAAATCCAGTCCAGCAGATGACCAAGCGCGAAACGATGACAGGCCCCGACGGGCCCCTCCAAGTCATCCGGCGGGATCCCCTCCCCTCAACCACGTACCTCACGCGGACCCTCCCCGGCCGACCTCCCTCCCCGTCCCGCGCCGCATCCTCGTCATCCTCGACCTCAACGGCACGCTGCTCTTCCGCCCATCTCGCAAACACCCGTCCCGCTTCGTGGAGCGCCCCACGCCCGCACCTTCCTGAACTACTGCCTCGACACGTTCCGCCTCGCCATCTGGTCGTCCGCGCGGCCCCAAAACGTGAGCAACATGGTCTGTCAGCTCCTCACGCCGGAACAACGCAGAAAGTGCGTCGTGATATGGGCTCGGGACAAGCTGGGTCTTTCAGAGGACGACTACAACGCGAGGGTGCAGGTGTACAAGCGGCTCTCTCGGCTGTGGAACGATCCCCACGTCAGGGACTCTCATCCCGAGGCCAGCGCGGGACGACGCTGGGATCAATCGAATACGGTCCTGGTGGATGACTCGTTTGAAAAGGGCCGCAGTGAGCCGTACAACATCTTGCCGATTCCTGAATTCGCGGGGTTTCATGTTGAGCCGGCGAATGTGTTGCCGCAGGTCCATGATTACCTGAATCAACTTTGCTATCAGGCGGATGTTAGTAGGTATATGAGAGAGAACCCATTTGGTCTGGATCAAGACTATAGGTTGACGAATGAATCTTGATGTTTGGCCGCCTTTTTTTCTTGTTTTTTTCTTTTACTCTCCAGACGTTGCATAGTTTCTTTTCTTCTTTTCGTGGACATAAAACGAGCTTGGGGCGATTGCGTTGGTTCGACCATGGAATCTGTCATCAGATCAAGAGCCAGATGGATGGAAATCAAGTATGCAACATTCCTAGCTGACGTATTGTGCGGGCTTGGGAAAGTGCTGCGGCATACCGGGGTAGAAGCTGTAGACTGGATTTTGCATTCACTTCATTCACGACAACACATAAGCGGACTGAGAGCAGCATCGTACCGGTAATGGTTTGTTCACTGATTGTGACTATTGACAATAGAGCCCGTCCGCTTTCATGCGGCCCTTGCGTCCCTTGCAGCCATAGTTGTTGTATTTGATATGCCACAACCAACTAAAGCTAACGAGACTTCGTGATTCGTCTTCATTCCGCTTTTAAACCCATCCCAAATCGTTTCATCAATGTACCATCATCATCATAACGTTTTTACTTGGTTTTGTCCAGTCGCTACATTTACTTGAAGACCTTGCCGCAGGCGTGAGGGTACTCCTTGCCGTTGACGGTGATGCCCTTCTCCCATGACCACATGTTTTCGAGGAAAGCACGGTCCTCAGCATTCTTAGGGTCAAGCTTGGTGAACTTGTAGCTCTCCCAGTCAGGGGCGACATCGAAGACGGGCTCGTGCTCCTGGCCTCGAATGACGAAAGCACCCTGGATGATGGAGTCGTTGTTCTCGCCGTAAACGGAAGCACTTCCGAAGACGAACTTGCGGGAGCCCTCCAGACGAGTGTTGAAGCCACCGATGAGGTTGTTAGACATGAAAGTCAAGGTAAGCTCATCGTTGTACTTGTAGTCACATCGCCAGATAGAGTACTCCTCGAAAGGAACGTTCTCCCAGAACCACTTGAGGGCCTCAGGGGTTTCGTTGTTGGAGAATTGACGCTTCCACTCGTCGAGAGGGAATGTAGCGCGGGAAGGAGGTCGCAAGGGTGCTTGGGCTTGGGAGCAGGAGCATCCTCTTCAGTAGCGGTGGCAGCAGCAGCAGCAGCCTTGGCGGCAGGCTTAGGAGCCTCCTCGGCAGCCTCAGGCTTCTTCTTGGGGGCAACGTTGGTCAGAGCGGGCTTCTCAAGGAAGTCAACCTTCTTGGCAACATCGGTGTAGATGGGCTGGTTGACGACGGTATCGTACCATCGAGTGACGTTGGGATGCTGCTGGCGCCACTGCTTGTCGAAGAAGTACTGGAAGCCAGGGTTCAGGAGAGGGGCGGAGAACAAGTCAGCGAGAGTCATGCGCTCGCCGGCAAGGAAGGTGTTGTGCAGGAGATGCTGCTCAACGACATCGATGGCCTGCTCAGCAGCCTTGGAGGCATCATCAACGTTCTTCTTGTTGTACGGCAGCTTGCCAACAAGGGGCATAAGCCAGTGACCAATGGGGTTGATAATCTCGGAGTTGAAGAAGGACATCCACCTCAGGATGGAAGCGTAACTAGTGAGACAGCGTCAGCAACCTGAGCCTCGTTAAACGAAAATGAACTTGGCAGAGGAACAACGTACTCTTGCTTGGTCTTGCCGAGAAGAGTCGTCTTCTCATTCTGGGAGGTGACTGCAATGGAATGTCAGTGTCCGATGAACCAAAACACACAAACATTTCATCACTATAATGGAGAACAAAGTGCAAAGCATATTGGGCAAAGGTCAGAAGTTAGGCGTTATCCACACAAGAAAGATATTTCAGACAGGGATAACTGTATAAAATAAAAGCTAAGTCATCACACGCAAAGCCCAACACGCACAAGCTGTTGGAGCAAGATATCAAAGTACCAGAAAGCACAAAAAGGACAAGCTTACCATAGATAGCGACAGCAATGCATTCGGACAGAGCGAAACCGTCCTCACCAACAAAGGCGGGGATCTTGCCAAGGCCGTTGGCCTTCTTGTGCTCAGCGACAGGCTTGCCGAATTCGACCTCAGCAATGTTGAGCTCGAGGTTGTTGGCCTTCGCAACCGCCTTGATGGCGATGGAGCGGGGTTGTCCTGCAAAAGGTAAAGAGTTGGTCGGTCAGCGAACAAGCTCTGCGTATCTGTAGAGGAAGCATAGAAAGAAGGAAAAGCAAGCAAATAAGGTAGCTTCAGGAACATACAGAAGAGGTGTAGAGAGTGCCGAAAGCCATCTTGACGTATGTTCTCAGTTATTCAAAGATACGAAAAACTGAAGATGGGAAGATGAGAGCAGAACAGAAAGCTTGCAGGTTCTCGCTGAGGAAATTTTTAATAAATGGGAGGATCTGCCCCGCGCCCAGGGAGGCTGTGCGTGGCTCAATCCGCGGTACTTGACCAATGTAATCTTATCTCCACGTGATAGCAACGGAACACTCGTCCTTCTTCTTCTGCGCCTTCTTCCTCGTGGTGTCAAAGCCTAGACGGTAGCTGGATCCAGGAGGTCAATCCCCAGCATCACGTCGTCCCAACGGCAGTTCACGACGACGAATTGCGCATCCCGTGGCCGCGCGGCAGCAGTTATGGCCACCCTGGCGAAAGGCCTCCGGCAATTGAGGTGCCCGAGGCAGCTTGCCAACCCTCGGTGGCATCGACCGACATGGAAGCAATCGGCTCCTCTTTGCATTAGAACCCTCAACACCACCGCCGGAGTTGACGACGCCGTCAATTCAACCGCCGTGGTCGAGTCTGCTCGAATTCCCTACCAGGGCGTCACACACGCACGCACCATGCCAGCGACCCCCTCGTACTTTTCTCGAGAGCCTCAGTTCAATGACCTATATATCCGAATATCGAACCTCCTTACCCGATTTCACCACCTACCGACCGTGACACCCAGCGAAGCACCACAAGTACCTTGGACAAAGTTAGAAGAAATGCGAGCTCAGATGGGCGAGCCAATCAAGGCATCACATTACGCCAAAGTTCTCCAAGTGGCCAAAAGGTTGAACCTCATCGAGCCCAGTCTACGACCAGCCGAGGTCAGGATTGCTCTCCAGGAGTTTGCGCGTGACATCAACCCATTTCTCAACAAACCTAGCCCCATCACAATTGACAGGTTCGGACGAGCAGTCGGTGTGGGCAAGCGGAAGGCCTCGACGGCGCGTGCCTTTGTCGTGGAGGGAGCGGGAGAGGTGCTTATTAACGGAAAGCCTCTAAACGAAGCTTTTGGTCGCGTTCACGATCGCGAGAGCGCTATCTGGGCCCTGACCGCAACCGAAAGATTAGACAAGTACAATGTTTGGGTTTTGGTCGAAGGTGGTGGAACAACTGGACAGGCCGAGGCAATTACACTTGCAGTTGCAAAAGCATTGATAGCCCATGAGCCGGCTTTGAAACCAGCTTTGAGAAGAGGTATGGTAATATTTCATTCATTGTCCCTCAACTCAACCCAAATTCTGCCAGTCACGTTACCCTATTGGTTTCTTTTTGTTGACACAAACACTGACTTTTTTCTTTCTCTCCGATTCAACAGCCGGCTGTATCACCAGGGACGCCAGAACAGTAGAAAGAAAGAAGCACGGCCATGTCAAGGCCCGTAAGATGCCAGCATGGGTCAAGCGGTAGTTTCTTACTGTTAGAACCGTTGCTGTTCTCCCGACACGCGGCATCGTTGGCACTGTGTAGTAGATAAGCGGCGGGCGTACAGATTTTTCTCGCCGAGAAGGCGTATTTTCTACCAGGTGTTCCTGGATTGTATCATACAAACTATCCACTTATAGTTGGGATAACAAAAGAGTATTGATGCACTATCTACGTATCCATTTCCTTTTACGCGGTGCCCCCTCAACCAAACTAAAGAAGTTGCCGTGAGATCTACCCGCGGCGAACAGTTATGTGTTTACACGGAAGCGCTAAATATTATTAACAGACACATTCTCGCAATTTGTGCTTCCACTGCCAATGAGCCATTCCGTCCCATCATTGAACGTACACGGACGTTCCCCAAACGGCATCAAATTCGAACACTGCGTGTAATTGAGTTGTACGGGACTATACCATCTACCCCGATTCAAAGACGTGGCCGTGCAAATGACCCCCTTGTTACTCGAGTAGTACCAGCACGATATATCGACTTACCCGAGGTCATTGAAGTCTATTAACCTACCTACTACCCAAGGTACCTGCATCGAAGTACAACTCAAAGGCCGGCCAGTATGCTTACAAACAGACAATGCGCCAATTCGAACATCTGTGTACGCTGTAATGGTCAATGAAACCACTCGGAAGCGGAGAGACTGAAGCTCAGCTCGGCCTCGTTCATCGTGTACACAATGCCAAGAACCATCCTTAAAAAATAATCAATTGCTCTTCCTAGGTATCCATGGTTGGTAGTTCTATCGTATGCATAAAGTTCTGCCCCATACAGTATTCGTGAAACGCGACGGAGTCCGTGAACAGGCTCGGTCTGCGACCAGTCTCTCGTCTCCGGCGCATGATGGCGCCGAGAATGCATGGCGCGTTGAACTTTATGATGCAAAGTGTCATGTGGCATGTGGAGGAGGCGCAGACCGTCAGTAGAGGTATTTTTGAAGAAATCTCTTCGTTCACTTGGTTTCCGTAACATTTGTTGGGGCCCGATTCTTCTGCAAAGGAAGGGGAGCCATCAATGCGCTCGTGGGGCTTCATATAACTTGTGCAAATGTTCAAATTTTAAGGCAAATATGGGCGGGAGTAACTCCAATAGGAAACAACTTCAACCAATCAGCGGGCGTGTTTCCGAAGCAATATATTACAGAATTCGTTAAGAGCCTGGATTGCCATGTTAGAGTCAGTTCAAAACATGCCATGTGGCTTATTCCAACGGCACGTATCTTGACTGTCAAATGAGCCACTCCGCTGGAACTGCTTTGAAAGCCTATGCCAAGAGATTGGCTTTTCGAGTTTGTTGACCGAGGTCTATTTATCGAAAAAAAAATAACACTATATAAGGGTACCTGCCTGTCTTGGACCGGATCTCTAAATATGTACGCCGCTTTGCAATCTACGTGGCTGAAAGGGGCCGACAATGCCAATCTGTCGGTTTGAGAAACCCTAACATGCAAGAAAGAGCGTCGGTAGTCAAGTCTCGGCGGTGAGCTGCATCTTCTGATAGCTGTCCAATTAATCCACTCACACAGCTGCTGTGTGAAGCCTTCGTACTGAATCGGTTCTGACACGCTGGTACAATGCCCGGCAAGTCTTCTTGTTGGAAGGATGCCCAGAATCGCTTAGCTTGTGGCCCGTCAATCGGCGTTATCGAGTGGCTCTAGGCTCCTGAAAAGCCTGGCGTCTGGCATGATCTGATAGTTATGCGCGCCAACGATACAGGGTGGACTAAACCCTGTCAAATGCCTCGTTGGATCTTCTTTGTATGGCCAATGTTACAGGACGTTGAATCTAGTCACTGAGTGATGACCCTGGACAGAGCCTCCCAAAGAACTGTGCCGGCGATCGCCTGTCCATGCATCGTGTCGTGGTCTGAGCATTGCTTTGCTTTTTTTCTCTCTTATATTGCCGCCGTGCCATTGCGTTAAATGTAAACACTGGCCATTGACGCAGCGTAGGTTCTGATGCGGTTTTATGAAAGCGTACTGAAATATTGTTGCCAGTGTATGGGTCGCCCAGCTGACAACGATGATAATGGTCCACCATCACGCATCTTCAAGCTGGCCATAACATGATCTATACTGCACGTAAAGATCAACTTGTTCTGTTGTTGGCTCGAGATATTGTCCACTACAGTGTGTTGGAACATGGTCGAAAGCCTTCAGATGCTACTCAGATGGGCCTGGCGCTGAACTTGAATATATGCGCGGCGTTGCCGAGCTTGTGCTAGAACTCCCGCTTCTTGACACAATCGTCATTGGCTTCCATATAGGTGAGATGGATCGGTCGTGTTGTCGTGCAGGTCTGCCTGACAACCACCTTGACAAGTACATTCATTACATGCCTGATACCGTGGAGGTCCACTCGGCCAAGTACATTGCGACTGGGCACTGTGAATACCTCGAGCAACGCATCTGCAGCAATGTTTTGCATAAATAGTCGTGACACAAAGAGGCTGCATTGGTGTTTTTAGGCGGCCGAAGCAGGTGCAGGGCTGGACAAATAGCAAGATGAAGGATGAAAGATGAGAGCAACATGGATGTGGGGACGCAAACTTGATTGGCATAACCGAAAAGTCAAAAGTCTGCCAGCCGCCACGACGTTGGCTTTCCGTGTAGGGCGGCTGGGACAGCTGGGACAGCTGGCAACCAGTCGACGCTCCTTCGGATTGAACAGCCGGCAGCTGCCCATCTCCTGTTCTCGTGACATCTGATACAGAACCGCGCCCATTATTTCCCCTTTTCAATCGACATACCGAACCTAGCGTCAACCGACGGGCAAGCAGCCACAGAGGTACGAAATGGGGAGAAATCTCCTGATCAGGCATTTTCTCGATTCGCCGCCGTCTAGAATCTTCACCCACTTTCCACATGAAGACACGCGAACAAGTTGATCAGTTGATGTCTCTAACAGACCGTCATACGTGTCATCACAGAGCAGAACGCCTTGGACCAGGGCCGTGTTGCTCTCTCTCATGAACCAAGTCAGGCACTCTAGCTCGCTGGGTAAAATGCACGTCCTGCCTACGGCCGAACCCCGCTGGAATGAGCTCTTCCAAACCGCCATCCCGCTGGATCGTGCTCAGTAAGCGGAAGCAAAACAAGAGATAGCTTAACAGCCAACCAACATGCATGAAGTAGCTGACCTTTGGCTGTGGGTAATTTTCTCTCTCTCATTTTTTTACGTTCGGTAGGAAGCAGACGCAATTCGCACGTTCCCACTTTTGAGAAAGAGTAGAGCAGGAGAGCAGCCCCTCCACGTCATCAAGGGCAACTCATTCAACCCTCCAACACTAGGACCGATGGCCATGTCTCAGATCGAGCAAAAGCAAACGAGATATGCGATCCACTTTCACATCTGGTAGATTCACCAAGAGTCCTCATATGTACGTTGTTTCTAAGCTCAATGTTGATACAACCGGGAGGCAGCTGGACAAACAAATGATCTCTCTGATAAGCAATCTTCGAACATCTCCCTCCAACGATGGCCTGTCATGTTCGATGATCGATTGTCAATCCCGGCACTGATTCTTTCCTTCGTCTCTCCTCCTTTACATCTGGCCAGACTCTTCGCGCTAGTCCGTGGCAGGGCCGCGCTTACTCGGATGTTATCCACCGTGCGGCTGTTCTGTGGCACGGCAGCTTCACGACAAAGGCCTTGAGCAGTGAGGACCACGCTCCGGGTTGTTGATCGGCGCCGCTGTCGCCTTTTGCATAAGACAAATCCAGACCTGAGCCACTTCAGAGCCCTGGCAATCTAGGACAGCTTGATCCGTGTCGGCGTCAATGCCCGAAAGATGCTGCAGCGAAATGCTACTGGGTTGCTGTCTCAGGTCTGTTGCTCGCATCTCATCTGGAGAAAAACGACGTCTGCTCGTCCAACAAAGCGCACCCCCTCCCTGTCGCCAGGCATTTGGAGTTGGCTGTTTAGGCCTTTGTACATACATGTACTTCATCGAGCAGCAGTGCTGACACGCCCCGCCAGCCTGTTTCTACTAGGGCATGCTTAGTGATGTTCATCTGCGCGGAGAAATTTTCATTCCTGTACCGCGCCGCGAAGCTGCCAATTTCAGGCATGGACAAGTTCGAATGGGTTTGTCTGGGAAGACACTTGCCGCAAAGCTTTCGTGCATTACATGTTTGCTAACAATCAATGAGATAACACATCCTCCAGGTTTGTCTTGATTCCTGGGCATGAGTAGAGACCGGATCGGGCGCGTCAACTGACCGGCAGGGCGATCTGTGTCATCAGCACTTTGACGCGCTCTTCACTCTTCTCTTCAGCCTATCTCCGTAGGCTCCTCTTCTTACGTGCCCATTGCAAGCCACAATGTGTCTGGCCCCCAGACGTCCGCTTTGTTGTTCTTACCTTGCCGCCCATCATTTCTCCTGCCACGCTGGGATTGTGCGGTGAATCTCGTGACCCGCGGAAAGAAGCCCACACGGTATTTGCTGTTGCGTTGCTACAACCGTCAAACTATCTCGTGTTAGTCGCTTTAGTTGGTTGTATTGCCAACTTCCGCCCGTCCACACGACGTCGGCCATACCTTTTTCTTGTTTGTTTTACCTGTCCCGGACTCTAGTTAGAGCTCGCCCAATGCACTCACTGGGTCACAATCTGGATCAATCATCCCACCTCGGCCGTGGTGTGTTATCCGTGCCCTTGTGTCCAGTCGGATTATGTCTGGGCCAGCCTGGGTTGCCATACCAGTCCATCCTGTCGAGTACGGAGCAACCAGAGCTCTCAGCCCTCCAAAACATGGCACACTCTATGTACCCATAAGAATAAAGTGAAATGTCACATACACGTACCTGATGTCTTGGTCTCTTGCCCGGCTGTTAGCGTGGACCCAAGCCGGTGGAACGGTCAATCTGATGTATGATGTATAAGACCCCAACCACACCCTTCATGTTGTCAATGCTCTAGTATCTCAGTTGCCATTTTGCCCGCCTTTGTCGTCTGGTCTATTTCCTGTCTACGAAGTCCGCCTGAGCCGTACTTCGAGCATCACACTTACTGACAACTCCTCTTCGGGCTCCGATACCCCAGACGTTGCGTCTGAACACTGACTCGGTCTGGCTTCGCCCTAGTGTCGTCTTGCAACAACCCTAGCAGATCGGGCAGCTTGCAGGGGAAGGGACTATCATGCTAGGGACCGGGACTAATAAACCCTCCGAAATACTGATATTAAGCACGAGTCGTCAAGGCTGTGCTCGCAGCCTCGTACTTTTCGAATAGTACCACCCTACTTCGGCGTGCTACCGCGAGGCCTTGAAACTGCAGCTTGGGATCCGTTTCTGAGACTCTGTTGCCTCTTTGCAGTCTGCAAACCAGGGCATGAACTTGCAAGGTATTCTCTAGGCACGAACTAAAAAAAAAAAAAGAAACGGCTAAGGCAAACTCGAGCCTATCTTGACAGCACCGTCCACCCTCACCCTCGAAGGCATTGACATGACATGACCCCTTGGGCTACAATACAACTATGCTCCTAGAGTTTTTCCAGAGACAGCAAGAAAACTGTAACGTCATTTGTTTTCTCACACGACTCGGAAGTATCTCTCGAAACGTTGGAATACATAAAGCTCTCTACGAATGCGCATCACCTACGAGACTGGGGTTCAGAATCCAACATTCAGTTGAGTTTTGCGTCTTCTCCTGGTAGAGAATCGATTTTCATCTCAGCGCCTGATGTCTTCTTGGTGGTATCAGGTTAAGTCACACATTGCACACAACGACCACACTACAGGATTGGTATCGCCATTCAAGAATAAGTCGGCCCATTGTGCGCGTCTACTTCGTCGAGTTGTTGTTGGGATCACGGTGCATCTTTCTCCTGCAGCATAGTGTACATCTACAACTCGGGGACGTATTGAACAGGACTGAATAGAGAGTCCTAACTCCGTGGTATGGACCATCCTCGCCGAGGTGAGGGGCGAAGCGAACATTCAGCTGCTCACCAGGCCTCACACTCAAAATATCCGCCGCAAATTCCGGCAACACAAGAAGGCTCAATTGCTGGCAGTACTACACAAAGATACCGTCCGGCACCTCTGGATCTATCTACCTCAACCCCGAGAAGCATGGGAGTGTCTGGTAATTACAGCAACTACTATCAGGACTCTTCGTCTGGGTTTTCTGCGCCAACAATGTCTACCACCTTGCTAGCATACGAAACCGACTATGGAAGCGATACGCGAAACCCTGCGCCAGCAATGGGCAGCTATAGTACGAGCATGATGATGTACAACGTCCCACATACGGCAGCACAACAATCCGTCTATGACACGCAGCAATTCACACCGCGGCAGCATGCAGCAATGCAGATAATGCCCGCCGACGTCTCGTCAACCTACTTCACCTCAGAGGCAGCTGGCAACACTGCAACGCCATTGCAAGCCTCAGATCACGGCTCGAGAAGCTCGCCCAACGTCTATCAGCACCATCAGCAGAACCCTAGCATGCCATATTCAAGGACTATGTCCGGCGTCAACGAATTGCACCACCAGCAGCAACCGAGCAGTTCACATCCTGGCGCTCCAGAAACCCGAGACTTTACCTCCAACGAAGATGCGGCTTTGGAAAAATGGGAAAACTTCCGACGACAGTTGGGCATGGTCTTCAAGATATTTCCGTAGGCCAGCTGGAAAGGGCTTCAGGAACTCTGTTGGGAATATCTACCTGGATGTTGTCACAGGTAGTGGAGCTGGGTAAGAACACTGAAGGCATCAGATTCTTTGTGACCCCAAAGGAAACATGGCGATAACGGAGAGAGAGTACGTTGGAACTAATCAGACAGTACTCAGGCTTACATCAGGACAACTCAGCCCTGCACGAAGACCGGCTCAGACTCTGGAACGACTTCAACCATGCTTGGCTAGCCCTTGCCTTTCAGCAGAAGGAGCTCATGACATCCGGGGAGCAAGTTTCGCGATCACAGAGACTCATGACCGAAGAAACCGTCCAGAAGATGGGTGATGAGCTCGTTCGACTGTGCGATGGGGTCGAGCGCCACGGCCTAGTAGACTACCAGTACGGCGTATGGGAAGAGCAAATCGAAGCTGGTGTGTAGTCCCAAACGTCAAGCGCCACCCGCTCATTCCATTACCCCAAAAGACTAACCTTTTTGCTTGTCTTCCCTCACATACAGTTCTAGAAGAGTGCCTCGATCTATTCGACAACCAGGAGAGGCTTCGAAATGAGCACCCCGTTGTATTCTAATGTCCCTCTCCCGCACAACAGACACATGTCCAAATACACACACGAGCCGCACGAGTTTTTGACCTGCGTCAGGTTCAATGACTTGGGCACATGATATCATCAACGGGTTCTTCTTGGATTCTGTCCTTTTTCTTCTTCTTTGTACTTTGCCCTCTCGATATCAACCTTGTTCAGCGTTATAGAGAATACATTACTGCACGGAATGCGGCAGTACTACAATATCACGGGTCATGTCTGCTATAAGCGATGAGTGTCGGGAGTGGATCGAGACATCCAGAGTCTTCTCACCTTGCATTGGTTTACTTGCGAAGGGGTTCTTATGATCTCCGTGGTGTTGTCGTCACCAGGTCCAATCATCACGGCAGGGAGCTTGCGAGGCTCGGGCGGTAATCAGTAGCGCAGGCGCTCTAACACAGCAAATCATGGTGGCGTTGGAACCGGGAAGGGCTCCCCCTTCTCCCTTTCTCCCTTTCTCCCTCTGGTGTCATGTTTGAGATACCTAAACTTGTCACTTTTTCGTCACTTTACCTCACTTTTTCCTCGTTTCAACTTGAAGCGCATGGGATCAGGCAGTGGACATATACCAGTAGGGTTTGGCATGATGGTGATGTGATGATGTAGGCAATTTTTCGTTTTGCAGTTGATGATTGCTCTACATCATGAACGTGCTGGGGGTAATTAGAGGAGCCAGAGGGTGTGCTATATATAGTATACTGAAGCGAATAATAATGACGGGGATGTTATTCATATGTTAAAATTGTCGCACTGGCTGGGTATCGCCAGCAATCCCAATGTCTTTCCAAATCAGATGCATTGGCCGCAACCAATGAGCAAAATAAAAATCAATGATGACCGTGGTCGAAAAGGAATCAATCGACTGAGGAATCGACTTGCGAACGTCACGTTGAAAAACAACAAAGCGGCACCCCACGTACTAATAGTGATCTCAACGGAAACATGCAACCCGTTCTGTTCTGATGCCTGCCTGCCTGGCAGTGCCTGCACTAAAATAGTCGGTTGCTTTGTATAAAAATTCCGACTGATCTTCGGACAATCATGACCGTGGCACGTGAACAATGGAGAACCTCTTTGCCCGGCCGAGGGATCATCGAAATTGGGGCAGGAAAATGCAGAATAGCTCCAGCGCCGATGATTGGCTGGACTCACCATCATGGCATGTTATCGCGTGAATCGGCCGAGCACCGTCCGAAAACCAATGCTCTAGCAGGGCTGGCGTTATTCCCACTTCTGTCATTTCTTATTTCACTTTCAAAAAAAAAAAAAAAAAAAAAAAAAGGCAGTCAGGCAGGAACCCGGCATTTTGCCCCTCGCGCAAGGATTGTGCGAGATGCCGACTTTGACAATTGCCACGGCACAGATTGGACGGGCTTCGTTGCTTGCTTGTCAATCTGTCAATCTGTCAACTTGTGCAGCAGAATGTTTCAGCCACGAGCCTGTCACCCCGTCGAAACTCGGTCAGAAGCAAGAAGCCAAGGTGACGGTCACAAAACAGTTGCGCTGTGGCTTGACGTGAAAAGCAATCTGTGCTGGCAAGGAAGTCAAGAATCGGTCTGTACGGGGTGACTCAGACAACAAACAGTTCATGTGCCTTCCCACTCATGTGCCTTCCCACTACGGGGTATAACAGACGTTTGTGAAAGGTGCCGTGCCGTGCCTCATGCATGACAGCGTCACCTACCTACATTGTGCAGCAAACATGATTACATTCTCGCTCGTCCGTCCAGTTGCTGAAGCGGAAGGAAGCTGGGGCGTGTCACCTTCTTTTCACCCAGTTTCTCTCTCTCATTCTTTGACATGGAGGTAGAGGTAGAGGTAGAGGCAGAGGTACGGAGTACTCCGTAGACGCTTTTTGTTCATCCGTCGTCCCGTCTCGTCGAATCGTCGGGAATTACCGCATTAGGCATGTCGCCTCTTTTCCAACCATTGTGTTCTACGACATCATGTCATTCTGATATTCGACCCGCGCCATCTGATTTCGCCATTTGAGATAACCGGTGCCATGTATAGGCATGCAACCCGCAAATTTTGGTTCAAAGACGAAGCGAGTTACAAGTAAGATCCTGCTGTTGTGCGTACTTTCATTCGTCGATGCCGGTAGTTCGTTATCATCATCTTCTTGAATCTATGCTTCATGCTCCCAAAAGTCTCCCAGCGACTCCGTATTTCAACGATGGGCACCACAGTCCTCTCCTCTCCTTTCCTTTGCAAGGCCTGCTCGGGTTTTCTAAAACTGGTCTACATCAATGTTAGTCAAACCAATTCACGTGAGGTCTCGCAATTTTTCCACCCAAGAACGAGATGCTTTGTAAAGAAAATCGCATCCTCCTCACACGAAAGTCCACTCTCAACACAGTCACACCGAAAGGGTAGACAAGGAGAAAAAACATACCCAGCGTCATGCTCATGCTGACATCCGTATTCTCCACCATCTTGGTAAACTCCTCAAAGCTAATCTTGCCATCATTGTCCAAATCCGCCTCCATGATCGTCTTGTCCACGATTTGCTGCAGCTGCTGATCCTTAAGGTTGCTGCCCACCATCATCTTGAGGACTATGAACAGCTCTCCGTTGGAAATGTATCCGTCGCGATCAATGTCGTACACTTTGAACGCGAATTGGAGTTTTGCTCCTTGTTGCCCTTGCTGCTGAATGCGCTCAGGCCCGAGACGAATTCTTGGAAGTCAACGTCACCGCCGCCGTCTTCGTCAAAGATGGCGATCATTCTGTAGGTGGGGCTCGAATTTCAGTACCTTTGCGCGATGAAGCAGTTTATTCCAGAGTATTATCCCGCTCCCCAAAATCACGACGGGAAGGGAGTAAGTTCTCTTGGGGGTGTGTTGTACGAACCGTGTGGCGAGGGGATTGGATGAGATTTGTGGGAGACTTAGGAACTCGTCTCGTTCGATGGTGCCGGAGTTGTCCTGATAGATTTTGCTTAGTATGGATGGCAGAGTGATGATCTGGTTCGACCGGGGAGTGATAATAATACTTTGTCGAGTTTCATGAATCGTTTCCGTAATCGATCGACTTCGTCTCTGTCGACTACAAAGTCATGTTAAAATTGCCTTTGGTTCGGTTGGAACGGACATGGCGACCGTGGAGTGTGGGGACAGGGAAACAAGGGATTCTCACAGTTGGAACCCTGGACGATATTGTCCAGGACCTGGCTGGTCGTGTTGCCCATATTGACGGACAAGCACAGATGGAGGCGGGACAGGCTGTATACTAGTCGGGCGGCGAACAGATATGATGCGTGCCGAAGAGAAACTTGGTCGGTGGGCGAGTGTTGTGAAAATTAGAAAGGAGGGCTTCGACGCTTGGTGACGCTTGGTGCATGCGCAACAAGGCCGATGGATTGAACAAAGGTTGAATTGAATGGTTGCGAGACCAGCTGTGGTAGAGTCTTACTTACGGACTACTAGAGGGGTCATCGGCCCCGGGTGCACGGGCCATTTTGGTGCACAATTGTGGACAGGTGCGCCAAGACTTTGGGAAGTAGAAAGACAACGATTTTGCGCAAACCTTTAAAACTCTACTGATGCTGCTAATGCTGCCAATGCTGCTTTTTTTTTTGTCTTATACAGCATAGGTGTGCAGAGCCTTGCTCTTGCATACGTGCTCTTGCATGTGTTCCTACAGTTTTAATTTCATTTCTCTTACAACATGCATGGCGCGAAAATATTACGAAAATCTACGAACATCTATAGCTTATTTTTTACGGAACAACTTCCAGACGCAAGCAGCATTTCTTTTGTGGCTGAAGAACCAGAACGCAGATAATATGTGGCGCAGTGACAGCGGCGATACATCGGGTATTGCCCCGCTACTAAAGTGCCAAAGTGCTGCCAGATGGTTTGAAGGAGCTAAAGGAGGGGTGGAAAAGGGAAAGGAGGCGGTGGCCCGAGCGCCACAAGTATCTCCCCACGAAACAAGCGTGTGCAGTGACTTTTAGATTTTGCCTCTTGCCTAGCACCAACCTACTCGTTGCCGTCATCAGACAACAATCTTTCCGCCCAGTGAAAATTCTTCGCGCGGCAAAACAATCCCAACGTCACCCCGTCGACTGTGATAACTTTGCCATCAAATAGAAGCCACCACAACGCCTTTTCCATCTTAATTTTGGCAAGAGGCGACTTCTGATGCCTCATTTTATGACTTGATCGAATTTTTTTTTTTTTTGCGGATTTTCCGCTGGCTTGACGCCGACCTTGTCCAACCCGCCACCATGTCGTCGCGCAAGGTCAGAGTCAAGAAGTTGAGTGTGAAAACCGCTCTTCCCGTGCTCAGAGAGGATCAAATCGATCCTTCCGAGTATGAAGCTCTTACTACCGATATCCAAATTGCAACTGGTGTCGAGCATGCTGAAGAAAAAGTGAGTATAATTCTCCCCTTATCCTGCACTCTGATATCACGTGTTTGTGCACGTGATATCTACAAATGTTATCAAGCTCTCGGGCTCTCGGGGAGTTGGGCAACGACAAGATGCGTTTGAAGCACCATTGGCTAATCGCTTCCCCCCTCCCCCTTCCCTCCGCCTCTGTAGGAATATCATCTTCAGAGTATTCTTAAAGAAACTGGTGTCAGCAATGCTCAGGAAATCCCGGTCCCTCCACCCCAGGAGAGTGACATCAACTATGATGAAGTATATCCCAGCAACTTCCATCAACCATCCTCATACATTCGGTTTTCACAAACCGTAGAGGAATGCATCAGCTGTCAGTATGACATGAGCAGCGAGGATGCCGGATTCTTAAAATCATACAATGCAAAGAGCCCCGTTGGAGGCCCTCTCTCTGAAGATGACTTTGAACGAATCATGGAGGTGTTTGAGGACACCGCGGCTGAGCAGACCCCATTTGCATCGGTTGACAATACTGTTGTCGCCTACGACATGATGGTTCCGTCTCTTAACCACCTTGATTCCACTTCCATTCTCCAGCATGCCAAGGCGATTTATGATTACTGGAAGAACAGTCGACTTGCAGTGGGCAACAAGCCTTTGCACCCAACTCTCAAATTCGAGATACATCAAGAGACGGATGATACGGATCCGTTTGTCTGTTTCCGACGAAGAGAAGCCAGACTAACCAGGAAGACAAGAGCTCGCGATAATAAGGTCGCCGAGACGCTAAAACGTCTTAGACGCGAGCTCGAGGATGGTCGCCAGCTTGTCTTGTTATCATTCGAACGTGAAATGATGAAGCGGGAAGTGTTGCACATGGACCGCGCTGTCTTTGAAGAACGAGCCACATTGAAACAGATGAAGCTGAGACTAGGAATTAAGGGCGAGGATGAAGACCTTGTGAATCAAAAGGTAAGCACAAGCGCAATCAATCAACGCGCCTCCTTCTTCAATGCAATATTGCTCGATGCTAACCCGTGATATCTTAGCCACAGAAGCGCAAGGCCGCCGAGCCATCGAGTGCTCAAAGACAGCAGGCCACACAGCTTCGGGCGCCTGTCAAATTGGATGGTCGTTCACTCGAACAAGACCTGGTATCGCTTGCTGATCAGTTGGTCCAAAAGGACAATGAACTCCGAGAAGAAATCGAGAACAAAGTACAAAACCACAGGCGATGGAATCAGAACCACATCGACCTCACCAGAGATCCATTATCGCCGGTCAAGGAGCAGGGCATGGAGCTCAATTTCCGACCAGCAAAGACTCAATATTTAATGACACCCCTGCATCAATATCCTCTTTTGAGGAGATGGATATTGATGAGATGCCTTCTGAGCCGATGGACATTGACAAGCTTGCAAGCCTTCCTGTTTTCCAGTTCAAGGCGGGCATATCCAACAATCAACCACAGACGAACCAACCGTCGTTCCGACGTCGTATTGGCCGACTCCAGAGACTATGGATTGATCGTAGAGGAATGACAACAACGCCGAGACAGGAAAGCAACGAATACTCGGATCGGTGGAAGTATGATTCGGACGATGATGATGTCGATGCTCCGGTATATGAAGTCGATCCATTTGATACACGCGCGCTTAAATTCCGAGCGACCATTCCGCTCAGTCCGTACATGTTCCGTGGAGGACGGCCGCAAATGCCCCCTGATGCAGCGACTGTCGCAGCAGCGGCAGTTGGTAACAGAGCATTACCGCAGCCACCGCCGGCACCGCCGGCAGCAGCTCAAGCGCAGGCGGCGTCATAGAAGATTGTTGCGGATCGCATTTGCTGCTCAATTAGTCGGCGAAGGATGTTTGTATGATGAGCGATGGCTTTTGGAGGCGGACGGGACTCGGTACATAGCGACGATGCCTCCGTGTTGTGTTTTTGTTTTTTTTTGGTTAATTCCTGTCGGCTCGAGTCTGGGTATCGCAGAGCAAGGACCTCCAAGATTCCCATTCTGTACTGCGAAAGATATTGGACTGGACGATTTTGGAAGTGTATAGTATTCTTTTCTGTTCTCTTCGGCGCAGGCTTGGAGGTCGGACGGACGGTTAGGCGGGCTGGCATTTTGCGCGGAGTTGGGAGTTGATGAATGTTTTGCTTGGGCATTTTTAGACCAAAAAGAAAGACGCAGAACAGCCCTCACAAGGCGAGAATGCAAAAACCAGTCAAATCAGGGTCGTTGTTGGACCCGTTAGCATCGCTCGTTCCGCTTTCCTCTGTGATATGATATCCGAGTTCGATGAGATGACGCATGAAGTGGAGTTGTGGCTGCTGCTTGGCGAAGGGTTCTGCTTGGAAGTGAAAGTTTTCAATCCGGCCAGGCCAAGTTTCAGCACCTGGTTCTCGCTACAAGCTTTGGGCTGGCTGTCCAGACATGGTCAGATCCAAGACCGACCTGATTGAGCAGGACCCAGATGAATGTATTGGCGGGCACGCGATTCCATGGCATGTATCGCGAATCATGAAGTACGTCCAAGCTTGACCAGCTGACGGACTACGCCGCGAAGCGACATGAAGTCATGTGCGCGGCCGGATGAAAAAGCCCGCCGTCAGATGTACCAAGTCAGCGTAGCATTTCGGTACATCATCTGCCGAGGGCCTGGTCGTTTCTTTGCTCGGAAACCGCAAAGTTGCAAGAGCATCGCAGAGCAGTGGTGATGAATGTAGTCAGTAGGATATGGGAAAATAAAACGACATGTTGAGTGGTGGTGGTGGTGACGTCTTTTTTTTTTTTTTTTTTTTCGTAGCCCTGACGGACTGCCTGGGACAGATGCAGGGTGCTGAAAAGTGATGGATGCTTGTGAGCCGTGGTGGGGTTGATGGGTTGATGGCAGAGTCATACTGGATCTTTTTTTTTTTTTTTTGGGGGAGGGGTTTTTATTTCATAAAGCACTTTGAATAAAGTAAAATAAATAAAATAAAAGGGGAATCTGTGTTGGCTGTGGTTTCGGGTATTTAGCTAGGAACTGATGTTTTCGGTAAGAATTCAGGTTGATGAAGGATGGCCCTGCCCCCACCCCCCGTCCCCCACTCCCTCCCTCCACGACAAAGCCATGCATGTACTTTTCGAGCCTCATTTTTTTTTTTTCCCCAAACGTCAAGGGGACAACACTGCCTATAGCACCACCCTCTCTCACGAACATCCCCCCTCCTCACCATGACTCCCAACCCAAAAACCAGCTTCATAGCCCTCGGCTGCGAAGGCTCCGCCAACAAGCTCGGCATCGGCATCATCCAGCACACCCCGACCAAACAACCATCCTCTCCAACCTCCGCCACACATTCGTCTCCCCCGGAACAGGCTTCCTCCCCAAGGACACAGCCGCCCACCACCGCGCGCACTTCGTCCGGCTCGCGCGGTCCGCCCTCGCCGCCGCGAAATGCGTCCCCGCCGACATCTCCTGCATCTGCTTCACCCAGGGCCCCGGCATGGGCGCGCCCCTCACGTCCGTCGCCATCGGCGCGCGAACCCTCTCCCTGCTGTGGGACGTGCCCCTCGTCGGCGTGAACCACTGCGTCGGCCACATCGAGATGGGGCGGCACATCACCGGCGCGCGGGACCCCGTCGTCCTGTACGTCAGCGGCGGAACTCCCAGGTCATCGCGTACGCCGAGAAGCGGTACCGCATATTCGGCGAGACGCTCGACATAGCCGTGGGGAACTGTCTGGACCGGTTCGCCCGAACCCTCGAGATAAGCAATGATCCTGCGCCGGGGTACAACATCGAGCAGATGGCCAAGAGGGGCAGGCCGGATAGGCTCCTCCATCTGCCGTATACAGTCAAGGGGATGGACTGCTCGTTCTCGGGGATCCTGGCGAGTGCGGATGCGCTGGCCGCGCAGATGAAGGCCGCGGGGACGAGGCGGATTTCACGGCCGAGGATCTATGTTTTTCTCTGCAGGAGACGGTCTTTGCGATGCTGGTGGAAATCACGGAGAGGGCCATGGCCCACGTGGGGAGTAGCCAGGTCTTGATTGTAGGTGGCGTGGGGTGCAACGAGCGGTTGCAGGACATGATGGGGAGATGGCGCGGGAGAGAGGGCAGCGTGTACGCTACGGACGAGAGGTTCTGCATTGACAATGGCATCATGATTGCGCAGGCGGGCTTGCTGGCGTACAGAGAGGGGTTCAGGACGCCGTTGGAGGAGAGCGTGTGTACGCAGAGGTTTCGGACCGATGAGGTATACGTCGAATGGAGGGATTGAGCACCAGTGGATTGATGTTGATGAAGGGGAGGACGATGTGATGAATGGATGGCAAATCATTGGGACGGCGTTGCGTTGGGTGCATTTGGTCTTGTTGTTTGTTGTCTCTGTTTTGTTTTCCCCCATGTACATATTTGTGGCTTCACACAAGAGGCAAAAAGCCTGTTCGTCTGAGGAACCTACCCAAGGTCCGTGCCTAGCTACAAAAGGTCTCGACTGCATGAAAACCTGCTGTCTTGTTATTATAGTCATGTCGACTATGCCATATACGTCAACCAAACTATTACTCAAACTTTCAACGCCATCATCGTGCCGCATAAATCATCCTCTGATGAAAAAGTAAAGGAACCCCCATTTGTGAGATGTGGTCTAGAACGCCGTATTGAAATAAAAAGACATTTACCCAAATTCTCTCATAAACGCAAGTCGTAATCAGCCCTCATCCGTCGATGTGGGCTTGTACATTATCGTGGTGACGTACTGCGTACAGGGACGTGTAAGCATTGTTCTCGTGTCTGTTCGCACAGGAGGCGAGGAAAATGATTCACCTTGTTGTGATACCTCGTCGTCGCCGACACGGCCAGGACGTTGTTCTTGATACTGCTCGTGGCCAAGTGATTGAGAACGGTGTGGTTGGGCATGTTCAGCACCGAGTTGTCATCCTTCATGAGCGTAGCGGCGTTGAGGATGGGCTTGCCCAGGAAGCCAGGCAGACTGGGCGGTGTTGGCAATTTCTCGATCGCTCCTACAGCGTTCCTATACGCTGACGAGTCCTCGGGTTGGTCGAAGTCGATTAGGTACTGCGGAACCTGACTAGCGTAGGCATTGGGAGCAGGGACAGGTTTGCCCTTGGGCTTGGCTGACTCCTTGGCTTGTGAATCTGTTTGGGAAGCATCGATGTCTGTGTCGGCCTGGGACACGCCAGAGCTTTGCTTGGCTTTGAGTAATGCGTCGGGATTTACTTCGATATAGTTGACGAGGTTGTTTCCGAAATCTACTGTTGTTGGCAGGTCGGACGAGGTTTGCATGATACCATCGGCCAAGAAGCGAAGATGGTGTGTTCCGGGAGAATGTACACCGTGGTGGCAAAATGTCCTGGCTTTCCCTCACTTGATCGCCATGGCATGATCAGATTTGGTCCTTGCATCGGTGAAGATGCTGCGCACCAAGACTTTGGAGGCGGCAATAGAAGGGGACACTTACACGGGATGCAGCCGCTGCTTGCGGTTCCATTGAAAAATGGTACCTGTGACATAGATCTTGTCTCCTCCTTGCTTCCACTCAATCTTGGTAGGGACCACAGGTCTCGTCTTGTCCACTCGCAATTCCTCGGACTCGTCGTCGTCGACCGTCGTAGCACTCACGGCGGAGCTTTTCCTTGTCAAGCCATCCGAGGAATCACCCAGCTCTACGTCGGCGAGTCCCTGCTCCGGGGCTAATATGGGGAGCCAGGTGTGTGAACTTCCTCCTCGATCGGCAGAGGCAGTCGAGGTGGTCCTCTCAGGTACATGTCTGTGACGCTGTTGTTGGAGATGAGGTACGGGTCAATGCCGGCAGCTCGCTCGGCGGCAGAGATCTGAGCGTCTCTGTGAGAGCGAAGCGAGCCGGATTCGACAGGGACATCGACGGGTTTGGTGGGCTCGTCTCGGGCCGGACGAGCCTCGGTGGGTTTCGACGGGGTTGATATGTTGCTGTGTGGCGAGCCGCTCAATGATGAGACAGCTGTGCCGGGCAAGCTCTTGGGACGGTTGACGATGGTTGAGCCGGTGGCCTGGGCAAGCGAGGGCTCTGGAGGGGCGGCTGAGCTGTGAGTGGCGTGGGCAGCGATGGTATTGGTGCGAGCTTCCCTCCGGTGATGAGGCAATAGGTGATGGAGATGAGAGTGGCCGTCGGCGGGAGTCGAGGTGTTGGCGGTTGAGCCGGCAGCATCGTTTGGCGGGGCAGCAGGCGGCGAGCCTGACGAGCCCGACGAGCCCGACTTGGCAGCGGACGAATGGTTATTGCCCATGGTCGTCTGGGGATGAGGGGAGCAGTGGTTCGATTGGGCGAGTGGGCGGTTGAGTGAAATGCCGCGTGACGGTGCAGCTCTGGCTCGGGCATGGCAGTCGAGAGACACCAGTACCGACGAGAGGCGGGCAGGCAGGCAGGCGATGTAGGAAGTGGTGGTGGTTGGTGGTCGGTTGGTGGTCGGTTGGTCGGTTGGTCGGTTGGTCGGTCGGTTGGTGGGGTCCAAGTCAGTCTGGAGCCAAGCGTCGGGAGACCGTTTCTACAACATCTGAACTCTGTGTGTTTGGATATTTCTAAAGAAACCAGGCTAGTTCGTAGTGTATTGGGACTTGTGGACTGTGTTGGTTCCGAGGTGGAAGGAACATACATACACACATCGCATGATTGGCCGCCAGTGACGCGATCTTGCCTCCGCAATTGCTCCCCCAAACTCCGCGCCGATTTGAAATCATGCGACGACATCTCCTCAGTGTTGGAAATCATGGGTGAGACCAAAAGAGTACGTTGCTGCCAACTTGTACGACGACCAAGTCTCATTGGTTATGATTATCAATCGGGCCCTGAAATGACAAATGTCATGAGATGGCGTGCTGAGGCAAACGCTCCGACTGCTTTATATAAACCCCGGGAGCAAAAGCAATCTCATATACCCCAGCACGCTGCATCTTAGCCAACGTTTCATCATCACCGGTTCATATCATCCACGCATCTTTCACATCTCTTTTCCCCTTCACGTCCACGTCCAAACCATGGCCGCCGCCGTCGTCGCCCGAGAGCGCTCTGTGCCGAGGCACGACGTCAAGACCGTCCTGAACTACTTCAAAGAGAACGAGGACGGGTCTCCGCCACATCCTACGTATATTGATCGCCCAGAGACATACGATCGCCCCTTCGAGCCTCACCAGATCACCGTCAAGGATATCGCGGGCGAGGAGGGCAGGTACTCGCTTGACAAGAACGGGTTCCAGATTTACGGGCATGTAGCTTCCGAGAGGGCCTTTCTGGACGACGACAAGATCAAGGCGGGATACTATGCTGAAACGGAGAGACTACTCAGGGATGCGTACGTGCCCTGTTGTTCCCACTTACACCGTCTTTTTCTTTTTCGATCCCACGCTGCATCAGGCAGACAACATGTCACCTCACATGAAACTGACCATCCCTGCCTGCATCGCTGAAGAACCGGCGCCTCCAAAGTCTTCATCTTCGACCACACCGTTCGCCGCCATCCCCCGGCCAGGACAAAGACCGCGCCGCCCGCGGTCCAGTCCAACGCGTCCACATCGACCAGTCCTACGACGCGGCCCTCTCGCGCGTACGGTACCACCTCCCCGACGAGGCAGATGCCCTCCTCAAGGGCCGCGTGCAAATCATCAACGTGTGGCGGCCCATCAGGATGATTGAGCGGGACCCGCTGGCCATTGCCGAGGCCGATTCCGTGCCGGACTCGGACCTCGTTGTCACGGAGCTGATTTATCCTGACAGAAAGGGGGAGACGTATGCCGTGAAGCATAATGCGAGCCATAAGTGGGTGTACAGGTCTGGCTTGTCGCCAGAGCAGGTCCTCCTCATCAAGTGCTTCGATAGCAAGAAGGATGGGCGGGCCAGACGGGTGCCGCACACGGCGTTTGAGGATACGGGCGCGAGGAAGGATGCGCCTGCTCGGGAGAGCATCGAGGTGAGGGCTTTGGTGTTCCATGAGGATGATGTGGATTGAGCGGTTAAGGAAAGGGGCTGTATGCTATGTATTGTTGGTTCAATTATGAAATACGATTCATGTTCTCATCTCACCAACCGTGAGGCCAAAGCGCAGAAATGCCCAACAGCAAGCCAGCCGTCACGGGCATGCCAACATTTCAGCTCCGAGCAACAACTCATCCACCTCTACTCCCGGGGCTGAACAAACGCCGCAAACACCCTCGGCGTCGTCACAAGCTGCGCAAAGTAGCTCTTATGCGGGTGCTCCCCAATCTTGGTATCCAGATCCAGGATGTGCCTCAGCTGGGAGTGCTTCCTGCCCGGATAAAACGAGACCTCGAGGCCCGACTCCTTCACGACCGCCGGGTGCGTGACCTCTTCCAACACGCCCTTCATGTTCTCTAGGATCTGCCTGTCTCTGTCCCTGACGGAGCTGCTTCTCGATGTGGCGAGGAATAGGTTGCGCACGCCGAGGGCGATGATGATTTTCTGCTCCGCGTCCAGCTCGTTGTATTTTGGGCCCGCGGAGGAGGGGTCCTTGATCATGTCGTGGAAGGAGAGGATGGCGCGCCATTGTGAGGGGATGTCTTCTTCTTCTTCTTCTTCTTCTTCTTCCTCTGATTCCTCATCTGATCCTTGATCAGAGACGTCTTCTTCATCCAAATCCTCCTCTGAATATTCTTCTGGAGCGCATTGTTCGACACGCGGCGTCTTGGACGGCTCGTGGTCATCTCCATGCTTTCTCTTGATTGGCTTGGCTCTCAGCTGGGCCGAAGATGGGTTCGTGTCCGCAGCCGGTGCGGCATCCTTGCCCGGGAGTGCGACGGAGTCATGTCCGAATGGCGTTCCACGGCTCAGGGGTTGCCCTTCAAAAGGAGATGTATCGTAGAGCCGCGGTTGGTAGTCTATTGGGATAAACTGATGCTATTCAGAGGGCGTTGAATCGCGGAAAACATCCGCGCCGTGCCACCAGTGTGTGGCGCAAACTTGGATACCTGACATGGGGGTAAATAGACCAATGGACCAACATTTGACAAGATGCGCAGAACTGACAGGAAATTTCAAGTTTTCCTGCTCCTGTTCATATTTATATATATTTAATTTTTTTAAAAAAAAGAAAAAAAGAGAGAGAGAGAAACTGCTGCATCGCCGTCCGCCTCGGATGACTGCAGGGCAAAAGAGCTGTGGCGGACCGGACCTTCCTCCACAAATCACAATCGCCACCATACACCCCCGCCCATGCAGCATTCAATAACAACAACCTTCACTCTCTTCTTACTCCCTCAACCAGTTTCCCCAATTCAAGTAATGTTGTGTCCAAACAACCCCTTACAACCCCGTGTCCTAGACACGTTTCATCGCGACGACCGCGACGCAGCGCGACGCAACACACAATGGGCGACGCCAACTCCTCATTCATCACCACCCTCACCCACGTCGTGAAGACCATCTGGTCCCTCCCCTGGGCGCGGTACACAGCCCTCCTGATCAGCAGCATCGCCTTGCCCCTGCGCACACTGTGGATTCCCTTCTCGTACCTCGCCGGGGTCTGCAAGCTCTTTTGCGCCGGCAGCGCATGTGCTCTCGTATGTAGGCGGCTGGGTTGCCGGCGCTGCAGGGTTTCTCGTCAGTCTCGAGGTAATGGGGCCTCTCCGCAACAACCAACCACCACCTCGAAACCTCTGCTTCCATATCTATTCTTCAACTTGCAAACGAATGCTAATGAAGCCATCGCATCGCATAGCCACTGTACACATTCGTAAGACTTTCAAACACGTTGCTGTTCTGTCCCTCCGCCCTTCCCATTCTGTTTAATGTCAAAAATTTATATTCTCCTATCGTCGAGATCAATGTTCTCTTCCCCATCGCATTGAACATGGAAGAAAGAAGGAAGATCAAGCTAACTAATCCCTTGCACTCCACAGTTCAGCATAGCCGCCCTCGTGGGCGTCATAGCAGGCGTCCTCACAGCAAACGCCTCCGCCATCCTTATAACCTCTTTCAACATGCAAGACCGCGACCAGCACGCCTCCCGCAAAGCCTACCAGAAGAACTGTGCCCTCGAAAACCAGTACATCAAGGACCAGTACCTCAAAGACCAGTACCTCTCGGCAGGAGAGATAACACATCTCGGCCTCGAATCAGACTGGCGCTGGGCCGATGCGGCTTCTTCCCGTCGCCCAACTCTGCGCGGTTTCGACACATTTCTAGTGTGCAGGCGCAGACGATTCATGAGGAAGAGGATGATTCCGACCAGTAATCTGGGGTACCCCTGTTCTTTGTTCCAGAAGGTGGCCACGTCACTTGGGCAATTGAATGGCAGTGTATTCCCCATCTTGTACTTGTGTTATTGTTATAACTTCGTTGTCTCTTCTCTCGCGCCACTCGTTTTGTTTCCCTGTTTCATCTACGATGATTTCAAGATACCCCATTTCAAGATTCCCCTCATTCATACAAGCCACAATGGCTTCTTTACTCGTTTACTTTTTGATCATCTAATAAAAACAAGTTTCATATTAAAGAAACTGCACTGCACTGCACTGCACTGCACTGGGTCCTGATGTCTTCGAATTCAACCTTGCGTTTTGGGTCTTGTTGTCCTCAGCGACGGTATACTTCTCTGCCCCTTTCGTGTGCGGGTGAGCGGCTTCGACTCCTCGTCCTCCCATCGCGATCATTCCATCTCTCCTTGTCGGCATACCGACGTCGGTCATCCGCGGCGGGCGCTCGTCCCTCCGTCGACCAGCACCAGCAGCAGCAGCACCGCCCTCTCCCGCGTCGCCTCGGTATGCCGGGATATAAGTGTCTACATCAGCAGCGCCTGGGCCCGGACCACCCCGTCCAGGAACACGGTTCCTCCGAAATTCCGCCTCGTCCCTGTTCCCGGTCGGTCTTGCGGGGGGCCGAGCGTGTGGCCCGCGATCTCTTTGCCATGCCGGCCGTCTGTCGTCTCTGTACCGGCTGCCATTGGCGCCGTTCCGCCCGTATCCATCTCCGGTGTTGAAGCCGGCCGTGGCGCCATTCGCATCGGGACCAACACCTACTGTGCCGCCCTTGGGTGCAGGCGGCAGGTTGGCTTTGCGATCTTGAAACTTTCTTCGGTCGAGCTCGTGGCTGTCTTCGTACGTTGGGATGTCTTCGGGAGCCATGGGCAGCGGGGCCATTTTGAAGTAGGGGTGTTCCAGTGCATCTACGGCGTTGATCCGAGTGCGCCAGTCCAGTTTGAGGAGCTCTCTTAGAAGTGAAATGGCACCAGAGCCGTACCTAGCCACCATGTTAGTCGGTCGAGCTGGATTGAATGGACACCGGTATGGTAATGGTATGGTATGGATGGTATGGTATGGTATGGTATGGTATGGTATGGTATGGTATGGTATGGTATGGTATGGTATGGTATGGTATGGTATGGTATGGTATGGTATGGTATGGTATGGCATGGTACATACTCTCTGAAACGGTTGGACAGATTCCCCGGTCGAGGTCGCGGCGACAGATGCTCTCCGCCAGGGAGCTGTTTCCATCCAGGCATTACGTCGTCGCTGGGCGACCCCATGAGATCCCAAATCAAGTCGAGCTGATGGGCGTCGCTCTCGCCGGCAACAATGGGCTTTCCGACAAGCATTTCGCCAAATACACAGCTGTCCGCGGTCAGTCTTGTGGGCTGCTCCGTCGAAAAAGATGGAGTAACGGGGCTGCATTCAATCTTACCCAACACCCCACACATCAATGGCCGTGGTATACTGCCTCAACTGGAGCAGCAGCTCGGGCGGTCGGTACCATCGCGTGACGACCAGGCCCGTATAATCTCTGCGTCCGTCACCCATCGGTCGCCCGGCCCGCGGCGTAGGGCCGTCGTAGTGTCTGGCCAAACCGAAGTCGGCGATCTGCAGTAAGCCCTGATTGTCAATCAAGAGATTGGCTGCCTTCATGTCTCGGTGGAGGATGTGATTGTCGTGGAGATAGCAGAGGCCCTCGAGCAACTGCTTCAAATAGCACTTGATCTGGGCTTCTTTGAAATGAACCGAAGGATTGTCGAGCAGCCCGGACAAATCGTGATCCATATAAGGCGTGGCCATGTACATGATGGGCTTTTTCCGCTTATCGGCTTGTATCCGAGTTAATAACGAACAGTCTTTCGGTGCTAAGTTGGTGGAAACCCACTTGGTCGCGAAGGGTGCTCAACAGCCATGTCTTCGAGTCTGAGTATATTTTTATGCGACAATAATTTCAAAAGTTTGATCTCTCGCAGAGCAGTAATGGGGAACTAGGCGCAGCCGATTTTGTGAACATGTCGTCGGTCTCTCTGCCTTGAACAGGCGGGCGGATCGAAATGGAGCATACATACCCCGTCTTTTTCGTGATGCATGATGATCTTCTTGAGCGCAATGAGGGCCCCCGTCTTTTTCGAGCGGGCCTTGTGAACCTCGCTGTGGTTTTTCCTGGTTTTAGTATTATGCATGCAACACCCGACCGACCGCGTGTGAATAGCGCATCATGCGTTGGACGCGCTGGTCCAGAAAACGTACCCGAAAGTCCCTTCGCCCAGCTTGCCCAGCAGCTCATAGTCGGATATGCGCGAGCAGCCTGTAAAGCTATGCTTGGGTCTGAGGTGGTTGAGAGCGTACGTGTGCGGTGATGTGCCGTTGGGCGTCTTCTCGGACGGACGATCCATGGTGGCGGCGGCCATGGGGGCAAAGGCGGCTTGCGGCGAGAGTAAAGCAAAGAATTTGAAAATCGAGGCAAGGGCGTCAATGTTTCCAACAAAGCGGGCGGTCGCGCGGGCGGTCGCGCGGGCGGGCGGAGAATAGGATGAGTTTTAGGATGGCATCGCCGTGTGGGTGATGGTGGTCTCTGCGCGATGCGGCGCGTCGAGAGAGACGGACAGACAATTCCCAATGTCGTGCGACTGATTGCGAAGGAGGGTTTGCGACAAAGCACGTGGCGGCAAAAGGGTTGAGGAGAGAAGGTCTCTCTAGTTTAGGTTGAATGACGCAAGATGATTTGATTGATGGGCCCCATTGTGGCGGGGGCTCTCCATGAATGTAAGCTCCGCTCGTGCATACGGTCCATGTCTCATCTCACCACTCACCCTGTCTAGTGGGTGAGATAAGAAGAAGAGAGGTCTCGAATCATGAGAAGAGACAGCATCAGCAAGTCTTTGATGCGGGGTGTTGGGCCCATCATTGATTGAACACAGGCATCATCGTTATGAGCTTGGATTACCATAAGACAGATGCAGGGTGGGCAAGTCGACGCCACAAAACAGAGCCACTAATATATTATTACTCACAGCAGCCTCACTCTCACTCTCACTCTCACTCTCTCACTCTCTCTCTCTCTCTCTCTCTCTCTCTTTTTCCCGTCTCACTTCTCACTCCCAATACTTCATCCGCAAACCCGCCAT
The DNA here is from genome assembly GCA_023658535.1 of Epichloe glyceriae. NCBI lineage: Eukaryota > Fungi > Ascomycota > Sordariomycetes > Hypocreales > Clavicipitaceae > Epichloe > Epichloe glyceriae. Next base: position 2,628,427 of record CP098295.1, on the reverse strand, counting down.
CCATCCATCACCCATCACTCCTCCCTCATCGGAACCCCACCACTGCACTGCATTTCAATTTCCATTACCCCTCGCAAACTCGCACCAGCGAATCCCCACGCAGCAAATGACTAAAAAAACCCCAACCCCCGCCGGCATCCAATCCGCGCGCATCCCGTCGAATCGGCGCCTCCGCCGATTGCAAGTGCCGCCGGCCCCCGGGCATCGGACCCGTCAGTGGTGTGTAAGAGACTTTGAGAAAAAAAGAAAAGTTTCTCTTCTTTCATTTTTGGCATTCTGTCGGTAAACCCTCGAGTTTGCTGCACGTAGTTGATCGGGGCCGTCATCTCCAACTGCCGCTCAACCCCAGCCTCCATCTCACTTTCATCCATTCTCACCTTCACCTCCCTCCTTCGCCCTCACAATCCCACGACAAACCCAACCATGGCGCCGTCCTCGGCGCTCCCTGATCAATCCACCGGTCTGCCGGAGTCGCGCGTCCTCATCATCGGCACCGGCGGCACGATATGCATGCAAGAAGGCCCCGATGGCCTGGCCCCAGCGAGGGCTTCCTCGATAGTGCCATGGCGCCGAGGCCGACCTTTAACGACATGTCCGGCCCAGATAGTATGTCGTTCCCCCCTCGCAATCACTTTATTCTCATAGTTGATGCCATCACGTTCGTTCCCATCGATGTATCCTTCTTGAACCGCAACTCCAACCCCCCTCCCCTCCCCTCAACACCAAACCACCAAAACCAAAACCCATCCATGACAGCAATGCTGACTCCTCGTCTCTCTATCAAGTCAAGCTCCAAGCCTACCGCCAAGGCCACCTCCTCTCCCTCGACTCCCTCCGCACGCCACCAACCTCCCACAACCGCCACATCCGCTACTCCATCCTCGAATTCACCCCCTCCTCGACTCCTCCTCCATCTCCGCCGCCGACTGGGCCGCCATGGCCTCGTGCGTCAAGGACAACTACCACCTCTTCGACGGCTTCGTCATCCTCCACGGCACCGACTCCCTCGCCTACACGGCCTCCGCCCTCTCCTTCATCATGTCCAACCTCGGCAAGCCCGTCATCCTGACGGGTTCCCAGGCCCCCATCTTCGCGCTGCAGTCCGACGCCGTCGACAACCTCCTCGGGTCGCTCATCATCGCCGGCACCTTCGTCATACCAGAGGTCGGCCTCTTCTTCCACCACAAGCTGTACAGGGGCAACCGGACCACAAAGGTCAGCTCCGCCGCCTTCGAGGCCTTTGCCTCGCCCAACCTCGATCCGCTGGCCAAGGTCAACGGCCTCGGCATCACCGTCAACTGGTCTCTTGTGCTGCGCCCGACGTCCATCGCCGAGTTCCAGGTCCAGAAGCACCTGGACACGACCCACGTCGCCTGTCTGCGCGTCTTCCCCGGCATCAAGCCCGAGATGATCGACGCCGTGCTCCGCCTCCCCGATCTCAGGGGCCTGATTCTCGAAACCTTTGGCATGGGCAACGTCCCCGGCGGCGCCGACGGGCGCCTCACGCACGTCATTCGCGCAGCCGTCGAGCGCGGCGTCATCGTCGTCAACGTCTCCCAGTGCGTAAGCGGCTTCGTCTCCCCGTCTACGCCCCAGGCACGCAGCTCGGTCGCGCAGGCGTCATCTTTGGCCTCGATCTCACCGCCGAGGCGGCCCTCACCAAGCTCTCCTACCTGCTTGCCCTGCCCGGTCTCACCAACGAGGACATCACCCTCGAATTCTCCCGCTCCCTGCGCGGCGAAATGACCGAGATTGCCCACCCGACCTTTTCTCATCCCGCGGCGCCCCTGGAGGATCCCGCATCGCGTCTTACCGCAACAGAGTCGGCTTTCGCGGCCCTCGGATACGCCATCCAGAATGGACAAATGTCCGTCGTCAAGCAGCTGCTCGCCGGAGACGGCAGCCAGCTCCTCAGTACGGCAGACTATGCGGGCAACACGGCTGTTCATTTGGCTGCCGTGAGCGGCAACACCGACATTATGCTGGAACTCCTCAAGCGGGGCGCGAGCGTGCACGAGAGAAATCGTGCCGACAACTCACCTCTCTTTCTGGCAACCTTGTCTGGCAACGACATTTGTGCCGACTTGTTGCGTTCTGCCGGCGCTCATCTCTCCATGGAAGAGATCGAACGAGGACCCCTGGCCAAATATAGACAGGACAGGCATGCGTGAACTTTCGTTCCCCCTTTCTCCTTGGTAGAGAGACAGATACTAGATCATGGCGTTGCGTGAATGTAAGTTTTGTTTTGGTCGTCTTTTTAATTGTTCTTTTCACACGGCAGACGAATCGCATCGTGTTAGGTGAGTCGTCTGAAGGTCCCAAGGATAGAACAAAATCATAGAGCGCAACGACTTTTCAATTACTACATGCACTTGCCAGCTTCACAGGACACTTCATCACCAGAATACGCCAGAGTGCGCCTGTCAAACTCTTTCATCAGAGTGTAAGCCATGTTTTCCATATAGCTACTTTAGTGTTTTAATAGCCCAACGTAGCTAGCTGCCCCCGTGTATCCAGAGTCTCTACCCTTCTCTTGTTGGTCACTACTAGGTATGCGAAACCGTGAACAAGTCAGCCGTGAAGTACGCCGTGGCTTGCGACACCCCGACGCCACCTCAATTCAAAAGAATGCCGCCTTCCCCCTTGATACCACGTTTGGTATAGCTGCGTATCATTTGCGTCAATATGCTTCGCTCATCGAAGGAACAAATCCCCGACACCGTTTCTCAGAGACCTGGTCCTATCCACGTGGTCCAGACCGAGAAAGTCGTCCTCGGGTGCTGCCAAGTTCCATAACTCATCATCTGCCGCCACTTACATTAGTCATCACTCCAAATCAATTCCATTCCGGGTTTTGCTGGCGGGTGGGTAGTAAGGGAGAACTTACCATCATTGAGATACTGCGGTTTCGAGTAGTTCGATCGACGGACGACCGCAAATTTAATCTTCTCAAAGCTCTTGCCCTTGAGGCCAGTGCGTTTCTCGAGACGCTTCTTGGTGTCTACGAATTTCTCGCCCTCTATCAGAACAAACTTGAAAGGCACTCCGTGGACTCTGTTGACCTCATTCTGGAAATGAAAGACTTGAATGAAGTTCTCTTCGGCGGCAGCTGCCTCTTCTTCCGTGACTCGCTCGGCATAGATCTGCGTGTACTCATTGAGGTTCATAACAGGATGCTCTCTTCGCGGCTCACGGTAGAATCTGTTTGCGCTCGCCTCGTATACCCTTATTCTCCCACCTTCTTGCTCGTCAGGTATTTGGGCCTTTTTGATCAGTGCTTGGATGACGTCTTCTATAGTTCCAATCTTGGGAACAAGCAAGTCGAAGTGATCCTATTTATCAGTTTGTCAGTCAAGGGGCATTCAAAAATGTCTACGGTGTGACAATGGCGTTTCGCACCTCTTTTGTAATCCCCTCGCTCAGCCATGTAAGCTTTATGCTCTTCTTGGTGTCCAACTCGGCCAAGCTCATCTCCAACACCTCAAAGTAAAAGGCATCTCCTCTTTGACTAGGGTTGACAGTGCTTGAGCCCATGGGATTCAGTATTTGTCTCAAGCTGGGGTTGGTACCGCGCCGAACCGGGGCCTTGGGGTTGTTTGTCGCGGCGTTCACCGTCCACAAGCGAATATGGGTCGGTTCAGTATTCAAGTACGTTCCGACGCGCTCTGATAGATTGTCATAATTAATCTTTGAATTGAGCACCAGGTCGAATGGTTGATACTGTTCTTGCTCGCATCTGGTCGGGTGAGGGTGGAACCTCACTGTCCTCTTGTTCTCCAAAAAGTCATAGTATTCACGAGCATCTTCGAATCGGTCCGATGTGCGTAATCTGCACAATGTCAGTTGCTTGAAAAGTCCAAAACCAGAGGTTTATAGCATGACAACAACCAAAGAGAAAGAACTCACGGCTCTTGCAGAGACTTTTCCTGTGATTGGAGTTGTTCTGCTTGGCGGGCAGAGGATCTTTGGAAGCAAATAATGTCACCATCTTGCAGCTCGGCAACCTTCAATGTCTGCTTCGCCTTCAGGGGCTCGATCATGGTGGGTTTGATTTCCTATTCGAGTCAGCATAAAGCTCATTGCTCTTTTGTCCCGTGCCGCGACGACGACCAAGATTAGAGAAACCAAGCTCACCTCCCAAAGCAGGAGCTTATCATCTGCAGGTAGCTTTTCACCCCACCCCATCTTCTCCATGATCTGAGGTACCAGGTCGTCAACCTTCTTTTCCTTGCCAATATACGCGTGTCCTATTCCCCGCAGCGTCTGTTGTTCACTGTCAAAGTGTTTGAGGAAGAGAAGAATTGTGTCATTCTTGACGACTACACCGTTTGACTGGCTCTGGTAGGATGGCCAGATTGGCTGACCGTCAGAGTCTAATTCTTCCGCCACTTCTGCCCAAACCCGTAGACTGTTATCACGATGGGCTGCAGAGCGACTATAGACTTCTTCGACAGTGGGGCGCAGATCCATTATCGGTTGATCAGGCCGAATGGTCTTGTTTTGTCGATTTACCATTAGCCAAAGGCGGATTTTGCGAGCGTCTTGACCCATGTCCTCGGCCACCTGAGCTGTGAATTCTTCCATTGTCATGGTTCGGCGGATGCGATAAGACCTCGGTGAAGCCTCATCCACTTCTTGATTGGGGTCAAAGGTACAGAGGTCAGTGGCACCATACTGACGGAACGTATCGTCAGTGATGACCTTGGCCATCATGTATAGGTGAGCTTCTCTCTGCTCACGTCTGCGGGCCTCCTTCATCGCATTTTCTTCTTCAACCCGTTGTTCTGCAAGGACTGGTCAGCACACGCATTGCCGGGGGGAAGGGGGTTGTCAGATTGAACAGGGAAAGCCACATACGCAAGTGCTGAGGAATGTCGTTCTTCTGCACCTGACAGAGAATCTTGTCAAGTTTTGACTGACGAATATACACTAACATGTAGGCACTGTTCTGGCGGATGACGGGTGGTTTTTTCTGGAGAGGAGCACGGTGTCCGTTTGAGGTCCTGTACTCTCCTCCAAAATTCTCCTCCAGCACTTCCCGAGAAGTGGCCCTGGTTACTTTGTCATCATCATACCTATAAAACCAGCCATCCTTTTCAGGCTTGATGAATGCATAGTAATGGCCGGCGTTGAGATCGCCGCTGTGAACAAGGACGCCGTGCAACTGATAGGTCCAAGGCTCGGACTTGTCAGCATCCTCTATCAGATATGGCGCAGCGTCAAAAACGTCCGGGAACTCGTAGCGGTCGTTGATCTTCATCATCATGTCTCTTTGAATATCATACTCAAATCGCTTGAGTTGCAGGTGAAGAACGTCTGGAAAGCTTGTGAAGATGACACCCTTGTTGGCGTCCTGCAGCTTGTGCTCGTCCCCAGCAAAGTACTGATTTTCTCCATCCATTTTTTCGACCTGAATATAGTCCTGGAAACTTTCGAGCAAGTTATTGTTGCCGCTGACATTAAGCTGGATGTCCCAAAAGTCCTCGATGCGGCTTGATTCATAGTCCACGTTGATACATGAAATATAAGTCTTGATCTTACCGCTGAACATCTCCGGGAGGACATTTTCGGCCTTTGTGCCCTTCATTTTCTCCTCCATTCGCTCCATCAGTTTTCTTGACAATTCTTGAACGTCCTGCTGCTCGAAAATATGACGAGTCTCCCAACCAAATGACTTTGTCAATTCATTGGTACCAACAGCCTGGTCGGAAGTTTGAAGTTGATAAAATAGTCGTTGAAGGGTGTAAGCAGAGTTGTGCATACTCTCATCATTCTCGGTGGGAATCTCATACACGGCCTGCTTCGAATTAATGATTGGCTCGTCACACAACGCTTCATAATAGGGTCATACCTTGCGAAAAGCGTTGGTAAAATACAGCGACTGGAGCAGACTGTTAAGGTAGCATGTAGCGCCTTGGTTCTTGAGACCCACGTAACCAGTTTCCTTCTTGGAATTGTAATTGATGAAGTTGTGCCACAAAACACCAGTCTCATCCTCGACGATACGCACATAGGCTGTTATGTTGGCAACGTCATCTTCGCAGAGGGTCGTGTACCGTGCTGCCATGGAACATTGAACATTCTCCTGTGCTCTACAAAGCGCGTGAACCCCCAGTCACCTTCTTCTTTTGTGAATCTGTGATGCGCTGCATGATGAGCGTATAGGCTAGGATCTTTGGGATTCCACAAGACCAGGGAAAACTGTACACAGCAGCTCCAGTTATCGGGGATAGCATCTGCCTCGAACCCGTGCTCTAGGTATATAGAACACTGATCTGTGTTGTTGCCGTGAGGAAAGAGGAGAATTCGCCTAGGATATAGTCAGAATCAAGTTTGACAGCCTGCTTCCTTACCAATTGGCTTCATTCAATATGCTTAGAATCAAGTTTTGTAACGCACCATGGATAGCCACCAGCCTGGAAAACGGGACCATGCTCCCTCTTTCCCATATTTCTCCAGTTTTCAACGGTCCAGGTATTATAGGCATCGTCGAGGATTTTGGGTTCGTCCGATAAGGGAGGCAAAGCCACCTCTCTCATAGCCTCATCTAGTACTTGCGTGTCAGCTTGATTGTCTCGCCTTTGAAGATGCAATGCGAGGGTCGACCGGTGGGCGTGAAGCATACAATCGTTGGCTAGAGGAAGGTCCTGGAGTTGCTGATCCGAATCGCCTTGGTCGGGGCCGTCGGGGTTGATGATGGCTACGGAATCTTTCTCGGGAGCATTGGCGACACCGACATAGTCGTCCGTGTCCACCACCATCTCACTGGGGAGTCAACATTGTAGCTCTGATTTTCAACCAATTTGTCAGTCTTCGATTTGCTGCGGTAGGGCAGATAGCGGGTGCCACAGAACATGACGGGCTAAGAATTTTCGATCAAGGAAGAGAAAAGGAATGATGAGCGTGCGCCGAGTCCGTGCCAAAGGCGTTCTGGTTGCAACCTCACAAGATAGATATATCTTGGGGGCGTGCCGGCGTTGGTGGGTAGACGTTATCTGAAGAACCGTCTTATGAGCACCACGGGAATTGAGTAGGGAAACTGCGCCGCACGGTAACTGTCCAAGTACCAAGCAATGCGATGACTGTGCCGTTTCCACTTGAACACGCAAGCACGCAGGAAAGAGGATGCTATCACGGCAAGTCGTGATTGAAGACGATTTCCCAGCGCAGACAAGCCGGGGCGTGACTGCACAAAAGCATGTAACTGAGGCAATCGGCGCCGGCAAATCCAACGAGGGCTTTAGGAAGGTGCAGCGCAAAATGGAAGACCTTTTTTGGTCTCGTGAATCTCTTACCATCTTGACGGCGGCCGGCAGGGCGTGAAGCTCCACAGCGCCCGAGTTTTCTGTTCAAGAATTCACACAGCCAAAGGCTACGGATGGCAGGCGAGGGACCGGTCTGAACAAAGGAGACGTCGACGCCGGATGTGCAAGTCGTGGCTTGATCGCGGGTTGTCAGGAAGGCCCTAGTGTCTTGCAGTCGGCAGTCGGAGGTCGTGGTTGCAAGGTCTACCGCAGAGTTGACGAGGCCCAGCACAGCCTTTCCGAATACGAGGCGGCCGATTCGGTGGAAGAATTGCGTTGGGGGAAGGTACGGACGGGTGTGCCTGCGTAAGCGATGAATGTGAGCAATGACACGTTTCGAGGTTGAGTCTTTGATGGCAATGGGGAAGGGGGGTTGAAAGACTACGACGGCGGCGGCGAATACGACGACGATGGCGACGTCAGGCATATCACGCATTCGACAGCAGCAGGGCGCTGCTAGGAGCGCTGCTAGGAGCGCTGCTAGCTCATCAACAAGGCAGAGGTTCTGGTGCATGTTGGGCTGGGCATCTCTGTAACAATAGTGAGTGGGTGGGCGAGGCAAGCGCAGAGTGGGAAAACCTCGGTGTTAGTGCGGGGTGTCGCGTCGCAGCAGTAGTTCAGGGCCAAGTACGCTGCACTTGAGCATTGTCTGGTACGGCGCAGGGCTGTAGTTACTGCGCGCCTGCCTTGTTCCGACCTCGACCTTCGAGTCTGGTGTTTGAACACTGTGAAGAATGCTGGCTCACGACGGCGAAGGTTTGAAGTGTTCCCCTCAACAGCATCAAGAAGCTGGTCGCATCGTGTGATCAATGACCTGGTAGGAGTGAACGAACCCCTCCCCCAACAACCCGATTATGTACTCAGTGCTCACAAGCGGTGGCGTCTTCGCATCAGTCGGCCGCAGTCACAGTTGCGGCGACGACTTATGTTTCCACTCAGAGTTGCATTGCCCGACAGTCCCGATCCGCAGCTCCTTCCTGAAAGCTGGAATCATTCATCACATTCTGCATCACATTCTGCATCACGTTCTGCACAGATCACGTTCTGCACAGACCACATTCTGCACAGAGATGAAAATTAAACGATGTTGACATTGCTGGGAAGCAGACCAGCAGCTCAAGTCATGTAGAGCGCTGCGCTGTCTCTTCACATAAATAAGTGCTTGGTCTTGGAAGGAACGAGTGCAATGGTTTGGTCCCCTCATTCCAGATGACATCCGGGCCAATCCCGCACGGCCGCGCCCCTCGGCTCGCCACCCATTTGCATGCAGCCCCGAGACCGCATCGGGAATGACAAATGACAGCAAAACCCACAGCTCATGAGATTGCAGACAAGCCAGTCTGGTCCAGATGGTCCAGATGCAAATCGCCTGTGGCGCGTAACCCCAGAGTTGGGCATGTTCGTGGCTCTCACCTCGGGGCAGTTGGGCTTTTGTTTTACTTACCAGACTGACTGCACTGCTACATTCATCATCCGCATGTGCCGCGCGACCACGACAGCTCCTCCTCCTCCAGCATAACATGGATCCCTCTCCCGCCTCAAGACCCCCTCGAACCTGCAATTCCCCTCTTCCCCGTCTTTCTGATTCCCTCATATCCATAAATTGATACTGGACATCTGTGCATCGTTCGTCGTTGCTTTCCCAGGCTTGCAAAAGTCTCCACCTGCTCTTGCCCGGTTCCCTCAAGAGGAGCACACGACCGATCTCGCTTCCAAGCTATTCCCGACCACAGGCTGCAAGTGCAACAACCAAACATAGCGAAAGCGTCGCAAAGAAGATCGAAACAGTCATCAATTGCATGGAACCCAAATCATGTTCTCCCTCGCGCTGCGCAGCACCAGGAAACGATGCAGACTGAACGGACGTGATGCCCTGAGCACAGCTGCAAGAGCTGCTGTCATTTGGCCAGGATGGGAGGCTTCACCAACCATGTGTCCACGACATGGGCTACTACAGCAGTCATGCAAAGCTAGCAATGGCACATGGCGTCCTGTGTCTGTCCTAGACGAGTATGTTTTGACTTACCTTCCAACTCGATCCAGCAAGTTATACTGACGTATCGTCTCTGCGTGCAGATGGGTAGCAAGAGAAGCAAGGCCCATCAGCTTGCGACAGCTCATGGTCTTTGGACGCTCCTTGACAGAATCGCGACTCATCAGCTCGGCAAACTATGTTAGGACAGAGCTTCCAGCAAGGTTAGGCCGTGTCATCATGTTCTATTTGCTCTCGACATTGTCGCCAAAGTTAACTCTTGTAATTATGTAGGATAGCCCATCGTCTCCGTGACATGCAGCAGCTGCCCTACGTCGTCGTCACCAACCCACACATCAACGAAGTCTACGACCTATACTACAATGCGTTTGACCAATTTCGGAAGATGAAAGAAATCAAGACACTGGAGGACAACGAGAAGCTCTGCGACATCATCAGCCTTAACCTCAAGGGGCACCTGACTGTGATCCCCAAGCTAGCCATGGGGATCCTCGAATGCGGCGGCCTCATGGACCCCCAATACCTCGACAAATTCATGAACACTATACTTCGATCCGTATGTTGTCATTGCCACTTCCTAACCTCATATCCCCCAATCTTTCCCCTTGCACCGCTAACGCTTGCCCTGGACACCCAACAGCGCATCTCCCGTCGTGTCATCGCCGAGCAACACCTCTCCCTTACAGAAACCTTCAACTCACCGTACTTCTCACCTGGCGCTAAACTCTCCGAGTCTGACTTCATCGGCGAAGTCTTCATCCGCTGCTCCGCCAAAGATGTCATCGAGCGATGCGCCAAAGCCGTCACAGCCCTCGCCCGGTCCACCAACGGCCCTGGCGTGCCCATTCCCGAAATCAACGTCGTAGGCCACCTCGACGCCAGCTTCCCTTACATCCTCAGCCATATAGAATACATTGTCGGCGAGCTCCTCCGCAACTCCGTCCAAGCGGTGATTGAGCGCCACCAGAAACGAAACATCGCTTCGGCCCCTTCCCCGTCGAAGTGACCATATGCGAGGCCCAAGAACACGTCATATTCCGCATCTCAGACCGCGGCGGCGGCATCCCTCGCGCAGAACTCCCTACCTATGGTCCTTCTCCAAGGGTCCCAACTCACAGCATCGACTCGAGAATTTAGGCCAAGTGCCTCGCATGGCGGCCACCATGCAAGAACTCCATATAGAAGATGAATTAGGCCGCGCCGACCTTAAAACCCCACGTACCAAAGCTCTCATTCCTCCCTTTCCTCCCTTTCAAGTAGACCCCCGGTCTACTATTAGGCATGGGTCTCCCCTGAGTAGAGTATACGCCGAATACTGGGCGGGGAATTTAAATCTGCACAGTCTAGAAGGCTACGGCGTAGATGCCTTCTTGCAAATATCAAGATTGGGCAATAAGAACGAACAGCTTGTGACGAGAGCGAGCATGGATTCCGTCTAAGCTAGCTTGGATACACTATTCTTCTACTTTTGCATCCCGTTTGATAAATATTGGGCATCGGTGGGAGAGGAGGGGGCCGGTGATTTTGGCAACATCATCTACACTTGTCTTCAGTTCAGCATTGCTCCGGGAAATCGGAAGCGGATAGTGAGTCATATCAGGACACATGGGTTAGCGTATTGGGAATATCAGATAAAGCGTGGGTGGTAGGCAGTCAGACCGCATGGGGTGACTTGACTTTATTTTTATTTTTCGAACCCTCGTGCTGTTGGGTCTACTGCAGTCTCCTTCAAACTTCACTTTTTCTCTCTTTCTCAATGCCTTGTTTGCTTTTGTTTAGCGCATTTATCTGAGATGAGGACTGACAGACAAGAGACGGGACAAACTACAGCAAACCAAACACAAGCATCTCAAATGCTCGTTGCACATGTACATCGCGTTATTCACAGCCGGGCCTGGATTATGGAATCGTGTGACTGAGATTATATCCGCCAACTTAGATGCCTAGCTGACTGTGAAACGGGGATTTGAGTATAAACCGAGCAAATAAAGATAAGGCTGCATACATAATGAAAAGAAAAGAGAAAAGAGGTTGCATTCCACGCCCTCACCCCTCATTTCTTGGTAGTAAGAAATTCAGGAAGCCATACTTTTCTTTCCTAACTACCCAGTCCATCAAGAGACCCAAGAGACATCAAGAATCAAGAATGTGACCCATATGCTTCTGTTGATTGCTGTCTACTCGAGTCCGATGGGTGAATACACGCTAGAGTCTTGAAAAAAATCCCCAATGGTACTAGCAGATTTCGTAAGCATTCATTAATGCCTGTTTCTTTCCCTCCTTGGTGGCATTGGTAGACCGTTATTGTGAGATATGCCATGCTCCTTCCAACTCCAAGCCCCCAGGACGGAGCACACGAGCGAAAGAAACAATGGCAAACCTGAACAACACCGACATCGCTTGCTTGTGAAAACATTCTAAACTTAACGGCGACCGTGGCTGCGAACGGCGCTGCCCTGCATCTGCTCGAGCTCGGTTTCCAACTGCTTGATCTGAGCGTGGGTCTGTTCGAGATCCTTGTTGAGGCGGTCGCGCTCGGCAATGAGCTTCTGCTCCCACTGTCGGAATCGCTGCTCCTCGATCTTGACTTGTTCGGTGAAACGCTTGCGCAGGGCCTCCTCTTCCTCCTTGAACTTGGGGTTGTCCAACTTGCGAGGACGGGCTTCGCCGAACTTGCGCGTCTCCATTTGCTGAGCGCGATAAGCCTCATAGTGCAGCTCCTCGGTGGTATGAATAAGGTCCAGCATGTGGGTTCGGATCAGGATGGATCGCAGCTTCTTGAAGTCACAATGGTCTTCGTTTTCCACCTCGGCAACACCCCAGGAGTATTGGCGGCCCTTGACGATGCGACCATCGCTGGCTTTGACATCCTTCTCGGAACCAATGACGGCGAAGGGCATGGCGGCCATAAGGCTTCGGGCGTGCTGAGCGGCAGCTTCATCGTCCTCCTCGATCGGGGGCTGGTAGATTTTGATGTTCTGGGCCTCGATAACGGAGATGATCTGGACAAGTTAGCGTCAAAGAACACATTGAAGGACCGAGGCAGCTGTCCCATCCGCGCGACTTACTCTTTGCTTGAACTTGGCCAAATCAGCAGGGCTCAAGGTATCAGCCTTGGCAATGACGGGGATCAAGTTGACACGAGAGCAGAGTCTCTTCATAACTTCGATGTCGAGAGGCTTCAAGGTGTGGCCGGTAGGGCGGATGAAGTAGAGGCAGGCATGGACACGAAGGTCGATTTTGTCCTGACGGCGAGGCTGCTGCTCCTGAAGCATGTAGGATTCGTGCTGGTCGTCGAGGAACTCGATGATGGGCATCCAGGAGTCACGGTTGTTGACGTAGTCACCGAATCCAGGGGTGTCAATGACGGTCAAGCGGACTAGAACGGATCGATTAGTTGTGCCAGGGTAGGAGTAGAGTGCAAGACGACTGGATGCTGATGCTTACCCTTGAAGAACTTCTCCTCAAGCTCAGCCTTGGTGATCTCAATCTCGACAGTCTTGTCGACCTGTTTCTGGTGTCGACGCTTGTGGTCGGCATAGTTCTTAATGGTAGTGGAGAACAGGGTGTTGATAAAGGTGGTCTTTCCAAGGCCAGATTCGCCAGCAACCTGAAGCGATTCAAGTCAGTCTTTAATTCTTCACATGAATGATGACAAGTTCAGTGTTTTCACTGCAAAGATGAAAATATACCATAATAGTGAAGCTAGCACCCCTCTTGGCGACAATCTTGTGTCGCTGGTTGGGGAGATTGGCAATGCCAATCGGCGAGGCACTCTCCGCAGCTGGGGCCATCTTGGACAAAGGGATTTGTGAGTCGGAAAGGTATCTGGAAGAGAAGGTTCGGTGGTGATTCAACAGCACGCACGCAGGCAGAATGAGGCACCTCGGGAAGGGAGACAGAAGCAGGTCAAGTTCAAACAAGACGCGAGGCGAATTGAAGGATGGATGGGGACGAGGTCGAAGATCAAGGCAGGTGGAAGGTTGCAGCTTAGGATGACAGCAACCAATGTACTTCAGGGGCACCAAGACCACAGGGAACCAAAATGCTCTCATCCCCATTCATGGCCCTCCAGCCAATCCAAATTTGCTGCCCTTGCCTCGTTGGCTGGTTGGAAGCACGGTCTGATTGGCTGAATAGCGGTGCCTCCCAGTCTGGCCAGGTCCCCTTTCCCTCGCCTTCTTCCTTCTGCTCCCCAACGGTCGGTGCGCAATGCTTGGCTCGATGGAGCCTAGTTTTTGAGATGCAGGAATAATTATCTGCCGGCGCCCCTCCACTTGTATACGGAGTACAAAAAGATAAAAACCACAGCACTGGCCTTATCGATAAGCTATTTGGTCGAAATTTTGACGTTGGAGAATCCTTGACGCATCTACACGCATGATGGCTTTGAAGGTGGTTGACAAACATGAAGACTGACTTCAAGGTAAGGCGTTACGAACGAGATGTGCTAACAATCAATGAATATTCTTTGAGCTCGACGTTGCAAAAATGGTTTACTGACTTTGCGACAGTTCTCGAACTTGCTGGGCACCGTCTACTGCCAGGGCAATTTGCTCTTCAGCCCGGACGGAACCCATTTGTTCTCGCCTGTAGGCAACCGAGTGACTGTTTTCGATCTTGTTGAGTGAGTCTTGTGGCCAGACGCAGAACCTCAGTTATACTCAGCTAATGCCGGTGCGGCGCAGGAATAAATCCCATACCCTGCCGTTTGCTCATCGCAAGAATATTGCACGAATCGGGCTTACACCCCGCGGCAATCTTCTCCTCACCGTCGACGAGGATGGACATGCCATCTTGACGAATGTCCCTCGCCGAATTGCCATCTATCACTTCTCATTCCGCGCACAAGTCACGGCGCTGTCATTCTCCCCTCCGGAAGACACTTTGTCGTGGGTTTGGGGCGCAAGATCGAGGTATGGCATGTACCGTCCACACCTGATACCAATGCCGATGGAGAACTCGAGTTCGCCCCATTCGTAAGGCATCACAGGCATACGGGCCATTTCGACATTGTGCGACACATCGAATGGTCAAGCGACTCGCGATTCTTCCTGACGGCGTCCAAGGACTTGACGGCCCGAATATGGAGCGTGAACCAAGAGGATGGCTTTACGCCGACGGTTCTGTCCGGCCACAAGCAGACGGTCATCGGCGCATGGTTCTCCGAGGATCAAGAGACCATTTACACAGTCAGCAAAGATGGCGCCGTGTTTGACTGGCGCTACGTGAAGCCCGTCAACCCCACGGAAGACGAAGACATGCTGGACCCGGATGACGACTCAGATTCAGATATGCGTTGGCGCATTGTTCAGAAACACTACTTCATGCAAGGAAGTGCCCACGTCAGATGTGCCGCCTTCCATCCCGGATCGAATCTTCTCGTGGCAGGCTTCTCGAGCGGCATTTTCGGACTATACGAAATGCCAGACTTCAATAACATTCACAAGTTGAGCATCTCTCAAAACGACATCGATTTTGTCACTATTAACAAGAGCGGGGAGTGGCTTGCATTTGGCGCCTCCAAACTCGGTCAGCTTTTGGTATGGGAGTGGCAGTCAGAGTCCTACATCTTGAAACAACAGGGTCACTTTGACTCAATGAACTCTCTCGTCTACTCTCCTGACGGACAACGGATCGTCACGACGGCAGACGATGGCAAGATCAAAGTTTGGGACATTGACTCGGGCTTCTGCATCGTCACATTCACCGAGCACACCAGTGGTGTTACGGCGTGTGAATTCGCCAAAAGAGGAAATGTGCTCTTTACATCTAGTCTGGACGGCTCGATCCGAGCATGGGACCTAATCAGATACAGAAACTTCCGCACATTCACCGCACCGACGCGGCTATCATTCTCCTGCATGGCCGTAGACCCCAGCGGCGAGGTCGTCGCGGCCGGTTCGCTAGACTCTTTCGACATCCATATCTGGTCTGTTCAAACCGGCCAACTCCTAGACCGACTCTCTGGTCACGAAGGACCCGTATCAGCGTTGGCATTCTCACCGAACGGTGACTCTCTCGTCAGTGGAAGCTGGGATCGCACAGCACGGATCTGGTCCATCTTCAATCGCACGCAGACGAGCGAGCCCCTCCAATTGCAGGCAGACGTATTGGACATTGCCGTCCGTCCAGACTCGTTACAACTCGCCATCTCGACGCTCGATGGTCAATTGACATTCTGGTCCATGGCCGACGCCGAACAGGTCGCCGGCCTTGACGGACGCCGAGACGTTTCCGGGGACGAAAGTTCGGCGACCGACGAACGGCCGCCAACGTGTCAGGAACCAAGAGCTTCAATTCGATTCGATACAGCACCGATGGAAGCTGTCTCCTCGCAGGCGGCAACAGCAAGTACATCTGTCTGTACTCCGTGACGACGATGGTCCTACTGAAAAAGTTCACCGTCAGCGTGAATCTCTCGCTCTCGGGAACACAAGAGTTCCTCAACAGCAACCGACTCACCGAGGCCGGGCCGGCGGACGAATTGGACGACCAAGGCGAGGCATCCGACCGCGAAGACCGCATCGATTCAAGCCTGCCAGGCTCCAAACGAGGCGGCGACCCATCAGCACGCAAGAAGTTACCCGCCGTCCGTATCAACGGCATCGCCTTCTCGCCCACAGGAACAGCCTTTTGCGCCGTATCAACCGAAGGTCTCCTCATCTACAGTCTCGACACAACCATCCAGTTCGACCCGTTTGATCTAAACATGGAAATCACGCCAGCTTCAACGCTGAACGTGCTGGAATCCGAACGCGACTACATCAAAGCGCTGGTCATGGCGTTCCGCTTGAACGAAGCCGGCCTGATCAAGCGCGTGTTCCAAGCCATTCCCGCGTCCGATATATCTCTTACAGCAGGAGACCTGCCCATGGTCTACGTATCAAGGCTGCTTCGATTCGTGGCCGCCCAGACGGAGCAATCGCCACACATTGAGTTCTGCCTGCTTTGGATCAAGGCCCTGATTGACAAGCACGGCGCGTGGCTGACGGCCAACAGGAGCAAAGTGGATGTGGAACTGAGAATTGTATCACGCGCCATAGCCAAGATGAGAGACGAGATAAGACGGCTTGCAGATGAGAATGTGTACATGGTGGACTATCTGCTAGGGCAGGCGGGCAAGGAGTCAGATAAGGGGATGAAAGTGGCGGTAGCGAAAGCCAAGGGCGATGATGTGATGATCAATACGGGCGTGAATGGGGAGCGGAAGAGTCGTCTGAGTCGGACGACGAATGGATTGGGTTGGAGTAGACGCAACGTATGCATATAAGACTGGCCAATCGTAAAGCCTTTTGTAGAATGTAAGGGCCTATTGAAATCCGGCATAACATAACTAGCGCTGTCTGCCCAACATGCGCTCTCTTGCGTCGTCTTGAAACTTCGCAGCACGTTGTAAGAGTTCAAGACAGGCCGCAAGACAAAGTCTTGGTGATTCGTTAAGACGTGCACAAATGTGTCACGATTCCAGCTACATAACTTGACACTATTCCTCCCCACTTGCACATACGACCATAGTGTGGAGAACGGATAGGGATAGCTCCGACACTGTCGCCCCTGAACTCTACCCGCATGGTCCAGGGCGATACTTTTTGCATCTGTCACCATGCCACCAACAATTCAACTGCTGGATGACGAAGCGGTCACTTTTGAAAAGGCCAAGGCAATAGATCTCAACGTCATTCAGCACCACGAACAGGTTGCACTAGCGCGGACCAATTGTACGGCCATCTATGGAGCAACCAAGAGACCATCGCAACCATCATAAAACAACAGCTTGGGCTTGAAAATGAGTCGCTCTGCCGTGTCGCACCTCCACAGCAGTGGATCAGAGGCGGCTTCAATGTCTGCATTCCCGTTGAGGTGAAGTCGCGCCATTTCAGCAAGACAGTCATCATGCGCTGTCCTATGCCCTTTAAACTTGCCGAATCATCTTATCCTGGGACGGTTGACGAAAAGTTGCGAGGCGAGGTTGGTGCATACGCTTGGTTGCAGGAAAACTGTCCTGATATCCGCATCCCTCAACTTTATGGATTTAGTATCTCTGATCACCATGTATGGACCCTGTACCCATTCTTCAGATCGACTACTCATCTAGTGGCAGTTTACCCATGAAGCGCGGTTATCTTGGTACGCTCGAATTCCACGCATTATCTGGCGACTTTGCCGGTCCATCTTCCAACGTCCCCCTTTCACGATACGTACCGAATCCGATATCTACACAACTACCAGTACAATACATGTTACTAGAGTATATCGGCTCAGATATCGGGCGAATGCTGTCAAGCAATTGGCATATACATCGAGACGACCCATCTCATCGCGATCGATTATTTCGTGGCATAGCTCGCATCATTGTGTCGCTATCGAGGATACCGCAGCCTAGAATAGGATCATTCCAGTTCCATAATGATTGCACTGTGACGCTAACAAACCGACCGGCTTTTGCAGCTACCACGATTATGGAAAATTTTGGGGCCAAACGGGCAATGCACCCTGGAGACACCTATTCCTGCACAGAATCATTCGTCACTGACATGATCACACTTCACGATAACTACTTCTACAGCAATAAAAGTGCGGCTAGAAAGCTTCCTTACTTATTTTTCTTATTCATCTTTTCCTAAGCGAATGAAGCAGCCTGCGTGGTGCAGCAGTCAGTACACGAAGCGAGGTTTTCACTTGCATGGCGTCTTGTCAAACTTGCTGCCGAGCAAGGCATTTACTCGCGACTCGAGAGCCTTTGCATATGCTGGAGAGTTCTTCGACTCCGGCCGGCTCTTGAGCAGCTGATCCTCCGTCTTCTTCATGGTGTCCAGAATTTTCTGCCCTCCCTCAGGAACGTTGCTGCGATGGCCATGTTGACTCTCCATTTTTCCAGGTAGACATTGGTCACGGCCTGCTCTTCCTTGTCCGGACTCATTGCTGCCAAGTAGTCTGTCCGCAACTTCTCCCGTCTGGTCGTCAGGGCTTCGCAAAGCTTGGGCTGGAGTGCTTCATCCAGCGCCGCTGGCTGGGGCCCGCCTCCTTGCTGCGGCGGCTTGGAAGGCAGGAGGGCATCTTTGGTGAGGATATCTTGTCCCGCACGTAGGGTGCCCTTGGCCACGGACGCCGGGTATATCAGGGCCGCAACCTCGATATCAAACGCCGTCTCGACGGCTCTCTTGAAGCCATCCGACTTGATGTACTGCTCCCTGGAGGCAATGTGTTCTTCCCAGAGGTCATTCCGCTTCCGTTGATGTGTTTTGAAGGACAGGTAGCTTGTCCAGTCGGGCAAGACGGTGCTTAGTGAAGAAACCAGTAAGTGAGCCGCTACACCCACCGGCCAGACAGGCGTGAACATGAGCGCGTCCGCAAAGAGGCATATATTCCCGTCCACCTCTGGCGCCATCGATCCCGCAGACCCGTCTGCCTCGGCGCCCGCTGCCGCGTTTATCGGGCATCCCGCAAAAGGAATGATGGACGTGACGACGGCGGTCCGGTTCAAGGCGGTTGAATCCTCGGAAAATACGTCGTAGACCTGCTTCGCGAAGATGGGCAGGCCAATGCCGGACGCCGCCGCTATGCCCCCGATCTTGAGTTTCGAGGGTAGTGGTAGCGCGGTGAACTTTTGACGCAGGTCGGCCAGGCGAAGTTTTCCAGAAGGGCTGCCAATCGTCTCGACTCGGAATTCCTTGGAAAATACCTCGAACTCCCTCTCCGCAATCTCGGTTGACTTCTTGATGAGGTCGTCCTGCGCCACTCTCGGGTTGCTCGCAGGTTGTTGTGATGGTGGCTTCCTGGCTCCAGGCCGCCAGTGTTTCCTCCGTTGGCTGGCTTTTCAATCTTGGGACGGTTGATGCCTTCAGGATCCGCAGAACCCGCAGGCTTCTTCTCCCCCTTTGGGTTCTCAGGAACGCCCGGCTTAGCTCCCGCCGGAGAACCCGGAGGTGTTTTGGGTATCAGGGCGTAATCTTGGCCTATGATTCTTCTTGCCTGGGTATTTGCCTCGTTGCTCAAGAAGGCGTCGGCCTGGGTAGTAAACGAGGTTCCTTCTGCCGGCTTGAGGAGCCCCGGCTGAGCACCTCCCCGAAAACTGGTCGTGCTTGTGGTCGTAGGTTGAGACTCTCTCCACCGGCCCGACTTTGATTTGACCATTCTTCTCCTTGGTGATCTTTGTTATTTCCATGATCTGATCTTGCCTGATGCCGCCAAGGTACGCCCGCTCCTTCTCTGCCATGTATTTATCGGTGAGTGGTTTGCCCACTGCTTGGTAAGACGCCACGACATCCACGCCGTTCGGGGTTGCCTTGAAGCCGTAGACGAATGCTTCCGCGGGACCATTCACATCCACCAGCTGGTCGCGCGCAAACCGTATGGCCACCTTCTTCTCCGAAGACGCGGACACGTAATTCGAGCCGCTCGTTGAAACCTGCTTAACATGGCTGTCGAGATCGTTCGCCCGATCACTCGTGGAGCTGAAGAGAGACTTGAGTCCCCTGTCCTTCCGGACGTCCTTGGGACTCTGAAGTGTGCCTCGATAATGGATTTCCAAATCCCTGCTCTGCCAAGTATGTAGCATGAGGGGGTTGCTTGATCTCGCTCCCCAAGCTCGTTTTCACACGCATTTCTCGGCCGGGGCTGGCCGAGCGTCAAGCCGTTGACCAAGTCAAGAAATGCCAGTAATCTTATCGATAGGAAGAAGAGGGTGGTATATCTCCGTGAGGGCATCATGACCATCGACCAAGGTCGAATACTATCTTGCCGTCCAGGTTACAACGCCTTTTATTGAGTCAAGAAGGAATGGGGGCGCGATGGAACAAAACGCGTTCCTTTAGCAAGCAGTGAAATATTTCTGTCGAGGACCTGAAAAACACTAGAATTTTTGACTTGGGTGCAATCCAATAATTATAAGCATGCTGCAGAGTACTGACGCGAGTTCCTGGCCAATCCAATCCTAATTCTCGCCAACGACGATTCAGCTTATCAAGTGTTGCCTCACAACGTAGCGGTTATGCAGCTTTTCCCACACCGGAAAAAACAATTGAGTCATAAAAGAGGTCAGGTCTCGTTGGAATCATGTGAAAGCACGAGATGTCGTTCATACCAGATCCATTTGCCGCTGCAAACAGTAGTCGTCTCGATTGCTGGCTGTTTCGGAAAGAAGGCGTATTGCATACCAGCGAAGTGAAACGGGTCCAAGGAAAAACTTCAAGGAAACCGGTGCTCGAGACCGGTTCTGCATTACTACGGGGTTCATCCGGAACGTTGGGCAAGAGTTTGAAGTTTCGAGTCCGCGCCCCGAGTCCAGACGAGCCGCACGAGTGTTGCACTAAAAATGAGGCGAAGCTGACGGCCACTGACTTCGTCTGCTTGTCATCCCTTGTATGGCTTAAGAAGTCGTGGCTATTCCAATGTAAACACAAAGTCACCTCGAGGGCTAGAGCGCATCTGATCATTTCACTCGCGACAATTTTCTGCAAAACCCTCAACAATGGTTCGAGTTTCCACGACTGCCATCGCTCGTAGGTTCCCTCCCTGCACCAAACCCTCTCCATTGCCTTTCCATGTACTAAGCCGAGACTTTTCAAATCTCCAGTCGCCATGACCATGGTGGTCGCTGCAGCCAATATACCTGACGATAACGCAAGCGGGGTGAAATCTACCGCCACCTCGATACCGTTGACAAATTCCTCCGAGTCGGCAGAGCCTCCGCAAAAGACTTCAAAGCCTGACAAGGGCGCCCCGGACGACATTGCAAAGAAAATCACAAATTTCAGGAGCTCGTTGACCAAGGAGCAGCTGAGAAACATGGACGAGATTGAAAAGCTTATAAAGGAAGAGATCTAACACGGGGCTCTGAATAGCATACGTAATGAAGCACTTGTCGGGGAAAATGCATCATCATTTCCGGCTCCAACAATTCCTCCTCCTCGCGTGCCGTGTATGCCCTGGTACAGCGCGTTAGAGAGGCCATGCACACATCCTGGAGGGTGACTTGAACTCGTATGACAAGTACGGCCCGAAAGGAGCTCATGGCGCCGGACGCAACCGCTGACAGTGGTGCTCGCAAGAGGAAAGTGGGATTTTTCCCCCTTTTCTTTTTTTTTTTGCCTTTGGCAGATGAGTTGCTAATACAGACGCTGGCACTTGAAGCTCATGTACATATCAAGGTTGAAGAATATGCAGCAGAAGTGAAAACAATAGAGCGAGGAAGGGAGGAGGAGAAAGTGTGCCCCCATCTCGTCATCTGCTGTTAGGAGTTTTGAGGCCAATGCCCCGCCTAGACACGGGATGTTGGTTAGTTGGCCGTCCAGAGTAGGCAGGCGAGTACTCCGTAGGCCGGGATTGATAGGACACATGTTTTATTTCCTATCAAGCCAAGTCGCAAATCCAAAAGTTCCAGCGTTGGTTGAGGTTGAGGTTGAGGTTGCATTGCATGATCGCGGGCGGTCTGGGGCCTCTGGGCTGATGGTGGGGCTGCCGGGGGCTGCGGGGGAAAGAGGAAGGAGCTCTCGTGCCACTGACCCAACTTGACGTTCGTTCACCAAGTGCGCCAACACGCGATGCCGTGGCGATCTGGCGCGGTTGCGCAAAAGAACCAGGCTGGCTCACTACGGCAACTTGATACTAACTAACCCTGCTGCTGATACTCACATCATCAGTCGCCATCAGCCACAGTTCGTCACCGTCGCATCGCGAGTGTGCCAAGAAGTTATCCCCATACTGTGAGGTGAGCATTCACGACCCCTAATGTCGAGGTCATTGGCAGCCATCCTGCCAATCCATCATACGGTGCTACTTTGGAGGTCTTCCACCAACTGCATTGCCTCGTGGGTCTCCTCCTCATTCCCTTGTTTCCACATGCACTACCTGTCCTTGTCCACGTAACTGACACCCTCTGAAAAGGATGAGCTGCGCAAATACACCTGGCCGCTGAGGTTGTTCGATAAATCCTGGGGCAGACTCGGGATGTGAATAACGACAGAAACCCAAAAAGAAAAACAAGAAGAAAAAGGGACTAGGAGGCCAGACGTGCACCGTCTTGGTTCATCTTTCTACTTACCTACCTACATGGCCGAGCAACAGCATTCGCCAACGCCCAGAGCGACATCCCACGCGGTTTCAGCTGAGACTCAGCGCAGTCAATGGATGGCATGAACAGTGCCCAAATTCGCACCTTTTGTGACGCTCGGTTCATGAAATGGGGAATGTATTTTGGCCCTGCCTGTCTGTCATTTGTTACCCGAACAGAATGTGCGCTCAAAGCAGCTTTAAATCCTGTGCTGAGGAGCTGCCTCGGTATCCTCCACAACCACAACACCCGCAACCTCACTAGTCTGCGTCGTGGACAACACATATTTCTCCTCATCAATGTGCTTGAAGGTGAGCCACTGCAGCTCATGTCAGAACGTGACCCTGTAGAGACTTATGAATATCCAATATCCGTGGACTTACAAAAACACCGTGACAACGCCGCCAACAATGGCCGGGCCGCCAAAGTCCCACGCCAAGTACGGGTCAACAATCACAGCAGACGTGGCCAGGTTCACAATGTAAGCGAACCCAGTGCTGAACAGATTGATGGCTGAGACCAGACCTCTCATGTTGACCGGAGCTCGCGAGTACGCAATGCCATAGGCTGCGAAACGGTCGCGTGTCAGTTCCCGGTTTCTTTCTTTCTTAGAGGGAGAGGGGCAAAAGGGAGAGATGTCGTTCCACGCATACCTGGAACATTGATGAAAAGTTCGGAAAATCCACCCAGCGCGAACGGGACAGCCTCCCACCATAGCGAGATGGGGAAAACAGTTCATTCTCTACACACCGGGGTCCGTAGAACCATACCAACCGCAGGGCGACGTCTGGTACGCTTTGTAGCACAGAACGGTATACCCGATGCCAGCAAGAGTGCTGATGAAAAACCCAGTTGTGACACGGGCGACGGGGCCGTAGGGGATCTTGGCCTTGCGCAGCATGGGGTATAGCACATACTTGAGAACGTCCCGGTCAGCCCAAGTCTTCCCTACAAACAGAACATGTGCTCATCAAGGGAAGCTTACGTTGAGGACTGGCCCCAAAACGATGATGCTGAGACAGTTGAAGTTGCCAACGACATCATTGGGCACGCCGTCACTGGTAAGCATGGTACTCAAGAAGTTTGCTGAGCTTCCGATGCTGCATGGCCGTGTCAGCAGTGAGCACAATCAATTATTGAGATACCACGAGGGGCCCCGGAGTCGTCGTACCCGTTGTCGTTCCAATACTGGACTGGGAAAAAGCAAAACATGCCAGTTGCCTGCATGGTCCGCTGCACATCTACGACGAAGTCATCGCTGTAGTGAGTCTCGGGGACAATCCCCTCCTGGCTCTGACCGAAGGCTTTGCGTTGTCCCACCAGCCCTTGCGGCCGATTCTGAGAATGCCGCCACCGGCAAGACAATGACCAACGGCTCGGAAGACATTGGGCAAGTCGGAGCCACCCGGCTTGCGCAAGATGAGACGAGGCTTTAGCCATACAAGGAGCAGAGGCAATGGGAGATAGAGAATGAGGGGAAGCAAGAATGCCAGCCACCAGCCAACATATTTTGCCGAGTATGATGTCGCCGTGGACATGAAGCCACCAATGTTGGTGAGAATGTAGAACCACAACATGACTCGTTCGGTGCCGTGTTCTGGGTCCTCAATTACTCGTTCGCCCGACATGAGCATCTTGATCTTGGGTACGTGAGATCTCATCTGGTCGAGCAGAAGGGGTGTAACGTTGGGTTTGAACATGGCTGCAGGAGGTCGTGAGTGAGCCAATGAAACCAGACTGACTTTGCTAGGACAGAACATACCAGCTCCGACAGCAAGGACATACACGCCGAGGAAAAAGGGGATCTTCGCGGTGCCATTGTCAATGAGTTCTTTGGCACCGCCGGCGACGATAAGAATATGCCCGATACCGCAAATAATGACACCCCAGAAAATCATGGGATATCGGCCAAACTTGCTGTCGGCAAGATAGCCAGTGGCCAAGGGAAGACAGAAAGCTATCAGACTGAAAGACTGAGTCGTGGCATTCTATATCCATTGAAGCGTTAATGCGAATAAACCCCAAGTGCAACATTCATGGTTCATGCTGGTACGTACAGCGATTTGCTCGCCCATGCCCAAGGCACCCTGAATACCGCTTGTGCTTCCCGATGCGACGGCGCCATAGCCGTTGCCGCCTTTGGGCAGTGGTCGATTGATGTAGTTTGTCCAGATTTGCGCGCATCCTGACCAGGTCGAGTCATATTAGCCAGACGGGACTTTCTCAAAAATTACCAAGAGCTTGATTGCAGCCACAACGCGACAGTCAGCAGATGAACTCACCAAGGAAGGAAGCTCTCTCACAAAATTCGACAGCGCAGAGCAAGTAAGCGACGGTAGGAATCCGACCAGGAACACGACGCAAAGTGGCAAACTCTTCGTCTGTGGGTTTGCCCTCGTAATCTTGATTGAGAATGGCAATCTCGTTGCCGTGGCCGTGGCCGTGGCCGTCCCGCACGTCAATGATGTCGCCGCCGACGCCATTTTTCTCATTGGCCGTGAGCTCAGGCCTTGTTTCTACGCGTTCCGCTGATGTTGAAGGGGTGCGTGTACGTTAGTATTGAACGATTAACATGGTAGAGCTTGATGAAGCAGAGCAGAGTCGTGCTGCATTGTCTGCCGTCGGGAACTGTCCGAAAGTTTATTGATCACACGTACCCATCGCTCGCTGCTGGTGATTGCCTCGAGGTAATAGATTGAAGCAAATACGGCCGGGGAGAGACAAGAGATTGGCCAAACGCCCATTTCGTGGACCACAGACAGGGGCGACAACTCGGCTTTTGTACTTGCCCCTGACGAATGCCCACCGACGAAACATGATGATAAACATTGGCCCATCCATCGTTGCCAAACGCGCCCATCCAGGCTCAAGCGAGAAATAACGAGGATCTGAAAAGGCCCGACAAGATCAGGCCACCACAAGTCGCCCACTCATTGGCTGTTGTACGATGAGAGTAAATAAACGCGCAGTAAGTAGTAAGAAGAATCAAATGCGCAGCAGTGACTAGGCCTTAAGCGGAAGAGGTTCCTCCATGCCCATCTTACACGGAGGAATAGGAATACATACCAAAGTTCAAATCGCAACGCAACACACAAGCTTGCTTCACGTCAAGAACCTCATTAATCAAGACCTTTCTTCATCCGGGCCTGCTACAACAGAACGCGTCAAGTGCTCCGTGCCATGTTGTCTGTAGAAGAAACCATAGAAGTAAGTAGCCTCGGCAATTGGAAATACCCGTGGAAGGTATTTCTTCTGCTCTAGGCCTAGTCGTTACTACGCATTTGATTATTTGCTCACTGCCCGCATAGTCACTCGTACTATGAGAATACATATGCAATGCAACCGTCCGTCTGTAACAAATATCGTGCGCAGTAGGCCCGTCGCGTGGTCGCGTGGCCCCGCGCATGCAGAACCGACAACGAATGCACCCGACAGGATGGCAGCGAGCTAATTAATTACGGTACTAGTATTTTATATATATATAAAAAGGTATTGGAACAAGTCACAACATTGATTGGCCGGGTGGCCGGCGATCATGTAGCCAGGACGGCGATCGCGCGGCTTGACCCTGACCTACGTATCGGATGTCATGTGACCACCACCCTTATCCCTCCCCCATTTATATCATGCAATTCGCGCCCTCTTGCCTCTTTTCTCATCTCTTCCCTTGATATGTTAAGATAGACAAATATATTGAATATATCCCCGCTCTCACGTGAAGACCTGTACGCAGGCATACCTGGGTGTGGGTAGCGAGTACCCTGCTGTCCTCCGTGCAGTAGCCGAAACTCTATTTTATGGGGCGCATTAGTATGTAGTAGGGCTCGGATGTCGCGGGAGCTAAGATGGGCGAGCGCGGCGGTCTGGTCCGGTTCTCGTTTATTGAGGCCGGCGCCGAAAATCACTGCCTCGCACCACCAAGCCAAGAGCGAAAACACGACTTCGCCCCAGATTCATCGTGTCTCATCTGTTTTACTCTCCATCAGCTCAGACTGTTTCATGTCAAGAACCCTCCTCCAGTCCCGCTGTTTCTAAAAAAAAAAAAAGAAAAGAAAAGAAAAAGAAAAAAAAAGATGTGGTGACGGAAAATGGAAAAAGACCAGAGTACGGAGTTATGACTAAGCTGTGTTCCCCACCCCACAGGGGAGAACTCACGATTTGAACTTGGGACTGAGCCAAGCGGAAGTTGATCAATTCGCCACGATGCGACCGGGTGCTGACTTCGACATGATCCGTACACCGTTTTGTATAAGCCCGACTTTTGCGGTCATTGGTCAACTTATCTTGCCGCCACATTGAGCTAACTTGCCCCGTGGAACAATTCCAGCGAACGGGTGATGAAACCCTGGAACTCACATGTCAATCGCGATATCACGGCACACGTGGTGTGAGAGTTCAAACTTGGAAAATGCAAGTCATTCGCGTGCTCAACTCTGTGAGCGGGTAATCTGTTTCTAGGTCCATTCCTAAAACAACATGGATGGAAAAAAAAAAAATCGAATTAAAAAGACAAAAAGGAAAATCCGGGACAGTGTAGACGTAAACCGTGTCTACATCTCAAGTCATGGCAGCCTCGGAGGCTTCAATCATTCCAGCCCGTTCGCGTCCCTTCTAAAAAGGGGAATGAATGCAATGAATTTAGGCCTTGCGCTTCTTGGAAGGCTGATCGTCGCCGTCGCCGTCGCCCATCTCCTCGTCGTCGTCATCCTCAAAGTCGGCGTCGCTCAGGGCAGCAAGCTCCTCGCTGTCCCGGAAGTAGCGGATCGCCTCGGGGTACAAGTCTTCGGCAATGGCGACGGCGACATCATCGCCGTTGGGGAAGATCTCGAACTCGTCGTACTCGCCGTCGTCCTCTTCCTCGTCCTCTCCCATCTTCTCCTCGATTTCCTTGCCCTCCTTGCGAGCCTTGCGCTTCTCGTCTGCGACCCTGGAGGCAGCTGCGCTCTCCTCGGCGGTAACGAAGCGGCCCCGGAAACCGAACAAGTTGAAGAAACTGACCGTGTCGAGGCTGGTGTCCTCGAGCTTCTTGAGGAGCTCCTCCTTGGCGGGCGTCTTCTCCTCCGTCTTGCCCGCCTTGTCGTCCTCGTGGATCTTCACGGCGAGGTCGAGGAGGCCGTTGGTCAAATCTTTGCCAGGCTTCCACTTGATCTCGACGGGCTCCGAGACGAAGCCCTCCCAGCCGTCCTTGGCGTGGCGCCACCAGAACTTCTTCTCCAGGGTCGTGTTCTCAAAGTACTCGTTGTCGGAGAACTCGAACTTGATGAGGATACTGCGGGGGTGGCCGTTGGGCAGCTCGAAGCGCTCGACGGAGAGGTTCTTGAGGGCAGAGACGATGACGCTGGCATCGATGGGCTGGATGAACTCATCGATCTCGGCAGGGGCTTGCTCGAATACGAGGGACCAGAAATTGGGGATCGCGGAGATGATCTTGTCACGCTTGGCATACAAATCCCGAGTCATCTTGTCCTGGATGCGCACTGAATGAAGGGGGCGGCATTAGTCCGCGAGGTCCTTGGGAAGGCCATAGCCGAGGCTGCTTGTCGCATGCAGATTGCCGGTCAAGGACAGAATCGGACATTCGTCTCCCATCCATCGCATAGCAACAGAAATTGGGAATCGGCGCTGGATGGGAAAGGAGAGCAAGAGAGGATGAACTTACGGATTTCAAGATCGACCTGCTCAAAGTCATCCTCGATGTCATCGAGCTGCTCGTAGTAAACAGGGGGTTGTCGACATTTTCGGCAGACATGATGACGGTTATAAAATGAAAGGACCGTCCGTGGGTGTGTATCAGATGCTGTTGTGGTGTGTTGTAGGGGAGGGAGGGGAACAGGAACAGGAACAGGAACAAGGGAGAGGCGAGAAGGGGTGGTATGAGAGGGAAGAAACCGGTGAAGAAAATGTCACAAGGCTGGAACAGGTTGCCTTAAAAGGGCTTCCCAAACAAGGACCAGGTACAATCGCACTTTTAAATGGAGCAATGACTAGCCTTGGTGGGCGGGCGCCTAAAAGGCCCACGAGAGGTTTTTCAATGGAGAGGGAAAATTTCGAACGGTGAGGAGGGCTTCAGCCCGATAGGGTAGATCTAGCCATTGGCAATTCGCATGGCAATGTTTCCGTGCAAAATGGTCAACGGGTGGGGTTGATGGGGTTGATGGGGTTGATGTCATTGGGTCCCCAGTTTGAGAGGGGCTTAAAAAAAAAAAAAAAAAAAAAAAAAGGAGGGTCCTGCCTCTGTTGATGAAAATTTTGCCTCTTCTTGACCTGGCTGCGCTTGTTTGACTTTTTCCAATCTCAGGGTCTATTTGTACAGCGCGGAATTGACTTTTCTGTGACATGTATACATGGGGACTGTAAAGAGTTCTCTGTTTGGCATCTGTGAATGAGGGCTGTCTTGGATTCACCGCTCTTCGGTCTGTGGGCACGGGGGTTTGCCGTCAAACGCCAGACAATGAATGAATGCGTAGAGAGTGTTTTATATAAGAGCAAGGGCGGCGGCACATGGGAATGGATGGAGTGGATCGATCCTACGAGAATGCGCAGCTATTCCAAGAGATGCATCCCCATCCCATGTCTGCAGTGGCAAACGGCTGGTCGAACTCGTGTAAGTGAAGCAATTTCAAGTTCATATTGGCCATGCCACGCCCCACTTACTCATCTGCTGAAACACAACCCCCCCCAAGAGGCCCATCATCCCATCCATCCATCCCCGACCGACCCCCTCCCCGAGAACAATTTGTATTTCGAAAAAAAAAAGAAAAAAAAAAAAATCACCACCATGGCTGTCAAGATCCCTCTGGAAGTCGCCGTCTTCTCCGGGAATCCATCCTCAAGGCGCAGTCCCAAGGTGCCTCGCGGGTGGAGCTCAACGCCCCCAACTCGTACCATCTCGGCGGCACGACGCCGCCCGTTTCGGAGCTCGCGCGGGTCGCAGCCCAGGTGCACATCCCCGTGCGCATCATGATCCGGCCGAGGGGACCGCCGCCGGGGACAAGGCCCAGGACTTCATCTACACCCGCGCCGAGGTCGACGCCATGGCCGACTCCATCCGGGAGTTCAAGGCCACGGGCCTCATGGATCCCTGCCGAAGCGACGGCTTCGTCTTCGGCCTCTTGAAAGCGTCCAAGGAGCAGGAGCCGGAGCAGGAGCCGGAGCCGGAGCCGGTAGATGTCGCCGTCGCCGTCGCCGTCGCCGTCGCCATCGACGAGGAAAACTGCGCGACGCTCATCCGGCTCGCGAGACCCTACGGATGCATCTTCCACCGGGCGTTCGATCCCATCGCGGCCACTAAGCGTGCCTCGGAGGGGATCCAGACCCTCATCTCGTTGGGCTTCGAGGGCGTGCTGACGGCCGGCGGTCTCGGCGACTGCCTGGGCAACATTGATAGGATCGACCATCTCTGCCACAGATACGCGGGACCTCTCGAGATCGTCGTCGGCGGGGGCTCCGGCAGGACAACATCCTTCGGCCCGCGAGACAGCTGGCTCATTACAAGGACGGCGTGTGGATGCACACGGCTGCGCTGAGCAAGAGACGTCATCGTGCCACGGAAGAGATTGACTCGGATGAGTTGATCGACATGGTGGCCCAAATGGACCTCGTCGAAGCGGCCTAGAAGGGCCCCGCGGGTCATTGGAAAGAAACGCATCTGCATGGACCAGTGTTGGGAAGATGAATCGAGTGTTGTGGCTTGGCATGCGGAGCATGGGAATGTAAATAGCAACATGGACATGTATTGCTGGGGAAGGCTTTGGGCACAAAATATTTTGAATCTTCTCTTCTCTTTTTCTTGTTTTTCCTCGCTTAGATTACTTTCCCAAACTATGGCCTTGGCGGGCGCTCGGCGTATACACTGGCAATTTGAACTCAAGTTTTTCATGCAGCACAATATACAATCATTGGTAACATGAATGTTTTTCCCCGACTTTACTTTTCTGCTCTCGTTTAATCAGCTGCTGATACACTGGGAATGGCCTCGTAAAGCCACCAGGCTCTACTCTATAACCGGCGCCGGTCACAATCTATGCAACTATTCTACAACTCTTCTCTCACCACGTCATTAATGTCCGCTAGGGTCATTACCTCTCCCGCTAATTCTTAGTTCAGGAGGTCTTCTGAGATGGGAATAATAGAAATACCGGGAGGAAAAGGAAGAAAAGGAAGGGGATGAACGGATATTACGCCGTCTTAGACTTTCAGCTGGTGTTGGGACGAGCCAGACCCAGACAAGCAGCCATCTTGTAGAACATGTCGACGTTGTTAAAGGTACCGCCAAAGGTCTCCTGGCAAGGTCCCATGGCGAACACGGGAACATCGGTCAGGAGTGGACGCCCGAGGCTTCGCTGGTAGGCAGGGTGCCGTTGATGACGATGCCGTTGACGGCGTCCTTGGGGTTGACAATGTAGCCGTCGGCGCTCTCGACGGCGGGCGTGCGAGGGCCATTCTTGTGGACCTTGTAGTCCTCGCGGTGGTCGGGGGCAGCTCCGACACCGCCGGCGATGGCGTAACGTGGCTCCCAATTGGCAGGGAAGTTGACGCCAGTGCCGTACTTGAGGTCCTTGGGCTTCTCGGTGTACTGGGATAGCCCAGACTTCTCGTACACACCAATGGCGTTGCGTTTGGTGCGCTCGTCCTCCTGCTTGGCGAGGTACTCGGTATCGGCAGATCCCCAAACGCTAAAATGCTCGTGTTAGCTAGAGCCGAATATGCTTTTCTTTTTCTCTTCTCCTTTTCTTCTTCCCTTTCTCGGGGATCTTCTCGGGTAGGTAGACCAAGCTTGAAACTTACTCGAATCCGTGGCCGTGATCGGCTGAAACAACGACAAGAGTCTCTTCCAAAATGCCCATTTCCTTGAGCTTCTTGACGGTGGCGCGGACAGTGTCGTCCAGCTCCAAAAGGTCACCGAGGGCGCGGTCGTAGTCTAAGGCATGCATCTGCTTGTCAATTGAGGCAGCCTCAGACATGAGGAAGAAACCCTCGTCACCACCACGCTTGTGAAGAACCTCGACGGCCTTGAGAGTCATGTCCCTGAGTCCGGGAAGATCAAGGGCAGAGTCGTTGCCACCTTTGGGGTTGTTCTTGAGCTTCTTGAGGTTCTCGGGGTAGATGTTACGGTCCAGCCAGACGGGGAGATTGCTCTGGCAGAAGACGCCAAGAGCTCTCTTGCTCACGTCAATCTTCTCAAGAGCCGTCTTGTTCAAGCTGACAGTGTAATCCTTCTTGGCAAATTCTTCGTAATAGTCCTTGCCCTGGTAGGAACCTTTGCCGGGAAAAACTGTTCGGCACCGGCGCCGAAAAAGACATCAGGGCCGCCGTGGTTGGTCCAGCTGTAGTTGGTCACGCCGTTGAGGGCCTGGTCAATGAGAGGTCCATACTCGGAACGGCGGCGCGTGTGGCCAGTAAGGGCAATGGGAGTAGCATCGGCCAGGAACGCGGTGGAAACGGCACCCCAGGCACCTTTCTGTGATACACGTTAGCACATCCTTTCCACGAGATTTCACTCGCAAAGGGTTCCGTTCCGTCAACATACAGTAATTCGACGGAACACCTCGACAATAGTCTCAACTTTGGGGTCATCAAAAGGGTCGGGAGAAGAATCGGCGTGGACACTAGATCATTTGTTAGCCATGCGCCGGGTCAGGAATGTGCGCTGTCGGCCTACCCCATGGCATTGACAGTGCTCTTGTGTCCGGAGTACAGAGCAGAGGCCGAATTGGCCGAATCAGTGATATAGCTGTCGATCGAATGGGTCATTTGGTGGCCAAGGACGGGAACTCGTCCATCTGCATGCGAGTCTGGTATTTGCCATTGATGCTCTTGTGTCCAAGCAATCGGGCGGCAGTAATCTACGAGTCGTCAGTCTCTTTGTAAAGTTGCCTGCCACACACCAAAAAAAAAAATTTATTCGTACGCTTGGCTTACCATGTTGGTGGTCATGCCGTCGCCAATGAAAAGGATGACGTTCTTAGCCTTGCGCTCTTTGACAATGGGGCGGACGAGCCATTCAGCAGTCGTCTTCTCGCCATTGTAGTACTCCAGTGTGACGGTGTATTTGCCGGGTTCGTTCAGAAAAAGCTTGCGATAAGCCTTGGACGCGACATTGACGACAGAGGGCGTTTTGGCATCCTCGGCAAACAAGTCCTCGTACCACTTGAAAGTCCACTTCTCCACCTTGGGCTCCTCAATCTTGAAAACCTTGGTGATGTCCTGGGGCTCCCTGCCCTCCTTGGCAATGGTCACCTTGAACTTCTCGTCAGGCTTGCCATCATGGGCGGCCTCGGAGCCATTGACTGGCGCGTGGACTTCGGCTCGCAAGTCGAAGAGCTGACCAGGAAGAAAATCGCTCTGGTCAGGTGGGAGAAGGCATCCCAAGCTCGGGCAGGTTCCCAGTCGCTGGAACGTCTGGCCCGACACGGCCGAGAGCGAAGCTGCCAGAACGACGGCAGCAACGTTGAGCCTGGCAAGCATGATTGCGTAGGTCCTCGCCGGGTTTGTAACGAAAAAGAGGAGAGGAGGAGGAGGAGCGTGGCTTGGCTTCACAGGGGCTGTGACCGGCTTATATGCCTCTTGGCTCTCGCATGACGAATTCGTTGCAATCGCCACGCGCGAGCACCACGCACCCTCTCTTTTGAAAACGGTGGATCAAAGGCCCTATCCCCATCCATCCATGGGTCGGAGTAATCGGGGCCGGAGATGGATATTGGATATCTTAGCCAGGCCCAGCATTAATAACTTTGGTCGTGACAAGCATAGGCCGTCTGATAGCTCCAATGAGTGGAGAGATATTGACACCGTTCTCCAACAATCTCGGGAACAGCGCGCGATGTGACCGTGAAACCCTTCACCTCAAGAGAAGAGAGGTGGCTGGGGTGGGTGGATAAGCCGGACCTAATCTGGAAAATCACCATCCAATCCATCTCGACACAAGCCGAACCTTGCCCGCCTCTTTCCTATTGATTGCAAGCCACGGATTGATTGCAGTGCCCGTGGCACAAGCCCATCATCGACCAGGGGCGATCGGCAGCAGCCCCCGTGCTCATGTCGTTGTATCCCATTGGCGGTTGTCGAGGACGGGGTTCTTTTGATGTTGTTCTTGCCAGGACTCCACAATATGTTTTCATGAGAGTTTTTTTCCAGACTCCAGAGAGCAGTGGGCAACGTGGGAGTGGAAAGGATGGACCAATCACCTGCGTCATGGTGCCCTGCCAGTGCCAGCCAGCTGCGAGGTTGACGATCAGCCGTCAAGTTAATCAATCGGACTTCAACACCAGGCATTTGCATTCGCACTGCATGATTCCATGCTGTCATCTTAACTCGTAGCTTCTCCAATCGCGCGGGATGGACAAGTCAGTCACCATGGTTGAGCAATCGGCGCCTCCTCTGCACCACGTGGCAAAGTCTCGATCCGTTGGCTCCGCAGAGAACGCTTCTTCACTTGCATTAGTGTCAGGGTGAAGGCTCTGACAACGCTGTAACGTCGCAGGTTGATGGTCAGACCCTCCTTGAGACATCGGTGGATACGATGTATCAGAAGTACTGGATTTAGTTAGATAGTATTATAGCGCACTGTGTACCTTTCAGGTACAAAAGTCAGGTGCTGTCTGCACCTCTGATTAATTAAATTAAACACTTTTATGCATATCTTATAACCCTTACCTTCTAATAGTTATAAGCCTAGGAGGATTCTACTGCCTTTTTATTATCTAAGATTATACGCTCTAATTAACTTGTTAGAACAAGCATGATATCAATCGCGCTTGGCAGCCGCAATTGTGGCCGGAAGAAGGTCGGCCCGCGCCCGCCCTCGCGTGCGCGCACGCGATCCCACTTTCCAATCCACAGTCAGGACCTGTGATAGGGCAGGGCTTGCACCACGTGACCCACACGCACAGCTGCCCGTTTTTTACCTTACGAGAGTGCCCTCACTTTTTAACCTCTCTTTTCCCTCTTTCTTTAATAGCTTAGAATAGATAATTAATAATAATACTATTCTTAGAGCTTACATATTATAA
The DNA here is from genome assembly GCA_023658535.1 of Epichloe glyceriae. Taxonomy (NCBI): domain Eukaryota; kingdom Fungi; phylum Ascomycota; class Sordariomycetes; order Hypocreales; family Clavicipitaceae; genus Epichloe; species Epichloe glyceriae. The sequence continues at coordinate 2,594,065 of CP098295.1, read as the reverse complement.
CCCTACGTAACTAACACTAATTAGTGGTTAACTTCACAGGTAACCACTTTTAAACGCACGCAAATACTATAGATTAGCAAGGTTTATATAGAAGAGGCTTTCTTAGAAGCAGTGTAATTAGGCCCCTTTTATTTTTTAGTAAGAGTAACCTAATTATTACAAGATCTATAATTATACTAAGGAAAAAGTTTATTTTAGTCTCTTTTATTCTTTAGTAAGAGTAGCTAATAATAAATAGAAGCCTAAACCTTAAAGAAAAGTTTAACTCTAGTAACTAAGTCTATCCTATTATTCTTCTCCTTAGTGTATTCTATTATATAAGAAGTTAACTACTAAGCCTTATAATCCTTTATAAAACCTCCCCTATAATAGCAGAAGTTATTACTATTCTCCCCTACCTAAAAACACATACTTTTCCCTATTTCTTTCCCCTTTAAAGCCTATATATTATAATAGTTAATATAAAAGAATAAATACAAGCCCCTATAAGCTAAGAAGGCTCTTAAGTAAGAGAAGACTTTATAGAAGCTACTAAAAGGTATTAGGGAGATAGAGTAAATATCCTCCCCTTTTTATATATTCCCTAAACCTTATATAAATACATTATAGAAGAGTTATTCTATAAGGTTAAAGAGTTTAATATTAAGAAAAGTAATACACCTAAGGAACTTATAGCCTATCTCCTTACTAGAGTTATAGATTATAAAGCAAGAAAGGTAATAGGAAAAACACTATTTATAGAGTTTACTTAGGACTTTAATTAATAGAGAGAAGAGATATTCCTTAAAACACTAATCCTAGTAGTAAAGCACTTACAGGATTATCTTATAAATAACAGGGTATATATAATAATTAGCTAATTAACAAAGGTACTAATTAACCTTTAAGAAGTCCTTAACTAAAATAAATTCTGTTTTTAGTCCTAAGAGGAAGTTAAAGATATAAGAAAGAGGTATATAGAATTCTAAAGGAAACTTTAAAATAATAATAACTTCTTAAATAATCTTCTTAATAAAGGAGATATTTAAGAGTGTTATGGATTAAAGACCTCTTATTCTCTTTATTAAAGCCTACTAAGCATTACCCTATTAAGGTAATTACATAATAATAGGTATAACTTCCCTATAGGAGGTACCTATTAACATATACCTCCCTATAGCCTTAAACCTATATAGTAGCTTAATAACTATAGACTACACTCCCTCCTGCCTAATAGAGAGTAGCTTCTATTAATAATTTACTCACACCCTTATAGCCTATAGTAAAGCAGATTATTAATCTTATAAAGATATACATATTAGAATAGTAATACAGTGCTAATAACTATAATATCTTTAAGTTAAAGCTATAAACCTTTAAGAGGAAGTGTAAGATATTAGATATTAAATAAGAGTAATTAGGCTATGTATTTAAGGTTATGCTTAAAGGGAAAGCCCTCTAATTTTACTTAGATTACCTCTTAAAACTAGAGAACCCTTAAGACTTACTAACTCTAGTTATATAGATAAAAAGAGGTTTAAGACTAAGGATATAAGACAGAGATATTTTCTTAAGTGGCACTAAATCACACTCTGGAAGATTATTAGCAAGAACTAAGACAAATTAAAGATAAAATACTTTAATAAACTCGTAGAAAAGCTCTCTATCTTGTAATAGGCTATACCTAATGTGAGTTAATCTAAACAAGCCCTCTAGAACTAGATTATAAACGCTTATAATAGAATCCTAGAGTATAGGAGTTATATTACTAACTCTCCTAATAGCCTCTAATAGTTTTATAAACAGGTATAGATAACTATTTATCTTATTATAGAAGAATCTAGTGGCTAATATTAATTCCCTGCTAATGCTAAAACCCTAGACTAATTCTAGACTAATAGGAGGTATAATAGTAAAGGTAAAGAGTTATAATACCCTCCCTAAAGGTATAAAGGAATATAAGGACCCCCTGTTTAAGGAAGTGCTATATATGTAGTAAAGAGAGATATTAGTTAATAAAGCACTTTAAGGAGAAATAGAAGAAGGCATACTAGCGGTTTAAGAACCACTATATAGTTAACTTCTCTTTATTCTTATAAGCTTTATATAACTTATTCCTTGTATAGTATAAAGGAAGCCCTAGTCTAGACCCTTTTTCTTAACCCTCTAAAGATAATAAGGTTGCTTAGTATATAGCAAGCCTTAGCTTTAACAACAAAACTAAAGGGAAAGATAGATTAGTGCCTATAAGCTTCTTTACCTATAGCGTAACGCTTAATAGCTAAAGAATAGTTAAGATTCTTACTAACTAGGCAATAATGTATAGATTAAGCGGAAAGAGCCCTTTTAATATAAGGATAGCTAACAAACCTCCTTATATATTCTTACTTAAAGACCGCTACTTATCCAAAGTCTTCTAAGGTATTATACTAGATACTAGGGCAGCCTAGTATTTAATAGCAGGCCGTTTGCAATTCATCGCATTATAATAAATAATGCTAAGGATCTAACTTAATAAAGCAAGAGCTAGGGAAGCGGTTATTAGATTTAGAGGAGGCACACTAATTATCTCGCTTAGAATAGCTAACGTGCCCACTCCCTTTAGTAAGATCACGTTCTACGTAATACCTATAAACACCCCTTTCTTACTATACCTTAATAATATAGGCTAACTAAAGATTAATTTTATTACTACTAAGAACATCTTATAGCAAGAAAGTATTAAAGTCCCCTAGTACGTAAATAGGGGTATGCGTAAATGCTATTAATGTAAAATAAGGCATTAATAGCATAGAATCACCTAACTAAAGTTAAATTACAGCGATTACATTGCTGATTTAGTTATCTATTAGTTCGCTAGCTTTATAATCTCCTATATAACTTAGGGCATAAGATTAAGATTAATACTATTAAAGCAGTAACAAGGGTTTACCACTAATATTAAATAAACACAAATAGCCCCTATTACTTTAAGTTTACCCTTAAGGACAAATATACCTTTAACTTTAAAGTAATAGTAAATATTATATACCTTAATAGTAACCGCCTAACCCTTTATGCTATTAACGTAGCTATAGCTTTTAATATAGTAAGATTCCTTAAAGATATCTTAGCTAAATTAATATAGGAAGCTCTTAGGGTATGCTAGATTAATGCATACTAAGGGCCTCTAGATTAGATTATCACTAATGCTAGCACAAACTTCCGCGGTAAGGAGTTCTATTAATTTATAGCATTAATATTAATCTTTATTAAAGAGGTTCCTATTAAGGCATACTATAGTATTAGAAAGGTTAAATAATATTATAAGCTACTCTAAAAGGCCTATAATATTATCTGGCGGGAATGCCTAATAACCCCTAAGATAGTCACCTTATAAATAGCTATAAAAGCCCTTAATAACACTACAGGACTAAATAGCCTTATTCTAACTCTCCTTATCTTTAGTGTATACCTACGTATAACTAGTGAATCTCCTCTATCGCTAGATATCTTATAACGCGTTATTGCTATATAAAAGGTAATAAAGGAGATTAAACGCTTGCACGCTATCTGGAAAGTTAACAAAGCCCTTACTATAAGAAATAGCCTAGATATAGCAAAGACCCTTAACCTCCCGCTTAGATTACTAGCCTAAGTGTAGCGTAAAGGTAACGGTTAGCAAGGCCTATATAACCTCCTCTTTATTAATAAAGAGACCTACATGCTTAATCTCCTACAAGGCCTAAAAACCTTCTAGTTAACCTCTATTAGGCCCTATTACGCAAATCCTAATAAAGAAGTCCTAATGCCTTAAGAATAGCTGCCTAAGGAAAAAGGGTAAGAGGCTTAAGATAAACTAGCGGGCAAGGTCCTAGAGATCCTGCTAAAGAGAAGGCCAGGCAGACCCTGTAAGAACCCCTAGTAATTATTAATAAGACTAATATGTTTATATTAGTAAAGGAGGAAGCTAACCTTAACCTCGTAATCCGATTGCGTAAGGAAGGCATTATTATAACCCTAGGAGAGCCCTTTAAGCTCTCTACTAAGGCTAAAATTAATGCCTTAATTAACTAAGGCGTGTTCAAATTTATAACCTTTAACAAGAAAGATCATAGCAGTGTAAGGATCTTTAACTCCTGCATTATTAATAAGGTGAAAGGGAAGACAGGCTAGCCATACGAGAAATCATAGCTTATTATCCAAGGCTTTAGCAATAAGGCAAAACAAGATATCCTAACACAAGCCCTAACAATCTAATAAGCTAGTTAACGCCTTATCCTCATAATAGCTCCCTTGCTAATAGGGAAAGACTTTATCTTGTGAATTCGCGATATCACGCAAGCTTATATTTAATTACAAACCCTATTAAACAGGACAATCCTCGCCAGGCTCCTAATCCAGATCCGTGACTAACACCCTAATAAAACGATTATAAGGGTAATTAAGCCTCTCTACGGCATCGCGGAGGCTAGAACGCATTAGTAAGTCACATATAATAGGCATTATAGAGAGAAGCTCTAGATAGAGACCTCTATATATAATCTATGCCTGCTAGTAATAAAGAAGGAAAGCATTAAGTTTGTATATGTAAGCATGTAAACTAATAATACATTAGGGCTATTAGATAAGGAGTTCTTTAAAAAGGAAGAAAAGTAACTAACCGCTATAGCCTTTGTAGTAAAGCTAAAGTAATTCCTAATAGAGAATAACCCCTTACCTTTAACGGAGGTATTATTATAATAGCGGCTAATGTGGCTATCTCCCTCTAATAAAAGGGCAAAGCAGTAAGCTTAACGTAATCCCGCTAATAAACGTAAAGTAGAAGTATATTAAACAATAAGCTTAGGGCGCTTACATCGCCTTAATCTACTAACCGGAAGCTTACTATAATCTATCTATTACCACATAATACTAGGAACTAACGATTAAGAACATTAAAGCCCTTAACCGCCGGATCTAATAGTAAATAGATAACCTAGAGAGAGGCCTAATATTTATTCTAATTAACCTTACTAAAGCAAAGCTATATGCCTTTATAAATAGGTCCTTTACGAATAATTAAGACCTTACTTTGTAACTTAGCTATGTTCTAATTATAGCTAATAAAGACTATAAGGACAGCAAGTTCACAATTAAAGGTAATATTATGCACTTCAGCTTAACTAAGAGCAAAAGAGTTACATAAAGTGTGCTTGCCTCTAAGGTCTACAGCATAGTGGCTAGCGTTAACATAGCCCACGTAATCATAATAACTCTTGGATTAATCACGGACTAATTAAATATACCTATAACCCTAGTTATAGTATGCACAGATTTATACTCCTTATATAAATACCTTATTAAGCTTAGTACCACTAAGGAAAAGCGCTTAATAATTAATATTATAGCCCTATAGTAGTTATATAAACGCCGCGAACTCTGTGAGATCCAGTGGATTAATAGAGCTAATAACCTAGCTAATGCCTTTACAAAGGCATTGCTAAATAAAGCGCTAGAGCAGTTTATCTCTAGTAACCGGATAATAATCTAAATAGAAGGGTAGGTAACCTACGTGGAAGAGGGTTACTATAGGTAATAGTATTAGGAATTGGCCCTAATACTATAGGGGAGGCGAAAATCCTCTAAGGAAGAAGGAGGAGGAACTACAGCCCTTATTAGGCATCTTATACCTAGAACTACAGCCCTTATTAGGTTAGGTTATAAGAGCTACTCTAATTATTACCCCTAACCTAGTAAGGGCCGCTAAAGACCTATTAGGGCCCCTAGTGGCTATTATAAAGGAACTGTTACAGTCCTTGTATTATGTACACTAAGCATAGGGAAGCGAAGACCATGACAGTAAATAGGGCAGGGGGGTGAGGATTAGTGCGCGGATGTTATTTATAATATAAGAATTAAAAGGCTACGGTTAGAGGCCCACTTAGCCTTTAGAAGGATTGTTAATAATAGAGTGTTGTTTTTCCTTATTTCCCTTCACTACATACTTACATAAGGTTTTTATTAAGTTAATCCCTTTCACATTTATCCGCTGCCCGCTTTACCTTATCCCCTTTCTTTTCTTTTCTCTTTTACTATTAATATTATGCATTAATAATCGTGTTAAAAGAGAGAGTTCCTAGTGTTAGAATAAGTATGATATTAATCGCGCTTAGCAGCCGCAATTGTGGCTGGAAGAAGGTCAGCCTGCGCCCGCCCTCGCGTGCGCGCACGCGATCTCACTTTCCAATCCACAGTTAGGACCTGTGATAGGGCAGGGCTTGCACCACGTGACCCACACGCACAGCTGCCTGTTTTTCACCTCACGAGAGTGCCCTCACTTTTTAACCTCTCTTTTCCCTCTTTCTTTGATAGCTTAGAATAGATAATCAATAACAATACTATTCTCGGAGCTCACACATTACGACCCTGCGTAACCAACATAACTATATTAATCATTTATTTAATATAATTAACACTTACCTTTATCTTTAGATAAAAACCCTTTAGCTACCCTTAAACACCAGTATCTATTCCCTTTATAATATTTAAAGAAACTCTAAATATAGTGTTATTATTAGAGAAGGACTAGATTAAATAGTACGCGTAGATTAAAAATTACGCGGAATTATACAGTATATAGGAGTATATTAACCTAAATAAGGTTAAATTGCTCTAAGAGCCTACAATGCCTGTATACCCGCAGAGGGGTCTAAGACTAGAGGTCTTGCTAGAAAACCCTAATGCTATTAAAGACTAGAAAATCGCCTACAAAGATGTGAAAGACTGGTTTAACTTCTAATATAAAGAATTATAATTTGATCTTATAAAGTATAATACCCTATTAAAATAATTGCTGAAGATTAGGAATTTATCCGTAAGATAATTTTAAAGAATATTTAAGACTCCTTAGATTTTAATACTAAGGTTAAAGAGAAAGAGTTAGTTTAGCTTTACTCTTAAAGAATACTATTGGAATCGCTGCGAATTCGTTGCGGACGAATTCGTCACCACTTTGCATCGAATTGCGATTGGATGCACAGGGTCTCATCGCCCCACTGTGCACTGAATTGCGATTAGATGCACGGGGTCTTATCGCCTTACTGTGCACTAGAACGCAACTAGCGCACAGGGTCTTATCGCCCTACCTAGACTAGTAACGCAATTAGTCACATAGGACTATTGCCTTACTTTGCCTTAGATAGTGTGTTTAACCTATAACACTATATATATAGAGGTATCCCTAGGATTAAGGTATATCTATAGCCTTAATCCCCCTATAGCTAGATCTAGAAGATAAGTAAAATTAAACCTTTTATATTAAGTAACTAGTACACTAGTAACCTATGGTTATAAGACCTAAATCCCCTTAGTTAACTTAACACTAATTAGTAATTACTTAACTAAGAAGGATTTAGCATAACTAACCACAGAGTAGCAAGAGAACACTAAGAAAAGACATATAATTGCCTCTATAAGAAGATATGCTATAGGGAGAAAATAACGCCTTTACAGTATTAGGCTTCTAAAGGATTAAATTACTAGCCTTTGTCTAATTAGGGGCTAGCGCTATAAGGATTTAACCCCGCTAACTATCTTAGAATCTTAGCTAATAAGCTAGCTAAATCCCCTCCTCTTTCTCTCTTTTCCCCTCCTCTCTTTTCCCCCTCCTCTCTTTTCCCCCTCCTCTCTTTTCCCCTCCTCTCTTTTATTATAACTTCTTAGATAAAAGACCCTTAAAACCCTTACTCTTTGTTATGGACTCGAGCTCGAGGCTCGGGTCCTTCTCGGGTACGGAAGGGACGCGGAGAGTGTGCGGGAAGGACACGTGTTGTGTGCGGACATGCTTAGGACTTAGGGCTGCTGCGCGCGCCATGCGCACAGACCACGCACAGAGGGGTATATAGCTAGGCGCTGTGCGATCTCTTGTCTAGTTCTTTCCTTCCTCTCTAAGAATAACAATCGCACTTTGAACGCTTGTTTGCAGCTGCCCCAAGGCCAGTTCATAACACTCTTATCTAATAAGAGAAGAGCTTCTAGAGTGGATATAATAATGCTAGAAGAACCTATTAATAGACTAGGACTTAATAAGTAATAACATTAACCCAGAGACTATAACTACTACTAATCTTAATAATAAGATTACTTATATAATCCTTTACTATAAAGAGTAAGTATATAAAGATTAGGAATAATAGGAGAATTACTAATTTAACTTTAGTAATTAAAACAAAGACCTCTTTAATAAAGCCTATAAAGGCCTAACTAAAGCGCTATAAGACCTCCTCTATAAACATAGTATATACATAGGATTTAGTAAAAGGATTACTAAAGCACTTAAAAGAGTACTCTAAGAAAAAGAATAATTTAAATAGCCTCTAGAAGAGATTAATAAGTAACTTACTATAGGCAGATTCTATTTAAACCTCTACCTAGATACAAAGCTAATACTAATAATAAAGAACCTACGCTCCTTATATGCAAAGCTAATACTAATAATAAAGAACCCACGCTCCTTATTACAAGCACCTAATATTACGCCAGAGCTATTATTAATAGCATTAAGCCCGCTAATTACAAATACCTAGCCCTCTTAACCTACTATTATCCCTTAAGCCTAGGAATACCACAATAACATAAGACTAAAGGTAGTAATATTATAAGATTAATACTATTAGCTTAACTTCACAGAAACCGCGCTTATAAAAGCATTCCCTATAATACTAATAGATAACGCAAAGAAATCCTATCTTATAAATATTGCTACAAAGCTATTAGTAAGCTTTATATTTAATTAAATAGTTAAGCTTATTAGATAGCACTTTAAAATAGCCATAAATAAGCAATTCTACCGCTAAGAGTGAAATAGCATTACACTACGTAGCACTATTGCTAAACATCCTAACAAAACAAAGATAAAATGCCTTAACACTATAGTTTAAAGCCTTTAAGATATCTATAACAGACTCTTTAACCCTCTTACTAATAATACAAAACTTATTAAACAGACCCTCTAAGCTATTAGACTTATTAAATAGACCCTCTAAGCTATTAGAGGTATACTAGAATATAGTATTGCAATAATTATACAAACAGCGCGAGATCCACGAGATCCGCTAGATTAATAGAAGAGATAATATCGCTAATATAATAATAAAAGCCTTATTAAATAAGAGCCTTAAGACCTTTATTAACAACAACTAGGCTAACATATATATAGAAGGTTAGGTAAAGAGACTGGTTAATTAACAATGCCCTTATTTCCCTAATATTAACAGTCTAAAACAGATTAAACCTAGACTAATCACAGCCGTGGATTTCTACCGCAGGATCCACTTATTAACACTTCCCTTTAATTTAATTTTTATTGCGTTTTTAAGCTTTTTAGCTAAAAGAGAAAAAGAAAGATTACTAGAGCTTCCTACGGCTAATGTTTAGATTAGACTAAAAGTAAGTCCACCAAATTAATGCACGCGACACAATTAGCCGCATTAATAACCAGCCCCACTTAGCTACATAAGCAACCTTATAACCTCTCTTTTTCCTACTTCTATTATTACCTTTATTTTCCTGTCTTTAATAATAGACCTGCATATCTAACTAACCAATCAAAGCAGCGAAACCTGCTTAGTTACCCCTTTATTATAACATTTCCTTTAATTAATTTTACTACACTTTTAAGCCTCTTATACTTATAACAAAAGAGAAAAATTACTAGTATTAGAATTGCTGCGAATTCGTTGCAGACAAATTCGTCACCACTTTGCATTAAATTGCAATTAGATACTGTGTGGCTAGGATTGAGACCCCTTGAGACCGGTCTCGAGACCTTCGGTCTCTCGGCTGAACAGATCAATCTAGCCACATCGGATCCCTAGTCATAGGCCCCTCGAGACCACCTTGCTAGTCTATCGGCTTCGTCGGATCGAAATCAGCTATATTTTCAGCTCTGTCAGATTGAAATTAGCTGTATCAGATCCCTAGTCATAGACCTCTCGAGACCTTGCTAGTCTATCGGCTTCGTTGGATTGAAATTGGCCACATTGGATCCCTAGGATAGACCCTTCGGTCTATCGGGTCAATAGATCAATCCGGCTGCATTAGATCCCTAGGATAAAATATCCTAGATTTCCTCCCTTAGATAGAAAATCAACTCTCCCTTCGTGGCCTTTGGCTTGGATTGTTCAAACCGAGATTTTTGAGATTATTTGAGATTTTTGAGATTATTCGAGATTTTTAAGATGATTTGAGAAGAACCTGAGATTTCCCCTTCTACAACTTGGATCCTCGCGATGGATCGAAAACCTCGCAGGCCTCGATATCGGTATCGGGCTCATTTTGCTGAAATCGTCAATATCATCAGCATCAGCATTGTCATCGTCAAATTCATTGTTTTTGGGTGGTGGTTTTCGCCCGACAAAAATGGTGGAGAAACGGGGAATGGTCCTGTCAGACCTCCCGCAGTTGAATTCGATGACCTCCTTCTCCTGACATTGCCTCTCTGGTTTTCCCTTTGGTTGCCCCTTTGTATAATTACTATAATCATCAACAACGTCTTACCTCTTTCCCCTTTGATCCGGGTTAGCTTGATCAAAACCGACAATCCGATCAATTGATCTAGGTCATCTGACTAGTCTGTTATCGTCAAAATCGTCAGACAGTCAGAATCAATTAATCGCGACCTTCATGACCTTTCCCTCGACCCGGGTTAGCTAGGTCGATCTTCCTTTTCTAGCTTCGACCTTTTGACCTTCCTCTTTAACCTTCCTCTTCGACCTTCCTTTTCGACCTTCCTTTTCGACCTTCCTTTTTAACCTTCCTTTTTGACCTTCCTTTCCGGCTTCGACTTCTCTTCTGATTTTCGACCTTCCGACCTGCCCTAGCTCGAATCGATTAAATACCCTAGTTTTGCTTAGCTATCCGTTGGGGAGGCAAGCATCTAGACCCTCGAATTCGACTTCAATAAATCAGGTCTTAGGCCTTTGACCTGACCTTCATCAACTAGGTCCTTTGTCACGGATCAATTGATTGGACTGTCTGACGAGACCTCTGACCGTTGAAGACCTCTCTGACCGACGATTTCCCTGACGATTGAAGGGGAATCTGACCGTTAGAGGGTCTTCTGAAGAGGTCTCTGCCGTTAATAAGACCCTCTGTTATGGATTGATTAGTTGAATAATCACTCCCTCGGTTATATCTCCCTCTGACCGTTGGACTAGATTAATCACTAATAATCCCTCTGACCGATTAACAAGACCTCTGACCGTTGAAGACCTCTCTGACTGACGATTTCCCTGACGATTGAAGGGGAATCTGACTGATAGAAGGTCTTCTGACGAGGCCTTTGCTGATTGAAAAGGGCTCCTTATTGATTGGACTGTCTGACGAGACCTCTGACTGTTGAAGACCTCTCTGACCGACGATTTCCCTGACGATTGAAGGGGAATCTGACCGTTAGAGGGTCTTCTGAAGAGGTCTCTGCCGTTAATAAGACCCTCTGTCATGGATTGATTAGTTGATTAATCACTCCCTCGGTTATATCTCCCTCTGACCGTTGGACTAGATTAATCACTAATGATCCCTCTGACCGATTGACAAGACCTCTGACCGTTGAAGACCTCTCTGACTGACGATTTCCCTGACGATTGAAGGGGAATCTGACTGATAGAAGGTCTTCTGACGAGGCCTTTGCTGATTGAAAAGGGCCCCTTAGTACGGATCAATTGATTAGACTATCTGACAATACCTTTGACCGACCTCTTTGATGAATGACCTCTTTGATGGATGACCTCTTTGATTGATGGATGGAAGGGAGGCTGAAAATCACCAATTTTTTTTTTTTTATTGTATATCTGCAGTTATTCCTTTCTTATTGTTTTTTGTTACTGTTTTCCCTTTCCTAGGGGCTAGGAAGGGAAAACAGTTGGGGAGGTGTTGTGTGGCTAGGATTGAGACCCCTTGAGACCGGTCTCGAGACCTTCGGTCTCTCGGCTGAACAGATCAATCTAGCCACATCGGATCCCTAGTCATAGGCCCCTCGAGACCACCTTGCTAGTCTATCGGCTTCGTCGGATCGAAATCAGCTATATTTTCAGCTCTGTCAGATTGAAATTAGCTGTATCAGATCCCTAGTCATAGACCTCTCGAGACCTTGCTAGTCTATCGGCTTCGTTGGATTGAAATTGGCCACATTGGATCCCTAGGATAGACCCTTCGGTCTATCGGGTCAATAGATCAATCCGGCTGCATTAGATCCCTAGGATAAAATATCCTAGATTTCCTCCCTTAGATAGAAAATCAACTCTCCCTTCGTGGCCTTTGGCTTGGATTGTTCAAACCGAGATTTTTGAGATTATTTGAGATTTTTGAGATTATTTGAGATTTTTGAGATTATTCGAGATTTTTAAGATGATTTGAGAAGAACCTGAGATTTCCCCCTTCTACGACTTGGATCCTCGCGATGGATCGAAAACCTCGCAGGCCTCGATATCGGTATCGGGCTCATTTTGCTGAAATCGTCAATATCATTAGCATCAGCATTGTCATCGTCAAATTCATTGTTTTTGGGTGGTGGTTTTCGCCCGACAAAATACACAGGGGTCTTATCGCCCCACTATGCACTAAATTGCGATTAGATACACGGGGTCTTATTGCCCTACTATACACTAGAACGTAACTAGCGCACGGGGTCTTATTGCCCTACCTAGACTAGTAACGCAATTAGTTGCATAGGACTATCGCCCCACTTTACCCTAGACAGCGTGTTTAACCTATAACACTATATATACAGAGGCATCCCTAGGATTAAGGTATATTTATAGCCTTAATCCCCCTATAGCTAGATCTAGAAGATAAGTAAAATTAAACCTTTTATATTAAGTAACTAGTGCACTAGTAACCTATAGTTATAAGACCTAAATCCCCTTAGTTAACTTAACACTAATTAGTAGTTACTTAACTAAGAAGGATTTAGCATAACTAACCATAGAGTAGTAAGAGAACACTAAGAAAAGACATATAATTGCCTTTATAAGAAGATATACTATAGGGAGAAAATAATACCTTTACAGTATTAGGCTTTTAAAGGATTAAATTACTAGCCTTTATCTAATTAGGGGCTAGCGCTATAAGGATTTAACCCTGCCAACTATCTTAGAATCTTAGCTAATAAGCTAGCTAAATCCCCTCCTCCTCTCTTTTCCCTCTCCTCTCTTTTCCCCTCCTCTCTTTTATTATAACTTCTTAGATAGAAGACCCTTAAAACCCTCACTCTTATCTAATAAGAGAAGAGCTTCTAGAGCGGATATAATAATGCTAGAAGAACCTATTAATAGACTAGGACTTAATAAGTAATAACATTAACCTAGAGACTATAACTACCACTAATCTTAATAATAAGATTACTTATATAATCCTTTACTACAAAGAGTAAGTATATAAAGATTAGGAATAATAGGAGAATTACTAATTTAACTTTAGTAATTAAAATAAAGACCTCTTTAATAGAGCTTATAAAGGCCTAACTAAAGCGCTATAAGACCTCCTCCACAAACATAGTATATACATAGGATTTAGTAAAAGGATTACTAAAGCACTTAAAAAGTACTCTAAGAAGAAGAATAATTTAAATAGCCTCTAGAAGAGATTAATAAGTAACTTACTATAGGCAGATTCTATTTAAACCTCTACCTAGATATAAAGCTAATACTAATAATAAAGAACCCACGCTCCTTATATATAAAGCTAATACTAATAATAAAGAACCCACGCTCCTTATATATAAAGCTAATACTAATAATAAAGAACCCACGCTCCTTATATATAAAGCTAATACTAATAATAAAGAACCCACGCTCCTTATATATAAAGCTAATACTAATAATAAAGAACCCACGCTCCTTATCACAAGCACCTAACATTACGCCAGAGCTATTATTAATAGCATTAAGCCCGCTAATTACAAATGCCTAGCCCTCTTAACCTACTATTATCCCTTAAGCCTAGGAACACCACAATAACATAAGACTAAAGGTAGTAATATTATAAGATTAATACCGTTAGCTTAACTTCACGGAAACCGCGCTTATAAAAGCATTCCCTGTAATACTAATAGATAACGCAAAGAAATCCTATCTCATAAATATTACTATAAAGCTATTAGTAGGCTTTATATTTAATTAAATAGTTAAGCTTATTAGATAGCACTTTAAAATAGCTATAAATAAATAATTCTACCGCTAAGAGTGGAATAGCATTATGCTACATAGCACTATTGCTAAATATCCTAATAAAATAAAGATAAAATGCCTTAACACTATGGTTTAAAGCCTTTAAGATATCTATAATAAACTCTTTAACCCTCTTACTAATAATACAAAACTTATTAAATAAACCCTCTAAGCTATTAGACTCGTTAAACAGACCCTCTAAGCTATTAGAGGTATACTAGAATATAGCATTATAATAATCATATAAACAGCGCGAGATCCATAAGATCCGCTAGATTAACAGAAGAGATAATATTACTAATATAATAACAAAAGCCTTATTAAACAAGAGCCTTAAGACCTTTATTAATAATAACCAGGCTAATATACGTGTAGAAGGTTAGGTAAAGAGACTAGTTAATTAACAATGCCCTTATTTTTCCCCCTCCCCCTAATATTAACAGTCTAGAACAGATTAAACCCAGACTAATCACAGCCATGGATTTCCACCGCAGGATTCACTTATTAATACTTCCCTTTAATTTGATTTTTATTGCGTTTTTAAGCTTTTTAGCTAAAAGAGAAAAGAGAGATTACTAGAGCTTCCTACAGCTAATGTTCGGATCAGACTAAAAGTGGGTCCACCGAATTAATGCACGTAACACAATTAGCCGCATCAACAACTAGCCCCACTTAGCTATGTAAGTAACCTTATAACCTCTCTTTTTCCTACTTCTATTATTACCTCTGTTTTCCTGTCTTTAACAATAGACCTGCATATCTAACTAACTAATTAAAGCAGCGAAACCTGCTTAGTCACCCCTTTATTATAATATTTCCTTTAATTAATTTTACTACGCTTTTAAGCCTCTTATACCTATAACAAAAAGAGAAAAATTACTAGTGTTAGAATCGCTACGAATTCGTTACGGACAAATTCGTCACCACTTTGCATTAAATTGCGATTAGATGCACAGGGGTCTTATTGCCCTACTGTGCACTAAATTGCGATTAGATACACGGGGTCTTATTGCCCCACTATACACTAGAACGCAACTAGCGCACGGGGTCTTATCGCCTTACCTAGACTAGTAACACAATTAGTCACATAGGACTATCGCCCCACTTCGCCCTAGACAGCGTGTTTAACCCATAACACCACGTATGCGGAGGCATCCCTAGGATTAAGGTATATCTATAGCCTTAATCCCCCTATAGCTAGATCTAGAAGACAAGCAGAATTGAACCTTTTACATTAAGTAACTAGTGCACTAGTGACCTGTGGTCATAGGACCCGAATCCCCTTGGTCAACTTAACAGAATACTAAAGCTTCTTAGAGATTAGTATTAACTAAATGTAAAGAAGATACTAATTCTTGCGGAGACTTGCCTTAATAACCACTTACAAGCTAAGGGAACTTATGACTAGTATAAGTGGGCTTTAATAAGTGAGGTTTTATAGAGGAATTGCCTAGACCTTAAGACTTAATAGACTAAGGAGATAATGCTCTATAAGTTTATTATACCTCTTTAAAGTAAATTTAAATTATTCTAGAAGAAGTAGAATAATCTCTTAAATAAAGGAGAAGAACAGGACTTTCTAAAGGCTATAGCTAAGTTTAAACGCGATTATAAAGCTTTATAAAGCATAGTAAAGTCTGCTAATACACTCTTATTAGAGAAATTAGGTGGTAAGAGCAAATCAGAATAATTAAAATGCCCTAGTTACTTAAATTACACTATTAATAATGCTTTAAAGTGGTGGGAATACTATAATTTATTTAAGACTCTTTATAAGCTAGAGGCTGCTCTAAAGGATTAGTTAGTTAGGAAGGCTTTAAGGAGAGTATTAAGAAGTATCTAAAGGATTATCTAATAGAGAAATTAAAGGTAATAAATTAGAAACCAGAGAAGAAGAATAGTAATATAGTTATCCTATTATAAAATCTAATAAATAATATAATTACCACTACTCTAAGAGAAAAGTTAGCAAATATGTTAATATTTATTAGATCTAAGCACCCTAAATTAATAAGGGAGATTATAGCTAACTCTTTAAGCGTGCTAAGCGCTACGGATACGAAAAATAATATGGTTATTTATAATTCTAGCGCAAATGCCTATATCTTTAATAATATCTACTAGTTTTAGTAATCTAGCTTTAACAAGAATGTTAATATAGAAGTTAGAGCAGGCGGAACTATATACACTACTTTAGGTTAAGGAATTGCTTAAATTACAGTAATAGACCCTATTACATAAGCTATAAGGACTATAGTACTAGTAAATACTTTATATATTCTAGGATTTAATGTTAATCTTATCTTAGCAAAGATCCTAATAAACGCTAGTGTCTTTTAGGATTAAAAGAAGAATATGTTAATATAGAGCAATTATCTAATTGCAAAACTCTATAAGGTTAATAATCTCTTTATATTATTAAAGCTCTCTAAGGACTTAAAGGAGGCCTACGTGGCTTCTAGAGCACTATAACCTCCTAGGAAGGAGATGCAGACCTTTAGCACTAAAGATATAGTTATCTAGGAATAGAGGCATTTGCATAGCTTATAAATACAACGCTAGGCGTTAGAATGACTAGTCCTAGCCTTACGCAGTGTAAGATATATATAATAGGCAAAGCAAAACGCTAGAGATTAAAAGTAGCACCTAAAGGACTTCCTTAAGGACTAGGTTACAGAGTATTAGTTTGTCGGGCGAAACCACCACCCAAAAACAACGGATTTGACGATGACGATGGTGATGCTGATGATGTTGACGATGTCAGCAAAATGAGCCCGATACCGATATCGAGGCCTGCGAGGTTTTCGATCCATCGCGAGGATCCAAGTCATAGAAGGGGAAATCTCAGGTTCTTCTTAAATTATCTCAAAAATCTCGAATAATCTCAAAAATCTCAAATAATCTCAAAAATCTCGGTTTGAACAATCCAAGCCAAAGGCCACAAAGGGAGAGTTGATTTTCTATCTAAGGGAGGGAAATCTAGGATATTTTATCCTAGGGATCTAATGCAGCCGGATTGATCTATTGACCCGATAGACCGAAGGGTCTATCCTAGGGATCCAATGTGGCCAATTTCAATCCAACGAAGCCGATAGACTAGCAAGGTCTCGAGAGGTCTATGACTAGGGATCTGATACAGCTAATTTCAATCTGACAGAGCTGAAAATGTAGCTGATTTCGATCCGACGAAGCCGATAGACTAGCGAGGTCTTGAGGGGCCTATGACTAGGGATCCGATGTGGCTAGATTGATCTGTTCAGCCGAGAGACCGAAGGTCTCAAGACCGGTCTCAAGGGGTCTCAATCCTAGCCACACATTAGTTAATCTAGATTACTATAACTCCAAATGCTAGAATAGGGATAGGTATTAGTGTGTGTTCACATGCCTTATAACCTTAATACGCTTCTTTTACTTATTTAAATCAAAGGACAGGATCCGTAATTGCTTTTATATAATAATAAGCTTCCTAAGTATATAATTTAGGATTTAACTACGCTTTTTATATAGTAATATTAAAAAAGCCCTCTTTATAGGAGAAATAAGAGATAAAATAGCCTTTTTAGGTATTCTAGTTTATAATTCAGCTCCCTTAACCCCTAGCTAGAATAGTAAGGTAGAGAGATCTAGGGGGTGGTAAAGTAAAAGGCAAGAACCTTAAGTTTAGAGGTATAGCTCCCTTATAAGCTTAATAATAAAGTCTTTAATACTATGGTATATCTCCTTAATTAAATGCCTTTTAAATATTATAGAAATTAGGTTACACTGTATAAGCTTTAGTAGAATTAGGCTAGGAAAACCATACTTACTTACTTATAGATAGTGGAAAACTAGAAGCCAATAATATTACATCTACGAGCCTATGGTTATAAGGCATTCCTAATAACCACAAAAGCTCTAGAATACGTTAAATTAAATAACTTAATTCTATAGCTTAAGTAAAAGGCTTACATTAGGTATCTTATTAGATATAAGGGTAAGTTACAATACATTATCTAGGTTCTAACGTTAAGGAATTAAAAGGTAATTATATTAGCTTATATTTATTTTAATAAGAACGCCTTCTTTAAACCTAAAGAAGAGATTAAAGAAGCTTAGAAAGAGAAGGTACTAATAATTAACCTACTTACTAAACTTAAGGCTAAAGATATTAATAAGGAGGTTAGTTAAACCCTTATTAGAATAGAGCTTGAAGATAATAATCTTCCTTTAATGCTAATAAATATAATAAATAAAAACATTTAGGTTAGAGAAGAAACACCTTTTAAGCCTCTTAGTAAGAAGGGAGTTAATCTAGCGCTCTTCTAACCCCTCCTAACTCCTCTTATAAGCACTTTGCTTCTATAAAGAACGCTAAGCTTTTATTATAAGGAGATAATATGCTCTTTTAAGAGTTTAATAGCTTTATGCGTAAGGCAATAATAGAACACATAGAGTTTACTACTAATACTAGTGAAATTACTACTAAAGGCGGTAAGGACTAGGAGTATTCATATTCTAAGGCTTTACACTCTTAAGATAATAGTATAAACCTAAATAATATTATTACTAGGAAAAGGCATTAAAAGGAATCTAGGAAGGCGAGTTAATCCTATTTAGCCTTTGCTACAGCATTATAAGGTACTTAGCATAGTCTTAGAATTAAGGATATACCTCTAGAACCTACCTATTACTATTAAGTGATAGCTTTAACGTATTATAACCGCTAGAAGGAAGCGATTATAAAAGAGGTTAATAAGCTTTTATCCTTAAATTACTAGGAAGATATCCTAAAGGAAATATTTAATCTTAACTCTAATAAGAAGATTATTAATCTTAGTTAGGTTTTTAAGTATAAAACTAATAAAAAGGCATAGTTATAGAGTTTAAAGCACAAATAGTAGTATAAGGGAATTAATAACCAAAAACAATCTTAATAATTACGCTACTACGCTTACTTCGCGATCCCTACGTATACTACTTGCTGTTTACTACGCGAATAATTTTAATACCTAATAATATAACGTTTAGAATGCCTTCCCTTACGCAAAGCTTAAAGATCCTATCTTCTATAAGCTACTAGAAGGCTTAAAGGCAGAAGGTTATCTTTAGAAGATAATATAAGCTTTATATAGTCTTAGAGAAGCACTAAGATAATGGTTCCTATATCTAATGTAATTCCTGCTAAAGATAGGCTTTACCTAAGGGAAAGAAAACCCTTATATCTTTATAAAAGGAAAAATTATCCTATTCTTCTACGTAGATAATATTATAGTAATGTATCTAGGCGAATTTAAAGACGAATTTAAAGCTTTATATAATTAATTAATAAACCACCTAGATGTTAAGAATTAAGGCAAATTAAAGTGGTTTCTAGGGATTAAGATTATTCAAAATTAAGCTACAAAGGAGATGTGGTTATCCTAAGAATTATACATCCGTAAGATTACGTAGAAATTCCTTCCTAATATTATAGAGGATGATTTAAAGAGCTTAATAGCCCCTCTTTGTATAGCTACTATCTATCCGAATAATAGTTGTTAAAATAATGCTATTTTTAGCACTATTTTATAGGCCCACTAGTTGCCTAGTTGCGTTGTTGCGCGGCGTTGCTGCGCGCTACGTTGCGTGGTTGTGCAACGCATCTTGCGTTGCCACCTAAGCAAAGCTACGGCATGTATGACTAAGCCAACTAGGTTACCCTATAGGGAAGCCAAAATTGACTGTAACTAGGGAATAATAGTTGTTAAAATAAGGCTATTTTTGACGTATACTATTCAAATCCTTGAATTTTTCTGGATTTAATAGTATATTGTATATAAAGTGCTTAGTTAGGCCACATGGGCGTCTAGTTTGTATGGCCGTGAGTCGATTTTTTACTTTTCCTATACAAATGAATTATGCGGAAAATAAAAAGTAGCTCACGAGACCCTATTGGCGACCTAGTTCTGCCAATATGGTTAGTAGGTCTATGAGGGGACTTAGTGTCAGGGTCGTGGAGGCAATGGAGGCAATGGAGGCAATGGCATCATGTACAATAGGGTCCAGTGGCAGGTCGCACTAACCTAGCCGCGAGCTAGTCACGTGCACACTAGAGGGGGTATTTAGCGAGGGCCGCACACATGGAATGTGGGAGGCCAGAGATTAAAACCTTCAAGCACACACCCCTACCTTTTAGCTTAATAGCAGCAACACCTTAATTATACCTTCACTCTATTTATACAACCAGCCTATAAGCCTTAATAAGTCAATCTCTCTTATCCTATTAGGGCAACAGACCGTTAGTAGGTTAAGAATGTCAGCACTAAGAAGAATGAATACCCGATCTATGGCTACCAACAATCCCGGAGCGAACACGCTGCGTGAAGACGTACCTATAGATTAAAACCTAGGTATAGAGTAAGAGTCTTCCTGTTTAACTATCCCTACAAATTCCTAAGAATTAGAAGTAACATTTAAGGATAAAGAAGCTGCACTTAACCGTAGCCTCACACAAGCAAAGACATAGCTACAAATTACCTAGAAAAAGCGCAGACTAAAGTAACTATAGAAAAATTTGCAGGAAGTGAATACCCTTCTTAATTAGATAATACTAACTCAGGCTCTACCCCTACCCCTTAAACCCCTATACCCTAGCTAGCACTAACCACACTAGGAATACATAGATATAGCTTAGCAAAGATGTAGCTAAAGGCTCCTACATATAAGGGGAATACTTACAAAAACCTGCAGATGTTCCTAGCAGATTTAAATGTAGTCTTTACAATAGATTAAAACACATTTACAAACAATGTAACCATAGTTATGTATACTAGCAGCTACTTAGCGGATAAGGCAAAGTAACAGTGGATGTATTTTGCTGCCATAGATGGTTATATAGACTATAAAAGCTACACTTAGACAGAGTTCGTTTAGTGGTTAAAAACAGGAGGAATAGATAAAGACAGTCGCCGCTTAGAAGCAATAGGGACGCTACTAAACCTTAAGCAAGGCAAAGACTAAACGTTCTAGTTATTCATAAAGACCTAGGGCAAGGCAGAAGTAGAACTACCTAAGCCTATACCTAAACCTCTACAAATTACTTAGTTTATGCAGTCCCTAAATAGCATAATAAAGAAGCAGGTATTTAGCTAGGAGTACCTAGCAAGCTAGAACCACCTTATAGGCTAAGGAAAAAGGCAGAGGTAGTAATAAGAGAGGAAAAGGGAACTAACCACAAGGGCAACTAAGGGAGCAACCACTAGAAGAAGAGAAATTATTTAACTTCTCTAGAAGGCAAATTATAGGAAGGGCGCCGCATAGGCATAGGGAACTCGTCTATTACCTATTTTAAGTGTAAGAAGCCAGGGCACATCGCACCTAAGTGCCCCAAGCCAGATTGCAGTATCTGTAGCAAGAGCGGCCACACCACCGCCACGCATCGAGACAGCGGCGACCGAGCGAGGGGTTACACAAACCCGAATAAGGCCCTAATTAGATCTATATAACCCTAGGGAGACGCTCTTAACGTAACATAGCTTTATAAGGACAAACAATTAGATCCACAAATACGCATAAAAGCTAAGTTACAGTGAGATCACCGCTAGATAGCAACACTAACCCTGTTTAACCCTAGCGCCACACATTCTTTAATCCATCTAAACATGCTAACAAAGCTTAACTAGGCTAACATATAACTAAGTAATAATACGCTTAAAAGTGCATCTAGTAATGTTATGCCACATTAAGGAATTTTGCAACAGGTAGTAATAGTAGAGGATAGCACAGGACACGCAAAGATATGCTAAATTCGCTACTACGTTACTAATAGTAGCGAGAAGCTAGTCTTAGGTATTAACTAGGCAAGATAGTATAAACCTGTAATAATATTATAGACAGACAGACTCTAGAGACACCCAATAATAAAGGAGCGTATCTTATTAGTAGTGGGGTCACGGAATAGACGGCACGTGGCAAAATGCTCGGCGGTTGTAGTAATGCTTCCCCGTGGTTAATTAAGCTAGTTAAGCGCGTGGCCTCTGTTAAGCATAGGGCACCTAACAGGAAAGATAATAAGGCAGCTAAGGTAGCTAATAGAAGGGACGACTTAGATAACGCGGCAAACAAGGAGCAGGCAAGCAGCTGCTTTACACTAATAGACCTAACTAACGTTTTTGATTAAGCGAAACTTCTGGAGGTCTACTAGGAGTTTAAGGACGTGTTCTTAAATCTAGAGGCAAGCACCCTCCCTAGGCTAGGTGGTTAGACTTACGCTATTAAATTAGAAGAAGGGAAAACACCTCCCTAGGGACCTATATATAACCTGGCCAAGAAAGAATTACAGGTTCTCCGCGAGTACCTAGTGAGTGCGTAGGAGAGGGGTTGGATTCGGAGATCTATTAGCCTAGCAGGAGCCCTGATTTTATTCGTGCTAAAGAAGGGAGGGAAATTACGCCTCTGTGTGGATTATAGGGGCCTTAATAAGATCACTATTAAGGACAAGGCCCCGTTGCCACTAATCCCCGAGATCTTAGACTGATTAAAGGGAGCTAAGATTTTCACGAAATTGGACCTTAAAGATGCGTACTATTAGCTACGTATTCGCGAGGGAGATAAGTAGAAAACGGCGTTTTAGTGCAGATATAGTCACTTCAAGTATCTTATAATGCTATTTAGGCTCGTTAATGCGCCTGCAACTTTTCAGGAATATATTAACAGCGCATTAGAGGGCCTTGTTAATATTATTTACATTATCTACCTTAATAACATCCTAATATATAGCAGCGATATCTTAGCGCACAAGGGCTATGTAAAACAGGTGCTTAAGAGGCTTTAAAGTGCTGATCTTTTTGTTAATCTAGATAAGTGCAAATTCTCCTGTAAAGAGGTTGAATTTCTAGGCTACGTAATATTAGAGAAGGGAATCTCTATAGAACCTAGCAGAGTCAAAGCGATTGCGACCTAGCTAGTACCTAACTGCGTGTTTAACATCCAGTCTTTCCTTAGGTTTACCAGGTTTTACAGACGCTTTATTAAAAGCTATAGCAAAATAGTTATCCCACTAACTAATCGCCTTCAAGGAAAACAACCAGCGAGGTTTAAGCTAGAGCCTTATAAGTTAGCGGCGTTCAGAGACCTATAGTAGCGATTCTAGGAGGCACTAATTTTAGTCCATTTTAATCCGCTGCTCCTATTACAAGTTAAGACTAACGCCTCTGGGCATGCGATTGGGGCCATCCTTACGCAGTTAGTGCTAGGTTACTAGCACCCTATAGCGTTTATGTTAAGGAAGTTAAATAACACTGAGCTGCGCTATATAATGCCTAACGCAGAATTGCTAGCGATCTAGGAGGCTTTTTAAATATAGAGGCATTACCTCGCCTACTCAGTGCACCCAGTTAAAGTGATAACGGATCACTTGAACCATAAGTACCTTGTGATAAAGCTAAAGCTAATAAGTCACTAGGTCACTGCATTAGATAAGCTATGCCTGTTTAATTTTATTATTAAACACAGGGCAGGTAAGCTAAATCCTACTAATGCTCTGTTAAGGAGATTAGATTATGTTAGTAAGGAAAGGAAAGCTAAGGCATTAACCTCTTAGTTGCTGACCTTCCTTGCTAAGTTCGTAGCCGTTAAGCCGCGGGGACGCTATGATAATACTGCTAACATTATAGGTCTAGCAAAACCGCGGCGTGTTAGGTTTGCAATTAATAAGTAGCGGGAGAGTGGTGGTAGTACTACTAACACCCCGCGTCTAAGATCGCCGCCTATTAGTAATAGGGAGCGAGGACCTAGTAATAGTACTGCTAACATTACTGGTTATAGGAAATCGCCCCTTATTAACGTTTAAGCGGGTAGAGAGCTGCGAGGACTTGGCAATAGTACTGCTAATATTACTAGCTATAATAGTACTGCTAACATTATTAGACATAGGGTCCCGCACCTCGCCGCTATCTAGTTATGTGGACGCGGTAATAGTACTACTAATATCACTAGCCTAGTTAAAAGAGTTACGCATAGCGCTGCCAGAGAGCTGCGAGCTTATGGGAGTGTTATGGCGAGAATCTTAGCGGTTAGGAGAACCTCTGCTAAGTTAAACTTAACCGCCTAGGACAAGAACACGGAGTTAGAACCCCTAATCCTAGTCTTACTATCTAAAGCGCAGTAAGGGGACGCCTTTATTGCGTAGCGGAAGTTGTTGCTAACGAGTAGTGACTCTAGCGCGTCATTAGGACCATGGATGATCAGGCCCTCTAAGCTATTAGCTAGTGAGTCATAGACATAGTCTATAGTGCCCTCTAGACTATTAATGTATAATAATAGAGTTTATATGCCATAGGGGATGCGAAAAGAAGTCTTGCTGCTAACCTATAACAATCCCGCAGTGGGTTATTAGGGGTTAGTAGGACACTCCACTAGATCGCAAACTAATATTACTAGCCTTTAATAAAGAAAGACATTAAGTTATATATATAGACCTGCGTTAGCTATTAAGTTTTAAAGCCAAGGTTACATAAGCCTTACGGCGAGTTAGCTGCGCTGCCGGTACCTGATCATCCCTTTTAAGAGCTATTAATAGACTTTGTTACAGGGCTACCGCCAGTAAAAGATTAGAAAAACTAAGTGTATAACGCAATATTAGTTATTATAAACAGGTTTTCAAAGTATAGTATTTATATACCAGTGTCCACACATCTAACTAGCAATAGGTTAGCTATAGTCTTCTTAGAAAACGTTTTTAAAGACTACAGCGCTCTAGAAGGCATTATAACAGACCAAGGTTTAACGTTCATAAGTGGATTTTAGAGAACATTCTGCCACCTAATTATAACAAAGCAGCAATTAAGCACTGCGTTCTACCCCTAAACAAACAGCTAGATAGAGCGACTAAACCAGGTTTTAGAGCATTATTTAAGAGCCTACGCGTGCGCTAAATAGGACGATTAGGTTAAACATTTGCTAATGGCATAGTTCGCCTATAACACAAGCAAGCACAGCAGTTACGGCCTAACGCCAGCGGAGGCGCTGTGTGGGTATAACCTAAGAGGACTACACTAAGCAGTCCTAACAGCCCCGTTAGTAAATAACTAGGCGGAGAACAGAGTCTTAGAACTAAGATAGAAGCACTTAGAGATTAAGCAGTTACTAAGTGATGCTTAAGTATAGTAGAAGAAATACTATAATTAAAAGAGGATGCTAATAGAGTTCAAGGTTAGAGACTATGTGCTACTATTAATAAAAATATTAACCTAAGACGCCTAAGCCAGAAGCTTACTATAAAGTATTTAGGACCTTATAAGATTAAAAAGGTAGTTAGTAACCACAGCTTAGCCTATTAATTATAACTGCCGGCTGGCACATAACTACATAACGTGTTTAACATCACAAGCCTTAAACCTTTAAAGGGGACCTAACCAACTTTGTAAATACGTCCTTGTTACAAGATAACGTCGAAGACAACAAATAGGAGTTTGAAGTCAAGAGAATTATTTCGCATTAATACAACGGCTAACGGCGAAAATACCTAGTAAAATGGAAAGGCTATAATAGCTTAGAGAATTCCTAGGTGCTAAAAAGAGATTTCGTTACAAAGGATATCATCGATAACTATAAGCGGTAATTAAGCAGCTAGGTTACAGAGAGATAATTACTTTAGTAATTTAGCACATGACAAAATTTGACAATAAGTTATATTTTTTCAGCACTCCACCCCGCAGCTACCTAGCATCTATCACTCCATAGTCACATCGGCAGCCGCATTTTCGTCCACATTCTCAACTGCCGCGGCCGCAGGAGCGTCCTCATTAGAAGACTCCTCTTCGTCTTTATACACAAAGGCACGGAGCTCTTTAGGGAGCTCAGAGGGGCTAACGCAAGCAAGAACGTCAGAGACAGACTTAGCAAACTAGTAGCTAGTTAGCGAATTAGAAGCTACGCTAGGACTCTGAAGACAATACTATAGGAGTATGCTAGGTAATAAAGCGCAAGCTATTCGCGATGTTAATCTAGACCTTAAGGTTAGCAGCATTAAAGAGCTGCAATATAATAGCGCGCTTGTCGGCGTCCGCCTTATAGGCGGCCTTAGCAGTTAATTAAGCGCGGCGGACGCGACCGCGTTTGTTAGCGTTTTTATAGCTAATAGAGCATCATGTAATTTGCGCTTAGCTTTCACAAGAGCCTAGTAATAAGTTAGCTATAGCTAAGTTACTAAGAATAAGGAAGCCCTTACCGGATAGATATAGTAGGGACTGCCCTTAGGGATAACCTTTATAATCTTAAAAAGCTTTTAATAAAGCTTTGTAATTCAGGCAGGATACTAGCAGTGTGTTAGTTGTCTATGAGTAGTGTCTGTAGGGAGAGGAACGTACTCTAACATAAGACTTGTTATTTTTCGCGTAATAAGTGTATTTTAAAGAATTCCCTAGTTAAGTTAGCAATAGAAAGCAGCAAGTAAGTAGCTTAGTTGTACTAGGAGAATAATAACATTTGTTAGGGACAGGCTTCCCGTTAACGATATATTAGGGCTCGCTGTTGTTGTCCTTAGGAGCTATCTGCTAAATAGCAGCCCACCAGCCGCAGCGGAGACATAGAATTTTGATGCTACTAATTATAAGTTAGTAGCAGACACACCGTAAGTGAGTAATAAACGTACCTAGAAGTCTTAGAGGCCTAAGACGCCCTCTTATAAGGAGATTTCTCTAGGATAGGAGTAGAGACAGCTGGAGTCGTAGCACAAACGGCAGACATTGCGTGCTAGTAACAAGTTAGCAACGGGTAAGTGAGAAGAAATAAGGCAAGGGAAACTAATAACGTTAAGACTAACAAAGTCAAAGATAAGGAAAACAAAGCGCGGAGGATGTTATAACAAGACGCGGGGATGCTATGACCCTAAGAGAGGTTAGTAACTACTAAGCAATAGCAGCGGAAACGCTACTATTAGGCTAGTAGGGGTAACTCACAAATAGTTAAGAGGGATAAGGAGGAAAGGCAGTGAGGCGAAGGGGGAATTTGGCCTCTCTTATATTGACCACAGACCCCTTAAGTGATTTACGCGCGCTGCACAAGTGATCCGCGAATCAGAAAATTCGGCGTTATGGCTGCCACTGTTAAGAATACAGGCCAGCTACGCGCACACAGCGAATTCGCCACTACCTTATTAGGATTCACGAATAAACCTATTTAGACAAATGGTGTCTGATACCCTGTCCTTTTAGTCTAATCACAAAATTTAACATAGGGTGTTCACTTCCATAGAATTAGCAATAACAAGGACAAGAGCAGTCATAAGGCTATACCCTAGCTGCGATTAAATTACTACCCAGAACTAATAAGCAGTGTGAAGAAGAATCCGCGACCTATGTTAATATTGTTGTTATGGTTTCCCTCGTAGCGCGTCAAGCTGCAAAGAGTCATAACAAACCCACATAAGGAAGTTTGTATGGTAAGGACACTGTAACAGAGCAGCTTATTATAATTAAGGATAATTGTATAAAGAGAGGGAACTATATCAGGGTCGTGGAGGCAATAGAGGCAATAGAGGCAATGGCATTATGTACAATAGGGTCTAGTGGCAGGTCGCACTAACCTAGCCGCGAGCTAGTCACGTGCACACTGGAGGGGTATTTAGCGAGGGCCGCACACATGGAATGTAGGAGGCCAGAGATTAAAACCTTTAAGCACACACCCTACCTTTCAGCTTAATAGCAGCGACACCTTAATCATACCTTCACTCTGTTCATGCGACCGGCCTATAAGCCTTAACACTTAGTAGAATCCTCTTATTGCTCGCAGACCGTCCGTTAGCTAGAAATCAACTATATTCAACTATCTTAGCTCTTAAAGTGAATTATCTATCGTGGTTTAGTTATCTATAGGTCGCAGCGCCCTCTATTGCGCTAGCTATCTAGGAATTACTAGGAGGTCTTCCTATCCCTCTAGTACATTCCCTTCCCATATTCAATAGGTTATAAGCCCGGAAGGCCTATAGATTAACTTTATTACACTGCATTATTCACTGCGATTGCTAGATTTTTGGCTATTAGTTGTGGTTTTACTACACTGTGGGCTCTTAAGATTACGAAGGAAAACCGCTAGAATTTGAAGCTTTTCATCGCCTAGCACCCCGCATTGCAACACTAGACCTTTGGTGTTGAAATTTACTACAAACCGCACCTGTAATATAATTTATTGCAACTATCACCTGTGATTTTATTCACAACCGCGACCGTCATTGATATTATCTACGCTGTAGATACGCTGCACTTCCCTCAAAATCACTTCGGACTTTAGTATATCCTATACTAAGCTTTTTGACCTATTATATTACGCTGCACTGCATTGCGCTACGCTACGTTCTATAATACCTATTATTCCTATCTGTGGCTCTTGGTGTTGTGAAAATTTTCTCCCTGAGAATTTTCACCGGCCCGTTTTTGCCCGCGCATACCTTTGACCCACTTTTCTAGCCGGAGGGCTCCTTTCAAACAGCCCCGCCACGCATTTTACGTGCGCAAGCAGATTGCATTACAACCAATTTTCTAGCACACGTTATTTGCAACAGGAAGAAAGTCAGAGATTATACACAGGGGTTTTTGAAGATGGCGCCACCTAATTTCAAGGAAAGGGACCTGGGGCAGGACCTTCCAATCCTAACCCTAACCCTAACCCTAACCCTAGTAACCCTGGAGACCCAAGTCGGATGGATATAGAAGGTCAACCTATGGCTGCCCAAGCCAGCCCTTTGCAACTAGAAATGCAGAGGCAAATTGAGCAACAAGGCAAGACCTTAACTGAATTTATTTAGCATAGTGAGGATAATCGTATTAAAAACGAGGCTAGCATTAATGATCTTTTAAGTAAATTAACGCAAACCATGTCTGCTATACAAGGTCTTCAGACCTTTTCTAGGCCTAAGGAAGAAAATACTAAGGTACCTAGAGAAGATCTGGCTGCTAAATCTTCACCTGCGCCTGTACTATCTTCTACTAGTAACCTTCAAGCTGCTTTTAATGGAAGCGCTATAAAGGAACTAAATAAGAAAGTACACTCTATTCCTAAGGGAGCTAAGCTAAAAGGCCCTGAAAACTATGATCAGTGGAAGCAAGCCCTAAACATACAATTTAGAGCCCTAGGATTACCTAAATTCTTAGATAATCCAAGCATAGCTAGTTAGCTAGCTAACCCTGACCAGGCTATTCTTTTGATAATATTAAGAGATAGCTGTCAGTCAGGGCCACAAGCAGCTATTTGCTGGCAGACGTCCCCGAAGAAGCCTATAAAGTCCTTATTAGGCAGTATTCGCAGAGTGCTGAAATCCAGCGTGGTACGCTATACTCTAGCTACCATTCCCTAAATTTTTCAAATTATAAGGGATCTTTAAAGGCTTTTAATGCTGATTTTAATAATTTACTAGCTAGACTGCAGCTTTGCAGTGTAGTGATCGCACTAATTGATCAAGTAAATCATTATATTAATGCATTAAAGCAGACCTTTCCTAGTTAGGCTAAGAGACAAAGATTCACTATCAGAGCTTCTAGGGCACAAGGACTGCCTGTAAATACCTTGAATTTACAGTTCCTCATGGCGGACTTATTAGAAGAGCAAAGAGATAAATCTTCCCCTATAGCTAAGGCTCTTAGCTATAAGGCTTCTAATAATAACAAGGAAATTCTAAGGACCAGGAAAGAACACATCTAATCCTACCCCTAAGAAGGACCCTAACGCTAAGAAAGAGCAGGATAAGAAGGATTCAAACCCTTCTAAGGCCTCTAGGAAGAAGCAGAAGAAGAAGAGTGGCACTGGGGCTAAAGAGAAAGGAAAGGAAGCCGCGTTTGCTTTAGGCTACAGCCTAGCAACAGGATACGTTAAAGAATTAGATTCTAACGAATCTAGCAGCAATAATAGTAGTGATTCTGAATCTGATTCGGATACCTCTAGTGTCACTACCACTAGTAACACTACTACTAAGCCCGCTTTTAATTACTCTAATAATGTAATTAAAAATTCCCTTCTATATAATACTAGTTCCTCTTGTCACATTTATAATAATAGGGCTTTCTTTAGGGATTTCAAACCCCTAAAGAAAGGCAAATGCGGCCCTATAATTACAGCTGGAGGACCTATCTATCCTAAAGGGAAGGGTACTGCTGTATTTAACGTGCTGGTAAAGAAAAATCCACTAGAATATAGGTCTTTAGCTTTGCTAAATGCCCTATATTTCCTAGGCATAGATACGAACCTAGTTAGTGATTTAACCCACTATCTCTCCGGGGTTATCTTCTGAAAGATCAGCTTTTCCTAGCTAATAAAAGTCCCTGTGGGTTATTAGAACCTACTAAACACGGCTTCTTTTGCAAGTTAAAGGACAACCAACCCCTGTAATTTGCAAGCATTAAACCCACCTCTCCTTTATAGGCTCCCGGATTCATCAACATCTAACCCATACGACTTATATAGGGTTTTCCTACCCTATAGAGGTGCAAATTCCACAGCAGCCTACCCTGGATCCAACGGAATATCAGCGAATTGAAGAAATTAACACCGAAGACGACGATAACATCGACAATTCAGCCCTACATCCCACCGGAGCTCCTAGTTAGGCATCTTCTGTAGGGGATTTAGAAGGTCCATATCCTAATGCGTTAGATGGCGATAGTGGCCGTCTAGAATCCCCTGAGGCCTGTGATCCTCAAGAAGCCTGGCACGATAGGGAGCAAAGGGATAGTAGCTCTGAAAAGCTAGATTCTAGTTATAAGAAATTACTAGATTTAGCCCTTCTTTGGCATATTTAACTCGGCCACATAGGGCTCCCTTGCTAAAGAAATCATCGAAATTAGCTAAAGGGATCCCTGATTTTCCGCCATTAAAGACAAGGATTTCAACTGCTTAGCCTGTACGCAAACTAAGGCTATTAGAAGACCTAGCAAAGACCTATTCAGGACCCCCTAGAGTTCTAGATATTCTAGAGGAGATACAGTAAAAATTGAACCTATACCTCATAATAAGAAGGCCCTAGTCCTTTTCCTTATTGATCGAAAATCACGGTATAAATGGTGCCTCTCATTAGCTAATAAAGAAGGTCAGACCCTTTATAATGCTATTAAGGGCTTTTTAAGGAATTAAAAATCAATATAATTCGTATCCTAGGTATCTTCATTTTGACGGAGGCACTGAAATTAATAACGACCTCTAATAATAGCTGACTTCTAAGGAATTTGCTTTAGCACCTCCTGCCCTTATATTCACGAACAGAATGGGCTAGTTAAGCGAGCTATTAGGGTTATCCTTGATCGACTTAGAGCTACCCTACAGTGGTCCAAATTGCCCCTATATCTCTAGTCTTACATCCTTCCAGCCATAGTGGACTTAGTTAACATCACCGCAAATACGACTAAGCCCCTAACCCTAAGCAGCTATATCTAGCTGACTTAGAGCCTAAGACCACCTATAAGCCTGACTTCTCGAAAATTAGGGCTATAGGGTCTTATTGTGAGGTTCTAATACCTCCAGAGTAGAGATCTAAGCTGCAAAAGCTAGCCCTAGGACCATCCCTAGCCGGTTACTAGCTACTCTAGGTTCTAACGTCTATCTTGTTTATATACCCTCTAAAAGGTCAGTCGTTAAGACTAGCTTTGTAAAAATCATAGAGGATATAGGCTCTGTAAGGATCCCTAAATCTTCAGGAGTTATCCTTTAGAGGAGGAATCGATGACTTTCTTTGTGATAGTTATCCCTCGCAAGATAATCTAGAAATTTAGGATAATCCAAAGCCTGAAAATCTAGTCCCCTAGAGAGCCGCAGCCCTATAGAAGCCCCTCAAAAGGCACCTATAGGTAATCCATTAGCTGATCCAGACGCTATGGATGTTGACGATTTTAATATAACTTCTTTTGTTAAGGAGTTATGCTTTAAGGCTTAGGAAAAGGCTAAATCAACTAACAACAGTGATTCGGACACCCCAAGACCTGGAAACAAGCATTAAAAAGCAAGGATAGTTAAAAATAGATAGATGTGACTTTTAACGAATTTAAGCAGCTTTTAACTGCTAGAACCTTCAAATTTATAGGGATAGACTAAGTTCCTAAGGGCCGAAGGATCCTAAAAACAGACTTGTCTATAAAGTCAAAGGGATAAAGAAAATAATCCCCTAAAATACAAGGCCCGCCTCATTACTAAAGGCTTTATGCAGATAGAAGGTTAAGATTATCTCAAGACCTATGCTGCCACAAGCATCCCTCCTAGTTGGCGAATATTATTAGCTCTAGCAGCTTCTAATGACTGGGAAGTCGAACAAGTCGATTTTGTAGGGGCATTCTTAAATAGTCTACTAAAGGAAGCTATTTATATGCAAATCCCAGACAGATTTACCGAATTTGCCGAAGCCACGCCTGAAATAGCTAAATTACTTAAGAAATATAGCTATAAACCCGCTTAAAAGCAAGTTATTTTCCTTTAAAAAGCTTTATATAGATTAAAACAAAGCTCTAGAGAGTGGCAGCAGGCCCTAAAGACCTTCTTCGTAAGCACGGATTTCACCCTTAATTTCAGACCTAGCCGTTTTTATAACCCAACTACATCCACATATATAGCGACTTATGTGGATGACTGCCTTCTAATAGGACCTGACCTCAAATATATTAATAGATTGAAGAAGCTTTTGCATAAAGCTTACCCTATAGAAGACCGTGGACTAGCCGAATTTTTCCTAGGCGTTTAAATCACTAGAAATCGAAAGAAAGGGACCCTAACTATTTATCAGTCCCAGTACATTTCTAAAGCCCTAGAAAGGTTTGACCTAAAAGATGCTAAGCCTGTTTAAATTCCTCTTTAACCTGGAATTATTAAACAAGCAGCAACCTACCTAACAAAATCTCTCTTACCCCCGATTACAAGCTATATCAGTGTATTATAGGGACTATTATATACTTAATGCTTCTAATAAGACCTAATATTGCTTTTCCGGTCTAGTGGCTTTCTACAGCGCTATCTAAGCTGTTTATAGAGCACTTAAATGCTGCTAAACACTTGCTTAGGTACCTATCTGGTACTATGGGTTATTCTATAACCTATAGAAGGTCTAGATCTGTTACAAACTCCAAAGCCTCTACGACCCTTATTGGATTCTGCGATAGCGACTACGCTGGTGATAGGATCTCTTCAAAATTAACCTATGCTTATTTATTTAAGCTAGCCGAAGGACTTATTAGCTGGAAATCGAAGAAAGCAACTACAATAGCTTTATTCACATTAGAAGCTGAATCTGACGCTTTATATGAGGCTATTAGGGAGCTAGAATGGTTGAATGGCTTATTTACGGAAATTAAGCTGCCTCTAGCCCCTCTAGTCCCGATTTTTAGCGACAACCAAGGTGCTATTACGACTGCCAATAACCCTGCTCTTCATAGCAGAACAAAGCATACCCTGCTAAAATTCAACTATACCAGAGAAAAGGTACAGAAGGGTATAGCTAAGGTTATTTACATCAATACTAAAGAGATGCCTGCAGATGGCTTGACTAAGCCCCTGCCCTATGATAAATTTCAATAATTTATTAAATTACTAGGTCTTACAAAGTCCTAGCTTTATAAAATCAACAAAAAGTCGAAAAATAATAAATCAACAAAATATTGGAATTCTAGTTGAAAAGTTATTGATTTGTTGGAATTTATAGTTAACTTAGATATCTATTAAAGAGCTAAGTTATTAGGCATTGAATTAGTTATGTCACACTTTTCTAGAGGGAGTGTTAAAATAATGCTATTTTTAGCACTATTTTATAGGCCCACTAGTTGCCTAGTTGCGTTGTTGCGCGGCGTTGCTGCGCGCTACGTTGCGTGGTTGTGTAACGCATCTTGCGTTGCCACCTAAGCAAAGCTACGGTATGTATGACTAAGCCAACTAGGTTACCCTATAGGGAAGCCAAAATTGACTGTAACTAGGAACTAGTAGTTATATAAAAGGCTGACGTATACTATTCAAATCCTTGAATTTTTCTGGATTTAATAGTATATTGTATATAAAGGGTTGCTTATTAAAGTGCTTAGTTAGGCCACATAGGCGTCTAGTTTTATTGAAAATGGGAAGGGGAATGTACTGGAGGGATAGGAAGACCTCCCTAGTAATTCCTAGATAGCTAGCGCAATAGAGGGCGCTGCGACCTATAGATAACTAAACCACGATAGATAATTCACTTTGAGAGCCAAGATAGTTGAATATAGTTGATTTCTAGCTAACGGACGGTCTGCGAGCAATGAGAGGATTCTACTGAGTCCCCTCATAGACCTACCGACCATATCGGCAGAACTAGGTCGCCAATAGGGTCTCGTGAGCTACTTTTTATTTTCCGCATAATTCATTTGTATGGGAAAAGTAAAAATCGACTCACGGCCATACAAACTAGACGCCCATGTGGCCCAACTAAGCACTTTAATAAGCAACCCTTTATATACAATATACCATTAAATCCAGAAAATTCAAGGATTTGAATAGTATACGTCAGCCTTTTATATAACTACTAGTTCCCTAGTTACAGTCAATTTTGGCTTCCTATAGGGTAACCTAGTTGGCTTAGTCATACATGCCGTAGCTTTGCTTAGGTGGCAACGCAAGATGCGTTGCACAACCACGCAACGTAGCGCGCAGCAACGCCGCGCAACAACGCAACTAGGCAACTAGTGGGCCTATAAAATAGTGCTAAAAATAGCATTATTTTAACACTCCCTCTAGAAAAGTGTGACATAACCAATTCAATGCCTAATGACTTAGCTCTTTAATAGATATCTAAGTCAACTATAAATTCTAACAAATCAATAACTTTTAACTATAAATCCAATAACTTTTCAACTAGAATTCCAATATTTTGTTGATTTATTATTTTTCGACTTTTTGTTGATTTTATAAAGCTAGGACTTCGTAAGACCTAGTAATTTAATAAATTGTTGAAATTTATCATAGGGCAGGGGCTTAGTCAAGCCATCTGCAGGCATCTCTTTAGTGTTGATGTAGATGACCTTAGCTATACCCTTCTGTACCTTTTCTCTGGTATAGTTAAATTTTAGCAGGGTATGCTTTGTTCTGCTATGAAGAGCAGGGTTATTGGCAGTCGTAATAGCACCTTGGTTATCGCTAAAAATCGGGACTGGAGGGGCTAGAGGTAGCTTAATTTCCGTAAATAAGCCATTTAACCATCCTAGCTCCCTAATAGCCTCACATAAAGCGTCAGATTCAGCTTCTAATGTGGATAAAGCTATTGTAGTTACTTTCTTCGATTTCCAGCTAATAGGTCCTTTGGCTAGCTTAAATAAATAAGCATAGGTTGATTTTGAAGAGATCCTATCACTAGCGTAGTCGCTATCGCAGAATCCAATAAGGGTTGTAGAGGCTTTGGAGTTTGTAACAGATCTAGACCTTCTATAGGTTATAGAATAACCCATAGTGCCAGATAGGTACCTAAGCAGGTGTTTAGCAGCATTTAAGTGCTCTATAAACGGCTTAGATAGCGCTGTAGAAAGCCACTGGACCGGAAAAGCAATATCAGGTCTTGTTAGAAGCATTAAGTATATAATAGTCCCTACAATGCACTGATATAGCTTGTGATCGGGGGTGAGAGAGATTTTGTTAGGTGGGTTGCTGCTTGTTTAACAATTCCGGGTTGAAGAGGAATTTGAATAGGCTTAGCATCTTTCAGGTCAAACCTTTCTAGGGCTTCAGAAATGTACTGGGACTGATGAATAGTTAGGGTCCCTTTCTTTCGATTTCTAGTGATTTGAACGCCTAGGAAAAATTCGGCTGGTCCACGGTCTTCTATAGGGTAAGCTTTATGCAAAAGCTTCTTCAATCTATTGATATATTTGAGGTCAGGTCCTATTAGAAGGCAGTCATCCACATAAGTCGCTATATATGTGGATGTAGTTGGGTTATAAAAACGGCTAGGTCTGAAATTAAGGGGTGAAATCCATGCTTGCGAAGAAGGTCTTTAGGCCTGCTGCCACTCTCTAGAGCTTTATTTTAATCTATATAAAGCTTTTGAAGGAAAATAACTTGCTTTTGAGCGGGTTTATAGCCATATTTCTTAAGTAATTTAGCTATTTCAGGCGTGGCTTTGGCAAATTCGGTAAATCCGTCTGGGATTTGCATATAAATAGCTTCCTTTAGTAGACTATTTAAGAATGCCCCTACAAAATCGACTTGTTCGACTTCCCAGTCATTAGAAGCTGCTAGAGCTAATAATATTCGCTAACTAGGAGGGATGCTTGTGGCAGCATAGGTCTCGAGATAATCTTGACCTTCTATCTGCATAAAGCCTTTAGCAACGAGGCGGGCCTTGTATTTTAGGGGATTATTTTCTTTATCCCTTTTGACTTTATAGACAAGTCTGTTTTTAGGATCCTTTGGCCCTTAGGAACTTGGTCTATCCCTATAAATTTGAAGGTTCTAGCAGTTAAAAGCTGCTTGAATTCGTTAAAAGTCGCATCTATCCATTTTCGACTATCCTTGCTTTTTAATGCTTGTTTCCAGGTCTTGGGGGTGTCCGAATCACTGTTGTTAGTTGATTTAGCCTTTTCCTGAGCCTTAAAGCATAACTCCTTAACAAAAGAAGTTATATTGAAATCGTCAACATCCATAGCGTCTGGATCAGCTAATGGATTACCTATAGGTGCCTTTTAAGGGGCTTCTATAGGGCTGCGGCTCTCTAGGGGACTAGATTTTCAGGCTTTGGATTATCCTGAATTTCTAGATTATCTTGCGAGGGATAACTATCACGAAGAAAGTCATCGATTCCTCCCTCTGAAGGATAACTCCTGAAGATTTAGGGATCCTTACAGAGCCTATATCCTCTATAATTTTCACAAAGCTAGTCTTGACGACTGACCTTTTAGAGGGTATATAAACAAGATAGACGTTAGAACCTAGAGTAGCTAGTAACCGGCCAGGGATGGTCCTAGGGGCTAGCTTTTGCAGCTTAGATCTCTGCTCCGGAGGTATTAGAACCTCACAATAAGACCCTATAGCCCTAATTTTCGAGAAGTCAGGCTTATAGGTGGTCTTAGGCT
The DNA here is from genome assembly GCA_023658535.1 of Epichloe glyceriae. NCBI lineage: Eukaryota > Fungi > Ascomycota > Sordariomycetes > Hypocreales > Clavicipitaceae > Epichloe > Epichloe glyceriae. The sequence continues at coordinate 2,556,891 of CP098295.1, read as the reverse complement.
CTAAGTCAGCTAGATATAGCTGCTTAGGGTTAGGGGCTTAGTTATATTCGCGGTGATGTTAACTAAGTCCACTATGGCTGGAAGGATGTAAGACCAGAGATATAGGGGCAATTTAGACCACTGTAGGGTAGCTCTAAGTCGATCGAGGATAACCCTAATAGCTCGCTTAACTAGCCCATTCTGTTCGTGAATATAAGGGCAGGAGGTGCTAAAGCAAATTCCCTTAGAAGTCAGCTATTGTTGGAGGTCGTTGTTGATTTCAGTGCCTCCGTCAAAATGAAGATGCCTAGGATACGAATTATATTGATTTTTAATTCCTTAAAAAGCCCTTAATAGCATTATAAAGGGTCTGACCTTCTTTATTAGCTAATAAGAGGCACCATTTATACCGTGATTTTCGATCAATAAGGAAAAGGACTAGGGCCTTCTTATTATGAGGTATAGGTTCAATTTTTACTGTATCTCCTCTAGAATATCTAGAACTCTAGGGGGTCCTGAATAGGTCTTTTGCTGGGTCTTCTAACAGCCTTAGTTTGCGTATAGGCTAAGCAGTTGAAATCCTTGTCTTTGATGGCGGAAAAATCAGGGATCCCTTTAGCTAATTTCGATGATTTCTTTAGCAAGGGAGCCCTATGTGGCCGAGTCGAATGTGCCAAAGAAGGGCTAAATCTAGTAATTTCTTGTAACTAGAATCTAGCTTTTCAGAGCTACCATCCCTTTGCTCCCTATCGTGCCAGGCTTCTTGAGGATCACAGGCCTCAGGGGATTCTAGACGGCCACTATCGTCATCCAACGCATTAGGATATAGACCTTCTAAATCCCCTACAACAGAAGATGCCTGACTAGGAGCTCCGGTGGGATGTAGGGCTGAATTGTCGATATTGTCGTCTTCAGAGTCGATTTCTTCAATTCGCTGATATTCCGTTGGATCCAGGGTAGGCTGCTGTGGAATTTGCACCTCTATAGGGTAGGAAAACCCCATATAAGTTGTATGGGTTAGATGTTAATAAATCCGGGAGCCCATAAAGGAGAGGTGGGTTTGATGCTTGCAAATTACAGGGGTTGGTTGTCCTTTAACTTGCAAAAGAAGCCGTGTTTAGTAGGTTCTAATAACCTACAGGGACTTTTATTAGCCAGGAAAAGCTAATCTTTCAGAAGATAACCCCGGAGAGATAGTGGGTTAAACCACTAACTAGGTTCGTATCTATGCCTGGGAAATATAGGGCATCTAGCAAAGCTAAAGACCTATATTCTAGTGGATTTTTCTTTACCAGCACGTTAAATACAGCGGTACCCTTCCTTTAGGATAGATAGGTCCTCCAGCTGTAATTATAGGGCCGCATTCGCCTTTCTTTAGGGGTTTGAAATCCCTGAAGAAAGCCCTATTATTACAAATGTGACAAGAGGAACCAGTATCATACAGAAGGGAATTTTTAATTACATTATTAGAGTAATTAAAAGCGGGCTTGGTAGTAGTGTTACTAGTGGTAGTGACACTAGAGGTATCCGAATCAGATTCAGAATCACTACTATCATCACTGCTAGATTCGTTAGAATCTAATTCTTCAACGTATCCTGTTGCTAGGCTGTAGCCTAAAGCAAACGCGGCTTCCTTTCCTTTCTCATTAGCCCCAGTGCCACTCTTCTTCTTCTGCTTCTTCCTAGAGGCCTTAGAAGGGTTTGAATCCTTCTTATCCTGCTCTTTCTTAGCGTTAGGGTCCTTCTTAGGGTAGGATTAGATGTGTTCTTTTCCTGGTCCTTAGAATTTCCCTTATTATTAGAAGCCTTATAGCTAAGAGCCTTAGCTATAGGGGAAGATTTATCTCTTTGCTCTTCTAATAAGTCCGCCATAAGGAACTGTAAATTCAAGGTATTTACAGGCAGTCCTTGTGCCCTAGAAGCTCTAATAGTGAATCTTTGTCTCTCAGCCCAACTAGGAAAGGTCTGCTTTAATGCATTAATATAATGATTTACTTGATCAATTGGTGCGATCACTACACTGCAAAGCTGCAGTCTAGCTAGTAAATTATTAAAATCAGCATTAAAAGCCTCTAAAGATCCCTTATAATTTGAAAAATTTAGGGAATGGTAGCTAGAGTATAGCGTACCACGCTGGATTTCAGCACTCTGCGAATACTGCCTAATAAGGACTTTATAGGCTTCTTCGGGGACGTCTGCCAGCAGATAGCTGCTTGTGGCCCTGACTGACAGCTATCTCTTAATATCATCAAAAGAATAGCCTAGTCAGGGTCAGCTAGCTGACTAGCTATGCTTGGATTATCTAAGAATTCAGGTAATCCTAGGGCTCTAAATTGTATGTTCAGGGCTTGCTTTCACTGATCATAGTTTTCAGGGCCTTTTAGCTTAGCTCCCTTAGGAATAGAGTGTACTTTCTTATTTAGTTCCTTTATAGCGCTTCCATTAAAAGCAGCTTGAAGGTTACTAGTAGAAGATAGTACAGGCGCAGGTGAAGATTTAGTGGCTGACAGACCTTCTATAGGCACCTGAGTATTTTCTTCCTTAGGTCTAATAGAAGAGGTCTGAAGACCTTGTATAGCAGACATGGTTTGCGTTAATTTACTTAAAAGATCATTAATGCTAGCCTCGTTTTTAATACGATTATCCTCACTATGCTGAATAAATTCAGTTAAGGTCTTGCCTTGTTGCTCAATTTGCCTCTGCATTTCTAGTTGCAAAGGGCTGGCTTGGGCAGCCATAGGTTGACCTTCTATATCCATCCGACTTGGGTCCCCAGGGTTACTAGGGTTAGGGTTAGGGTTAGGATTGGAAGGTCCTGCCCCAGGTCCCTTTCCCTTGAAATTAGGTGGCGCCATCTTCGACCCCTGTGTATAATCTCTGACTTTCTTCCTGTTGCAAATAACGTGTGCTAGAAAATTGGTTGTAATGCAATCTGCTTGCGCACGTAAAATACGTGGCGGGGCTGTTTGAAAGGGAGCCCCTCCGGCTAGAAAAGTGGGTCAAAGGTATGCGCGGGCAAAAACGGGCTGGTGAAAATTCTCAGGAGAAAATTTTCACAACACCAAGAGCCACAGATAGGAATAATAGGTAATATAGAACGTACAGCGCAGCGCAACGCAGTGCAATGCAATGTATCGTAATATAATAGGTCAAAAAGCTTAGTATAGGATATACTAAAAAGTCCGAAGTGATTTTAAGGGAAGTGCAGCGTATCTACAGCGTAGATAATATTAATAACGGTCGCGGTTGTGAATAAAATCACAGGTGATGGTTGCAATAAATTATATTGCAGGTGCGGCGAGTGAATTTCAACACTAAAGGTCTAGTGTTACGATGCGGGGTGCTAGGCGATGAAAAGCTTCAAATTCTAGCGGTTTTCCTTCGTAATCTTAAGAGCCCACAGTGTAGTAAAACCACAACTAATAGCCAAAAATCTAGCAATCGCAGTGAATAATGCAGTGTAATAAAGTTAATCTATAGGCCTTCCGGGCTCATAACCTATTGAAAATGGGAAGGGAATGTACTAGAGGGATAGGAAGACCTCCTAGTAATTCCTAGATAGCTAGCGCAATAGAGGGCGCTGCAACCTATAGATAACTAAACCACGATAGATAATTCACTTTAAGAGCCAAGATAGTTGAATATAGTTGATTTCTAGCTAACGGACGGTCTGCGAGCAATGAGAGGATTCTACTAAGTCCCCTCATAGACCTACCGACCATATCGGCAGAACTAGGTCGCCAATAGGGTCTTGTGAGCTACTTTTTATTTTCCGCATAATTCATTTGTATAGGAAAAGTAAAAAATCGACTCACGGCCATACAAACTAGACGCCCATGTGGCCCAACTAAGCACTTTAATAAGCAACCCTTTATATACAATATACCATTAAATCCAGAAAAATTCAAGGATTTGAATAGTATACGTCAGCCTTTTATATAACTACTAGTTCCCTAGTTACAGTCAATTTTGGCTTCCCTATAGGGTAACCTAGTTGGCTTAGTCATACATGCCGTAGCTTTGCTTAGGTGGCAACGCAAGATGCGTTGCACAACCACGCAACGTAGCGCGCAGCAACGCCGCGCAACAACGCAACTAGGCAACTAGTGGGCCTATAAAATAGTGCTAAAAATAGCATTATTTTAACAAGTTTGTATGGCCGTGAGTCGATTTTTACTTTTCCTATACAAATAAATTATGCGGAAAATAAAAAGTAGCTTACGAGACTCTATTGGTGACCTAGTTCTGCCAATATGGTTAGTAGGTCTATGAGGGGACTTAGTAGAATCCTCTTATTGCTCGCAGACCGTCCGTTAGCTAGAAATCAACTATATTCAACTATCTTGGCTCTCAAAGTGAATTATCTATCGTGGTTTAGTTATCTATAGGTCGCAGCGCCCTCTATTGCGCTAGCTATCTAGGAATTACTAGGGAGGTCTTCCTATCCCTCCAGTACATTCCCTTCCCATTTTCAATAATAGTTAAGCCACTAAAGAAGAAATTAACCTCTTCTAAGCTATTATAGGATTATTAGTCTATATCTGCATTATTAGAAGACTTAACGTTACTTTTGTAGCCTTAAGGCTTGCTGTATTCTTAATAAACCCTTTACCTAAGTATATTAAGCTTACTAAAGGCATTATTAGATATGCCTAGTGTATAAAGAAGCTTTATATCCGATATTCTAGGGATAATAGCTTTAACACGCTCTTTTTAAGCACTAATGCTTCTCTTAGTAATAACCCTAATATAAGGAAATTAACGTAAGGCTACGTCTTTATTATATATAGTGCTATAATTAATTAGAAGTTAGGTAGGTAATATTACGTAATAACTTTAAGTATAGAAGTAAAGCTCTTTGCCTTAAATTACAGTGTAAAAGAGCGTATATTACTAGGGCGCCTGCTTCGCGATATTAACGTACGCGCGCTGCCTCTCTTAATTATCTAGTATAATAATAAGCAGACAATTTGCATTATAAAATATAAGGAAGGCTAACTCTAGACTAGTCTTAAGCACCTTAATATAAATTAAATATAGATTTAAGAGTAATATGCCCTTAGTAACATTAAGATTAATTAGATAAAGACCTCTAAGATACTTGCTAATGGATTTACAAAGCCTCTTATAGGATAGAAGTATTAGGACTTCTGCTAGAAAATCGGATTATAAATGATTCTAAGCTATCTAATAATACTAGAAATCTGCTAAAATCCTACATAATATATATAATCTATAGCTTCACTTTTGACTATTAGCTAGGGGGTGTGTTAGGGTGAAGGCTCTGACAACGCTATAACGTCGTAGGTTAATGGTTAGACCCTCCTTAAGACATCAGTGGATACGATGTATTAGAAGTACTGGATTTAGTTAGATAGTATCATAGCGCACTGTGTACCTTTCAGGTACAAAAGTCGGGTGCCGTCTGCACCTCTGATTGATCAAATTGAACACTTTTATGCACATCTTATGACCCCTACCTTCTGACAATTAGATTCTTCACCGAACGTCCCACTGTGGCATCTAGACCCGATTTCGTTCCTCGTCTCCCCTCGATTGTTGGGCTAGGGTAGCCTCGGCAGACATTGCAACACGCCCTTGGAGTTCATGCATCGTGGCTACTGATCAATAGCGCGAGAGGCCGCGCCTGATTCAGACGCCGTCTTCCCCACCTCTTGATTCTAGGACGCGATTGCGTATGACTTGGGCTTCCCATGAGTTTCCCATGTGTTGTGTTCTTGTTCGGTGTTCCACCAGTCAAACCAACATGGACACATAACTTTTCGACCCCTTTTCCTTGGGGTGTCTATGCACCCCTATTATGGTTGTTTACAATATCCCCATTTGCACCTCTGTCTTCAAACCCACCCACCCACGCAGGCTTGTTAATTTTGTCCTGTCCAGCCTCGCTTTTGAAATGATATCCCCGGGCCCTCGGACGCTCGCCCGTCCCCTCTGGAAGTCTAGGCTCATACGCCGCTAGAAACCTCTTCCTGCTCTCCTCAAAGCTGTCCACTGCCTTGGACAGCTCTGTTCTTACACCTTTGAAGAATTCGGCGATAACGTGGTGATTGTGGATTTGGAGCAGAGTCCAGCCGAGCATCTCCTTGGCATTGAGCAAATGCTTCAGGTAAGCCCGATGATGATGGGTGCACGCATAGCATTCACACCCCTCTTCAAGCGGTACAACTGCGACGCTGTGCTCTTCAGACCACATGTTGATCCCTAGAGGCTGGGGTGCTTCAGTTTCGGGTGGTGGAAATGTAAACGTCAAGGCAATGCCAGAGTCAGAGGTGCTATTCACAAAAGGAAGGGCACAGATATCCACACCAAGTGATACTTGACGTAAAACATCATGCGGTGACTCGGGCTGGTCGAGTGACAGTTTTGGCAGAGGACCCAGCGGCTTATAAGTCGCGAGCTGCGGAAGCAGATTCACGTCGTAGATAGCCAGTCCAGACAGACTTGCCGTGATATCGTCCGCGAGGTGTCGCAAGTAGTCCCACTGAATGGGGAGCTCGACAGGCAGAACAGGGGCAAATACAGAAATGCCCAGCTCGTGCAGGTGCTCTCTGCTTTCGAACTGGCGCAAAAACTCATCAACCCATCCTTCCGTACGCTCCACCATCTTGATGAGCTTCTTTGACGCTGGCGTGGTGCTTGTGTGCAACGTGTCAGCCAGAGGTACCACCACGTCGGGTTGCAGATTTTTACTGCCGCGACGTATTGAGCCACGCTGACACTCGCAAAGCCAGTTGATGTGAAGAGTGACACGGCCTTGGCTCCATTCCCCATGGGGGTAACGACCGAGGACACCTCCTTGCAGCAAAGACGGTGGTTCGATCTGATGCCAAAGCTGTGAAGTTGTGCAGCCGGCGGAGGCTGTCATGTTGTGGCGTGTTGTAAATAGGGGCTCTTTTCGCTCAACAACTACATACTTGTGAGCTTTTACGAAATGGCGCGACCACAGAGCGTCCGCGACACTTACAGTCTTCTAGGGCCATATAGGCGGACGTAAAATTTGTATATTTGGTTACATTATCGGGGGTCAGGTGAGGGATTGCACCTCGAGATGTGATGGCAGTGTAATTCGGCGTGTCAATTTGCCTCCTCCCCGGTATAGACAGGCGGCCGAGTCGAGCGATACAGCCATCAGCGATTGTGGTTTCCAAAATCTCGAACACCTTGCGTGCATGCATCTCTGTAGACTCATGTGCCTTTGCCTCACTCATCTTCGCATGTTCAACGACCCAGGCGCCGGAAGTGAAAGAGAATGCGGGCCTGAAACCTGGGGTACCAGAAGACTACCGCAACAAAAGCGAGATGAGTTCTCCCGGTGTGAAATATGTCGAAAGCACACGTCAGTCGAGCTTAGGGTCGTGAGCTCAAGACCTGTCCTTCCCTGCCTGGTTCGTCTCAGTCTCATGTAAGATTATTCCCAATGTGAAATTTGGCGTGCAAAAAAAAGCCGCCATCCAGCCGATAAGCGGGGTCCCCTTAATGCCGTCCACAGACTGCCGATATTCACCCGCGACCTGACCTGTTGCGGGCATTGCGGACGCTGCGGAGAATTGATTGACACCTACGGACTATTATGTACATACATACTCCGTACAGGCAGACAGGGATGGATGGCCGCTGCTACGTCCATCTTTTTGGGACCAGCTGCCCGGCCAGTCAGACGTGAATGTCAGCGCTTCATCAAGGGGCAGGGCAGCTGTGGACCACATGGCAACTGCAGCCAGCCGCCAGCCTGGATGGATGATACGAGGCTGCCTTCCAGACCGGCGGAACTTTCCTTTCTCGCCTAGTCTGATAGGTGTTTGGGAACTTGTGCAGATCGACCCACTCTCCGTCCCGCACCAAGGCCGTCCAGACCAGACTCGTGTCAAGTGTGTCAAGTCTGCCAGGATGGATTGCGCTCGTTCCCTCGTTCTAGCTGCCTGTTTCGTCTCCGGCGTTGGTTTCTGTCTCCTGCATCAAACATGGCCGGTCACCATGAAGACGAAGACCAGCCTCTCATGACGAACCCGGACCGGCGTCAAGTCGATCTCGACTTCGACCATGACAACACCAACGACGACTTCGACCGCCATCGTCAACACCACAGCAGCCGGCGCCAGCGCGGCGGCAACAATCCCACGGATGCCGGCCATCCAGATGCACCTCTCGATACCAGCGGCGGCACGCTCCAGGTCGAAGATGAGAGTGACCCGCCCACGCCGCGCTTTGTTCAGGATGAGAACGCCTGGAAGAGATGGAAATGGGTGCCGTATCCCGTGCGCCGAATGCTGCGAGCCGTTCGCAAATGGTCCGTCGGTCCTCCAGACCCGCAGCCGTATCGAATCAATCCCTTTTTCCCATCGTGCAAGAGTACCCATTGTTCCTCGTGGAGAGGTTTCTGACGACTTTCAAACGACGCTTCTGGCTCCTGTTTTTCTACTTCTCCATCTGGCTGATCACCTTTGTGCTCGTCAAAAGGAAGGGCGAGATCGCCACCGAGATCGCGGGATGGGGTCAGCCGCGGACGATTGGATGCGGTGCCACGTACTGGGGATCGGGCAACTCGTGCGGCGTCGATGGCAATGATTGCCGCCCATTTGGAGGCAGCGGATTTCCCTTTCGCTGCTCCGCCAACTGCGCGAGCTACCAAGTGCTGAATCCCCACGCCGTCGGTGACCAGGAGCTCGTCTACCAGCCGATTGTCGTCGGTGGACCGTCCAACGACGTCGCGCCTGAGAATGCAACGTATCGCGGGGACTCGTACATTTGTGGCTCTGCAATACACGCTGGTGTAATTTCCAACGCCAATGGAGGGTGCGGCGTGGTCAAGCTCATCGGCAGAAGCCAGAAGTACCTGAGCACGCAGCGAAATGGCATCACGAGCGCGAGCTTCGACTCATACTTTCCGCGATCGTTCCAGTTCCTGTCGCATATTCGATGCGATGCCCAGGACACACGGTGGTCTTTACTGGCAATTTCTGTCGTCTTCACGGCCGTCCTGTCTCTATTCACCGCCTCGCCGGCCTTGTTCTTCTTCTCATCGTTCATCGGCATTTTCTGGACCGTGGGCATGGCCCTCGATCCGCCGCCGCACAAGTCTGTCGCGGCATTATTTTCCAACATATCGGGCAAGTTTCTGCCAGCCATGTTCGTCGCATGGGTCATGTACGACAAGATGGGCGTTCGACGCACTCTCAGTGGTTTGACCGCGCAGGTGGAAAAGACGATCCTCTGGCTGGGCGCCTGCTGGGTTGGCGCACTTGACAATTACACGCTGAGCTTCATTCCCGTCCAACGCCTCAACGCCCACGATCTGAGCCAGCAACCCGGTGCCAAGGCCGCTCTTTCCATCATTGTCATCATTCTCGCCGTCATCATAGCCGCACAAATGCGCTTCTTCCGCCAAGAGGCCCGCCTCGTCCAGTACATCAAACTCTACGCCATCTTCCTCCTCGGCATCATCATCGCCCTCGTCTTGCCAGGACTGAACCTGCGCATTCACCACTACATTTTGGCACTTCTTCTCCTGCCAGGGACGAGCTTGCAAATGCGTCCCTCCCTCTTATACCAGGGCCTTCTCGTCGGCCTCTTCATCAACGGTATTGCCCGATGGGGATTCGATCCTGTCCTCCAAACGTCCGCCGCTTTGCAGGGTGATGCGCAGAAGGGAACCCCGCTGCCTGTTATCCATGGTCCCAAGATTGATCTATCTAACAGCACGGCAATTTCGTCCAACATCAGCTTTACGTGGGATAGCCCCGAGCTCAAGCAGTTTGATGGTATAAGCATTCTTGTCAACGATGTGGAGCGGTTCAGGTCCTATCTCGTGGACGTGGATGCCAAGAATACGTTTGTGTGGTCTAGGAACCGGACACTTGGTTTGCCGGAATACTTTAGATTTGCATTTATGGACGGCAGTGATAGCGGTGACTATACCAAGGCTGGTGTTTGGGCGGCTGACGGCGAGTGGGTGGAGATGAAGCCAGGGCCGTCGAGGGTCAAGGTCCGTAGCGTGGGGAGGAAGATACCATGAAGCATAGATGAGCGATTTGTGATGGATGTACAGAATTGGACATTGAACAAATGAACAGATTAAATAAGCCAATATCGAAAGGTCAGTGAATGTTCCTCCGGCTGGGTATAGCCGGCATACGTACGCACAAGCACACAATTGAGCTCAGCGTGTTAGCGGAAGCCGTCAATAAAGGGGAAACTCGTCGAAATGAATAGTTTGTTCAACTAATTAAAAAAACTTGAAGCCAAGGAATCCCCATGGTGTATATGCATATCAATGATAAAAATCGCAAGACATGCAGACCAAAGCCCAGGAGTGGAAATTGAAAACACGCAAAAACTTTGCAAATCAACCCCGCCTCCTCTCCTTTCATCTTTTTAGAAGATCAGCAGACCGGTGCACATAACACATTCATCACACACCGTCCACTTCCGTTCGACCTCCACCACCCACCAGGCTCATCTCGACATCTCGTCATCATCCACAACTCAACCACCAACAACCCCAAAAAAACCTACAACAAACAATCCAATCACCTCACAGACGCGCAAGAAATAAAAATGCCCCCGAATACCCACCCAATCCGACTTCACCTCCCTCCCACTCCACACCACCCTGCACTTCCCCTCCCCCGAGTCAACGACCGCGCTCCTCATCCTGCTCCACGGCCTAGGCGACTCCGACATCCCCTTCGCCGCCTTCGCGCGCAACCTCTCCCTCCCCGGCGTCCTGTCCATATCCGTCCGCGGCACGTCCCCTCTCGCCCCGTCCCTGCTCGGACTCCCGGGCGACCACTACCACTGGGCCGACGACCTCCAGCTGGACCCGGAAACAGGGCACCTCGACGCCGACCCGGGGTTCGAAAAGGCCGCCGGGCTGGTCGCGGAGGGGCTCGTGCGCGGGGTGCTCGTGGACGAGTGCGGGTGGGACACGGCGGATGTTCTGATCTTTGGCTTCGGACAGGGAGGATCGTTGGCCCTGGGACTGGCGGCGAGGTTGGGCAGCGAGAGGGTGGTGGATGTCTCCGTGTCGGAGCGCGGGAAACCTGCAGGAAGAGAGCTCAAGGGGTCGTTTCGATAGGCGGCGGGCTGCCGATGAGCATGGTGTCGAGTAGGAGCGCGAGGGAGAAGAGCGGTACCCATGTGTTGCTGTGTCAGGTAAGTGCCGAGGAGGAGGATCTTGTCAAGAGGGAATTTAAGAATGTGAGTGTCGTGAGGTGGAAGAGGAAAGAGGTGGGTATGCCGCGAGACAGAGAGGAGGTGTTTCCGATTATCAAGTTTTTGCGGATAGACTGAGGGGCGGAGGATGGTAGCGACAGTCTGGACACTGGGTGTGTTTTATTTGCTCAATTGTTCATTTGCTTGATATTTACTCATGTATCCTATCCATGATGAGCAGGTCAATAGATCCTTTGCCATCTACACGCTTGTTTGTTCATCTACATCGCCTGCTTGCAGCATATCGGCGAGCATATCCCACTTGGTTGAATGCGCATTACTCGTCGCACGTGCAACGCTGCGCAGGCCGCTCCAGATGAAGCGAACCTGTCTGTCAACTTCCATCTTGATATCTCCCAGGCGCTCTTGATATGGTTTGTTGGCTTCAACATCATCTACCGTGTCCGTCACCCCACTCCTGATGCGTTCCAGCTTGAGTGCTTGATCGAGTACATCTAGCATGCAGTCGCGGATAGGGGTCAACCTGCTTCCCAGACAGGCTTGGTCTACCATGGCCTTCAATGCTCTGTCGTGAGCGGCAATCAGCTCATCCATATCAGTAGCAGAGGCCAAGTCTCGTCGAAGCTGTGAGTCCAGTGGTGTGAGAACAAGAGTGGTTAGATACGTCTGCACGGTAGTGCAAAACCACAAGAGTTTGATGCGTGTGGAGTAAAAGACTGCTGTGACGTTCCAATTGTCATGGTCTGTCCAGTAGTTGTCCAGGATTTTGGGTTTATGAAGGGCATACATGGCACGCTTAAATTGTAGTCGAATAGTGAAGAGAGACTGGTAGTGCTCGAGGCTGGTAGCGGTCAAACCCATCTGTAAGGGCCAGGGAAGTCTGTAGTCCACCCTGATTCCGCTGAGTATCGTCCTTACTGAGTTACGGCACATGATCGGGTGAAGGCGCTGCTGTGTTGGCTCTACACAGACGGTCAGCCGGCCTGGGTCAACAATGGCTGCAAAACAATCCTGTGCTGCTGCTGTCAATGCGTAGCGGTCTGACCAGTCGGTCCTCAGCTCGTCCAATTTGCCGAAGATGCCCTCCGAGAAAGCGGCTGCGGTCGAACCGTTTGACATGAGATAAACCTCATGCAGAGTGTCCAACGTGGGGAAAGCGACCAGTCCTCAAAAGAGAGGTTCTTAGTATTGTTGATGTCGCTCGGTACTTGCTTTGAATCCATCGATCGAAAGCAATGTCAAAAAGCTCAGAAAACGGCACCAGTTCTTGTCCAGCTGGACACATCGCGTCATAATCGAGTGGTGGCTCAACTCTTTGCTTAGATGAGATGGCCGCATCGTGCTTGCCCAGCAGTTTAAGCACAACGACATTTTTTCCGGCATTGTATATGTTTCCGACTGCGGTTCGGAGGAAAGTTGGGGCGTGCAGAGCTCCATCGGGAGCTTTGCGTAGATGATATCTATCTTTCCAGGTTTTGCCCAAGGGCGTGGGAGATGATGCCTCGGCAACAAAGAACAGGTCGCTAGCGGACAACAACTTTCCCTCGTCCATCCAGAGCCGAATTGGCCGTAAATATACTCGGAAGCACTCGGCAAAGACGCGGGCAAAGAATTCGAAGAGGCCAGATTTTCCACTTAGCTGAGCCAGGCACGATTCGTCAAATACAAGCTCCAGATACCGGAAGGGGTTTGGTTGTGGTTCGGACTCGATTTTTGAGACTATTTCGGCCAAGGAAAACAGTGGATCGAGCCACGGCACGAGCTCGGTCTTGGTCCTGACGAGACTCAAAATGACATCGGTTGTGGGTGCAGCCAACTGCCTCTGTAGATCAGAAATATGAAGGTCGAGCTGTCGTAGCCTGTCCGAAATGCAATCCTGGAACGCTTGTAGATGAGGCACATCCTGGCGCTCTCCTACAAAGTGCCTTAGCGTTCGTAGGTGAGTGCCATAATCCGAAAAGCTGTGCATCATTGCTCTGAAGGGCTCCCATTCCATGTTTTCAAGCTGGAAGTAAGGTACGGCGACACCGACTCGGCTGAACAGTGTGCAATCGAGTCCTTGCAACATAAAGAGGATATCTCGGATAACTTGCACCTCGGAGACTGCAACCTTTTTGTTTGCCTCAAAGACTCCTCGGACGCCATTGTGCTTCTCCATTTTTGCGACGCCTGGACTTTCTCGAATTTTGATGTGTCTTCGGGCTTAATTACATAGGAATCAGCAGCTCGTGACCCTTGCTCACCGTCGCCAACGAGGGACGTCGCTTCTGATTCACCAGTTGAGTCTTGTTCGAAGACTTCGTCATCTGACTCATCGCTAAAGGCAATGGATCTCCATAAGGCACTATCTTCATCCCAGCCGTCCTCCTTTGCGATGTCTTCCCAGCGCAAGTTCGCCGTGGCTGTGTCGGCCTTGGTCTCCAGTATTTCGAGGTCACGGACGTCGGATTTGAAAGTTGGCTGATCGGATAGCTTCAAGAACAAGTGCAAAATTTCCGGGTACCATCTTGATGGGTAGCTCTGTAGGTCTCTCAACCTTTCAAGCAAGGCATCGGCTAATTCATCTCGATTGTTCACGCGGAAGCGTTCATCAAGCCCAAGCAGCGCATTTTCTACCTCGAAGTGATTTGTTTGCAGGAACGTGTGCGACTTGAGCTTCCTCAAAACAGCATCGCTCAGTCTCTCATGACTCCTTGTTTGTGTCTACCAGAGTCATCAGCATCATGGATATAGCACTGATGGATACTAATTCTGCGGCATTTTACCTGATGTAAAGATGGAGCGGATGCTTCGATGAGCTCACGAGTTAGGGACCCAAGCCGAGATGCAAAAGACATGTCGGGCAATTTCTTCCATCTTCAGCTCTCAGGTGTGAGACCGTGGGGCGCAAGTGCAATGTGGCAGTACGAAAAGAACATCGATCGGGGTTTCATCAATCATCATCAGGTCTGGTCTTTGAGCATTGATGAACTGACGCGTCGTGCGGGCTACGGCAGGGACGGGCTGTTGTTAAACAAATGGAAGTACCTATGTACATACATGTACCTAGGTACCTGGGCAACATCGTCCTGATGCACGCAAGGCTGGTGGGGGTCCTGTTTTTAGCGTGACCAGTTTGACATCAAGATGCGAGAAAGCAAGCGACAAGCAACCCCTTTACCAGGACAGTAGCAAGCCGAATTTATCTTCACCTCGGCTCAACCCCGTCAATGACGAACGTCGGGCTCCGCATCCTGCGTGACTGAATTCCATCACAAGTCATGGCTATCGCACGACCCGTTCGGATCTTGCTGTTTGTCGCAGCCGTGCTCTGGTGCTTTTTCTCTACCAGATCCTCCGTCCTTCGTCAGGACTGCGCGGTCCAGGAGAGCGATACGTCAATTTTGAAAGAGATCCCAATCTAGATCGTTCGTTATTCACTCGATTTCATTCCGCCTCGATCAACACATGTCTAACTTGAGTATGAACTTGCAGCTACGGGAGAACCGCCAGGAGTTCTCGTTCGTACCTCCGCAACGTATGCACCTGACGCTGTAGATACCGACCGCATTAATGCGACCCTCTTGGCACTCGTGCGGAACTCAGAGGCCGATGATATGGTCTCGTCAATGGAAGACTTGGAGAGGACATGGAATCACAAGTTCAATTATCCGTGGACGTTTTTCAACGACGAGCCCTTCTCAGAAGAGTTTAAGAAAAAGACTCAGGCAGCCACCAAGGCCAAGTGCAATTATGGTACGTCAGACGACTCTGCCTTCACGCAGAACTAAGTCAGTCTTACTTACAGTCTGCAGAGCTGATTCCAAAGGAACACTGGGCAACTCCATCCTGGATCGACCAGCAATTGTACGACGAGTCCACATCTATTCTCGAAAAGGAGGGTGTTCAGTACGCCAAAATGATATCATACCATCAAATGTGCCGATGGAATAGCGGCATGTTTTACAAACACCCAGCGCTTGAAAACGTTCGATGGTATTGGCGTGTCGAACCGAAAGTTCACTTCTTTTGCGATGTCGACTATGATGTATTCCGATACATGCAGGACAACAACAAGACCTACGGCTTCACCATTACGCTGTATGACGAACCCAAAACCCTGCCGACCTTGTGGCCCGAGACTATTAAATTCCTTGCCGATCATCCGAACTACCTTCATGAGAAGAGCGCCGTTAAATGGCTCACAGATGACCAGCGGAGACCAGCACACAACAAAGGTGCTCAAGGCTTCTCTACGTGTCACTTTTGGAGTAATTTCGAGATTGCAGACATGGACTTTTTCAGAAGCAAGCCGTATGAGGATTACTTCAACCACCTTGACCGTGCAGGCGGCTTTTTCTACGAGCGCTGGGGTGACGCTCCTGTCCACAGCATTGGCGTTGGGCTGTTCGAAGACAAAAGCAAGATTCATTGGTGAGCTGCAATGTCCCTAAATCCTCTTCGAGCTAGCCCAACTGACTGACTTGTTAGGTTTCGCGATATCGGTTATCAACACATTCCATTCTTCAACTGTCCCAATTCTCCCAAATGCAGTGGTTGCATTACGGGTCAACTGACCGACGGCGAAGCATTCCTCCATCACGAAGATTGCAGACCCAACTGGTTTAAATATGTCGGAATGGGCTAATTCTATTGACTGGGTGAAAATTCAGCCCCATTACAAGTTTTAGATGCCCCTCCCGTGATCAGCTCGACTTGGAAAAACAGTATGGTTCACAATGCATCAGTGTGATAATGGGGAATGATCTAGTTTGGGATACTTGGTGTTAATGGCGCACTTGCTAGAACTGTGGCACTCCGCTTCTTGAGACGACATAGGGTCGCCTCGAGTCGTTGTTTCGTGGCTTGAACATCGTGTACCGAAATGAATGACTTAACGAAAGGGGACACACTGAGGAGTTTTATTTTTTTCTTATTTGTTTATTTTTGGTTCGCAAGTGACTGTCCTTGGGTCACTATCCGATGTATATTATAATAAACTATATACCGTCACAACCCCTGACGAAGCACCCGCGCAGAATTGGTCTCCCCATCCATCTTCCCTCCACGCCATGCAGCTGACAACATTATTGCGTATTCTCTCGCGGCCATCTTTTCCCATGGTCTTCTTCTTTTGCTCATATCCGGGCGGTCCCCAGGGTACAGTGAGTTTAGCGACAATTTTGCCCGTGAGCAAGTCCCAAACCCACACCCTGCCCTCGCCGTTGCCGTCAGGTTCAACGGCCATTTCATCACCAGCCACCACATATCTCTCCCGGTGCCCCAGCAGCGACTGAACTCGAATATCTTCGTTTTTCCAAATCGGATCGGCATATGCTCGCAGGCAAGACCCATTGTCGCGATCCATCAGTCGTATCTTACTGTCCAAGGTGCCCACCAGCATGGATCTCCCATCCTTTGTCATATCCAAGCTCGTGACACTCGCACCCATGACGTCCGTCGTGCATTTGCCCATCCTCACATCGTAGCTTCGAACGCGGCCATCAACGCTACCAGTCACAACCTCGGGGCCACGAACGACCAGGCAGGTGATCGCATCTCGGGCCTCACCGAGCACCTGTATGGGTTTTACGCTGCCACTCTTCACATCCCATATTCGAGTAGATGTATCAAAGCCGCCGCTGACAACCAACGAGCCCCCATCGCCAGCGAAACGCACACAGTTGATGCGCGCAGTGTGTCCATGAGCGTTGCCGCCAAAACGTCTGGTCGTCACTGCTGTGGCGACATCCCAGAGAAAGACGGCCCGGTCCCCGCCTCCAGATATGAAACTTTCGTTATCGTATGCTACATCAAGACTGAGAACTTCATATCCATGGGCTGCATAGGTCTGGATGAGTCGGCCCTGTGGAACAGAAGCTTTCCCACTAGGTGATGGCTCATGCACATTAGTGCCAGGGAAAGGGTTGTAGAGCCGTATTGTACGATCTGCAGATCCTGTCAAGATATAGGACCCAGGTGATGCTGAGTATTTCACAGCATGCACAGGGCCTGGAGAGAAGATTGCTCAAATTAGTTTCAGTTACCCTAGCTCGGACATTGACTGAGTCGACGTACCATTCGAACCAAGTAGGTAAGCGGCGGGATTATCTGGAAAAATCATTATTCAGATCACGCGAACATGATGCCTTTTGCGTAAGCAACTGCTCATTTCCTTCTCACTGATGCCTTTCTATTTACAGGAAGTGTCGCATTGTGCAAAATGAGGAAGGAGCCTCGGGTAGGTAGGCAGGTGGTGCCTTCTTCGTCCTTGAAATTGGTGATCACTGATGAGCTAAGCAGCCTTCGTCCGCCAATGGGGCGATCTGATTGGATAGTAAAAACACCAAATCAACTGTGCGTTCCAACCTCACATTCACAACCTTGGCATGAACCCATGCTGCCACTTCTCGCACGTTCAAGCATATATTTGCAATGCATTCAAGGTTTCCTCGTGACATATTGTTTCGTTTCTGTATTTACGGGTACTGAGTATATGTGCATACTTCATACATTTTTGGCTGTCTGTATCAGTGCCTCTTGGTGGCCCATACCACCAAACATGCGAAGTCCCCAAAACAAAACACAAAAACCAACATCCGTGAGGATTGCGTCATTCCGACTCTTGTTCGTTACCAACCACAAAACGTTTTCAAATACAAGACATGAATCATAATCATGACGACGCAATTCCAGGATGGGCTGATCTCAGCCGTAATCTGTGCTGCCACAGCAGAGGCTGCCAGCCTCCCATGAACATATGAACACAAATAACGTTCATCGAAACCAATACAACTCCGATACATGCACAAAATTTAGAAAGATGGAAGAAAAATATGGGGATGAGTCAGTTTGGGGAGCAACAGACCACATCCATATCCAGAGGATAGGTCTGTTCAAGTGGCCGATAAATCTGCCATCGAGACTGCTCAGATTCATCACCGGAGAAGTTTCCAACCTGGAAATCATCGGCGGATACCGTAAGAGAGGCCTGATCACGGACCCGGTACAGGTTCTGCAAGCGTTGGTCCAAAAGCTGCTGGCATTTACGGGCTTGCTCCCAAATCTGAGCAGTGCTGTCGACTGACGTTATTGCCACCCTCATATGATCAATAGTGTCATTGATTGCGCCTAACGATCCGGTCGAAGTCAAGACATCCATGGCTGTTGTCACCACCGTGGCCATGGATGGTGGGGGTGTGTTCAAGATAGCTGGGCGAATTCGCAAGATACGATCTAAGCAGTAGACGATACCCACAACGCTTCTTGCGTTTTCGCGACATTTTTGAAAGTGGCTGGTGCGGCACTCGACTGACAATTTACCCACTGACAAATGATATCGGTTGAGTTGGATGAGGGCGTGGTGACAGAGCAAATGCATGGTCAAGAATGACCCGACTTTGCCAGAAAAAGCAGCAGACTCGAGGTTGGAGCCACCAAATGAAAGTCTCGATGGTAAAGTCGTGTGCCAGTCGTTTACTCTTTTCGTCAGGGTACGAATTCTCAATCCTTCGCCTTCGGCATCAGAAACATTAGGTCTACTGGCTAACCGATGTATTGTCGACTGACAAGATGACCAAATGTGAATCATCTCAACAAGGTGGCATGTAATGTCGGACGGTCTGTCGGCAAAGGCACTAACACTCGTTTCGTAGGGATTGAACATTGGCATGTAAGCGTCCACCTGCTTCTCGAAACTCTCCGTATCAGACGGCAATCGAATATAGATGTCCTCCCCGTGGATCATCGTTGCGCGATCCGGGAAAAGCGGGCTGAGTCGCTCCAGCATAAACAAAGACCAGAGGGTTCGTCTTCTGGATTCGGCATAGCCCGTCCTGGTCATTCCAAATGGGTAATTGTTGAGCCTGGCATCTCTTGAGTGATCGAGTTCCTGGTTCAGTTGCAAGCAAGCAGCAGTGGCGGTGGCCGATGAAACGAGTTCGTTGGCTTCCCAGAGCCGAGACGCCGCAATGTTGTACAAGGCCAAAAGTATTCTACTCTGGATCAATTGAAGACAAGGTTCAGTCAAAGACTTCTGGGCATAATGCGCAACCTGCGCGTACTCATACGCAATGTGTTTGGGTCCTCCAGACAGAGCAACCCCAATAGCCAAGACACTATACAGCAGCATCATGTCCTCGGGAGCTCTTTGGTGCACAGAGTTGGACACCCAAGATTTGAAAATATCTTCTGGCAAAAAACGAATCACGATAGCGTTGTCGATATGTCCGAAAAACTGCGACAGACCAGTGCTGATTGACGGAGGATCAGAGACAAATGGATCTGTTCGCCAAGCTCTGTGCAGAACATCATCCGGAATCCGAGGTATATCTGATGCAGGTCTTTCTGCGGAGAGCGACGACTTATAATGATTCATCGGTCGGAGCATCCCAACGGGAGGCTCGCCATTTGTTGCAAATGCATCCGGTCCAAGTCTGACCCTCTTATTGGCGTATCCAGTCTCCGGGGTCGGCTCATGCAACACCATGCGAGGCGACACAGCAGAAGACGATCGACTTGGCGAACGTCCCAAGTCATTCCGCCCCGATGTATCATTTGCTTTGCGTTTTTCATCGAGCTCGGCAGGTGGTGTAGATGGAGACGTGTTGTGTCCACCTCTTGGGCTAAGAAATTATCAGCATGTTGAATGACGTTTTCGACGGGTATACCTTGAGACAACTCACGCGTTCTTGAACTTGCAAACTCGTCCAAACTTCTCACACTGAACACATCTTGGATAGTCAGGGTCGCACTTGATCTTCTTCTCTCTGCAAGTAATGCAGGCAATGGCCAGCCTTTTGCGGGGCTTGCCTGCCTTTGTTACCCCCAGTGAGCATTCACGGCTTCTCCATCAATGACAGTCTTGCAGTGGCCTCCGTCGTCATAAAAATAGCACATGCCCTCGCCAGGAACTTCTGCCGCACGAACGAATCGTGGCAAGAAATGGGATCCGGTCCAGATCTTTGGCCCGAGGCCATCTTTAGTGGGCACCCCTTCAGAAACTGCAGAGCTGTCTGGGGTTGGCGGCGCGCTGGAAGTCGATGTTACCACTTTGTGGGTTGAGTTGTCTCTGTGCGAGTCCTTGGAAGTAGGAAGTTGGGTTCGTGGTCGCTCCTCTGGAGATTGGAAGGATGCGTCTCTTGAACCTAGAGTATAGCTTGTGTCCTGCTGTGCGGACCACTTGCTGCTTTCGGATTCAGGCCGAGAGTCGGATCTACTTCGATGTTGCTCGAGGAACTTGGGAGATCGCGGTCCAGTGTACGAGCGAATCCAAGATTGAGCATCTTGTCGTGCATCGTATGTGCTACGCGGTTGTGAGATCGGGGGAGAAGATGACGAAGGAAAATACGAATTTGCACCAGGGCCGATACTTGGAGAGAAACGCGGTCGATCAAGTGGTGACTGCGCAAGATGCGGTGTCTCCCTCCCACCCGGTGAATGAAGAGGCCGGATGGCGGATGGTGGGCCGAACAGGCTTTGTAATGATGGCAGCTGCTGCCGTGAAGAAGCTTGGTTGCTCGACTCTGATCGATCTTGACTGGATTCTCGATGCCCAGATGCCATGGATGCGTCGGCACCAGATGCCTTGTCATAAATAGACATGAGCAGTGACGTTGTGCTTCTATGGACCCAGGCTTGTTCCGTCGACGGTGAAGATCGAGAAGAGAGTGACGAAGCACTGGGGCTCGCCAGCTCAGGCGGGGTGTTTGGAAGATCCAAACGCTGACGAGGCTCGAAACTTGATAGACTCCCCATTGAGAAAACTGTCAGACAAGGTCGGTGGTAACCTGAGGCGGATTCGACGCTGTCGAGACTTGATCCTCTCAACCCAGGCAAAACCGTGTTGTCTCGAGTTGTGGCCAGCAAATTCAATACCCAATGTAACAATGTCTCCGCATCAATGATTTTGCTTCCTTTGGAGAAACGTGGTGGGAATGATGCCGTCGTTGGAGTACGTTTTGCTTCAAGACGATGACTTCTCTTTTTGGTGTCTGAGACGAATCTGCTGGTCTTATGGAGGACTAGTGAGATGTTGAAGAAGACTGGAGAAAATGAATCCCCAGTTTGCAAAGTACTACAAAGTACTACAAAGTACTACAAAGTACTAGAATGCACAAGTAAGAATATGGCGAGCCACGGATTGGGGTGTGGGCTGCTTTTGAGTTGTCGACGACTGTACGAGGAATCCAACGACCTAATAAGTTCGGCAGGTTCCAGGTACACAGAGCCGCCCTAGCGCTAGCGACAAGCCAAAAGTCCCACGTCGGAGCTGAGCTCTGCATGTTACAAACCGGCCCGGAGCATGTCACCAAAAAGTGCCAGAAAGGGTCTGAGTGCCACAGCTCCCTGGGTGGCCACAGCACGTGTTTTGCCTCTCATGGCATGACTCCACGAGATGACTTGCGGACCACGGCGTTCTCAAGATGGTGGCGGTCGGCATAGATGGATGGCATGACATGGCGGGTAATTGTGCTGAGAACGCGCAGCAGCAACTAAGCTTAAAACGGACAAAGTACCTCCGCACGCGTTTTCACGTGAGAAGGCACCTCTTTAATTTTGCGCACACTTGGGACTCTCCAGACTGGTGTTTATTAACAAGACTGAAATCTTCTATTATAGCCCGCGCGGCGCTGGTTAATACCATGCGGCAGGCTAGCTTGACCCAGCGTATTGACTGCTTTACGATACCAAGGGACTTGGTCTCTCTAAGGAATTCGCAAAGGAAAGAAAGCATAGTTAGTATGCGTTCCTAAGAGGTACCTTGCCACGTGAAAACGCGTGCGGAGTTACTTTATCCGTTTTAAGCTTAGTTGCTGCTGTGCGTTTAAAAACCCGTTGCTGCGCGTTCACGTACTCGTAGGCAATCGCTAGTATCAATCTCACAACGGCATCGATGTTTCGGCTAGGCTTTTTTTTTTTCTTTTTTTCGGGGTCTATCTTGAATTCGCTTTTGCATTGCGCCGCACATCCTGGTCAGCTGGAGAGAACACCGAGAAAGGCCAGGGAGGGGTGCCCGCCATCAAACATTCTTCATGTGTTTTTCGAAGCTCTAGAAGAAGGGGGTGCGCAGAGCATGGGTGCCTTGGAAAAAAACCTGGAGAACTCTCAGCTTGATTCTGGCTTGATTGTGACGGAAGCATCCTGTTCGAAGAACTCCATGTTCTGTTCTGGGCATGGACAAGAACAGCGTACCGAGCCATCGGCCATGGTTTGGTGAGCAATAAGAGCAGCGACAATATCTGTGGACCACTTGTGCCAACCGTCAAGGCTCATCCGAGAGGGCGTGCGATTTGATTCATGTGAAGATGGACGTCAGGGGGAAAGACCCCCGTAAATGCTGACAATGACGAACCCGAGCCGCTCTCAGGTAATTTAATTGGTGGAACGTGGTTCTCACAGGCCGGGCGGGCAGCTCGTCGCTTGAAAGCCAAACCCTTGAGAATATTCCATGGTTGCAAAAACGCATGTTGAATCATCAAGATTATCACCGGGGTCTAGTATACCAATCAGGGTCGCATTGACTTGCATCTTCCGTTCTTGGTGCGTCTCAGATGCGACGGCTCAGCGCTCCACGGCTTTGTGACAAGCGGCCGGTCACTACCGACCGATACGTTACGTCAACAAAGAGACAAAGAGACTATTGCGGCTTGGTCTTGTTGGGTGCTGGGGGTGGATCGATGAACATTCATCCGATGGGGGTGTGACGGAACCATCTTGAGGCTCTTGTTGTACGGCACCCCGCCCTCCAAGTCCTTAACTCAATTCTACCAAGTGTTGATGGAATTTTCATTGTCGACAAGCAGCAGCAAGATGCGGCGGAGAAATCAAGACATGTGCCTACTCCCGTTTACAGTCCTGTCGGGGGCATCTACATTCGCTCCAGCTTATTAGCCAGCTTATTCGCTGTCATGACTGTCCCACCGCTAAGCAATTACTGCTGAAAGGAGCCCTTACCCGGCGAGATAGGAATAGAAATTGTGTCTCAGGTCGTTGCGTTGTGCAGCTCATGACGCTTACGCAACATCACTTGATCCCGCCCGTGGCACCCTCTTGCTTCCTTTTGGCCCCGCAGCTTGCGGAAGCCGGAGGGTCCACGCTGTCCAGTTCTGAAGCTGATCTGGAGCAAAAGTCGGCCTTTAATTCCCTGATGTAGCATCATCTCCGATCACACCCGTCGCTGACACCGGCCGGAGTATTCGCGTCTGATATGATTCGGCCATGAGCGGACAGCATTGACGACGAGACGGCGGAACAAGGCCCGAAGAACCGGTCAATTTACTTTTGCAGGGCTTATCTGTCACCCGCACCTATATACCGACAATTCGTGGTTTCAAACACTGGGCATCCAACACTGGGCATCCAACACTGGGCATCCAACACTGGGCATCCAGCGCATTCGTTACTACTACTGGTGCGCGAAAGCAGCAATGACTTGAACTTTCTGGAGAGGGCGGGAGTCACCAAGGTCATGGTTATTCTTGGGCCAGGGCTGGAGATATTATTGTCAATTTTCAGACATTTGCAGGGCACAGCCGCCCTCGGTCGAAGAAGATGCTGTGTGGTCTCTCAAGCAGATAAATTGGAGCAGGGATCTGCGATGTGTCTTGTCCCGATTCAGGTCTCTCCAAGGCCGAAATCCGCCAGCATCTTAGTGGCGGGTTACGTGTGGTACATGACGTCGCGACCAATAATTACGCGACAGTTCAATTGGAGATGAAGAAGTGAACATTCCATCTACTCGATGTGCATACATGCACCAAACAGCTCAACAGCTCAAGCGCTCGCAGCCCGGACTCGGCTGCCTTCACTGTCTCAGCCAGCCAGCGATGGCACCTGATTTGTCTCGGATTTTCAAGCGAACCATTCGTCCTCACTCTCCAAGGGCCAATGAAATCCTGTCTGCGCATTCTCCTTCAGGAAACTGGTCAGCCCGCCCCATGGTCCCCATGGTTGGTTGCATCGATCCGATATGAAAGTGCCCTTTGCTTGCCCAGGGGCGGTCTCGGTCTCGGTCACGGTCACGGTCACGGTCACGGTCACGGTCACGGTCACGGTCACGGGGCTCTCCTGTTGCCCTGTTGGCCGGCAATTTTGCAGGCTTTTTTGCGAGGTACCTTCGTTTCTGAACAGAGCGACTGACTCATCAACTGCGACGTCGCAGTTCCGTTCAGTCGGTAACCTCTCAGGATTGAGAACGTGGAAGCCGAGGTGGCTCAACTTGTTTCTGAATGGGTCAGCTGAGGTGTCAACGAATGGGAATGGGCCTCTGCCGCGCAATGACATTGGAAGGGGGTGTCGACCATGCATCATGGTGTTGAATCAGGCCAACACAGAGTTGCTACGCGGCAGATGCTTAATTAATTACGCAGAGAGAAGGTCACCCAGGCTATATCACGACAAGAGTTATTGGCCTGGCCAGCCGGAGACTAACTGGAAGGGGCAGCCGACCGCGATTTCGTCCATGACTTGAACACACAACACACACACACACACACACACACACACACCATTTTTGTCCCTTCTTCCTTTGCCCTTCCGAGGGAAGACCCGGGGAAGCACGGAGAAAATATCTGGGGTTTGTTCCAAAACGAAATCGAACTAGGCGCTTGCAACCACTAGCTCGTAAATGTGGTGATGCAGGCTTTCGCGTGGCAGCCCCTGGCTTGACACACCCCGGCTGGTACTGCCAGGCCAGCCGGCAGTACATACATCCATTGATGGTGCGCTTTTGATTCTGATTCCGATCCTGATCCTCATCCTGATCCTCATCCTGATCCTCATCCTGATCCTCATCCTTCGTGTACCACCGGCACATAGCAGAGGGCCACCGCAACCGAGGCATATGTACATGTATGTATTCTGCCCAGGCAGCCCTGTCCGTACGAGGCAAGATTGTGTCATGTACTCGGCACGTCTTGACTGAGTGCATTGCTTGCTCCAACCAGCATCGCTCATGAGTGCGTCGAGTTATCGTGAAATACCCTTGTCGACGCCGACGCGGCACTGTCATTGCCACATACAGCAGAAACAACAGACGAACCTGGACTACCCTGAAAAACAGATGGAGCGGGTCAGGGGTCAGATCTGACTTGTTTGGCCCGCACTACTTTACAAATTCTCCAAAACAGCTAGTTGTCCGGCTCGAGAAGCAGCACATACAAGTTCATGCGCACTGTTCCCCGTCTCGGTACCCATCTCGGTACCCATCTCGTCGAGCGGGTTTCAATAGTCTGCCTCACCGTTTATTAGGTTTATTAGGCTCATTCGATGGCGGGTCTCGAGCAATTTTGCTTTGCCGCGGCGGGATTCTCCTCGCCAAGCCCGCAGACCCTAATGCTCAACGTTGGAGCAGTAAGCAAGCACTGCACTTGTTGGTACGGGTTACAAGTTACTTTTGTCGACGTTCCATTGTCTCGGCAATGGCAAAATTGGGTCCCGCGGCTCACCGGCCGGGGATCCGGTTGCAACAAGTTCTCAGAATGAGTGACGTGATTCCTCGTGCCACTTCTTCTTCACAAATCGTCCGTGTCGATTTTCTCACTATTCGCGAGCGGCAGCATACGTACAGGCGGGTCCGCGCTATTCATGTATCATGTTGGTTCAGACAATCACGTACGTATCGTCGAGATTCCACGAGGGTGTTGAGAACTTCTGTCCGGAGTACTCGGAGTAGTTTCTGTCATCGCCAGACACCGAACGGCACCCCCTTCCCGTATTCAGTTGTTCTGGCCGTGATTGCAGGGGGCAAACTTGACTTTTGAACCAGACTGTCGGGTCCTGAGAAGTAACCTGCCATTTCAGGCCAGGTTGCGTGACACATGTTTGCGCGACAACATTGCTCACATCCATCTGCTCTTCTGGCCGTGTTTGACTCCACAGAGAGTTTGGCGGTGGTGGATGGACATCTGTCAGTTGGCACTCCCCGACGCAATGCGATCGATCGCTCATTCTCCCCTGGCATATCAAGGACTTGATTGTCATTGCCACGATGGTCAACACGGTGCTGTGATGTGGAAACCGCACATCATCGCCGTGACTTGTTTGTGCGTCTGCCGTCAGGCAGCAATGATTCATCTGGGGGAGTCGCATGAGCATTGATTGGCATGGCATCGCGCATGGACAACAAGAAAACGACTTGACCAACACGACATGCGGGTCATCCTGGCAATGGTCAAGCCAACATGACATGGTACCGTGCCAGTCTACATTGTACCTTTGGGATCCTGGCTCTTGGGATTGACGTGATGGTGGCAACGCTGGCATGTCACCAATGCAGATTTTCTTTTCCAGGAATCAGCACTTTTTCTGTGCGCTTGGCACTTCCATCTCATCCGTTGTGAATGAACCGTGTGTGAGGGGTTTTCTTTGTTTGTTTGTTTGTTGGGTCCGAACCCTGCCAAGGCTTTGTTGCCATGCCATTGCGCGCCTCCGCGACGAAGACAAGGTCGCTTAAGAATCTCAGCCGATTCGATTCCGGCTTGCCGTAGCAACCTGCCTCGGATATGGGCCAGTTCCAGATTCTCGGGTCGTAGGCAGCAGCGATGAAGTATTTATTCATCATCAATGCCACGGACACCCTGACCATGATGCAAGTCTCCTGTGATGCGATACTACGCAGACGGTAGGTGACGGCACATTCCCTGCCTGGACGGGTGGCAGTCGCATGTGTACAAGGTATTACGGAGCATGTATGCGTGGTAATGTATGTGTTCTGGGCGCTCAGAACTTTTGACTTGCATCGGGAGTGTGCGTTGTTTCAACGAGCGGGCTGAAAACGGATGGGACGAGATGGACAACATGCTCTCATTCACTTCCCGCCGCCTCACTTACTTGCGATGACAGCGACCAACAAGAACTGGCCCTCTGCTCGCGATGCCACGTACATGTACGGAGGGAGTACACGTTGTACATGCATCTGCATCGACTAATAGCATCTGGCGGGTGGGAAGCCGGGCGGCTTTCGGGCTTTGATGAGCGGGACAGCCGCGCGGGTGTCACTCTGTAGCACTTGGCAGCTTGGGTAGTAATACCTACTCTACTATCAAGCTGGTGCAAAAGGTGAAAGGGTGATCCGTCCGTTGTACGGACCACAGAAGCGAAGAGCCGACCTACGGGCCACGGGCAGGCAAAACAGGCAAGCGTCATGAGAGAGATCTGCCCACGGCCGTCGAATCGTCCACCCATCCATTTCGATGTCGGCATGGGAAGAAGGGGGAGGGGTGGGAAGGCGGGTGAGTCGGGGTTCAACGGGGGCCAGGGGACTTTAGGAGTGGGCGACAACAGGACCGGCACTCAATCTCGACAACCCCATGACGACGACCCCTCTCGGATCTGTCTTCTTCTCTCGGGCGATGGGTCCAGTTGGCCGACTGGATCGTACGGGAAGAGTGCGGATATGGAGTACGGACGCAATCCCCTCCCACACTCCGTGCTGGACATGGCATCCCACAAGCATCCAACACCACGAGGATCGCGAACCTGTCACTGGACCGTGGCGTGTGTCATGTCGAGATAACGGACGGCATCCTGCACTAGTCTAACTTTCCATGAAGAACAAAGAAAGCTGCTTGGCGAGGACACCCCCTCCACTCTGGCTTTTGTTTTCCGCGCCCATGTTTGTCCACACGGGGTACGGGGTACGGGATACGGGGTACGGGGTACGGGGCACGGAGTGAAAGTACACAGCTCGTTCTTCGCCAAGTACATTTATCTAGTCCAGCCCACGAGCGCACCCCTCTCTCGCTTCTTCCAAGGTCCGACCTTCTTCACTCCTCTCTGGTCCGCCCAACTCCTAATCTCATCTCACTAGGGCCGAAAACGGGCAAAAGCTGGCGGCATGCGGAAAGAAGAGGAAAGGACATGCAGACGTTGCAGGAGAGCGGTGCTCGGCTAAGACGGAAGAAACGACGACAAGATAGATACCTACCCCGAAAAACTCCCACCGGCGGAAAGCCCGGGTTATGCCGGGCTCGCCAAGGATGGGCCCTATTCAGCAGCAACGACAGCAGCATCGACCGAAAAGATCGGGCAAACATTGCCATGACTGCCGAGTGCTACATGCACAATCAGGCAGAAGAGAAGAAAGTGCATGAGTTGAATAAATGCCATGATGCTACCAGACCCCCGTGGCCAGTGCCAGTGCCGCGTTGTCATTGGGATTTCCGTGGCCCGCAGGCAGCACGGGCGGAGCAGCGGGTCGGTCCCTTGATAAGCTTTTACGGGGAACAACGGGAGCTCGTGATTCGCCCAGATACGGGATGCAAATGTCGTATGTGCATGCATGTCATGTACCGAGCCTGTTGCGGTCAATTCTTTCTGTCCGCCACCGGGAAACGAAGTGAAATTACTCAATCAGTTGTGCAATACCGAGCGAGCCGTTCCACCCGAGGAGCGAGTGGGTTGGTTGCGACGATGACGAGCCCTTTTTTTTTTTTTTTTTTTTTTTTCCTTCCCTTCCCTTCCCTTCCCCGGTCCGTTCTTTTCTGTTTCTTGTCAAGTTGTTTCGGAGCACTACCACCCGTGAATCATTCCATTCTTCGTCGGTACTCCACATACACGGCATTTGTCTGTTTAGCCGCCATATACATCTGTCCAGGGGTCTGGGGTGCATCCGAAAGCTCGTTCGTGGAAGAAAGAAATGGCTCCTCCAAAACCCACATCGATCGGTGCCAAGAAATGCAGAAGGACGGTTTTATCCAGTTGGCGGCTCGGCTAGGCTACAGTTTTGTTCGCTAGCGAGCCAAGGCCGCCGCTAGCTGATTTGCCATGCACAATAACGTTTCGTTGAAGGACAAAAGGCACCGAGTCGGACTGACGGACTGACGAACGTCGGACTGACGGACTTGTTCCTCGTACGGAACACGTAATCCGTACTCGGCAATGCAATCCCCATCCCATGTTCGTGTTCTTCATCTTTGGGGGAACTGCCGGGCGGGATTGCAGGACGAGGACGTCGTCACCTTGGGGCTTGGGGTCCGTTGGACAGGCACGGGCACAGCATATAACTATCTACATGGGACATGGGCTGGGCGCACGGGCTTCTGGGGCTGGACATTCTGCGGACTTGCGATATCGTGTTGCGTAGTTGGCTTTTCTTGACGGAGATTGATTGCATCGGGGTCGATGGCGGTGCTGGTTGCTGGAACGGAGATTGGAGGTGAGGAATACATACGAACGTGGTGGTGAAATTGAACTTGACGCGACGCAGTGAGTAAGACGAGGTTGGTACTGACTACCGGGGGTGTAGGCTCAGTGGCTAATAGTGGTTAATTCATTGTCTGTTTGTGATGACTTGTTGAGCTTGGACATGGATGCGATGGAAATAGACTTGATGACTATTTTTGGTGCAGGGTAGCTCATATTCGAAGGACGTCAATGATGGGGCTGCAAGGGAGACGAAAGTTGTGTGAAGTGGCAAGATTGCTGAACAGATCTGGAAAACAACCTCTTGTGCAAGATTAATTGGTGAATACGTGGGTGAGGTGAGTACGCGAATATCTCGAGTTCTCTGGGCTGGCAGACGGAACTGTCAAGATGCAATCTTCGTTTCTCAACAGATTGGCCGAAGTCTGGACGTTATCGAATGCCCACCAATGAATGGCACAGGCACAGGCACAGGTGGGGCCCGGGCCAACAGAAACAAGATTGGGGGCGCGTCACGACTCGGATCGACTGACTGACTTGACGAATGCCAGAAAAGCCGTTCAGGTCAGCACAACTTGATCGTATCTTTCTACAAGGCGCCTGCGAATGGACTCACCATAGCACCTGAGCGCTTCTCTTCCTTGTTCAAACTCGTTTATCCGCCCTGTTCCGCCGTGCGCGTTTCCTTGCGTGTCCCATCATCCATCCAGTGTCGCTCGTCGCAATCCACCGACCCCTTCTCCTTTCCTTTCTGATATCGTCGACCGTCGAGAAAGAAAAAAATAAAAATAAACCCGCGACAAATCATGAGCTGGTTGACCACGTTGACGGGCTTCGCGGCCCCCTTTTTCATCATCATGTCGCCCATAATTTCCTACGGCGATCAGATCGTGGCCATGCATCGCAGCAAAACCAGCGCCGGCTTCTCTCTCGACATTCCCTTGATCATGCTGGTAGCATCCTTCCTGAGGTACGCTGGCTTGCCAGTTTCTGTCCTGTGTCCTGTGTGACGCGCATCGCCTCGCCTTCTGGATCCTCTGATTTCTAACAAGAAACTGTGTGTGTGTGTGTGTGTGTGTGGTGCAGAATCTTCTACTGGCCTGGCGCCAAATTCGATGCCAGTTTGCTGGTGCAGTCATTAATCATGGTGGTCGTCCAACTCATCCTGCTCAAGATTGCCCTCGAACACCGACCACTGCCTGCCACCAGGGGAGGTCAAGGAAGCGCGCCATTTTCTGGCCTCGAGGGAGGCGGTCCTGGTCCTTTTGCCATTCAGCGACCTCGTAATTTCTGGCAGTGGCAGTCGCACAAGCCGTATGTTTTAGCCTCTTCTCCTGAATGGCTAGTCCTCAGTTCAAGTTTGCTTGGACTGTGTGCATGCCTACCTGCCCTAATTCTTTGCGCGCTCACCAGATTTGATGACTGACTGACCATGTTGCTTCTTTTTCTTCTCTTCTCGCACAGATACTGGCACTTTCTCCTGTACCTCCTTGGCGGCCTAATCATTTGCCAAGTTCTCTTCCGACCCATGGAACCCGTCTATTCCGCCTACTCCGTCTTCATCGGATATCTCGGCCTGTCTATCGAAGCGACCCTGCCTATTCCTCAGCTGATCTCAAACGCCCGAAAACAGTCGTGCAAGGGCTTCCGACTTTCGGTTCTGGCGAGTTGGATCGGCGGTGACGCCATGAAGGTCTTTTGGTTCTTTACGTCAACGAGCGCGATCCCCATGGCTTTCAAGGTTTGCGGATGTTTCCAGGCCGCTTGCGATTGTCTTTTGGGAGTTCAGTACTTCATCTACGGTGCCGGAGACGGCGACGCTATCCTGAAGGAGCATGCTATGGAGGAGGCTCATTGGGCCAGCGGCCACCGGCCGTCTCACTCACATACCCGAAGCCTGTCGGCATCAAAACGATCGACCGTGTTTAGCGAACCCGAGTCGGAATAGAGGACTGTCTTGGAATCGATTCTCCATTGGCCGCGCGACAGCAGGATGCGATGGCAGGCGAGCCAGTTCTTCATGGTTTCTCGGTGTTTGGGCTACCAGTCTTGCGGCGACATGAGCATGCATGCAGGGGATGAAGCACATTCAGTGTGTTGATTGATGCATTTGCCACGAAGCGAGGAGGAGAATAACAGGAACAGAGTAGAGCTGGGATTCCATGGAATCAAACAGAAGGAACTGGGTATGGGTTTCTTGTTCTTGGTCTAGAAGACGACATGCTTAGAAAAAGCACAGACTCGCATTAGACTGGACTGGACTGGACTGGACTGGATTGGATTGGATTGGAGAAGGGCGGAAAGGGCAGAAAGGGCATCTCTGCGCAGACGCGCAAGGCGTTAAGTCATGATAGAGCGGTACAAGCCACGGCCGCGGTCGGTCCTGAAGATTTCGAGTACCCAGGGCGCCAAAGGCATGTACCTACCATTGTAATAAGACCAAAAGGCATTTTGAATATCAGAAACCGAATCTTTTCGAGCTTTCTGTGATGCGGGCCACGTGCTTGTCGCGGGTTGAGAGATGTCGGGCCAAGTCGCCTGGTATCACGGATGCACCAGGGTCCCAGGCAGCACCGAACGTCGGACAGTCTCTCCAAGGTGCTCCACGCCAGTCTGGTCCATTACATCCAAGATCGATCAGGTATATGCCATGCCACTTGCAAGAAAACGAAGCAGACCAACTCGGCATCAGAAAAGTAAGAACCAATCCAGCGAATCATCGTCCGTACACTCCACATCCACATCCATCAACTGCCGCGCAGCTGGCGCGTTGGACCCTACACCCGCGAAGTGGTGCACTTCTGGCCACGCAGGGTCGCCTTCTTCCCCGTTTGAGCTTTTCTACGGACTACACCCTCTTCTCTTTCTTCTCGCTACAGATTCAATTCACCCAGAGAGTGAGTGTGAGTGCTGATTGCAAGCCATCCGGGATCATGAGCTAACCTTTGTTGTCCTCCTGACAAGTAGACGTCGTCTCATCGTGTCCCTCTCACCTCTCATCAACCACTCCAGGGACTCATCCCGGGAAAACCAGTCTTCTGCCCTTGAACAAACGCTCACAGTTCAAAAAGGATATCCGAGAGATTGAGAGAAAATGGCCCCTCCAACTCCAAAGCAAACTACAAGACGTACGAAGCGCAGGCTCGCATGGTCAGAGCCATTGTC
Organism: Epichloe glyceriae; assembly: GCA_023658535.1. Classification (NCBI taxonomy): domain Eukaryota; kingdom Fungi; phylum Ascomycota; class Sordariomycetes; order Hypocreales; family Clavicipitaceae; genus Epichloe; species Epichloe glyceriae. Next base: position 2,524,428 of record CP098295.1, on the reverse strand, counting down.
GCAGCTCATCCCGAGGTGAAGTGGAATTACAAAGGTGAGATGCCGTTCATTCAGTCATCGCCACCACCTTCACGTGTCTTTTGTTTCCCCATGGTCATCCTGTACAGTCCCACTCGCTTGCATCCCGTCCTTTCTCTTGATCTCTTCATCGCGGGGACAAAGTTGACAACCCCCGCTTTGTGGTCCTCCCAGAAATCGCCGCCTGCTACGGCTCAGACATGTCGGAACACGCGCTGAACCACCGGTTCCGCAAGATCAGGGCCCAGAGCCTGGTCATCAAGACGGGGCGTGAGCGCGGGTTCGACATGCGGGCCTTGTCTGTCGATGAGAACGAGTTGCCTTCCACGAGGGAGGGCGTTGATCAGAAGAGTATGCTCTTTCACTTAGTCGACAGTTTTTCCTGACGCTTACTTGTTACAAACCATTTTTGTCTTCTCTCGTTGCCCCTTGTATATTCCAAATCATTCCATATCTTGGCGTCCATACATTTCTTTCTGGTTTTTTTAAATTTTTTTATTTTAAATTTTTTTATAAATCTGCATGCCCAGCAAAAAAAAAGCTAACCCATACACCCCCATCAGACATCGCCAAATACTTCGGCCAATCCACCGCCGACGGAATTCAGTTCCAATTCCGCACCTACAAGAAGGACGCCGAGACACTGCGCACCGTCCACTCCTCCGGCGGCAACGTGGCCAGCTGCCTCCCGCTCTCAACGCTCGCCACCCCTCCAAGGCCGCCCCTCCCGCACAACACCCACCTCCCGCGCCAGCACCGCCGCCCGCAAGCGCCCCCTCGGCGCCAAGATCAAGCGCTCGTCTTCAGACGACGAGGACGAGGCCTCGGCCGACCCGGAGGACTGGAGCGACGCCGACGCCGACGCCGACGCCGACCAAACACCCTCCAGGAGACCCTCCAAGCATGCTAGGACCGCAGCTGCCCCCGCCACGGCGTCCACCCCGTCCCGTCGCCTCGCCGCCAACAAGGCTGACGCTACCATCGCCCATGTCTCCGCGCAGCTGGGCCGGGACGAGTCCCCGGTGATTCAAGCGAAGACACGGCGACGGTGTCGCAATCCACATCTGCCGAGTACAAGTCCCTGTTTGGAGACGCTCGTGCTTCGGCCAATGGAAACGGACACGGGCATGCAGATTCCCGGGCGAGGGACTGACTACCTTCTCCCTGGATCCCTACATGTCTACTACCATGAGTAGGAGTGTGTATAGCGATGGTCTTGGCAGGGACGACGCGTATGGGGATGGGGAAATCTGAGGGCACCTTCAGAGACTGGGCATGAATGCGAACATTGTTTGAGATTTGGAAGAATTGTTTGCTCCCCCTTTTTTTTTTCTTTCGCCGAAAGGGAAAATGGCACCGTGGAATATATATTGGTTGGCGTTAGGGGAAAATTACAATACAAAGAGTGTGTATACACCGAGAGGTGGACATGGCCTGGCAATTGCTGGATAGAGACAAAGGGATTGGGGGATCCTTCATTAACACGAAAAGAGTTGCAATGCCTTAGATGGCTGGAACACATCTCGAGTTGGAAAAAGTTTACCTAGGCCAGTTTATGCCTGGATGCACATGGTGGTCATCTTTTCATAGTATACAAGGCTTTGCTTTCTACTTCTGGTCCCTGAACCTTTACTCGGCTCCCATGTAGATGGATATATGCTTTTAGTCCCTCAACCTTCAACCCTCAGCCGAGCAGCAAGTTCCACAACGCCTCTGTATCTACAAAATCGTGGTGGATCATGTTGACGAGCCAGTAATCTGACCTGATGCTGCTCAGCAACATGTCGCTATCTGACCCCGTCCGTAGACCTTGGCCCACTCGCCCCAGATCCCAAATGCCTCTTCGCTCCATGCCTTGAAACTGACTTCTTCGATAATCGTCGGCGTGACAATCTCTTTGCCCGGGAACACGCCCCATGTTACTGCGTTGGTGCTCGCTGCAACGGTGCGGGTGGAGATTCCGCCAGTGACGTCGGAGGACACGAACTCGCCCTTGGCATTGGCGGCGTAGAAACAAACGCTGTCGCAGTAGTCAGAATCCTTCAGCTTGTCTGCCAATACGTGCCAGTCGGCTGAGGGCAGGAAGAATTCGGCAAAGGCCTTCTGGAACACGAAGCCATTCGCTGGGCCCCATCCGAACGTCCTGTCACTGGATGGGATGCCGTTGACGGCAGGTTGCGAAGCTACTGTCAGCCAGCCCTTGGTGTTCATGTCTATCAGACGGGGCTGAATGGTCGACGACTCTGCAGATAAACCTTCCTCGCTCCAGGGGATGGCCGAAACTTCCCTTTGATGTGTTTAACAAATATTTCGTTGATGTCTGCGTGTGTCTTGGGGTGTCCCCATAGACTGACGGCTTGGTTGACAGACATGTGCAGGCTCACACCGTAGCCATCAATCTCACCGTACGCCGGTGATCTCGAGTCACCAAAACGCCCGTTGGGAAAATCATCCCACGTGGCTTCTCGACCCAGCACGCCTTCACCTTCGGATATCGCAAGCGTGTTGGCACGAGAATTGATGCTCTCGGCAGGGACACCGGCTTCCTGGCCAGTTGTCTCCCATTCGGGATGTGTAGCTGGCCGACCGCCGACGATGACGCGGTTATAGGGGTCTGAACCAACAGATGATCTTCTTCTAGACGTCCTCGAGTGGCTTGAAGTCCGATTTCCATTGATCTGCAGCACAGGTGGTGCAAGAGCCGTCGAGTCGTCAACAACTGCCTCCTCCCTTTCTGCGTCATGTGGAATGAGGCCGGTTCCCTCGACAATGAAGGAAACGGCCTTTTCCAGGTTGAGTGTATAGAAATGATAGCCTTTACGGCCCGGTGACCGGTCCTTGATGGTCCTGATCTGATCTACCAGCTCGCTGACAATTTCCACACCAACGAGCTTGACCCTCTCATCGTCGCCCTTGACAGCATCAAGTCGGTCCATGATGGCACTCGGCATCTTGGCATGACTGAGCTTGGTTGTTCTCTTGATCATTTGATAGCTCTGAATGGGCATCAGCCCGGGCATAATGGGAATGGTCTTGAACGCTCCGCTGGGATGTTCTCTCAGGGTCTTTTCGAATCGATCGTAAGCGTTGATGTCGAAAAACAACTGGGTCATGATGAAGTCGGCGCCGGCCTGGACCTTATCCACGAGATAAGGCAAGTCATGTTCCAAGCTTTGTCCCAATGGGTGGCTCCCATCGGCGTGCCCCTCGGGGTATGCAGTCACACCGATACAGAAGTAGTCATTGTATTTCCGTCGAATATATCGTACGAGGTCAATGGCCCACGTATAATCATGGCCGCCATCATCTTCAGAATCTTCTGCGTCTCGGTATTCTTCTTTTCGAGGAGGATCGCCTCTCAGAGCGAGAATGTTGCGGATGCCAAGAACCCTTGCGTCTTCGAGCGCTTTATCAACAAGTCGCTTGCTCATATTGGTGCAGGTTAAGTGCAAACAGGTTGTAAGGCCCAGCTCCCGTTGGCATAGCTCTGCGAGCTCCAACGACTTGGTCGCAGTCGATCCGCCAGCGCCCCATGTGACATTGACAAACAGAGGCTTGAGAGCCTGTTCCATGCGTTGTAGTCGATGCCGTAGATTGGAAAAGCCCATAGCCGTTTTGGGCGGGAAAAATTCGAGGGAGAAGTATTCCCCATCGGCTGGTAGAGCGGCAATCTTGTCCGTGATTTTGTCCATCATGGCAGCGACGATGGGGACGAGGATGATGGAATGTGGTATTTTATCTAGAGAATCGAAATACGTCGACACGAAAAATGCCTTCAAGACGGGATGCCCTGTATCTGCTTCTACCGCGGGGGCAAGATATCAGTCGAGTGCAAAGCTACCCAAGTGGCGACGAGCCGAACCCAACACTATGGCAGGTTTATCGCGATCGGAGGGAGGGGAAATCGATGCAGCTCCGAACACGCGCGCACGGTCGTTCACAGAGTGATCGACGAGACAGTCGGAAAGCCGGGAAGCCGAGCTTTGTCCAGAGGCAGGGCTTTCACTTGTCTAAGAGGCGTCTTGGCCAAGCCGTAATGGGGGAAGTATTATTCGAAACATAAAGGCAAGCCGAGGGGAGAAGAGGTTGGTAGTCAGTCTAACGCTCAACATTGGGCACGCCACCAGGCCTCAGAGCCGAAGGTTAAGCCACAAAATGCGGCCCACGATGAAGATTAGAATACGGACTACGGATTATTATTGACGGAGTATTTGTGAGGGTCCAGGCTCAAAGCGCCCACTCAACCCAGCCAACCAACCCCACTTGTGCGTCCGTAGTGCGCCAGCGAGAAGGAAGGAAGCAGAAGAAGAAGCAGCCTGACGAAGACTCGGGAAAGGAAAGGGAAGTGCAACTCTATCCATACTCCCTGCTACCATGAATGAATTGATGGATTCATTTCATTGGTCAAGACGGACAGGAAGCAATCACAAAAGGCAAGAGGTGTAAAGAGGTCGCAAACAGCATCCCAAGTACATATGTACTCCGTACGGACCAGATGACGCACAAGGTCCCGAAACGGCAGGAACCCTGCAGGGTCCTGCGGTCCGACTTTCGCAGCGAATTCTCGTCTCGTCACGCGTTCTAAATTTTTGACTGGCGGCCTCATCCATTGACGGCTGGCTTGTCTCTCACCAGATATCTCTGCCCCTGCTCGTATGATGCAATTACCCTGATGCAGCTCGTCTACGTAAAGCACACGGGCTGCAAGAGCACCGGTCCGGTACTTTGGGCTGCTGCACGATGGCTCGCAAAATGGGCACCTTGCACACCGTCAAGCGGTGCAACGCCGAGGTCCTACGCCGTTGATCTGAAATCTTTGGACAGCAAATGGAGGCAAAGATGGAAGGAAGACGACGAAGAAGGTGCCATCCGATCTCAGGACCAACAAGACGCAGCTTCGCGCAAGGCTACCCGAAAGAGGAACTACGTTCTGTCAATGTTTCCCTATCCATCCGGCAGCCTACATCTTGGACACCTGCGAGTCTATACAATTGCCGATGTCGTCGCTCGATACAACAGAATGAAAGGGGACGACGTCTTGCTGCCAATGGGCTGGGATGCATTTGGTCTGCCGGCTGAAAATGCGGCTCAAGAAAGAGGAATTGCCCCAGGAATTTGGACAAGGGTCAACATTGCCAAGATGAAGGAGCAGATTGATAACATGAATGGTAGCTGGGACTGGAGTTGTGTAAGTACTCCAATGGCTGAAAAGAAAGGGGAGTGGGTTTACAACGCTCAAGGACTAACGGCTTCCTAGGAGGTCACTACCTGCGAACCCGAGTTTTACAAACACACACAGAAGCTCTTCCTCATGTTATACGAGCGAGGCCTTGCATACCAAGCCGAGGCCGAAGTCAACTATGACCCTGTGGACAAGACAGTCCTAGCGAACGAGCAGGTAGATGCCAATGGCTGCTCCTGGAGATCAGGTGCCAAAGTAGAAAAGAGAAAGTTGAAGCAATGGTTTTTCCGCACCTCGGAATATCGCGAGGCACTTCTCAGAGAATTGGACGAGTTGGCCAAGGACAATGCCTGGCCGGAGCGCGTCATTTCTCAACAAAGAAACTGGCTGGGAAGTCTACCGGTGCCATGATCAAGTTCCCAGTCATGGCCATGGGATGCGCGAATCTTGGCGCAGCAATCGAGGTCTTCACGACACGGCCCGATACCCTGTTTGGCGTTCAATACATTGCACTTTCCGCCTCGCATCCCGTTGTCAGTCAATTAGCACAAACAGACGCCGAGCTACAAGCCTTTCTGGACACGCTACCTGGTTTGCCCCAAGACTCCAAGGTGGGCTATCTTCTGCCTCAAATACGAGCCATCAACCCGCTGGCTTACCACGACGACACCCCCGATGCCACCAAGGCCTCGCTGCCCATATATGTAGCACCCTACGTGCTGGGTGACTACGGCGAGGGAGCCGTGATGGGTGTTCCTGGCCATGATCTGCGGGATCATTCATTCTGGGAGACACATCAAACAGACCAGCCAATACGCATGGTTCTAGCAGCATCAGAAGACGGTGGCACAACCGTTCTTCCAAGCCAGGGGCCTTTTGTAAACCATGGCGTCATGACGCATCACAGTGGTGCCTACAAGGGGAAGCCATCACAGGAAGCTGGGCAGCTCATGGTGCGCATGCTTGAGGCAGCCAGCCTGGCCAAACCCGTCGAGAAGTGGCGTCTGAGGGACTGGTTGATCAGTCGCCAGCGATACTGGGGGCTCCTATACCCATTATTCACTGTGATTCTTGTGGCGCGGTGCCAGTTCCTGACGAAGAACTTCCCGTACAATTACCAAAGGTTGATCAGCACTGGGCTGAAAGCAAAACTGGCAATGCTCTTGAATCGTCGCCCGACTTTGTCAACACTACCTGCCCCAAATGCAAAGGGGCTGCTCGCCGGGATACAGACACCATGGACACGTTTGTGGACTCAAGCTGGTATTACACTCGCTATGTGGACCCTCACAACACGAAGCAGCCGTTTTCCCTGAAGCGAGCAAGATGTTGCCAGTTGATACCTACATTGGAGGCATTGAGCACGCAATTCTGCACCTTTTATATGCTCGGTTCATCTATAAGTTCCTGGCATCAACCTCCCTCATGCCAGGTTTCAACGAGAAGACGTCGTCATCCGCAGAACCGTTCAAGCGACTAATCACACAAGGCATGGTTCATGGAAGGACGTACATCAATTCTGAAAATGGAGCATTCCTGAAACACAGCGAAGTGGATTTATCTGACCCATTGAATCCCAGGGTCATTGCTACAGGTGCTCCGGCAACAGTGGCTTTTGAGAAGATGTCCAAATCCAAGCACAACGGCGTTGACCCAACAGAGTTCATTGCCAGGTACGGTGCCGATGCCACAAGAGCCCACATGCTTTTTCAAGCGCCAGTGGGAGATGTGCTCAACTGGGACGAGTCCAAAATCTCTGGTGTTACCCGCTGGCTGCAGAGACTACATGATCAAGTGGTGGCAACCCCGGTGTCCGATGATGGATCTATAGAGGTCAAGAAATTCCTGGAATCGAGGTATCAGAAGATGGACTCAATGAATGCCGCAGAGCTGGCGCAATGGGATGCAGATACTGCTTTGTGGCGACAGGTGCAGCACACTATTGCTTCCGTCACGAGGTCATACGCCGAAGTCTACTCCTGAACACAATCGTGTCGGACCTGATGAGTCTCACCAATGCCTTGGTGAGCTCAAAAGCTGACAATGCAATCAAGAAGCGTGCAGCCAGTACGATTACGCAGCTCTTGGCACCGATTACGCCAGCATTCGCAGAAGAGTGCTGGAGTGTGTTGCATCCATCAAAAGGGTCAGTGTTCAAGTCAGCCCTCTTCCCCGTACAAGACGGCACTTTGGATTCTGCCATGCTAGAGCCCCGACATCAGTCTTGCGCCGTGCAAATCAATGGCAAAATACGAGGTGTGGTGGATATACCTCCTCCACCAGCAGGGCTGCAGGGCGATGACCTGAAAGGCTGGATGATTACAGCAATTCTCGACACTGAAGTTGGCAAGGAGCGGTTTGGAGATGGCAAGTATGACTTGAAGAAAGCCAAGAGGGCCATTCCGTGCGGGGCGGCAAGGTGATGAACTTTGTCTTGTAAAACATAGCAGTATGAGCGTGTCGAATGGTAGGTACGACAACGCTGAAACCGGTGACGTTTTGTCCAGCCCTTCGTGAAGACACAGTGGCACAACAAATACCAGGAAGGAGCACTAGGAAGGAGTACATCTAAGGTTCTAGGCAGCTTAAAGCACGGCATTAAGTAGTCTCTTCAACATGAGCTACCTAGAAAAATGGCTCTTCGCGTTTCCGAAGCAAATGAGCTGAACGTCGGCGGTTACCTACACAACACCTTCCTGCGCGCCCAAAACATTATATTTTTAACTTCTGGTCTTTGAATCCCTGGCCTGCGACAACTTTGGTGTTCGTAGCTTTGCCCTCTCCGGTCGTGGCCAACCAAGTGAATGGTGAATTATGATTCGTCACCAGCGCTTGACCGCGTCCGATGACTAAGAAGTATGGATGATTAAGAAACACGGAACAAAGATTTCCCGGCAGTCACCCAGCCAGGTGGTTGGGTTGCTGGCCAGAATCCTCCTCTCTACACAAAGGGACAGGCGACGAACGCGACTTCTTGTTCCCATCCGCCATGGGGAATCAACCGCCGCAGTCTAAGATCATCGAGAACAACCCTATTGGGAATGGCATTGATGCCTTTCGCGGTTCTTTCAGTTCGATATGCGAGAGAGCGCATCTCCCTGCATTCCAGATGCCGTAGACCAGCTTGAACATGAAGGTACGGCTGAACAATTTCCTTGAGGCGCTCTTCTAACTCATTTCAAGATGTGCAGGACCTTACGTCCAGTCTTCTATCAGCGCTTCAAATTCTTCCCGCCACCCGCCTCTTACCTTCGAGGACAGGTCGTGGCACCCTCCGAAACGATCTCCTAAGACTTATCTCTACTGCCGCCTCTGCCGACTTTGACTTCGATCGCGTCAAACCTCTCCTGAAATCAGCCCTCGTCGATGAACCAGACGATATCCTTATCTGGGATGAACTCAACAACGCCGTTACCGAATCCACCCCGCCTCCCCGACAGATAGCTTCTTCCATCCAGCAGACTCCATGGCGGCGCAATACCAACAGCTTCGCGAACTCGTCCGAACATCGCAAATATGTAGACGATGTGCTGAAGGAGGAGCTTGGCCCTATGTATGTTGGGCTTCGCAATTTTCACAGCACATGCTTTGGGGGCGTGGCCGACCTTCAGACAGCGTCCCAGGCGTTCTTCGAGAAATGCCTCGAAGGCAGTGATCCCCTCTTTAAGGACGGTTGGAAGGGATGGCCCGAAGATGCGAACCAAGATGACGTACTGAGTTGGTTTTCTGGCTTCAGCGAGACGCTAGCGGCATTCGCAGATGACCGCAAGTCAATTCCGACGCATCAACATAGACGACGGCCATTGGCAAAGCCCAACGAACCGATTGACGGCTCTGTGGGGAAACGGAAAATGGACGTTGGGTTTGTGAATGATCCTCAAGCTGGGAAGGACTCGAGATGCCACTGGTCCCAGATCCTTGTGCCAGGAGAGCTCAAGAGCAACCCTTCCGCTGATAAAGCTTCAGAGGCATGGCTTGATCTTGGGAGGTATGCGAGGGAAGTGCTTGCTGCACAGGACACCCGTCGCTTCGTCTTGGGCTTTACTATCTGTGGATCCCTCATGAGGGTTTGGGTGTTTGATCGACTCGGGGGTATCGCATCTGAACAGTTTAACATTAATAACGATGGGCTTCAGTTTGTATTCACAATTCTTGGCTTTCTTTGGATAACTGAGGAGGAACTTGGATTTGATCCGACGATCATGTCGGAAAACCAGGAGCGATTTATCGAGATTTATCGGAATGGTTCTACCGAGCGAATTATTATCGACCAGGTGATGCAGCGGGCGCGTTGCATAGCTGGTCGAGCAACGACATGTTGGAAAGGTCATCCCGAAAAGCAGCCAAAGATGCTGCTTGTCATTAAAGATTCATGGCAATACCCAGAGCGCGATGAGGAAGGCGAGCTGTTACGTGAGGCGACTAGTAAACGCGTCGTTAATGTGGCTCGGTATTATCACCATGAGGTAGTCCAGATACACGGAATGGATGACGATATTCAAAGCAGTACTCGGCGTGGTCTGGATATCAGGACAGCTGCGAACTACCGCCTGCCGCGCCCTGGACCGCGGAATAATATTGCATCTGGCGTATCGAGGGAACGGCGCACCAGCACCAGCACCAACAGGAAGCGATCATCTAGTCAAACTGGCGCCGATCTTCCGTCTAGCAAGCGATCCTGTTCTGTATCTTCTACAAAGGCCACCAGCACAGTACCAAATCGGGTACATCGGCGCGTTATCCTCCGAGATTTTGGTATGCCTATCTACAAGGCGAGCTCCCGATCGGCTCTACTTGCTGCGTTCGAGCGCTGCATTGAGGGACACGAGTCTTTGCATAAAGCAGGCTTCCTTCATAGAGATGTTTCGGTCAACAATCTTATGATAAACGAGGATAATAATAACCCTTCTTGGCCTTCTTTCTTGATTGACCTTGATCTGGCTATTAAAGAGCCGCGAGAGGCTGCCTCGGGAGTAAAGGGAAAACTGGAACAAGGGCTTTTATGGCAATCGGAGCGCTACTAGGCGAGCAGCATTCCTTTATGCACGATCTCGAGTCATTCTTCTGGGTGTTATTCTGGATATGTATCTATTACGATGGACCAGACAAGGCCAGAGCTGTTCTAAGATTTGATAAGTGGAATTTTATGGATACAGAGGAACTGGCAATCTCTAAAACAGGCGTGATCAGTAACGAAGGCGATTTCCGCAGGATTATAGATGGCAACTTTACGTTATATTATCAGCCGTTGATCCCATGGATCAATAGGCTTCGCAAAGTGGTGTTTCCGAATGGCGGAAGGTGGGAGCGACAGGATAGCGAGTTGTACACTCGGATGAGGGAGATTCTTCAGGAAGCCAAAAAGATCAAGAGGGATAGCATCATGGGATACTTCCTTGATCAATTCACATCAGTCTTGCATAGATATTTGACGCAGCTGAGCAACTTGAACTACCCTGCACTACTACGTTGAGCACCTATTGCCAATAATTCCCCCTCGATCCATTTCTCAAGCAACCACGAAGGCGCTCTGGGAAGTTCCTGTTCCACCGCGTTGTTCACCATCGTGTCGAGACCTTCCCAATCATGAAGCCACATGAGCTGCTTACGCTGCATCGGAAAACCGGCATTCGCCCAATCGCGACTGCCTCCAGCGTCCTCCACCAAAAAGTTCATCATCTTACATGTCGATTCCTTGGATGGCCGCGTATTGGTGGCATGGTATGTTTCCTCTGAAGGCTCAGTGGAGGTGTGCATTTTCAAGTTGTCTGGCACGTTCATCATGTGCCATCCCGTACGTCTTCGAAAACCCTCATCACGAATTGAGGAGTTCTTTTGGGATACCAGACAAATGCGTCATACCTCCGGGTATACTTAATTTCCAACTGCGGCCAAAGTTCAAGTTCAACCAGGCTCTTCTTCAAATGACCAAAGGGCCGCCAGGACAGAGTTGTGGTAGCCGAGTCCTGAAGTTTGGCATGGAAGCGGCATCGAAGTAGATCTGCTTTCGATACTGGATCGGATGGTTGCAAATAAACGGAATCATTATCGAAATCGATGAATGATTGCTTCGACCCGGTCCAGGCGGACACCATCGGGTCTGGAGACGACGAGGACGCGAAGCCGCGCTTCTCTTCCATCTTCACGGCGTATCGCCTAATCCAGTCAAAGAGAGCTGGGGTCATGAAATAACCTGAATGACACAAATACCCACGAATTTGCTGTTCATGGGAGCTGTTGAAGGTGCTCTCATTTTGTGGCCTGATAAGACGAGGGTGTGGTAGCAGTGGCTGAAGTTCCACAAAGTTATAGAAAGGGAGTGCGAGTGCAGCCAAGAATGAAGCCTTGTAAGGTGGCAAGGGTTCCAAGCCAGAGAGACTGGCCGCGTCTGAGCCCAGGTCGCAGAGCTCGATGAGAAGCCCTATAGCTTCGATGGAGCTTGGAGCTGAGCCGACATCTGCGGCCATGTCCGAGGCCTCAAGGACAAGTCTTACATTTGTCTTGAAAGACGTTGCCCACTGCGGCGGATGTCTGTTATCATCAGCCTGCCAGCCCGTAGTAGGGTTGAGAATCGCGCAGAGCCATCTGATCAGCGCATGCGATGCACCCTTGAGATTGATATCAGCTGTAGCTTCCGTCTGGCCGTCAGGGACAAACGGCCACAAACGATGCTTTGCATATCGAATCTTACGCTGTTGCATCTTAAGCAATCGAGCCGAAAGTATGTAAGACCTGTGATCGAAATGAAACACGACGACCAGACCGAAGGCTTGTTGCATCGCTTCGACAATGGGTATTTCGACATTCGGTATCCCCGACATCATGGGACAGCTCCCAGCAAGGTCGACCGTGAAGCCAGTCGCTGCGAGGCAACTTGTCCGGCAGACTCGGTACGTCAACAAGAGTCACGTAGGGGTTCAGCGCATCTGTTGGCCACATGCCTTGGGGTATTCTCGTCGCTTGACTTAAAAGTGCTTCCCATGTCGCTTTGCCGTCATGAAATGTGCGGTGCACATCTTCAAGACTTGGTATCAACGGATCATCTTCTTTGTCAATGAATGGGGCGTCTTGCTCGTTGGTAGCCGAATCGTTGGACGTAGAATTAGATGATCGCTCGCTCGATGAGGTGCAGGTTGAGTGAGTAGAGGCAGATCGGAGAGGCAGAGAATCACCACTACTCGCCATGGTTGGCTGGTTCGTTGACGGTGGTGTTTTTGGGCAGCATATACGAGTAAAATTGGGAGAGCAGTGCGGATCAGCCTCGGTTATCAATATGATTGTTTCATGAGTAAATCAGGCCCGTCATCTCGTTCATTTCTTCGTCTTCACGGCTTTGATCTCTGTCGCAAAAATGTGCAGCCATATGTGTTGCTCTTGAACTCGAAACCGCCCTCTACTTCAACCCAGCTAGTTGCCCTTGTCTTGATTGTCTCCCCGTTGCGCTTGAACTCCACCTAATCTGTCTTCGAATATCTTGGGGAGACAAGTATCCGGTCATCTTGTACCTGACTGGAGCTTCCACCCCGAGAGCCAGCCCGTGCAAAGCGGGGTAACAGCTGAAAATAGCAACAGGTGGGGCCGTGTCGGACCCCGTGGCACCTACAATGCAGGGCAAGTCAGTGGGTTAATCCGGCCGATACCCACGATTAACGGAGCCTGGTTTCCGAGTTTCGAACGGTGGCTTCACATCACGTGATATATGGCTGGTGGTTAAAATAAGGCCATTCTCTTCTCATTAAACATCCCCCATCTTTTCTAGTCACTAAGTTGGCGACCCAGCCATGCAAATTGTCCAAGAAAACCCCTCCTCTTTCTGCAAATGCAATCCGTGTAATCATCACAATATTTTCATCCATCGTTTCCGTACAAGCACAATCTCTGAATGCGTCGATTCCATCAAATCCCAAAAAATCTTTTTCATGACTTCATTTCCGTTTCCGTAAAATCCCATAAAATCCATAATCATAACTTCTTTCCATTTCCATAACACATACTGCAATCATTGCGTAAATTGGACCCATTGGTGGGCAATCCAGTCAATCTTGGTCGCCCTGTCGGCATTGAGGTCGAAACCCCTCCACACACTGCAGAGCATCTGATTAATAGCGTTGACTAGAGATTGTTAGTACGGCCTTCGTTCCGGGGATGGGGGCAAGGGGCGGCAAGTCATGTACTTACTTTCTGTCTTGTTCAGTTCAGGGATCGTCTCGGGAACCAGATACATGGTTTTCCGTTGCTGGGGTCCATCAACGGATAGAGAGTGGCGAAGGGGCTGTGGATGAAGATACTGCCGTTGATGCGGGCTAGGCGACGGTTTTGAAAGCTATGACTTGTTAGTACTACTTTTCGGGGAGAGGCAGAGAGGCAGAGAGGGTATGATGGGTGTACTTACTATATGTCCGCGGTCAGGGCGCGTCGTTGGGAATTTGTGGCTGTGGCTGTAGCTTCTGGTAGGGGGCCGGGCGCGGATGCTATTTCTGCGAAATCCTTGAGGGGACCTTGCTCTTGATCCTGATCCTGATGGTCGTCGCCGTCTTCTTCGTTGTAGTAGGGAGAGGTAAATGGCAGCCCGGCAACAGGGAATCGTGCGTACCATGGCGTGGGGTTTCGCGCCGGGGGCTGAAGATGAGCAGGAGGATGTTGACACTCGTAGATGAGCTCCTGGTTCGGGGGCCCTGAGCTCGGGGGATGCGGGCAAAGGGGGAGGAGAAGGGCACAAGGAGGATGATGATGAGGTCACCGACGCGGGAGGATTGATCAACGGCTCGCAGTAGGGTTGAAGCTCGTCTGCTAGCTGTGCGAGATTGAAGGGTCGTCGACGAGGGCGTTCTTGGCCTCTTTCTCTGCCTGGCGCTTGAGGCGGTCTTGCTCGAGACGCATCTTTCGGTTCTGGGCGACGCGGAAGACGTGTGGGTGAGGAGTGGGTGACCTTCGTGGTGCAGCAGGGGCCTGAGCCTGAGCCTTAGCCGGAGCTGAGGCTGATGACGAAGAGAACGCTGTAGCTGTTCCTGAAGCTGATTGCGATGCTGAAGCTGATTGCGATGCTGAAGCTGATTGCGATGCTGAAGCTGATTGCGATGCTGAAGCTGATTGCGATGCTGAAGCTGATTGCGATGCTGAAGCCCGTGGTCTTGATGAGTTAGGGCCGGGGCCGATGGCGCCGGACATGATGTAGCGGTTTCTGGCTGGCATGGTTGGAGATGTATATCTTTGAGTAGTTATAGTAGATGAGGTTTTTTTAAAAAAAAAAGGATGAAGCAAACTTGTTTTCAAGTTGCGTATAAGAAGCTTGTGTATAAGCGTGAGATGAGATGTATGTCTGATCAGGTTGTTTTGGTGAGAAAAGTGGTGAGAACACTTGATGATTTGAAGAACTTTTGGTCAAGGGGCTCAGGAACTCGGTTGAAGGAAGAGGGACAAGAGTAAAAAAGAGAACAGCAGAGAGGGAGAAACAGGGGGATTTATAGTCGTTGGCAAAAAAGAAGCTTTTACGGTTAAGTTTGCGGAGTCGGCAAAGTTGGAACGTTAATTCGGGATGGTCATGCAGGTGTGCGGTTTACATGCGGTCTGACGGGTTAAGTTTTCGTGTTTCTGCACGGACAAAGGTAAATCAGAGCAGAGTGTCTTTCCGACAGGTTTGGCAGTGAAATGTCCATGGCGAGCTCAAATACGTTCCAACGGACCATGGAGACGAGGACGTATTACCAGGAACACAGGATGTGATCCGTGAGGAAAGACTCGACGAAGCTCACCACTTCTGGCAAGCTAGCGATCCTGGTTCGAGGTTCGAGGAGAACTCCGGAAACATGCTTTCCCACCGAGGCTTCCAGTGAACCATGAAATTTACTCTTGCTCTTGCTTATTTTTGCCTTTGGATGACTCGTTAAAGTTGCAAGTCTCCAGAAACATGCTTTTCCACCGAGACTTCCAGTGAACCAAGAAATTTACTCTTGCTCTTGCTTATTTTTTGCCCTTGGATGACTCGTTAAAGTTGCCGTGTGCGCAGATGAGAGTTCGATATCTACTTGGGACAACACATTGGTGAGGGTTAGGCAACACGTATCCTTTAGTAAGACGTCGCGGTAAAAGTATACGGTGAAGTGATGAGACTTGATGCCGCTCATCGGGCATATCAAGTGGCCAGAGCTTATTTGTTGCATGATAATTCGTCATCCCGTGATGCGTGAGGAAAGCGGACGTCGAAACGAATTCCAAATAATGGCGCAAGGGCCGTCCAAGCTTGTATATCGCATGTACGCGATTCCATCTAATTCATCTTTGGGGAGAGAATCGCTTGGCGAGGCGGGTGGAGGGCGGGTTTCTTGAAATTTGGACGAGTCAGGCAGGGATCGGTGGTTCGTCGGGGTCGTCGATTGCAAGCATGCTGTCTGTTGCAAGACACATAGTAGGGGACAAGAAGGGCAGAAATAAGTAGCCAGTCAGCTGCGCCTCTTCTTTTCGTGCAACACATGCATATCCAAAGCATATCCAAAGTATATCCAAAGCGTATCCAGAGCATATCCAGAGCCTAGTCCAACCGACGCCTGCTCTGCTCCTCGTCCCCGTCAAGCTTGCCTTCGGACTCGCGATAAAAAACGTAATGCTGTGCGAGGAAAATGCTATCGTACACAAAGCTTATGTTGCCCAGCGCAAACTTGACGGGGTTCCCCGTGATTCCACTCCAGTCATGCTGCAAGTAACTATCGATACCCTGCTGTCCGGTGCTCAAGATGCCACCCACCAAATCCAGCGTGACTTGCCAGACACTCCAGCCCTCGGTGCTCTTGTTGCGGTAGTTGGTGAGGATCTGCGGCCACAGCTTGATCATCGAAATCACGAGCTTGACGTAGCCCAACGTGTATACAATGTCCAGTTCACACCAGTCGCTCAAGGGGTCGACGTGGCCCTTGGCCGCGGCAGATGCAGTGAAAGTCCAGACGATGAACACGGCAACGAACGAGCCAACTGCGACACCAAGTATAAAGCGGCTGGGGCACGAGCCCGCCGAGGGAGTGAATCCCCACCATGACCGACTTAGGTACTGCGACACAGTGATGGCGGAGACGACGGATGCGTGCAGCGCAAAGGTGATGTCGTTGAACTGAACAGTCGGGGTCAACCCATTGTGTCGAGCGGCGTACTGGCTGCGGACGACGCTGGAATAGTACAGAGCGGCGCTGGAAAGAAAGTAAGCCACGAAGCCTATAGAAAAATCTTGTCAGCAACAGCCTTTGCGCGTACGCGAGAGCCCGCGCGCTACGACGATGCTTGCAAGATGCGAGACATGCTTGCTTACCAAGGACGTTGATCAAGGGAAATCAACTGTAGTGCCGGACGTGCTCTTCCGACGGAAATTCAGCAAAAGTTGGGGATAGAAGGATGCGCTCCAGCAAAGGTGTAGATCCAGCCAAAGAGGCCAGAAATGACTTCAGGAAGACCCATGGATGATGGCGTGACTGATTGTGGGTTGCGAAACGACAAGCAAATGCGAAGCACGGGAGAATCTCGTGCAGAATCGAATGGCGGGGCCGCGCCTTCCCAAAGTGGGACGACGAGGTCAGCTTACGAAGCCGGCGTGGGTGAAAATTAATAGACGTGAGCCACACTAAAATTAGGTGGGTGGGTTGTCCTTCCGTTTTAGGACTAAGGGGGATGCGCATTTAGAGGTCCGGCGTGGGGGTCCATGTCACACATTCGGGAACTTCACAATCTTGAGACAGCACACAGCTTGTCGTGAAAACACGGAACACGAACACTGTCTCTCTTGGTATCTAGACTCGTCGACATTTTCCGTCATCCCCACGAACACGTTGCCAAAAATATACACATGAGAAATGCCTAAAGACCCCTAACCAAGCTCATATACATTGCCCCACAAGTCTCCAGCCTAGTTGGTCGTCCTGAACCACGAAGAATTTATACAAAGGTCGGAACGTTTAGAGGCCAGCGGGATGACCTTTGAGAGGCCCGTCAACGATCCCAGTGACGGGCTTCAGGATCTGGTCGGCGTTGCCAAGGGGGAGGCCAGTGCCTTGCTTCTCCTCGCCACCAACAAGCGGGAGGCCTTTGAGGAGCTCGTTCCCGGAGCCAACAACGGGGAGGCCTTTGAGGAGCTCATTCCCAGAGCCAACAACTGGGAGGCCAGTGTCTCGCTTCTCCTCGCCACCAACAAGCGGGAGGCCTTTGAGGAGCTCGTTCCCGGAGCCAACAACGGGGAGGCCTTTGAGGAGCTCATTCCCAGAGCCAACAACTGGGAGGCCAGTGTCTCGCTTCTCCTCGCCACCAACAAGCGGGAGGCCTTTGAGGAGCTCGTTCCCGGAGCCAACAACGGGGAGGCCTTTGAGGAGCTCGCTCCCAGACCCAACAACGGGGAGGCCTTTAAGGAGCTCGTTCCCAGACCCAACAACTGGGAGGCCAGTGTCTCGCCTTTCCTCGCCACCAGCAAGCGGGAGGCCTTCGAGGAGCTCGTTCCCAGACCCAACGGGGAGACCATCGAGGAGGCCCTTCTCAGCCGAAGAGGGCACGACAGATCCAACATCGGCACCCTTGGCGAGGCCACCAACCATGTTTTCGACTCCATTCCCGGTCAGGCCGTCGGCGGCCTGACCAGCAGGGCCAAAGTTTCCAAGGGCAGAGGGAACAGTTCGCTTGGCAATGCCACCAACGAGGTTGTCGGCAGCGCCGTTGACGGAAGGCCCTTGGTCACCTCGTCAAGCAGACCAGTGACGTGGTTGACTGGTGCGCCGATGGGAGCACCGAAAGAGCTGCCGTACAGGCAGGTGAGAAGAACAGCGTAGACCGAGGGATGCATTTTCGATTGATTGGTAAAAGTGAGGGAACGGGTTGGGTATGGAATGAATGACTTGTGGTAAGATCGACCTGATAATGAATGAATGGCTTGCTGAAGAGCTGATTGAAGGCGAGATGGAAGTTTGGGAGGTGGCCTTTTTCAGTCCGATGTGTGCTACACGTCTTTATATGATGAAAAAGGGGGGCCGAGAGGATGAGGTATTGGCCAGGCTGGAAAAGGCTGGACATTGCAAATTTGCAACACGGAGTACGGAGTAAGCCGGCTTCGTTTCAAGGTGGCTCTTCTGAGGGGATCTGCAATGAAGGGGATGATGTCGACTTGGATTTGTGAGACATGCACGAAAGAAGCTGGGTTGAGTACTCCGTACACAGATTGGCTGATGCGCAAGAAGGTGGGCAACTGGGTTGAGATTGCAACCCCGTGTGCCTGCCCATGCCGTGGAAACAAGACGTACATGGAATACCGCCCGCCGTTCCTTGCAACCTTCATCTACAGATGTAAGGCTGAGGTGTCACCCTCCCGTCGCGTTTCGACGGCAGTCTCCGGGAGCAAACAATGGGTGGACGTCATGCCTGGAGGACCTTTCACGTGTGTTCCAAACAAGCTCGTGGCCTGGCCGGCCAATGGGAGTGTGGGAGATGAGACATGTTTAATGGGATGGAGCCACATGGCCTGCAGTCGCCAAGAAAGCGGAATGTTCCGCGAGCGCCGTTGATAGATGTTTTTCTCCCGGGATGCGTGCCGCAATAACCACAGAAGTGTCGACCAGAACCACAAGGGGTGGTAAATTACACTGTGGCCCTGCGAGAAACTCGTCATCCAACAGGACGTCTCGCCGCATATGAGGTGCTTTCGATAAAGTGAATGAATGGATGGATATGGAAAGGAGGAATGAGTGGTGATGAGCGAATGGACATGAATGGACATGAATGAACATGAATGTGAGCGCGAGCAAGGGGATCGAACACGTTACCAGTGTTTAAAGAGAACGGCACACACAACGACAGGAACAATGCCTGGAATACCCAGAAAAAGCATCACATCACCACGGAACGATACTCGGCACCGCAGCAAAAGATGCTCACAAACCAAATGAAAAGGAGAATATACCAATGATGATTTATTCTCACTAGTATCAGCTAGCCCCCGCACTCATTCACCCATCCCTTCCATCATCTCCATTAGACACAAACAGAATGAATAGAGAACCAGAAGAGATGAGCAAACAGCGACAACGACAAAGAAAAAGAATACCAACAACAGTACACAATTTTAATTCCAAAGCTTAGCTTTCCAACGCAACAAAGACGCGCCACAGTGCCAATTGAAATTCTTTTCATCATAACCCCTAACGCCTCGTCGGATGCTGTCTTTATCCCCATCAGATGACATCTTGGTTTCGTGAATACCCCCTCTCTTCTGTGACAACAGATCAGATACTTCGGGGGTGGGAGGAGGGGTTAAACATGACAAGATGCTCCCGCCTCACATGCACGGTTTCAAAGCTTCGTTTCCATGTTCTTTTTTTTTTTTAACAACGCCAGTATTTTGAAACAATCACGGAACTGACAGCAAAGCAGGTCCGATTTGTAAATTTGCGGGTTTCTTTTCTTATGATGCTGCGCCGCCCCCGCCCATGGCCTTGGGCAGACCCTTCCAGCTATCGGCATCGGGAATCTTGGCTCGTCCAAAGTCCTCGTCGAGATCCAGGATAATCTTGAGGGCGTTTCTGCTACGCGCAAACGGCGACGTGTCCATGTTGGCTGCCTTGGTCATGGAGTTGACTGCTTCTCCGACGCCAACCTGCATCTTCTCTTCCTGCTTCTTGTTGCCGGGCATGGGGAGAACGTTCTGAAGGACTTCGTACGCGGCGAGCGTGAAACCGAATTGCGGCGAGGATCGGAAAATACGGGCTGGGCCACCCTTGAAAAACGCAGTGAAGCCTTCCTCCTTCCAGATGGTCTTGGCGGCGTGTCGCAGTCCCGTGTACGTGGCCTCGCCCTTTCGAGCTTCGACCTGGAGACGTGTCTTGATGACATCGCACGGTGTCGTCAGGTACGCAGCGGGCATACCGGCAATAGCACCGGCCGTCAGGAGCTGCAAGACACCAAGCTTTTTGGTCGGTGACTCGCCGAAGAAATCTCTCTTCAAGTGGCTGTAGGTGGGGAAGTAAATGGCAGAGAAGGGCACATCACGCAGCAGACACGCAGACGCTCCCTTGTACAAGCCGACCAAGCCCAGGTTACGTACAATCCACATGGCTGATCGCTTGGGTGTGCCTTCAATCGTCTTGGCGACCTCACCCTGGATCTGCAGTCGAATCTTGACAATCTCAAGGGGTTGGTGAAGACCTAAACAGCTGCATGGTTAGCAAAATCTCTCTTGTTTCTTCTTCGCGCTGATATCGTCATCATCATCACCATCATTCAGCCGACGTACGTACCACTTGACAACCACCAGCAGTGGCACCAGCCAAAATCTCAGCGCTCAAGGCAATGCGTCCCTGCTTATCGGTGAAGTGACTACGGACGAGATCATTCACTGT
The DNA here is from genome assembly GCA_023658535.1 of Epichloe glyceriae. Taxonomy (NCBI): domain Eukaryota; kingdom Fungi; phylum Ascomycota; class Sordariomycetes; order Hypocreales; family Clavicipitaceae; genus Epichloe; species Epichloe glyceriae. Next base: position 2,503,872 of record CP098295.1, on the reverse strand, counting down.
CAACTTGATGGCCTTTTCGGGAGCCACACCGACCAGCTGAGGCAAGACACCCGAGTACAGGCCACGAAGACCCTCGTTGCGAAAGACCTTTTGGAAGCAGTCGATTGAGTTCTTGTACAGGCGCTGGCCAGGCTGAGCACCACGCTGGTTCTGAAGGCGAGTTTTGACCAGGTCGATGGGATATACCATGAAGGCACCAAAGGCACCAGCCAAACTACCCAGTGCAAAGTTGTACGCCGACTCGAGCGCGCCGTGCAACATGGATGCCTTTTTCGGCGCAGCAGCAGCATCGTCGCCATCGTACATGGGCGTCCGCCATGAGGGGTCGAGCACCTTGGCAAAGTCCATCAATCCCAAGCGGCCCGAGGGCTCGTCCAGGCTGGCAAAGTGGAAGAGGATGTCGGCCTCCATGGGCGTGAAGAGGGAGAAGCGCGTAGTTTTGGAGGCCTCGTGAACAAATTCAGCGCGAGTGATCTTGCCGTCGGAGCTCTTGGCAATGGCGCGACGCACAATGAGCTCTACCAGATCCATTTCCTTAATCATGTTCTGGAAAGCCCGGACATTGGCGTACGAGATCTTGCTGCCCGTGGAGATGTTGCACAGAGTGTGCAAGTTCTCCAGAAGATGGTCGGAGAGCTTGTGCTTGGAAGTCTCGCGAATGATGCGCTCAAACTCTTCGGGGTCGATGTAGCCGTCACCATCCTTATCGAAGAGCTGGAAGGCTTGTCGAATGCGCTCACCCTGCAAGCCGCGCAGCATTTGCGAGAACTGAGGGTAACTCAAGTTGTGGCGCTTCTTCTTGCTGCCAATGTACAGCTTGGCCCATTCGCAGTCCCAGTCAAAGGGAATGTTATCCGGGCCCTTGTTGAGTTCGTAGAGGCGTCGGAAGTTGTCGTACTTGACATTGCCGGTGCGGTCAACGTCAAACAGGCGGAACGCGATTTCGTACTCGGCATCTGGTTTTAACAAGAGGTTGTCAAATACACCCCAGTCGGTCAAGCTCACACGTCCAGTGCCTTTGTTGTCGGCGACGCGGAACAGAATTGAGTACTGGTCTCTTTGGATTTTGTGCTACGACCGCCCCAGAACAGAACAGAGCGTCAGTCAGCATGTGGGAATCAGTTTGTGATTCTGTTCTCGTTTTCCTTAACTCACATAATCTTCATCCTTGGGCGCAATAGCATTGATAAACTCCTCCTGTCCCATGTATAGCTCTCCGGTCTCGGGATCCTTGGCAGCATGTGAATTGAAGCGCGCTCTGCTCTGCGCCGACAACTGAGAACCAGGCTCCTCGGTCGCGGTCCCTACGAGGGTCTCCTTGACCGTTTCCTTGACCACCGCGGAAGGGCTCGCCATGATGGGGAAGAAAGAACACAAAGACAGGTCTATATGCGTGGGTAGATTGAAATCACACGCCAGAAAGTCGTCTCCTATCGACCGAGGAAGGGAAAGGTCTTGTTGTTTGTCCCGAACCGGATCGAGTCGACCAAAGAATGTTGGGTTCGAGAGCAGACCAATGCACGGAATTGGAAGAGCGAGTGAAACAGCGCGCGCGTGCCCGAGAACCCTGGGGAAAGGGCTCTGATTCGCCTTTCGTTTCCCTTTAACCGTACAGGGGTGGGAGAGGCCAGCCAGGACAAAGTCGAAAGTGAAAGTGAAAATGAAAAGTGAAAGTGGGCTCGGGAGGACACGGGTCACCTGAGCTCCGGCTGTCCGTACAGAAAGACCCTCCTCTCGCCACAAGTTGGAAAGGCAAAAGAGGGAAGAATTGGAAAAAGAAGAATTTAATTGATCAATAAAGGAATACTCGTAATGTCAGCACTTCAGAAAATGCAGTCGAAGCGTCCATGTACGAAGTCGAAAAGGCAGGCCATGCGACATCGCAAGGGGTCGGCGTACCAGCCTCGACAAAAAATTTCCTTAATTGGAGGCAGGCGCCAAGGGGCGCACCTACCTTTTCGGCCACGGAGGGACGTCGGAGGAATATTGTTCCTGGGCAATCGCGACAGTCCGCGGACTCCATGTGCAGTGAACGGAAACGAGGCCGAGGAGGAAGTCGAGAACCAACTTTTACTATTTAGAACCAAACAAGCGCACGAACGGCGGCCGGTTCCGCTGCAGCTTCGCGTGATTTCTGTGTACTCGATAATGACTTGCGTATGCTCGGTCATCTATCTGTGTACTCTGTTGCGAACTTGAGATGATACATGCTCGGTACTTCCATCTTCAAACTCAACGGCTCCATGATCTCCCCTCCTTGATGCAATCGGTTCAACACTTACGGGTCCATCATGAGCACAGCCTCACTTGCCCTCATCATGACTGACAATGACTCTTTCGTCTCCAATGAGTACTATCCCAAACCAAAAAGTGCATAATACATACAATTCACAGTGCACATCCATCATCATACATGTACGGTATGCCAAATCGCCTGGTATTATTCGCCTCACAGCAGGCTTTAAATATGTCTCAACAAAAGATGCCTCCCATAGCCACAGCACTGCCCAATTATCTGAGCAAAAGATTAATCCATACAAAAATGTCGACCTTCCCCTGCCACACCGCCACGCAGCCAGCTATAGACAGCATCATCCTCCTAGCAAGGCTTCTCTGCGGCGTAATTTCTGCCTCCGCATCTCATACCAGAGGCAATCAAACAGACTTTGGAATCTGAGTGACAAGCAAATGGGGAAATTGAAAACGAAAAGGCATCAAACGCAGCACTACATCCGCCGAATGTGCCAGAATACTCCTTCCTTTTTGATGCGGTATATATGTCCGTTCCGGGGAAAAAAACACAATTAACTGTCTAAAAGAGCAAGCCCGAAAACGCCGAAAATGTGGAACAGAAAAGCAGCGTCGACCAGGTGTACTGGAAGACTGACCAAAAAGATGCAAATCAAGTCATAAAACTCGTCAAGAAAAAAATTCACAAGAACTTGTCGGAGACTTTCATATGAAGAAACCGTCGTGGGGCGAGTCTTTGATAGTCCCAACGGGATAGCAAAGTCCACATATTAGGTGTTTCTGGCCACATGTGCCATCTTGAAATAACCATGGAACACGGCGGCAGACTAGGAACAACTCCGCAAATGACATGTCCAGTTTCGACCATCCTCGATCAACAAATCCAGCTGGCAAAGCTGTGTGTGGTGTATGTGTGTATGTAAATATGCTCAGACAGGCAATTCTCAACAATGTGGGCGGAAAGACTGGCTCGGTCCAATCATTAAATTTCCGCGGGGACCAACAAGTCGTTTGCTCATTCCGCCGAGCGATCCGGCAGTCCGCCCAACGATCCAAGGACAGGTCGAACAGGAACAGCATGATGAGGCAGGGTGAACCCGGCGTCCAAGGCGTGCTGGACAACAGCCGAAGCCTCCTTAAATCTCTTCTCCTGGTACTTTTCGAACACGGCACAATGATGGTAACGTGCGTGCTCGCAACACTCAATCATCGTGGTCACTAGAGGCCGTAGCTGGGCCCAAGTGTATCCAGAGTAGTGGACGTGTGCCTTGGTCTGCAAAGAGGCGGTCAGTAAAGATACGGCCCGGATAAAAAAAATCAAACGGGCTTCTTGTTAGCAAGAGAGACTGAGAGAGACTTACCCAATCGCCCTTCTTCAAAATCAATCTCGACAAGCAGTGGGCTCCGGCAGCCAGAAAACTGGGAGGCGACGCGACAAAGCGCTCATCCATGATTGTCAACTCAAGAAAGTACTTGGCAAGCGTGCGTGTGTCGAGGTCGTAGTCGTCGGCTTTGCTCACCCGACGGAGAAAGCTCATTGGGCCTGGCCAACCAAGCTCGAAGCTGAGCATGCTCAGCATGAAGCGCTCGGCCTTGAGTATCTCTTCTGGTGTGTAACCACCGTCTACCATGTATACGATTTCCTCGAGAGAGGGACAGTTGATCTCTTCATATTTTGATGCGACCAGAATGGCCGTGGCGCCAACCAGCTGCAATTTGCCAATCGACACAATCTTGCACGACAAAAATCGATCAATGTAGTTGACAGTAAGAAACAAGGTCTCGGGCAGCAAGCTGAATCGGTTGTGAACTTGTACAAGCCAATCCATAAGAACTGACCGCATCGTCCACTGGATTTCAGTCTGCATTTCCATGTAGTGAGGATTCGGCTGCATTTTAATCTAGAGCAGACACACGCCATGTTAGTAAAGTACTCCAAACCGTCACGAAAGTATGCTCTACTTGGAGCAGTGGCAAGAAACACGGCCCCCATAAAGACAAGGTACCACCAGGGAGGAGTGGGCGATCAACAACATACTTCCAGCTCCCGCATGTATTCAAAAATTTCCTCTCCATACTCGGCCACCATGCTGACGTCCCACATTTCCTCTTCAATATCATCCAAAGTTCGAGTTTGTTGAACTTCAAGCTTCGCTTCTTCTAGCTCGCGCTGTGTCTTGGAAGTGATCGATGGCGCAAGAATGGTGGTCACGCCGCCAGTGGTCATGTTTTGCGACCGGAAAGAGTGAGCGGTAGTGTATGCTTGATCTTGATCGTCATAGTCCTCGTCCTCTTCCTCGTCCCAGTACTCCTCTGGCTCCGACAGTGTTTGCGTGTGACTTTCCTTGGCAGGGTTGTGAGTTTGGTGAGCCTCTTCAGAGATGAGGTCCAGCTTTGAGGAAAGCTCAGGGTACGCGTCTACGTGATTCACCGCGTGCAGCAGCTCGTGGTCGTCATCGGCACAGTAAGGAGATGAGCGTAAAGTTGCTCTTCCACGATGCTGGCAGAAATTCCGACAAAATCGGAGCTTGCCGCAGCTGACTCTCGGGTAGACTTGTCGAGTGACTGGTCAAGGTGTTCAAACTGTTTACTTTGCGTTCGGCGAAGCATCGGTTGCCGTGATTGTTTCAAATGTGGCTGGCTCTTGTGATGACGAGGTTGCATCGGCGGTGCGTCAAACGTGGCTGTAGACGAAGGCATAACAGCTTCTCTATCAGAAGATGCATGGGTCGTTCGGGGTCGTGCAACGACGCTTGGGTATACAGATTGAACCCCAGCGGCAGACATGACTGCTCTCGCGTCTTGGCCAGTGCCTACCGCTGACTTCTTTCCTGCATCAGGGAGTACCATCCAGCTTGGTCTGCTGGACGACGCGGTGCTCGGCCGTTGTGCAGGACGGACAAGGGAGTCCTTGCCGCCGTGTTTGTACGGAGCGTTCTCCTTGTTGATCAAGGTCGTATTGGGAATGCCGTTGATCGTCTGCATCTTTGCCAATTTTCCGTCGTGGGGTCCGCCGACCGTGTTTTTGGGCATATTGGTCACATCGCCAAACGCAGCACGCTTCGCCGGACCACGAAAGCCAACCGTGGCGGTAGCGGCGGCAGCCATGGCCAAGTTGCCTGTCGACTTGTGTTTTTGGTGGAGAGACTGAAGGTTGTTTTCAGAACCGCGAGGTCGGAAGGGCTAGAGATGTGTAGAACACACAATTGTCAGCGACGTCCATGCAAGGTCGCGAATAGCTAGCTCCAGCTTCCGCAGAGGAAGAGGGAGGGAGGAAAGAGGGGGTGAGGCTAAAGAAAGAAAACAAAAATGCACGTACCCTGGCGTCCATTTTGTCCCTTCTGAGCGAGTGACAACAGAAGAATAGATGAGAACAAAATTCTAAAGATAATGCGAGAATCCTACTCGAGAGGGAGGCGCGGCTCTGGCAGACAACCTCGTGAGGAAGAGGCAACCTCGCGGACCCTCAACTTCGACAATGCGCAATCGATCGCGTCGACGATGTCATGTAAATAAGGGGAGAAGAGCGAAACAAGAAGAAAAGAAAAGCCCGCCGGCCGATGCAAGGATGCAGTGGGTGCTTGTCGTGTTTGTTGTTTCTTTTTCTTTTCTTTTTATCAAGACGTGCCTTTCTTTATCTGTATGTGTGTGTTGATTCCCCGTTGAGGCAAAGTCGAAGGTTAAGAAATGCGGACTCTGAGACGTGTCTGAGCCAGAGTAGATTGCGGAAAAGGCTATGTCTCCGGAGAATTGAAAGGTGATAAGCAACCGAGAGCCTCTTGTTCTCGAGTCAGCACACACACAAAGATACAAGGAAAGACGTGAACAAGCCAGACAAGAGCAGCCGCGAACGAGTTGGCAAGTGCTCACTCGACACGGACTCGAGAGGGCAGTGATTTTTGGTGTTCCGGGGCTCACCTTGCCGAGCAGGCCAGAGCAGGCCAGAGCAGGCCAGAGCAGAGCAGACAGCAATGACTATGGGCCCAGCTGTTCAGCCAGCACACGGTGCAGCTCACTTTTAGCAGGTCGGGAAAGAGACTTGTCCAGGGCTGGGAAATAAAGGGATAAAGTCGAGGCTACCGCGTAGATGCCAGCGTAGATGCCAGCGTCGTGTCCGTGTCGGCCGTCGTGCGAAAGCGTGATAAGCGTCATGCGCTAAAAGGGAAAGACGAAAAGAGACAAGGAAGAAAAACTAGACCAAGGACAGGTTGGCGGCTGAATCGATCCTCAATAACCCAAACCGAATCCTGGTAGTTCTGCGTATTTTGGGTGTCCGCAAATCTCCTAACCGAAAAAGGATGGAAGAAGGGGAGATTGGTGATGCGATGGGGGTGGGGACCAGGCAGGAAACCAAGTCGTAATGCAGCAGCAGTGGTGCGTTGTGGAAAGCAATACAATAAACAACTCGAACAGGACAAAGAACTTGGTGAATTATGGATGATGCAAGACATGGAGCAAAACGCATGGTTGGACTTCTCCGTCGCCACGGGTACCAGACGGGCCGTGATCGATAATTGCTGTCAAATGTTAGATGCGCATGCATGCATGGCTTATATGTAACACAACCAACATGATCATGCCAATTGCCAGCTCAAGCTAGCAAGCGAGCCATCGAATGGCATGGGGCCGGCTTTGCACTTTTCGTTGAGTGTTTATTTGTTTATTTACCCCGGTCCTGGGCTGGGCTGGCCCGGACAGACAGACTGGTTCGCATCATCAGCCTGCGACTGGATTGTTATGCAGAGGGCTTCATCTGCTGCCGCCAGCCAGTCACAGGCCGCGCAGCCGCGTCGATTTGAAGACAAAGTGGTATGCAGTGCACGGGCCAAGGCACGCCTGTGCCGCGCCTTGACCAGATCGAGTCAATCCGTCGCCCGGACGATGACGATGGGTTCACTTTCCGGGATTCTGCCCCAGCCGGGTCCGCACTGTTAAGGCGCTAGTCCAAACTAGGACGTTTTACGTTGACCGTCGCGTCTCACCAACCAGTAATCATACGTGAGAGAAAAGTGAAATTCATCAGCACTTCTAGCAATCAAGGTGTAGGCATGCGAAGAAAATGTCCGACTTGTATTTCCATACATTTAGACAAGTACAGAGTATTGTAGCAGTTTTGCCACTCGAAATTCAGTGCATGTGGTAAACACAAGTCTATAGAGTATTTCATTGTGTACCGCGTCAACTCAATTTTGCAAAAGTCACCAACTTTGCGCGGACACACGTGATCCCGGCTCATTGCTCGATGGCCCTACTCCCTCCCCACCTCCCCACCCCGCCTACGGAGTACAAACGCGGGCACTATTACCATTTTGCGGCGCTGAGAAACAAAGTCGGCCATGTGCCGAAGCTGGAGCTATCAATATGTAGCTGAGGAGCGGGCGCAACAACGTCCCTATTGTGATTTTGGTCGTTTTTACGGGGGTCCATCTGAGGTTTCATTCGCGCGCGATCCCGTACGCGCCGATGGTCGCATTCCAACTTTAGCGGCGCAAGCTCAAGCCAGCGTTTCATCGTTTCATCGTCGTTGTCGAATCCGCCGAGTGACTTGCTGAGTGAGAATGAGTGAGAAGTCGTCCCTTGACGAGCGCCAGCGCGCATCTCTCACGCACGAGGCGACACATGCGGTTCAATGGCGCAAGCGATGGCGGCGACGACAGAGAAGTCGAAACTTTGGCAATGAAATAAACGCAGGCAAACTGCCCAGTGTGCTACTCTGCTGCCGCCGTCTTTGCATGCCAAGTCCAGTTTTGCTGAGTGCCACGCAGACGCTAATGAATAACGGCGTGCGCACACCCGAGCTATCCTCAGCCACCACGCTTCATGTTGGCGCTAGACAGGTGGTGTGAAGGATGTGAAAGAAAGATGTCATGTCCCAATCTAATCGTGTTGCGTGACCGAAAAATGTTCTGGCGTTTGGCCCATGCGCCTCGTTTGGGCCGTCGTCCCAACCAGCAAGCAGGTCGCAAATGATGAATGAAATGCGCGAAAAGTACCTTTGGTCTGTGCTGCCCTTCTCGAGCCAGAATTCCTTGATGGATTTGGATTAGATAGGACTTCTAGAACTGCATTATAGTTTTGCGATTGCTAGATTACTGCTCAGCGCTCAATTCCTTGGACGGACAGCATGATGAGAAAGCGACTTGTGGGAATGCAACGCCGATCTGGCACCGGAAAGCCAGCTCCGTCGGCAAGTCCGCGAGGCCACAAGGAGGGGAGGAGGGGAACACAAGCCATTCATGTATTATGTGCCCGAGGATTCAGTCACTGTCACGCCAGGCGCGGGCCGCATCCTTTCCAACCCGAGTTGATCAAGGTGATGAATGATGGATGGTACCTGATGGTACCTAAGCTGCCAGCGGGAGGCGGAGGCGGTGGGCGTCGGTGGGCGTCGGTGGGCGTCGGTGCATATTCTTGACGTCTCTCGTGGCCGCCACAACAAACTCTTTCTCGTCAAAGAGGCCTGACCAAAATAACAAACAATCTGGGAGGAGAAACCCACCCGTAGTTTGCCATTGAAATGAATCCTGACCGAGGCGCGCAACTCGGCATTACCCTGTAGGCTGCTTCGACAACACATCGGGATGGGTGGGATGCTGCCATCCAACGCAACTCTCGAACAACCTTGGATTCTTCGTGAATCGCCGTCATCCAGTTCCCGTCACTTCTTTCACTATTATGCGTGCATGAGCGCGCATGCGCCAGGACCACCGGGGATCCAATGGCGTTTCGGTCTGCAGCTCCATGACTTGTTCAAAGTCAATCACGATCTAGTATTCCCGCCAAACGTAACGTCCCAAGGAGGCCGAGCACAAGTCACCGCAATAATCATTCATGATGCGCGCTTGCATCCTGAGCTCTGGTAGACAAGGTCATGTTTGCAACTCTGCCGTTATCTTGAGTATCGTGGCGCGGCGCCTCTGATGATGGACTTCGCACCATCTCGCAAGAAGCGCAGTTAATAGAAAGTAGCATTTTGTCATCCTGACCGATACGTTGTTTGCTGAACATTGTCGCTCAGGTTGGTCGGTAGCTTGATAGCTTGCCATGCGCCTAGATAGCGCAATCAATGGCATGAAACGTGCTACTCCCTTGTGTTCCCCTGCGAACTTGAATCAGGAATCGGGGAGAGTGTTTCTTGCTCTCAGGTAGTCTTTACCCCAGTCCGTACATGCGTGCTCCGTAATAATCCGTACAACAAGGCATGTCATTATCAAGTCGTGTGCCGTTGTGCCAAGCTGCGGAGCAGACTGCCCATCCCATTTTTTGGAGGCATTCATTCACCCCACCACACCTCCAGAGAAGTCCAGGCACCCGGACTCCGCTTGTCGCTCAGATCCCTGCAGGCAATGCCAGCGGGCGGGTCGTGGCAAGGCGAAGGATGGTCCAACTGGCGGCGCCGAATCGATGACTTCGAAATCGCAGGATCAACGTTCGTTGGCAACAACCGGCGGCATAGCAAAGGTGTCGAGGACATGTTCGTGGTCTGTTGCGGTGGGTTCGGAATGCGGGCTTGCGGCCACTAGCGGACAGATAAATGTAGGCTTGCAGGCAGACAATCCTGGTCCCATTTCATGTTCATGGTCACAGACTCCCATGAAGTGGGAGGGGGTATCAAAGCCAGCCAGCGCAGAGCTCACCCATCGTCACGTTCTATCATCGTCAAGCCGTCCATGTCGCACTGGTACAAAACTGTAGCACTGTTCCTATGGACTATAGCGCTGAGTGCCTTGCCCTTGTTCCTGCCGCTTGAGGATGTGTGCATTGGGCGAAGATGCTGGATGGGTGGAGGAGCCACTTTTAAAGCTGGCAAACGGAGTATCAAGAAATAGTCAACGTGCTAGCTACATGTATAGTCGGCCGTTGCGAGTTCTCCCTGGTCTCAAGTGCTTCGAGTTTTCTGGACAATGAAGCCATTGCAAGTCGGCAAAGTCAATGTCTGCATGGATCTTGCCTATAATCTCAAATTTCTTTTTTTTTTTTGAGAGTCGTAGTCGTAGTCGCTGTCGTGTCGTGTCGTGTCGCTGTCGTGTCGTGTCGTGTCGGTGACACTCACAGGCTGGGAGTCAGCCATTCCATCTGATCTGGGTTCGTTGCACACAAAATGAGAGCCCCACATTAAGATACATCAGTGTGCCATCGGGCAAGGTGAAAGGTTATCAAGATCAAGGGCTTGAGTGGAAGAAGCGAGCGAGGAAGTTGTGTGCCCCACGGAATGGCCCAGATTGGCCCAGATTGGCCCAGAGATGCAAAGGGACGGAGGAATGATCCGTACGGAGTATACGCATCAAAATCCGCATTTGACCTCAGTCGTTTTCCTGGCACGCAAACCGTGATAGATAGACTTGTCACACCTCAACTGGCTGGTGTTGGGGCCGCAGATACAAGACTTTGTGGTCCAGCGTGGCCGAGCGAATGAAAAGCCCCGTGGTCCCCAGTGGCCGGCCTGGGGAGGGTACGGAACAGAAGCTGCCCGTTGGCTATTACCTCTACCGACCACTCGCGGCTACGCAGTGACGCCACCCCACCGTTTCTGCGATGTCGAGTGCTAGCTACTACGGACTATACGGACTATACGGATGTACACAAAGGCATGCTTTGGTCTTCTCGAGGAGTTCTTCACGGGCGCCTCATGGATTCACCATCCACTCCGACGAGTAGCACGGAGATCGGCATTGACGCTGGCAATCCCACCATCTTCTTCCTCTTGCCCTCCTTCCTCCATGAACCTGACGCCTGTCCCCTTGCGCACAGGCATTTCCACCCGGCCATGTTTAGTTTAGTGACGGACGGAAACATTTTAAGAGTACATGTAGTGGGCTGGCCTGGCCGCAGTTGGACTCGAAGCATGGCCATCCCAGAGCAGAAACAAGAGACCTATGATCCGTAGTAGATAGATACCTAGACAGTCCGAGCGAGAGAGCCATTGGGGGCCCATCAGCGGCCTACTTGGCCATGTTTCAGGGCCTCACCTGACAATGACACCCACAATGCGCCTGAGCCGTCCACTCGACAGGGCACGGGGAGCACTAAACAAGTGAGCCAGGCCTGGCTTTCAGTGCTAGAAGGCGACCTAGAGGCCTGACCAGCGCTGGCCAGCGGCTTCTTTCCACTGCACGCTGCACGCTGCACGCTGCACGCTGCTTGGCCCAGATGTCCCTCTCACCTCTCTCACTCTGGTGCGCCCGGGCAGTCAGCCAGCGAACAAATCGTTCGACCTCGCCAGCCAGCTCCTCTTTTCCTCCAACACACACATTCTTTCCATCTTGGTCACCATCAACAACCATCCAAGCCACTCCTGACATCTCTGGTAAGTCCCATCGTCTCTATCGTCATGCGCGATCACTATGGAGTCTCAATTTGAGCCATTCCAAGCCGTCTCGTCACTGCGACGCCGTACTTGTGCCGTGCCAGGCTCGCATTGCCCTGACCATCGGTAGCAAGCCATCAAGGACACAGAACAGCCCTGACGAGGACCATTTCGACATCATTCAAGCCATTCGTGCCACGATATATGCTAATCACTCTGGACCTTCTATAGATACTGTCTTGGTAGGTGCCATCTCCCTCCTAGCCAAGTATTGCTGTCGCCGCGCAAGCCTGGCCACCAACATCGAGTTGGCGCTTACCGCCCGCAGCCTTGACGGCGGTGTTTTCCCTGGCTATACTCAGAGAGACATCAACGAGTGGTTATCGATCGTACAATCATACATTCATACCATACAGAAGTCTACAGAAAATACAGAGTCTCTTGAGGGCCATCGAGCGACTCTGCTCTCTCTGCTCTCTCTGGCACTTTGGCGCCTGGCTGCGTCAATCCATCCATCCACCACCCACCCACCCACACAATTTCTCTCGTCGCTCACAGGCAAAACCCGCACGAGGAGCCGGTCTTTCCCCAATCACTCCAGCCTTGGCTGGACGCCCGTTCCGGCCGATATCAATATTTCGCAATACGGCGAAGAAGAAGAAGAATTCACTGCCCGAACAAAAACCACTGTCCGGCGTCATGACTTCCATGTCGCCCGTCAATACCTCGCATGGGGAGTCTCCCAATGGTGGCAGTGTGTCGCCGGGGCTTCCAACAACACCCAAGAATGTTGCATTCGAGCTTCTCTTTCTCGAATCGCCACAATATCGCGCGCGCTTGCCCATGCGTGTGCAGATATTTCCCCATGATACCACAGACTCAATAGTCACCACCGTGAAGAACTTTTACGGTCTGTACTCTGGTCCCACTGGGTCCAAAGGTGTCAGCTTCGAGGACGAACATGGCAACACCCTCATTGCTCGGTACGAAAACTTCAAGAACAACATGGTCGTCTATGTCCGTGTCATTGAGGAACCTCCCGTAATATCAGGACCCATTGGCCAGCAGTCAACATTCCACCGGGCCCCTGTGAGCAACACTGCCGAGTCCTACTATGAGCAGGATGGTTATCCACCTCAGCAACAGCAGCACCAGGGCTATGCTCAAGATATCGCCAGACCCAACTCTAGGGGCTCACGGCGACGTAGCCCGTCTCCTGTCAATGGCCATGTTCGAAGGAGTGACTCGGTCAGCACAAGTGAGAAGAATGGTCGGTCCCAATCTGCCAGAGATCGGAGGTCAATCAATTACGCGCATGCCGAAGCTTACAGCGACAGTCTGAACGGCTACAGCAGCGGCGATGGCGCTGCCAGCAGTGCTTCTGCCAAGGCCAAGGAGCAGCTGGGCACGACCGACATCAGCGTCGAGAATATTGTTGAAGGCGGACGTCGCAAGCGAGCCAAGTTCGAGAGTTCGGTAAGAAACTTGACATGCCAAGTCATTCTTCTTCATCATCATCATCATCATCATCCGGATCGAGCCAATTTCTTCCCATCATTTCTGCTTCTAGACTTCTTACTGACCAGCTTTGGCCCTTGTAGGAGTTGCCGTTGTTCGCACCGCCTCAGATGCCTGCGGCTACTTCAAATCCTTCTGTTTCGCCGGCTCGTCGTATCGAGCATCATCGCCCATCATTACCGTTTGTCCATCCGGGGCAGCACCCATTTGCCAACCCTCGACCGATGCAATCCCCCAGGGCTATAATAATGCTCAGCCTACCATGTATGCCACACCGGCGCATGGTCATCGCTCCCGCGACAGCATCGGCTATGCCAGCAATGGCAGCGGTGTAGGGTCTGGCATGGGTGGTGTGCTGCCCACGCCCGACCCCACCGTCGGTAGTTGCATGTCAGAGGAGGACAAGGATGTCGCCATCCAACTCATGCGACTGGGAGAGATGTCCAACATTTCACATGGCCGCACCTCTGCATCCACGCTGGATGACACATTCAGTGGTCGCGCCGACGCCGCATCCTCTACTGGAGCCACTAGCGATGGCGACAGTTCTAGCGAAGATGAAATGCCAGCACCTCGCCGGCAGAAGATGGACTCTACTGGCACTGCTCGGTTGATCTACCCGTCTACCGAGACGCCCTTCCTTCCTTCCACTGAGACGGCCGATGTCAGCAGCGATGAGGCTGACTATCAAGATGGAAAATTAGCGTCGAATTCTGGCGCTCACAAGGCCGGATCAGTAAAGGCAAAGTCGGCCTCCTCTAAGCACAAACCCATCGCTATTTCGGCGTCTAAGCCGTCGACGCAAAAGGCGCCAAAGCCACCTCGACATGCCAACATCATCAAGACCAAGAAACTACCTCCTGTCGCCGCCACCGCACTTGGCCCAATGTCTCCTGCATCCACAAACCATTCGAGAAAACCATCCGTCGCGTCAGTCGGTCATATTTCTCAGCCGGGCGGGGATGAGCACCCGGATCTTTCAACTAAACCTCGCTGCCAGCGCTGTCGCAAGAGCAAGAAGGGCTGCGATCGCCAGCGTCCTTGTGGACGTTGTCGGGATGCGGGACTTTCGGCTGATCAATGTATCAGCGAAGATGAAGGCAACGGTCGCAAGGGACGATATGGTCGCCACATGGGCGTGCCGATCAAGAAAGAGGAAGTGACCGCTCCATCGCAGCCCGCTCTTTTGCCAGCAGCTCCCATTACAGCGGCTGGCTCGGCTGGAGTCGACAAGGCCAAGAAACGGAAAAGGTAGTCGAACACTGCATGCAATCCATGCAACGCTGACGGGCCATTGTCCAAGATGTCCGTATGAAAACTTTTCATCCATCATCTTGGAAGAAGATGACAGCCGCTCGAATGAGTGCCATGAATGAGCAGAGATTTGCTGCTTGGTCTCGCTCTTGTCTGATTTCTATTTTTGAGGGCATCACGTCCCGTATTTATGACTTGAGAAGGAGTATGTAATTACGACGGTCAATACTAGCAAGACCATTACGCTCCTTGATAGGCGTTGGGGAAGAGGATGAGTTGGAGTTGTGTCTTTTTTTCACTCTGCAGGACAAAATGGAATTGCTGCGTTGTCTTTTTCTTTGCCGCTGGCCTTTTGTTATCTTGGTGCTTTCCTCATCCTTCTTTCGACTCTTTTTCACGCATTGATTGTGTGCTATTCCTCTGGCTACACAGGAGACGAAGAGGCAGTCGATTTTGGGAACGGCCTGGTTCACAACAGGCGATAGGGCGGCGAGGAAGGAATTGGCTGCGGTTTTGGGGATTCATCACATCTCACCAGCAGAAAGCAATTTGCGATGGATGGATGTATTGTTGGCGATATACATGATTGTATGGTGCCGGGCTCAGGAACTGCGTCGAACTGGCTTTGCGACGAGCCCTCGGATGCACGGTGCCCCGGTACAATCATCTATCGAGCACTTGCAAAGGCGGACGGGACAGGACAAGACAGGAAAGGCCCCAAGGAGAAAAAAAAAGAGGCCACGGGGATAATTTTGAAGAAGGAAACCCGGGTTCTGATTGCACGTTTATTGTAGTTTTTGTTCTCTTTTTCCCCGGATGTCAGTCTCCTATTTTGTGTTGGGCTTCTATTTTCTTCACATTCTTTCTGGCGGTGTTCCGAAAATAGGGCTGGGCCGGGCTGGGCCGGGCTGGTTGATCGGCGGCAAATGGTTGAAGCCCGATTGATGCTTTGCTTGTCATGTTAATTCGTTGTCGTTGTTTTCTATTTAAAAAGATTTCTGCGTTGCATCTATTTCCGTGCAGTTTCCGGCCCTTTTCGCCTTATTTTCCCGTCAACCTGGAGGCGAATGCGCAGACCGCCGCGCCAGGAAAGGATGGGAGCACGGGTTTCTATAGTCTTGAAATGGAGAAAAGTCGCGCGCAGCTCGTATGCGGAAAATTGGCATTCTATACCATCTATCCTATTCCATTGCCTTGTTATTTTGCGCGCGAATGCGCATCAACGGCACGCAATGCGATGCGATGCGACGCGATGCGATGCGCTTGTTCTGTGCACCGCACCATCAAGCGAACGCTGCGCCCGTTTTGCACAATGCGCCCGCGGTCAGCCACCAACCATTCTTTCACGACATGATTTGAAAACAACAAATGGCCATTTTGTTAGCCATCCGACGTCGTCGGGCGCAAGCACGCTATCCCGTAAACGGATGTGGGGATTTCGGGAAAGCCGTTTCTGCAGGGGTTCTGAAGACGGGGAATCAGCCCGATTGGCTGATTTACACGTGATCTCACGAGAGGTGATTACGTCATGTGTTTACCCCGCTGATTGACAAATTGACAGGGTAGCGGGGTTGCGAGGGCGTGGATTGCGATACGCGAAAAGGTGAGTGCGGGTGAAGTTGAGCGGGTGGATGGGCGAGCGTTGGGGGATGGAGGATGCGACGCAATGGGCGGCGCGGGATGTTGGGATGTGTTTTTGCTTGGGCGATTTCGGTAGAATTTGGCGTCGCGCGCAAAAGTTTTCTGGTCCAGAACTTGGTTTCGGCGCGCGCAACATGAAAGAAGGACGGACCCCCGGCGGGTCTTTTTCGCGCGGGCAGGGGAATAGGATGGGGCCGGCGATAACGGGCCGGGAATAATGTGAGGTTGCGTGGCTACCCTGCAGCCAGCCACCGAGACTCACGGCACTTTTTTTTTTTTTCAGTTCGGACACGACTTCGTCCTGATCCCGCCTTTGCTGCTGGTTTGTACTCCTGAGTTGGTGAGGTTTCCTTCGTGGATGGGACATAGGCGTCCACAGTTCGTTCGTGTCGAAAAGCAAACCTGCATTCTTCACGATGTTGTCATCACAGACGGAGCCAAAGCCATCTTCATCGCCTTCTCGTCATCTTACACGGCGTGCTCACTCGCCCCCGTCTTGCGTTGACTCCACTCCCTTGTCCGTCACACAGCCAGAAGATGATTCTCTTCCACCGGATGGCGGATGGAAGAGCTTGGTGGTCAGGCCCTACCCTGGCTGCAACATCTCATCAACGCACATGTCGTTTTGGCGATGCTGCGTCGTCTGGCGTTTCTTTGGCGTTTGAGACTCATGTATGACGGAGTTTCTGTTTCGAGTACTGGCAATTCTTCCCGGCACGGGGTGTCTTGCACAGGATTCGGGCTCGGCATCACATTTGCACCAGCCGTGTCCGTTATCAGCTCCTACTTCAAGAAGGAGACATCGCGTGCCCTTACAATACCTCATCCCTCGCATAGGTTTTTCGTGAGGCGGCGAGGTGCGCGGCGACTCACACAAGTATGTGCATTTACAGCGCTTTCTTTGGAGTAGCAAAATCAGTACGAATCAGGTCATCAAGCCACCCTTTGTCCCGTCGCTGGCAAGCTTGACCCAAGATCCCCAGAAGATGGGTACTAGCTTTAGTATGGTAGAGACGCCGTGTTGTTCGTTTGCAACGCTGGTTGGTCCTCCCACCGCGGCGGGTGCTATCATTGATCTGTCGGGCGGTGACTACTTCTTGGCTCAAAGTCTGGAGGCTGGCGCTCTCACCATCGACATGGTGATGCGAGATGATGAGAGGCCCCATCCAAAAAGAAAAGACGAAGATGGAGCGTGGAAAAAGGCAAAGAAAGAAAGAAACGAGCGGGGTTGAAGTCTCGGGGTAATGTGGGCCACGATGGAGTTGAGGCTATCATCATCATGGTAGGAATGAAAGGCCGACGTTTAGATTTATCCAGTCACAAAAATAATGTACACACACAACATGTTCTCTCTCATGCTTGCCTAAAAATATTGTGCATAGGCACCTCACCCCCTGGATATGGGAAGATCAAATGCAAGAAATTAGCTGTATTGAATCGATTGCAACCCTTCTCCATCTCAAAGTAAACTCCTTGTTCATCCAGAACCGAAGCAATGTCTGAAAGGAGAATCAACGCAAATTTGTTCAGTATCGTACCTCACCTTTCTGTGCCCATCATTCCTTAGCAAGTGTTTGTATGGTTGGACGATAGATACAACCTACAATTACCTTTGTCTTGATGCGCTCCGACAGTTGGCGAGATTGGCGAGAACCACGAAATGAGCGAGGGCTCCATTGCCGAGGACATGGTGTAATGGGCTGCAACACACCAGAAGAAGCCTGTCACAACTCAAATGCACTGGCAACGCCAATCGCGATCTGGGCGGGAAGCGGTTTCCCTCCAAGTACATACAGCGAGAAGCTGCCGTATCGGGAGCCGCCGCCCATAGTCAACTGCGGACTGGACCCCAAGGGTCACTCGATTGTCCTTCTAGAGCATATACCGCGTGCTGGATACTCAGTCCTGTTGTTGTTATCGGTCGGCGAAAAAAATCGTCAAACGGTGTGGGTGGTGGGTTCTGCCACGATGTGAAACACCAGAAAGATCAGCAAAGCCGAAATCGTGCTGACCCGGCGGCGATTTGTGTCGTAGATCCCTGGCGAAGGGCAGGAGTTTGAGTTTGTTCTGAAATCCGACGTTGTCGTGGTTGTTTCACGAGATGGCCAAATACGCACACGGACTCAGTCACCCATTATTACCCATTATTACCCATTATTACCCATTATTACCCATTCATTGCACCTTCCTGAAGAGCCAACACGGCACGTGAGGAGGGTCACACGCGTCA
This sequence comes from Epichloe glyceriae, assembly GCA_023658535.1. Taxonomy (NCBI): domain Eukaryota; kingdom Fungi; phylum Ascomycota; class Sordariomycetes; order Hypocreales; family Clavicipitaceae; genus Epichloe; species Epichloe glyceriae. Next base: position 2,485,672 of record CP098295.1, on the reverse strand, counting down.
AGGTCGCGTACCTGCTCCGTGTCTGCTTCATTCAGAGTTTGCAGGCGACCTCCTGACGCCTGAAGCCGCTCACCAAGAGTCAGTACCAATAACTAGTGCACAATGCGGCCGAATGGACCATTTGAAGCTATGCCCATTGCCAGTACGGCAAACGGATGCATGATCGGTCGGTCGGTCGGTCCACCCATCCATCCATCGATGACGGACGCTGAAAACCATGAGCTAATCCAGTCCCTGCAGCGTACAGATGCATTTTAATCGTCGTGCTGATATATCCCGACTGATCCATCAATCAGGAGCATTCGATATTCGATTCACTCTGGTTCGTCTCGTTTCGTTGCGTCGCGTCGCGTCGCGTTGCCTTGCATGGCAAGCTTCACTATTAATTAACCACGGTCGCATTGACAGACCAAGCCAAGTTCATCCTATCTAGGGCCCAGTTACTACTGGCATGATGGAAAAAACCACTACTGTCTCGAGTTACTCCTCTGCAGCATGCATGACTCAGGCCTCTTGTCAGGAAGATGAAGTGGTCATCCGTCTTCTTCCTCTCTTCTCACCCCAGTCCCTGTTGGCGTCCATGCTGGTGGGCCATGGCGGTTTCGGTGCTGTTGCAAGAAAATGCATCTGAACAGCATTGGCTGTGGAGAACACCCGCGATGGCAGTACATCCTATACAACTGGATGTCTTTTGCCCAGCTGCGAACCTTGACGTGAATGGCTCTGGTGAGTTAGTCCGCGCTGAAATTCGCGCAGCTTGTATTGTTGAGAAGATGGCCTTTATCCTTGGTTGGCCGTGTAGGAGGTGATTACGATTAACACTTTACTGTGCAATCCCATTTGGTTCAGAGTCGGAGAGAAAAAAAGAAGACAAAAGGAGCCAGTTGGCACAGACAAATCACGGCGGCTATTCGACTGCATCCCTCTCATTCTTATCAAGGTCCACATGCCAAACGCAACAGCCCCGTTCTCCTACGAAGCGAGGGAAAGTCTCCATTATCCAGGCTATCGGTGGCTGCTCCCACCCGCTTCTCGAGCCCTAGTTGCAGGTGGATTTTTAAATGAGTCGTTCTGGCCGGCAAGTATTACTGGAGTGGTTGATTGACGCGTGTGCCTTTTCCTCTCATTTGCCATGCGTGTTTGGTCTTGATATTCAAACTTACCATATTCGAAACTCTGCTCGTGAACTGTGAATTGTGAATTGTGAACTGTGACTTATAAACGTCGCGAGGTTCACAAAGAAGCCCACCCGAATTCGAACCATTTGGTTTGGCGCCGCCCAGACGACGAAACTTGGACATACTCTTCGATACGGTTGCGACTCGGGCATGATCAACGGGTGCAAAACGTGACAAAGTAACGCCTGCCTGAGCGTCGTCGATAACCATGGATGAGAAGACGGTCAATCTTACCGAATACAATGGTGACAGCTTGGTCGCCACGTGCGTAACATTGCTGCTTACAAGCTGGATCGCTGTTGGGCTTCGATCATATACAAGAGTGGTCTTGATGAAAAGTTACCAGGCAGACGATTGGCTCATGTTGATTGCTCAGGTTAGCCTTTTTAACCATGCCCCTGGAATTCCAGGCAGCCTCCTTTCCAGGGTTTCTTTCTTTGCTGACAACTGCTGGCTGTAGGTGATATTTACTGTTACATGCGCATTTACATTGGAAGGTGTACGGAGGGGTCTGGGAAGACACAATGCTGCAGTTGCCAACGAAGAAGATCGAGTGGCAGCCCTCATGGTATGCCCCAATGAGCGACACGAAAAGCAATGAGCGAATTCATTTCATGATACGATGGGTGGCAGATGGCTGATGATCATAACAGTGGCAAGCCCTCGCAATCGCTATCTACATCGTTGACATGATGTTTGTCAAGCTGAGCATTGGCGTTTTTCTGCTGCGACTCGCCACAAAGAGGGTGTACATCTGGACCATCCGAATCGCCTTGGTCATTGTCACACTCTGGAGTCTCGGCATCTTCATCTGGGACATCTTCTTCCAATGCACACCGGTTCAGAGACAATGGGACTTCAGAATCACCAGCGGCCACTGTGCTGGGAGCGACGAAATCAAAGTGGCGATATACGCTCTTAGTGCCATGACTGTCTTGTCGGATTGGTTTTTGTAAGTGGGCTGACTATTGTTCTTTCTGGGAATTGTCATGGGCTGGATTGGATTGTTAACTCGGCGTATTTGCAGGCACTCATTCCGATCCCTATGCTCTGGGGAGTCAAGATGAACAAGCAGGCCAAAGCTACGGTGATTGTCATTTTGGGTCTCGGTGTTTTGTTAGTTTCCGCGATGCTCTCTTA